>CM031238.1:376830332-378098666 GCA_018340775.1 Taxus wallichiana var. yunnanensis | reverse complement strand
AGTTAATAGAATGAAAGAAGTGTCACTTAGAGACCCAGAAAAATGTAGATATGGAGGAATGGACTAGACAGGGGCACCTGGAGAGGGACATGGGCACCCACGGGCACTTGGGCACCGATTCAGGCACCTAGGTTTGTGGAAATGCTCAGAAACCCAAATTCTTAGGGTCACTGGATGTTTTCTTATCCTCACCTTTTGTCACTATAGATTCACACAATGATCATTGGAGTCATCGGAAACCTAAATTGAAGAATAGACCTGCAAACCCCTCAAATATTCATCAAATCCCAAAAACAGAAAGATGCAAAATAAGGGGTCAGAGTGTCCTCAACCACCACAATGGTGGACTTACAACTGAGTGTTGCACTACATCTCAGACCCAATGTAGTTTTGTGTGTGTGTAAAATTGTGCCCTAGGTTGCTCTTGTGTCAGTCGCACTTGGATAATGAGCAAATAACTAGATGTAAATAAATGTAGTAAATGTGTGCATGGAATAAAATGAACTTCCCTCCTATGAAGTGTATACAAATGAACCAACCCTTGTGTCCCTTGTGATGGAGCTAGATGGATGCAATGGAGCTCTTATATGCCTTGATGGATACAACCTTAGGTGGAGATAGTAGATGATTAGTACTTGGTTCCTTATTATGATCACATAACTTTATATTTATATTATTCCCTTACTTGAATTTCGTAATTAACCCCGAAAAGGCTAACTACCAAAAATATAAGATGCTCAAATGGCTAGAAAGGACCCAAAAAGTGTGAGTAAAGTACAAAGAGGGCAATGGCACCCAGATTGGATAAGGGCGCTCAAGTTGACATCCCTGGTATGGGCGTAGGTGTCCAGGATGACAAACTTTGAAGACTAAAAGGATAGATCAACAAGTAAGGGTGTAAGACTCGAAAGTAGAACAAAAAAATGAAAGGTGGCTAAATACATAGGTTGATTATTATCATTCTTGCTTTGGAATCATATAAATAGTAGTATGTAATGAGGACTATGTTAAACATCACTATAATATAAAAACAAACACCGAATATAATTGTATTGAATTTAGAAATCATTCGGGATGTCATTGATATTGATAGAGGTTACATATATAGTGTTTGATCTCCTACAATGGTGGAGTCAACACTCATCTTCAATCCCTCATATCTCTCTCCATGAATCTCTCAGTCTTATCTCCTAATATCTCTCAAACATCCCTAGGATCACTCACACTACAAAATAGCTACGTGAATTGTTCTCACAACTCACTCAAATAATTAAACTATTACAACTATATTATTAATATGAGTTCTATAAACTCATTATTAATAATATTACAATTTATTTAATAATGTTACACAATATTTTGGTAACATTCACTCCCCTATTGTTAACATTATTAATTCCCAATATACACTCCCCTAATGTTGACATTATAGAAACAATAATCACACTTCCTTCTGCAACTTGTCACCCATGCGTGCTCATGATCTGGATGGTTTTATAGGACAACCAACAACCTCAACAAGGATGGTTTTATAGGACAACCAATAACCTCAACAAAGGATGGTTTTACAGGACAACCAACAACCTAAAACAAAGGATGGTTTTATAGGACAACCAACAACCCAAATATCATGTTGTTGCTTTTCCTTTGTGCTTTCATCTGTCCACTATGTCTTTCCTTCAGGGAATCATGTAGGAACCATTGCTTATTGAATACAAACTGAATAGAGGGAAAATTAAACATTGAGACCATGTTCCAGTTCCCCCCCTCAATGTGAACATTTCACTTATTCAAATAGGAACTCTGAAATCATACTGCAAATCAAATAAAAGAAAACACACACACACACAC
The DNA here is from genome assembly GCA_018340775.1 of Taxus wallichiana var. yunnanensis. Lineage (NCBI taxonomy): Eukaryota > Viridiplantae > Streptophyta > Pinopsida > Cupressales > Taxaceae > Taxus > Taxus wallichiana. The sequence continues at coordinate 378,096,815 of CM031238.1, read as the reverse complement.
ACTGCCACCACAACCAGACGGCCCCACCGTTGGTGACTAACGAGAGGTCTTTTTTTGACTTATAACCTCTATTGCCTATGTCCTCCATGTATAATATGTTGCTTAACTCAGAGATTTGGAATTTGAGGCTCAAATACATACCTTGAACAGACGTTGGATTCCACCAAGAATGCGTCTGTAAGGAAAAAAATTATTTCACAGACTTTTACAATTTTTGACTCTTGACTCATGATGACAACCTAAAATCACCTATATGACTTTTGACTCTTTGACAAAAAAATTATTGACATAAGACTCTTAACTTTGAACACCCTAGACCTAAAAATCCCTTTTATCTAGAAAGTAATATTTAATTACTTTCTAACTTATACCATAAGACAATAGTAATAATTTTAATGACCTAAAATGACAATAAGAAATATCGCTTTATAACCAACTATATTGAAACATGAAAAATTGAAACTATTATTGACTATTAAAATGATTTTTTTATTTAACAATAACAAAACTTTTAAAAGTGAGGAGATGACTCTATACATTCACACAAAATTACATTGACAACTTTTGACTTTTGACTATGACCGGATATACTAACAACTTAAAAATTCTTGTCAACAATAAATACTTTTACACAACAAAATATGACAAAATTCTTACTTAGTACCTAAACATGTATGCACGTTTATACTAAGATTAAACAAGACTAAATATGTGCATCGACCACTATAGACTTGCAATACAAAAATGATAACATACAGACTAAAGGGACTATTTATCGACTTTGATAAGAAATTAAAAACGGAATACCAATGTTATCCGACCATTCCTTTGCATACACGTGTTTGGCAAGAAGAGTACGAGACTTTTCCAATTGTTCAGAGAGAAAACCTTCGAGCGAGAGATCTTGGGATTTTAATACGTCACATTCGATTCTCTGAACAACTCTCACAGTTTCTAACAGTCCTCTAAACAATTTCTTATAGAGTGATTTAAGGCAAGATCAAAATGGAGGTAATTTGATGCATACAATTTTTGCATAATCCTCGGGTTGAATTTGTAATATAAGACGTGTCTAAAAAATGCAATGCTTTGAATAGTAACGTTTTGACCAAATGCCTAGACTTTTGGCATCTATCTTGGTTGAAATGCATCCAAGGTTCAATTCAGGGTGGAGTGAGTCTACAGCAGGATGTTGATGATCTCCATCCAATATACCAAAAACATGAACAAATCTGTAGATGCACAACTGGAGACTACACACACTTCCACTATGCAACTCTGATAAAACCATTGCTACCATGTGAGAACCTCACTGTAGAATGGGCTTCTCTCCCATAACTATCAGATCTGACTAATGAGCTAACTACATAATTTTGTTATAAAAAATAATTCTAACTCCCTGAAGCTTTCACAAATATCAAATATAATTGTTTACAACAGCTTAGGCAAATAGAAAATAGTCAACTTCGAGGCAATTAATAACCAATTATTGCATGCAGATTTATATGGAAGAACTGGAAAATGCTTGCGTGAGGCAATTATTCTATAATCTCAGACATAAGATGCAATGAAAAAATGGATCAAAACATAGCTGATCCCCAAAGCAATACGCTTAGATTTGAATATCTGATGCAATGCAACTGTAGTAGTCTGACTGATAAAACATGCAAAATTGAATGGATGCCCATGAATCCACGATGGGACTGAGATTGCAATGATGTTATGTTCAGGTAGTAAGAGATCCACTGATTTGTTATTTCTCCATTATATGGATCAGAAGATGCTCTAATACCACTGTTAAACACTACACTATAATATAAAAAACTAACACCGAATATAATTGTATTGAATTTAGAAATCATCTAGGATGTCATTGATATTGATAGAGGTTACATATATAGTGTTTGATTTCCTACAATGGCGGATTCAACACTCATCTTCAATCCCTCGTATCTCTCTCCATGAATCTCTCAATCTTATCTCCTAATATCTCTCAAACATCCATGGGATCACTCACACTACAAAATAGTTACGTGAATTGTTCTCACAACTCACTCAAATAATTAAACTATTACAACTATATTACTAATATGAGTTCTATAAACTCATTATTAATAATATTACAATTAATTTAATAATGTTACATAATATTTTGGTAACAAGACTAGATAATTACCCAAAGTGTGTGATTTTCTATCTACAATTGCCCCCACTCTATGTTGGTGAGTGAAAATCTCGGTAACATAAAGTAGATAGAGATGCATACCTGATATCCATGTAGATCGATGTAGAAAATGTGCCAAGGGACTAGACAAAGCGTGGAGTGATAAAAATGTGAAGCATGGATACTAAGGAGGAGAAAGTGCAAAAGTGATGAAAATGAACCTAGGGTGGATGTAGACACCTAAAATCCACTTATGCAGTTTTAATACTAAAATTGCACTAATTACCCACTTTCCCGTCATCTTCGTAAAAATAGCGATTTCTTGCTAATTAGATAACATTTCCATTCATTTCGGTTAATTAATGACATTTTAAATGTCATTAATTAATTAACCTCCCCATCATTCTCGAATGCCAATAAACGACCTTTCGTTAGTTATAATCCACTTCTAAGTGATTAATTAAACATTATTAGTTAATTACGCCTTCTATTTTAATCAATAAAACCCTTTTATTGGTTAAATTCCCTCCTCCCTTATCATGCTAATTTTCCTCTAAATCCCCTCTAAATAGCTTCTACAAGCTTATCCCTACCTATTAATTAATCATATTTGATTAATTAAACCCCTCTCAACTCCCATAAAATACACATCCTTTATTAAACATGCATATCCTTTGCATTTCCTCTTTGGGGTTTATCCCACATCCACCAAATTGTTAGCCTTGTCTAAACATGCAAGCTATATAAGGAACTCTCCTCCTTCCCTTTATTCTTACACCTCATTTGCACTAGTGAAAACTATAGAAATTTTGATTTGAGCCATTCTCCATTGTTGGAAATAGCTTCTCCATCTTGCATCCATTCTCTCAAATTGAGGAGCATGGGAAGATCCAAAGATGGCCTTGTAGCCATTTCTTGGTGAGATCTCATTCTCATTCTTGAGAAAAACAACACCAATTTGATTGTTAGGTGATCTAATTAGGTTCATACTTTAAGTAACAATCACAAAGAGTAGGAATGGCTTAACATTAATGGTTTTATCATGTTTATGCATTGAAGAAGTTATTTTCCCTTAAGCTCTTATCATGATGTTCTTGTTTGATTAACTTTGCTTTGAAGCTACTAGGTGTTAGTTTAATTTCAATTAGCATAATTAGTTTTACATGTACACATTTGGCATGCCCGGTGGGAGACCCTTTGTCTCACATGCATTCTTTATTTTGGTTAAGTTTGTTTTTGCATACTAACCCTTTTTTTGAATATATTGACATAACTTGTGTTTCTAACCATGTTTTGTTGAGTTTGCATGTGTTGAGTCTTCCTTGTAGGTATAAAGGAGGTGAAGTGCTATCAAAATTGGATCTTGATGAGAAAAATTCAAGATTTCTTCATGTTTTCATTTTTGAGCTTCATTTTTCATCATTTTACATGCTAGTTTTGTCAATTTGTTGAAAATCTTAAATTTTTGAGCATGTAGGTTAGTGTTTGATAGTGTTGAGTATTCTATTTACATATTAAGGAGATGGGTTGATGTCAAAATTGAATATTTATGAAAAAATTTAAGATTTCTCCATGTTTTCATTTTTAGAGCTTCATTGTTCATCATTCTACATGCTAGTTTTGTCAATTTCTTGAAAATCTTAAATTTTTGAGCATGTATGTTAGTGTTTGATAGTGTTGAGTCTTATATTTACATATTAAGGAGATGGGTTGTTGTCAAAATTGAATCTTTGTGAGAAAAAATCAAGATTTCTCCATGTTTTCATTTTTAGAGTTTCATTGTTCATCATTTTGCATGCTAGTTTTGTCAATTTGTTGAGTTGTTGTCAAAATTGAATCTTGGCTGGAAAAAATTGACCTTTTTGTAGATTAAGGGACATTTTTTTACATTTTTGAGTATAGGTTAAGTGCATACCCGTGAGTATAAGAGCATATGCATAACCTATCTTCTAGAGGCCATAACTTTTGCTCCCGAACTCAAAACGACTCCATTTTTTTGTGATGGAAAGGTATTGAAGTGAACTATGTAATGAACACATAAATTTGAGATTTATACTTATAAAAATTTTTAGGTTTTTCCTTTATTATAAAATTGGTCATTTTCATTGTATGTTAGATTCATTTTTTATCAACACCACGTATGCTCTTCTCTTGCGCTTTTGAGCGACCTTGAGAATAAAAATGGATATGATTATGGATATTTTTCTAACACATTTAAATGATTTAATGAATGTTGTTTTTCCATTTTACTTAGTTAGATCAAAGTTTGTATGCTCTTCTCTTGCACCTTTTGGTGATCTTGAGAATCAAAAGCAACTTTGGTCTTCTTTTCTAACATTTTGGATTAATTTGGAAACTTCATTTCATTATTGCTTAAGGGAATGAGTAATTTGCAAAACATGTTTAATGGTCCTTTGATTTAGAGTTTTCCATTACTATCACGTTGGGTTACTTGTTGTGTATGCTCTTCTCTTGCGTCTTTTAGATGATCTTGAGAATCAAAAACAACATTTGATCCTCTTTTTAAAATGTTATAAGTTTTCATGGAGAAACTACTAACTTTTGAGTGTAGGACCTTATTTGTGTCAAAGAAAAAGGATCTAAACCAATACTAAATATAGTTTTTTGCAGGTTTCCAATGGTGTGCAAAACCACATTAAGATCAAAAGATAAAAACACACCACTTTATTCAAAACATTGTATTTGTAGGTTCGGATATAAGAGCTATGGCTCATCCGCTTTAAACTATGGGAAGTATCTTGGCATAAGCCATAAAACTCATTATGAGGATTACCACAGAACCCCAAAGTAGTCCACACCTTGAGGGAACTGGTGGATGAAATGGGAAGTGCCCCACTACCCACTTGACTAGTTGAAAACCCGTGTGAGAAAAGCTTCATGTTACTTGTATGAGGCCCTGTTCATTAATTTGATTATGGGGTAATGGTCCACCTCTCTAGGAGAAATCCTAGAAGTGCATACCTCTCTTAGGTAAGAATTGGTGAGTGTTGTGAACAAAATCCATAGGGAACCATTTGGCATTGGGGCCAACTTTACCTTAACCAATCGTGTTTCAAAGAACTCTCACAAAGTGACAACTTTTTCGGAGTCAAAACCTTGTTTGTCGAACAAGGGAGAGTCCATCAAAGTTGGAGCCACGTGTTACTCATCACGAAACTTGTTACACAGTGTTACTTTTTCTTAGTTTCTACCTTGTTTTTCAACAAGGTGAAACTCTCAAAGTTAGGCTAAGTTTGTTTCATCCCCACTTGATCTATCTCCTTTTCTCTCTTGTTGATATTTTTGATCAAAAGAGGAGCAACATACAAAGTGTTACTCAAAATTGTGTCCACCACTTTTGCACCCGCTTACATCCTTCCTTATTGTGACTGTGATAGTAAGCAGTTGAAAGTGTGTTGGTACATCTTCATATTTTGGGTAACCTTATCTTGACACCCAAATCAAGACATCTCATTGTAGCTAGACTTGCTCATCATTGACCTTCCCTTGAGTTGTTACATTGCTCGCATCATATCAATACAATTTTGATACTTACATCTTGTTTTTATAAAACTTGATATAAGTTTCTAAATTGTATTGTTTACTACTCGCATATTAGCAACTCCTTGTTATACTTTGACCTTGTTTTCATCAAACATTGCCTTGAGCTTTGAAAAGTGTGTTGTTGTTGTTCGCATCGTATCAATATTATTTTGATACTAATATCTTGCTTTTCCGCAAAAGCTTGATTAACATATCCAAGTGGTATTGTTGTGTTGCTCACATTTGTAACTTCCACTTTTTGGGATTTAGGCCTTGTTTGTATCTAAACTTGTTTTAGTATACCTTGAGTCGAAGTCACCTCAACCCTTTTCTAATACTTAAATCTTGTTTTCCTAAAACTTGATTTAAGTGTTGGAATTGTGTTGTCATCTACAAAAGAAAACTTTGAGACAAACGTACGAACATTAGGGAGTTAGTTTCATCTTTGATTGGTCTTTGGTTTGAAACCTGCTAGTGTTTTCCTTGTCCTTGTCATTCTTTTCTTTTTGTCATTTTCTTTTGACATTCATTTTGACATTTTTGCAACATTCTTGACATCTAAACATTATCACGCTATTTGATTTTTCCTAGGTTCATTGTAGTCCTTGTACACATTTTTCAAACCTTAGCAAAAATGTTTCCTATCAAGCAACTCTTGAGACAATCTGAACATTGGAAAAGTTTCCTTTACAACCATTATGTTGCTAAATTTTGATCAACCATTTTGACATTTACACTTGCAACTTGTTGTCCAAACCTTGTTGGATTGTCAAAATTGTGTCATCAATATGTTTGTTTTCCTTAGATCCCCTTTGGAAAATCACACAAACATCCCCTATTTGTTTACAAAATGTCTAGTTGGTTGTCATCATTGTTGCCCAAATCGACATGGAACTTCCTTGCATTTGAAGGAGTTCAATCATACAATCTAGGTCTAGGCATTTAGACCCAACAATGCCAACCATGACTAACTATCACATGGTTCCTCACACTTACGACAATAGGGAACCTAGGTTTAGGCATTCACATCAAAATATGCCCATCATGACTAAACCTTGATTGGTTCTTCACGCTAGAGAACCATTCGCTACCCCTTTCCCCACCTTCATCTCATAGTTGATGGTATGATTCTAATGATTCTAATCCATGTTATTCTTTTGATTCCCTCAATCTTCTAATGATTCTAATCCATGTTATTCTTTTGATTCCCCTCAGTCTCCTGATTATTTTGATCCATGCTATTATTTAGATTCCCCTCAGTCTCCCTTGAGCCTCATCCGATCGAATTTCTTCTAAGGAATAACCAATCACCTAAACAATGTTTTCCTCCTCTAAGGATTTGTGTCACCAAATTCTCCCCATCATTCCTCTAATTTGAATCCTGAGTCATGGTCCTCCCTTTCTTCGCAGACCCCTTTATAAGTTCGCCTCAATGATGTCTTCCTCCTTTGAAGATCCATGTGAACTCCAAGTTCCTCCAATCAAACTTCTAATTTGACTCTTGAGTCGCGGTCCTCCCTTTCTTCACAGGACCCCCTTTATCAGTTGCCTCAATGACATCTTCCTCCTATTGAAGATCATGTGTGACTCAAAATTCCTCTAATCAATCATCCAAGTCGACCCCTATGTCACAATCCAATCGATCGAGCTATGTGATCCTCTTTGTCTACCTACACTATGTCATCTTCTAGGCAAACCTATACCAAGCTATTTCAAATCCACATCTTCTTCAACTCGTGAGATGTCCAAATCCAAATCAACTTCGTCTCTTGAGTCATCTTCTTCTATCAATCAAAATCCAATCCCTCTTTGGCCCTTGATCCCTTTCAACTATATCTTACCATATCCTTATCAATCTTCTAAAGACCGATGTTTGTGTCCACGTCGAACAATTAACAAGAAACAATGTGCTAAGATATCTTTTAAAGCACTATAAAATACCTTTTTGGGAGAAATAAGGTCAAACCTTCCCCTCATCTACATCATCAAACATCTTCTAAATCTTCCACACTTTTGGACCTCTTTCTTCCAATCAACCTACTATCATCAACCAACAACGACCCATACCGATCAATTTATTTCAAAATGAAGAAGCAATTAGAGAATTCATGGGGCTACATGATGACATTCCTCTAGAGGATCATGAGCAAGGATTCTCTTTTGACCTTGATGCATTTATGTATTGTGGGGAAGAAGTTGATTCCTTTTTTTAAAAAATAGAGGAAGATCCTAAGATCATCAAACTTGATCCTCTTCTTGTTCTTCCATTTTCACATTCCCCATTACATGGAGAAATGCCTGGGTCTATCATTGATCCTATGGCCTATCTTCTCATCACCCAATCATTCCTTACATATCACAATTCCTCAATCACAAATCTCTCTTGGGTCACCTCCTGGTAGCCCTTCATCTTCTTCTATATGTGGGCCACCTCCTAGTAGCCCCATCTTCTCTTCCTGGGTCACGTCCTAGTAGCCCATTATCTTCTATATGTGGCTCACCTCCTGGTAGCCCATTATCTTCTATACTTGGGCCACATCCTAAGTAGCCCATTATCATCTATTCTTGGGCCACATCTTAGTATCCCCTCATCTTCTATACTTGGGCCACATCCTAGTAGCCCTCCATCTTCTATTTATGGGACACCTCTAGGTAGCCCATCGTCTTCCATCTATGGGACACCTCCTGGTAGCCCATTTTCTTCTATACTTGGGCCACATCCTAGTAGCCCTTCATCTTCTATCTATGGCTCACCTTGGTAGCCCATTTTCTTCCATCTTGGGGCCACATCCTAGTATAGCCCTTCATCTTCTATCTGTGGCTCACCTCCCGGTAGCCCATCCTCTTCAATTTTTGGACCATATCTTCTTTGCCCATCTTATCATCCTTCTATCAACAATGGTGGTAAGCCCACCATCATTCCTAACATTCCTATCATCAATCCCAAACATCCACTTTCTTCTCCCACTTCTCGGGATCAACAAAATCACACATTAGCTTGTAGGAAACACCAACAGTTTCTTCATCAAGCTAAGATAAAAAATCTGAAGATCTCTAAAGATCCAAGAAAATCCAACACTCACAAATATAAAAATCAAACGTGATTCAAGAATGCACACCAATGAAAATGCCAAGTATGGAAAAAAGTGCAAAACCTATGGATAGGGAACTCAAGATCCCACATACAAAATCCATGTTGAAAGATAAGTCACAGTCACTTATCAAATATGATCTCACTACGGTCATCAAGATTGGAGATAATATCACTCTTGATAAGCAAAAACTCCTAGTCTCCCTCATTAAATAAATCGCAAACATTATTGTTGGATCCTATCATGTGGAGTGACATTGTTGGTCCCAACTTCTAAATCATTCATCTTCATCGTCTTCTCCCTTCATGGTTTTCCCTTCGCAAAACCATCAAAAATCAAAAAAAAAAATAAAAAATGAGAAAACATTAAAATATTATAAAAAAATCAAAGGTACAAAGATCAAACATTGCAATCAGGTATTGCATACACATGGATGTTTTTTCCTTCCTTTCTTCATATTCTTTTGCAAATCACCAACCATTTTCATCCCTTCGATGATCTTTTGGTTAGTCTATTTCGCACTCATTATGTGACATTTATCTCTATAGTATCCATTTGACCTTGGTCTTTTATCACCTTGGTAAATTAAAGAACAACTGACCTCTTAGAGATCCTATCACTATCTACATCTAATAAACTTGTTGCGAAGAACTTTTGGGCGTATTTTTTGACACTAGCCAATGTCATCATCACAATCACTTCCACATCCTTCCATCAAGCCATCAGTGGTTCTTAACCCCTTATCAAAACAATTGAGAGAGCTGAAATAATTTTCAGAAAGCAAACAAAATCAATCAAAACATCAAAAATCAAAAAAGAAAAGCAATATATAACTCTCTCTTGGGGTATTTCCAGTATCTCTATCGGGGCTATGGATGCCCTGGTAGCAATAGAGCAATGTTGACTAGAATCAAATACATCTCCGTCGGGCTATGGATGCACTGGTAGAAAAAGCAATGTATGACTCTCCTTCCACCCTCCATTCACAAATCACCTATCAAAATAAATCATTCCTACACATTGGATAGTTTGTCTTCACTTCACTTATTGTCTATCAAATATTCACTTCAAGAAGTAATTAATTTCCGTGCACACATTGGATATCTATGAGAAAACAGATTAGTATGTTACTAGGTTTTGTTTGGACCTTGTTCAAACTCTTACTTTAGTCCTATATTTTGTCTCATGATTTGTGCCTTTGGCTAATCACCTTTTCATCGCCAATCTTCTAGCTACATTTTCCATATCCTTTCATAACATTTTATGTTCTTTTGCTTTGTTTGAACATCCATGTGTATAAGATTTCTTTTTACCATGTTTGAGGGAAACCTTTGTCCCCTTTTAATAAAACAATATTCTACTTCTTTTCTATCATATGTTTCTTGGCCAGCTTGCACTGGGGCATGCTCGCTCCTTAGCACTTCATTGGTTTGAGTTCATCATCATGTTGAACCTATCCATCTTGGCCTTGATCCAACATATCTTCTTCTTGTATATATGCACAAAGATTTTCCTTGTACATTCTCACCTCTCGCTGGGGCATCTTTACATCTTCATTTTTCCTGTACATAGCTTTGGAAAACTTTCAAAAAAAAAAAAACATCATCAAAAATCATTAAAAAAAATTGGTATAAAAAATCAAAAAAAATTTTCCAAAAATTGGTAAAAAATGGTAAAAATCCAAAAAATCCAAAAAATGGTAAAATCACAAAATCCAAAAAAATGGTAAAATTCAAAAAATTCAAAAATAAAAGTTGGTAAATCAAAAAAATGGTAAAAAAATCAAAAATTGGTAAGCATGCATCAAAAATGTGAAGCATTTATTGGACACATCGTCCTCAAACATCAAAATTTGTCCTACAAAACATCTTTCTTTGGTCCTCAATTGTTCTCGCAAATGACTCATGGATCATCTGGATCTACCTCCATTAACAAAGTTGGTTTTTTACTATGTTTGTACTCCCTTGCACAACGAAGTTTTGGTATTGTTTCATAGTACATGATTTCTTTTTCATAGGACCCTTGTGTCCTCCATATATTCACCTCGCATGTATCCTTGCTTGGGGTGCCATTTTTAACCCTTTTTGTTAACTCGAACATTTGGGAACTAAATCTCGATAACAAAAACATTGGTGCAACTATCTTGAACATTGTTTGTTTGAGTATGTGTTTGTACTTGTTTCTTGTCTTGTTTAGCTTGTTTACTTTCTCGTATTGCATTACATTATGTATGTTGCATTGAGTTAGTTTTTTGCAATGAACAAATGTTAGTATTATAGCTTTTCATGTTATTTTACACTTTTTATATGCTTATATTATAATAAAGAGCCGATGATGTAGATCATAAAGCAAAATGATGAAATAAAGTTGTTTTTACATCAATTGGATGAAAGCTATTTCCATTCTCTTCAAACTTCATTTTTCTTCCTTATCATTTTCTTCTATCACACTTTTTCTTCAATAACACTGGGGCAATAGGGATATTTTATCCCCCTCCCCCTTGTTTTTCTATCTGTTTCCTTCCTCTTTTTCGATTGTCGATCGACCTCTTCCATCACCCCATCGACACTCGAGGGGGCATCCTTCATTCTACTAAATTTTCTTCCACTCCTTCAAAATTTATTTGTTTGTAATTTGTCTACTATCTTTGAAGTGGTGTCACTTACGCCACCCCAAAGAGGGGAAAATGTAGACACCTAAAATCCGCTTATGTAATTTTAATACTAAAATTGCACTAATTATCCTCTTTCTTGTCATTTCGTAATAATTAGCTTTTCCGCTAATTAGCTAACATTCCCTTCATTTCGGTTAATTAATGACATTTCATTAATTAATCAACTTACCCATCACTCTGAATACCAATTAAGGACCTTTCGTTAGTTATAATCCATTTCTAAGTGATTAATTAAACATTATTAGTTAATTATGCCTTCTATTTTAATCAATAAACCTCTTTTATTGGTCAAATTCCCCTCTTATCACACTAATTTTTCTCTAAATACCCTTTAAATAGCTTCTACAAGCTTATCCCTACCTATTAATTAATCACATTTGATTAATTAAACCCCTCTCAACTCCCATAAAATGCACATCCTTTATTAAACATGCATATCCTTTGCATTTCTCTTTGGGGTTTATCCCACATCCACCAAATTGCTAGCCTTGCCCAAACAAACAAGCTATATAAGGAACCCTCCTCCTTCCCTTTCTTCTTACACCTCATTTGCATTAGTGAAAACTATAGGCATTTTGATTTGAGTCATTCTCCATTGTTGGAAATAACTTCTCCATCTTGCATCCATTCTCTCAAATTGAGGAGCATGGGAAGATCCAAAGATGGCCTTGTAGCCATTTCTTGGTGAGATCTCATCCTCATTCTTGAGGAAAACAACACCAATTTGATTGCTAGGTGATCTAATTAGGTTCATACTTTAAGTAGCAATCACAAAAGAGTAGGAATGGCTTAGCATTTAGTGGTTTTATCATGTTTATGCATTGAAGAAGTTATTTTCCTTAAGCTCTTATCATGATGTTCTTGTTTGATTAACTTTTCTTTATGTAAAAAGTGTGTAAGGAAAGTATGTAAAATGAAAAAGCGTGAAAAAGGAACATGTGCACCTAATTTGTGATGAGAAAAAGGGTGTAGAAAGGATCTTGTAGATGATGTCAACACACGATTTTTTCAAGCGATCTCATGCCAATGTAATGGAAGAAGTGTAGGGAGAATTGTTTGGTGTCATCTACCAACCTTTAATTGCTTCCCGTTGTGTAAAACACCACTGCAAATGGTGTGTATGTGCTAAGGATTGTCTACCCCATAAAATCCACCGTGTAAATGCCCTATTGCTAAAGGACTCTCTCGCGCCCGTCAAAAGCCTCAAAGTGGCATGTCGAAGAAGCGTGTAGTTGTCCCCTATTACTAGTATTCAAGGAAGGTCATTGTGTACTAAGGACCCAAGTCTAATTCCAAGCCCTATCCAAAACTAAAATTGTGTTGTATTGATATTGTGCTATATATAACGTTGTATGGGGTGACTAATTCACCTATATGATGCCCCTCGCCTTGTTTGGGGTACATGTGACGTCGTTGAAGGAGTATGCAGCCCAAAAGAGGATCAACCGATGTGTTGAACTATGCTCTATGGGGGAAGGGAATGTGCTTGGTAACCAAAGCATACATAAACAAGTGGCTAGGAAAACAAGTGTCAGTACATTCAAAGATAAACACTTATGTCAAAGGTGAAATATAAGCTATGTAGACAATGTGTAAACACGCAAGAAGACAATGTAGACCACGAAAAGTGGGTTGTAAACATGGGACATCACTCATGATGTTACAAGACAATCAAGGCCATCATGGCCGTAAGCAGACAAGTGTGCACACAAGACAAAGGTCAACAACCCGCAAACAAGAGCATATAATGACAAGCAATGGAAAACAATGTAACAAATAACCATGGAAACAAATAACCCTACATAACAAATGTTGCACATAAAGCACCCATTAGCATGTTAGAAAGATAAAAAGTATGTCAAAGCATGTATAATCGATGATGTAAAGTGTTAAGTACAAAATGAAATAATAACACCTGTAGTGTACAAAAGTGGATGCCCCCAAGAGCCATTGTGGGACTGGTGATAGGTACTACACCAAGCATCCATGTTGCGTGTAATAGACATGTAGAATCTACAATCACAACTAGAAAGGCAAGTGAACGTGCATGTGTGTATGGAAAGATAATGGCATATAAGATATCTATCTACCATGTGTAATAAGATGAACATGTAACAAACAAGTGAAATTAAGAGTAAATGCAACCAAGATATATGGTATGTTGTGGATGAGGCAAAATGGAATGCTAAGTGAATGATAAGAGCAGCGTGCCCCCGAGTGGATGTGTATGTATGTAATGAGGTTCATTTATTTATTCCCCTTCAATAGTCAATAATGAACCGTAAATGAGAGTGTGTCATTGGGAAATGGGTTGAATGTGTGTATAATGTGTTAATGAGTGAGTGATTGAACACATGAGTGTGATGAGGTCCATTTTTAGACGTAGACTCAGCAGTCAAGTATGGACCGTGGAACTAGAGTGCGTCATAAGGTAGTGAATGCAACATGCAAAATTAGATGTAAGAAAGATGTAGCATGAATTTGTATGGTGAGTAAGATGCAAAATGTGTGATAGATGATGTAATAAGAGAATGTCGAATGTGTAGAATGTGTATTATGTGATATGTGCAATGTGTAGTGTGACTAGGCAATGCTAGAGATATGTGTGGTGAATTTGTCTAGTGTAAAATATGTGATATGGTCAAGTGCACGATATTACATGGTGTGTATAGTGCGTAGTGTGTGAGGTTCATGTATATAGGATGCCCTCAATAGTCAAGTGTGAACCGAAACACAAGAGTGTGTCATAGGGTAATGGCGATACTTGATGTGTATGTTGTGCATAAATATCTATGTGTGATGTGAAGAGAGTATAAGACTCATGTAGATGTTAGAGGGGGAAGAGGATAAGCCTCGATGTCTCGCCAAGCATACGATGGTGGGTGCACTATCTGATAAAAGTGAAAGAAGGAGACCCTCCACTGATGATGGTGAAGATGAAGGTGTGTGATTATGTTCTAGGAGTGGCCATTTCTACCCTCGTTGTATTTTTAGTGGTTTGTTGTGATGATCCTTGCTCCTGTTTCATCACATTGTCTAGTCCAGATTTACTGTGGTATAAGCGAAATTAAGATAAGTACCTTACCCATCTCACTTCCTTTCATAATTAGTATTTAATAAATTGTTTAGCATTTATATTTCATTGTATATCATTTATAGTAGATCTTTTCATTTAGATTTAAATAAAATATTTAGATTTTATTAAATCATTTTGGTGAACCCATAGCTTAGAACTATTTTCCCTAGGATCCACTAAAACCCTAATGGCTAATGAGAGCTTTTCTCCTCCTAGGCTAGTCATGCCTCATATAAACATTAATCATATTTATGATGAGGCTACCATAACTGAACTTAGCGCTCTATATCACAATATCACTCTTCTAGATGATACTCAAAGGCAACTCTTAGCTGGTGAATGCAATGTGCCTACTAGCTTCGATAATTCCACCATTAACATTGTTAATGATCCGACAAGCTTTACTCATTGTACACCTTGTTATTCATTTAGCCATACTCCACCTTCTGTTATTTCTAATGAGAACCTAGATGATGCTCTTATTAGTTTCATGCTTAATCTTGATGACAATAAACATGTGCATGCTTCATTACTCATATTAGATCAAATGATTATATAGTTGTATCTCATATTCCTTCCATTTTTGAAAATGTTTTGCATGCCACATCACATACTAGTTATCCTCCTCCTTCATTCTATGTTGATGATACACTTAATGAAATCCTTGCATCTAAATCTTTGTTCGATCTTGATAAGACACCTAATAGTCATGATTTTCCTTCTCAACATATTGTTGAATGGGAATCCCCACTCCGCTTTCATCTTCTTCTGAGATTGTCTCTAATAACATGCCTGATTCATCTCCTTCTATCACTTCATCTCCTAATGATGTTGTCGATGTTATTCCTACACCTTTTTCAACACCCCATGTTCTTCACCACCTTCAAGCACCCATATTTAGTGTGCCCTTAGCATTGGTATCTTTTATGTATCTTCTTGACATTCCTATGATCACTCATCTTTGGAAAATTCAACCCACTCAATACATTATTGCCATTTTCTACCATTCCTCCATTGGACCTCTTATCACTCATGTATGTTGTTGGCCACTTACAATCTCAAGTCCAATCTCTCACATTAGAAAGAAAAGCCTATTATGTTTCTATCGATAACAATTCTTTGCATGAAAACCCTATTCTAAAAAAGATTCACAATTTAGCATTTCCTAGGGATTTCATTATGCCTACATTTACATGTTTTGATGGTACTATAAATCCATATTTACATCTTAAACATTATTGTCTAGCTATGGCTACTTATTCTAATCATTAATTATTCTAAAAATAATTTGCCATAGTCTTCTTACTGCTAACACCATTTAATGGTACACTCACTTACCTTTTGGATCTATTAGTACCTATTGTGAGATGGAAGAAGCCTTTTTGCAATGCTTTATACTCAACAATGGCCCTAAGGTCACATATGATCATCTACCTGGCTTACATCAAGGAAAAACATAACCTATCATTTATTATATTTTGCGCTTTAATGCTTGCATGCATCAGTTATTCTTTCAACCCATTGACCTAGAAAAGCAATTCATTTAATGTCGTGGCTTGATTCCTATTTTAAAGGAACATTTGCAATATGATACACATGAATCATTCATACTCTTGTTCTATAAGGTCATTGATTTAGAACAAGATCTCATCGCTTTACATATTCTAGATCCTCCTCCTATTTCTCCTATTGTTACATCACCTAGTTCTTCTCCTCTTCCATTTGTTCAACGTCCTCCTAGGACTCCATCTCCTCCACCTCGCAAACAAAAATAATCTTCTCCATTGCATAAGCATCCTTTATCTCCTCCACCGCATCAAGTTCCACCTCAAACTTCTGCATCTCCTTCATGAGAGCCTTTACATTTTTCTCATCATGCTAGACCTCATGATGTATTACATGCCTTGCTTGACAAGCGTATGATTCACTTGCCTTCTACTCAACATCCTCCTCCTCATCACTTGCAACGCCAACGTGATAGACCTTAATACAACTTTCATGTATTAATGGTCATCGGGATAATGATTGTTGCACCCTTTGTGATCGCTTACAACAATTAGAAGAGAAGGGTGTTATTTCCTCTAACTCTCACTCTCGTGAGCGATCTATGTCTCCACTCCTGTGTAAGCACGTGGTTACTCCGGTTGATTTGTCTGCTAGTGCTAAAGTCATTATTCGTCTTCCACCATAGGTTGTTGCTCACGCACGGTCTCCATCTAGTCCATCCATCGCTGCACTATCTCATTCGATGCATTATAAGTTAGTACTACACATTGGATTTCATAGCCCTGAAAATCTACACTTCACATCGCTACATCACCCATTGTTAGCACCGTTCCACATGCTATTCAATTTGGCTCATATACTCATGTTGCTTTTATTCCACATGCTTCCACCGCTCCATGCCGGCTTGGTCTCTGGTAGGTGATTTCTATCACCTTACCCCGATGACGAACTCACGTTCTTACAGGTTCTTACATGATTGTTGAGGGATCTGTTACAATAAGAACCTCTCATCACTCTTGTGCTACATGCCTTATCGATCAATCTATCTTGCACACATTATCATATCACTTCCCGATGACGCACTCTTGCTTTACGGTTCATTCTTGATTCTTGATCACATTACGGTTCCTCCCCCCTCTTCATCATACTAACACATGATTCACTATACTATTACAACCATTTCATATTCTTTCACATTATTCATTTCTACTACATCATTTATACAATACACCTTTTCATCATTTATCTATTACACATCACAATTACACTACATACATCATCACTAGTTATATATAATATCTCATCATTAGACATCATCAACAACTACACATTACCAATCATATCAACAAAACAATCATCACAATATCACACATTGATAATCAAAACAATAATCAACACATCACACATCAATAAAACATCAAATTCAATGATCATACGCCAATAAATCCACACACACACACACACACACACACACACACACACACACACACACACACACACACACACACACACACACACACACACACACACACACACACACATATTACTTACAATCGTAGTTACAAGACATTTGATCATTG
The DNA here is from genome assembly GCA_018340775.1 of Taxus wallichiana var. yunnanensis. NCBI lineage: Eukaryota > Viridiplantae > Streptophyta > Pinopsida > Cupressales > Taxaceae > Taxus > Taxus wallichiana. The sequence goes on along the minus strand of CM031238.1, from coordinate 378,079,180 downwards.
AGGGGGCAACTCCCCTACATCGATACATAAACACATATCATATCTTGTCGCCGCTATGCAAGCACTATCTACCATCGTAAGAGCTTTAGAACTAGACACCACTCTTGTCCGGGTGTCTAAAGTGCCAAGAAAATAAAAAACAAATATTTTGTAAAAATCATCAAAAATGACTAATATCAACACATTTTTTGAAAAAATCACACTTACTAGCTCGTTGTCATACGTGACGCCACAACTGCCGCCACCATCTCGAATCGACTCAATCGTGGTGCTCTCACTTGAGGCATCTTCACACACCTAGAGCTCACAATCACACTCACGCAATTACCAAATGAAATACCTATTCACTTTTTCTATTTACTATTTATAGTAAATATTCATTACTTACCATATTATAGTCATTATTCACACTTATTCTTCACACCAATACACCTCATACGATTTCCATCATATCTTGAGCATACTTACTCCTTTTTTCTCTTGTTTACAACATTCTCTTTAGAATTCCACCTATTACCGTATCTAACACACTTCACATGTGTTATATTCATAGTTCACATTGTCTCATCTCAATATACACACACTTTTGCAACATATACAATCATTATTACATCATTACACGCTTCCTTTCGGCTTAGTGTTCGTTCTCATCATCTCCCCCCTTTCATCGAAAGGGGGCATATAATTGGGGTCATCCTCTAATTCCCCGAATACCATTATGTGATTAATTTACATTTCTAACACATCGTTATCGAACATTGCGTCGTATGCTATCTCGATATTTCACATCACTTTTTAGTGACTCCCCCTAATGACCCAACTTGGAGGCAACAAGTGTAAAATCTCTCCATGAGTAACCAATCAATTAATCACACACATTCAACTCACGACGATAAAAATTCAAAATTCCATTCATCAATCAAGACAACATGATGTATTTATCCTCCCAGCCTAACCTAACTTGGGAGTTACATCACCATGTTCTTAGATGACCTAACACGGGAAATTACTTTACATTTTGCGATTGCTTCCAGATGACCTAACACAGGAAATTACTTTACATTTTGTGATTGCTTCCAGATGACCTAACATGGGAGCAATACATTTCGGCAACACTCGTGGAGTGGGGGAAATGAGATGTCGTTGCCTTTTTATACTACGCCTATGTGGGTTATCACGTTTGAACAAATCAAAATAGATACAAATAAAAAAATGGTCTTTGTCCATCTACAACGGCTAGACCTTTTGGGGATGTAGTTAAAGTTAGATGGTAGCACTAGAATTATCTCTCTACACTCTTCCTCTGGTGGCAGGATGCCCAAATCCTCAAATTTTCATACACACACAATCGAGTTGGGAACTGATCACTCCCTACCCCATCACATCTCCATCGACGATAAAAATTGAAATCTCCAATCATTCAACATCGTAATCATCAATCTCTCGCATGGATCGACAAACCAATCCATGGTTTATCATGCTATGCGTTCTCACTTGACACATACTTCTACCACATCCGCACGTTCTTCCGTGACATGGACTTCTCTAAACTTCTCTCGGTGTATGCATCTTTGTATACTTAATGTTATTGAGCTTTCACTTGCAAACATAAAGTGGGGGAAAATGTAGACACAAAATCACACACTTACTACTATTTACCATACCACCAAGTATGTTGTTTTATATATGGATCTTGCGTAAGAAAAGTATTCACCGATGACCCATCCCATAGTCCATCCACTTATCTTGTTGGTTTATGTTGCTTTTATCTTTTACACTTGTCACTCACATACACATTTTTGGTCAGGTTACAGGGATCCCTGTCTATCGGTCTTAATTCATTTGTTGTCACTTGTCTCTAAACACTAACGCCTCGATGCTCCCGCCCATCCTGGGCACTCGGGTCATCTTTATGTTTGATCTTATTTTGACATTTGAGGTCGATCTTTTTAGTTTTCCCTCTCATATCTCGAGGTACTAGCCAACATGTCGGGTCATTAGTGTCAACATTTGATCATGGATCCCTATATAAACACAACATACATACAATTATATGGGCGGACAATTGTTATCAAGGGCTAGCTATCTACATAGAATAAGGGACTGCATTTGGGCACATTACTCTGTATACACACTGCATAGGAAGGGGAGTTCATTCTATTCCATCCACACATTTGCATTTTATCTAGCTATTACCCGTTATCTTGGTGTCATTGTTGCAAGGGCGACCTACGAGTAATATTGCACACACAAGCACACATAACTACATTGGGTCTGAGATGTAGTGTAACTCCTAGTTGTAAGTCCCTTTGTTGTGGTGGTCAAGAAGACAATCGACCCCTCATTTTGCATCTTTTCTTTTTAGGATATGATGTTTGTTTGATGGTTTTAAAGGTCATTATTTCATTGAAGGTTTACAACAACTCGATGATTATTGTGCAATCTTGTAGTGACAAAAGGTGAAGAAGTGCGAAACCCTAAAGAACACCTTTGTTGGAACCAGATCCTAAGATTTTCCAGACCCAATCACCTAGAAATAGGCATAGGGCATCCATAGCGCCCTGTCCCTTTCTAGGTGCCCCAATCTAGCCTATTTCTTTAGATCTCGCATTTTCCTGGGTCTCTGTGTGACACTCCTATTACTCTGTTCACCTAGTCAACACTTCGGCACACTCTGCATTTTACCGCAAATCAACTAAGTACCTCTTTCTCCTCCTTGCAATTAGGGTTCCATAATTTATTTCTTAGTTGTTTGGGTGTAATTTCGTATGTAATTGCATATTTATTTTACTGCTACAATAACATTAGATTAGGCATAAAATCCTCTTTTAGCGTAATCATATGTATCAAATCTGTTATCTTAAGTCAATGATATCATTACACCCATCAAATATGAGAGTGTATCATCAAATGAGATACTACTGCTACGAACTAACGGTAAAGAGCAATGCAAAAAGTCCCCCAACCATTGAGATTAAGAAAGCCCACATTAAATGTCAAAATTATTTACAAGCAATCGTTTATGAGCAATGTAATGGAGGTGTCGATAGGGATGCCTCCAAAAATTAAAGTTGAATCAGTGAAATATTATAGAAGGGAGAGGAGTGGTGAAGAAGGGGATTCAGGGATGAGTCACCTGGGAGTGGTGAAGAAGGGGATTGAGGGATGAGTCATCCAAGAGTGGGGAAAACGTTTGGGGAATGTATGTGAAACTCTTCTTTATTCCGAGAAGAAATACAAACCACATACTATTTTTTATAATGAAAATGAAAATGAACCTACCTAAGTTTAGGATCGCGTCCCTCGCAATCCTTGCTTTTCAAGATATCTCTCGAACTATATTTCCAACATTCCCTCCACAATTTACCCCCTTTTCCAATCATACAATCGACAACAAATACACATGTTACATATGTCTCTCATTATAAAGACAAATGGCTTCCAAAAATTGATTCCACCCAATATTTTCCTCTCCCGATTGCTTATCCTCCCTCCAACCCCAATATTTAATACTTTTACTCCAAGTGTCATCTTTTATATATTAATATGTTTCAGACGGTGAAAAGTATAAACATAGAATTTAGTGGAGGAAGTAATAACAACTTGTCTAAGTTCAATGTATTTAAAACCTAAGATATAAATCCATCCCCCTGTATTAGGCTTACAAACAAAAATGAAAATAAACCAAGAGCAGACCATAAATAACAATGGGGGTGGAAGTGGAGGTGATCCAAAATAGCAAAGGTGACATGATCGATTTTTCCTTTGTTCAAATCAAAGAGCATTGTCCTAAATCGAAACTTTACTCCTTGTCCAATGGCAATGATGGTGCAGATATCCCCATAATCGACCTGGATAAATCAATAAACCTGAGCTTAATTAATAATTCTAATCTGTTATAGAATAGAAAAAAGTAATATCTTTAGTTTATGATTATTTGATTATATCTTGAGATTTGATGTTAATCGTTTAAATTTGATAGTGAAATATACATTTTTTGGCAACACAATAATTTTCAATTTTATAGAGTGGATGTGAATATGACAGTTTGAGAAAAAAATCACTAGCCTTTGATACAGTTAACAAATAATTTGACTTTTTTTTACATTTAAGAACACAAAAAACATATAAATATACGTCAAATTTAATCACCAACAGGCTCGCGCCTTCCTTGCACATCTTGGGATCAGACATTCTGGCCATCGATGGCGGCATAAATGTTTTAGATATTTATGTCGAAAGGTGTGTTTACAGGTAGAAAGCCTCGGGGCTCTAACAACATATTGTAATTGACACCATCCATATGATAGACCGCATAAACAATCTGTCAGTAATCTGAACCGTAATGGGATTATTTCTATCCACCTGGGCCTCGACATTTATGACATCGACTCGTCAAAGGAAATCATGGGATTGGATATTTTGGTTGTTAGCGGGTAAGTGGATGTTTTGGCTATCTTTTTGCTTTCGTTCTTTTCCATTCAATAAAAGAACCAAAATCGATTAGACTTAAAAGAAATGATTCAGAAGAAAGAAATAAATAACACTCACACGACAGATCCATGTGATCGTAAGATTTATTAGAGTTTAGCCCTAGGTTATCACCCCTTCTCCGTGGAAATTCTACAAGAAGCTTCAATTTTTATCTACAATTGCTCCATGCAAATGGCATGTTCGAGATCGGTTTGTCAAAGGACATATTGGGATAAGACATCCTGGTCATCAATGTCGGCTCAGATGTTTTATTTGTCTTATACTTCTATTCTATTTCGTTCAATAAAAGAACCAAAATCGATTAGACATAAAAGAAATGATTCAAAAGAAACAAAGAAATAACACTTCAAGGCCAAGCTGTGCAATCGTAAGCTTTATTCAAGTTTAGCCCTTGGTTCTCGCCCCCGATGGGAATTTTACAAGAAGTTTTGATTTTCGTCTACACTTGCTCACATAAAGGTGGCTAGGTATCCGTAATATTGCTTCGAAGCTCTTCGAGCCTCGCATTTGTGTGGAGCCAAACCAGACCAAATCAAGGGGCACAATCCTCTGATAAACGTGAACCAGGTTGGAGACTTTTTTACTTTTCATTTTCTATTTTAGACATTGTTTTTTTGGTTCAACCGCTTAAACTTTTCGAGTTTCCCAATATTTTATTGTGTCCTCTTTGTGAGCTTGAAGTGCTTAAGTGGAACATAGATAACAAATATTAATTGGGTAGGAACAATATGATATGTGGAAAACATGTGGGGCATGCAATCCACAACCTTAATATGCCTTTGACTCATATGACCAATCGTTGGAAGGTGTTAATTACCGATACATGGACGTGCATCTGGTCCCTAGAATTACTTGACCTTACAACTGCATACAAAGGCTAGAAAGTTTTGCACCAAGTACTTATTGTGGTTAGGTTCAAGTTGGAACATGTTGAATTTTTTATTTTTTTATTTTTCCCCTATGGGCACAAATTGCACTTGTGTGAATACTTCACTACCCTCATCGCTAACGTGGGTACTCTGCGTCTTCATGTCCCTAACGTGTCCCGTACAACATGCATTCAAATTCCCCTTACTTTTACATTTTCTCTAACTACCCAATAGAGTCAAGATCTGCAAATTCAATCAAGTATTCACCTCGACAACATTTTCCATCTGCTTCTTGCATTTTCATATATCTTCCTCTACATTTTCGCCGATGTCTACCACAACACGACTTTAATCCTTTTTTCGATTAACAAACATGTTGTACTCTTCGTATTTCGTATACTTTCACATTGTTTCCTCCATTCTTCTTTACTTTCCCATCCACTTCGCCACCCTCACACGCCATTTTCTAAACCCCTCTTCCTTTTCCTTCATTTCTCTTCAACTGGTTTCCCTTCTTCACTATATCCCTTTTCGGCTGCTCACATCGTACATTTAACGATTTATCGATTGCTAGTTTATATAACATTTATTCAATTATCATTCAAGAGGGGTTGAAAATGATCTTGCTGATTCAAGAAACATCTTGAATGATAATTTTATTTAACGCATGGCTTAAAATCATGAAATTTGTCATCAACAAAAATAAAATAAAATAAAAACTCAACCCAAACCAAACTTTAAAAATAAAAAAAAAAATTCCATGAACCACTAAATTGAAAATACTGCTAAATTTTCGGGGAAAATTAGTAAGCCCCCGTCAGACCATAACCCGAGCCCCCTCCGAAGGCATTTCCACATGTAAAGCTTTAGTAAACGTGAACGAGTTAATAATAATAATTAACCGAGATGGACACCACAAGAAGTTTCATCCGAGTATATATATGGGCTCGTCCTTTCCCCGATTTCTCTGATCTTTTTAATCGCTTCCTTTCGCGGATCGATTATTCCTGTCTTCTCCTGCTGGTGAGACCTCTTAAATCCTTTGCCATACTCAATCTTAAATTTCGTATATCTGTTTCCAATCTATTGCAAAAAGGGTTTATGTTATTTGCTCACGCCGTACTTACTAAAATTTGGTGATAGGGTTTCAAAGATTTCTTGCTTTTCATTAGCGTAAGACTTTGCATTTAGTAATTTTCATAAATTATTTGTGGTGTGTTAGGATTTTCGCGAAGTACCATTAGTTTATTTGAATGTTGATGTTTCTTAGCGTATTTTCCAACCAAGTAAAGTTAAACAGCAATGCATTCGTGGAAATGAATTTTGCTTGTTGTACAAATCATTTGCCGACTCCATTGTTCACATCTTACCGGATTTCAGTGGTACCTGGTCAATTAAAACTCTCTGCACTACTTTTTTATGAAATTCAGTGAATGCTAATTACGTGGTTAGTGACACCATAAGCCGCCTGCAATGACAGCCAGAGGTGGCAATGGGGGCTGCAATTCCTGGCATAACACAATTAATTGAGGCACTAAATTTAATTTCCATTTGATCATCATTATCTTTAAATTTGACGTCCATTAGACCATAATTTAGAAGTATTTTCTACTTTGAGAGGCCAATCTTAAATTTGACGTTCATTTGATTGTCATGAAGAAGTTTTTTCCTTTTCTATCTGAAAAGTCAATCAAAAAATCGTAATCTCTTGGCCATATGGTGGAGTTTGGAGCATGTTTTTTCTTGGAAAGTTTTTTACCCAACACATTGGCATAGCTAGATTGATATCCTTTGTCACTAGTTAGTGGGATTTTTTTGGAGAAAGTAATGGAGTTCCTATTAATTAACATGGCATACCTAAATCCCAAGATAAGAGCCTTGAGATTGATATCTAACAGTTGTTTTCAGATAGGTGTGCTTGAGATATCTGTACTAGTTACCATTGAATTTTGAAAGGAAATCATTGTAAACTCAATGAAGTCTAATTTGTGGAATACCAAAATGAGGGTAACAATATCACATTTTTGTCATTGTGGTTCACAAGTCATACCTAGTCGTTCCACAGAGGGGGCTTTGTAGATTTCATCTGCGTCCCTGCCGAGTACATTTAGGAGTCCGACAAAGACGAGACCTCAGGGTTTAGGTTTTTTCTCTCTCCCACAACTTTTTAGGAGATTTCGCCTAAAATAATTGGTTAATATTTTGGTGGGTAATCTAGACCAAACATAGATTGCTGCTTGGAAATAAACCTCGTAAGTTTCTACTACTAGCTTGTAGTTCCCCATGTCGAATACCTATTGAAAATTTTGTTCAAACTGTTATTCCTCCAAAGCTATCACGTTTAAACCTCAAGGGTCATATATAGTGGAGTTGCAACCCCCTCTATGGTACTGCACCCTAATTCTACACATCCTTTGGCCTATTTAAGTAATTAATGTGATTGGTGAAAGCATGAGCAATGATGAATTTTACAATGGTATTTTTGCATGAATTTAGCACTGGTGTTTTTGCCTGACCTTTGTTTTGATGCATATTCAACAAGATGTAATATTCGGAGCTGTTGGGGTTTATGGTTGGTGACAGCTTTCATGCCTCATGAATTACAAATCGTATATCTAAAGGAGTATAGAGCATGCTTAGAATATAAAAAGAACTCTTTTGCAGTTTATGCAAAGTAATTAAAATTCTTGCATAAACTCGTGGTCTCAAACACTTGTCTAAAGTAGAGTTGCTTTCTTCAGAAAGTTCTTGAAGGTAAGGTGTCCATTATTTGTTTAGAATCAATACATGCCAATAAAGTTAATCAAGGGAGAAGGATTTAGGGATCCTCCTTTAAGCAGGCTGTTTGGCACAAGTAACCTTTGATTTAGTTGTGGTTGTAAGGAGGGTTGTAGTTGTAGTAGAGGTATCTGCATGCGATTTTGAATGTATTGTTGAAATTGTTTCTTTGGTCCAGTTCTCATCTCAATCTAGTGTTGAGTTGTTTATCAAGAGACTGCTACATTGCGGTAGAAAGCAACTCTTTACAACTCAGTGCATCTGTTTAATTAATATATAATTTTTTTCCTTAAGTCCTGCTATTGCATTGCAAGTTCTTCTCTAACAAGTAATCTAATATTATCATAGTTACCTAAGACTAGAGGATGGGGAACAGTGGGACAGAGGGATGGGGTTTTTGGGACAACAAAAAATTTCCTAGATTTCGGGACGGCTATGAAAATAATATATAAAAATTAATATTTAAATATATAAGAATTAATATTTAAATATTTTAACTTTATTCAATGAAATTTATGGGTTTAAATTTCATTTAATATTCCGTTGGGTACTTTTGGGATTAGGGTTCCATATTTTTGGTAAAAATAACAAATTTTGAAAGTAGAAGTGTCTGAAATTGTTAAAATTTGGGGATGTGACCTCCAAGTCCCTGAAATGTTCGGCACATCCCCAAAATCTAGGGGACTTGTCCCTGCATAACACTGAATATTATTTTCTCAATTTCTATATATATGCTTTTAACCATGATAGCCAGGGCTGTGTAAGTCTTATGAGGACCAAAGGTCAGAAGGAAAGGGATTAAAGGACCCATTAAATTTATCATGATGATAACAAGAAGGGCCCATGAAAGGCCATTTCTATGAGGGCTTAAACATTGTACCTGCCACATATTAGTGGAAATATCAGACCTAGATTTACATGGTTTTGTGCTAGTTGCTACTTATAATCAAGATTGGGTATCTTACTGTCAAGATCAGGTATATCTTCATTCTTTAAATCGAGGTTACTAAATACGGCGGTTTCAAAGAGATTCACCGAAGTTTTTGTAATGTTTGTGGGATTTTATCTGTTTATGTTCAAGTTGTCGCAAAGTGACCTCCTTAAGTAGTTATTACTTTAGTGACATTGTTCGTTACGTATTTTTGGTAATAATCTTGTAATTTTTTTGGAAATATCTATAATGGTTGTGACTGTGTACAATAAACATTAAATTTGACGAGTCGTTTGTTAGTCTAAAATTTAAGTTGTTTGCAATCACATACTTGCCGATTGGCTATGTTTTATGCCGGTGAAGTTGAAGCTTATGGCAATGGTTTCCATGGCTATATATTTTTACAGGAAGTTTTAGCTATTTACAATCACATGCTTGTTGATTAGATAGGTTGCATTATGCATACTTACAGGTTGCAATCTTGAAGCTTTATCATAATGTTTTTGATGTATTTATTTAACACTCCCCATAGTTATGCTTTTGAGAGAGTTCTTTATAGGCCTCAACCAGAATATACTGGCTCCAATAAATCGTGATAAAAAATTACATTAAAAACTATATAAATATGCATTCATAAGAAATAAAAAGTACTCACTATAATGCATTTACCATATTACAACATAGGACCTGCTCTGTCTCTCTCATATTAAAACATGGTTCCCCTGCCTATTTCTCTGAAACCAAGAATCTTAATTATCCTCCTAATAGTCTTATGACCTTTATGCAAATCTGCCTATAGTTCAACAACTTCATAGCGATAGATTACATAACAAAAAGGTTTTGTGTTGTAAGCGTAAGAAAGGAGAACTTCAGACATGAAATAAAAAAAGAACTTCAGACATATATTTGCTGAAGGTCGTATAGTAAAAAAGAAAACCAATTTGCCAAGTAAACACCAAATGAGCAGGATACATTATCTGTTTAGGCGGTATCATCAATAATTTTTATACATCCTATTCCAGTGCACGAATCTGTGACTTTTTTAATTAGTTTATAAATAAATAAATAAATAAATAAATATATATATATATATATATATATATATATATATATATATATATATATATATTAAACATTGACTCAATGTTAACATTAATTAAACTAAATTTAATGACTTCACCTTTCAATAGAAGTTGTAATCTTATAAAAACTAAGAATTTAGAAAAGGCTCTATAGATGTAAATATACATAAAAAAGTTATGGCATGTTTATCATTGTAGAAGTTCGGCTTTTTTTTTTCCGTATGGCGTTGTCTAGTCGTAAGTTGGACTGCACTCCCTGTGGCGACCCAGGTTGGAAATCCCGTGGTGATGCTCTTTGCAATAATGTGGGTGTAAAGTGTAATGTCTCAAAAGGAATTAAGAACTCTCTCTATGAGTATGTGATGTTTTAAAATTAGTTTACACACAAAAATATTGAACATTGGACTCAATGTTCACATTAGGTACACTAAATTTAATGATTTCACCTTACAATAGACGTTGTAATCTTATAAAAACTAAGAATTTAATAAAGGATCTATAGACATAAATATACATCAAAAAGACATAACATGTTTATCACAGTAGAAGTTTGGTATTTTGTCTGTATGGCTGTGGTGTAGTCATAAGTTGGGGTGCGCTCCTTGTGGTGATCCAGGTTGAAAATCCTGTGGTGATGCTCTTTACAACAATGTGGGTGTAAAGTGTAATGTGTCAAAAAGAATTAAGTACTCTCTCCAAGGCATTCACAAAAAGGGATTTTCCATCTTTGAAAAGCACCGGACTGTCTTACCATTTTGCAGGTATGAAATGGAAAATACTGAACCATTTTGCAGGTATGAAATGGAAAAATGTTCTTTTGGTTGGAAAGTATAGGTTGCCAGCTTATCCAATCTTTATGCAGTTGATAAGGTGTAATATGAAATAATCCCATCATATGTTCAATCGGTTATAATGGGCTATATTGAACTGATAAATGCCGAGTTCAGCTGTTGATGGTTCTCAAATCTGTATTTTCTCATTGCATTTATTTGCCCTATATATGTTTGTACATGCTCCTAGAATTTGTATTTGTGTGATCCTTATTTTGGATATTGGAAATAATGAAAAATAGGCAGCCCAGCTGTTTGGTGAGTCTGGAACATGCTCTCCTTTAAACAAATTTGAACAAGTAATGTCCAGCACACCCACGAGCTGTGAATATCGCACTCTCTCCACAGCATCAAGCTATGAATGTCTATCCATTTTTATACCTACAAAAATGCAGTAAAAATGTTGTAATATTTAAATGACTACTTAAGTCACAGCTTTGAATATTTTCCATTGATCTACATATTTTTACTCTTCAAAATATTGATGTAAATAACTCTGTGGACATAAAATTATGCATGTTTCTTGTTGTGCACATAAATATGATGGTATTATATCTTCAATTGTTGTTTATGAAATAAAAATCCATGTCTTTCTCTAACACCTGCTATATGCTGAGTACAAAGTTTCTATAAAATCATGCGTACAAGGGTTTAGTAGTTTGCTTGCATAAGGTCTTATATCTTCTTTAGTACTTGATAAACTGTAATTTCCAAATGTGCAAATTAATCCACACCTATACTCTTTCAAGCATGTTCCAGTCCAATGGGAAAAGCCATTTTTGTCTCTCTAGGATATCCTGTTATTCAGTAATAGTATGCTTACCCTATTGATAATTGTTATTTGGGACATTTAGCTAAGCTTCTGATCATAATTTCACTCCACATTTGTAAATGTTTTCATAGACAGTTGATGCAGCTTGAGCTGACAGTTTTTGATATAACGCTAACCCAGATTTCTTGATTGTGTGCCCATTTTATGGGAGAGTTTTTGTTTGTAGAAAACTAGGGATATTTTTTAACATTGTGCCATGTTGTTCAGGAGTCAAGAGGCAACACAGGAGGATGGCTGACAGCAGTGCCAACAAAATGACATTTTCTGAAAGAGATCAGGGTGAATGTTCTGACCCAACAGTTGAGATAAAGATCAAAACACTTGATTCCCAGACATACACTTTACGAGTCAACAAATGTGTAAATATTCTATTTCCCATCTATTTTCTGTTGGAGTGAAATATTGGTATGGTCACAGCATGTTTATAGTAATTAAATATGTGAAGATTTCTAGCTTGGGTTACATTTTCTGCCAGAATTCAGAAAATTAATTTCTGGACATTCCTTTTGTCAATGAAGGTAGATAATTATATTATTAAAAACTGGAATTGGATCTTGCAATAGTAGAGAGACACATACAATACCTTCAAGACAAGTTATGCAATAGTACATCTTCTAGAAAGAAAACATTTAGACTAGTCTAACTGTTTAAGGTATGTTTGAGATATTAATCTATTACTTTATGTCAGCATTCTCATCATTACACCCAAACTAGTCTCCTTTCACCCAATGGTCATCATCATTGTGAAATGTCCCTTTTTCTTCATAACTGTCACAACATTTCACAATTGGCTATTTTGCCTAAGAATTTGGGATTCACTCAGAACTAATTCCTTACCACAGACTTTGTTGTGGTAAGATTACAATCACCTCTTTCTATTTCAAACCACATATTACAACACATCTAGTACAGTTAGCTTAATTTTTGGACAACTTGGTAGCCGCCCTTGCAAGCTGCGCTCACTCACTTCCTCGCACGCTTCCCTATTTTCTACAGAACTCTTTCATGTTTCAGAGGCTAAGGGCTGAAAAAAATCCTCTGAGAGCCCTAACTCCCAAGGCTTCCAAAAGCCCCCAGATCCTACTTTTACTCAATATTTATTTTCATGGTTCTTGTTCATCGTTTGATGGAAGAAAAACAAAGGGAGGATGAAAATTAAAAGCAGACCTCTCTATTCCTATGCACATACTGCAACACACAATACAACTAGCCTGACTTCCAGACATTGTGGAGGCAGCCATTGCAAGACTAGCAAGCTTTTCTCGTTTTGACAACTTCACTCTTCAATGTTCCAGAGACCGAGTGCTGTAAAAAGAACTTCTTTGAAGGTCCCAACTCCCAAGGCCGCTAAAATTCCCTATCTCCAACTTGCATCGAATATTTATTTTCATGGTTCTTGTTTGTTGATGGAGGGAAGAGAAACCAATAGGGAGGAATCACCTTCCAATGATTACAAGATCCTAGTTATTGAGTTGAAACACAAGCTATACAATTATAGATGGGCAAACTAAGTTACTTGTAAAATTTAACATTTTGATGCGTGTCCAAGGTAGAATTCATCTTTCAACTATTACAATATCTTAGGTATTGAGCTGAAATCAAAGCTATGCAACTATAGATGGATGAACTAAGTTACATGCAATGTTATGCGGGACGCTTCCCCAAGATTTTGTTGATGTCATAGACATGCCAAACGTTTAGGGGACTTGAGGACTTGAGGGGACTGTATACACCTAATTTTTCACTTTTACTGACTTTGGCTCTTCGTAGGCACTATTGGCGCATTGGCTTCCCCTGGAGCGGTGTCCTTAAGGACATTGTTGGGAGCGGGGAGTAACTAGAAATGGTTATGTGCAACCTTCACTAGTTGCATTGGGTTGGTTGGTAGTGGTACTTATGAGAGAGCTTTGATGTGTAGTCCAATTATACCACATTTTACATGTTTTCATACCTTTATAGTTATCTTTTATAGCCTCCCTACAACATCACCTTATCATCCTCTTATAGTCACCTCCATACCTATTTATAGAGCACACATACCTTCGTCTTGACACCTTTCAACATTTCTGAATCTCTCTCCATTAGTTGGGACTTCCTTATTGACCCCCATCATTTAGCATTGCCCATATAGCCGACAGTATTGACCAGGGTTGATATTGTCTGGCATGTAGTTTTTTATAGCTGATGACATTGACTGTCGGCTAGCAGAAACTGCCATGCCCCATCATGATTACTGTATATACTCGGTATTTGAGTGATCATTCTAGGTTGGTGCTCGTCAATCTGCCCTTAAAGTCCTAGAGGTCTTGAAGTTGGTCGTAGTTGACTATCTACACTTGGAACATTGGGTACTTAGGATTCTTAAGCATAGGAGCTGCACTTATTATGGTTTGCCCAACCTTTGGAGTCTTCAATAAGTGGCTTATCTAGGTCTTCTCTTATTCGTTTGTGATCCTCCATATCAACTCTCTCATAAGGTGCTATTAACCCTAAGGGGAAGTTTATGTGCCAATGGTGTCTACAATCAGGTAAGTATCTCTAACCTCTCTTTTCCTTTATGTCATTTCAGATTTGGATGTTTGTTTGATGTGGTCATGCATAGGTTAGAGTAAAGTAGCGTATTCTTGATCTACTACATTATTTATCTATCAGCTTTTTTGCCTTATAAACCGCCCTTTGGGCTTTACAACCTTTTACAACCTATTGATCCTTACAACCTATGTTTACAACCCAAGCATAAGAATCCATATCTTGTTACAACTTGATTACAATCCTATTATTATCAACACACTATTGGGACCTAGTTAGATGCCACTGCCCTATCCTAGATCTAGGCTTTGGAACCCTACATCTCCTATAGAGTGTGGACTATTGTCTTCCTAGTTCCACGTCTTTTGCAACTTACAACCTCAAGGTGTGCATCTTTAGTATGGCCCTTTTCATTATCCTAGTCTAGATCACCCATTATTGAGAGACAAAGAGGATATTCTATTAGGCCATTCTTTATTTGTATACACTTTGGTGAATCCGACATGAATCAAACACAACCTTCGAACGCGCCTTCTTCAAAGTTAACCTTTTGAAATCTTTATCGAGCCTTCTTAATGTTAATCTTTTAAAATCTTTACTAAATCTTCATAAACCTTTCAAAATATAATCAAAATCTACTATAATCATGTCATCACCTAGTAAGGGTTTTTAGCGAGCCTTAACCCATTTAGATTCTATAGGGGCTGCTCCTTGCTCCCTCCCATGTCCAACAATGATAGTAATCACTCGTGGTGCACTTTTTCTCAATCACAACCAACATCAACCATTGAATGCAATCTATTCCAATTGAGAGAAATAGATCCTAAGCTTCTCTTTAGGAACTTGGATATTGGGGAGATAGTCACTTATAATAAGCACGGCCCTCTTATTCAAGTACCTCAAACCGAGATGCCCATGGAATTAACCTCCCATAAAACCAATTTAGATCCTCTAATTCAATCTCCTAACACACTTTTTAACAATTTTATTAGGGATCCTTATTCTAGTCACTGAAGTCCCCCAAATCTTAACCTTTCCAATCCAGTGAATGTAACTTCAAATCCAATAAACCATAATAGAAACCCTCTTTCCTCCACCCCCAAACAACATCGTTGGCGGAATATTTTGTACTTGACAAAATATGACATCCACAAAAGTTTAGGGAACGGAAGTCCCTCTATTATCTGGGGAGGTTCCCTTATTGAAAATCAAAAAGGAAAACAACAACAATATTTACACTATCCTATCTTGGTGTAGGGGTTTTAATCTCATTTTTGCAGTTTCCGGAAAAGGGAAATATGTAGAAGAGAACAAAAATAAAGAGAGAAACATAGGAGGGAAGGGAAGTAGACTGCACTTTTGTAAAAGCAGATTCAAATCTTAAACTATGCATGCATGTCAGATATAAAAGAAAAATTGCAACATCTCATAACAAGAAAGTAATCACCCATAGATCAAATCATTTCATAGAAAAAGTAATATTATCCAGATACATACAAACACAAAGTTCAATATATCTCTAACTAAATGAAACCAGATCCAGATACCCATAGAATTAACCTCTCATAAAACCAATTTAGATCATCTAATAAAATCTCTTGACACACTCTAACAATTTTATTAGGGATCCTTCATCTAGTCATAAAAGTCCCCAAATCTTAACCTTTCCAATCTGGTGAATCCAACTTCAAATCGAATAAATCATAATACAAACCTTCTTTCCTCCTCTAGCCAGCCCACCTTGCCCTCCAATGACACTTTGTTGGCGGAATATTTTGTACTTGACAAGATTTGACTTCCACAATAGTTCAAGGGGCGAAAAACAAAAAGAAAAACAACAAAAATATTTACAATATTTACACCATTCTGTCTTGGTATAAGGATTTTAATCTCATTTTTGGAATTTCTAGAAAAGGAAATATGTAGAAGAGAACAAAAATAAAGAGAAATTTAAGAGGTAAGATAAGATAATTTTATTAATGTCCAACAAATGGCCACAAAAGTAGGTCAATGGGAATGCAGAGTACAAAGCCAATGGAGCCGCAAGTGGACCCAAATGGGTCGCCAAACACAGAGAGAAAAAAAGAAGAAGAGAAGGAAGCAACAGGGGCCACAAGTGCCGAGAGACCAAAGAAGAAGAAGAGGATGACGGTGTGGGGGGAGCGGAAGGAGCAACACCCCTAGCATCATCACCTAACATTCAAGGCCGGCTGGAGATAATCGGTGATGCGCCGATGTCCAAGAATTCAAAACAAAGTGGAATGTCCGGAAAGCGATGTCCGAGAGAGAGAGAGACGGTGCCTCTGTGTAAGCCTAATGGATCTCTGTCAATGTGGGGGCCCGAGACGCGTCTGAGGCAGGGGGCCTCTGGTGTAGGAAGTGGAGTTCTGAGTCCTGACAGATCTGAACTGGGGATCCGTACTCGTGTCAAGATGCCGCTTGGTGCCCCTCTCAGGGAGAGCACCGAGAAGGAGGTGATCCATCTAGTATCCATCATCTGTCTCGGGAGGAGGGTGAAGGAGCTCGTCCCAAGCCTAAGGGCATAAGGGCCTACCGTAGATAAAGAGCAAGACATCTCTAATCATAGTATCTGAAGAAAGCTGCAAAGGAAGGGCGCTCACGGAACAGGCAATGGAATCTCCCCCTAATCTCGTAATAAACAGGACACCGGAAAATGAAGTGTTCTTCAGTTTCAACCTCCTGGAGAGAGCAAAGCTGGCAAGTCCGCTCGAGCGGTCTAACTGGTGGTCAGTCTCCACACGGAGTCGATGTGAGCCCACTCTGAACTGACCTAAAGAGATACGAAGGACCTGTAACCAGTGCCGGGAGATGTACATGGGTCTGATAATGAGCCCGTCGCGGATCTCAAGAAAGTGTGCAGCGTAGAAGGACATCTTTGGACGTAACCCCTGGAGGGAAGGAAAGTAGATTGCACTTCTGTAAAAACAGATTCAGATCTTGAAATACTCATGCATGTCAGATATAAAGTAAAAATTGCAGCATCTCATAACAAGAAAGTAATCACCCATAGATCAAATAATCTCATAGAAAAATCAATATGATCTAGATACATACAGACACAAAGTTCAATATATCTCCGAGGGCAAACATGAACTCGCAGTTTCATATAACTTCATAAAATGTACAGTTTAGAACAGAAAAACAGAGAGATGGGAGAGAAGGAGAAGTTCTCTTCTATATCTTGTTTTCAAAAAATTGCTAACAACGCCCTACAATGGAATGGACTCCTCTTTAAATAGGAGAGAGGGGTCCATAACTACCTCCCAGTAATCTTTAATCACTTTTACATTTTACTTTTTCCTCATATGAGTCACTTAAGTGACTTTTACAATTTATAATTTAGAAAAAAGAAATACAAAAAGTGCAATTCAAAATTAAAAGAATTGAACGTGAGCAGAAGACTAGGAAGGCTGAGAAGAGGTGGCTGACTTTTAGTTTTAAGACTTGCATCTTGAACCTTGTGACTGCTTTGACCACCTCTCTTTCTTTTCGAATTACAGTATTGGAGAGGTTGGTGAGCCAAGTCCCCATAGCATTTAGCATTTCAGCACTGGTACTTTCAAATTGAGTCAAACATTTGGAGGCTTCCACTATCACATTATGTATTTTAGAAATCTCATCCATCTTATCCTGGCTGAAGTAATCATTGTTGAATGGTTCTTCCTTAATGTGCTTATTGAATTGCTCTTTGATGGCGGCTGCTGTGTTGAGTTCTGAAGAATTGTCTTTGTAGAGGTCACAACAGAGAGTCTTCATTTCTACGGAAATTTCAGCTTTCAAAGCCTCACCTTTTTGAATGTGAGAATGAAGGTTTGTTGCACTTTCTTCTAGCACTCTGATTCACTATTCAATGCTGCGGGACCAGGTTTGAGATGGATTATTTTTAGAATCATCGAAAATGTTTGTAGAAAGAAGAATTTTCTCATTAGTTGAAGCCATGATTCTCAAGTCTTGTGTCAAACTGACTGACAAGTTGACTTCCTTCTTAGCATTCTCAATTTGTGTGTCCAATTGCTTTTGTGCTTCCACTAGCTGCTCATAAACCTCGTGGCGTCCACTAGATGCTCATAAACCTTGTGGCTTTCATCTATGAAGTTCAGGCCATTTACTAACGTCTTTTCCACCCATGCTTTCATGATTTTGCCCTTATGACCATGCTTATAAATTTCAGCAATGGCTTCAGTATCAATATCTTCCACTGAGGTAGAGGAGGGAAGAGATGATATTGGAGTGGGGTTTGAAGATAGAAAGGCTTTGATTTAAGCTGTGAGAGTATGCCCTTGTTCCTCCAGTTCTTGTGTTTGCTTTCCTTTCTCTATTCTCTCAATCACTCTTGAAATAGTCTCCGTAAGATAGTGTACATCACTTTCGAGAGTAACCTCTCCAAATGAGACTCTTGTAAGCTCATAATCTACTAAAGTGATCTCACTTTTACTCTTGTCAACAGTAGGTTTTGCAATTTGCACAACTTGTTGGCCAGTAGGATTTGATACAAGGCGAGAAGTAGTTGTGGCTTTTCTTGGACCTGAAGTGCCTTGGAGTAGACATGCAACAACATCATAATTTGGAACAATGACCTTCGAATAAGTTTTCCTCTTCTCAATAATAGGTTGTACCCACGCGAATGAAGTGTCATTGACAGTTATTTCATTTGAGCTTGATACTGGCACATTTAGAGTGAGAGGAGAAGACGGGGTGGGAGTTTGGACAATAATGATATCAACACAAGGAAACTTTTCACTTAATACCCAAGGAGAAGCAAGATCTCTTCTAACAATCAACTTTTGCCTCGAGCCACTCCCTCCATCCACATTCTTTGAAGGAGCTTTTGTTGGATGATTTTCCTCCTTTGTTATAGGATAAACTTTTGGAGTGCGAGTATAAACTTTCATGTTAGAAGGTTGTTGAGATGAGGAGGAAGGCATATCGTGTTGATTTTGAGGAACAACCTTCTTTGTAGCCTTGAATTCTGTCAACTTTATTTGATACCACCTCTTCATTCTTTTGATCACCGATGTTGTGAGATCATCAATATTATCTCTCTTTTTGAGACCAATCTATGATAGGAAGAGGGGTATATTGAATGGATGTTTCAAATTCTGGTTCACACAAGTCAGTCCCATCATCAATCATGTTTTTGGAACTTGATCCAATTTGAAAATTTGGATCTGATGTAAGGACAACCTTGCACATGTTCTCATTCTTACTTTAAATTCATCATTGCCATCTTCCCAATAATCTTTGATAGTGGGTACATGTGAGTATGTTGTGGGAGTCAAAGATTATTGTTGATGAAGTTCTTGCTATCAAACAAGACCCTTTTAAAGTAAGGATGCATGTTGAAGGGAACAATTGTTCTCTCAATATTTTGTGCATCAATCCCAGACCTGCACATATAATTGCCTAGAGCAATGGGGAACTTGATTCCCTGTACCTTCCTATGCTGACAAACTCTATGAATTATATCAAGTTGTCTGCATAGTTCAATAAGAATGAGTTCGTGACTGCAGAAGATAGGAAGTTTATATGGAATTCCTTCACATCCTGCAATTTTCATGTAGGAGAACCTTTGGAACTGAATAAAGAAACATCCATATATCTTCACCAGTTGCTTGGCCTCTCGAGAGATTCTTTTGGATTTACAACCTTCTAATAGCCTCACAATGAACATGGCGAATGCATAATTCACCTTCTTGAAGTGGCTCTTGCTATTCTCATATGTTGTTTGAGTATAACATTCATAAATAGGAATGAGGAGATCTTGTTTTCCAGGTCCTAAAAGGCCAGCCCAGATTCTATATCTTGTAATTGTGTACATCGGGTAAGAAGTCATATAGAATGACTTGTTGTTGCTTAACTGAGTGAGTTGATTTGTTAAATTCTGACAAATGATTTCTTCCCAATTTATGGCCTGTTTCCCTTCATAGATGAGATTGATAAGGATACACATTCAGTTATGGAATTCCCTGGCGGTGGGAAGTCCCATAACGCTGGCCAACAAGGTTATCATGTTTGATAATTCCGCCACAAAATCAGTTTTGAATAGAGTTTTAGCCAACTTGTAGGGGCCTTTCTTCTTCTTATTCAACCATGATTTGGCAATCATTGACTGATATTTGTTGGGTGTGAGCTCATATTCTTTTGGTGCCATTTCAAGTGTTACAACCTTGGCATTTGCTATAGGTGTAATTCCAAGAGCCAAATTGATATGATGAGCATCTAGTTGAGCAATCACTTGTCCTTGTGGGTCTTTCAATTCCTTAATGTTTGCATCAAAACATCGTGCATAAGACAATATTATGTCTGCACATTGTACTGCGTTGGGAAAAGCAACTGCACAAGCCAAGCCACTATTGAAAATCTTTTTGCTAATGCAGTCTTTTTGCTGTCCTCCATTTGCGACCAAAACTTGGGTAAATCCATGTGTTTAATATCACTATCCCCAATTTCAGGGATAGTAGTTTCCAAGGAGGAAATAGGTTCATACCCAACATATTGAAGCTTCATTTTGATGGTTTTATAGTTTAATTAACCAGTTAAGAGGTATGGGCAAAATGGAGGTGAATATAAACACAGAGGGGCAAATGAAAGCATAAGAGGGAGAAATGTTCAATACAACAAAAACAGTATTGAAATTACTTATAGAGTCACGAAAATAGAGCTCTTGGAGAGGGATTCTGTTGGTGCATTGAAATTTGAATTTATTGGCTAAATAGCGTTTTTGAAGGCAAGAAAACGGCTAGGGAAAGAGGATGTGTTGGTGGGTAGAACTTGAATCTTGTTTGGGTAGTGAAAAATGATTAGAAAACGACTTGGTTTTTGTGTTTATATTGCGCAAAACACACTTGTTGGCAAACACACGAACCCGTGGAACTGTTTGTTTAAAAGCCTTTGTTTTGAGCTTATTCGGCTCATCAACTCGAGATGTAACTACAAAAGGGTTATGTGAGTTCGTTTAGAGGCGATAAGTTCGACACCCTTTGTTTTAGCCTCTGCATTGTCGCGTGATCAAGGTTAGGACAAAACTTTGGAATGTTTCTAGAAGTTATAAATGCGTCGACTTAGTTGAATACAATGCCCAACTCACTTTCCTACATCGCCAAGTCGCTTGATCGGGGCACAAACAGAGACACATAATAGTTCCTCATTTTCCATTCGCGGGCGACATAGCGGATGAAAACATAAACAAAACAATGGCCAACTCACAATTAAACATATCAATCGGCTCATCAGCCCCGATGGGGAACAAGGGAACAAAAGGAAGAGTTCTACTTGTTCCTCCTAGAGGTGACAAAGCCGATGAAGGGCACAAAAACTTAGAAAAATGATTGAATCCCAAACATAAAGAATTGCCAAGGGATCCAAATTTGACTCAATGGAAACCAATTTTTCAAAAAATTGGACAAAATTTTGCAAGTTTCCTCCTATGTGACAACAAACACCAATCTTGTAATGGTTCAATTGTTGGGGCAAATGGCTCAAATGCAATCAACATCAAATAAAAACATGGTCCAAATGTAAAATCAAATCTTGCAAATGACATCTCAACCTTCTCAAATCATTCTAGGACCCACTAATCCCACCTCCACCGCTTTGGACGCCTTGGGAAAACCGATACCTCATCTCGCCCATTTGCAACAAGGTTCTTCAAATTACACAAAATGAACCCCTAGCTCCTTACATCGCTTTGATGGATATAGGGGAATTTCATTACCTCTCCCTTATGATGGGGCAACCGACCTCGCTCTTCATCTTAAAGCTTTTAGAAATCTCTAAAAAGAGTGGATCTAATCCAATACTTACGCAGCTACCAAATTACTTGCTGAAACCCTTATGGGCGATGCCTTAGAATGGTATAATCAACTTCCACAACAATCACTAAATTGGAAGCTTTAGTTAATCCTCTAATGAAATAATTCCAACAACTAGAACTTTTCGAAAATCTTCTTCAAAGATTTGTTACATGAAACAACCTCCTAACGAACCCACTTAGGACTTTATAAAGAGATGGACAATACATCCTATATGATTATGTCTCTTTCTTCGAGACCTTGTATCCTTCTCTATAATATAAGGTCTAATGTTTCTCCCCCAATACTTTGGAGGATTCATTTGAACAAAACTAAAAGGCATGACTACCTTTTAAGAGCATATGAGTCACCTCTTAAATCACCTAAAATCCCTCTTTGATTAACCACTAACGTTATCAACCCTTCTCACAAGCAAACCCCAGAGGTAAGTCTCTCTTTTGCTTCTTCCTCTTCTTATATCACATCGAATTTAACTACTCACTCCAATTCTCATCATTCACCTTTGCGTTATCGGGAACTACAACAAATCATGCCTATGCCTAAAGTCACTCACATTGATTCATCTAAACCTCTACCCACTTAGTATGCCCAATCTATTTTCTTTGGTGGTGTGCTAATGTGGGGTATTGTCACAAAAACGGTTGCAATCTTCACAAAGCTACTTTTGACATCTTCTTATGTCCTAACATCAATCTTCAAGCTCTTATACAAGAACGTTACGATAAATATCAATCAACAACGAAACACTAGGATGGTTCGTAACATGAAAGGGCCCCAATGAACAACTTTGCAAGCACCATTGAGGGATATTATGACCGTAATCCAGCTAATTCCCAATGTGTAAATGTGGCTAAGGTCAACCATCGACGAAAGCCCGCACACAAATATTAGGTCCGAAACCCAAAAACTGTCTCAAGCTGAGATATTGTTTGAGGATGCTTTTGATGACCAGCAATGAGCCCGCTCCACCATTGGAACCTCAACTTGCAGCACCTATTCCTTCACCTTAGGAAAAGGTCCCCCCACCCCACCAATCAAATCCCTACTAACGTCAAATACCCAAACAATTATGTTTCTTCTCAGCCTAAGTACCATTATGGGTCTTATCAAAAACCACCTTGGAACTTTCTGGATGAATCCAATGCCACGCGTTGCAAGATTTTCCTAAATAAACTTATGCACACTTCTCAACATCATAGATTTCTTATAAAACAACTTCAAGCTTTAGAAGATTCTTTGGCAATCACCAAATAAAGACCCTTCTCTTCAATCCTCTCCCACTTCGATCATCACTATTGACAATGTGATGCCCCCGGGCCTAACAAGAAAATTTCCATAGAGTTTCATGAGGACGACATGGTCAATGTGAAATCGTATTGTAAGTCGATGATCCCCCTCCTTATTAGCATTCTCGTATAAGGATACATTAATAATGAAGGTCCTTGTGGATGAAGGTTCAAGAATCCATGTCGCATCCTTTTGGTTAATCAAAGCCTTAGGATTTACCAAACACAATCTTAAATGACATGACCTCGTGATTGTGGCTTTGATAAAAGCCATCAAAAGCCCCTTAGATGCCTCTCGGTTTCTGATCACGGTGGGACCAAAAATTGTGTGCACCAAGGTCATGGTCCTTGACCAACCTCTATCTTACAACCTTCTCTTAGGCTGGCCAGAACACTCACATGAGAGCGGTCGCTTCTTCTCTGCAAGCCAATGCCTTAAAATTCTTCCATAACCACCAAAAATACAAGCATGGGGTAGATCCCAACCCATGGGACATCCCCATCCCCGATCCTAACAAGGCCTTCCGTATTCATACCACACCAATTGTGTGTAGTATTCCGCATCTAGAAGTTTACGATTATAGACCGAACTTAATGTCACCCCTTGAGACACGGATGGTGACGAGCCTAATGAACTTCAAAATACGTGTAACAAAAACATGTTATCCCAATTCTTTATGGATTGGATCCCACCATCTATCCTACCTTGAGATCAATTCCTACCTATTCTTGAACCCGAGATTGAGAAAGAACCTCCATGTAATGCTAATAATGCCTCCTATGCAATCGAGTAGGATCTTTATGAATGCAATGAATTTGGAATAGCTAAAATGTTCCAAGATCATCTCTCTCTCTCTCTTAGATCCTTTAGTGACCTTGGTGTAACCGCCAAGAAGCCATCCACATCCTTTGCAGACCACGGTGACAAGCAAGCCTGCACCATTTCACCCTCCTATGATGATGATTATGTCGTGTCCCACGTTGAGGTAAGACACCGGGATGTACTTCATTATCAAAGGTGTTTGGCTCGATGCATGTTTTCAATCGTGGGACCATAAGATCCATACATATTATGATTTCAACCCTCCTATATATGATACTAGCGATGATGAGGTAGAAGAAACCTTACCTTACTATCCTCCAACAAATCCTCCTCTACAAAACATTAGTTGGATCATGAACAAATCTTAGGTTTCGCCCTAAGCAAAAATCTTTAAAACTTGATCATCCCGGTGGTATTAGCCTTGTTGCAGAAAAGTCGGATACCGTTCGCCATAATCTGATCATCCCGATCAGATCAACCCTACCACTAAAAACCCTATACCGTTGAAGAATAGCTTACTCGCCGGATGGCATCGGCCATCCACCTATAAAGCGCGATCATTGTTTTGCGCCATTTTGTCATCACTAATGACATTGACCAATCTGATCATAAGACAAATGATACTGTTAGAAATTCCCATGCATCTTCTTCTCGAGCCAACATAAATTATTCTTGATGCTCATGTCATAGATGTCAGGGAAATTTGATCCCGAACTCGGCATAACGGTAAAAGATATGTGGATCTTGAAATCAATGTCGAATACAACAACCCCTTACCTACATTTGACAACAACGAAATCATCCTCAACTACTCCACGCTCTAGAAGACCAATTACCTTGCTAACGTTATGAACTTGGAATCTTTACTAATAAACCTCCTCTTTTCAATAATTGTGTAGCGTTTGTCGATCTTGTCACGGATGAAATCTCCAAGCTTCAAGCCCCTATCATTTCCAAGATGACAACTCTATGCTAGTGGAGGGCACCATGAATGTCCAACTCGATGATAATGATGAATCCCACATGGTTATGATAGGTGGTTTCTTTCCTCATATTCAAATACAACACCATGAGGTGCTTCGTAAAAAAAAGATATTGCTTGGGGTTATTCCGACATGCTTGTAATCGATCTCAAGGTGGTTGTACATAATATCATTACCTATCTTGATACCGCTTCTTACGATTGTGCCTCCCGCCTGGCCGACGAGGAAAGAGCGGCAAGGTTCAGATTCGGAAGTTACTGCTTGCAGCATGGGAGCTGATCACCCAACAACTAATAAACCTCCTCTTTTCAATAATTGTGTAGCGTTTGTCGATCTTGTCACGGATGAAATCTCCAAGCTTTCAAGCCCCTATCATTTCCAAGATGACAACTCTATGCTAGTGGAGGGCACCATGAATGTCCAACTCGATGATAATGATGAATCCCACATGGTTATGATAGGTGGTTTCTTTCCTCATATTCAAATACAACACCATGAGGTGCTTCGTAAAAAAAGATATTGCTTGGGGTTATTCCGACATGCTTGTAATCGATCTCAAGGTGGTTGTACATAATATCATTACCTATCTTGATACCGCTCTCTTACGATTAAATATTTTGAAATTTCCACTTGAAGTTTGTAAACTCTGTCATTGAGGAGTTATTCAAACTCTTAGATGCTAAATCGTTTGACCAAATGACTATTTCGAATGGGTCTCCAACATTGTACCTATTTATAAGGTCACCCTCGCTATCCACATTTCTATTGACTTTTGCAATCTTAACTTAACCTTGCTTGCTCTAATTATAACTACCCTATCCCATCCACAGATGCCATAGTTGACGTTATGACCATATACAAAATGTTATCCCCGATGGACGAGATCTTGGGCTACAATCAAATACACTCACTCGACAATCATAGAATCATCCTTGAACTATTCCACGCTTGAGAAGACCGATTACCTTACCAACATCATAAGCTTGGAAACTTTATTAAGAACCCTCCTTTTTTCAATGATTTTCATCGCTTTTGTTGATCGTGTCACCGATGAAATCTCCAAGCCTTTCAAAGCCCCCGTCATTTCCGGGATGGCAACTCTATGCTAGTGGAGGACACCATTAACCTTCAAATTGATGACAATGATGAATCTTCTGTGGTTATGAATGGCAATAGATTTTCTCATCTTCAAACGCAACATGTTGAAGTTCTATGTAAAAACTAGGATATATTTGCTTGGGGTTTTTCTGACATACCTAGAATTGATCTCGAGGTGGTTGTACATAATATTGTTACCTATTTTGATGTCGCTCTTGTACAACAAAAGATTAAAAAATGTCCACAATTTGTCGAGTTAATCAAACTCTTAGACCCTAAGTTCATATTGGTTGACTATTCCTAAGTCTACAACATTGTTTTTGTTCGTAAGGTCACCCTCGCTATCCGCATTTGTATTGACTTTTGCAATCTTAAACTCATTTTCCCCAAGGATAACTTCCCTCTCCTATCCATTGACACTATAGTTGACGCTATGATCGAATACAAAATGTTATCCATAATAGACGGGTTTTGGGATACAATCAAATATACATCGCACTTGAAGATCAACATAAAACTACCTTTACAACCGAATGGGGCACATATTGCTATGTGAAGATGCCCTTCGGCCTTAAAAATTCGGGGCAACCTATCAAGGTGTAATGACCCATATCTTCCATGATCTTATTCAAAAATCTGTTGAAGTCGATGTAGATGCTCTTCTAGTCAAATCTCGACATGCGTAAGATCATGCTTGTGACCTCGATGAAGGCTTTGAGCACCTTCAAAAATACAAGGTCCACCTTAATCCAGGGAAGTGCATCTTCGTGTCATCCAAGGCAAGCTCTTGGGGTTACTCATATCCAAACGAGGAATTGACATAGACATTGCAAAAATTTAAGCTATTCTTCAAATGCCTCGTCCTACTTCCATCCCGACATTTGCACCTTAGGAAAGATCGGGCGCTATTCGATGGTTCGCTCGCGTACTCACTTATTGGACGATGCCATCAACAATCTCCTTCGGAAAAGTGATAAGTTGGAATGGAATAAGGACTCGCCAACAAACTTTCGATGTCATGAATAAATCCTTCCTCAATGTATTAGCATTATGACCTCCGAATTCTAGTTGCCCTCTAATCCTCTACACCTCTTCCATCTCGTCACACTGGGGGCGATGTTGGCACAACAAGATAGAGTAGGCAAGGAACATGTCATTTACTAGTTTAGTTGAGGACTTCTTGATTATGAGATGCGCTACACTCCCGAGGAGCATGCGTGTTTAACTATATATTTTACCGGCACAAAACTTGGATATTACATGCTATATCGACCATTTATGTAATTGTTCACACTAATACCCTCCATTTCTTTTCCACTATCGTTCTTACAAACCGCATCAAAAATTGATGACCCTTCTTATGGAGTTTGACTTGCGTATCATCACACAAAAAGTCGTTAAATGGTAGGTTATAGCTGATCAACCCGCCTCCGCTCCCATTCCCGCCAATCATCATGTCCCACATGTCTTACTTGACGGAGATGTTCTAGCCATCAAGGGTATTGATCGAGCAATCACTCTAATCAATTCACTGCCAGTCTCGAGGTTCTGACCCTCCAAGAGAACCGTAACCCACAACCAAAATCTCTAGAGTTAAAATCGAACAGATCAAAGAAACCATGGTCAACCTCCACGAGGATACTATGACCCACCACTTTGACAGGGCCAAATGTCAAGAGGGAGTTGGGGCAGGATGCGTTCTTACCGACCTATTAGATAATATCTTTCATTTCTCTTTTTCCTTAGCTTTGAGGTCAACAACAACATGGTTGAGTATAAAGCACGCATACTTGTTATGTAAGCCGCTTTCACCAACAATGTTGTCTATCTCGCATGCTATGGGTGACTCACAAATTGTTTGTCGACAAGTTAGTGGAGAATACCAATGCAGTAAGTGAAAACCTTAAAACCCGTCATTAAACAATAATTGAGTTAGCCACTCACTTTTCCTCCCTCACGATTGAGGCCATCACTCGATGGATAACACCCATCCACAATAATCACTTACGTTTGGCTCCCGCCTTAGCCTGTGTGTCTTCTTGGAAAAAATAGCAATGGTTGAGAGCATCCTTTTGTCTCCTCGAGTCAATTGTGCTTCTTGTAGCTCAACTCTTGCGGTCTATGTATCTACTTGTCTTCCATCAACATCTTACCCTCTTGTGATAAAAGTATCAAATATGTTTGTCACATCGTATAATCGCTTTTTTCATCATGCTTGGGGCACCCCAAGCAATAGCCCACTATCTACCTTTTTACTACACACTTCTTAGAAGGCCCACTAAGGTCGCTATCGAGATAGCACTCTTTTCTGTAGTGCATTTTTAGGAGTATCTAAGTGTCATGGTTTGCAGTGTCCTCCTTTATAATAGCTAGTCGCCATGTCTCTTGTGTTAGTCATCTCTTACACCCATACGATTAGCTTTCTAAATACTTAAGAAGGAGAAACAATTAAAGCCAAAAGAAATGTTAAAACACATATTATCAAAGAAAAAAAATCAATAAAAGGCAATTATTACAAGCAAAAAAATCAATCGTAAACAAAAAAGACATGATATAATCATATTTGGCACATCTCCTATATTAGTTGAAAGCTCAAACTCCACAGTCCGCCTCGTTATAGAGCTTGAGGTCCTTTGGAGTGGTTTTTTGATTGGGATAGGAGGTCTCATATCTATTACTCAGTGCCCCTACCTTCTCATGCCAATACATAATCCTCATAACATGCCTATAGTTCCTTATGTGAGGTCTTGAGGAATGGGAAAAATGTCGTGAGTAGGTCAGATATATTTTTACTATCATATACTATCATAGTTGACAGGATATCCCTATATTTCACTAGTTTGTTTTCATTGATTTCTACATATTCGGCTT
Source organism: Taxus wallichiana var. yunnanensis (assembly GCA_018340775.1). Classification (NCBI taxonomy): domain Eukaryota; kingdom Viridiplantae; phylum Streptophyta; class Pinopsida; order Cupressales; family Taxaceae; genus Taxus; species Taxus wallichiana. The sequence continues at coordinate 378,049,942 of CM031238.1, read as the reverse complement.
CCTCCACTCCTTGATGTCAAAAACTTCTAATCTTGCCAATCTGATTAGCGTGCCTTGATTCTGGTAAAGAACTTGTTTTGCCTTGGTGGCGCTCATTTTTCTTCCCTTCTATATCATTATACCCCCTCATGAACAAGGTCGATCTTAAACCTTTCCCATCTCCAAGACAACCTCTCTTCATCTCTTTTTATGCATGTTAGCATTGTGACATGCATAGGGTTTAAAGACATTCCTTATTCTATCCCTACTTGAGAATCTTTTGCATCTTTTGGCTTTCATGACGTGCTCTCTCGATCATTGCTCCTTCTCTTGTATGTTTCTTAGTTATCTTAGGGATTTTGAAAGTTCTATCTTAATGACATTATTTATCGGATTACTAGTTCAGTCAATACCTTTTTCTCGGTTTACCCTTTACATCCCTTATATTTACAGGCCTATTACTCGACATCCTTAGCTACACCTTTGCACCCCATGCAACCTATGTATAACGTACTTACGACCTAATTATGATTTGCTTTCTTTTTCTAACACTATCCTATCATCCTTCCATGAGCTCCCCCTTAGCTTAGGGTTTATTGCTTATTTATCTAATTTATCTTCTAGTGTTTCTTTTCAATTGTGTATTACTTGGGTTCTCATAGCAGCTCTTTCTACACTCTAGTGACTCACTATATGGACACACTTTGGGGAAGGTAAGTATACAAGTAGGTATGCTTTATTTGAGTTCATGCTTTGTTACTATTTATATACCGCTCATACATTTCATTCATTTTGATTTCAGTGTTGCATTTTCTTTTTTGAAAAACCATCTCATGTAATTTTTTCATGACACACGATGATCTTCGGTTGGGGCATATGTATACACCTAACTTTTCCAGTTTTACTGACTCTGGCTCTTCACAGGCACTATTGGCGTAGTGGCTTCCTTGGAGTTGTGTCCTTAGGGACATTGTTGAGAGCGGGGAGTAACCATAAATGGTTACTTGCAACCTTCAATGGTTGCATTGGGCTGGTTAGCAGTGGTACTTATGAGAAAGCCTCAATGTGTAGTTCAATTTACCATATTTCACATGTTTTCATACCTATATAGTCGTCTTTTACAACCTCCTTACGACATTACCTTATCATTCTTTTATAGTTACCTCCATACCTATTGTCAGTACACACCTACCTTTGTTATGACACTTTTTGCAGCTCTGAGTCTCCCTCCACCAGTCATGACCTTCTTTTTGTCCCCCAATATTTTGCATTGCCCACAACTGATGGTATCAACTATGGTCGATAACGTTTGGCTTGCAATTTTGAACAGCTGATGGCATCAACCATAGTTGACACCGTCGGCTAACAGAAACTGCAGTGCCCCATCATGATTGCTATATATACTCAGCATTTGAGCGCTCATTCTAAATCATCACCATCATTCATTCAGTTTGTGTATACTCGCCAATCTACCCTTAAAGCCTTAGAGGTCTTGAAGTTGCTCTTACTTGTCTTTCTTGGAGTCCACACTTGGAGCATTGGGTACATAAGATTCTCAAGCATAGGAGTTGTACTTACCATGGTCTGCCCAACCTTTGGACTCTTTGGAGTATTCAACAAGTGGCTTATCTAGGTCTTTTCTTATTCATTTGTGATCCCCCACATCAACTCTCTCATAAGGTGTTGCTAACCCGGGGGAAGTTAATGTGCTAATGGTGTCTACAATTAGGTATCTCTAACCTCTCTTTTCCTTTATGTCATTTCAGATTTGGATGTTTGTTTGATGTGGTCATGTATAGTCTAGAGTAGAGCAACATATTCTTGAACCATTGCATTATTTATCTATTGGTTCTTGCCTTATAAACCACACTTTGGTCTTTTCAACTTGTTTCAAGCTATCTATACAACCCAAGTAAAAGAATCCATATCTTTTTACAACTTGATTACAATCCTATTATCACTAACTTACTATCGGGAGCTAGTTAGACGCCACTACCCTATCCTAGATCTAGGCTTTGGAACCCTACATCTTCTACATAGTGTGGATTATTGTCTTCCTACATGTCTTTTGCAACTTTTAACCTCAAGATGTGCATCTTTAGTATGGCCCCTCTCATTATCCTAGTCTAGATCACCCATTATCGAGAGACAAGATATTATTTTAGGCCATTCTTTATTTGCATAGAGGGACGTTTTTAAATTTAAAATAAGTTCTTCAATGTTTTTACTATAAAAACTGCTATTTTTATCAAAAACATTGAATCCTAATCTCGAAAGTACCTAAATCACATTAAATATAATTTAAATCCCTAATTTTTTTGAATAAAGTTAATATATTTAAATATTTATTTTTATATATTGTTTTAATAGCCATCCCCTTACCATCCCTGAAATTTAGGATTTTCTCGCCGTCCTAGAAACCCCGTCCCTCCGTCCCCTTGCCCTTGAGATTTAGGTAACCATGATTACATGCCACATTTAGCATCAAGATGTGTCCAAGCATCAACATTGATATATGATATGCCTCTTTAGTTAGAAAATAGCTTGCCAAAGTTTGCATGAAATGGATGTTGTGAAGGATCGATTGTGGGATTATACATGGTATGCCTCTTCATTTAGACAATAGCTTGCGAAAATTTGCATGAAATGGATGTTGGGAAGGATGGATTGTGGGATAATACATGATATGTTTACCATTGTGACACATTTTTCTCCTCGCAACTTGGCATTAAACATGGTATTTTGAATTTTTGACCATGAAACCATTTCTTTGAGAGTCCTAACTGCCAAGGCTGCTAAAAGCCCATATCTCTAACTTGCATCGAACATTTATTTTCATGGTACTTGTTTATTGTTGAGGGAAGAAAAACCATCGGGAGGATTCACCTTCCAACTCTTACAAGATCTTAGTTATTGAGATGAAATGCAAGCTATACAATTATAGATGGGTGAACTAAGTTACATGTCACATTTAACATTTTCATGTGTGTCCAAGGGAGGATTCAACTTCCAACTGCTTGAAATTCAAGCTATACAACTATAGATGGATGAACTAAGTTACATGTCAAATTTAGCATCTTGACACGTGTCCAAGCATTAACATGTGATACATGTTGTGCCTCTTTAGTTAGAAAATAGCTTACCAAAGTGTGCATGAAATGGATGTTTGAAGGGTCAATGGTGGGATTATTCATGGTATGCTTACCACTTTGACACATTTATCTTCTCAAACTTTGGCATTAAACTTGGTATTTATTCTACGATACCATTTCATAGTGTCTTGTGGTATCTCTCCTGGACACTTCCACATGTACAATATGGTGTCTCTCTAGTGCCACCATGACATGCGCAACATCAACTTATCATTTCACTTTCAGTTATTGCTTAAGAATTTTGTGAGTTAAAAGAGTCTCATGAATTCTTTGGTAGTTCTCTCCAGACCTTTACAAACCTCATCAGAAGATGTTGCCCAGCTAATCATAGCTAGGTCTACCTCCCATAGGTCTCTTAGGGAGGAACTAGTAGACATCAACATGTTCAAAAGTTGATAAAAATGTAACCTGGAAAATCCCAAGCCATATAAAACATGATGAGTGATTTGTTACAATATTTGTAGAAATATTGCAATTAAGAATGAGCAATCTCCTCCTCAAATGTGTTAATATTAAGCACATCTAGAAGGGCCTTGAAAGTCTTTTCTTCTGTGGGAAGTTTTTATTTGCTAAATATTCATGTAGGTGTTTGAATGAGAGGTAAGGGGAGTGCCTTCTACAAGTAATCAGTAGCCAGATTTCAGAGAGAATTTTCTAGAGACCTTATGATTCCAATTTAACTCATTATCTTGAATCTGAAAGCTCTTAAGAGTATTATGCATCCGATCCCTATTGGATTATTAGAATCGACCAAGTGCCCAATGTCCTTCCGATTAGTGATCTTTATAGGGTTTACATGTTTTGTCTTCCAATAGTCTTCAGCTTTGCATCCTCATTCACTTGAGGAGACACACAAATAATTTAAACTCAAATTTAGGGCTAAGGGGCAGTCCTTAATCCAAGAATCCTCCCAAAGGTTTGCTTTCTTTCCATTGGCAATTCTCTAGAAAAGAGCCCCTTGAATTAGGGATTGAGAGTGACAGGCATAATCCAAAATTTTCAATCCATGTTGAGTATTTACTGTAGTAAAGATTCTTTTGGGATCTTCACTATCGAAGCACTTTCTTCTGTCTGTAAGGGGTTCAGGTCATTTGAACAAATTTCTGCTACACTTAGCTGTGAGAGCTAAATCAGTACGCAAGCAAATATTATTTACAATGGATAAGAGGAAATTAAGTTTGCTCACTGGTTCCATGCCGCAAGAGGAGTTGCATAATTCATCCCATTTCTTTGAAGATCTCAGGAGCCTAAAGGATAGAAAACTAGTAGAAAAGAACTGAGTGAAGACCATATTTCAGAAAGTTCCCGATTGTTCTAGCTTTCAAGTTTTTCATTAAAATTTCCACAGCATTTTGACAAATTATTCCTTGCCTTGGCTTTTGTAGAGATGAGTACTTCCATATAGGAATCTGGAAAAGGGGACTTCTCATAGCCCAACGTCCTTGCCAAGAAAGTGCATTCATTATTGTTGTCATTGGGTACTAAAGCTTTATAGTTGACTGGAGACATGTACCCTGACCTGAGGTACTTGTATTCCTTTTTGGAAACACATCCCCATCTCAAAGACGTGTAGGGACACTTTTCGGCAATAGGGGACCTGATCTGACATCTCTTAAAAATCTGGAAACCTCCTATATAATATTCTTCAATATCATGTAATATGATAATTTCCTTGGTGCTAATCATTGTTTTAAGAGAGATAAAATTAGTCGTTTATTTTCTTCACAATGTAGGGGCATATTTCGCAGCAGAGAATTTTATCATCGAACTTCAAGTGGTATTAGTAAGAAGAGTTAAGATGCTTTCCGCACAAAAGAGCAGTACTCTATGTTAGTAGCTTGTGCTAGTAAACTATAGCATTGCCTGATTTTCATTTGCTACTTTTTTAACTAATAGAATACAGGATTCTCAGGTTCTGCAAATAATGCCTTCAAGATTATACATCCATTGTTGGTGATATAAGTTAAGTAGGACTGTCATGTACAGTGAAGTGTTGGAGCAAATATTAAATAATTATTCTGAACAATACCAGATGTATCATCTTTAACACAATGAATTATAGTTATTTCTTTGTCTCCAGGAACCTTGTGAAGTCCAATGGTTTTTTTAAGTGATCTTGTTTGAGAGTTGTTGAACCAACTAGCGTTTTAATGTCTCTTGACCATTCATATATTAGGTTTTCTTCTTTATAAGTTAATTCAAAATTTTAAATTTTTCATGAATAAATCTGTTATATTTTTATTTTATGGTCTTCCATGTACAGGTGAGTATGATTTCCCTTTTAGATCACCTTCCTAGAATCAATGTGATATTTCCTTAAAATATCTTTGATGCAACTACATTCTTGAATCATAGTGACAAAAATTGAGTAATCGGCTAAGTTACCAGTATGGGTTAGGGTACTGGGATTCACCTTTTAGAACAGGATTTGGGTATGTCCTTAAAAAAAATAAAGTTATAGACAATAGTCACAAAATTAACCATTATTTGTGTTATCTGCACACAATACACAAAAATAGCAAAACACCACTAATAATTGATAGTTCAAACCCCACAATTTTAAACGAGTCGTGCATAAGATTTTATATTATCTGTTTAAAATAGGAAAATAGCAAATGATTATAGTCAAACACAAGAACTACGTGGAAAATCATCATATTGCTCTTCATCGACAGCATTCAAACCAGTGATTGGTTTATCAGAACGGGATGCGACAGGACTAACAACAGTTTAGTGTGTTGTGTTTTTTTAAAAGTTAATATTGTGTTTTTTATTTTTTGATATTTTTTATTTTATCATGACTATTGTATCCATAAGCTCTTACATTTATCCAGAAAGCTGGATTTCACTTCATCCTTGGCTAACTTACTGCAGCGAACTATCTTTGTATGTATTAATCTTGTACTTATTGCTTGGCACCCTAATGCCAGACCAATCCTAAGAGTGGCTAAGAGTCAAGACCATTAAAGCCAGCATAAAACTCCATAGCCTTGTTTCTCAGTGACATAAGCCTACAACGTAAGCCTCAATAACATTTCCTTTATAGTCTTTAATAATACTCCCACCTCTGAGCTGGCATGGGTTACCAGTTTTTCAACTATTTTAGTGGGTTACATTGATGCAAAAGAAATAACTAGTGATACTGGTAAGCCATTTCAATGCATGTTGATATGGAGCATTTGGTGCCATGAGGAGTGATATGCTTCAAGTTTTATGTCTATCTTAATTTTGACGCTTTTGAGGATCTTTAATGTCCTGCAGGTGCCTGTACCTGCATTAAAGGAGCAAATTGCAACAGCTACCGGGGTTCTTACAGAACAGCAGCGACTTATTTGTCGGGAAAGGTTTTGAAGGATGATCAGCTTTTATCAGCTTATCGTATCCCTATTCCATTTTTTTCCTTTAATTGTTTCTTGTCATTATGATTATTGAGAACTATACAGATGGTGAAATATATTTTTGAATGTGTTTACACTAATGTCTCGGAAAATGTTGTATTTTTTGTCGATATTGGAAATTCTCCAAATTATTGAAGGGGTCTCTCTTCTGTCAGCTGAAAGCTTGCTTTTTGCTCTATTAGTATTTATTGCCATATTCTGGGTTCTGTTCTAGTACGTACTAAAATTAGGATGATTTTACTGCAGCTATTCTTAATAGATTGTCCAAGCTTGATCTTTGTCTCTTTCGCTTGGATAAATAAATGGATTTTTGGGATTGGGGTTCTCTCCCACGAAGGAATTATATGAGGCATGCCTCGGGAAATTGAAATTAAACAGGTTGTTTTTTATTATTTAGAGTTTCAAAATCCAAAAAGACTACTTGCCTGGGAAAGATTCACCAGGACACGGGTTACCATTGAAACCCCAAAGACCTAAAAGCATAAGAGCAAACACCATCTGCTAGTATGACTTCGAAAATGTTGTATTTTTGTCTACATTGGAGTTTCTCTAAAATATTGTAGGGGTGTACTCTTTTGTCTGCTGGAAGTTTGCTTTTTTTTTTTTTCTGTATTTATTGCCATATTTTATGCTGTGCACCAGTGCTAGGATTAGGATGATTTAACTGCATCCATGTTGAATGTTTTGTCCTAGCTAGACACATATCTCTCTCTTTTGGATAAATAAACAGGGTTTGGGATTGGGGTCCTCTCCCAAAAAAGAAATCACATGAGGCATGCCTAGGAAATTAAACAGGTTGTTTGTATTGTCTAGAGTTTTGAAAACCCGAAAACCACTTGATTGGGAATGATTGACTAGGACACTGAGGTTACCTTTGAAACCACCGAAGACTAAAAGCATAAGAGAAAACAACATATGATACTCACCTCAGTTCCACATTTTAAACAAGCATGGAACCAAATTACTATGGCCTGAGGCATGTACCTATATTAAATAACAAACAATAATAACATCATTAAATTACTCAAGCCGTATAGCAGGGGATTTGATGGCAGAAGGTACGCCTCATGTTAGACAAGTGGCCCTCTTTTTAAATCTAGAGAAGGATAGAAAATATTTTGATTTTGTATGTGTGTGCTTTTAGGGTAGATCTGGAGAAGGACGGTAAATATTTTGATTGTGCAAAGAACTTAATTTCCGTTAGCTTGACATATATCTCCATTTCTAATATCAACTTGAATCTAGTTTTCAACTTCTTCAATCAAATTACTGACATTATTTCTGACTTACTGTTTATGTAATTTTATAATCCTGTATCATTTGTTTAGGTTCTTGCATTTATGTGAATAATGAACATTCTATACCATTTAGCTGTTTGTTATTTTGCAATCTACTATGATCAAAATGATATTGCCAGATATTTGTATTTGTTGGTTTGTATTTCCTGATTTATTGCATGCCACTTATTTGTTAAAATGTTAGACTGGATTTCCCTAATCATAATTAGATGTTGAGGATGGGCATACACTCCATTTAGTGGTTCGACAACCCCTTCAGCAACCACCCTCGCCTATGACACCTAATGGTGGAAGTGATGGTCATGCTGAACCTCAAGGTATTGATCTGTTATATTACCTTTAGAGTCTCTCTTGATTGCTTTTCATATTTTCTTATGTTAATATTTTTGAGCAAAAACAGGCTTTTAGGTTATTTGTGAACTAAATTTGTAGTTACTCTTCTGAAGAAGGATAATAAGGTCATTGGTGCTGTTAATTTGATCTACAACGGTGAAGGTAATTCTTTTAGGTCCTGGCCTAACCAGCACACCAACTTAGACAATAGACCCAGAGACCCCTGTTGGAAACAAGGAACCTTTTTCACTGTACCTTATTATTGTTCATATTTTGCATCCCATTTTTTTCGAGTCTCAGACTCCCATGCACTGTACTGTACTTTTTAACTTAATTATATCTGGCTCTGGTTATCACCTAAAAAAGACGTGCTGTATGCCATTGGTTTCTCTCATGGTCAAGCTGTGGACCAAACCCAGCCTTGTCATCTGATCCACCTTCACCCTAGTGAAGGTGTTTTCTAAGCGAAAAGTTTCCTTCAGTTTCTCTCCTGATCAAGCTCTGGAGCAAACATAGACTTGTCAATCCGAACACCTTCATCCTGGTGAAGGTGTTTTTAAAGCGAGAAGCTTCGCTTTAGCCTTTTATGTTGATTCTGATGTATTGTCTGGTGCGGGTATGAGACTATATCAAAATGTCTTGATTGTTAGTAAGCAAATGCTTTTCCTAATTATCTGTTTCATAAAATTTTACTTCTGATTGCAGATGCTATCTTATTTTTGTTTTTCTTGGTTCTGATGTGTCCATCTTGTTGTCAGATACTGTCAAGTTCGTTTACATCAGATAGCTGCTGAATGTGGACTTGAGATTGCTATATTATCATTGCCAAAGATTATCCAAACTGTGTCATGCAAATACCCTTGTGAACTATATTCTTGCATATTTGAAAAGATAAGCAAACATGAGATTGAACCCAAACTCTGACAATGGCGTCAGCCCATGAACATGTACATCTAGGTGCAGAAGGATGAAAACTATAATTTTAAAGATTTCATTTCCAAACAAGTAATTGCTTTATAAAATATGCGTGGCATATTGCAATATAATCATTTATGAAAGATCATGAAATGCAAAGTACTTTAGAAATACATGGAATATGAGCCTTCAAAAGGAATTTGGTGACTAGCCACTGCTGATCAATGTTTAGTCTGCATTTTCAGTAGTATAATATGTTCAAGGAGTCTGGTCCTCTTTATTGTTGATGGCTAATGATGTCAGAGCAATCTTGCTCTTATCAATCATCATGAAAACTAGCTAATTACCCTCACTATCTTAAATAATAATTGCACTTAAAGCTTCTTGAACACCTCTTAAAAGTTAATGATTAACAGAAAATATTTTTAAATTGAGAATCCTGAAGCTTATCATTATACATGATCTGATCCCAAACTAGGTGCCAGTCGGAGCAGGAGTGGGCAGGTTTCCCACAGTGTGGTTCTTGGGACCTTTAATATTGCAGATCATGGTGATGGGGGCATTCCAGATGTCAATCGGGTAAGCTGATTTCTGGATCTAGTAATCTAGACTGTATGTTACATTACTCAATGGTTGTATTTCACTGTGGTTGTGTGGCATCTCAATGTTTGTTGAATTACATGCATTTAATACATGTTTGGTTTACAAAAGTGATTTGAGGTCTAGTTTCAAGGATCTGATGGGATTGCATTTTACATTTTTCTTACAGCTAGTTTCTGCTGTGTTAAATTCTATTGGTATTGGTAATGTATTGCCCATAAATCCTTCCATTGGAAATGGACCAACTATGATAGCTGTGAGTGTTGCTATTCATTCCTCTCTGTGTTGTTTTGGTTTTAAAAGATGTTTTAACCCTTACGTTAATGCATTTACCTCATTTGTCAGCAAGGATCTGGTCTTGAAGCGCAAAGGGCACCAAATGCTAGTGGCAGATTGGATGCAAATCAAATGCAATCTGATCACTTTTCAGATGTTCAGTCTGATCCTGTTCATGGTTCATTTCGTTTCTCACCAACATCGTTACTAAGGCCTCTTAGTCAAACTCCGTGGGTTTTGATATGGTTGTTGAAAATTAGATGAATGTAATGTATAATTCAATAGTGTTTTTGGATATATTTTTCTTTAGAGAATTTAGAACTTGTTTTCTTAAGTCTTCATTTTCAGGAGGTGAATTTGCATATTTGTTATTGTCCTCCTTTCTTGGTTTCGTAGGTTATATCTGATTCATCGACCTTTCTATTAAGTGCATTTTTTAATTCCTTCTATGGTTGGTTTTACAGGTTATCCCTGATTCATTGACAACATTGTCCCAGTATATAAACCATATGAGGCATGAATTTGCACTGAACAGTGAGTCCATTTCCTTTTTTGTTAATGAGGTCGTCTAAGTTTTTAGAATGTAACAATACAAATGTAGGATTGATTGTGGTCTTGGATGTGGGGAGTTCATATAGATAAGAATGCTTTTCTACATTTGCAGGTACTGAAAATCAATCCCATGCTACTACTCATTGGAATGAAGTAGAGGCTTTTGATTTGCCATTAGTTTCTGGAGGTTTACCAACACCAGCAGCCTTGGGAGCGGTTATTAGGGATACACAACAATTATTGACTGAATGGGCTGGATCTTCACTCTCTGCAAGTACCTCAACATTGTTGTTTAGCTGTATTGCTTTCTGTTTTGTGTTATTACTTGTTCTTTCATCTTTGTGATCGAAAAGAAAAATTGTCTACTTCAGACCTTTAAATATATCCTTAGTTTCCTTAATGCTTCAATCATGATCTAGAGTCACTGGGTGGAGGTGTGCATGGTTCCTATGTAAGGAGATTATTGAAGATTTCATGATTCCTATTTAAGGAGATTTATTGTAACCTGTGTGTTTCCCTTCACACAGTGATAAAAAATAACTTGTTGCTTGGAAAGTACAAGTCATTAACTCTTGGATTTTTGGCAGTGTACTTCGTTAGCATTTTAATATAACAAAACCAATATAGCTGGTTAAGAGTTGCTTATAAATTGTATGAAAATTTCAAATAAATTAGTGTCTCAATTTTTATAGTAGACATGTGGTGGAGATCCCGTGCTGTAGCTGTACGTCCTATGGATTTGGCCTTTGTCCCCACTGCGCTGCACTCAGCCCACGAGTGTGGGTGTAGGGTGCTATCACCGACCGCTGTAGAATGTAACCTTTGTATGCGCATTAAAGTAATTTTCAACACGGGCAAACTGTAGTCCCCAACCCTACCATGAATTTGCTCACAATTAGACTGCCCCCAGCTCTCTTGCACTTTGGGTGAGACGTCCTTCTTTTTTGAAGGATGACATCTCTTCTGAAAAGGAGGACGCTCCAACACTTTAGGGTGCATCTCTCAAATGCTTGTGGTGTTGTTCAAAGTGCACAAAAGGGATAATACACGCAACAACAGTTATTGTATATGTGCAAGGACAGTTCATTCTTTTATTTAATGCTACAGGAGTTGATGACCCAGTGACCTGGCACACTTTGTGGTGCGCTAATGCAGGGCGAGTCCTCCCAACCGGCTGTGTCCTTGCGCTAATGCAGGGCAAGGACAGTTCATTCTGACTAAGTGAGATGCAGCTAGTGAATTGTGCATGTGTATGAACACCTTATTCATCGGATTTGAGATGTAGGTATTGAACTGTACATGTAAACTAAGACACTGTAGTATACTAGGTCAAGTGTACAAGGTAGAATTTACAATGTGCAGACATTTACAAGGATTAATCAATCATAGATATTGTCTGCGACCTGCATATTAGACGAGGAAGCTTCCCTACAAGAGCTGACTCAAAGAGTAACTTAGCTTGTGTTTACAAAGGGCCTTTGTGGCCAACCAAGTCATTTGCTTCTTGTGTTTGGCTTGAGTCTAAACATCGAGCAAAGTATCATCAACTGATGGTTGCTGAAAATCTAGGATTGGTGTTGAAAATTTGTGATGGGAACCTCCTCCTTTAAGTGAGATGGCTTCTATGCATGGTTGGAGGATATGATACCCCTACTTCAAGGGCAGACGTATCTCGCGTGCTAGATATGGATATGGGTACACAACAACTTGGATATGGATCGGATGCTGTACCCGACTGAATCCAGATCTTCATGATTTGTGATGGAAAACTCCTTCAAGTGAGATAGCTTCTATGCATGGTTTTAAGATACAAACCCCTACTGCTAGGGCGTGCATATCCTTGTTGGATACAGATATGGGTGCAACGTGGCTCGGATATGCCCAGGTACTGTACCCAACCGAATCCAAGTACGAACCCGTAATTGGGACATATTAGATACAACCAAATACGGTTTCATGCCAATTGTAGTCATATCTGATTTTAAAGTTAATTTTTTTTGAAACAGCCTCCAAAAGGATAAAAAGATAATAAAAAAATTGCATTCGACATAAGATGTGTTTTAGCAGCAACAATTGAGGATGTGGAGGTGAGTGAGTGTTGATTTGGTCTATTACTTCAAAATTTCACATTGGCTCTGCTCAACTTGCTTTGATTTTATTTGATTTGTTTCCTTTGGCCTACTTTGCTTTTCTTTCATTTCACCTATTTTCCTTTGGCAAGCACAACCTGCAAATGTTTTTAGCTATGTTGCCAGGAAACGGAAACGGAAACGGAAACGGGTACGAAACGCGGAAACGGCAATTTTCAAAAAACCTTGGATACGAAACGTCGACGGAAACGTCCGTACAATATATTATTAAAAAATAATATATATATGCATAGTACTCATTTTATAATTGTAGACCATAAGAGATAATTGATAAAGCACTCAAAATATTTTGAATTCATTGAAATTTGAACTTCTAAGTTCTAAAGAGTCATCATTCAACATGGTTACAATTTCAATGATTCACATATACATAATAATAATCTAGATTCTAGAATATATCATCTAGATTTCCTCATAATCATCTCCATGAACACCACTAGCACCGACATCTCCACTCCCACTAGCTCCACTCTCCCTCCCTTCTGCAAAAGATCCCGATTCTTCTTCATCAATACCAAGCAGTGAAAGTTGGCTAAGAGTTGCAGCAGAAGCATCAAAGTCGCTAGTCTCAGGATCAATATCCCAAAGTTTGTTGGGACCTCTAACATAGGCTTCACTCTTGTGTGATAGAATGCGCAAATTGGAATGCACATACACTAAATCCTCGGCCTTCTTGGATGCTAACTTGTTCCGTTTGGCTGAGTGGATGAAGGAATATGTACTCCAATTCCGTTCTGCTGAGGAATTGCTAGCCACCTGTTACAAAAAAGAAGTTAGAAATTTTCAATTAGTAATACTATAATATTAATTTACTAAGAAGTAAGAACATACATTTTTAATTAATAAACAAACTTTTGATTTCATTTTAATATTTGATACCTGTGAAAGGATTTTAATGGCAACAGGTCGCAGCCACTTGGCATCATGGCCATGTGCACACCACCACATGCATGGGGTCATCTTGTACCTGTCAAGTGTTGCATCTATTTCACCCATGCTACTATTAGATGAAGAGACAAAGAGCGTCATTTCACAGCGGACCGTACTAGTTACATCTGGATCAGGAAAAAGCCTCCGGAATGCTGCCTTAGCTCCACTTGCAACTTCATGGTCATCATATGGTTTTTGCCTACCAGGTAGTGCAAGTATTTCATTGCTATAAAATTTGGGATTCAAGGCATAGGCTAGGAGATGCAATGGGGTGGTCATTTTATTCCACCTTCTCATGATCACGTTCTTAACTTCACTGTAGAATTTTTCTTCAGGAAAAATTTTCAAGCATAGAGTCAATGCCATCATAGATCTCCCCTATGCAAGCATTATCCGTGTCTGCATATCTAATCATAGATAAAATAGGCTCAGTAAAACTAAGCAAGTATGCAACCTTTGCCCACCAAATATCATCAAGTATCACTGATTTTATTTTGATGGCTCTTTCTGTGTTTGATTGCCTCCACACGGACCAAACATCATCAATCACCATAAGCCTTAAGGCTTGCTTTACCTTCACAAGTCGTCTCAAGACGAGCGTGTGAGAGGCAAATCTTGTTTCAGCAACCTATTAAAATAAATTAAAGCAAGTTAATTAAAATAAATAAATTTAAAAGGAATTCAATTGATAATTTGATATTTCATAAAAAGTTAGCAAATAAAAATTAGAAACTAGGAAATTGTTTGGTTACCTTCAGCAACTCCAATGTCGAGAACCTCCTAAAGATAGCCTGGGACATATGATGATTTGTGATAAACATTTGGATCTCATTTGCCTCTGTATAAACTTCCTCAATCCATGGTATTTTTCCAATCTTCTGCAGCATCAAATTCAAGGAGTGTACTGCACAAGGTGTCCAAAAAATGTGCTCATATCTCCCCTCAACAATCAGCCCTGCTGCTCTACAATTTTTGGCATTGTCCGTGATGACTTGGACAACGCTTGCAGGGCCCACTGACTCAATAGCCTCAATCAAAATATTAGCAATAAATTGAGCATCTTTCACTTCACCCTCACAATCAACAACCCTTAAGAACATTGCCCCTTTAGGGCACACTGCAACAATGTTGATTAGGGGTCTATTTCGGGCATCTTTCCATCCATCTGAAATGATAGATACCCCTGAGTCCTTCCATGAATCCCTAATTGGCTGCAAAGAAGTATGTACATGGGCCACTTCTTTCGCCAACAATGTGGTTCTGACCTTCTCATAACTAGGGCTTTTATACCCTTTTGGTGCATCATTAATACCTCTCACCATTTGTTGCCAATAAGGTGAGCGCAACACATTGAAGGGCAGCCCACATGCATAAATGCATCGAGCAACCAACTCATCAGCAACATCCCTTTTCTCATTTGCAAATGCTTGCTCTAATGGGCCTTTGGAAATTCTCTTTCGTGACAAAGACTCTCCCTCTGTTGGAGTTTCAACTGCAACTTGGATAAAAGGATGGTTTGATGGGTTGGGTGGTTTTTGTGAACCCCTATTTTGCAAAGGAGCTGTTTTAAATCTAGCTCTTGAAGCTTCCATATCAGCGTCCTCTTGCTCTTTCATATATGCCAATATATGTTTATGTTCAACCTTGCCACATTTTCTAATCCCCGTTCCTGATTTCCCCATTAAATGAGCTTTGAGTCGGGTATAAGAGGATTTGTATTGTATATTGCAATGATTGCATACCCAAACTCGAGAGCCACCGCCAGCAAGGTTCTCCACAATTTGCACATGTCTCCAAAGAGGAGCTCTAGGATCCACACCCCCACTTTGGCTTTCTTCCCCTTCCCCATGCCCTCCCACTGAAGCTGAACTAGATGCCATTGAATCAAACCTTCATTGAAAAATAAAAACATAAACTTAGATAACAATAAATTATTAAATAGAACCACACCCTACATATCCTATTCTGCTTTTGATCACCAAGTTCACCGTTCGGCGCGAGGTGAGAGCATACACAGAGTTCGGATTTTTTAATTTAAAAAAACAAAATAAACTTTTTAAAAAAACAAAAAGAATTAAATTTAAAAACCCTACACATCCTATTCTGCTTTTGATCACCAAGGTCACCGTTCAGGCGCGAGGTGAGAGCATACACAGAGTTCGGATTTTTTAATTTAAAAAAACAAAATAAACTTTTTTAAAAAGCAAAAAGAATTAAATTTAAAAACCCTACACATCCTATTCTGCTTTTAATCACGAAGGTCACCGTTCAGGCGCAAGGTGAGAGCATACACAGAGTTCGGATTTTTTAATTTAAAAAAACAAAATAAACTTTTTTAAAAAAGCAAAAAAGAATTAAATTTAAAAACCCTACACATCCTATTCTGCTTTTGATCACCAAGGTCACCGTATAGGTGCGAGGTGAGAGCATACACAGAGTTTGGATGATATTTATAATTTAAAAAAAGAATATATGTTTTTTATTTTAAAACGCAAAGAAAATGTTACATTTTTTATTTTTTAAGCATAGAGTTTTAAAATTACTAAATTAAACCTACATATTGACATCATGATCAATGATCACGAATGATGTGTGCATAATTCACATTAACATTTTCTTTAGCCAAATAAAAAAATAAAATTGAAAAATACCTGGTTTTTCCTCCTTGAAGTCAATCCCACCTTCCAAATCTGATTCGAAATTCCTCCTTGAAGCCTTAAGCTCTTAGTGCACACATCATTCGTGATCATTGATCACATTAACATTTTCTTTAGCAAAAAAAAAAAAAAACTTGAAAAATACCTGGTTTTTCCTCCTTGAAGTCAATCCCACCTTCCAAATCTGATTTGAAATTCCTCCTTGAAGCCTTTAGCTCTTAGCAACACGTCCTAAACTCTTCCTTCAAGCTGCTCCTTGATGTCTCTTTGCTCTTCACAATGCTAAATGCTAGTTTAATGAAAACTGTATTTAGCAAGAGAAAAATGAGAGTGTGATTTAGAATGGACCCAAGAGGTCATTATATAGCTTTTAGGAAGTGTGTTTAGCAAGGTAGGTAGTTGTATTAGGGTTTAACTGCATTTAATGCAAAGTTTTTTTATTTTTTAAAAAGTAATTTCGTTTTTTTAAAGTGAAAAGCGTAGGAAATGCCAAAAACGTTTTTAGTAGTCAACTTCCCATCTTTCCTGGGGACGAGTGTGTAATTTGCTTGTGATTTTAATCTAATATATATTTTTGTTTATAATTTAAAATCGATAATTATTATAAATATGTTTCTTTTAAATTATAAATTTGATTATATATATCGGTGCTATGCGGGGACACTTCCCCTAGATTTTGGTGATGTCCCAAACATCTCAAATGTTTCAGGGACTTGGAGGGAATGTCCCGTATTTTTGTTAAAAGTTTTCAGATGTTTTTACTTTTAAAAAGCTGTTATTTTTACCAAAAACATTGAGTTATAGTCTTGAAAGTACCTAACATACACACATACACACACACACATCAGTGTTACACGGGGAAGCGTCCCTTAGATTTTGGTGACATCCAGGACATCTCAAACATCTCAGGGACTTGGGGACTTAGAGGTTACGTATCTTATTTTTCTTTAAAGTTTTCTAATGTTTTTACTTTTAAAAGCTTTTTTTACCAAAAACATTGAATTATAATCTCAAAAGTACCTAAAATACATTAAATACAGTTTAAATCCCTAAATTTCATTGAATAAAGTTAAAATATTAAAATATTAATTTTTATATATTATTTTAATAGCCACTGCCTTGCTTTCCCCAAAATTTGGAATTTCTTTTCCTGTCCCAGAAACCATGTCCCTCTGTCCTCCTATCCCTTTGACCCCGAGACTTACATAAGTATGATCTATATATATATATATATACTATTACCAACCGTATTTATATTAGGGAGTCTAAAAAATTAGCTGTATCTGATACCATTTCCTCATACATATCCATATCTATATCCATGCAACTCTGCTTGTATGGCTTGAGCTAGTTCACATGGACAACTAATTGGAGAATTTTATATGGCTTGATGAATTGTGTAAGCCATCTAATCAAATTCATTAGTTTTTACCTCACTATAAAATAGGTGTTCTGCTTGTTTTTGCGATGATAGATGCAAAGAGCATGGATTAAGGTGTCATTGGCAACCTCGCTCTAACCATTAATATGTGCAGATGAAAGGAAGTAGATAAGTGCATCTGGTAGGAAGAAACATTCACATTGATTTCCAAAAGTGACTCAATAAGCGAAAATCATGATTGAAAATAATAGTTTGTTGTAGCTTGAAATTGCTCCAAATTGTTTGAAGAACACACCAGTAGCTTGTGGAGCATCAACTATCTTGGTGCAAGGCATATAAATTGCGATTTTGCAAATCCGGCACATAACAACAAAGATGTAGTTATGTTGATGTTGAGTCGACGGTAGGTTTCTTATGAAATCAATGGAAATGGATTCCTATGGCTGCGAAAGGTACCAGCTAGAAGGCAAGCACCAATGGATGAAATCCTCAACTTGCTTCAGCATAGAAGCCAAATAAAAGTAGTGCTGTGAGTTTGCAAGTTTTCATGTATGCGGGATGTAGACCATAGCAGGACGAGTGAGTCTCTTTGAGCAGAAGCTGGCAATAAGGGCCAATGCAAACACAAAGCTGAGTAAACTTGTACAACAAACCATCTCTCAAACTATAGTCAAGGAAAAGTGTTTGATTGTTCACTGTGGGCTTCTACAAAGGATGAGGAACCAGGTCGATTTGATGATCCATGTAGAAATGCTTCAAGTCATCATATTGCAAATTGAATGTGCAAGATGTTAAATACTCGAAGGAAATTGACTAAGATCTGTCACAGTTTTGGTGACACCGTTCTTGTACTTGATCACCTAATGAAACTCTTAATATAAGAGGCCCAGTTCAAATGCTGATGTTCTTGAATTTTGGATTGACAGTTCAACAACTAAAAGGGTTGGTGATCCGTGTGCAAAAGACCTCCTTACTGAGAAGATAATGAGGGCACTGCTTGAGAGCTTGTATTCCTTGTTATATGTGCTATAATTGAGTTTGGCATGTAACAAGGCTTCAAAATGATATGCAACCGGAAGTCCTTTTTGAGAATTGTGCACATGGCATGCTAAGAAGCTTTGGCGTCGAGCATAAATATCTGCTAGAAGCTAGGGATAGTAAGCATGAGAGCAATTCAAAGAGCATATTTCAAACAACCCAATGTTGGGTTTGCTTTTGAAGTCCGACTAAGAGTTTTTAGGACGAGTGAGTTAATGAAGGAGGTGGTCAGCATTTGGATAGTCACAAACGAACTTCCTATAGAAGTTTATACCTCCTAGAAAACTCTTAAAATCTGAAATGCTGGATGCAGTGGGGCACTCATGAAGGACCTTGACCTTATTTGGATACGCATACATTCTCATCAGTGAAGAAGCCCAAATGCTTGACCGAAGTTTGCCAAAACGACTTTACATTGTGGCTTTGAGCTGTTGTTGACGAGTTGATGTTGATGAAGAAGATCCAACACTGCCTGCATGGACTAGTGGTCATCCCAAGTTTTAGTATAGACCAAGATGTCGTCTAGATAGATGATCGCAAATTTGTCAAGGTGGGGCCTGAAAACATCATCGATGATAGACATGGATGTAGCATGTGCGTTGGTAGGCCAAAAGGCATGACCAACCATTCCTAGAGCCCTAACTGGGTCTTGAAGGCTTTTCTAGTCATCATGAGTCTCCATGCAGATTTGGTGATATCCAGAAGTCAAGTTGAGCTTAGTTAAGTACTGAGCTCCTTGAAGTTGACCTATAATAATCGATCTTGGGAAGTGGTGAGCAGTTCTTCACAGTGATTTTCTTAAGAGCGCGATAATATGCGACTTGTCATTCATTATGCTTTCTTTGGCTCTACAAGAGCAAGAACTCCACACGGAGAAGTGCTGTGCTTAATCTTTCTTTCCTATGACAATTGCTTGATATAGTGGTCTATCTTCCTCTTAATGGATGTTGTGCAGTATGGTGGCTGATTGGGCAACTGAGATCCTAGTACAAGCTCTGCTGAATGCTGAATGGACCTTAAAGGAGGGAACCCTTTAGGCTCTTAAGAAAACATTATAATACACATTAATAAGAGATTTGATTGCTGATATTACATTAGCTTCCTGAATGATTCACAGAATCAAAAAGTTTATGCAGATTGATCTGTTAAAAACTTAAAACGTAGGCCTATAATAAAGGAATAACCAAAGAAGTGAACTTATAGACTTTACCAACCTTTCTAGGGGACATGTCATGTGAAATCCATCAAAGAGATCCTTGCAGTCATATTGGTACGGTACTGCGAGTATCAAACTGTCACAAAGCAATGGATTGACATCGCAACCAACTATGCCGAAACCGTTCAATGGAAGATGTCATAGAGCATTTGCAAGCATCAAGTGTTGATGGGTGATCTTCATTTGCCAACTACAATGCATCCACACCCACCCTAATTGGGATAGGTCAAGAATGGACAACCAACTTAAACTTTAGGCCTATAATAAAGCAAAGGACTAACAGAAGAAGAGAATTTATACACTTCACAATCCTTTCTAGGCTATGTCTTGTGAAATCCTTCAAAGAAAGCATTGCAGTCATATTGATATGGCACTTCAAGTATCAAACTGCATTAATGCAATGGAGTGACATCACAACCAATTATGCCTTGGAATGTTTCAGTGGAAAATGTCACAGAACATTTGCAAGTGACAAGTGTTGGTTGTCCCCTTTAACCATCCCCACCAGAATGGGCGTGGATGTATTGTAGCTGGCAAATGAAGATCATTCACCAGCTTCTGTGAAAGCAGGTTCTTTTGGCTTTCATTATCAAGGTTAAAAGCTAATTTGTTCTTGATTTTGAAGTTATGATTGAATAAAACTTCCTGATTGTTTGATAATGTCACTCAACATTTGCAAGTGACAAGTGTTGGTTATCCCTCTTCAACCCATACCAACTAGTATGGGTGTGGATGCATTGTAGTTGGAAAATCATGATCCACTTCTGTGAAATCATGTTCTTGTGGCTGTCGTTATCAAGGATTAACTCCACTAGTTTATTCTTGATTTTAAAGATATGATTGAATAAAATTTCTTGATTGTTTGCAGGTTAGTCACTGACCATGAGAATAATTGAGGATTAGAAGTCTTGGGATTGGATACGTGAACCTCTGAATCTTGAAGTTGTAGAATGTGTGATGTGTTTATAATAAGCGCAATTGTTTAGGAGAGTGAACACTCTTGAAAAACTATAGGGAGAATTTTCATTCTTGGATGAGCTGGCAGGGTTTTTGGGGTAGAAGTACTCTTGTTTTAAGATACAACTGAATGATTGGTCTTGTTTTTCTGCTGCTTGGCTTCTACCCTCAGAGAAAGTTGGTAAGCATGCTGTAAGGAATCTACGGTGAAGAAGCATTTTCTCTTGGAGACGAGGAAAATCCCTGAAACGAATTCAATGTGAAGGGCCTCATAAGGATCAAACGCCTCCAACTTGATAGAGAGCCAATTGAACTTGCTGATATACCATTGGACAGGTTGACCTTATTTTTGGTGGAGATGAAGCCAAGCAGCTGATAGCTCCTTTCTGTGCTTGAGAGGCTAAATTCACACTCGAAAAGTTATGTTGAACTCTTTCCATATCTCAATTGGTGATTTATGTTGTACTTCCAAAAGTTGGACGCGATATAGCAACCAGTGTTTTAAAAACCGGTCAAACCGGAACCGGAACCGGCCGGTTTGACCGGTTTGACATTTGAAATCACGAACCGGCCTGCAACTCGGATCGGCCGACCGGTTTTAGCCCAAACCGGCCGGTTCCGTACGGAACCGGCCGGTTTGGGCTAAAACCGGTCAAACCGGTCCGGTTTTATCCTGAACCGGCCGAGTCAGCATTTCTTTCCTTTTTTGGCATTTCTTTCCTTTTTTGGATTTTTGGTGAAAAAAACACAAGTATAGAATAAAATTTGCCATTTTTGGAAAGGGTCCGGGAAGATGTAGCAACAAAAACTTGCATGTGCCATAACTTTCATTTTGTGGCTCTGTTTCAGGTGTCGTTTTCTCTAAAAGTGCATATTTTCTCGAGCTCTACGCATTGATGGCAATATTTTTCTTATTTTCATAAAATCTATTTTTGCACCTTTTTGGACCAAGCAACTTCTTGCAATCTTCTGAAAGAATCATGAGCTTTGATTGCTTGTACTGTAGACAGATTAGTAATTAAAATTACTGGATAGCTTTCCAAAACTCGGCGAGTATTCTCCTGTGCTCGGACTAATCGTCCCACCTACCAACTTGGTCGCGACCTGCTTATTCAAATGTTGACTTCACATATCAAGTTATCAACAGATGCATAGGTTTTTTTTTTGCTATTTTAAGAGTCTTTTTTGTGTTTAAACTCCAATTTGCGCATCCTCAGACACAAGACTGAAGACTATCGTAAAGGTCCCAACAAAAAGAAAGCATTAATAGCAATGAAAGAAAATGCTGCAAATACATGGTTTTGGCTGCAAATTTATGTTTTTTTAAAGAAATTTGAGTATTTTTTAAGTTGCTGAGTATTCCCGAGTATTGGCCGAATATTGCCGAGTTTTGTTTTTTTGGGGTCTGCCGAGTATTTGCCGAGTGCGAGTATTCCAACTATCACTATATACATGAGCAAACTTTGCGTATTTTGTGTGTAATTGTTGGCATCATGGTTTCTAATTTTTCAAATATATTTCTTTCTTTAAAAATGTAATTTTTATGTGTTTTTTAGTAAACCGGTTCATAGAGTTTGAACCGGTCCGGTTCCGGTTCGGTCGGTCCAACCCTCGACCGGTTCCGAGTCCGGTTCCGATTTTTAAAACATTGATAGCAACCACGTTGGATCATTCATATAGACCTCAACAAGCATGATTTGTTGTGGCTTTGTCAGTGTTGGTTGTGTCTTGAAATATGCCTCCAGACTGTAAATCCAAGCATCCACCTTATCACTTGTGCCATAAAAATGGGAATGCATAGCATGGTGTCCACCTTTAAATCAGGTTTGACAATCAGGGTAGCCCTAGTGGGTAGACTTCTGATATAGGAGTATTTCAGACTTCAAATGATACATGCTGTAATGGCAGTACTCCATGCCATGGGCCTCTTCACCATTGGCTTCAAGACCTTTATCATTACATACGCGCTTCCGCCATAGCACATCTATTAAGTTAAGTGTTGCTGTGCTTCAGGTTCCTCCTGGACCCTGGATCAGCAGTATCAGAACATACTACATATCAACTCTTTGTGGTATTGAAGATCTCAGCTAAATCCTTCTCTAGTTGTATGCCCACTCACTCGACATCCGATTATAGGAAGTTAGCTACATATCCTTTCTTTGTGGGAGTGAAGTTCTCTTGTAAATCCTTATCTAGCTGTATGCCCCTACTCACACAAAGCCTGATTATAAGAAGTTAGGGCTCAAACCTTGTGATCCTTCATCATATTGTGAATCCAAGCATCCATCTTAGCCCCATCGCCTGTGCAATAAAAATGGGGATGCATATCTTGATGTCCACCTTTAAAGCAGTTTTGGCAATCAGGGCAACCCTAAGGGTGGAACTCTAGTCTGAGAGTATTTGATACTTTAAATGACTCGTGGTGTAATGTTGGTACTCTGTTCCGTGTGCCATCTTCACCATCTGCATCAAGACCTTTATCTTGCACCTTTATCATTACATATACACTTCTGTGATAGCACACATTTAATCTGTTTAGTGTTGCTGTCCACCAGGTTTCCCCTGGGCCCTAAATCAGCAGTATCAGAGCATACACACTACATATCAACTCTTTGTGGTAATAAAGTTCTCCTTGAAATCCTTCTCTAGTAGTATGCATCCTCACACGAGGTCTTATTAGAGGAATGGATGAGTGGGAATTGTAGATCACTTTGTTCAATTACTCAAAGTGTGTTCACTCTCCTTCTGACACATCTTTCATAGAGACCTTTTGAAGGTCAAACACCATATAAAGTACAAGTCAATCTAGATAGCCCTGTGTTTGCAGTTAAAATATATGTATGTGCCTTAGATAAATGACTTTACCTAATTTGTTCATACCATGCAGTAAATCACTTTTCTAATAAAGAAAAGATTACCTCTGCTCTTCTGAAAGTTTATTTGTAGAGAAATGGTGGGATGACTACTACATGATTCATGAGGATGACTTAGACTGGTTTGTTGATATATAGAATGGTTTTATAGAAGCTCTAAAAGCTACCTATTATTGTGTAGGAAACTGTGATGTTCAACACATCAAGTTTGCACAGTTACGCCAAGGGTGTGAGCAATCTGTTTGAGAATATACATCTTTCAAACTTTGGTATTGAAACTAAGTGGTCAAGAAAATGAGTAGAATATCACTCTAAAACACAGTTCAGGCTTGAGACTATATATCCAATCTGACATGGATTTTCACTAATCTCTTCAATGGGAAAGGCTTACAGATTCACTTGAAAATTGAAGCAAAAGCTAAGTACAATTCTAAGATAGACAATCCTAAGTCGCAGGACAAAACGCAATCCAAGATTCGAAGTTTGGGATTAAGCAGAATCCTAAACAAGGGAAGGACTGATTGCACCATCCTTAACAGAAGACAACACTGTCAAATGACCAAACCAAATAGTCCAAGACTAGCAAGTGGTTTTCAGTTCATAATGCTAGTAGTCACTTTGATGCCGAGTGGTGTGAGAGCAAAACCCTCCTTGCACAACTTGAAGCAGTGAGTACTATCACTATGACACTAAACAAAGGTAGGCATATTATGGACTTTGAATCTATTGCCACAGTAGGTACCACAAACATTGCTTCTTCCTCCAATTCAGAGTTAGAAGAAGCAAGACCATTTTTAAGGTTGCAAGATATGACACCCCTCGTATTAGGGTGTGCATATCTTCATGCTGATTATGGATACGAGTATGGGGTGGATCAGATACGGCCCGTATATTATACCCAACTGTATCCATATATGAACCTTTAATTGGGCCATTTCAGATACAACCGAATATGATATGTGCGCCAATTGTATTTGTATTTGATTTAAAAGTTAAAAAATCCTTCAAAAGGCTAAAATAATAATAAGAAATGGTGTACCACATTCTAAAATGCATTTTAGCAGCAACAATTGAGGATGTGGAGGTGAATGAGTGTTGATTTGCTCTATTCCTTCAAAATTTCACCTTGGCTCTACTCAACCTACTATGATTTTATTTGATTTGTTTCCTTTGACCTACTTTGCTTCCTTTCTTTCATTTCATCTTTTTTTCCTTTGGCATGCTCAACTGTAAATGTTTGTTTTACCACCCAACTTCTTAACTTTCTTGTTCCCCTACATTCGCCATTTGTGTGTATCCCCCATTCCCCTTGCCGACCATGCGACCCTTTCCTTCTCCTTACAGGTAATTCCCCCATCCCCCGCTTTGCCCTCGTCGTATCATCTGGAAGTTTGATGAAGGTGACCCTGGAGACTTCTCTTTTCACCTTCGTCAACTTCTTCCCCCTACACCCCAATTTGCCTTACTCTCCTCTAGTGTGATGTTTGATACCCTTTCCTCTGCCATTCGCGGTGCTGCTCAGTGTTCCTTCCCCCACTTCACTCCCACCCTTCCATCTATGAGGACCTGCCCCATGAACCAGTGGTACGATGATGACTGCAAAGCCCTTCACCGGCAACTTCGCTTTGCTTTTACACACGCTCTCCCCTCCTTCCCATCCCTCAAATCCGACTACCGTTGTCTCCTCCGCCACAAGAAACACACCATCTCTCGTCGCCGATTTGAGCTCCATGCTTCTCTTATGTATTCCCCTAAGCGTTTCTGGCGTACCATTCTTCCCCGCCATTCCTCTTTACCCCAGGACTTACCTCCCAATTCCATGTTCACCCATACTTCCACCCTTTATGATATTCCTGGCCAGCCCCAGATACAGGTGTTTTCCCCTCCCCCTACTTGCCATATCTTTACCTACACGAATGTGAAGAAAGCCATTTTAGCCATGAACAGTAGCAGGGCAGCTGATGAGGAGGGCTTCCAGGCGGAATTTTTCAAGCACGGCTTGGACACTCTTAACAACTACCTGGTTGATCTCTTTAATCAGGTTGTTTGTACAGGTTTTCCGAAGTCTTGGTCCCATCATATCATTCACCCTATCCACAAGTCGGGTCCCACTTCCGACCCGAATAACTATAGGACGATCATGGTTGGCCACACGTTCTCCAAGCTCTATGCCACGGTCCTCCACATGCGGCTTTCTGAGTTCTGGAGCAACACCATTACAGAGCCAAGGGGCAGGCGGGTTCCGGCCTACCTACCAGACTATTGACCACATCCTCACTCTTTGAGCCATCATTGAGGAGGCTCGTCACCGATCCTCTAAGGTCTTTTGCTGCTTCGTTGATTTTCGGAAAGCCTTTGATTCTGTGCCACGGAAGCTCTCTTCCGTAGACTCAGTGATATCGGTATTTCTGAAACCCTTCTTGTTGCCATTATGCGCCTGTACGAGGATGTTTTGGGCTGTCTTCACACTGCTGCCGGTTTTTGATTTCATCAGGAGTACTATAGGGGTTAAGCACCCCCTATCACCTACTTTGTTTGGTATCTACATCGACGAGTTGGAGGACTTTCTCAGGGACCATATCCAGGAAGGTGATGGCTGTCTTCTTCACTAGGTGTTGATCTACATCCTCCTTTTTGCGGATGACGTTGTCCTCCTTGCCTCTTCCGTAGAGGGTTGCAGAGACAATTGGACGCCTTAGCCCTCTATAGCGACCATAGACAACTGACGGTTAACCTTGGTAAAACCAAAGTCATGATCTTCAATGGGTTGAAGACTTCGGACTTCCATTTCTTCTACCGAGGGGAGGAGATTGAGATCACCAGCTCCTATACTTATCTGGGAGTTTTGTTTACTGGGCCCCGCTTTAGTCTTCGGCCTGCCTTTCAGCCCTGTGTCAACAAGGGTTATGGCTCTTTGGCAATCTTGGAGAGACAGTGCTTCTGCCACCATTTCCAGGACATCTTGTCAAAGATGTCACTCTCAGATTCTCTTTTCGACCCACGATTCTCTATGGTTTTGAGGTTTTGGGACTATCCTTGACTCCGATTGGGCTATGGTTGAGTGGGTCCAAATCCTCATCTTTGAGGCGCATCATCGAGATGCGAGAGAGATAGTTCCACATAATATCATCTTGGCCGAGTTCGGAGCTCATCCCTTTAGATTGGAGACTATATTTAGCTTGGGTTCTTGCTTTTGCATCGCATCCGAGTCTCTCAGGCTCTTCCGTTGGCAGGGATAGGTATCTCTACCTCGCCTCGTTCCTCGAAGGCTATTGCTCTTTCTGATCATAGCGGTCGTTCTGCTGTTGGTATGCTAGAGTCTCGCGTCTTCTCAGATCTCTCGGGATTCAGTTGGACCGTCTCCCACCTTATAGATACTCCCTTGACGCACCTGCCCACCTCTTACTGGGTAAGCAGGATCTGCACAAGATTATCAGAGAAGACATTTACAGGCAGTTCACCCAGCACACTTGGATCAGCCCTCCGGATGGTCTTCACCCTAAGATGGCTTTCTATGCTTGCACATTTTCTTGAGATCACGAGGCAGCTTATCACCCAACCAATGTAAATCGCCCGACCTTTGGTTATAGGCACTCCGCATTTCCCTAGGCCAGTTTAGAGTGGGCTCTCACAGGCTCCGCGTGGAGGATCACCAATTGGACCGCTCTGAGAGGATTTGCCAGCTCTGTTCTCTCCAGGAGATTGAAACGGAGGATCACTTCATCTTCAGGTGTCCTATCTACTACGAGATCAGAGGGAGATTCCACTGCTTATTTCGGGAGCATCCGACTTTTGCAGATTTCTTCAAGTACCGTGATCAACGGTGTCTTGCTCTCTACCTACAGGAGGCTCTCAGGCTCCGAATGAGACCCTTCAGTCTCCTCCCAGACGAGTTCTACTCTACAGATTACTTCTTTCTTTACGGTGCTTCCCTCGGTGAGGGGCATCAAGAGGCACTTTATACCAGCCTAGATTCCCAGACCAGATTTGTCAGGACCCGGGGGCTACCTCCCAGTCCAGAGGTATTCATGATCGCACTCGGTTGGGGTCCTCTCTTAGAGGTCCGTCCGAGGAGAACGCAGAGGGCCCATTTTGCTCGCCCTTCTTTCGGACACCGGCGTCCTAGTCTTCCCACGGTTTCAATTCACAGGGACATATATTACCAACTACTTTCAGTCGGCCTTGGATGCTAGGTGACAGTGTCAGTGGTGGGATTCTCTCGTCCCCCTCCTCTTCAGCTCCATCCATTTGCACTCTCCGGCCACGACGACTCTTGCTTCTCCTCCTCCTTTCCTCTCTTTCTTCTTCTTTCTCCTTTTATTGTTTGGATGACCCCTTCGGGTCTCCCTTCTGGCACCTTTTGCATTGTACATTGTACAGTCCCATTGACCTACTTTTGTGGTCATTCGTTGGACATTAATATAATTATCTTATCTTATCTTGTGGGTTGAGTGTGTAATCTGCTTTTAATTTTATCCAATATAACAATTTGTTTATAATTGTACATGGGATCACCAATGCACACTGCGGCCATGGAAGCATATGAAGGATGAAAATGTAAGCATTTGACAGTTTTATCAAAACGTGTACATGCATTGAACTGCTTTAACTCGGCACCCCATTGGCGAGGAATCTATTGAGAAGTGGGCCGCCTTAACATGGAGTGAGATTTGAACCTTGGACCTCTCATTAAGAAGAGACTCCAATTCTTGTTACATTACTACTTGATGGATAAAAATTGAGAATTATTATAAATATACCTATGTTCCACCAAGTTTCCGGGATGGGGATGGGGGACGCGTTTCTGATATGGATTTTTTTGGAGGCGATTTTTTATGGGATGGCTATTAAAAATAGGAAAAAAATTTAAAATATAGAAACTTTAAGATATTCATATGATAACATTGTTAAGGCATTGATCATATATGTTATAGAACCTTATTACATAACATTAGAGCTGAATTGAGATTTAACATAATATTCAATGTGGATATATATAATAATTACGCAGTTTATGTAGGAGAGAGTTCAAGACAAGTAATTTACATAATTACATGTACAAAACATAATGGTCTACAAAATTTGCCCTAAATGATTGCATATCCATAACACATTCAAATTCACTGCTGCATGAAACATTGTAATATAGAAATAGAAGCAATGCATAACAATAATAATCTTAAATTAATCTAGTAGTAACAAAACTAAAAATCAATTTCAAAACATATATGATATATCGGTTTATTCCAAAAAAACTTTAGGAACAAGGGCACCTAGATCACATGTTCTACTGTGCAATATGCACATAAATGACATGAATTTTCAAGCCTTCAATCTTCAACAAAGGGAGCTCTCAGTTATTGCTTCCCACCTTTTTCATATGACAACATTGGAGCTGCATATATAAGTGTCCACAATCTTCATTTGCTCCCTTCAATATCATACATCATGCCATTTTTTAACCCACAAAAAATGGGGCATATAACCACTACATGCTGAATAGAACAGTCTCAATTTGTAAAGAACAACACCATCCATTCAACCTCCCCTTTGCATGACGGGCGTGTCTATTCAATAAGGCTTTCTCTATTTGTTATCTCGCTTAAGTTGGACCTTCAACTTCTTTCCACTCAATTGGAATCCATTCATCACATTAATGGCAGATTGTGCAGCTTTATGGGAGTTAGAACTCATGAAACTTGCAATTTTTTTGAGTTTTTTTTTTTTTAAAATGTATTTTTTGTGTGTTGGGACATAGGGGACTTCTAACCATCCCTGAGTACGGCCAGATGACTTCTAGCCGTCCCTAGCCATACCGGGGACAACTAGTCATCATGGAACAAATTTGAAGGGCTGGTCTAAATTTTATTGTGAAGGGCAAATATTGGACCAGCCCTTCGATGATGAAAATGGTATGAATATTTTACACTTCATATGATAAGAATAAATCAAGTACACACGTCATAAAATTAAGAATATATATTTTTAAATGTGAAATTGTTATTGTTTTTTTTAAATCACCAATTGATTGGCACCTTAAATAAAAAGGGAAAATTCAGTAATCCAAACAAAATGACCCCTCAATCATAATGGTGTAAAATTAAGCTGCATTTAAACTAGTAAAATAATTAAATTATGATGTAAAGAAAGCCCAAATTTGTAATATTACAATTTCCTAAAAATCATCATAACTAAAATAAGCATTAAATAAATTTAATAAATAAATACATAAACAAACAATTGAAATGAGACAAGAAGACACACAGATCAGTAAACACATAAATACCATCAAACTGCGTGTGGGACACTAGGATCTCTTATCAAAATCATTAAGAAAACTTGTAAATAATAAAATAAATAACTTTAACTTCTACTTGGATTTTAGTGCTAAAATTAAAACCCATTTGGATTCTTACCACTTCAATAAAAAAATCCATTCATATTTTAACCACTAAAATTAAAACCCATGTAAATTTTAACTAGTAAAATGCATTGAATTAGATATTTTCCAAATAAATTAAAGAAAATGTGCATCCATACATTGAAACACCCACACTAACTATGTCACCGACAGATACATTGAGATATTCTTGGTTAGATTTCAGATCCAAGAGCTTCACCTCGTGCACAATATGCATTCAAATCTACTACACAGAAATGATGTTTTACCAAATTAGACTACTCCATTAAACACACACCCTTTATAATCCTCCCTAAATCTATTCACAACCCTCTTCCTCAACTCCTTAGGCATAGAGTTGAGCAACATTGTCTTGAGCACAATTGTAAATATAAAATTCTTGTTGGCCTCCACATCATTGTTATTGAACAACGAGGTTAGAGAGAAGATACCAATGATGACTTGGAGGGTTCTTTT
This sequence comes from Taxus wallichiana var. yunnanensis, assembly GCA_018340775.1. Classification (NCBI taxonomy): domain Eukaryota; kingdom Viridiplantae; phylum Streptophyta; class Pinopsida; order Cupressales; family Taxaceae; genus Taxus; species Taxus wallichiana. Next base: position 378,019,360 of record CM031238.1, on the reverse strand, counting down.
AATGGATGAAGAAGATTATCTCTACACACTGTCCTCCTCTGAAATGAGCTCCTCTCCTCCGCCCTACATTTTGCCATCTCAAATAGGTCCAATCAACCTTTACATTAGGAAGCAACTCGACACTTAGCTTGGTTCTTCTTTGCAAGGGTCATAATGGGTGAGCTCCTCAAGTGACTCAACCTTTGTTTTTCTTGAAAGCAAGCCCCATCTACCTTTTCCTTGAGATCCTTCTCCATTGCATACAAATAGAGCTAATCCAATCATCTTGGCTCGTGGCTTGTCTACATACTGAGCTCAAATTGATCTAGGCAATCTAGATCAAGACCATTGCGAGCTCATCCCACCCTTTGGCACCAACACGGCTCTAATAGAGCCTTCTCGAGTCACAAATTAAAGTCACTCTTTGAGATCAATTCAACACTTTTCTCCAAGCTCTTCGTGACTTGTATCGCACCCGAACCGGCCACTTAGTTTCAAAGATCAAGCTTTGCCTTCAAGGAATACGACACGACTTGTAGGAGTAACAAGTTACAAAACCACAATCATTTTAATTTATTTTCATTGTTCATGAATCAATTTTAGTCTTAAGTGTTCGAAAATAAATATTGCTTGAGCATTGTTTTGTTGAAGAGTTTGAGCACCTTGAGGAACATCATGATAACCTTATTTGATACTAATAATGTATGATAAACAAACTTTGGGAAAAATTGCTTGGAGAAGAAAATAGAATCAATGTTTTGAACAACAAGATTATAGATTGGAGCTCCTTGTGTAGATATCTCCAAGTACATTATGTGGTGGGAATCCCTTACATACACTATAGAGGAAATAATTAATGTTTGTAAAAACAATTACTGTTATTTATCCAGGCATTAATTATTATCCGTAATACATGCATTCCTTAGTTTGTGAATGATGGCCTTCCTCGAGTCACTTAATTTCAATCCCTCATGCCTGTCTAGATTATTGGGATGCTCCACAATTGGAATTAAATGACTCGTAGAAGCCCATCATTCACAAAATAAGAAGTTTAAGTATTAATTATTTCCTCTATAGTGTTTGTAAGGGACTCCCACTTCATGATGTACATGGAGTTAGCTATATAAGGAGCTTGAATTCACCAGCAAAAAAATCAGGTGGACTATTAGCGTCTATAGCTCCCAAACAAATTTCATAACATTGTGATAACCTTATTTGAACCTCTTCTTGTAGCTCCCAAACAAATTTCATCTTGTTTAGGGACAAAACATATATACCTTTGTTGTAATTCTTTCTTCAATATAGCTAGGCTTTACTATATGTATTTGTAACTTTTTTGCCTTGTATAAGGTGGGTGGAGGTGGATCTTAAATATGAGAAATATTGAGCTATATTTGTTGGGATTTAGAAATGATCTTCAGTTTACTCGTAAATAACAAACCTTCAATTGAATAGTAAAAGAAAAGCATTCTCACTAGTGTTTGGTCAGGGGAGCAGCCCTTTGTAACATTTTGGTCAAGTCAACAACCCTTTGTAATTGTTTGCATCCAACAAACTTACATGATTACATTTGCATTCGCCACAAATTATCTGCATTAGAAGCTACTTGACAATATTTAAATTAATTTAATTCTTTTGACTAAGTTTAATATTATTCCTAATTTTCTCATGCAATTTGATTTTCTAAGACTTGTAAAACTAAGACAAAATTGTTTTGTTTTGTTTTTTGGAATGGCATCAGTATCGGTTCGAGTTTATTGCCCAGTAGTAAGCCTAAGTCATAAGACCCTTCTTGGAAGCATTGTAAATGAGCACAGGGCAATCGTGTCACATGCAATCATTGTGGGATGAAAATGAGTGGAGGTGTCTATCGCCTTAAGTTCCACATTGCATGGATATTAGGGAATGAAGTGGCATTGTGCACACAAGCACCACTTGAGGCTCAAGAGAGGTGGCTTTTTTCCTTGCGGCTTATGCCGAGAAAAAAAGAAGTAAGCCGGTGGATTTGCAACCCTAGTGAATATGAGGGAAGTGAGGGATGATTTTGACATTGAGGCCTCTTCTCTTGCCCCAACTTCAATGGGTTGGGGACATGGATGGGGCTTATCCAATGAAGATACTTTGGCTAACTTTTTTTTTTGTTCCTTGAAGTAGTCTTGGGTCACAAATTTCACTCGAAGGTATCACTTGAAACAAATAAATGCACAATGAAGCAAAGATAGTTTTGACAAACTTTTGGTACTACAACGTTCCTTTCAATGTGGTGAAAAGTCCATATTGAAAGAATTTGGTCATTGATTGATTGTTGGAGAGAAGGGGTTCAAAGCTCCTACTCCCCATGATTTGAGTGGCCCATTGTTGGAGTATTCCATCAAACATACCAAAAATCGTGTAGAAGAGCAAAAAAAGGTATGACAAAAAAAAGGATGCATTATTTTGTTTGATGGGTGGATGGATGAGAAAATTACACTTTGATTAATTTTCAAGTGGCTTTAAGTGGGCAGATGGTCTTCTTGAAGTCAATTTATGCCTCCCACCAAGTGAAAACTACTAACTTTTGTGTGATATGTTTGATAAGGTGGTGAAAGAGGTGGGCGTGGAGAATGTTGTCCAAGTTGTGACAAACAACGCAATGACATTTGTAGCGGGAGGGAGACTTCTTGAGGAGAGACACCCAACACGCTTTTTTGACCCCTTGTGCAGCCCATTGCTTGGATCTCCTACTGGAGGACATGGGAAAACTCTCATGGGTGAAAAATGTGGTTGAAGAGGCAAGAAATATTACCAAGTTCATCTACAATCACACTTGGGTGCTAAACTTGATGAGAGAGCACACCAATGGAAAGGAACTTGTGCGATTGAGAGTCACACCTTTCACCACAAACTTTGTCACATTATAGAGCATTACAACTTCACTAACATTCCTTAAGCAAATGTTTTAAGGCATCGGTGGTTGAGTCTTCTCCTACGCCTTATGCTTTGAAGGCTAAAAGGAAAAGGGTCGTGAATGGACCATCTCTTTTTTGATGATTTTGGTGATATGTTTGCAAAGTGAATGGAAGAAATCATTAAGGTAACCTAAACTTAATTATTTTTTAATTTATTATTTATGCATTATAATTTTATAAAATTTTGATTTAAAATTTTTGCATTATTTTGTTTTAGGTGTCAGAGCCTTTGGTTCGAGTTCTATGGTTGGTGGATGGAGATAGAAATCCAATGGGTTATTTTTATGAGGCTATGGACGTGGCCAAGGAGGCCATGTCTAAATATTATGGGCATAATCAAAGAAAATATGAATCCATTATGTGCATTATTACTCGAGAGATGGAATGAGACACTCCACGAGACTTGTTCATGCAACGGGCTACTACTCAAATCCTAAGTTTTTATTCAAATTCATTTAAGGTCGATGAGGAGGTTATGGATGGCCTCAATACATGCATAGAGAGGATGATCCCTGATGATGACATTAGAGATGTTGGTATTGAGGAGCTGCAGATTTACAAGAATGCAACGAGGAGACTCTTTTCCGACTCTATGCATTAAAAGAAGAAACACCTCTCAACTAGGTAAAAACAAATTGAGTCATTTGTTTTACTTTTTAGTCTCGTTATCGTTACTCATAGATACTAGTACTAGACTTATTTCATTTATTCAAGCCTAGTTGACTTACAAAATTATAAATGTCGTATTTGTAGATGTTTGGTGGGAAGATTATGGTGTGAAAACACCAAATCTTCAAAGGCTAGCCATCTACATTTTGTGTCAACCGTGTTTCTTTTAAGGTGTGCATGTTGAGCATGTTCAAAATTGTTCACACAAAAGAAACACAAGTAGGCATATGCCTCAATTTGTCCTTCTTCTTTGCAAGACAAGTGGAGGGGGTATAGAGTTATTATGTAATAGCCTTCGATGAGATCGATCCATATGACAACTGGATTGATAATGATGTGGAGCCTATGTTTACCATGGAGAAGATAATAGATTTGGAGAGGGAGACGGAAGAAGCAATAGCATTAGGGGCATTAGGAGGAGTTGGTGAGGATCCAAATGTTATCTTTGCAAACGATGATGTTGGTGTTGCAGAGAAGGAATCTTTACCTTCCACTTCCATGAGGCCGCCACAACAAACTTGATTTAGGCGCACCTGATGAAATGTAATATGTATATTGATATTTTAAAATTCATGACTCTATGAGCATTGTAGTTTGTAACTTTGTACTCTTTTTGGTTGAAAATTAATAGAAAATATACTTATGGCATTCTGTACATTCACTTCTCATGTCATTTAACAATGTTTTACATTTAATTTAAGTTTATTTTATGAATTTGAAAGTTTTTTAAAGTAGCAATCAAATTGCCAAGTAATGCCGAGAAATTGCTGATTCTCGATTTCCGGGGCAATTTTTGGGCTGTCAGTATAAATGACACATCAGGCCCAACTCATTTCTGTGCGGCAGCCCCATTGTGCTTGCACCATAAAAGGATGATACATATTGATTGTGCGCCAATTACAAAGTTCTCAACAAGATCAAGGTGAAGAATTGTTTTGCAACTTCTTGGGACTAACAAATTTCTACAGCAGATTTGTTCTTGGTTTCTCTCACATAACTTTGGCCTTTGAATCAAGTTATTAAAGGCGGCGCCAAAGAAACCTTTACCTAGTCAGCCACTCAACAAAAAGATTTTGAAGAATTGCAATGCAAACTTTGTTCTGTGCCAGTCCAACTGTTACCCAATCTTCATGAGCCATTTGAGATAGACACCTATGCTTTTGAACATGCACTTGGAGCAGTCCTCACTCAACATGTTCACCCATTCATTTACTAACATTGAAATCTTCATTGTTACTGTTAAAAAGTACTCCACATGACCAAGAGCTTTATTCTATTGGATCCACAAATCACATGCTGCTATGAGTTTTGCAGATAAAACAAGTTGCAGCAAAAATGGCATAAAAATGGCACTCATATCTTCAGCAGTTCCATTTGAACAAGAGGCATAAGAAGGAAGTGTCAATTCAGTTGCAGATTGTTTGTGTTGACCTCTGGTTCAAGCAGATTGTTTGAGCTGGACATGAGACTAACACTTGGACAAAAATGTATACGTTTGATTCAGACTTTGCAGAAATCTGCTGGGCATTGCTCATCATAAGTCAATTCCAAATTTTTACTTGTAGGGTGGATTCCTATACTTGTCTGACACCAGTGTGTACCACAACAGGCAAAGTGGCATAAATTAACATGGGAGGTTCATTTCAGCAAGGTTGCAAGACACTTTGGAGTTGATTGCAGGACACCTTGGAGTTGAAAAGATCGTCGCGGTATTGCAAAAGTACTTCTTTTGGCCACACCTCAGATCAGATGCTGCCTAATACATCAAGTCATGTACAGCCTTGTACCATCTGTGCCTTTGCCAAACTGGGCAACAAGAAACAAAGTATATACACCTCTGTTAGCTGCAGTGAGAGTGTGGAAATCCGTTTCCATGGACTTTATCTCAAGCTACCCTACTACCAAGCATGCAATCTAATAATTGACAGAATCTCAAAGATGGCAATTCTCACACCTTGTAAGAAATCTGTCTCCACTCTAGAAACAACTCAGTTGTATTTTTAGCACGTCTAGATCCATTTTGGATTGTAGGGATACAAGATTTTGAAATAGAAAACAATTTGGTCAATAATAGAAAGAAAGAAAGAAATTATATTAAGGTCCACGGATGACTGAAACTGGTCAATGGGACTCGAGAATACAACCACATACAATAGAAAGTGCTAGGGTAAAAGGACCCTTCCCTTGGAACAAATCATAAAACAAACAAAAGAAGAAGAACAAAAGCATAGAAAGTAATTAAAAGTATATATAAAGGGAGTATATACTATAAGCATAGACACAAAGTTGAACCAGTCTACCGCGTTCCATCCTTCGACTATGGACAAACAGAAGTAGTAGAGTGGACCATTGTTCTTCTTAGAATGTGCAATTCCAGGAAGAAATGCACTTGGGATGAAAGTCTTCCTTTCTTTGGACAGCTAAAACAAAGTTTTGCACAAGTCTATAGTGCACAATTCTTTTCAGGCTTGCTTGGGTTTCCAACCTTCGACATCCATTGAGGTAGTTTATCCCATGCTGCCACCTAGAACTCTTCAGCTCAAAAGGTAGTTGACAAAGCTCATTGAGCACATTCAACACATTCAACAAGTGCAAACCACTCTGCAAAAGGCTAATGCTAAGTTCAATCAGCACCATGATCAACATCAAACACCACAACCTTTCAAGCTGTGATCGGGTATGTCTTCATTTGCAGAAAGCAGGACCTTTCCACAAGCTTTGTCCACTTGATGCACGGGCCCTGTTCTATAACCAAGCAAGTAAAAGATAATGCTTTTGAGCTCAATCCTCTTTCCTATTTTGGTTTACATCTAATCTTCAATGAAGAACTTTTGTGCCCTTGTTTTCCATCTCTGCTGAATACTTCAGAAGTTGTAGACACTCCTATAGACAAAGATCAATTCTGATTGCAGCACTATGGTAGAATCAGATGGAATCATTGATGCCAGGGTCAAGCAGACCAAACACTGACATATTTCTCTCTTTAGATTGTCAAAGCAGGTCAAGTTCCTTCCCAAGAAAAATGGTATACTGAAGTGCAAGTTGCCAACAACTCTACACCTCTCCTTTCGCAACTGCACACAATGGAGACCATTGCTCTTCAAGGAGGGACGACTGATCCAGGAGTAATCTGAGACTTCAAGTGGCTTGTGGTGTAATGGCAGTACACTGTGCCATGTGCCGTCTTTACCATCAGCATCAGGACCATCCCAAGCATATGTGGTCGTACTGTGGAGTCCTAACTCGTTGATGGCATACAGCTCCGACAATGTCAATGCTGTTCCACGCAAGCGGCACAACGGCGTTTCTAGAAGTTGATACAATGATGTGTCAGAATGGTTACAAAGTGAATGAGTATCATTCATGTAGCAGTTCAACCATTCCTTTGTCCTTTACACTTGTATAATAATATATTCTTCCATGTTTTGACCAAACAAAGCTTCAGGGAAGCAAACAAGCAGAGATAGAATAGGAAGCAGAGTAGAGTTAGACATTTTTAGCACATCTGCCCTCTTGGATATTGTACATAACTATTGCAAAAACAACATAGTTTACAGTTTTAGCATGGTGTCTATTGTTCCCTCCTTAGCGTTTCGTCGTGTCATAGCACTGAGGTATATCTTCTACCTTTATCATTATATATTCACTTCTGCCACATCACATTTAATCCGTCAAGTGTCACTGTCCATTGGGTTCCTCCTGGGCCCTGGATCAATCTCGGGAACTGCTGTTGTCCCATGATTCAACATCTGATTTCAGAATTTAAGCTGAAATTTACTTCATTTTTTTGTTGTTGTCAATCATGTAGCTTTTTGGTAACTAATTGAAGCAGGTCGTGGTTTTGGGTGGTGCTTGGGGAGCTGCCTGAACTAGTAACAATTTTTTTGTTTTTATGGAAGATAGCAAAAGGAAAAGGAAACACTAAAATGACAGCTGAGAAAAAGCAGAAACCCCTTAAATAAGTAACCTGAAGGAAACAAATTAAATAAAAATCTATGTGGTTATCTGTAAGTTTACATGTGCATAGACACCTCATTTGGTCTAACTGAGATGTGGTTTGTGAACTGTACCTGTAAACTAAGATTGTCTAGTGTACTAGGCCAAGTGTACAAGGTGGAATTTCTAATGTGGAGAAATTTACGAGGAATCAATCATAATCTATACTCATCACTCATGCTACTTCTTTTTCTCTATCTTTTCATTTAAGCTATGCTCATCATTCATGTTACTTCTTTTTCCCTATCATTGGTTGGGATTTTTATTTTGTATAGAGACACCGTCTTAAATGCACAAGGTATCTAACATTCCATTACATGGCAACTAGGAAGTGACTATAAGAAATTATTGCTAGAAGTACTGGATGGAAAGCTTTCTTTTCCGGACACAGTAACATTTGTTGTTGGTGTAGTATGTTCTGATATAATATCTTTTGATAAGCGCACATATTGATTCGAGTTTGTTGAGGGGTATTGGGAGGATCAATTTATTTGTGTAAGTCAGAATGGTTTTAAAATGCAAATCCTCTACTAAGGAGCATTATATTATGCCCATAATCCATATCAACATTTTGTGAGATGCTAGGTTAATGTAGCAAGGTGTCAGTAGTCAACTGTGCACAAACTGGGTAAAGAGCCTTTTTGTTTCAATAGATATTTTCATAATCTATTGAACATCTTTCAGATCCTAGGGATTTTTAAACCTTGGTCTGTTATATTGTAGGTAGAAGTATTTACGCAGCTCTGTTTATCAAGTTAAAAGTATGCAAAACCAATGAAGGGTGCACTGAATAAGTGCTTGCAGTCACTAAACGTGTAATAATTGCCACATACTTTGGGAGTGAATCAATATTTTGGAGGGAAACATTGGAGAATGGTCATATAACTTGAGTTATGCCCAAATTTTATTGGAACAAAGCCATAAATGTAGATGCCTTATTTGAACCAGTGTTCTAAAAACCGACCGAACCGGAGCTGGAACCACACGGTTCGACTAGTTCGATAGTAAAGGGAAGAAACTCATAGAAAAACGGCTCAATGACCAGTTCAGTATTGAACTGGTTTTGCCAAAATAAACAACAATTTGACATTTAAAACCCTTTTTGTAAAAATCCAACTTTCTAGTTGGCTTTATTCTAGTTTGATGATTGATGATTTGATCATTGATATCAGACATGTAGTAGCTTGTAGCATATTGTTTTTGGACTAGGTCTCTAGAGGTCATTTAGATCCTCATTGTTTATGTATTTTGTTTCGGATATGTATTGCACTTGGTGTCATTATGCTATATTTATCCCTTGATATGTATTGCACTTGGTGTCGTTATGGTATATACATGAGCTAACTTTGAATATTTTGTCTCAAATTTTATGTAATCATGGTTTGAAATCTTTAAAATATACTGTTTTCATTAAAATTGTAATAGTTATGTATTTTTTTGTAAACCGGTTTATAAATTTTAAATCGGTCTGATTACGGTCCGACCCTCACCCAGTTGCGAGTCTGGTTCTGATTTTTAAAACATCGATCTGAACACTTTAGGGCATCATATATCTTTGAATGTAACCTATCCACTTTCTTTTGTGGGTTGGATAGGGAAGAACATACGAAATGAATGCAAGGTGCTCTTAATAAGTTCTTATAGTCATTAAACATCTAATAATTGCCGGATACTTTGTGATTGAATTTATATGCTGGGAGGGAAGCGTGGGAGAATGGTCAAATAACTTATAGTTATTCTGGTTGGATAGATTGATTTATGCTCCAATTTTGTTGGAACAAAGCCATTTATGTAGATGCCTTATCTGGAACACTTCAGGGCATTATATATTTTTGAATGTAATCTATTCACTTTCTTTTCTGGGCAGGAAAGTGAAGGACACTCTAATAGTGTGTGTACAACCACACCATTGATGATTTTGGGGATATTGTATTCGAAGTGGTTGTTAACCTCTAATTTTTGATCCTTTAAGGACCTTTGTTGCTCTTTATATGAAGGATAAGGATGGCATTCAAAGCCTTTTTCTTTGATCAAGCAACTTGATTCAAATGAAGTCATTTTCTATATCACGCCGAGAAAGAAATTTGTTTGGTCTAATGTCCCTGACTTTTGAGGTTAAATATTCTCTTAATTGGATATGCCTTTTTAAATACAAATTGGACCTAAGATACCAATATCGCTGGTGTTTGAATATTCTACTCTTTTGGATGTTCCCCTCATATTTTCCTTTTGCTTTATCCCATGGAAATTGTTGTATGTGTTAGCAATTTTAGCAATAAAGTAAATGTGAGACCTTAAAGCGTGAAATTAATGCCCTGCATTATGTGACATAATCAATGGTTCACAGTAAACCTTCAGTGGAATTAACTTAATAATATAAAGTCCCTTTCACTATTCATTGTTAGTTATCTTTTATGTTTGTAGGAGGTCAAATTAACTATAAAGCAAGGTTGTCTAGGTGCATGCAGGTTCCACAACAATTGATGCATATAAAATTAAAGGAAATGAACCTGATGTGCTAGGCTGGATTAGTTTTCCTTGGGTTTTCATTGGCTGTGGATTGGGTGCAGGTGCGTTTCGGTACAAATGTCTCTCTGGTGCAGCCTAAAGATGGTTGGGTGTGAGCACCCAAACAACCTTGCTATAAAAATAATTCATCTAATTATTGTTTTTTTATTAGGTAAATGATTAGGGTTTTGAAAGGCTCCCAAAACCTTGTACAAATAAAAAGGATAAAACATTATAGACCACTGACATCTGACAACAAATAGGATAAAAAACAACTTGATCCAACAAAAACAACCAAGAAAAGTTTTTACATAGACCTGCTATTGAGCTAAAAATTTGCATAAAGTCAGCAACTAACCCCCATGAACCATAACATAGGGATCATCATAAAGCGAGAGAACTCACTGGTTCTCCTTCTCATCTCTCTTCACAGTTCTTTGTTTTCCAACTTCTCCAATTTCTTCCTCTGATTTCCTCTTGTACACATGCTGGGACCTTCGTCCTTGTGCTGACTTTTCCTCTTCTTATTAGTATCCTTTGCCATCCCACCTTTAGCCTTGAGCACATTGATGCTTTTTTCCTCTTCGCTACTGCTCATCGTCCTCCCTCGGAGTAGTCACAAGAACCACCTTCTCCACCTGCAGATTCTCCATAATTTGCACCAGTTGCTCCAAGATGACATTAGCCACTTTAATCTTTTGTACTTCCAACTGAAGCTGCTTGATCTCCTCATTACTCTTTTTCACCTCAGCCACCAACCCTTTACTTATCCCTAGCCGAATGTCAATAGATTTTTCCATAATACTTATCCTATTCTGAAAGTCTCCCTGCATATCAAAAGCTCCTTGGAAGAGATATTTAACATCTATTTTCTCCTTACCCTTCCCCTTCGTGGAACCACACACCATAGATAGTTTTTCCAGCTCCACCGCCGCTTCTTCACTCACATTCCTTCCCTCATCCTTAGTCTTCTTCCTCTGAAACTTAGCTTTACCAGTAGCCTCCTTATCCGCCAGAAACAACTCTTCTTTAGAGTCCTCTTCGCCTTCTGCAGTAGAAGAGGGCAAGTACTCAACATCCTCCAATTTTTTTCCCTTCCCTTGCTTCCTACCCGATTTCCTTGTACTAGCAAGTTTACCAGATTTGAAGAGCAAAAAGATCAAGACTTGGGGTATTGGTGCCTCAATCTTTTCAAGTTGAAAATCCTTCATAGTGGCCTCTAAAGACATGAATAGGAAAAATGGGATACTCATAGGTTTGCCATGTCTGAAATAGTTTAACAAGGAAAAGTGATGTGTATGAATTTTTTTGAATTTACTGTCCACTGTCACATATTACATGATGTGAAGGCAGACCTCTACCCAAGGGTAGATAGAGACACACACAAAACACCATCCTCTATCTCACGAATGTGTTTAGAGGGCTTGAAAAAGGTCTGGAGTTCCTCTTGCTTCCACTGCCTATATTTGTAAATCTTCAACCCTTCCATTTCCATACCAGACACCTCCCTAATTGCTTCTTCCGACACGTCAATGGTAACCCCTCTAATAGCAACTGACCCACGCTTCCATGCATTTGTGAACTCCACTGCTAGGCTGGGTCACTTCCTTTAACTCTCTCGATATAGCTAGTTAACCCTCCCCGTTTAAGGGTAGACCAAATTGTGACATTTTTCTTAAGATCATGGCACAAAGTAGGCTTGAGGTGCAATTGGTCTCCTCCCTTAGTTGCGGGATTTTACCTTTTCCGGTGCTTGGTGGCTCTAAAACTCACCATATTGCTTTGTTTTTGCCACTAGTGATTCAAACCGACATTCGCCTCCACAATAGAGTGAATAACTACTCACTTGCCACTAGTCCCTTCCCTCCCCTTTGAATGACCTATTGCACGAGCATAACCACAATTCCTTCTCCCATTAAAAACAATAATGTGGGGAAATGGAGAAATCCCATGCCAAGAAATGTTATTTTTATACACCCTTGGCTTTCCACATAACAATCCACACCACCCTTAATTATTATGAGGACTTTCATCATTAATTTTAATGGCGACGTCATCAAAGATATTCAAAACCGAAGTCCAATTAATTAAAATCTCACAAGCCAGCCTATAAATTTGTACAATCACTGCCCTCTCTATAAGTATGAACAATGTTGACATCTTCAAACTCCTTAAACAATTTCTTACTTTCATCCATCATGTTTCTAATAGTCCAACTAGGATTTTAGGCCCTTTGAGACAATTTATAGTATTTAACGAGTCCCTCTCTATAATAACTTTTCTAACCTTGATACACTTAGCTAGTTGAATGACCCACAAGGAAGCAAAAGCTTCGGCATAATGGTTAGATTGGATACCCATCGGACCAGCATAGGCAACCACAAACTTACCTTTGCAGTTTCTTAACACTCCTCCTGCACCAACTTTTCCTGGGTTCCCTTTAAATGTGCCATCGAAATTCAGCTTCACCCATCCATTAGGAGGTCTAATCTACTTAACCATGCTTTTGTTCTTGTGATCCTATCCTTGTCCTTTCTTAGCTATATCCAACTTCCAATAACTTGCCTGTATAATCTCCGACATAGAGAAATTGTAATTCTCCTTTGATCTAAGGCAAAAAAAGGTTTTCATTCATTGCTTCTATAATCTTCCCTCCAACCTTAGTCGCATTGTTTCTTCTATCTCAAAAATTCTGTTGTTCCTCTCCTTCCACACTCCCTAGAAAAAGTGGGGGAGATAGAACCTCCACAGCTTTTGAAGGATGTAGGCCGAGAAGAAAGACTTCCATTGAATAATCAAATCTGGTATTCTACCTGGTAACACCCAGCTCAACTTGAATAAGGCCAGAATTTGTTCCAAGATATTAAGAGCAAAAGGACAATCCATGAAGAAATGCTTGATTGATTCACTGTCCTTTTCATAAAGAACACTTCTATCAGGAATGGAAAGGTCCCTTTTCATTAGATTATCAATAGTAAAGACCTTATTTTGGGCCACTAACCAGAAAAAAGGTCGACTTTTGGAACAATATGCTTGTCCTATAAGTCACCCTATGGGAATCCATCCTGACTAGGATTCAACTCCATCAAGTACCCAATCCTAACACTATATTCATCAAAATTCAACCAAACCAACTCATCTTTCTTAGCAAAGGAGCAAATATACACGCTTTTCAATTCCTGATCCAGTGTTTCAAGAGCTCTTAAAGTATCTGGGCACGTGGAATCCAACTGCAGCCTATTCTAAGTCAACCCCTCATCAGTTCTATCCCAATAGTCCTTAACTCTCTCTCATGGACTCCTTGAAGTAGCATCCCACTTCCTGCCACAGTTGAGAAAAGACAAGAAGAGCTCCATGTAGTTGTGCATCATCCCAAAGATAAGCATTCCCCCATCCAGGATATTCCATCTACTACCTTTCCTCAACAGACCTCTACTTTTGACAATACAATTCCAAACGGTAGACCCCAATCCCTGATATAGCTTGTGCTGAAACCGATCAAGTAAAGAATTGTGGCAGCTAGTATCCATCCTACCTTTAAAAGAGACATCCCAAGGTATTTGGCTGGCAACGTTTGAATATGACATCCTAGAATATCGGAAATACGTTGTTGTCTACTCTAAGGGACATTAATAAAAAATAAGGAACTCTGAAGCAGGTTGATGTATTAACCGGATACCTCAGCATAATCCTGAATAAGTTTTTTAATACCATTAGCTTCAACCACCAATGCTTATGTTGGAGATATTGTCATTGATGTCAACGGAGAATGCACAAGGATCAAAAGAAAAATATCAGTGATCAGATTTAATAACAGTGAATGTAATAATTGTATACCAAAATGTGCAGCGAATTCATGAAGGGACAACATTTATTTAATGGGCCAGCCGACCTCCATTAAGATTAAATGATTTGTTTTTATGTGGTTGACCTCCCTTGAAGAAGGCCAACCCTATTGGGTGAAGAGTCTTGGGTGAAGAGTCATGACCATTTGAAAGGGCATTTTTGGGATATAAAAGGAAGATTTGTTGGATGGAGGAAGGACAGATTTTGAGCGAATATCATTCGGAAGAAGAGTATAATTTTATAAGTGTGAAATAAGAGTTATATCTTGAGAAGACAAGCAAATTTGTGAAGAGGAAATAAAAGTCTCCATCATTCATTGAAACAACACTACGAAGGTGGTATCGTCATTGGTTTGGAGGTTGGTGCCTCATAAAACGAAGAGATTGGTCTCTTGCTGAATTGGTGCTTGACATAAAAGATTGGTGTCTGAATTGCTAAGTTGGTGCTTGGCATTAGGGATCGGTGTCTCTAGTAGGTTGGTGCCTACATGAATTGTAAAAGAGTTTTATATATATAGGCAAATATTTTGGCGTGGTTTTTTTCTCGAAAGGGTTTCCATGTAAATATTGTGTTCCTCTTGTGTTGCATAATTTTTCAATTTGGTGAGATTGTTGCTGTTCTGACTATTAAAGTTCTGAATTATTAAAAGCGTATCTTATTCCGATTCACCCCCTATCAGTGTAAGTGTGTTTAACAATTGGTATCAGAGTCGGTTCCTTCAGAAATAGTCTAATCGACGGAAGGTAGATCTCGGCAGCACACATGGCCAATAATCAAGTACCAGAGGGTTTCTCCACAAACAAGGCTCCGTTATTCGATGGAACAAATTATGCTTTCTGGAGCATACGAATGAAAACCTATCTAATGGCTCTAGGGTTCAATATTTGGCAATCGGTAGTAACGGGATATATAACTCCTCAGACTCCACCGACAGATCAAGCCGAAAAGAGGGCCAATGAAAACAACGCCAAAGCCTTGAACGCAATATTATGTGGCTTGTCTGAATCTAAGTTTGTCAAAGTTATGCATTGTGACATGACAAAGGAGACATGGGACAAACTACAGAATATCTATGAGGGAGACACCAAAGTAAAGCAAGGCTAAGCTCCAAACCCACAGAAGGCAGTTTGAGAGTCTAAAAATGAAAGAAGAAGAGAATGTTGCAGCCTATCTTCTTTGTGTGGACGAAATTGTGAATACCATCAGAGGGCTCGGTGAAAAGATAGAAGAACCAATAATAGTACAAAAGGTGCTAAGGTCTCTCCCCTTAAGATTTGATCCTAAGGTTTCTGCAATTGAGGAAATAAAAGATCTAAACACGCTAAAGATGGATGAGTTGCATGGAATCCTCACAACATATGAAATGAGGACAGAAACAGAAAAGCCGTCAAAGCGAGAAGCTGCCTTCAAAGCTTCAAAAAGGGTCAAAAATGCAAAACCTGAGTCAAGTGATGAATCAGAAGAAGCCTTTTTGTGAGAAATTTGAAAAAGGGATCTAGAAAGTATAAAGGTAAGCTTCCTTTCAAATGTTTCAATTATGGTGAGATAGGGCATTTCGTTGCTAAGTGTCCTCATGCAAAAGATGATAGTAGTGATGAAGAAGAACATGCTAAGGTAGGAAAGAGCAAACATCCATACAAAAAGAACTATAAGCCAGGCAAATATGAAAAGAAGAAAAGCTCTGACAGGCATAAGAAAAGCCTCTACACCAAGAAGGAGAGTAGCTCAGAAGAAGAGAGTGATAGAGAAGAAACTCTTTTCATGGCAATAGAAACAAATAACGATGAAGACCAAATGTTTCTAGAAGAGGAAGAAAATTTTAGGATGAAGGAGAAGTGGATCTGAAAGAAGAACTTGTATGTGCCTTGGGCGAAATAAAGAGGCTTAAGAAAAAGAACTTGAAGCAAAAGTTACAGCTTAAGAAATATGAAGGTGGTGGAAATTCACAATTGAGCATATCTCAAAGCTCGAAGAAGAGTGCAAAAGATTATTATCGATCGGAAATAGTAAGAGATCAGCTGAAATCAAAAGAGGAAAATTTTGCTAAGCTTGAATTTAAAATTGTTGATTTAAGAAAGGAATTGGAGAAGTCTAGTGATAAGCTAAAAAATAGCTTAAAATTTGAAAAGAGCACCGAGGTCTTGGATAACATTCTTAATAGCCAAAGGTCACCATGCATCAAGACGGGTCTTGGCTATGAAGAAAAATTAGAGGTTACTAAGAAGGATTTGAATTCAAAAATTGTTGAACCTCCGAACTACGTTGCGGGATACAAGTCACGAGTATCGGTACAAGTACGATACGCGGATACATCAATTTTAAAAACCCTTGGGTACGATACGTCCGTACATATATATTAAAAAATTAAAAAAATATATATGTATATATGTGTATAACTTATTTTACTCATTTTTTAGTCCATAAAAAACTGAAATAGTAATACAAAACTTGAATCAATGTTCAAAGAATCAAAACATTCAATATACTTAAGACTTTGCATTTTTATTGATCATGTGGCTGCCATACATATGATATATGAATATCATGTGAACATGAATACAAACAAAACTTGAAATTTGAAAAATATACTAGGATCCATTTTCAAATTTTCAAAAGATACAATATACTTAAAATTTTACATTTCATTGTTCATGTGGCTGCCATACATATGATATAGGAATACAAACAAATCTAGAATATATCATGTAGATTTTCCTCAAAATCAAGTTCTTGTGTGCCACTTGCACTAGCTCCACTCTCATTAACTCTACTCTCTGCTCCTTGCTTTTTTATAGCTTTTTGTAGTGATTAGGGTGGTTTATTTTATTCATTTTATTTTTAGGGTTCGGTTTTAGTGATTAGAAAAGTCAAAAAAAAAAAAATGAATTAAAACCTTTAAAAGACGTATTTAGGAAGGGATATGCCACAAATACGTGTGGGTACCTCTGGATATGTCACGAATACGTGACGTATCCGAGGAGGTACCCACACGTATCGTATCGGATACATATCAAACAAGATTCGTGGGGGTTAGGGCTTATCTTGACATTGTAGCCTCGAAGAAAGAAGATAAGACTCCTCATAAGAACAACATTCCTCAAAAGGATAACAAAGATGAGAACAAGTGGCATAAGGTTCCCGCAAGAAACTTCAAAAGATCCTTCTATCCAAGGCAACCTTACATGATCAAGTATCAAAACTCCTTTTATGGCTATTGTTTCTCGTGCAACAATTTTGGTCATAAGGCAATAGATTGTAAGGTTCAGGCAAGGAATAATGGTTGGAATAAAAGTGCTTATGGTTATTCAAGTAGAAATCATAACTCATTTGCTGCACTATCGGATTATAATGAATATGATATTGTGTGTTATAAGTGCAACAAAGTTGGTCATATAGCACGATATTGTAAAAATGTTTCTGTAGAGAATCCAAAGCAAACCAGAAAGTGGATACCTTGGCCAAGCATAAAACAAAATCTACAAAAGCTTGGTGCTTGGTCAAACTGCTTTTCATGTGCAAAATGAAGAGCAACATTGGTACATTGATAGTGGATGCTTGAGCCATATGACAGGAGATAAGAGCAAGTTCCATTCCTTGAAGAAAGTAAGCGGAGGAACAGTAAAATTTGGAGAGAACGCTACAACAAATATAGCCAACAAAGGTAATCTCGGTCTCAATGATGAATAGACAAAAAATGAGAATGTGTTGTACGTTGAAGGGCTGAAGCATAACCTCCTAAGTGTTAGTCAAATGTGTGATCAATGACACATCCTCACTTTTCATCCTCAAGGTTGTGAAGGAAAGCTGATTTAGGAAGATTAGTTGCGAGATGCAAACAAAATTACGAATAACTTGCATGTGCTCGAGTGAATTTAAGAAAGAAAGATGCTATATGAAACAATTAGATGAGAGTTGGTTATGGCACAAAAGAATGGGCCATATGATTTTTGACAATTTGGTGAAAATCAACAATAAGTAGTGTGTGAGAGACATGCTAAAAATCACGAAACCTTCAAACACATTTACAAACAATGTCAAGCATGGAAAATAAACTAGAGCAAATTCAAATCAAAGGAATATTCAACAATGAAGCCTTTGGAATTGATTCATATAGACTTGTGTGGGCCCACAAGAACTCAAAGTTTAAATGGTGAGAGTTACTTTATGTTGTTAGCGATGACTACTCTAGAATGACAAGGGTTGCTTTTCTAAAGGATAAATCGAGGCATTTGAGAACTTTAAAATTTTCAAAGCATTGGTAGAAAATGAAATTGGGTTGAAAATTAAGTGCTTGAGATCAGATAGAGGAGGAGAATTTCTTTCAGACCAATTCGAAGAATTTTGTGAGGAACATGGAATAAGAAGACAACTCACAGCTG
This sequence comes from Taxus wallichiana var. yunnanensis, assembly GCA_018340775.1. NCBI lineage: Eukaryota > Viridiplantae > Streptophyta > Pinopsida > Cupressales > Taxaceae > Taxus > Taxus wallichiana. The sequence goes on along the minus strand of CM031238.1, from coordinate 378,001,035 downwards.
CACGAACTATGCAACAAAATGGAGTTATTGAAAGAAAGAACCGAACAATTCAGGAGATGGCAAAGATTATGTTGAATGAGTCCAAATTGTTAGATAGGCATTGGGGAGAAGCAGTTAAAACGACGGTTTACATCCTTAATAGAGGACTAATTAGAGTAAACAATATCAAAACACCTTACAAACTATGGAAGGGTAAACCAGCTACCGTTAAATACTTTAAATACTTTAGGGTGTTCAGAAGCAAATGCTATAATAAAAGACTTCAAAAGATTGTGGAGAGTGCCGATGTGAGAGTGAATGAGTTCAGAAAGCACAAGGTGACCACACAAGTAAGTGATCACTCAAAAGAATCAAATAAAATGAAATCGGTGAAGAAATTGAAGAAGAGGAATGGGAAGATACTAAGGCACCATCGAGATTTGTTCGGAAGAATCATGGAGATAATTTGATTCTTCTTTGATAAAGAAGCTTGGGTGCAAACTCGGCGGAGGATAATAAGTACATTTGAGCGAGTCAACTTCTTTGTGTTATTAAAAATAGAGCCTCAAACGTTGTAGAAGCTTGAGGTAAATATGAACATTGGAGTCAATGCCATGGAGGAAGAATTGAATCAAATAGAAAAGAATGTAACTTGGGAACTTGTTTCAAGACCAAAGGATGAAAATGCGATTGTCATCAAATGGGTCTTTAGAAATAAGCTGAATGAAGATGGGGAAGTAACCAGAAACAAGGCAAGGTTAGTATGCAAAGGTTATACTCAAGTAAATGGTATTGATTTTGAAGAAACCTTTACTCTTGTTGCTTTCGATTAGAAGCCATTATAATGCTAGTTGTAAGAATTTTAAGGTTTTTCAAATGGATGTCAAATCTGTGTTTCTAAATGGAAAATTAGAGGAAGAAGTTTACATTGAGCAGCTGGAAGGTTTTCTATTATCGAGAAAACAAGGATTTTGTGTGCAAATTGAAGAAGGCACTATATGGGCTAAAACAAGCCCCGCCCACCCCAAGCATGGAACTCAAGACTTGACACACATCTTCTTCAACAAGGGTTCAAAAGAGGAGTAGCAGATAGTAATCTCTACATTAAGACAGAAGGTAATCATCAATTGATTGTTGTGTATGTAGATGATATTATTTTTGGAGGAGATGATAGAAAAATGTACCAAGAGTTTGCTAAAGATATGCAAAATGAGTTTGAGATGTCAATGCTAGGAGAATTGTCATTTTTCCTTGGTTTACAAATTTCTCAATTTGAAAAGGGAATATTTATCTCTCAAACTAAGTATGTAAAGGAGATGTTAAAGAAGTTTGAAATGGAAGATTGCAAACCGGTCAAAGCACACCTATGGTTACAGGATGCAAGTTGAGTAAGGATGATGAGTCTCGAAGCAAATCAGACTCTATACAAGTCAATGATTGGTAACTTATTGTACACAACAACCTCTAGGCCAGATATCATGCAAGCAATTGGTTTAGTTACACGTTTCCAAGCAACCCCAAAAGAAACACATGTGCAAGCGGTTAAGAGAATATTTAGATATTTAAAAGGTACTTTAGATTATGGTTTGTGGTACCCAAGAGGTGCAGATTTCACCTTAACAACATATACAAATGCAGATTGGGTAGGTGACATGGATGACAAGAAAAGAACAAGTGGAGGAACTTTTTTTCTTGGTGGAAATTTAGTGTCTTGGTTGAGCAAAAGATAGGCTTCTGTTTCCATGTCCACAACGGAAGCAAAATACATAGCAGCAGTATCGTGTTGCACACAAGTTCTATGGATGAAGCAAACTCTACAAGATATTAAGGTAGAAAATGATGATCCCATTTCTATATTTTGTGATAATACTAGTGCAATTAACATTTTGAAGAATCCGGTTATGCACTCCAAAACTAAGCATATTCCGATCAAATATCATTACTTGAGAGAGCAAGTAGCTGAAAAAATGTTAAGTTGGAATACGTTGCCACAGAGGAGCAGATAGCGGACATTTTCACAAAGCCCCTCTCAAAAGGGACTTTTGAGTACCTTAGACACAAGTTGGGTGTGATACCCTTCTCATCGAGTCACTAAAGTCTCAAGGAGTAACATTGATTTAGGGGGAGCACCGTGGACAACCCTTTGCCATTGATGTCAAAGGGGGAGAGTAAAAGAAAGGAGGAGTAGTACAGAGAAAAGGAAGTACAGAAAGGGAGAGTATTCTGTTTTGAAGATGATTATTTCTTTGTAGGGTTGCCATCAATGACAAAGGGGGAGATTGTTGGAGATATTGTCATTGATGTCAACGGAGAATGCACAACGATCAAAAGAAAAATAACAGTGATCAAATTTAATAACATGAATCTGAATCTAATAATTGTAGCAGCTAAGTTGCCGCATTTGGCGAACTACAAAGAAAAAAATTGAAATTCGCGGATTTTAATAGCGTGTTGAAAATCACGATTTAATTCGTGTTTTCTTTCCTTTTTGGCATTTCTTTCCATTTTTGGATTTTCGGTGACAAAAACACAAGCACGAATAAAATTTGCCATTCGTGGAAAGGGTCCAGGGAAGATGTAGCAAAGCAAAAACTTGCATGTGCCATAACTTTCATTCTGTGGCTCCGTTTTAGGTGTCGTTTTCTCTAAAAGTGCATATTTTCTCGAGCTCTACGCATTGATGGCAATATTTTTCTTATTTTCATAAAATCCATTTTTGCACCTTTTTGGACTAAGCGACTTCGTGCAATCTTGAAAGAATCACGAGCTTTGATCACTTTGTAGACAAATTAGTAATTAAACATATTGGATAGCTTTCCAAAACTCGTGAGTATTCTCCGTGCTCGGACTAATCGTCCCACCCGGCTTAGTCGCAACTGCGAGCACATGTTTTTGAAGTTTTTGCTTTCAATCACATTATTGTAATAGCTACTTATGAAATCAATGAAATGTGATATTATCTCTCTTTTGAAATGTGAATTTATCTTTTGTTTTTATATATTTAATAAAAATGCATATTTCTCATAGTCGAATTTAATCACGAATTTAATCGCTGATTTTTTTACCAGTAATTTTCACGAATTTAATCATCGGTGGATTCAAACACGAATTCGAATGCGTGCAACTTAGATTGTAGGTATCAAAATGTGCAAATGCGGTAGATTCATGAAGGGACATCATTTATTTAATGGGCCATCGACCTCCGTTAAGATTAAATGATTTGATTTTGTGGTTGACCTCCCTTGAAGAAGGTCGACCCTATTGGGTGAAGAAGAGTCATGACCATTCGACATTTTTGGGATATAAAAGGAAGATTTGTTTGATGGAGGAAGGGTAGATTTTGAGCGAATATCATTCGGAAGAAGAGCATAATTCAATAAGTGTGAAAAAAATTTATATCTTGAGAAGGCGAGCAAATTTGTGAAGAGGAAATAAAAGTCTCCATCATTCATTGAAACAACACTACGAAGGTGGTATTGTCATTGGTTTGGAGGTTGGTGCCTACACAAATTTTAAAAGAATTATACACACACACACACACATTTTTACGTGTTTTTTTTTTCCTGAAAGGGTTTCCATGTAAATATTCTATTGCTCTTGTTTTGCATAATTTTTAGATCTTGTGAGATTATACATTACGACTATTAAAGTTTATCTTATCTTGATTCACGCCCCCTTGTCGGTATAAGCATGTGTTTAACTTCTCCTAACACAAACATATTGTCCACAAATTACGGTGTGTAATAGTATTGATACCCATGGCCACCACGGACCGTTACCTAACCATTGCTCCCACCCTATCAAAAATTATGCTAAGAGCTTGGTAATGACAATGATAAAAATGTATGAGAGAGGGTCCCTTGCCTTAAACCCCTTTCGGGACGAGAAAAATCCCATAGGCATACCATTGATTAAAACATAAAACTTATGGAGAAGAAATACAAGACACTACACAATCAATATATTTCTTATGGAATCCAAGTCTAGTCGAGTTTTTTCCAAGAAACCCGAAGAAATTCTGTCATAAGCTTTACTTATCGATTTTCGAAAACATCCCCTCTTTTGGATTTATCTATAGAGTGAAGAGCCTCATGGATAGTAATGATATTGTTTAAAATTTGTTGTGCCTCCACAAAAGATCCTTGGTGTTCGAAATAAATTTGGGGAGAAGGCCCTACATCCTTATGGCCAAAATTTTAGACATTATCTTGTATGTAGTATTACACAAACTAACGAGTCCGAAGTTCTTGAAATCCCTAGCCCCCACCTTCTTAGGAATGATGACAATGAATGTATTGTAAATTTCCTATTGTTAATTTCAAAAGGATACTACACGATCGAAAAAATTTAGCGACATCCACTACTACGTCTTGAACTATATCCCTAATTGTCGGAAGAAGGCGGGAACCCATCGGCCCTGATCCTTATCTCTCTCTATAGCAAAAGTAGCAAACCTAACCTCCTCAATGGAGGGGGCTCTAACCAACATACCATTCTCTTCTTGGCTAATGGCCCTAGTGAATAGATAAGCACAACATCCTCTTTTCTTTGGTTAGGTTAAATGGTGCCCGTCAACAATTTTTTCAAAAAAACTCCCTCTTTTATTTCTTCTTCATTTGTAGTCAACATTTTATCCCTTTTTACCAGCTCCCAAATCCTATTATTGTTTCTATGCATAACAATTGAAATGTGGAAAAATTAGTATTATGATCCCTTCCTTGAGCGAGTAAATTTGGATTTCTGTCTCTAAAAAGTCTCCTCGGCTTCAATGTTATGAAACGTGCTAAGGCCTTCTTTTTCTTTTATTTGCAAATTTTGGCCCATACCATAGTTTTGAGCAGTCTCCTCAATCATCCACAATTTGTCAAAGCAATCTGATTTTTTGAACTGTTGAATATATAATGAACCATTCGGTTCTAGGCAGTTATAATCGTTAACTGTTTTGTAACTATGTAACCATCATCCCAACATATAAATAATATTACTGCTGTGACATTTGAGCAATACAACTTGCCTTATCTGTATTTTTCTTCTCTTTGTTCTCTTTGCATATGCTAACAATGGTATCGAGCATCAAAGGTTCATGACCCGAAGAAGCCCTTGAAGGGTATGGGAGAGTGCAAATGGTTTGAGGAAGCCCAAACGCTTGAGTTTGATAGGGCAAAAACTACTTGCGTTCTGATCGTGTAGGGAAGAGCGCTATTACAAAGTCGAAATACTGGCGTATTCGCATTTTCTAGAGGCGAGAAAGGCTGTATTGTCTATGTGAAGTCGTAGTTCGTTGTTGCTTTCGGAAATCATGGGTTCCTATTCACGAGGGCATAAAAACGTGACCCGATTCGCGAGAGGCAAGAGTCATGCAAAGAAAAACGTGGCAGAAATTGTTTAATCTTTTCCTTCCCGAGGTAAAGTCGTGGGCAACAGAGGCAAAGTCCCAGGTTGCGAGGGGCAAAAAGAACAAAAACATGGTGGAAGCTGTTTAACGTGAGATAAAGTGGTGGGCAGACATTTGTTTGTAGAGAAAAATGAGGGCAAACGTCAAGAAAGATGTGTGAGCAGAGAAGTCACAAATCCAATCGCAAATCCAACTTTCAAAGAGGGCAGAACAAGGGAAAACATTAGGAGTTGAATATTCTCGAAGGTTTGGAGGGCATTATTTGTTTTCTTTCACCAACAAAGGTATTCACCTTGCATTTGAATAATCAATTTCGGAGGAATAAATAATATATTATTTTATTGGTGTTGGAAAACTGTTATTTTATTATTTCTGTTACTTTGGAATAATAAAATGGCAAATATTTCACACTTGACTTTGCAAAGACACAAATTAATGGGCACTAATTTAACGCTTGTGGAATATCATGATTGTGTTAAAATAATCACGGGTAGTGAAAGTCGACCAACGACAAACTTTGCGGATAATGATAAGCGTCATAAGGAAGCGTTATTGCTCCTCAAGTTATCATTGTCGAATGATATGATACCGAAGTGCGAGAATGCCACTTTGCAAGCACATTGTGGGCTAGTCGAGGGATAAATATCGGGCGTCGAGAAAAGAGTGGGGTTTTATGCACGAAGAATATACTCTTTTCGTGAATTTACAAGGTGGATCGATGTTTGAGCACCTACTTCGGATGAAAGACCTTGAGACCAATTATGTTCCATCAACAAAAAGGTGGATGAGCGATGATATGGTGGCTCAGTTACGAACAACTTACCTTCTTCGTATGAGTCATTTGTGGAAGCACTCCATTTAATGGTTGAAAGTGAAACACTCACGTTTGACAAGGTGAGTTCTACTTGTTGCAAAAGGAGAGGAGACAACTTCAACTAGAATATAATTGTGACCAATTAGAGAGTGCTCTTGTTACTCGGTCAAAAAGAAAGTGGAGGCGTCATTACGGTGAGTCATCCACTCGGTATCGAGAGTCACATGCTATTATTATTGTCACACAAGAGGTTAGGCACCTTAAGAAGGATTGTTGAAAGCGAAGTATGATCTTTCTCAACATAATAAGAAGCCATGTGATGAGGAACATGTGGCAACAATTGCGGAAGAGCGGGATTCGAATGATGGGCATGCTCTTTATTGTTTTACACGACATGGCGGTGGTAATAGTTCTTTGGATCATTGATTACAGTGCGTCCACACCCTTTTCATGTCGCGAGGGACCAATATGTTTCATTTATTGCAAATATTTGTTTTGAATCAATAGTACTAGTGATGGAGAATCACTTGCGGTAGAAGGGATAGGAGATATATGCATTGTATTGAATAATGCTCGTAACTATAGGTACAAAATATTAGATATGTACCTTCTTTACAAAAGAATCTTCTATCTATTAAATCGATTAATTGAAAATCTCAATATTTACGTGGATTTGTGGGAAGAAGTGTATTGTTTACGATATGAAAGAGAGATGAATAATTGCCCTTGGAATTGGGGAAGATGGTCAATATCGACTTGTTGATCCTGCTACGATCAACATGAATGCATGTGTGGAGGACAACTCCACCATACAAGATGTGCAGGAGGCTGTAATGCCTTGGGAAGAAGCCATTCCTCACAGATCTGTTGACTTGGATACAATCAACCTACATGCACTTATTGTGGAGGGAGTATCCACTATACCAAATGTACGGGAGGCGGACATGCCTTGGGAGGATGGATTTCCTCATTCTGAAGAACAATTTGTTGTGGATGGAGACTCCACTATTCCAGATGCATTGACGATGCATGGTGAGATGGCATGCCAAGCCACTCACTCAGAGGTACTTGCTCGAAGGACAATAGAGCATGAACAATTTGCTCATTGTGTTGTGAAAGATATTTCCCAACAGAGGGGGATAGATGAGCAAATAGATGAGGAGGAGTTGGTTCTCACTCCTACTACGAGAGATGGTTATTTCTCCCACTGCTGAGACGGAGATGGTTATTTCTCCTACTATTGCAGAGTTGGTTCTAATTCCTACTGCACAGATGGACACATTTCTCGTATTGAGAAAGTTGGATGAGCACTACATGGTGTTGCAAGGACATGATCGAGGTGACTTCGATTGCAGGATAACTGAGTCTCTGTATAGACTCCAGCAGGCTACACAAGCCTGGAACAAATTTTTCAATCCACCTCTCTCGAGGTTCTGATTTCAGCACTTTGGAGATGGGGCTGACACTCTTAGCCATTGATGATTCATCATTGGTCAATGAATCACGTAACAAAGAACCAGTGGACCACTTGCCATATCCTTTGTTCACATGACCAAATTTTTGTTTTGCGGTTCTTCTCCATTCGACAACCGCAACACAACAATGGACTGTTGATTTGAAGTACAACCTATGGCACAGTCTGTAGATCTAATGACTAAACATATGGGCTTTAGGAAATTTGTAAAATTTCAGGACAAACTTGGTATTGTTTCCGGTTTAGTCATTAAGAGGGGGTGTTGAATATATAATGAACCATTCGGTTTTGGGTAGTTATAACTGATAACTGTTTTGTAAGTATGTAACCATCATCCCAACATATAAATAATACTCTGCCTGTGACATTTGAGCAGTGCAGTTTGCCTTCTCTGTAATTTTTCCTCTCTTTGTTCTCTTTGCATATGCTAACAGAACCAAGATGTTCCCAAAGGTTTCTTTGTTCCATTTTTGAGATGAAACTTGAAATTCTTCAATTTGCGTACAACTATGAACATTTTCACTCCACCATTCCTTAATTTTTCCTTTCAATTTTGGATGCTGAAGCCCCATTTTTTTGAACTTGAAAGGCCTCTTACCAAACTTATTGTCCTCCTGGATGATCAAAATAAGAGGGTTGTGATATGAACCTTTTCTCGGCAAAGCCTTCAAGTCCTCATTCAAATTGGCCATCCACTCTGTATTCACCAAGAATCTGTCATGTTTGACCTGAATGAGATTATTACCAAGGCGTTTATTCGACCATGTGAACTTAGTGCCTCTTAGTTCAATATCTACCAGCCCACTATCCGCTACGAAACCAGTTAAATCTTCCATATAATCTGTAAACATCAGTGAACCTCCTTTCTTCTCCTTCGGAGTTAGCTGAGTATTGAAATCATCCGCCGCCACCCATTCTAATTCCTTATAGTGTCACCTAAACGCCTTTAGCTCCTCCCGCAACTTCTTGAACGGTAGTTTGGAGCATATATATATTAGATAATATCCAGGATTTCCTGTTACTAATATTTTTGAATAATATGGCCACATGATTATTGAATTGAAAAATCATTTCCCCTTCAACCACTAGTAGGTTCCACATAGTAACAGTACCCCGAAGCCCCCAAAGCACTAGCCATGGCCCTAGAGGATTTTTTTTTACTAACCTTACTTCTAATATCCAAAAGTCCATCAATATTCATTTTTCGTTTCTTGTAACATCACCACGTCAGGCATATTGTTTTTCCTAAGATTCCAAAGTATTCTATGTTTATTAGGATTATTCAGGCCCCTAATATTCCATGAAACCACTTTCATTTTTAACTTTGGAGGCTTTAGACCAATTATCTATATTGAGGAATTGTTGAGTCCCGTTTCCCAGATCTCTAGCTGTTTCCTTTTTGTGCTTCTCCCGATTAGAGGCGTCCCTTTGGATCCCTTGACACCTAGCGTTTTTCTGGTTACTATGCATGCTTCTTGCTGAAAACACTTGGGAATCCATGGGGATTTTCCTTTTGGAGACCATACTAAGGAACACATCACTCTTTCGATCTCAGGCTTCACATTCCCCTGCCATTCCTTCAGGAATACTTCACCTTCCTCCTCCCCCACAAGCATGAGGAGATTCTCCTTTGTTGAATCTAATTATTGTTTTATTGAGTAATTGGTTGGCAATTTAACTAAAAAGAAGTGAGTTAAACTTGCAAGCTTGTCTAGAGAATGTGAGTAAGAGTGTATCCATGGAACTGCCTTTACATTGTTAACTGTTTGATGATAGTTGAGGCATGTAGATTCATAGGCATTATGGGCATGGGACATGTAAATTCTTTTCAAATGATGGGAAACAAAATGAGAGATGATTGCAGAGCTTCCAAGGAAATCGTTTTCATTGCTATTTAAAGTTCAAGAGATGTATCCATGGAACTGCATTTACATTGTTAACTGCTTGATGAGAGTTGAGGCATATAGATTCCTAGGCATTATGGACATGGGACATGTAAAGTCTTTTCAAATGATGAGAAACAAAAGGAGGGATGATTGTAGAGTTTCCAAGGAAATTGTTTTTCATGGCTATCTAAATTTCACGAGTGGATTCCTAGAGAGATTTGCTTGTAAAAGTTGGCATGATCTTAGGCAAGAGTGATTGCCATCAACTTCAAATATATACATACATGTAAAGACTCTTCAAATGATAGGAAACTCAATGAGGATAATTCATTGATTGTAGAGTTTCAAGGAAATTGATTTTTATTGCTATCTGAAGTTCATGAGTAAATTCTTAGAGAGATTTGCTTGTAAAAGCTGACATGATTTTAGGCAAGAGTAATTGCCATTAACTTTAAATATATAATAAAATAAATTGTGAACACATATACACGGATACCTTTGCAATATGCGATGTATAGAGCAACTTGTGAGGTTAATGACTTTTTGGTTGAGTTTTGAAAAAAGTCACATGATTAAAAGGCTTAAGAAGAAACTAGTTGAAGCTGAAATCAAATGAATCATGTAGATAAACATCCTAGCAATAGTTGGTTTAAAGAAAGCTGTTTAAATTAAAATTGCAAGTACATAAATAGACATTGCTCAAAAGCGTCAGAAAGTAGAAATTATTATAGCTGTTAGTTGATATAAGTTGGAATAATCCTTCCTACCAGGCATTACATTTTTTTGGCTGGAAGAGTAGAAAGTTATTTTTGAAAACTTATATGTTGCTAATTACATCTGACTGAAATTTAATGCAGAGTGACAAATTTTATGATTTATATGCTAATCTATCTGGTTTTATTTGGAATCATAATAGCGACTTGCTAGGCAGCTAGAAGGGGAAGCAACTGTGATTGACCCTATGGCACATGCTGAGATTCAGTCTTCTGCCTTGCGGAATGGAGTTATCATGCAGAACTTGGGTGCAATGCTACTAGAGCTTGGTCGTACCACCATGACATTGCGTATGGGACAGTCTTCTGTATGTTTTGATTCCTTTTGCTTAAATTATTCTGATTGTGCTTGATTACACAATGTTAAGAATACATTGTTTATTTTGAATTTTAATGTGAAGGCCGAGTCAGTAGTGAATGCCGGGCCAGCGATCTTTGTCTCCACAACTGGTCCCAACCCTCTAATGGTTCAGGTTATAGACTTATCATGTCTTGCAATCTGATTACTGCTATTTATGTTGCTATTTTTATCTGAATAATTGTTACCTTTTCTTTTTTTCTTTGTGGTCTGCAGGCCCTTCCTTTCCAGCCTGGCTCCAGTTTTGGTGCCATTCCTGTTGCAAGTACCCATCCAGGTGTTGCAGGGACAGCAGGGAGAGTCAGTGCAGGAGATGTATTAAGAAACATTGACATACACATTCGCACAGGTATTTTCAACCACTTCATGACTTTTACTCGAGTGATCTTAGTAAGTGTTTCTTACTTGTATTCCTTAAGAAACAGGGTCATCACTAGCTTCTGGTGCAAGTTCTGCACAAGGAGAACGTGGTAGTTTGCAACAAGTGGAAGGGCAGGGAAATCAGGTTGTAAGTCCTCCGGGGGTAGTCTCTGGCCGAGAAGGTGTTTCATCTGTGCTTGGGGAAAATGGTGCTGTAAGGGTGGTTCCTGTTAGAACTGTCGTTGCCGCTGTTCCTGCAGCTATTAATGGCGAGGCTCCAAGTGAGTCCTCTGGTAGTTCACATGGTGTCTTTTATCCTCTACTTGCAAGATTTCAGCAGCTAAATCCTTTGCAATTAACTCAAATGAGAGGTATACCTCCACCACTTTTTCCTGGAAGCCATTCGAGTGGAGCTGACACTACCCAACAACATTTCCCCTTATCTGTTCCTTTACCTACTATTAGAGCTCAAGCCCAGGTGCAGACTTCGGCACCAGCAGATAGACATCGGGAAGAAGTGGAGCAAGCAAATTCTTCAGTGGATGCAACTTTGGCGGGTGAGGCTCAACCTTCTGTGCATGGGGTGCCGCAAAGCCAGTCTGGTGTGTATGTATACCTAGTTGCAATTTTTCCAAATTCATAAACTAAAATGAACCGGTAAGAACACAGAATTTCTTAAATTTTCTTTGAGGTCACAGAAACAGTCTATATGGAATTCCTGATTTTTATTAGCAACTAATTTTGTTTTATGGAGGTTGAATATGTGGCTAAGCTTCCTGAAGTAGTGAATTACTGTTCAAACATAGATATTTTTTCTAATTTATTTGTGAATATATTAAGCCTAATTATGAAAGTGTTCATTGATATGAGGATTTAGTTGATTTTTCTGTATTTCTTGTCATGCTGAGAAGCGTAACCTACAATCGCAGCTGGGGGTGGTGGTGGACTGTGATGTCCGTGAGTGTGTTCATTAAAATGGCCTACCTTGAATTTGACATTCATTTAACTGTCATAGGGAAGTTTGTCTTTGTGCTTGGAAAAGTTGATTTAAAGATTGCAGTAACTTGAACATATGGTGGACTTTGGAGTCTGTTTTTTCCTGGGAAATTGTTTTTCGAGCCTGATGCAGTGGTTCAGCTAGATTTAGGCCACCTGTCACCAGTCAGCAGGAAATATGCAGAGAAGGTGATGGGGTCCTAAATTAGTGTTGAACCCTTCAAGGGTTGAAGCTATGTGACAAATCCAAGATAGTTGCCTCGAGATTGATACATCTCGGCATTTTCTAAATAGATATTTTCAAGACATCTGAGCTAGTTATTCACATAACTTTTTTTTTAATTCTCTAAAATTTAGTATTTACACATTTTTCTTTTAATAAGCTCTGGTTGAGATATATTTCACATGAAGGCTTGTCACATTTCTTGTCATTCAGAACGTCTTCCCCAGGTTATGCACATAAATAGGATGGAAACAAATTCGTGACATGTATAATGAAGGCATAACAATGCATCCTCCAAGGGTCACATTTCATGTCCACTTTCTCACGATCTGCTGGAAGGCAACAGTGTCATTGGTTACTTAGGCCAGTTTTTCAGTTCTCATCACTCAGTCTTTGTAGAAAACAATAGAATTTTGAAGCATTTTCTTCCATTCATCTATTTGGTATGGTCTGAATGATTTTCCCGTTCTTCCACGGATGTTGGAAGCGTTGGAAGAGTGCAACATTATTATTTTTAGATTAGGTAAATATTTGGTTTTGGGGGACCAAAAACCCACAGTACATATATAGAACCGATAGAAGCAAGGGCGAAATAACAACCCCAAAAACCAGTCAGGGCCCAGATAGGACAAAACAACTTGGCCAGCACAAAAGCCCAACAAGGAGCAAGGCACTAACAACCTTAATTACAATTATATATATATATATATATATATATATATATTTCCAAACACTAACACAGACCAGAGGACCAGACAAAACCAGAGGGACAAAAGCCATAAGACCCGCGACACAGTCAGCACAAGGTCAGCTAACGTTTCATTTTCTTATTGCTCCTAGTTCTAGAACTAGGACCCTGATTTAGACCTTCCACATTCTGCCAAGGAGCAAGATGTTTCTCTTGTATCTCATCCTTGTTACCAGCATCATCCTTGTTGTCGTCGGTGCTGCTGAGTTCCAGACGTGTACCCCTCTTTTGTTTATCCAACTTGGCAATTTGATCTTGCATTATAGCAATCCTCGGCAAGTGCATTATGAAATATGTCTTGAGCCCATTGATTCTTTTTTCTTGGATGGCCGACTTAATGTGCCACTCCTTCATGTCTTGGACCAGATGTTTGGTCACCTTGAGAAGAGTGTCAATTGCAACCTCCATATTTGCTGACCTAGCTTCCCTATTAGGGTCTCCTAGATTTTCTTCCACAGTGCCTTTCCCTTTTGAGGATTCCCCAATTTTCATAATAGATAGCACCTCCACAACAACTTCTTCATTGCTATTCTCCACAGGACCCTTCTTTTTGATATTTCTCAATCTATTGGCTATGGTTTCCTCGTCTGAGCGGGTGGGTTGCAGAATGGGAGGCATAATTGGTTTACCATTATGGAACAAGAGCATTCTCAGGCCATGATGCAGACGCAGTATTTACTTTCTCCTCTTTGAAGTCCGAAATGGACACAGTGAGAGACTACAACAAGAAAAAAGGGAAACTCATTACTTGATTTCTACGGAAATAGTTGAGGATTGAGAGGTGATGTGTGTAAATTTTCCGGAACTTGCCTTCTAGGGTTAAGTATTTCATAACAACTTTACAAACATCAACCCACCTTTCCGGGAGGCAGGTCCTGGCAATGCCATCATCATACAGATGCACCCTTTCAGTAGGCCCAAAAAAAGTAGAAATCTCATGGTTCCTACGATTCTTTTCTTTGAACAATTTTAACCCCTCTGTTGTCATGTTAGTTACTTCCGCAATAAATTGTTTAGTAACATGCATTTCAACCCCCCTGAACTTAACTCTACCATGGTCCCAAGATTTACCAAAATCCAGGGCTAAGTCAGGGTCATTACCTTTAATTCGCTTGATGAATTCGGTGAATCCGCCCCTCCTAAGCAGGCACCACACCGTCGCATCTTGTTTGATTGCTTGAAACAAGGCGGGTTCAGTCCTGACTCGATCACCAAGAGTTCCTACCAATTTTTTTAATTGTAGGATCTTGTTCCTACCACTTTTCTGTCCTTTCATCTTTGCCATGTGAGGTTTTTGTTTCCTTCACATTCTAGTTACTGAAAGTTTTTCCATGATGTGATGTATCCCAAGATTCCGATGTTAGGAGTTAGTGGTAGCATCATCCGTGGTGTGGTAAATGAGACTCTAAAGTATATCCTATGGATGCGGAAGACATTAAAAGTTGATGATAATGTTCCTGGTGGTATATAGTCTGGAAAATTGGTTTGTGTATCATCATTATTAGTTTTGGGTAAGTTTGCTCGATAGTAGATGTAAAAAGAATTGGAAAGCATTTTGATTCATTTTTATTTCTTCATTCTATCTATATCTTTACCGAAATGGTTTCCATTTGAAGTATTTGACCAAAATGATACTCCTTTGAAGGTATAGATCCTTAAATGATGACCAAAACGGTCATTAATTAGAGGAAGGGAGTAGGAATGCTTGACACCAATGAGTGAACAAGGTGGTAATTTCACCATTTGATATGTTTCTAACAATAAAGTCCATCTGGGTATGTCCTTCATATATATCGATTCTGCTTGTATTGGAGACATAACAGATAAGATAAATCACATTGATCATTATGCTGATAGGTGTTCTACAATGGCAGTGGAGCCTGGAGGGTGGAGTGTAATGTAGTGAGTTGTTTACAATTTGTTTAACCTTACATTTGATGTTCATTTGACTGTCACTAGGAAATTTCTACCTTAAATTTCACATTCATTTGACTGTCACTTAGAGGATTTTTCTTTTTGCTTGTAGAAGTCAATCGAAAAATTGTAATATCTTGTCCTTGCAGTGGAGTTTGGAGCCCATTTTTTTCCTGAAAAGATTCTTTTCGTGCCTAGTGGTGTAACTAGATAGGTGCCATTTCTCACCTGTCAGTGGGAAATCGATGGAGAAGGTAAAATAATTATTAATCAATGTGGTACATGAAAAATCCAAAACAACAACCTTGAGATTGGCATCACTTGGCATGTTCCGGATAGATGTCTCTAAGATACCTATACTAGTATGTATATCATTCTTAAACCCAAACAATGTAGCTATATTATAAACATGGCAAAAGTATCTTACTTATTTTATCTAGTGATTGTAATTTATCATACTTCATGTATTGGCAGTAAAGTTATATGCATTGAATCATTGCAAATGTCTAATCGGTATAGAGTGTTATGTTAATTTATCTTCTTTATGCATTGTATAGGCTGGTAAAGCTTATTGCATTCAATAATTGTTCTGCCCATGGCATCTTGTTTATCTGGAGATCCCATCTTCACTCCATATTTTCCAGTAACGATTTTTCATCCAATCAGTCGAACCCTTTTATGTATTATTAAAGCTACAAATCTCAAAAATTCTATCTCCTTTCAATTGGAGTAATATTTATTATTACTATAATTGTAGTTTATATTTTATTTTGTACATGATCATTAAATATTTATTTGTCTAGTTTATATATCATTTACAGTTAATAAAACGGCGTTTCTAGATATCCTAAGACATATATTGAGTCTATTTCTAATAAATTTGTCATTCTACTAGGGATTTAGGCACATGACATTGTTTGCATGGAGTGTGATTCTAATATTGTTGGCAAGCAAATGAGTAGTTTTTATTTTTCCAGAATTAAATATCAGATATTTTCCTATGACTTGTGACAACCCTCGTAGTTGAACATATTTAATCTTCTATCAAATACTCTACTGTCTCTATTTAGAGATTGGAGTTTATCATGTACGGTGCATTGGCAGTAGTGACATATATGTTGATTAATTGCATTTGATTATTAGAACTTATGGAATTAACCAAGTATAATGTGCTATGGTAACTATATTTTCTTCATGGGTTGCGTATTGTTGCTGAAGCTCATTACACTCATTGCTACCTTAGTCAAAGTTGCATGAAATGTTTATTTCATTTAAACTTGTGAATAAACTGGTACTTTATGTTTGTCCAGAGTTGTTTTCAGCTTCTTTTTGATAGGAGTAGTGGGAATCCTCCTGTTGGCCGTATCCAGTCTTCTACAGGATTCTCAACTGTATATTAGCTGTATCAATGATTTTGGTTTGAAATAATGGTATTGAGGCCTTCAAATTATGACATCAACATAATTTTAGTAGACACATGCTAGCATCTCATAAATCCTTAAAAACAGTGTTACACGTCATTCTGAGTCTCCTTTCGTCTCATGTGCAGTCTCCCGACTTAAGTTGCAGTTTCCTATAAAAAATGGTAAAGAAATTAAAAAATGATACACAATAGGCCAACCTAACCCTAATCGACCATGCGATTTTTATAACTAATTATTTAATGAACTCTTAAAGTTTTTTACCTGTGGGAAATTGATATTTCTTTTCCCGTCTCTCTCTGTGTGTATTTAAAGATACATTTGTTATTTCACCTGACTCCTATTTTGTCTGAAAAATGGCATACTGGTAGCAGTCTCCATCTTCCGTATCAGTACCCGTACCTATACCCGTCTCCTGTTAAGTATGCCTAAAAGTAAAACTCTGTTCTGCTTAGTAGCAAAGCTTTCTTTAATTCTGTCTGTTCTTTTCTCCTTTATATGAAGAAACAAATATATAGATGCGAAGTTTGGAACTTCGAAGACTTGATATGAAGTTTGTTGATGTCTGGCTTGATAGTGCAAGCCCATCAAAAGAAACTTCTTCATGGGCTGCATTAATTACTATTTATTTCGTTGAGAAGTAAATAGATTGCTAGTTCACATTTGTTCAAAGCTAACTTCCTAGGACTAATTGCAATACTAACCCATCTCCCAGTTGGGCATATTTAGTTATATTTGGAGTACATTACTTTGTGTATCCATGGCAAACCAGGGAATGGTATCTAAAATGATGATGTATTGTTTCCATTTTTTCGAAATTTAATAATAATACAAGTTTAGTGGTGTTTTAGTAAAACTTCAACAAAGTTAGTTGAAATGCATGCTTATATTTCTGTCTACTCCTTGCCCTTTTATACATAGAACAGATTTTAGGTGCAGAGATTTGACCTTCATAGACTCTATATGAAGTGCGTTTATGTTGTTCTCATGATGTAGATTCAATAGCAGAACAAGGTATATCCCAACAGAGAACATCCAGCGTACATGTTTATGGCATACACCTTGGTCCCCGTAACATGCAAGGAGATGATGACCAGAGTAATGGTGGGATATCTGTTAGTGAAGGTAGTACTTTGGCACAGCTGCCAACCACAGTTGGTCAGATGTTTTCTGGTATGTTGTCTGAAGGACAAGCAGGCAGTGTCAGAGGTGGTAGTGTAGACATAATGTCTCAAATCCTTAACAATTCAGCAAGAAGCAATATTTCCAGACCTGCTGCACAGCAGACTGGAGCTTCTGTTGCAATATCTGATGTGGTTTTGCAGGCTTTGCAAAATCCATTTCCAAGCAGTCAGATACAAATGATTGAGCAGATGGGAGAAAGAAGTCAAAATCTGTCAGAAATGTACTCAGGTTTACACATGGAGAATGGCACGGTAGATTATTCAGGATTACTGCAACGTTTGATGCCTTCTGTATCGGACGTCGCTGTCAGGGAATCTGAGGCATCATCTTCTCGTCATGGTGTGGAGGCACAACCTAAGGTCTCAAGTTCTGAGGGTCCATCAGCAAGTTGTGGTGGGGAGGCACAACCAAGAGTTATAAGTGATGTACAATGTTCATCTGAAAGGAATTTAGCTGAAATTCCAAAGATTCAGGTGTAGTTCTCATGTAGTCATTCTTTTTGCTTGTAGCAAAGTACTATGCAGTAATGTCTGTATCTATGAAATGCATTAAGTAAAGGATTGATGCATGTGCTTTTAGCTATTTGTATTCCTGTCATTGATACTTATTGCTACTTGTATTGCTGTTCCATGTTTGGGATTGCCCCATTCAGAGTGGTACAGATAATGGCAATGCTAATGAAAATTTTCAATCTGATGCTGAAAGGCAGCATTCAGCTCAGTCTAATGATACTTACCTTGGAGGTTCTCCTGCTTCCAAGCGTCGTAAGGTATTGTTCTACAAAATAAATTTTGTTGTGGCAATGTGATGTTAACTTTCTGAATTTGTTAGATTCAAATAGTGGAGTTTGCACATATAAGAAATATAGTTTAGTCTATCGTTAATCATTTTGTCACACTTTTAATTGTCCAGACAGAGTAACTTCGGCTGACTTAACAACGGGACAATTGAAGGGAAAATGCTTAGTAGTTTTTGGATCGCATTGGTCTATGGATTACCGAAGCAGTTTGCTTGCCACAACCTACTTGAGGGACATATATGTAACCAGGGGCGTGATTTCTTTAGATGCTCTTTGGTGCAAACAATTGATTACCTGATGGATTAGAGGCTATTTATTGTGAGTTAAATTCTTTCTTCAAGTGTTTTGGTGTTTAACACATCTCCATCAGAGGCTATTTATTGTTAGTTAAATTCTCTCTTCAAGTGTATTAGCATTTCTTCACACATCAAATATGCAGGACATATTTATTTGATGTGTCTTTACTTCCAAATTTCACCACATAGTTGGACCTCCTTGCAATTTTAACGAATCTGCTTTGTCTTTTACACATTTTTCATAGTTTAGTGTGATATGACATACTGTTTTCAATTGATCATGATAAAATTTAGTGAACAAAGTTCTGGTGAAATGTCTCACTGTATTTTAATAACTTGCACTTTCTAGACCATGTTTGAAGAACTCTTGATTATTTAAAAGTTTAAAATGCTTATGGATTTACAGAGCCCTTTATTATTTTTCTTGTCAATAGTAACTGTGCAAATTTACTTAATTCTGCTCTGCTTATATTGTAGTATAATAAATATGTATTAAAAAAATAAGAGAGGTTTCATAATCTTGTGGTTTTTGTTGGTATCTATGTTGCACCAAGAATTGGATACAGGTACTAAGAAACTCTTGTAAAACAAGTATTCAAAGCAGGGATAGATTGGGTTGGATGGCACCAAAGTTTTTGGGTAGACTTGTTAAGAACTAAATATCCAATATACAGAAACATTACCGAAATATAATGAAAATAAACAACACACGATATTCAGAAATAGAAATACCCTTGAGGTAGGGTTAAATCAAGAGATATCTCGCTAAGGGATCTAAACCTCTTGCACTACTAATAGAAGCAGTCAATAATCCATGATGCCTTCACAAAAATATTAATGTTATATATCCAACTTGATTTATGATATTTTGAATTTTCTATATTTTGGTATTTTCGTACATATTTTTCAATACATTTTAATCTATTTGCTGTACCCCAACTATATCCTGTTGAGAATTTTCTAAAAAAATTGCTGTACAAATTTGGGAAACCATATATGTATCAGCGAACTTAGATTTTAATGTGACTCAACATGTCTCCGCACCAAACAAGATCTAATAGAACTTGGGACCTTTCAGCATATCTGGAGACCAAATTTTTGAGATGACTTGTATTAGATTTCATAAATGATCTCAACTGGGTTGCATGGTCTGCTATCATTAACTCCTCGACTTTAAGTTGTTCGAGTGCCTAGATGCCCTTGATCTATCAATCAAGTGCTTTGGCAGCATTGGATATGAGGACATGGCAGCCTTTACTGATCCAATCCGTGCATAAGGGCCAATGCTCTAATGTCAATTGGTTGACTCTTAGTTCGCTAGTAATATTGTGAAACTGAACATTTTCAGTCATGAAAATTACATGTTTATTATGCATTTTTGTTTGGTAGACCCGATCATGGGATAAACTCCTTTTGACGACTTATGCTCCCCATCAACAGGAATCCATCTGGTATATCATTAGAAACAATCTCCCAAAATTCACCAATCAAGTCATTCAGCTTGCATGGAAGTACTTCTTTCTTGTCTTCTACTTCTACACCCAATTTCTCCAGTCTTTCTATATTCTGGTATTTTTGCACATATTTTTTAATACATTTTTATCTATATGCTTTACCCCAACTGTATTCTGTTGAGAATTTTCTAAAAATTGCTGTACACATTTGGGACACCATATCTGTATCAGTGAACTTAGATTTTAATGTGACCCAACATCTCTTCATAACAAAGAAGCTGTAATAAAATTTGACACCTTTCAACATATCTGGAGACTAAAAATGATTTTTATTAGATTTCATAAATGATGTCGACTGGGTCACATAGTTCGCTATAACTAACTCCTCGACTTCGGTCAAGTGCCTAAATGCCCTCGATCTATCTATCAAGTGTTTTGGCAGCAATAGATATGAGGACATGGCGGCCCTCACTGGTCCAATCCGTGCATAAGGGGCCAATGCCCTAACGTCAATTGGTTGAGTGTTAGTTCGCTAGTAATATTGCGAAACTGAACATTTTCAGTCACGGAAATTACATGTTTATTATGCAGTTTTTGTTTTCTGAAGTGCACAGTTTAGGACTTATATTCTTTTGGAGCAAATGTATATATTATTATATTTCCATAAGTTTTAGTTTTGATAGTGTTATGGCTGTGTAATTTGCAGAGAAGATGAATATCTCACAGAAGCAAGAGAAGAAAGATCAGTGATTAAATCTGGTAGAGTGGTCAAGGATGACTCTCAATTGTTCTTGGCCTTGCTCCTTAGGATAACTACTAATTTGTTATGATTATTTATTAGGACATGTTTGGTATACTTGCCCTGTACAACTCTTTCCCTGCTTATGCAGTTGAATGTGGGGGCTCAACCTTTAATTGACCCAGATTGGGACGTCTGTGCTAAGACTACACCTTGAAGTGAGGACTTGCATTGACAAATACTTTAGCACCACTGTTTAGTACAATCACCTCCTCTACTAATTAGACTAAATTGGGAACATGCGTCTTATCCTGCATGAGGGAATGATGTTTATATATATATATATATATATATATATATTTATTCACACTTTCTTTTGTTTTTATATATTTAAGCCCTTCTGAAGGGAGCTTTAAACCCTATTTACAAAACCCAATGACTAGAGAACAAGAAGAACAAAGTTCTAAAATAATAAGGATCCAAAGAATGGGAAAATTGATTTCTCAAAAAACTGTGTTAAAAATTGAAGGCTCCTTGCAATGGTGTATTGATCTCTCATCAAAGATAAGAATTATGGAAAAACCTCCTTTGAATGAAACTGTGGCAGGAGAGAATTATAGTACAAGCTATATGAAAGGCCCAAACTTTGTAAAATTTTTCCGTAACAACCCTCGAGAAAATATCGGCCTAGTAAGAAGTTGTGTATGTACCCTACAATCAAGCAGAAAGTTGTGTATGTACTCTACAATCAAGTAGAAAAAAGGGAAAAAACAACCAATTATATCTTAGCAATTAGAGGAAAGATCAATGGACACGAGGCTTGCATCTTGTATGCTAGGGTTATATACACTTATACGCTTGATATGTCAAAACTTTGCACTTAAAGGTAGCCTTTAAACAACAGCAGCACACTACAACTTTGGAATCCATATATCTGAAATATCACAATAAAGATGTAAGGACCACCAATAGAGACAACATACATAAAACCTACAAACAAATAACTCTGCACGTGTTTTTGATATAAGATTTTCAAATTGATACTGAATTGCTCATACTTTTCAATATTTTCGAGATTTGGGCATGAGTTAAAAACCCAGGGGCGAAAGAAATTGTAAGGGAGAATGGGGAATCTCATATGTAAAATTTGCATCTTTGCTGGCAATGACTGAAAAAACAACCTTTTGATTCTTATAGAAGCCGTTTGATTATTTGACATCAGTGAAACAAGATTATCTATTTCATACAACAGGCATAGTATGATAGCAGCAGGTTTTGTAAACAATAAGCAAGTCAAGCTACGAACTTCATCAGTCATTGATGACCTCGTAACCAAGGAATCTACCAAGGATTACTAAAGTTCCAGTGAATTACCATGTGGTTATAGTGGCAGCTTGTCTTAGTTGGGAAACCTCACAGAATGAAAGCTTTTACCCTCCATCTAAAAGAACAGATTGTTATTATGACTCTGCTTCATACTCACTGGTTGCTTACAATAAACAATAATCAAGTCAAACTTTCCACTACATCTGTCATTGATGACCTCATAGCCAAGGTATCTACTGTGGAAAACTAAAGTATCATTCAATTACCATTAGGTCATAGTGGCAGTTGGGCTTTATTGGGAAACCTCACAGGATGAAAGTGCTCTATCTAAAAGAACAGATCGTTATTATGATTGTGCTTCATACTCATTTGTCACTTACAGTTGCTAAGAGTTTACTTCCTGAGTTGGTTTGAATTAAAGCGTCTACCTGCTATCTAAATTGCACTTGTGCTTCTCTCTGGTCACATGCAGTATAGGTTGTTTGGAGCTATTGGAGTCTAATCTGCCACTTATATTACTGGTGGATGCACATATTGATTGCACAATTTTGATTGCCTTGGATGAAAGCGCTTTCTATGTATTTAGTAGCGACTTTGACTACTCTGGGAATATTTCAAAATAATGTTGGATTATAGTAGAATAAACTCATTTTATTTCCCTTATATTACAGGCATACGTGACAAAGCTAATTTCCTAGTCATTGCTTCAACATTTATCTCAAATAGTTCAGTTTCAGGGATTGCTTATTTGTGGAAATTTAGATCGTGCATACTCGGGCTACTAGTGCTTTCACCAGTGGCGTTGTATTTACTTTGTACTGTAGGCAATTAAGATATATTTATGTTTGTTATATTTCCCAGTCCCGGGTGACAATTTTAGATCTTATGGGATATTGAAAGAGCATAGTGTAATCAGGCATTGTAGAAAATCAAGGCATAAAATAATTTACTAGATGCTGTTGATTCCAATTCTACTAAAATATTAATAGTGTAAACAGGCATTGTCAGAAATCAAGGCATAAATAATTTACTAGATGTTGCTACCAGTTCTAAAATATTAAGATGATTCAAGAAAATTATTTGAATAACTTATTTTGGCTGCACATATCTCTAGATGTTGATACCAGTTCTAAAATATTAAGACGATTCAAGAAAATTATTTGAATAACTTATTTTGGCTGCACATATCTTGTGATCATTGTTAAGGACTGTTTTTTCATATTCAAGAAAATTATTTGATAAACTTATTTTGGCTGCACATATCTTGTGATCATTGTTAAGGACTGTTTTCTCATGTTCAACTATGATGAAACTTCATGTTAAATGCAACAATTCGGTTGTATACTAGTACATTTATTTATTTGGATTTTAATGAATGAAATAAAACAAGAAGTTAACAATCATTGAGAATATTCTTCATTAACTACGCTTACATTTTGATTTGTAAACAACAATTTTAAGCCATAGGGGAAATGAGCCAGTTATGGTGAACCCTAATTTAAGGGGTTGTTATATCCACTTAATTATCATAATTTTTGTTAAAAAGTACTCTTTAATAGATCATGATTTTTTCAATATACAGATTTTCTTTTGAGCATTAACATTTGTGTGGAAAACTTTTTTTAAAGGGATTTAACGTGACCTATTACTTGGGAATAAAGTCACTATTTATATGTGTCACCATTTCATTGGTTAATGACTTGATGTGACTTGCTTTATTGGCTAGTTTATATTTAATTTTTAATTTTGAAAGTGACATGTGCTCACTTTAATTGAAACAACTAATGGTACTTTATTTCACATATGCACTCACGGTCATTGGCCCATGCACGGTC
Organism: Taxus wallichiana var. yunnanensis; assembly: GCA_018340775.1. Lineage (NCBI taxonomy): Eukaryota > Viridiplantae > Streptophyta > Pinopsida > Cupressales > Taxaceae > Taxus > Taxus wallichiana. The sequence goes on along the minus strand of CM031238.1, from coordinate 377,977,060 downwards.
ATTGGCTCCTTTCCCCAGCTAATCGAATTGTGTTTAGTTGACACTTGAAGTTCAATGGAAAGTACGAGATAACTTGACCTTTCCCCCATGTTTACATTTTCTGATCTCTTGCCATCAATGTCGTAAACTTGTAACTTAACAACATCTTGGTATGGCGACATACAAATAGGGGTTCTCATAGGTGCGATAATTATTTAATAAAAATGTGCCAAATTTAGTGGTTGAATGAATTGATTCAACTAAGCAATGGTTGTGAAGGCACTTAACACGTTTTAGGATAGTTATACACATTTTTGGCCCACTAATGCATTTAAAGATATTTTACATTTGTGCTATATGTATTCCATACTACTGCAAATTCTAAGTTAATTTTAACAATCTCGTTAATGGACACATAGGATTTGTCATAATAACTTACACGGCTACTAAAGTAACATTAGCCATTGAATTTGTTAGCTTTGTGAACTACTATAGAAAAGTAGTGTAAAAGAAACCTTCTCGCAAAGGTAATAAGAGAGAAATGCTAGAAACCTAATTACAAATAAGATCAGCCACCTAGAGATATCATAAAGATTACCGCCAGAGATATCATAAGGATATGCCATGTCATAAAAACAACAACAATAATTTTGTCTTGCTATCTAGTAAACCGCTTGTTACAAGGTCTAATGTAACATTCAATGGCATATGTTGCCAGCAACACATGCTACCTACCTACCTATCTACATGAGTATTTCTATGAGACAGACATGCCAACCACATATCCAAACACACAATCTCAATGGAGATACGAAGCTTATGGCTAATCTGCCACAAGCTGCCTTGTAGGAAAAACAGTTGGCACATTTCCCGACATTATCCTCTTTGGTAATTACATTTTTCAGGGTAATACTTGAGATGAATTCCTACACCAATTGAGGTTCTATACATCGACTGATTTTGACAATGCATCTGCAGCATATACTTGTGGCTTGCATTTTCTCATCTACAAATTTTCTTGCAAAAGTATACTTAACCTTTACGTGTTTGCATGGAATGTAGGATTCTTGAATAAAGCAATAGTACTTCTGCTGTTACAATGAACAATCACTTCACTTCATGATCTTGAGTCCAATGTCCTAACATGATCTTGACCATATCACTTCATGGGAAGTCTTAGTAGCAGCTATGTATTTTACTTCACTACTAGAAAAGAGAACAATGGGTTTCCTAATGCTCATTTAGTTGATTGCTCCTCTGAACAAGGTAAAATATAGGCACAAGTAGATTTTAAATTCTTTATTTCAGTATTCTTCTTTCATTGCTAATATATCCCAAACCCACAGTGACGTGCATGTATCTCATAATTTTCTTAACAATTACCCAATGTCACCTTTCATTTTGTGCAATGTCAAGTGTGATGGATATCATGGTATACATAATTGATGTTATCACCATGGCATATGGATTGCTTGCCATCTCTTCCTTGTCCGTGGTGGTTGTGGGACATCTTTTAACAACTTGAATTTGAGCAAAGGAGTTTTTCACTGTAGGTGTACAATCCATCACTCCAAACTCTTGAAATGCCCAATGAATGTACTTTTGAATCAACCAAAAGTTTTGTACTTTGAACATATATTTTCTCTTAAACATCAATTATATAAGAACATCTCTTAAGCAATTCATAGTCCTTTTTTCTTGTAGTGGCCTCAACAAAATATCTATTGCGAGTTTGATGTAGAATGTCATCTACATATAATGAAAGACCAGCATATTGGTTACTTTCATGCTTGATACATATACAATTGTCAACATCACCCCTCCCAAAGCCATGGCCATTCACATATATGTCAAAATTTTGAAACAATTCCTTTGGACTGTTTTAAGTCCACATAAGGGTCTTTTTTTTTTTTGGTAAAACATAACTAGAGCTGACGACTTTAGACTTGCAAAGGAATTGATTGAAAATGTCAATTTTGATTGATATTATACTCATTAGGGTGAGGCCTCAAAAGTTATTTATGAAGGATTTGCAATGCATTCTTCAACATAGGCCTCTCTACGCACCCTATACTACCTCACAAATACAAGATTCATAACAATAACATGTGTAACACTTTCCCTCGAGTTTAATTTCATATGTAATACATCTTCCTACAAAGATTTGGAGCCGGCCAATGCTTGTTAAGATTGGCCTTATGTCATTCTTATGCATCGTGAGGAGGGCATAAATTGCATCTCTTAATATCATAAATCCAATTTATGTGAGTGAGAAAGTAGTTCACTAATAGAGGTTTTCTTGACAAGGGTTTGTTACACCCACATGTAGAAATGAGGAAGTTTTATGTTCCCTACTCATTTTAGAGCCTAAAGAGGTTGACTCGGTGCTCAAGTTGTGGAGTATGCGGTCTTATAAATAATCAAGTGGTTAAATAGTAGACATGCAACTTGTTAACACTTGGAGATTTTCACTTTGTTCACAATATTCCGCCTTTAGCTTGTAGTATTCTCTCAAAAGGGTGGTTTTCGTTTTGGTAAGGCTTATTTCCAAAAAAAAGGTTGCAAAAGGGTAAGGGAGGGTGAAAAAGAGAATTGCTTAAAAACACTTAGGATATTGACTCCATCGTTGCATGAATTACTAGAGGTACCTTCAACTTAATCCTAACATTAGCACATGATTAAGAGGACAAGGACAAGAAGTCGAAGATTGTTATTTTAATAGACACTTACTAAAAAAACTTCCATTATTTCAAGTTTCTTGCAAGAGATTGTTAACACACATCCATTCACAGAAAAACTCTAAAGCAATAATAATTTTATTCAATGTTAGTATTTGAACTTGCTCTTGTACAATTCAACCCATGCTACCAAAGATCATAAAACGCCATACAATAAACCTATTACACAATGTATTTGCAAAATATCCAATTGCATGCACACAACAACACTTTGCTAAACAATATGAAACTAATTATTGACTTATGATTATGCAAGTAACTTTTGCACACTTACAAATTTCATAACATAGCAAACCAAACAATGCTTAATCAACAAAATAGGTCCATCTAAGTAAATTATCAAACACTTGAGCAAACAATATGTAGAAAATCACTTACTAAACAATCCTTGGTCTTTCAAAGCGTTTTCCATATAAAATTCTTCCTCTTTAGAGAATATACAACCGATGTATATATACAAAATTTTCCACCGCTTGGGGCTTAAAATATAAAAGCTTTAAAGAAAAACTTTCATGCAAGAAACCTTAAATTGCTTTTTTTTTAAGACTAAATAATTTTACAACAATAAATCCTAAAAATAACAAAATTGATGGATGCACGAGCTTTACGTGGAACTTCCACTTGAGGCTGTCCAAGTAGACCGCACTTGAACTTGTTGTAGTTTGTTTACACATGCTTTGAACTCATTCTCAATATACATTGTGTCCAATATGGGTGGTCTCAAGAAGTCAAGCACCTTTTGAATCAAAATTGGGATCTTGCCATATATAGCCGTAATGTTGTCTGCGGTGGTGACCAACATCATGATACTAAATACTTGTCTTGTTGCATCGGCTTAAGCAAAGCTTGTGGCAAGAGTAGATATGAACGTTTGCGAGTTGTTTGATCAAAGAAAGACTTGAATTAGCCTACCATTTGGTTGGCAAACCTGAAGTGATTTGAGCTTACGCGAAGTTTAGTAGCCTTCTTCGCGGTGCTTTCTAATTCACTCAACCCTTCCATAGAATTCAACCAATTAATTAGTTCTTTCAAAATGCTCCCAGATTCCCGTGAATGACTATTAATTACTTATCTATCAAGTAGGTAAACTCGGTCATACGCTTGTGCCGAATCCTAATATGAAGTAACCCTTTCTCTGCTATATCTCTATGATTTCGTATGGTAACCAAAAATTCATACAAAGTCATTAGGGTAGTTTGAACATTCGACAAGGTGCTCTTGGGCACAATCAATTATCTTTTAGCATTGAGGGCATCCAACTTGGCTGTATCCTTTTGATCAATTCAACTGTCATTTGTTGAGTGTTGATCCGAGGTTAGTGTCCATAACTTCCTCCCCTGTGTGGGATCTCTTAGAAATCTTTAGAATGTCCTCGAGTCTCCATATAAACATGGGTTGTCCCTTGGGCAAACTTCCTTTTAGTTACCCTTTTCAAAGTGCATATTGGCGATTCATATTTTAGGGCTACTTCGGGATCTTCAACATGCACTATAGTAGAAACCATTACATCACGCCCTACTAGGACCCATCCATGTTTCCCTTGGGTGGTGGATGCAATGTAGCTATGGAGGGAAAGGTGGAAGAGGATCCCATCATTTGTGGTAAAGATCTTGGGGTCCAAGGTGGTGTAGGTTGAGGTTGCGAAGGTTCCGGAGGGGCCAAGAGATGACTCATGAAGCTTTGACTAGCCATGGGGGTAGAGAAAGAGGAAGCATGAAGGTAAGGAGGGATAATAAGAAGTGGCACTGTGATGCCTAGTAAAAAGTTTGGGGAACATATGGAGTGATAGAAGGGAGCAAAGGTAGGTTGAGAAACCAATTAGGTAGCGAAGGCATTGGAGGAGGGGTTTAAAAAGATAGAGTAGGCGACATAGGTGCCTTAAATTTTGTATGAGAGAATCTCCTAACAATGATGCTAGACGAAGTTGGAGTTGAGGATGAACTAGCTAAAGGAACAGAGACAATGGTTGCAAGAATTACAACATATGCTTCTAGTGTCAGTGTAATGGAAGTGACTGGTTCGTGGGTGCCATTGTGATAACTCGAGGAGAAGATAAATAAAGGGGATCCATGACTCGTTCTTTCGTATAGAACACCTTGGTTGATCATATAATTGGCAATTTTCGGTCTTAATGTCTGTTGTTCTTTATTTAGGCATGGAGGACAAGTACTATGGTTTAGGAAATAGATGATTCGATCATACCATGCAATGGTTTAGCTTCAATATTGAAGAGTTGACTCTTTTATCATATTAGCTATATAAGACCTTGCCCTCTCACTAACTTCGCTTAGTGGACTTAAATTCCATATTCCTAATTGTGCCATCCATCTATCTCTTTTTCCTAATTCATTTTGTGCAAACATTCGATTCACTCTTTGGTGCCGGGATAATGGCATGTATTTTGCTCCTTGAAATATAATTCTTGAACTTTTTAACTACTTTGACCAAAACATATCCTGTTTTCTAGAGTAGAGTATCTCAACTCAATATCTCTCAAGTTTGTGCTCATGAAAGAAATGGGGTGTTCTTCCCCCATGCCTTTGAGTAAGCACCGCTATAATTGTATGCTCCAAGGCAAAGGAATATATGTAAAAGTATTTTGAGAAATCTAGACTAATCAACGCTGGCACTTGCATAATGGTATCTTTGATGCTTTTGAATGTGGCTTTAGCTTCAGGGGTCTAGTCAATTTTTGCATACTATTTTAACATCATGTTTAGTGGTTTTACAATTTCTATAAATCTTGAAATAAACTTGCATACAAAATTAATTTTGCCAAAGAACGACTTCAATTCTGTTTTGCTATTTTGAAGGGAAATTTTAGAGATAGCATTTGCTTTATCGGGATCTATAGACACACCTTCCTTGGTTATTAAATGACGAAGAAGCTTACCTTCTATTACTCCAAAAATGCTCTTCTTGGGGTTTAAAGAAATTCCACACCATCTGCATCTTTCAAGCACCCTTTACAAATGGTGAACGTGTTGTGATATGTGCTTAGAGAAAACATTTAAGTCATCCATGTAAACAATTATGCATTTGTCAACTAATCCTTGAAAAGTAAAGTCCATGGCTCTATGAAATGTGGCATTTGGATTGATCAATCCAAAAGACACTCTTTGTATGCATGTCACCCATTTGGTAGTGAAAGTAGACTTGGTTCTATACTCCTTGTCTACTAGCACTTGATTGTAGTATGAGAATCCGTTTAGAAAGGACATCATCTCAATACTACGGCTATTTGTATAAGTTCATCTAATGATGGCAAATGATAATTGTCTTTCTCGAAGCTTTATTCAAGTTTATGAAATTAACACACATTCAAATCTCGCCATTCTTTTTCCTCACATGAACTAAGTTAGCTACCCATGTTGAGTGTCTAACTAGAAAGATAATGCCTGCTTGCTAGTAATGTCCGTACCTCTGGATGAATCAAGGGTTTGAGGATAGGATTGACCGGGTATTGCCTTTGTCTAAAAGACTTTTGTTCTTTTTTTTTAGAGGAATGCTATGGGTTATGACTCTAGGGTCGAAGATTTTGAGATCTTTGTATAACCAAGCAATGTCATCTTGATAGGCATCAATAAGTTTTTTGATTATGAATTTCTCCTTATCGAGTGCATTCCACACCAATATTCACACTCTTTGGTATTTCGAGATGTACTCATATTTATTGGAATACACTTTTGACCTTTTGATTCAACGAGTTCAATTATTTTAGGAAGGATGTCTAAATCATATAGCCTCTCTAAAGAAACCATGCCTTTGGAATTCTATTAGCTTTGAGTTTCAAAACTCCCATCTTCATCATAATCCCCATCATGATCTCTATCTACTTCATCAATAACCCGAGACTCAAACACACTGTAGAAATGATAAAGCTAATGATATGTTGATCATCACTAAAAACTTGAAAGCATTCTACATTATCTCGCAATAGTGGGACAAGAGATCAACTCTATTGTAAACATTTGTAATTTAGACTCGGCTAAAGGTGATAGATTTGTAGCTAAAAATTCCAAGGCATATGCACTTTGGTTATCTTTCCTTAGAATGGCCAAAATGTTATATAAGTCAAAAGCATGAATCAAATCCCAAGCTCGATGTTTGTATCGTCTAAGGTATGATAGTTTGCATAAAAAAATGTTTTTGAATTGGTTAACAACCAATTCCGAATCATTAAAGACTGCATATTTTTGACCTTGTGTGTCAAAACAAATCGAAGTCCTAATATTAAAGCTTCATATTCAACGAAGTTATTTGTGCATGGGAATTGCAATATGAATGAAACAACATATCTTTTCTCTCGGGGACTAATCAAGACCACTTTTGCACCAAAACGCTACTTAGATCTAGCTCCATCAAAGAACAACTTCCAAACTTCATTAGAAAATGTGTCAACTTTGACTTAGATTCTAAGCTTGGTAGATAGGGTGTAGATACCTAGCTCTATAGAGAATGTCATGACTTTTTTATTCCTAGCATTGTACTCGGTAATTTGGTGGACCATTATGGGCTCTTTGTCGACTCTAATTTGATTGGCTACAACTTTGGGAAACAACATGTGGGAAAAGTCGGTAGCCATGCATCCATTCAATGTCTTAGACCATTCCCTACTTAACAACATGCCATATTCATCATGGATGTCCACCACTTGTATATAAATGGGTTGTTGGATTGTAGGTTTAGCATCCGATTGCATGTGGATATTTAATAGCTCTCCTACCACCGAGACCTTAAAATTATCTAATTGACACACAACTATAACTCGACTTAGTTGGTGTCAAACCCAACTTTTGGCAAACCACCAAGGGCATAACGTTGGTGAAGCACATGAATTTACTAAGCAATTAGACACATTTTTTCCACAAATTTTGATTGTTAATAGAAAGGAGGTAATTCTTTCCTTGTTTTGTGAATTACAACGTTTCTTTGGGCCGCCTTTTGTTTGTTGGATACAAATTTAGTGGAAAATGACTTCAATAAGAGGTCTTACTACTTTGCAATCGACCTAACTCATGGAGTGTTATGTTTTCTTTTACTTTCTTCATATCCTCAACAATATTGTATCCTCTTTTAGCTTGAACTAAAGATGAATCCTCTCCTTTTGGATGTGTTTTATGCTCATCTTGACTATATTTATCATTACCTTTTAGTGGAGGATTATTACTACTACGTGGATCATGTGGAGTGTCCAATTTGTTTGGAGGAGTAGATGTGTTGAGTGTCTCTTTTCCTTTACTTCTAAGGGCATAATACCCTTTTTGGTATTCTTGGAGAGCTGCCACTTCATCTATTTATTCTTCTAGTATGTTATCTTCTAGTGAAGGAAAGGTGATTGTCTCAAGGATGTTGACCTTTGGACGTGTTAAGTGCATTTGATGTTCGGATTCGGTCTAGGGATTCCCTTCATTAGGAAGAATTTCAAATTCAAAGATTTCTTCTTTGAATATGTCAAATGCATTGCAAAATTCCAAATATCCTAACTCACCATGTTTATTAGTATTGTGCAATGTACATCATCCATTGATGGCTACGTCTATGATGTCGATATCATGCATCCTATTTGGGGAAGGATCCACACTTGGACGGTTTTGATTTACAAATCTAATTGTACCTCTATAGGATGACTTTTTGATTTATCATGGTAACAAATCTAATTATACCTCTCGATATGTATAATTAGATTTGTTACCATCTATATTTACATGAAGCATATGTTTATGGAATTCTAAAAAGTCATTACTCAACTTTTGTACCATCCTTTGGATAACATGTAAAATCATTTAAAGTTGATTTAAGAGGTGTGATGGTGATTTGTGGGGACAACTACAAGTGTCTAATCATGAAGTGGGTTTGGATGATTGTTTAAGAAACCCAAATGTTGATTTATAGCAACATGTCTAATTGGTATGTGATTTAGGGCAAACAAGTTTTGATTGACATTAGGAAACTGAGGCATGACCATAATATTTTGACTTATGTTTAGACCAACTGGAAGGGGTTTTCCTCGCGGGTACAATTCTTTGTCTACTTTGATTGGTTCAGCATATGCCTATTTCAAACTACCTACACCAACAACTCTTTTGAAAAACATTGCTATCGCGGGATCCAAGGCATTTTTCAACATCTCAAGGGCCAAGGCATCATTAAGTCTATAAGGATCTTGTACTCTTCCATATACTTTCTAAAACCTATCATTGAAGCTTCTAATAAGTTCATTGGGCTCTCTTTTTATGCTAGGAAATTGTTGATGTAAAACACTAGGGTCAATGACTTGCTCAAATTGTCTTATGAATATTTGTTGAAAAATGATCCAACCTGTGATGGTGTCTCGTAACTAAATTAAGGAACCACTCATAGGTTGCATCTTGTAATGTAAATGGGAAAATCCTACAAGCTACATCTTCATGTTGGGAATCTAACAATCTAAGGGTTGTTTTGAGTGATGTGACATGCTCCTATGTTATCTTTCCTCCGGTGGGGGTATAAAAAGACAAATACTTCTCTGGATTTCTTGGAAGGGCATGTAAAGGTAAAACCAATCTCAAAGGATTTCCTCCTAACTAGGATACCACCATGTTGAATGGGTTCCATTCGAATTGTTTGGTGAATTGGGTTGAGACTTGTTTTCCTGTGTTTTTGCATGGGAAAAATTCACTAGAAAACATGACAACTATACCCTAGTGTCATAAAATTTCCATGTCATACTTTTCTAGGCACCCCCTAGATCAACCTACCCCTTAGTGTCAAGTCCAATCTTGTCCTTCAATGGTCCATCTGTGAATGTCATCAGTTCTCCTAGGTGATTTAGGAAAGAGCAAAATCATTCAAGTGCCTTTGGACCAAGTATTTCTCAAGGTGGGTTTTCAAGCAAGCTTAGAAAGGGCTTTCATCATTTGTTTTAAGCCAAGAGCATAACCAGTGGACCAGGAGAAGTGCCAAAGACTCATATTCATCATGGAGGTGTATTCAGGAGCCAAAATCATTGTGACTAATTTGGGACTATTCTTGGAAGATTCGAAGGTTTAAAAGCCAATTTGCCAAAGGTGGGTTTTGGGCCCAAATGAGCTTTCATCGAAAAAGTACACGAACTTCAAGAAGTGATTCTGGGATCTCCGTAATGAGTTGTGAGCCCAAAAATATATAATTGGAAATAATTTTCAACCCTCTACATGGTGGAAAAAACAGATCAACTTCAAACCCCATGCATTTTTTAGGCCAACTCATTCTTTCCATGCACAACAGGGGATCTCGATAAAAAGAGAATTTTGGATGTATTGCAAGCGAGAATCAAGTCATGGGATCCATGCAAAATCATATAAATAAGCATCCAAAAATTCATCCGAGAGCTCAAGTTATGATCTTTCCAAGCCGACTCTCAAGGTACACTCTTTGGTACTTAGTCAAATTTATAGAGGGACATGTGGCAACACTAAGATGAGGTGCATTTATATGCCCTCATTTTCCCTAAACTAAAGTGACAATAGGTGAAAAAAATTGTGCCCTCCCCCTTTAGCACTATGGTCACTCATATGACCCCGGTGACTCACTCCTAGCTCCTTTGACCAGTTTGACCTACTCCTCCACCTACCCCCACATGCATGCCACTTGTCAAGATGGGGCTTAGGTGCATTTTCTTGCACCTATTGTCCCCAAACCAAAGGGAGAATGAGGGAAAAAAATGCGCCCCACCTCTTGGTTTCGTCATGGACCCCGATGCGACCATCTTTGCCCCCAGGTAATTAACTCTAACTCCCCCTCTCTCCCTCAACGAATGATTAGCTGCCACTTGTCATGAAATGGATAAGGCACATTTTCTTACACCTATTTTCCCTAAAAAAATGGACAATGGGGGCAAAAAAATGCTCCCCACCCCCTCTCTTCACATTCCAAAGCTATAAAAGGCGAGAGTTAGCCATTTTTCGCATTCAAACCCCCACACACCTCCATATGTTTGTCGAAACTTTGCTTTGGATATTCCTAGATCATCCCCTGCCATTTTTTCATCCTCCAACAATCTCATTCATGCTTCATGATTTAAAAGAAGAAAATACATGAAGAAATCCATATTTGTGAAGAACGAAAACAAGAGTTTTTGCACGAAAGACTTCGAAACCTGTGAGTGAGATTTATTCATATCTAACAAACCCGTGAGCGGATTGACATCTCATTTTTGAAATATTCAAGCCTCCTAGGTGCCTTGAATCTCCAAAATAAATTTCTCACATGCATTATCTGGATTTTTTGCAGTGAAGAAACCCCAGTTTTCCCGCAGAAAAAATTTAAAAATTTAAAATCTCTCAATCTATCAATCGAGTAGACTTGAAATTTAGAGGTGCACTAAGGATACAATAACCATATAAAAAAAGGTGGTTTCTTCATGAACCGAGGTCCAAAACCTAATTTCCAAAAATAGTAAGCCTCCTACACATGCACTTGCTATTTTTGGTAAGTCACCACAAAGGGCAGTTTCGACAAAAGCAATGTGCACCAAGAACACCTAGAAGGTCAGAGTGAGTGATCGGAGCTGAAAAGTGGTAAATTTGTCACTTACTAAAAATAGTAACCCCTATTCCAAATATAGTAATTGCTCTAGGAACCATGAAGTTCAAGTTCACAGGGGTGAAACCAGTCAATGCCCTCTCATCAGAGTATGCCGAAGTGGGTGACAATGATGTCACTTACATGGATCTCGATAACCTCAAGTCACGCATGCTCGTGGACCTAAGAGGACTAATTGAAGACAAGGTATTACTTGAGTGGATTTTGCATGGTAGTGAACATATAGTTTCTATATAATGCATTGAGTTGGTCTTGGCTTGCTCACACCATTATGAACAAAAACAAGGACCATTCGGGAAGATGATGGCACAACCATGGCAATGATTTCCCCTAAGGCTATTTTCCTTTCTATGCAGATTCCCACCTAGAGTAATATGGCAATCATCTCTAAAGAAAGGGTGATGAACGAGTGGAACAACACAGATTCATATTTGCAAGGCCTTACACTGGGCTCATGGTTGAAGTCAGGGAGAAAACCTTCCCGAATGCCCAAATCTCTCTCAAGATGTGAGTTCCACGAGGGATTTTCTGATGCGATCACCCTTCTCACAGGGTGATGGGAGAAGCAAACACGAGGGATTTCCAAGAATGGATGGAACTCTTCCTCTTGATGATCATAGAAGGGAATCAAGAAGATAGACTGGGGCCAGATCATAAGCGACAACCTACATTGTCAATTGCTTTAAGTGCCTATGTCAAAGAAGTTATTCATGACTTCTTACTTGGTGTATCTCCTCTAGCTCATGGCCATTCAAGGGGTTGATCCTTTCTTAGAACATCTATTTAAAAGTCCCTGCATTCGAGAAGTTTCCTCAATTGGTGTTGAAAGAAAGTCATCGGCACTTCACTCGGAGTGAACGATGTCTTCACAATGTTTGCTATCAAGACTCTTGATGACGACTGTATTCAAGGATGTCGCCACAAATGACCTCTTTGATAAAGAGATATGGCTCTTTCTTCATTTAGTTCCCCACTTTTTCCTATATCCGAGTCTCTGGCTTTGATCAAGCCCCACTGAGGTTACCTCGGTACCTTAGTGATCAGATGGTACTATTCAAGCTTTGCGGGCAACTAGTACATGTGAATAGTAGACTCAAGAATAAGAAGAAGAAGACCATATCTTTCCCCATCTCATTGGGGGTATTCACCTACAAGAATATCAATGATGCATTGCACTTGGAGGGTTCTTCCGCTCATCTAACTTTGCATTCGTACATCCCAAGGACTAATTTCGACATCCGAATTGATCCTGACACATTCTATATCCGGAGTTGTGTCATGTCCCACAAGTAGAAGATTATTGGGCCAATTGTGTGGATGATTTCAATGTCCGAGAATGAGACTATATGAGAATAAAAATTGGGGAAATGAATAAATACAACTTCTACAGTGGTATGAAGAAGGTGTGCAAGATGATGCTATGAAGCTATATGACCCAGAGTACAAGGCGGTAAAGGATTCTCCTTTTCCGTATGTGAATTAGAGTGTTTAATATCTTGGTGACATCGTTGAGCGAATAAAGAAGGTGATCAATATTAAAAAAGAATGGTTTCAAAAGAAAAAGGTTGTCACCCTTACGTTAGGAAGTTTCCTCACATCCTAGAATCATACCTCGTATCATTCATCACAGAAAGTTTTGGAGGTCACTTTCAGTTTGGGCCATTTAGAAGGAATCTCAAAGTGGAAGATCACAGAGTTGGGAGTCCCCTACTACAAAAGGCCACACGAGAAAATCCTAGTGACAGAGGAACCCGTAGTAGAGGCACATGTTGAAGAAGTTGAATCAGTCCAGGTTCTAGTTCCTGAACCAACACAGGAGGCTCCAACCCCTATTGTCACTCCTGTTCCCCCTTCGTAGGGAGCAACCCTTCCACTCGAGAAAGAGATGACAAGTATGACAATTGCAGAGCCAAAAGAAGGTGAGATGTTCCCTTGGATAAGGGAAATGATTTCAAAAGAAACTCGTACATGCCTAACATGTCATATCTAACATGTCATAATCCCTAACCTATTAGTGATAACGTCGTTGGCCAAAGAAAATAAGAAGTTTTCTCATGCGGCCTCACACTTTCAAATGGTGAGATAGGTGAACAGTATGTTGAAGTGGTTTGACCCAAAGTGATCAAGCTAATGGAAGAAATGACACCAAATGATTATGAAATGAGTACCATTCCATTGGGCCTAACCACTCATGAAGGAGATGAGCATATGTTTCAACAATCTTCCACTCACCTCATTGCGAGAAATCGAGAATATAAGAAGAAGATTGAAGATTTGGAAGAACAGTACAAATACTCTCCTCATACATGCAACATCTAGTGGATCTGAGTACTTCATCAATCTTGATTGAGGAAGTAGCCCCAATAAACAACATTGATCTGGAATCCATCTAGAAAGACTCAAGAGTTCACCATACAGGGACGAGAAAACAATAAATGGATGGGTATAATCTTGGAGAAAGGAAAAACATTGATCCCAGAGGTAATCTCACTTTTTAAATACATGTGTGTAACTCGAGAAAAATCTTAAATGATCGGGGAGGAATCGGAAAAGAGAAGGAGCATTGGGACCCGATTTATCCATTGGTGGAGGAGATGGGGAATAATCGTTCTCATGAATTGGTGAGTAATAATATCTTCAATGCCCCATTAGAGGAATTGTCACATGTGTGGGAAAGGAATCTCATTGTCAGGTACAAAATGATTAATCGGGCTATCAACAAGTTGGAATCGAGTGAGGAGCGGGCCTACAAGGTGCAATATCGTGTCAACAGAGACATTCAAAAACTTGGATTGCTCGTGATGGAAGAAAATACCATTGTAGATGAGTTTTTGAGTCCATTTGAAGAACATGTTAAGAAATTAGTTGGAGACCCACTATCTTTTAGTGAAGACACCTTGGAGTCTCTATCAGGGATTCAAGCCACCATTGCATTCATTGGAGAAACATCAGTCATGGTTTGAAAAATGCAAAGATATCAATGATGCTACTAATGGTTGGATAGAATCTTTGAGTTGCATGTGCATCCCTCATACGGAAAAGGTGGCACATGTAGCGGCACGATTCAACAAAGAGTTAAAAGGAGTTGAGATTTCCCAATTAGAGCTGGTCATAGAGTAGTCAGTGTAGTGAGGCGGGATCGGTAGGAGCGGATTCTTCATTGGCATAATTCCTCTCTCTCTTCTTTCTTCCTTTCCTCTCTACACCCCGCTTCTTTCTCTCTCTTCATGTTCTAATTCTTTGTTGGGGTTGCACTTTTTCATAATGCCTTATTTTGTAATTAAAAAGTGACTTTAGATTGTAATGTAATAAGTCACCTTTGTTTTATAAAAAGGGACTTAATATTTTATAAGAATGTGAAAAGTATTAAGTTGTGCAAAGGCATATGAAAAGTCATTGGGGTAGCGAAGAGTCACTTCTCTTTCTATAAATTGTAAAGGCACCCATTTACCAAGGGGTTGCCATTTTTGTAAGTTCATGAGAGAGCATTCCTTGTGAAGAAGAAAATAGATAACAATTCTTCTAGTTCTCATTCCTACATTCTTCCCACTCTTACCATGTACAATTTTGCTCAAGCATCAATATATAAGGAGTTTCTAGCCTTTTTTGATTGGGGGATTTATTGATACTTTGTGCTCATAAATCTTAAATTGGTCTTGTTATTGTTTTCTTAGTTGTTTCTTCTAAATACATGTGTGTTGGAATTTTTGATTAATGTCTGTAAGACTATGATTACCTACCTACAACATTATTCCCTCTCCCATTTTTGACTTTCTTTCCTGCTCTCCAAGCAAATTCCTCTCTAGCAAACAATTTCTAGCTTTTTCCGTAGAGTCATTAGAGTGCCCCTGTTGGATCCCTGGCCGAAAGGCCACCACAGAAACCAATTTTCACACGCGCATGTAAACACATAGCTGTACCGTTCAAGTAGAGGGACTTAGATTCCCAGAGCATTGGTAAGATGTCCACAAAATTTTCCACCCGACAAATTTTCTTGCCAACATGACCTAAAAGCTTTTGTGGACCCCTTGTCAATTCTTGGCTTCCTATGGAATTCTAATGGTCTAGATAATAAAAATATTGAATCAGTGCGGACCTTATGAGCCTAACAAGAGTGTTTAAAACTAGAGGATCCATGATTGGTGAATTTTTATCAGCGTTATAGAATCCCCTTTTAATAGTATCATTTTTGATGTAGGTTATAAGAACTCAATTCAAAAGAGGATACCAAACTTGGGATAAATGTTGGACCTGGGGTTTATTTTAGGGGTGAATATTATGAATTTTTAATTTTGAATTTGGAGAATTTTTCATTACCATACGGTAGCTCATTCGCCAAAATGTTATGGGTGTTAAAACATTTTGAGTATAATTTCACCTTCGTGTTTCTACTAAGGGCCAACCAATGTTAGTATATTCGACTTCATGTTATAACATACTATTATATATATGATTAATTTTCCATAAAATAGTAATACAATTTACTTTGAAAATTCGTTAATAAATTATAAGCCTACAAAAATCCAAAAGTAAAATCCAAAAAGCTGAAGGAATAAGCGAAAGAGGTAAGTGAAAAAGTGTATTGTTTGTCTATCAATTTTTTTTGCAAAACTATTACCGGTCAGTAATATTAATTTGTGTTGCCATAAGCCTAAGGCAATGTGACTTTGTAATGACGACCGGTAACAAGAACATGTTTCCGGACGGTAACAATTAATTGTGTTACTATTCGGTAATAGTTCAATATGTTATCGTTTGGTAATATTGTTTTGTCTTTCATGATCGACAATTTATTTTGTCGTTCGCCAATATTCATTTGTGTTGTCATTTGCTAGTGTTAGTTTGTGTTACCGTATGGTAGCATTAAGATGTGTTAGCGTTTTGTAACATGATCTTTGTTTTTGTATTCTTGCATTTTTCTTATAGATCATATTTGAAACTTCTATATTTTTGTCGCATGTGCAGACTTCAAAATCACCCATATGATGGCCCCTATTACAAATGAGAAAAGAACTCAAGGAAAAAGAAAATGTGACATGGAAATTTCAAAATATTTCAGTCAGCCAACAGTAACCCCAGTGGTAAGAGGTAATTTTGACTCTAATTATGTTAATGTTACTTTATTTTTTGATTTACTTAGTAATGTTGTAAGCAAACCAATTTCTTTCAAATGCAGAAAACCCTAGAAATTGTTGGGGTGATAATGTCAAGTGGGATCAACCACTGTAGTACGCCCCAACATTAAATTAAAAGTTTGATCATCAAAATTTATTGTGAAGGTCTTTCACATTTAAGAGTGAAGGGTCTGACTGATTCACCCACCCACATTGATTTGGGTGATCCCTCTTAGGATTGGCTATCAACAACGTTTACGTTTGTACAATCTAGTATTAAAGATTGAGAGAAGAATGCAAGGCGAACTAGCAAATCAGTAAGACTGCTAGATGATCATTGTATCAAATGATCATGTGATATAGCTTTGTAGAACACTGTGAAAGAAAAATGAGTGAAGTGGAAGTGCTGGGTTAAACTTGTGTAAGTTCTTAATACAAACAATGCTTTACCAAAGGTAGTTTTTTCCTTTAGGTTTCTCCACTTAAATCTAGTGTTATATGTCTATTGTTCTTGGTTTGCATTTTCTTTCAGATCTTTCTCATTATGCTTTGTTATTCGCTATTTATTTTAAGCTAGATCTGTGTCTGATCGACTGCATATCATAATCTATAATCTTCAGATTTTATGGTGGATATGTAATATGTGGATTATTTATCCCCTGCTAAATCTAACATGGTATAAGAGCTTGGTGAAGAGGTAAAGAAGATTGAAGTGTATTTACGATCTGCGAGACCCTTAAAAGTTCCGCAGTTGTCTTCCAACAAACCAAGTTTAAAATTCCAATTCCCACCCAAATATGGTTTGAAATATTAGTGAAATATGAAATTTGAATGGATGTTTAGATCATGTTTAAAGCTTTTTTATTCTTGGTATATCAACATATCAAACACACAAAATACTTTTTAATTATTCATGCGGAGCAGATTAAATATATAGGAAAAACAATAGGCAAATTACTTCTGAAAAAATAAGTAGGAATAACAAATAACCCGATATAGATACATAAGTATAAAAATATACACGACCCCAAATAATAATCTAACCAATTTAAAAATAACCAAATGGATCACTAATAATATTATTCCTAACATTCCCCCCCTTAGTGCAAACATAGGAAGAAAACACATATGAAGAACTGGAAACAAAATCGTATGCCTCCTCATACTTTTAGGTCTCGCATACCTTGGCTTGGATATTCTTTGCACATCACCAATCCACTTCACCATAGTGAATCCCATACTGGATGATCACACTTCCACCGATTCACCTACATACGTGAACTCAACAGTTCCCACTTTCACTTCAATGAACGCTAGATTTCACCGACCGATCGATGTTAGAAGTACAAGCTGTCAGAGGATCCCTCCAGTCAAATGATCACTCTAGTTCAGTTGCTCTCCTATACAACTATTCTTAGATTCCAAAATGCACATCCTCCGCATTTCAATCATAGCAAGGGAATGAAACCACACACCACTTGAAGCAAACAACTGAAATCGGAAAAAAATTCACATCACATTCTATAAGAATCACAATGTTCTTAATTGTAGCCATTGTTGTCGATCGCTGCCACTCGATCTCAAACAACATAGGAAACTGCCACTGCCACTGGAAGCTACCCTTGACTTTAGTTGTTTTAGGCACATAATGGAAATGGAACATTGGTGTAATCCCCCCACCCATAATGTGAAATTTCCATTTATTCACACAACTAGGAGCACTGAAAAGCAAATAAAATCAAACGAAAAAGATGTCACCATACCAAAATGCAGCCCCGCCGTTGGTGACTGATGAGAGGCGCTGATTGCCCTCCATCCTCTGTTGCCTTTGACCTCTAGTATGATTTTGATAACTCGCCGGAATGTGAATTTGATGCTCAATTACATACCTAAATCGAACATTGGGTTCAATCAAAAATGCGTTTGTAAGGAAAATTTTGTTTATTTTCAAACTTTTTTTTACCATACCACTTTGACACATTATAAGACAAGGATGACAATCCTAAAATCACCTAAATGACACTTTGACTAAAAATCACAATGATTATTGACATTTTTGGTCGTTTTCGACTCTTTTGATTCTTAATGACAACAATTACAATGATATTTAAACAAAATGACAATATAATATATAACTCGAAACTATACTAGAAATTTAACCAACATTGCCTCACATCAAAAATCTATGGTATTTACCTATCTTAAAAACGATTTAAAATTAAAATATAATTAAAAAATGAATCAAGCTTATCTACAACACACAAAATACAATATAATAATCATGACTTTGCTTCTTGTAGTTAAAATGGTGGCAAATCCAATGCAATAGTATAGTACTGAGTGTGAGGCAATTTTTAATGACTAGATAAATCACCAATAGATTCAACATACCAAGGTGACTACGCTATGGATGTTCAAAAAAATACTATAGTTGAACAAGCTGAGGATGATGCGTGGAGACATCCTACTGATGTGGATGAAGACGGTGAGAGCCAAGTCACGTTTGGTGAGTACATGCAACTGTAAAATAGGGATTGACTGGAAGATGTGAGATTTATACGCTACAATGTGGGCTGATTCGTGGAGATTGCTAGCTCAGAACCAATAAGAACTTAATCTTTCTTGATATTTTCGTATTTGATCAATAAAATTGTTCCATTTCAAGAGGCCAAAAACCCAGGTTGAAGAATTAAAAAAGTGGATGTGAAGGTAATTCCAAGTAAACACAAGCCACTGATCTTTTACTGCTTGCAGAGTAAGAACAACGTTGAACCAAAACCATATTATTTGCTACCGACAACTGTTGAAAATGTGCACGGTGAGAGTCAATAGCTCGGCTGAAGATTCTGTGCTCAAGAGTGTCGATTCAAGAATTGTGTTTGAGGCTTCTGATTCAAGTCTAATGCAAGCAATACAAAGTCGATGTGGAGGAGATCTGATGCAAATACAGTCAATGCCAATAAAATGTTGGAGCCCAAAGGTGTGACAATTATTGTAGGCTATAGAAACATTACGTACACCTCTATTAGCTATTATCCAACACCAAATAAGACATCAATCAAAAGTGTGAGACTTAATTAAAAGAATAACGTACTAACAAATTGCTGATTATGGAGTCTTTTAGAATAGATTCAGATCAACATAAACTAGAAGACAACCATTTACATGGAAATGGAGAAGTACGACTGCCCCTCACAAATTATTAGAACTCCATAACTTTGCTCTAATACTAAATATTGGTTTATCAACATATCAAACACACAAAATACTTGATTAATTATTCATGCGGAGCAGATTGCAAATATATGGGCAAAACAATAGGCAAACTACTTCCTAAAAAATAGGAAGTAGTAATAATAAATAACCCGGTATAGATACATGGGTATAACAATATACATTACCCCAAATAAAAATCTAACCAATTTAACAATAACCAAATGGAGTACTAATAATATTATTCCTAACATGTATGCTTAGATATTTTCTTTTGCATCTAGTTTGTCATTTGCGGTTTAAATATGTTGTTTGAGCTTATTTTTAGTTCTCGCCTTTATTTATAGCCGTTAGAGTTGTTTTTGACTTTGGATCCGAAAGATTTATTTAGATTTAGTTTTTTCAGGGGTTTTTAAGTCTGTTATAGCGGTAAAAAATCTTTATTTTTCACTAGTTTTTTCTTTGCAAAGCTTGGGCCAATCATTTTGTGCCATCTGGTTTCACATTTTTAGTCTTTCTGTTGTTCTTTTTGGTTTTGCAAAGTTTGGACCAATAATATTGCTCCACGTAGCTTTGTTGTTGTTATTTTCGTGTTTGCGAAGCCATACCCACTCTTAGAGTGCCAAGTGGCTTCAATCTAACATCTTTCTATCTTTGCGAAGCCCGATCCAATCCTCTTGTGCCATTTGGCTTCGCTTTGTCAGTCTTATTTGATTTTTACGTTTCTACAAAGTTCCTTTGACTACGAAGCTTGAGCCAATCATTTTGCTCCAGCTAGCTTCACATTGTTAGTTTTTGCGAAGCTCAAGCCAATCAAAGGGCTCCATCTTGCTTCACATTATCAGTCTTATTATTTATCTGATTGTCAATTACGAAATGCGAGCCAATAAAGGCTTTACGCATGTCTCCACATTGTCAGATTTGGCTTAGTTGTCCTCTGTCATTTGTGAAATACAAACCAATAGAATTGTTCCATATTTCGCATTATCTGTCCCTTGTTATCTATTTCTAACATTTGCAAAATTTGAGCCAATAAAATTGCTCCATATTTCACCTTGTCAGCATTTCTTTGGTTGTCTATCCTTTGTGAAATTAGAGCCAATAATATTGCTCCAAGTGGCTCCATATTTCACTTTGTCAGTCTTCTTTTAACTTGCCTCTGACATATGTGAAGGAAAAACCAATAACATTGCTCCAAGTATATTTTATTTCACACTTGTTAGATTTGCAAAATCGAGCCAATAGAATTGCTCCACATTTCACATTTGTCAAGTATTTCTTTTGTGATAATATTTATCCAATAAGGATTAGCCATCTTTTCGTATTTGTTAGTGTTTGTCAGTCTTGTAAAAAGTGAGCCATTTAAAAGGCTCCACGTGTCCTCAATTTGCTTTAGTCATTTTGGTTACACTACGAAGTGTGAACCAATAGTATTTGGACACGTACATCTCTTTTTCGCATTTGTTAGTCTTTGTCATTTACGAAGTGCGAGCCATTTAAAAGGCTCCACGTATCTTCTTTTTGGTTTAGTCTTTGTCAAATTTGTGAAGCGTGAATCAATTGCTTTTTGACACGTATTTTAATTGTGTTAGCCTTTGCAAGTGTCAGTCTTTGCTTTGGCTTAACCACTTAAATTGTGACACTGTCTTGTACCTCTTTCGGACCCAAACTTTATTTTAAGTTTGGTCTATTCCGCAGACCTTAGGTCCACCTAAGGCATTTTCTTAAAGTTTGGCGGAAAGCCGCCAAGTGTCTTTTCTTTAGCCGTTAAAATTTCGAAAAGTGGCCTCGTTTGACTAAGACTTTGTTCGCATTGTGTCAAAGTGTGAAATATATAACAAATTAATTTAAGACACGTGTATACGGTTATATTTTAATTAATTATCTTTTGTCTTATTAGTTGCATTGTGAAATGCGAGCTAATTAAAAAGTGACACATATATTTGTTTTTTCACTTGTTTTGGTCTTGTCTTGGTTTTTTGATGTGTCTATTTTATTTTATTGTCACGGACTGAAAAGGCATTAAATTTAATCTTTAAATATTTTACATCCGCCCGAGGTTCTTTTTAAAAAGCCAACACATGCCCTTCTTGGTATTGTTGATCTGTACCACGTGTTGCCCCGCCTTGGTTGTTTAAACTTTTTTAATTTTTTAAGTAGCTCATTTTTAAAGCTTCAGATAGCTCACTTTTGAGCTCGCCCCGTAGAGTTGCTAAATATCTCATCGAACTACTCTAACTTGACTCTATCCGAGCTCGCTTAGGTCACCTCTAAACTTGACCCCGACTAAGATCTGTCAAATTGATCTTAAATTCAATCAAATCAAGCTAATTTTTGATTAATTTCAAGTTATTTGCATTCGTATAGCAAATTAAAAGATATGTAGTTTGTTGTTTGTCTTTGTTTGGCCTCCTTGATTTGTTTTTGAGCTGATTTTTATCTCCATTGTTGTTTGAACATTTTTTTGATAATTTAATGCTTTTGATCGGAGCTTTGAAGCGGGGGTTAGGCCCCAACCTAACAAGAGAGAAGAAGAAGAAGAGAAAAACCAGTGGAAGAAGAAAAGAAGAAGGAAGGAAAGAGGAAGAAGGGCGACTGCCCACAATGCAGAGAGAGATCCAAAAGCCCAAGCAACGCAAAAAAATGACCAAAGCAACCAAAGGGACACAACAACCTCATCCAATGCAGGTACCAGGGCGGCGATTGGCCTCCCTTAGAAGAAGTTGATAAGCGTCGCGTTCCCGTCCTTTAATTCATTCCATTGATCAATTGAGGAATAAACGGGAAAGCCAATAGCCTCAATGTCCACCTTTGGCAGAAGACAATGATTGAGCCGACCCATCGTGAAGAAGCTGTTAACACTTTGTGCGTGGTGAAGAAGAGCTCTGCATCGACCACGATCCACCGGATACCGCGGCCCTATGCCAATTGCAAGTTCATTAACCTCTTCAACCCAAAGACGAGGATCCTGGGCAGGAGAAGTTGGCAAATTCCTCACCCAAGCCCCACATGATGAACAGGATGAATAACAGAGTTAGAAATGAACTCAACAACGACCATATCCTCCTCCAAAGAATGTATATAAAGAGATGAAGGTAGCTGCTATGTCCACATTGGAACGTGCACGACGAGATTGAAACCTATAGGAATCACCCAAAATAGTCTCAATTGCCTCGGCTTCCTGGTCCGAGGAGAAATGGAAGACCTCTGATAGGTGGGAGTGATCGATCGCCAAGGTCGTGGAGACGCCCAACACCGAGCTCGGAGGAGAAAAAATGGGAAATCGAGAAATGCCATTCAAGCTGCTGGCAAGGGCGACCAACAACGAGGAAGCAAAAGAAAGATCACAAAGTAAAAAAGAAGACAACCACCTCCCTTAAATGGGGCGTTGCACGCTTGAGAATCCAAATATGACCCGTGAACACTAGCTGTTCACTCGCATGAGATAATACTTGAAAGACCTTGCCATGCTTCGATCGTATCTAATATGACATTTGGCGGCGGGGTGATCTATGTGCATAGTTAGCCAAAAGATCGGTGGCATAATTAGTTTCCCGATAATTGTGCATGATGTACAAAGTACCAATCTTTCCCAACCAAAAGAAAATATGGGTGATAAAAATGTTGATTTTCCACGAGGGGGAAGAGCCTCTAGAGACTGCATGAAGAATTATTTGTGAGTCTCCTTCAATATAAAGTTGAGAGCAACCCAAATAGGCTACCATCTTCACCCCTTCCAGAAGCACTTGGGCATGCGGCAAAGATTGCATGAACCATCCCGGAGGGGAAATGAACCAGCCTTAATAATATGTCCTGAATCATCTCTAAGAATACACCCAACACCTGATTTTATCGGATTACTGTAGAAGCACCATCAAAATTAAGTTTCCACATACCTTTCAGGGGGGGGTCTCCATCTGGCCCTTTTCCTTTGAATTAATTTTGTAACTTGTAAGAAACCTTTTTTTATGATAGAACCCGGGCTAGGGAACTTGATGAGAGGCCAAGAATTTGATATTTCAACGTCTCTGGAGGAGAAATTGGAATGAGACAAACTGTTGATACTAACTTTTTCTGAGATGGCCACTTCCAACTTGTTGAGGAAAACATGCTACTCGACCATTTGTTCCCGGAAGAGCCGAAGATTGCATTCCCATCAAATATGCCATATGAGGAAGAATGGAGCTATGGGCCATATAGAACACAAAGAAATTTTGAGATTGAATTTCAGCCATGAAAGAAGGGTCTCACTGATATTTTTGCACGGGACCTAAGAAAGTTTTAATTTACTAAGGAGCCAATCCCAACAAAGTTGGAAGTGAAAGGAAAAAAAGAAAAAGATGATCCAGGTCTTCCTCAGCAGCACCACAAAGCACACACTTGGTGGGTCCCACATAGCCCCAAGACCTTCTCCTCACTTGTGTCAGAATTTTCTTTTTCAAAACCAGCCAACCAAAGATGGAAACTTTTAGAGAAATACTATGATGCAAAGAACCAAAAGAACAGGGAGGAGGTGGACCTGAGAAAAGAAGATCATAACCAACTTTCACGGAGAAGGACCGTGACATCCCCAAAGAGAAGATCATAACCATTGTGGATTTTTTCTGAATGGCTTCCTTGTAAAGGGATGATTCGAGAGCGGAGGTCCCGATATTGGTTAAATATTTCCAAATCCAAGAAGGTGAGCCCCGTTATGACATGGCCACCATAATGCAGTAACAAAGAATTTTTGGTCTCATTCACTCGTTGAGTTAGGAATTGTAGATTAATAGGTGGGAACCCATCTAAATGTCCCAGAAGCAAATGCTGTTATTGATTTTCAAGAGAGAAGAGAAGCTAGAATTACAAAAAAGTTCCAAACATGTGAACCTTTAGGAGCTAATAGAGACGCGTAACTCGGTAACGGGCGACCACCCCCAAAGTAATGAAAAATGTATCTTTTAGCATCTAAAATTGAAGTTTAGCCCGAGAGCTGTACGAATAGCGAGATCCATAATACCCAACCCAGATCGTTTGGGTGGAAGATTTGGAATTTTGTGTATGTTCCCTTTAAGAGAACCAATTTTGTGTAGAGCGCAAGACAAAAAACATATAGATAGGAATGCGGAAGAACATATTTTATTGATACTTCTCCTCGCT
The DNA here is from genome assembly GCA_018340775.1 of Taxus wallichiana var. yunnanensis. NCBI lineage: Eukaryota > Viridiplantae > Streptophyta > Pinopsida > Cupressales > Taxaceae > Taxus > Taxus wallichiana. The sequence goes on along the minus strand of CM031238.1, from coordinate 377,952,312 downwards.
AAGATAACCATTTACCTCTCCAAGAGACTAAAAGAAAAAGTTAATGAGCCCATCCCATAAAAAGAGGAAAGAGGAATACCAGATATCTCGGAGGAAGGAAACCCTTGGCAAAGCCAAGAATTTCTTTGATCCTTCTACTATATTCTACATTAAAAAAGAAAACCTTTGTGGAAGTTGAACCATCGTAGAAGAATAAAGGAGAAATCTGTCTTTGTGGGGAAGACCAAATAAAAATGTATCATCTGAAGATCGAGAGAGGTGGAAGATTGGAAGTTAGTGTATACTAAACCTTCCCATTTGAGCATGAAGTGACTAAAATAAAAGAAAAGAGGAAAGATGGCTTGTCCACCCCTACTACTAAAAAAACCTCATCGAACCATTGACCAAGAAGGAGAAATGTGGGAAGCAATATAGTTGAAGATTACTACTAAATCCATAGCATGAAGTGACTTAATAAGGAATCTCCGTTAAACGGTCATAAGCTTTACTAAAATCCATTTTCAACATCATGCCAGCTCTAGAGGAAGAGTGAAGAGTATGAATCAATTCATGTGAGATAATGATCCCATCAGTAATAGACCTCCCGGAATGAAACCACTTTGTTCTTGTGCCACTAATTTAGAGAGTAGAGGGTTCATTCTTGTGGCAATGGCTTTTGAGATAATTTTGTAGGACGTATTACAGAGAGAGATTGATCTAAAGTTATCCAAAGAATCTTTGAAGACTTTTTAGGAAACATGCAAATGAAAGTATGATTAAGTGTGCCCAAGAGCTTGCTTGCATACGATGGGATTCCTCAACAACATGCCGGGTGTATCCCCAATAAATTCCCGAAGTCATGATAGAAAGAGGCGGGGAAACCATCAGGACCAAGTGCTTTGTCCCTTTTCATTGAAAAAACAATTTTATGAACGTCCTCCTTGGAAAAAGGGGAAAGAAGCTTAATATTGTCAAGCATCGTCAACCAAAGAAGGGATCTATTGAAAGAAGGGAAGCTGAGCACCCAAGGGGTGGCTGAATCACCATTCAACAAATTTTGGAAAAAAGACACCGATTCAGATTTGATCTGAATTTGGGTGGATGCCACAGAGTTGTCTTCCAATTGAAGGGAGGAGATATAATTGGAATTTCTTCTAGCTTTCACCGACACGTGGAAGAAATTTGTATTTTTATCACCATCAGCCAACCAAAATTCCCTCGATTTTTTTCTCAGTGAGTTTCCTCTTTAAGGAGGAGATCATCGAGCTCCCTTAGTAGTAGTTTTTCTTTAAGAAAGTCTATCGATGCATCCCATGTGAGAAAATAGAGTCATTAAGAATACGAAGCTCTTTTTCCACTCTGATTTTCTCTTGAAAGATGTTTTTGAAGTAGGAGACATTCCAGGCCCGCAAATTATCTTTCAACATTGAGAGTTTTTTGGAGAGAATATACATCCAAGTCCCTTCGACCTTGAAGGAATCCCACCAAGTTTTAATCAGAGGCCTGAGAGAAGAATCCTGCAACCACATGTTTTCAAATTTGAACGGTGATCGTCGAGGGGGAAGATCAAAGGAGATGATTAAAGAAATAGGAAAATGATCGGAGCTGGAAAGAGGAAGAACAAAGCATTTTAGAAGAAAGTTGTGATGCAACCAAACTTTAGAGACTAGAAATCTGTCAAGGTGCACCGCCATTGAACTGAACCCAAGCCTCCGATTATTCCACGTAAACCAACCCGAACACGGCTCCAAGTCCACAAGATTGGTGGAAGACACAAAGGAAATGAAATCAACTTGAGAACAAGGCTGCCATTGAATACCTCCTCGTTTATCAGTATCAGAGAGAGTTGCATTAAAATCACCTATAACTATGATCTTGGAGTTTGAAGCCGAGGCAAGGACAAGCTGAAGTTTAGACTAGAGCTCCCTTTTCTTTTGCAGAATAGAGGGACCATAAACATTACATAAGAAGAAGGCCTCATCAGAATGTTTGATAATAACCTTGCACCAAATGAAATTTGGATCAACCAGGAGAGGTTCAAGACTACAGCAAATAGATTTCCATAGAACACCTAGCCCACCCAAGCGCCTAGTGAATCCGAGAAGCAACCTTCCTAGCCTTTCCATTTTTGAAACCAACCATTCTTACAACCTACTATAGACATCTTAGTTTCTTGGATCAAGCATAAATCAGCTAAAGAGTTAGTGACATAATGTCTTAAAAGATGTTATTTGTTAGGAGAATTCAAGCCCCTAACATTCCAGGAGAAGAGGATCATTCGATCTTCTCGAGAGGACCCACCTCTCTTACTCAAGGAAGGAAAAAAGGAATGAAGTGAAGCCGATTACCTGTAGCAATTTATTTAAGGGAAATGTTACTCTTGGAGGGATGACCTTGAGTACCCCTTGGCCCAAAATCCATTCCAAGAATTGATGGAGTTGGAAGAATCGGGTGCATTTGCTGGTGAGCCAATGTCGAGACTACGGGGACAACATCCTGAGATCCACATTGATCTCCATCAATAGAAAGGATTAATTCATCCTTCTCGTTCACCCATTTCTCCAAAGAGTCAACATTCCCACCCAGGCCGAGAGAAATACCTTCATGAAATAAGGATAAAATCCTAGAAGAGTCCTTAACCACTGAAGAAGTTTCTTTAACAAGAGAAATGGTACTCGGGTCCAAGGCCATGGACTCATCCTTAACCCTTTGAAGTAGTTTCTTTAACAAGAGAAATGGTACTCGGGTCCAAGGCCATGGACTCAAGCGCAAGAATCGAGTCATTAATGTCTGCTTTTGGAGGTGGCTCTTTTTTACTAGAGGAGGAGCTGGATGTGAAGAAACTTGGAGAGGAATATATTTCTTTCTCCACACCATTTTGCTGGGAACATGGGATTTATGGCAAGATTTTTGGAAATGACCTATTTTTTGCAAATGAAACAACTGTCAGAAACTCCTTCGTATTCCACCTTCTGTTCCCATTTCCCGAGGGGGAAGAGATGACTATGAGATCTTGTAGCTTTTTGTTAGGATCAATTAAAATGTAGATCCTAGCGAAGGACGAAAGGGTACCTTCCAAAGTGACAGGATCAATGCGAACGACACGCCCAAGGCTGGAGTAGATCTTGTGGAGAGTGGTGGCAGACCAAAACTCGCTAGGAAGTGAATAGAGCCTTGCCAAAACTTGGAAACCTTCCATTTCCACTTTTGTTGGGTCAAAATGTGTAGCCCACTTGCAAATGACTACGTCTGAGTCCGCACAGAGAGAGTCTTTTCTCTCCATGGTGTCGTTCCTTTGAGCTTTACTCTGAAAGATTACAAGAAAGAAGCCTCTTTCCAAGAAGCGGATTCTGAGGCCACTACCCCACTAAATATCACACCAGTTTTGAATGCCTTCCAAAGAGAGCCGATGACCAATTTTTTTTGTGATGATTGATTTGCTTTCGAGAAGGTTAAGTTGGGCCGCTAGGTCTTCTGAGTCCACTAGAGAAACTGAGACGAAATCAACAGGGTCTGAGAAGAGGCTTGGCAGACCACTTTTACAATTTTCAATGATCATACTATCTGGAGTGGAGCATCTGGGACCCGACACATTCTACGCATTGCCTCCGCTGAGGCCCGGAGCTGCGCAGGAGGCACCAGCTCAACATCACGAGAAGGGGCGTCCAAATGACCACTTGTATAGGCTAATTTTTGAAAAATATGACCGTTCTGGTCTAAAACGCCTCTGCTTCCCTTTGGCCATCGTTCCCAATACTATGTACAATAGTTGTGAGGTCCTCGGTTGTTGTCCGAACTTTAAAAATGACTAGTTTTGCCAATTTTTTGATGGATAAGTCTCAATTTGCTAAATGGAACAAATTATAGCATTTGGAAAGTGCATTTAAAAGCTTGTTTTATGGCTAGAAAGCTTTGGGATCTGGTGAATGGTATAGAAAAATGTCCCATAGGGAGACAAGCTACCCCTAAAAACCTCATTTGATTTTCTTAGAGATCTCAGGAAGCTCTATCCATCATATTGTAAAGCATTAGAGATGAATTCTTGATGCATATAGGCCATATGGACTTGCTTGCAGATGCATGGAAGTAATTAGAAGCCATGCATGAAGGCAATAGGTTGTCTAAGATAATTAAACTGGTTTTAGAGCTGTTCACAACTCCCATAAAGGGGATGAGAAAATTGTCAATTATTTAGCTAAAATTAAGAGCATTTTTTTAATTGCAAACAGTCTTGAAGGGACTATACCCTGTATACAGAAGGCTCAAAAGCCAAATATCAAAAGAGGTAAAAACAACCCAAAAAAGAGCAAAACGTCCAACATCAGAGGGCTCAACAGCCAGATAATACAAAACAGTAATAAAACAGGATCAAGACATACAGTGATCCGAACAAAAGCAGAAGAGACAAAAAACGAACAAGAGATAACCATCACTGGACATCTCAGCCAAAAGACAACACCAAAACCGCCAGTCAACAACAACTTCGTAGCCAGTAAACAACAACAAAGCTCCGCATCACTTGATAGCCCGGTCAATCTTGGCTTTGATCGTTTGAAGCGAGACAAAGAATGCAATGGCGGTGGCCTGGGAAGGGTCTTTCAAATCCACCTGAGCAATTACAATATCTCTTTTCTCCTTGGAGCCCCAAATGTCCTCGGTAATACCACTGAGACTGAAAATACTACGAACATGTTGTTTGATGAAATTGTAGATACTTTTAAGGGCTAGAGAGGATACAGTCATTACGTCCTTTTGCATTTCCAAGTCTGCCATCCAGAGATTGGAGCTTCTTGAAAATTTCAGTAGTGATATCCTCCTCTTCATCATTTTGCAGTTTCCTTTTGCCCTTAGCTTTATCCATATCTCTAATAACACTCTTAAGTTCTTGAATTTCCTTTTCCATCTTACCCACTCTGACCAACAAATCCTCATCCTTAGGCTCCTCCACCGGATTACTAATGTGCAACAGATTCACGGCAAGCTCCAGGTCTTTATGACTTCTAAGAACCCTCTGAGAAGCAGGGACCTTTGTTTTCATCTCCTTCCTTTTCTTGCTAGTTGAAGCAGTGTCAAGCTTCCTTTCGTAGAGGGGAGAAATGGAGGCGGGGGTAGGGGGAGGAATGAAGGTAGAGGGAGGAGCAGAATCCAAGTGGGGACAAGGTGCGGTGGTGGTGAATAAGCAGTATTAACCCTTGATGAAGGGGAACCACCCTAGTGTGATTTTGAACTTCCAGAACCGATTTCTCCAAAGAGTTCAACAAGTAATGAGGGAAGTTGATGATGATGTCTCTACGAAAGTGATTAAGAAAGATCAAATGCTTTTGGGGAATAGTGACAAATCTCCCTCTAAAGTAACATACCTTACTACCATCCTTGCGATCTCAGCAAATGGCTCGGGAACAGAGGCAAGCTTGATGCCGGCATCACAAATTCAAGATTTTCCCCCTCATCAAGAAACTTCTTAGCTTCTACCTCTCTGTCCACCCGCTTGTTAAAGAATTTGGTGCCATCTAGACTGAGCCTGGTGACTTGGGCAATAAGCTCCTCTGATATCTCAACCTCGATGTTGTTGTACTTAACCACGCGATTCCTCCATCCCTGAGCAAATTTAATAGAGAGATCCTGATCAAAACCTTGAATTTTTTCAATAAAGTTTGTTAGACCCCCTTTTTGAAGGTAGTTCCAAAGAACTGTATCATCTTTCCAAGATGGATTATGGGTGGGCTCAGTCTTGCAAGGTGGTCCCCCCATTTTTCCTGTGTCTCTACCCGCAACGGTAAAAAATTGAAAACTATGCGAATCAGCCTCAGCTCTGTTTTGAATCCCTCCCAATCATGTGAAAAGATGTAATTATTAGACTTTACTTTGTAATTATTTAACCACTCCTTAGCATCCGCCCTATGCCTATTAATGATGATGCTCCAGGTTGCGTAAATCTTTGATGATGTCATCATTTTGTACTTAAAAAGCCGCTCCTTAGCATCAGCACTACAACCATTAGTGATTACGTTCCAAGCCATGTAAATCATTGATGATGTCTTCATTAACTTTAGTGGGAAGAATGTCACCTCTTAGCCAAGTTTGAAAAGTATTATTAACCCCAAAATTTTCCAAATCATCTGCCACCCTATTGCCTTCCCGGTAGGTATGTTTGATTTCAAAATTTTCAAAACTCTTAGCTTCAACAATGAAGTCTCTGATTGACCAACTGGGGGATTGTTTTTGATTTAGGAGATTGATAATGTTCAGCGAATCACCCTCAATTATAATATTTGAAATATTACAATCCCTGGCTAGCCTTATTCCCCAAAGAGCAAAGCAAGAGCTTCTGAGTAGTGGTTAGTTTGCCTACCCATTTTTCTAGAAAAAGCGTGCAACAAAACAACCTCTGTGATCTCTAATGACTCCCCCACCTCCAGAATCTCCAGGATTGCCTTTTGAGGCCCCATCAAAATTCAATTTATGCCAAGCACTGGGAGGCTTAATCCATCAGATAGTGGATCTATCAATACTATTATTATTCTTATGCAAGACAGTGCCTATATTCCAAGTAGCCAAAATGTGCTCTTCTTCCTCAGGGTAAAGTCTATTTTTAGGAGGTTTAAATCTTTCAATGTTGTCCTTCACATCAATGATAATTTCTTTGTAGACTTTGTTACATAACTTTCTAGTATTCCTGAAAATGACATCATTACGAGCTTTCCAAACTCGCCACATGGTGTGGGGTAAAACTAGTTGCCATAATCTCCTCACCACACAATGTTTGTAAGGAGAGTTCCATTGTTCCTAGGCCTGAAGACAAGTAAGGGGAAAGATCCAATCCTGATTAAATTTTGCAAAAATAAGATGCCAAATTTTGGAAGTGTACTTACAATGAAGAAATAAATGTTTGATGTCTTCTGCTTCTTCCTGACACATGCAAGCATCTATTCGGCATGATGAACCCTTTCCTAATGAGATTTTCATTAGTTAGGATCTTGCCTTTAATGATGAGCCACTAGAAAAAGTTCACTCTAGGGGTTAGCTCTGGCATCCACAACTTATGCCACTCAGTATCACTTTCAATAGAGGCAAAGAAAGAATTGTAACCTGATTTAACCGAGTACTCTCCATCAAAAGAATCTTTCCAAATGAGCTCATCCTTATGATTTTGAGGACTGATATGAATTAGGGAGAGATGACTCTACATAGATGAAACATCAGGCTACACATTATCCTCATCTACTTTTAACTGTTTCCATTTCCTTTTGTTTTCATCCACCTCAATATATCCCTGTACTTTGTGCCCATAATTTCTAATTAAGTTGTCTTTAATGTGACCATAAGAGGAAAACCAGTTAATATCTGACCATTTATCAGTCTAGAAATTAATGTCTTGACCATCCCCAAGCTTCCAGCTACATCCCTGAGAGAGAATATGTCTGACGTGGAGAAGATTGTTCCAGAAAATAGAACCATTCGGAAGAGACTGATCAGAAATAAAGGAATTCTTGCTTTGGTTGGAAAGGTATTTGATTTTAACCAACTCTGTCCAAGGCTTGTGTTCTTTTATAAGTCTCCAACCCAACTTTGTAATAAGAGCAAGCATTCATATGTTTGATTTCTTTGATTCCTAACCCCCCAATCCTCTTTGGTTTACAGACCTGCTCCCAAGCCACTAAATGGTACCTAAACCTGTCTTCAGTACCATGCCATAAAAAGTGCTTTTGAATTTTTTCAATACTATTCAACACTACTACTGGAATGTTGAACATTGACATGATATAAATAGGTAAGTTCTGAAGAGTGCTTTTTATCAATAAACACTTGCCTGCACTTGAAAGTAAAGCTCCTTTCCAACCAGCTAGTTTTTTTGAAATCTTTTAATAAGATCATTCCAAACCTCATTAGAAACCTTACAAGTACTCAAAGGGAGTCCTAAATAAGTAGCGGGTAGTGAATTAATAGTGCATCCAAGTATAAGAGCAATATTTCTTTGCCTTTCAATAGGAGTATTGAAGAAATAGATAGAGCTTTTGTCAAAATTAAATTTTTTCCCCGAGGCTTCCTCATAAAATCTAAGAATAGTTTTGATAGCCTTCGCCTCAATTATTGAGGCCATCAGAAGTAGGAGAGTGTCATCAGCAAACTGCTGGTGTGAGGAAACCTGATTACCAGAAGTAGGTTGAAAGCCCTTTATCATACCAATATTAATAGCTTTTGAGATAGATCTGCTTAAACTATCAGCCATTATAATGAACAACAAAGGGGAGATTGGATCCCCTTGCCGAATTCCTCTATTGCTGGCAAAAAAACCAACCGGTTCCCCATTAACAACCACTAAGAATCGGGAAGAAGAAATGCAAGAATGTATAATTTTCTTGAATTTATTTTGAAAACCAAACTTGGATAAAACCTCATCCATGAATTTCCATGAGACTCTGTCAAAAGCCTTATGCATGTCTAACTTGATAGCCATCCTTTTTTTACTTTTATCCATTGAATGAATTGTTTCATGGACCATAATAACTCCATCCTGAATAATTCTTCCCTGAATGAATCCGCTCTGTGTTGAGAAATAATCTCCATTAGAATAGGTTACATCCTAGTGGTTAAAATCTTTGTGAAGATCTGATATATTACATTAACCAAACTGATTGGCCTAAAATCTTTGAAATCCTTTGCATCCATCTTCTTAGGAGCAAGCACAATATGTGTATTATTTAACTCTTTTATGAGATTTCCAGTTCTGTAAAACTCATTAACAACTTTCAACAGATCTTTGGAGTAGATTTCCTAGCATCTTTGGAAGAAGTTTGCAGAAAAACCATCAGGGCCTGGAGCCTTATCCCCTTCTAGAGCAAAAAAACTTTTTCAATTCCTCAATGGTGACAGTTTTGGAAAGACTCTTAAACCTCTCAGCAGGTAGTAAATTATTAGGAATAGAGTCTAAGAGAAAGGAGGCCACTTGCTCGTTGTAGGAATTATTCTCAGTGAGCAGATTCTTGTAAAATTTGAGGGCTTCTTCTTTGATGTCTTCAGAATCCATAGTAATGTTCCCATTTCCCTTAGAGACTTCAGTAATTCTGTTACAAGCCCTATGTTTGAGGGCTATCATATGATTTTTAAAAAATTTCTGTCACCTGCTTTTAACTAGAGAGCTCTAGACTTCATTCTCCAAAAGGATTCCTCACAAGTTGTTTATATTATGCAGGTCTGAAAGTAGCTTTTTTTCCTGTTGATGATCCTCTAGGGTCATACCTTTCAAAGAAAATTTAAGCTCAAACTCTTCCAGCTGTTGCTTAAGCTCTTTCTTTTTTTCAAAGATATTCCCAAAAACCTCTTTATTCTAGATTCTAACCTTTTGCTTCACATTTTTCAGCTTCTGAAGAAGCCTGAATTGAGCCATCCCTGTTCCTTCCCAAGACCACCACTCTTTAATTTTGTCAGAATATCCTCATGCTCAAGCCACATCTTTTCAAATTTAAAATTGCAGTGGAAAGGTTTTGACCAATTGAAGAAATTAAGGGCAATAGGATTGTGGTCTGAACCCATCCTAGGAAGGAAGAGAGATGAAAATTTTGATCTAAGATCCAATTAGCAGAAATGAGAGCTCTATCCAATCTAACCTGAATCAATTTTTCCCAATTCTTCTGTTAGACCAGGTAAATTGATTACCATGAAGTTCTATGTCCATAAGATTAAGAGTCGATATGAAGTCAACAAATTCTTCCATGCTGATAGAAAAATCAGAGTTCCCTCCAAAATTTTCCCCCGGATTTAAAGGAGTGTTAAAGTCTCCCATTATCAACTAGTTCATATCCTCAACATTATTCCAAAACAAGACTAACTCCTTCCACAAATTTCTTCTACCAGCAACAATATTAGGGGCATAAATATTGGAAAGAATCTAGCTAGAATTATTCTCAAGGCTTTTAAAGATTATAGCTAAATGATTCTGGGAGGAAGAAATCACATTACCATGAACAATTTTAGTATCCCAAAAGATCGCTAAGCCTCCAGAAGCACCTTGAGAATCAACAAAGCAACAAAGGCAACATTCTCCTAGAAATATCTTTTACAATCTTCAACAACTTTACTTTTCATTTTAGTTTCCTGAATTAGAAGGATGTTGGGCCTATTTGATCTTTTAATTTCCTTAAGAATTCTTTTCTTAGGTCCCCCATTGAGCCCTCTGACATTCCAAGAAATAACCTTCATTAAAAAAGTTTTGGGGATGAGGTTGCCGGATGGTTCAAGATCCTTTGAGTACCATCTGTAATTTCTTTCTCAGTTTCTTTTTCTCTTACTTCTCTCTTGGAGAGTCTACCTTTTCTATAGGTGACTCCAATATTTTCTGTTCTCCTAGCAGTAGCCCTTGTGATTCTTGAGGTGGAAGCTTCCCAGCTTCCTATCTGCTTCTTTTTATCACTATAGAGCGATTCTAGAAATTTCTTCAAGACCTTTTAGTCTTCGTTTCTTACTTCTCACTGTGATGAATCCATCTTTATCACATTCTGATAGAATTTTCTTTATAGTAGGAGTAATTTCCCCTTCCTCTTTTCCTTTATCAACATCCAATTGTTGAGCTAATTTAGGAGTGAGCTCCTCCATATTGGCAAACTCTTTATCCTGGTTTAGATCTCTTGCTATGGATTCTAGAACCCCTTTGGCTTTTCCTTGTCTCATTTTGTGTAGTTCCAGAGAGCTACTCTTAGCTATCAGTTCTTGATGAGGAAGAGGAGAAATTTTTCCATCTCTTCTTCCGTAGAAGTGGTAAGGTGAATGTAAACTTTTTCATTTTCTTCATCAACTTCCATGTTCAGCTTTACTAGATTTGATGCCTTAAGGATCATGATGGATCCACTTCCATTTCCTTCATGCTTTCTTCACCCTTTGTCGATTCAGGATCATTTTCCTTTTGGGCTTCATCATGCTTTTCCGATTGGTGAATTTTGGGTCTCCACAGTTTCCTATAAACCGGTGGTCTCTTTATTATGGTCTTAAAGCCTTTTTTCCGGTCCTTTAACCTTAGGTTCATCTGCAAGCGGTGATCTCCTGCATGTTGGTTCTGGTCATCAGTTAGAGAGACTTTATCATCCTCATCCATCTGCTTTTGCCCTTGTATCTCAGAATGATCCAAGGGATTTTCCAACTTTTGCTTCATTTGTTCAGAGCATTTGCTGGCAAAATGCCCTAATTTATGACATTTGCTACATCTTAGTTGGAAAGCCTCATATTCTATTTGCTGTTTCCATGCCCCAAATTTGGACTGCAGAATGATGTGATCAGGCAGCTCCTGATCCATTTCAGATGAGACACAGAACCTTGCAAAGGCAAGTCTGGATCTATTTTTCATAGGTCCATCTAACCCAACTGGTGAACCAATCGATTTAGCTATATGAAGAAGAATCTCATCATCCCACAGATGAAGAGGTAGCCCTGGGAGTCTACACCAGATGGGTATGGTATGTATGTTCTCAGTATTTGGATTAAACCCAGGATACCATTTTTTAAAAAAAGCCCCATATTGCCAATACACCAGGGACCACCCAATAAGATAGAGTCCACATCAGCTTGGAGATTAAATCGGGCTAGAAAAAAACCCTTGGCCATGGTGGTGATAGTCAGATCTCCTTTTGGTTTCCATCTGCGAATGGCCCATTTTCTTATAATATCTACATTGGGTCTTGATCCCAAAAACTTTCCAACTAGGGCTAGATTGGTTTTCTCCAGAGCTCTATGTAGACATCCGTCAGGCACTTGTATGTGGGTCACCCCCTCATTATCTTTTGTACTTTTAAAATTCAGCCCACATGCAGGGGAATGAGGACCCACATTTTTGTCAGGAGGAACCTTAACAATGTCCGCCTCAGGCTCTAGATCCGATACTAACACCTTTAACCAGTTCTCCCTCTCTTAACGGTGCCTTAACAACTAGTTCGCAGCCTTTTGAGAGACATTCAATGGCCAGTGTAGCTGAAACCACACTCTCAAAACCCTCCCGTAGTCCTCCATGATCTTCAAACCCGCAGTCCTCCATGATCTCTTAGCTAAAATTAAGAGCATTAAATCTCAATTAGATGGTTGTAGCTATGAATTGTTTCAAGATAAGCTCTTATATGTCATTATAAAAATCAATATACATGAAAATTTCAGAATTTTTATCTCCTTTCTTAACTCTAAGTATTAGAATGAGAATGATCTTGCTTGATTTAGACACTTTGTCTTCTTTGTTAATTCAAGAAGAGCGTGTTAGGGAAAATTTTGATTCAAAAGAGAATGCTACTTAGGAACTTCTCACTCAAGAATCAAAAAGTAAAACTTCTAGATTCAGAAATCAAAACCATCCCTTAAACCCCCTTGTAAAGACAAGAAATCAGGAAACTTAAGAGTAAGTTTTGATGGTAGATGTCACAACTATGGAAAATTTGGCCATAAGAAAGAGGATTGTAAATCCAAAAAGAAGTCAAATTTTAGAAATAGGAAATGGAATAAATCAGATCAAAATCAAGATGAAATTGATGAGAACAATCATAGAGCTAATGTAATAACTCTATAAACTATATAAAAAGCATAACTATAACTGAAAACATGCACAAAATGTTTTTTTAAATATTTTTCTTCAGTTTTCTCTGGTAATGACATGTCTAGACTTCAAAAGGGTGCTTACATGGTCATTTTTAAAGAAAAATTCACATAAATCCATGAGTGTGTCCACTGTTTAATGGATCATGTTTTCAGTGAATGCTTGATTATTCTTGAATAATTTGATTATTTTTTCAGATGTGTTATCTATCAAGTCTTATCTCATTATGTAAAGACTTAGAATATGAAGATATACATATGTTGTTAAATCATTTTATGTGATTAGTAAAATATTATTATATGCATATCAAATGACACTTGGGGATGCCTTTGTGTTTGTATTGGAGACATCCAATACTGATTGCATCTAATATATATTTTACAAAGTGTAATATGTTGGAAGTCTTTCAACATATTTGGTAATTGTTAAGCATAGTGATATGTTAGTTGTTATACAACTAGTGTTTAACCTTTATACTTGGTTAAAAGTGAAAATTTGTATGATTTCTATTATGCTTATTATGATATTTGCTGATGTTGTGTTGGATATGCAATGGATTTGTGTTCAAGTTTTGATGCAAGACACCATCACTTGGAGCAAGCAAAAGAGCCATGTGGCTAAAGAGGTCTGCTGCTAGTAGTGATACACATAGGAGCTAAAGGAAGTATTCCTCCTCTATGTGAAGGCCAAATTTCTCTTGATAAAGAATCTAGTTCAACATCAGAGATTATGTTGTAGATACCTTCCCCAAGCCATTGTGTGTTGGGAACTACTGCAAGTTTTGTGCCTTGTTGGGCCTATCAGAGTTGCCCTTGAGGGGAGTGTGTATGACAATGCCACCTCTTAATGGCTTATTATAAAAGACCTAAGTCAACTTTTAAGAGTGGATCATGACCACCCAATTTTTATGTAACAAAGTGATCCTTTAGGGATTGGTTACACATGGTTGTAACATTGTATGTGAACTATAAGTCTCATGAGAAAATGCATAAGGCAATTCATTGTAAACTTCCAATACTTCCTCCATCTTGTAATAAGTAAATGTGTCACTCTATGTGAAGTTACTTGTAAATCCCAACGAAGCTTTAGTTATGGGTATGCCTTAGTTTATAAAAGGCTCCATAGTCTGATGTAAGTCTTCATATGTAAAGCACTAGTCTTAAGAATTTCTGTATGGGAAGATATTTAGATTTCCCTTGTTTGCATGATAGCTTGAATCACTGTTGCTAATTCAAGGATCTATAAATCCTTTTGTAGAAAAAGGTAAATTTGACATGTCTGGTATTGTTTTCTCACTTACCATTAAGGGGAGTGTTGGGGTGATAATTTCAAGTGGAATCAACTACTACAGTACACCCCAACATTAAATTAAAAGTTTGTTCATCAAAATTTATTGTGAAGGTATTTCACATTTAAGAGTGAAGCGATCGACCGATTCACCCACCCAAATTGATTTGGGTGATCCCTCTCAGATTGGCTATCAACAAAGTTTACATTTGTACAATCCAATATTAAATACTGAGAGTAGAATGTAAGATGAGCTTGAAAAATGTAAGACTTCTAGATGATCATTATATCAAATGATCAAGTGATATAGCTCTGCGAGAATACCATGAAATAAAAATGATCGAAGTGGAAGTCTTTGGGTTAAACTTGTGTAAATTATTAATACAGATAATGATTTACCAGTGGAGTTTTTCCTTCGGGTTTCTCCACTTAAATATGGTGTTATCTATCTCTTGTTCTCGCTTTGCATTTTATTTCATCTCTTGATCATTATGCTCTATTATTCGCTATTTATTTTAAGCTAGATTTGTGTTTGATTGACTATATACCATAATCTATATTCTTCACCTTTAATGGTGGATCTGTAATCTTTGGATTATTTATCCCCTGCTAAATCTAACAAAAATGACCTTACTCCGGATGAAATTCCCAATCACCAAAGTAATTCAATTCAAATTGACAAGATCGATAATCCCATTTGCCATCTAACTCAAACTTCGATAAACATTCCAAAAACACACATCGAAACGAAAGATTGGAAAGTGAACTATAGGAAGGAATTATAAATTTGAATGGTCAACCAAATATCCATTCATTTAACTTGTTAAAGAAGATAACAATATTGATACTCCTACATAATGTAAATGTACTATATGTAGTTGGAAACTAGGCAGAGGCCACAAAATGCAATTGAAGTTGGACACAATAGAGAAACATTTTGTGAAGGTGTATAAGTCTAAAAAAAGATGATGTAATAGTAATAAAAACAACTAGATGGAAAACTATGGAATATTGTTTACATATGAGATATTCAACAGAATATGACAATCATCATAAACATCTTCAAGACCTAGTTGAGAAAGGTGGAACAATAAAGGCTAAATTTGAAAAAAACTACGATGTAAGTCTTTAGGAAAAACACATACAATTGAACAATATTTCACATTTAAAAAAGGGTAGACCAATTTAAGATCTCATTTATCATAAGATATTGTTTCAATCTAATGGGTTTCAAAATATTCTAACAAAACACCGGTCAAATACCGGTGCATGGGAAATGGAAAAGTGTATTGGAGAAATTAAAATCACCGATTTGAGAGAGAAGGATGGAGGTTGGAGCTTTGAAAAATCTCTCAGAGAAACTTGTAAGTGAAAATGGAACAAAATGAATGGGGATGGGGTATATATAGAAAAGGAAAGGGTAGTGGGCCATGGCCTGTATATCAAGGATAAAGACACATGGCTGGGGAAAGACAAATAACAACAAAACCAAAAGTGTTCTTTTGGGTGACAACAACAACAAAAGGATGCAAACTGTTACCATCCAAGAATATAATCACAAGGTCAAACATCAAAAAAACTATTTTGTTACCGACCAGGTAACACATATGTCGAGTTGTTTTGTTCTTTAGTCGGTAACACATGTGTCAATGTTTACTGTTTTGTTGCCGACCAAGTAACACATATGTCAATACTTTGTTGCCATCCGGTAATAGATATGACAATGTTTTGTTACCGATCGATAACACATGCATCAATATTTTGTTACCATCTAGTAACACATGTGTCAATGTTTTCATTTGAGAACAAGTGGGGTGTGTTATTTGATGGTAACATATCTTCTCTGTTGTCATTTGGTAGTATTTCGTGCATGCTATTTGGTAACATTACGTACTTGTTGACCGATAATAGACCCAAAAATGACACCCGCCATCGGTGACTTTCAAAACACCTCTATTTGTTGTTGTCGTGAAATGCTCATTTCCTACATTCACCAACTATGTGAATTGCCTTTTTGTCAGATTATCCACCCATTCTATAATAAGTTTTGGAGGGGGTCTTAAAATGAATGTTGGTTGGAACTATTGATTCATTGATGGGAATAAAAGTTATGGGTCCCTCTTTCTAGTGCAAACTTTTTCGTTAATGAGGGTTTGTTACACCTACATGCAGAAATGGGGAAGTTTTATGTTCCCTACTCGTTTTAGAGTTTGGAGAGGTGAATCAAAGGCACAAGTTGTGGGTATGAAGTTTTT
Organism: Taxus wallichiana var. yunnanensis; assembly: GCA_018340775.1. Lineage (NCBI taxonomy): Eukaryota > Viridiplantae > Streptophyta > Pinopsida > Cupressales > Taxaceae > Taxus > Taxus wallichiana. The sequence goes on along the minus strand of CM031238.1, from coordinate 377,936,223 downwards.
TAAATAATGAAGTGGTGGAATAGTATACATGTAGCTTGTTAACACCCAAAGATTCTCACTTTGTTCACAATTTCTCATATTTAGTTTGTAGTATTCCATCAAAAGGGAAATTTTTGTTTTAATAAGGATCACCTACAAAAAGGTTCAGAAAAGGGTAAGGTAAGGCGGGAAGAAAAGAGAATTGCTTGAAAATAACTAGGATATGTCATCATGACTCCACCATTGTATGCATTACTAAAGGTTCATGTATCAACTTAATCCTAACATAACACGAGTTTAAGTGGACAAGGAAAAGAAGTCCGGGACTATTATTTTAGCAGACACTTATTAAGAAAACTTCCATTATTTTAATTTTTCTGCAAGATATTGTTAACCCATATCCATTCACGAGAAAATATTTAAAGCAATAATATTTTTACCTGAATGTTGGTATTTGAAATTGTTGCTACACAATTCAACCAATGTTACTAAAGATCATGAAACATCATATGGTAAACTAGCTACACAATGTATTAGTAAGAATATCCAATTGCATGTGCACATCAAAACTTTATTAAACAATATGCATCTATTTATTGACCTATGATTATGCAAGTAGCTTTTGTACACTTACATATTTCATAACATAGTAAACCAAATAATGTTTAATCAACCAAAATAATGTGAAATAGATAGTTTCACTCATCTAAATAAGAAACAATTACATGAAATAATAGAATAATGTAAGAAGAGACATGAGAGAATGTTGCAGAGATCGATTATAACAAAAAATTATAGAGAAAATATATAATAAGCACACTATATTATTGATTAATAAATCTGGAGCAATTACATGGTGAGAGAGCTTACAATATATAGGAGAATAATTGCCTCAATAAAAGGATTCAACTCCAATCTTCAATCCCACAATATCCTCTCTTATCTCTCCTAGAATCACTCCCAAAACCATCAACCTCTCTTAACTCTCAAATAGCTACGTGATTTTTTTATTCAACAAAATCACAACTAATACAATATCCTATATTGTTAATAATGAGTTGGTTTATGACTCATATTAATAATATTACAATATTTTATTTTTCTCACACAAACATGATATTAATATAACAATATTAATATCTTACTAACACTCTAACTTACTAATGTAATAGTACATTTAACTATTAAAAAAATAATGTGAGCACTAATCCAAGGCTTATTCCTAACAAAAACAAATCTATCAAAGTAATTTATCAAACAACCGAGAAAGCAATATGCGAGAAAATCACATACTAAGCAATCCTTGGAATTTCAAAGCATTTTCCTTATAATTTTTTTCCTCTTTAGAGGATATACAACTGATGTATATTTACAAAACTTTCCACCGCTTAGGCCTTAAAGTAGATCATCTAAAGATAAAACAGATCATCTAAAGATAAAATAGACCATTCACGAATAACTTACAAAAACAAAAGACAAAACTTTCATTTAAGAAAGCTCAAATTGCTTATTTTTAAGACTAAATAATTTTACAATAATAGATCCTAAAAATAAGCAAATTGATGCATGCTCGAGCTTTACGTGGAACTTCCACTGGGGGCTGTTCAAATAGAGAACACTTGAACTCACTTTGGAGGTCATTTACACATGTTACGAACTCATTCTCAATATATATTTTGTCTAGAATGGGTTGTCTCATCAACTCAACACATCTTGAATCTAAAATTTGATCGTGCCATAAATAGCCTTAACCGACTCATTGAGAAGTGAAGCTTTCTCTACTTTACTATCTACAGAGGTGACCAATGTCATGATAGTGGATATTTGTCTTACGCATTAGCTTGAGCAAAACTTGTGGCCAAAGTATGTATGAAAGTCTGTAGTTGTTGATCAAAGAAAGGATTATGAATTAGCCTATTGTTTAGTTGGTAAAATGAAGTGATTCGAGCTTTTCCGTAAGCTCAATATCCTTATTCATGGTGCTTTCTAATTCACTCAACAACCCTTCCATAGAACTCAACCAATTAGTCTATTTTTTCAAAATGTGCCCATGTAAATCTTTCTTGCATTCAAATCATATATTTTGACATGAAGAACATTGAAGCAAAGATTCATGTGTATGACTGCCAATAACTTATCTATCCTAGAGTTAAGCCTATTCATACACTTGCGTTGAATTTTAATTTGTAGTAACCCCTAATCTACTATATCTCTATGATTTCGTATGGTAACCAAAAGTTCATACAAAGTCACTAGGATAGTTTGAAAATTTGGCATGGTGCTCTTAGGAACAATCGAATGTATTTGAGAATTGAGGGCATCCATCCCGACACACATAATTTTGATTAAATCAATTATCATTTGTTGAGTAACATTAATGATGAATTAAGGATTAGTGCCCATGAATTCCTCCTCTCTATAGGATCTCTTAGAAATATTGAGAATGCCCTTCGCAGTCTCCATGAAACATGGGTTTTCCCTTGGGCAAGCTTCCTTTTAGTTATCCTTTTTGAGTGCCGCTAGGAGAGTCATATTTTAGGGCTACTTTGGGATCTTCAACCTGCACCATAGTAAAATCCATTGTTTGCTAATCTGCTAAGATATTTATATGTTTCCCATTGGGTGGTAGATGCATGTAGTTATGGAGGGAAATGTGGAAGAGGATCCCATCACTTGTGGTACCGATCTTGTGGTCCAACGTGGTGTAGATTAAGGCCGAGAAGGTTCTAGAGGGGCCAAGAGATGACTCATGAAGCTTTGGGTAGCCATGGGAGTAGAGAAAGAGGAAACATGAAGGTAAGAAGGGATAAGAAGAAGTGACATCGACATGCCGTTAGAAATGTTTGGGGAACATATGGAGTGATAAAAGGGAGAAAAGGTGGGTTGAGAAATCAACTAGATGGTGGAGGCATTATAGAAGGGGTATGGAAAGATAAATAAAGTGACATGGGTGCCTTCAATTTTTCCCAAGAGAATCTCCTAACAATGTTGCTAGAAGAATTTGGAGGTGAGGATGAACTAGCTAAAGCAGAGACAATGGTTACGGGAATTATAACTGATGCTTATGATGTCATTGTAATGGAATTTTCTAGCTGAGTGGGTGTCATTGTGATAACATGAGGAGATGGTAAATAAAAGGGAACTATGATTTGTGTAGAAAATGGTGGGGACATTGGAATTGGTATAGAGGAAGATGAAGCAATTGAGGCAATGGGTGCATAAGAGATGGGAAGAGGGAGAGATATTTTTACCAAAATGGAAGCCAAAAGATAATGAGAAACAAGGGGACTAGTTGAAATAGGGGATGAATGAGGAGTGTGAAAGCTAGTGGGGCCTAAAGTCCAATCACCATCTCCTACCACATCCTCAAAATAAGTAGAATAAATAATAACATCGGTGAAAGAAGGTTGTGAAGATGATGGTTTGGAAGAAAGAGTACCCACATAACTAAAATATACTAAAGAAACATTAGATGTAGGAGAAGACAAAGGAAACACATGTTCAATGGTACTTACTAAGGGAAAAAAAATGAGTGCTTTGACCAATCGTGTGATTGAAGAAGACCCTATGGTGACCAATGAAACACTTGCTGTGATTGAAAGTAACATTCTTAGAGAAGATTCACCATGGGAGGGATTAACTCTTTCTTTAGATGCAGGAAGGACTCCAATAAGAGGATTCTTGATTGCCTAGGATTTGTTCGTTTGAATCTTCCTCTTCCACTTCTTCTTCTTCCTTCCTTGGCCTAAGATCAATTCCACCGAGTTCTAATTGGATTCCCTAGAGTAGTATTAGTGACTTTGTGATTCCTCATGTTAATGGCTACAATTTGGTCATTGGTCTCATTCATGAAGACCAAGCCATCCTTGTGTATCTCGATGCTTGTAACCATAGGTAGCCATACCAGAGTGTTTTTGCAGAATTATGTCAATTTTTTTCTAGATCAAAAGGCCTTAAAATATGGTAATCCAAATGAAAATATGGCCTATGTAAAGCCACCCTTTTCACATTTTTCCTATCAATAAGAATTATGGAGCCAAATTGAATAGAAAAAGTGGGGTAAGTATCCTTCTTCTTCTTCACCTCCTTAGAAACATGGTGATGCCATGAAAAATGGTAGGCAATATCTTGTTACGCAATTTATCTAGGACAAACCTTGACAATTTGAAAGGTATGGAGAGGACACCCTTATCTGCGATCACTATGCAATCTCGATAGCACTAGAACGATCCCCAAAAAGTTAATGAATAGATAATTCTTTGGCTTACCCAGAGCATTAGAGTATCATATATGGCATTTAAAATCACATGGTAATAGTGATTGCATACTACTTAAATTTTATTTATGTAGTTATGCATACACATTCTCGCTAAAAACTCGGAGGCTATATGCGGATGTTGGGGTGTCCAATTGGGAAATCTCTAAAATTGTTACACTAGACATACTACATCTAAGAAAAAGACAATTTCTCTACTTAACCTATATAATACTATTATAGAGGCTATATGACAAAACTCCAACCAAAGAAGGAATCGTGTTATCATTGATTATCATGGCCAACAAAGGTACCCAAGTATAGATCACGTGCACAATGTCTGGTGTATTGAAAAACCTATTCATCAGAGCCATACCAATTCCAACTCCTCATTTGAATGCTATGATTTCCATTTTTTAGTGGATACCTTCACCTTGAACTTAGTTTGATCTTTTCGACTCCTTGAGCATTGTCATGACTTTGTTCTTTTGCCCCTACTCCTCTACAATGTCCCGGTTAAACATAATGTCTATTGGTGGAAGATGGTTATAAGTGAGGAAAAAATAAAAATGATGTTCCCAATAATATTGTCACCTTTTGACATTAAAATCCATCCCTGTAATCAGTGCTTTTGCCCATAATTCCCCGTAGTGAGATCACTACACAACACTACCTTTAAATTTCCGCTAGAACATGTAGTCCCATCTATTTAATTGCTACCATGCGTACTCATATATTTCCTCCTATCCTAATCATCTTCATCATCATCATCTACCAAACTAGCCTCTTCAACTTCTATATTTAAATCCATGTAATGATATGCACCTACAACCTATTTGTCAAAAATTGTGTCCTCGAAGAGCTGGTTTGAAAAGGTGTGTAAATGAGCCTCCATTAGTAATCTGGTTTAAGAACGTTCATGTGATTGTGTGTATATGAAGCTCTCAATTTGAAAGTAAAATTCTCTATTCAATCACACAATTGCTTAATTTTTCATTCTAGACTCTCTGTATTAGCTCAAATGTAGGGTATCTATTATGAAATCTTTGAACTTATTTAAATCTTGCCTATACATGCTGAAATGATGGCATACTATTGCAACATTCAAATCTACTCAACCATTTAGGCTACTTGGCATTGAATTCAAGATACTCATGTCTTTTACGACTAATGTGGATTTAATTAGCCACTTTTCATGATTTCCATGTATTTTCATAGATTCTATGAGTCCCATTGCTTTTAAATCCCACAAATTCCACTTGGTGAGATTTGATAACTTCACATTATGTTTTCCTTATAGGAACATGTCATAGTGAAAAGAGTGAACCAATGAAAAATCTCCACATGCTGCATATAGTTCTCGACCTATCATTGTTACTTTTATCTCTCTATCAAATATGTCTAAGCATGAAATGCGAGTCAATTAAAAATCTCCACGTGTGCACGATTCTTAGACATATGAGTGTTGCTTTGATCTCTCTATCAAATATTTCCAAGCATGAAATGAGAGCCAATGAAAAAGCTCCATATTGCTTGAGATATCGTGATGTCGGTCCTTTGCTATACCTTGCCGGTTGTTATTAACAACAAACTAATGAAAAAGCTCCGGTGGAATATTCCTTTGGGAAGTTAGAATTTAGCATAGGATGTGACACTACTAAAGGTAAAGTAAATATGAAATACACATTAATGAGTGACCTTCACATAATGTAATTTATTTGGAAAATACATAATTTGTAAATCCATGAGACTACTTTTCCTATCAGTTTGTGAATGACAGATAAATGGGAATACTCCATGTTTCTTCGTAATTGTTAGAACTTGTAAGATCTATGAGATTAAACATTGATGGTTTGCACAACACTGAGATTGCATTCCTTGACAAGTTGTAAAATGTCACAAATATAAAATGCTTGTTTTTCTTCTAAGTTAAAAGCCTACGAATTCACACTCAAAACCACAAGTTTGTTAAGGAAATGTTAGTCTATAAAACCTAGTTTTAAATGAAAAGCCATTTGACATAAGTGAAACTTAATAACACAATAATTTAATTAAAAAAATTGGCTATTGAGTCTTTTGTTAAGTTCATCAAAGGGCCCCCATTCTTTCGACAAAAGCATAATCATTCAAACAAAAAAAAATTGGTCCTTGAATCTTTTGTTAAGTTCATCAAAGGGTCCCCATTCTTTCTGACAATAACATAATCATTTAGACAAAAAAATGGTCCTTGAGTATTTTGTTAAGTTCATCAAAGGGTACTTACTATTTTTGACAAAAGCATGAGGAAGTATTGTTTACAACAATTTTTTTTAATTCAAAAAATTATACCTCAAAATGGAAGGATAAATGAGAAAGAGGAAAAATAAAAATAAATCAATATCAACTCGCTAATATCTTCTTCCTCAAGTATATTTGCTAAGATGGTTATTAACACTCCACTTACCCTAATTTTCATCCAATACAATGTTACATTGAACACATAGGACACCAACCATATAAAGTATCGAAAGAGAGAACCGATATACATTTTCAAATAAATTTCTACCTCCTGGAAAAATAAAAATCCTAATTAATTCATTAATATATTGCAACCATCCATGTGAAATGGATTACCATCCAAGATGCGAGGAGAATAATCCTTTCCTTTCTTTATGGTAGCTTAATCTGGGTGGAACATAACACTTGACAAAATGTTTTCCAAAGTGAAATCAACTCTATTTTGAGGAGTATGCAAAAAGTAAAATGGAGTACATAGCATATTTACAAAATTGGAATCATTACATACAAACATGATTCTCAAATAGATTAAATTACAAAATGAAAAGCTTAAAGAAAAAGATAACATTCATGACTTTATAAAGAAAAATGAAAGGATAAAAATACCAAATCTTAATGATAAGCTCAAAAATGTTAGCAAATTGTTACACACCAACTTTTAACTCACTTTTCACATTGGAATTACATTCACATAAATTATATATTTGAATTAACTACTAAAATACTACATAGATTTTGAGTTAGATTATTAGTGCACCACACATTTACATTTTTATTTGGAGTGTTCCACTAATGTTTACATATGGAAAATGTTTTTATAATTGACATGGTTTGGAGCCAATGGTTTCGAGTTGTTTAAGAGACATTAAAATTTGGGAAATTTGTCTAAATACAAAAGTTTAACTTGCTGAGAATCACTCTCTTCACACAAATTCCATGTTGAAGTTATTATAATGCTGATAGAATATAGAATTTGAGAATGAAATGATGTAGTTGTCTAAATTCTAAGTGGTATTGATGTAGTTGTGACAATTGAAGTTTGCACTCTGAATCTAGTGTTAAATATATGTGATTATTTTTCTAGAAAAAGTAACACAATGTCAAAAAGGATTTTATGGTAAAGGTGCTTGTTTAAGGTCATTTTGGTGTTATTGGAAAGTATGCTTAATCACTAGTAAAAATAAAAAATCAAATATCTGGGGTATTACAAATGGAGCAATAGATCAAGGAAGACATGAGAATTGTTTTTCCTCTAGATTGATATCTAAATGCAAAGTGCTTATTGAAAAGGTTGTAGTCCAATGGTGAGGATGATGGCTTGTTAAACCATCCATCAAGGTATAAAACCATTTAGATACCGACATGGAGAGTCAAAAATGAGACATGACTAGGGTCATTTATTAGGTAAATTTGATGGATTGGATGCCTCCTAATTATTGTTTCTTAGCCAATGAAATGGTTTAATATAAATGTACACTTATTCAACAAGTATAATTAATGATATGTATACTCCATAAAACAATGGAATAATGATGTTTATGTCTATATAAAATTATTGATTTCCCATCAACAAAAAATGGAATACTTATGTTAGAATATTAAAAATTCCATTGCATTTACCAAACCACACTAGTCAAGAAATATGTTTGGTAGGTGTTTGAAAATCATCATAAATATGTGATTTGAAGCACATTAGGTCATTCTTAACTTTGATCTTGTTATGCCAAAATTAATGTTTTTTTGCATAAGAACAAACAAAGTAACATTCGTTTTAAAAAAATTAATTTCTTTTCCACGGGGAAAAATATGAGCGATGTTTATTTCAAACATCTATATAGGTAATAATATTATTATATTTAACGGTATTATTAGTTATGTAATTTTCCAAAACTAATTTTTAAAAATTCAAATGGTTTGGTTTTTTAGATTGAGTTTCAAACACTTTGTATGCTATGCTTTTGTTTTTCTTTGAATTTGGTTTCTTGTTTGTCTAAATCTTTCTCAAAATTATTTGTTTTCCCGGTTTCAATAGAAGGTTGATGTATTTTTGAGGAGTTTTTGTCTCATCCTAAAATTGTGTATCCACTAAAATTGTTCATTTTCAATGCTTTACATATTTTCAAGATGTTGTTAGAAATAGTTTCAAATATTGGCAATATCGAAACCTAGCATATGGATATATGATTAGCTTTGGGATTGTTGAGTGGATCTGAAATAATGAAAATTTAGCTGGTGTTGAGGATTTTTCTTGAGATTTTGGGAATCTTCAAGATATTTTTATTATAAATTTTGTACTTCAAAGTATTTAGAGACTTCTAGTTAAGGTGTGTGTTCAAATATGGTGCTAATTTTGGTTGTCCTTGTGTTGAAGAGAGACCATTTTTGAATTAGGTGTAATGTATGATGAATGCATTGATGAATATGGTATTTGGGAGATTGGGATTGGGGACTAGAAAATTCACTTCATCTTAGGAATGGGATATTGTACATTTTAAGAGGAAGGCAGTCTTGGAAAATGACATCAATCCATGTTGTAGTTAAACTTCATTGTTCTTAACTTGGAAGTATACCTTAAAGGAGATATGTCTTGAGGTTAGAAGAGTATTCAGCATGGATATGGTTGAGAATGATTTTGATAAATCTCGAAAATAAATTGAAAAGTCGAGGAAATCAATTTTTGGCTTGTAAAGGAAGTTGTTGAAACATGAAGGAAAAATGAATAGTTAAAATCATGCATTCCACTTAAAAAGAGGTTGTTGATGCTTCAGTTTCTACCAAATTCATGTTTCTTGATGTTTCTACCTCCATTGATGATTATATTTCCTATTATTGACGACTATTCTTTGGTTGATGCTAACCTTGCTGTTTTTGTTTTGATCATGTCAACGAGCATGTTGTCGTTGATTACATTTATGCTCATATTCTTGATAATGTTGTCATTGATTATGTTGATGTTCATATTGATGATCATCTTAATCATTTTGATGATGATCATGTTTATAAGGGAACCCATTTTATGAACATTGGAGCATGTGAGAAACACACATGGAATTAATGTAAATATTATTTGAAAAATGGGTTATATAGGTGGTGGCCTTGGAAAGAACATCCAAGGTATTATTCTTCTTGTTGATGTAGTTTTCATGTTGGGGTTAGAAGGAATTTGTTTTTAAGATATTTTTGTTGCCACAGTTCTACGAAGGATTCCTATGGAAAATTGGAATCACAAATTTTAAATGCATTTCACAAGAATAATAAGGAGGCCAAAGCAAAAAGACACTTCTATTTTGGAAAGGTATGGTAGTTTGTGAGGAATTACTTCTACAAGACAAGGAGATGAGAAGGGGTGAGACCTTAGATACTTTGGTTTGTTTAAGGAAAGGGATCAAAATAGAACCCATTCATCATTAGGATTTAAATATAATAGTCACAATATTATAAGAGGAATGGTGGTCGACTTGTTGTTGATTAAGACAACATGCAAAGGGAATACATGGAGCCATTTGGATCTCACTATTGATTCTACCTTGTATTTTATTCATAGGTGACCTTAGAAATGAGATGTGGAATTACTATTGTTGAGAGGTAATTATCACATGGCTAAGGATGGTATTTTGGTCAAAACGTTTAGTAAAGAAGATGATAAAGAAGATCCATTTAGTAGATGATTCCATACTCGATGAGATGGGCATATACATATGCCTGAAGTGTTAATCTATATGTCGACATATTTAATTAGGCCCCATTTTTATACTCCTGCCCAAATATTTGGTGGAGATGAATATTAGATACATAACTATATTCTCACAAGATATTAAGTTGACTATTGTGAGATTACTTTGCAAAATGATGAGGTCGAATAGAGATATTGCATTAGCTCAAGCTTTAGAACCTATTGGAAGATTTATGCACTAACCCCATCATGGCGAGAGGTTGTCGTTATGACTCATGGTCATGTTCCAATTTTTAGGGAGGATGTTGAGGTCCTTGAATACGGGAGGAGGATAGGAGGATACATCATTGCATATTCTCAATGAAATTGTTCTTTTAACTAAAGTGTTCCACACTTATTTAGAAGATGAAGTTAAATATGAGTGGAAGAAGATGTTAAGCTCATTACAAATGATATTGCATGTATGGATGGTGTAGTCACAATCAACATTAACACCAGAGATATAATTGCATGCACATAGAGATGATATTGCATGAAGGATTACCATAGAATGATCGACCTTAATATTTTCACTATCCTATGTAGTGAATAGTACACAATAGGTTGTGTTTGTATTGAATTCAAACAAGTGTATTATAACCCTTACAAAAATGAAACTAATCTATTTATACTATATGATGTAGATTTATTACAATCTAGTTCCAACTGGGACACAATTCATTACTAAATACTTCTAGTCATGTTGTATACACTCTAGAAAGTATCATCTTACGAGCTATTCAAAACACTACTTAGAGAACTATATCATTCCATGCTACTAGTTAACCCCTTGGATAATCAATTGTCTAAATGAGTTATCTCTTGTTGAGCTCATCTCATGAAATTTTAAATCTCTCAATCGTCTAGTGAGTTAGTCTCCATCATCTCTTTTTGCCTTATGCTTTCTTCGAGGTATTATCACACAATGCTTTGGTCACTAGGTATGAAACAAAATATCTTCTTCCTATTTTTCAGTGTCAATACTTGGGGTGTTAGGGACATCAACATCTAGAATCTAATGGAAAAATGGTTTCATTTTATCCCCATGATTTTGTTTCCTTGAAATGATGTATGTGAATCCAGCTTGTGCCAAGATTGAATCCCACAATCCTATTTTTCTCCACTCAACACATTGCACAATATGTTACCTAGATTCCCATTGACTACTTTCATTTGAGGATGGTATGTAGATTTGAATTGTAAATGGGTGTTCAACTTATTCCAAAATGTTCTCCATAAATGTACAAGTAAAATTGATACTTCATTCAAATACTATATTGCATGAAAATACATGCAACCTAATAATTTATTTGAAAAAGATATTAACTATGTGTGTAGCATCATTTGTCTTCTTGGAGAATTAAAGTTTGCCATTTTTGATAATCTATCCACTAAAATAAAGATAGAATCATATTTTTATGCCTCGTAGGAAATGGATGCAACTTGACAATTTATTCGAAAAATAGACCAGCTACATGCATAAATCATTTGTCTTCTTCTAACAATAAAATGTGCCTTTTTGAAAATATATCCACTACAAATATGATATAATCATTGTTATTTTGCACCACAAGAAATTCTAAATCAAAGTGAATGCTTATATGTTCCCTTGATATGTTTAGGATAGGAAAAGGTCAGAATAACCGTGTTTTGACTCTTCCCTTTTTCCAACCATAAATTCTATATCCTCACACAAATTTATTTACATATTGTTCATTATTGGCTAAAATTAGCCTTCACTAAGTTGTGCCGATGTCTTTTCCAAACTGAAATGATTAGCTTTTCCTCCATAATTCTTTTCCTTGATCAAATTTCTCTCAAGGATCCTTAAGGTATACATAATTGCTTTCCCTTGAACAATAATAAATCTTGTAGAAAGTAATCCAACCATATCATTCTATCCATATTCACAATCTTATCACATGATACTTCTACATAATTAAATTCCTCATCATCTTTATATGGTTCCTCTAAACTATCAAGTCCTACCATGCCACACATCTCGTTCAACAAGAGAAAATAACTACTCAAGGAAATTTTTACCTTGTTTGATTTACCTCTTCAATGCTTTAATGCAAACGAATAAATATGCAAGAATTCAACCCACTTCATATGCCTTTGATTCAATTTAGATATTTATGGATTGTAGAACTTACAAAAATCCCTTCGTAAATATGTCTTGTGTCCAATTATTTAAAACTTTCTCCATAACATATAATTTGTAATCATAAACTAACTATCTTCACTGGCCTCATTTAGTTTCTCACTGAATTACACATTTGGGTTACCTCCATAACTCAAAACAACTCCAATCATAAGTCCACTTGCATTTTAGTATTACTAAAATTTGATAATGCCATACTAGTTGCTAAGTTACCATCCTCTTCAAACATTGAAAGCTACACACTACTTATACTATTGAGATGAACTCTTTCCTATCTTCACACACCATTTTAGTGATTGGTACATATATCTTGTTGAAGTTTCTAATGAAATTTGGATGAAAAATCTCCCGGCCATAAAATATTTAGGGTTAAAACACACTTCTAAGAGATGAACACTCTAATTAGTCTCACTTTCCTTATAATCCACTCACAATCTACATGAGATATGTTGGAATTTAATATTATTTGCATATATTAAATATCCCAATAGTGAATTATTTTTCATGTGAATTAGGAATTCTCATAATATCAATAATGTGAGGTGGAATGTAGCATTCACATATTTTTGTCTTATTAGAGATATTCCTCATTATAAGAAATATTGGAATTATATTTCAAATGTAACTCCTTTACCACATTGCACCATTCTCCTTTCATTTAATAAGAAATAGTGAAACTAGGAACATATATGGAATGTTGGCTAATGTAATGTTTGGAGTTACTTTGTAACTCATTATTTTATCTTCACTCTATTTCAAAAGTTTTGAGTCTCTTCGACACACTCCAACTCTTCTTCAATTTCTTCTTTTAGAGTGTTTCTTAAGGTTTATTTTAGTCTTTCTCCATATTTTAATCTCTCTCTATTTTTATTCTTTCTTAAATGAATCTCTATGCATATTGTCCTATCTTGTAAATGCTTTAGGTCATCTTTTGATAATACGTATGGTTTTTTTGGTGTATCAATTTTCCATTTGAAAAATCTTGTCTCGACTCTTTTGTGGTATGTTTTATGTTTCCATTATTTTCATTGCATTTTATTTAATTATGATTCAATATTTTAGTAGTTGATCTTGACATTATTTCTTACATGGTACTAGAACTATACTAAAAATATTGTTTCTAATTGTACAATTTTTTGGTGAAGAAACAAAGAATATTTGTTAGCGTTTTTGACACATTTTTTTGCAAGAGCACATAACCATGCAATTTTTTTGTCTTTGTATTTTTTATTAGATAGGGAAAAAACAAGGATCAGCTCCCAGGATACCAAGTACATGAAAGAATACATCATGAAAGCACTCGAAAGAAAAAAAAATAGGAACATGAAAAAAAAGAGTTAAACATGATTAACTTGAAAACAACAAGGTCCAGAAAATAAAGACATTTCACCGAAAAACCTTCAAAAGTTCTGGAACAAAAGCATTAATTTTTCTTTTTATTTTTGGAGAATTTGGCCTCCATGGTCGCAGTCTCCTTGTTATGCTTGAGCTATAGCTTCTTCTGGGGTGGGTCCTCCTCATCTTCACCCGCAACATCCTCCTCGCTCATCCTCATCCCCCTCTTCATCTTGAGCTAGTGGCTTTGGAATATTTTCTTTTCCTCTGCTCCTCTTCAACTGCTTCCAGATGAACCCTCATATCCCGAACACATTTTTTTTTCTTTGTATAACCATATATTATTTTAATATTATTATTTTTCTTTTCAATCAAACATTTTGTAGGATTTACCCCATTATGAAAGTTTTCTAGAAGATATTTCAAATCAATTTAAATAAGTTCTTCTATGATATGTTTTCTTATATTTTTATGTTTATTTTCAAAAATAAAAGTAATTTTTTTAATTATTATCTTCTTTTAATAACTATTTTAGAGCTTATAAGACCTCTTATGGTATGGTTTTCTTCATTTGTTTTCTTTTTACGATAAAAAAGAAGAAATATTTTTGGGTCACGTTGGCGAAATAATTTGTCACAAGCAAAAATTAGGGGCAGCTCCATTTATTTTAAAAAGGAAATATGTACACTATTTTAACCATTTGGGGTGACCTTTTGACCAAGGGGATCACAGGGGATATTTCACTAAACCCGTAAAAAAGTGATTGTATGAAGTAAAAGGGAGGAATTGTGTGAGTGTGGAGAAAGGGGAGAAAGTGAAAAGGAGGTTTTAATCAATAAATAAAATAAAAATTTTATTAACATAAAACCATAGCATTTTCAAGTTATCAAAGAGAAGACACCAATATGAAAAGTGAGACAAAGAACACAATTAACACAAATTTCAATTGCATTATATTCATCAAAAGATATAATATTTTCCTGGTTGTGTAGGATTACAATGCTCTATTGGAGTATTAGTTGAGATGGAGAGGAATACATTAAGCAAGAAATAGAAGAAACACAATTTTCTAGAGAGGAACAAAAATTAATCCTTTGATATGACAAGAGAGCTTCCTTAAATATCCTACTTTGTGACCATTCACATTCCTACATGACTATTCACCTTCTTTTCTAGAATAAGAAACTTTTCCTTATTTTAAGAAAATTACTTTTACAAAAGTGGAAAAGAGGCAACTTAAGTTGGTTTTTGAAAAAGTGCATTTTCCCAACGAAGAATTAGAAAACATTTGGAATACCTTTGGGAAAAACAACTTGTTACATGTAGAATAGAAGGAGGGAATAAGAACATCAATCAAAAGGTGATCTTTGGGAATATGATCATGTGAAGCGATGAACTAGAGAGTTTTATTGGATTCCCGTAGCTACATTAAAATTGTGCACTACCTCAGAAACTTTTCCTTCACGGGGAATGGAGGTGTTGGAGAGGATATCTAGCTAATTATCTATTATGCTCTGAATGATATTCCAATGCTTGAGCCACCTAGGAATATTCTCAAAAACATTAGAGATAGTTTATATGAACTCAACAAGTGTGTCCATGAGATCATCTCTATAAGACGTGAATTAGACAACTCACCTTTTACAATAAATATGAAATATTTAAAAAGATCCTCAAATGATACTGACCTTGACTCGCATTTTAAAGACACCTCATTTTTCTCAAAAAATTGTTAACCTCTGCTTTGATCTCACGACCCTAGTTCTGATGATATGGGAAATCCTCCTCGTAGCTTCATATAAGGATCTCATATTCCACTAGATGATTCTTACCCACGTGTGAGAGAAGTTATCCTCTTTACTTAGGAAAACTCACTTCTTAGATAATGTTTCAGGAATGACCACGCTCATTTTTTTGAGAGATAGAACACCTTGTTCCAGTGACCCCCTTCCTCCTTAGCTATGGTAAGAACATCCTCTATCTTTTCTGTTGACAAGGTTAAAAGTTTGAAATTCGATCATCCGATCATCTCGGAAGAAGTGGCTCACATCTTTTTGGAAAATAGAATCAATCCAAAAGCATGTCATTTTTACCATTTTCCCCATTCTCTTGAATTATTGTACTGTATGAGATTTGATCTTGTTCAAGGGAACAATAGACTCAAAAGGGGTGAGTGGAGGGAATTTTGGTATAGAACATTCTAAACATATGAGGCTAGGATATTAATTTGATCTTGTAACTACTCCTTAGTTGCCTCACTTTCCCTTGTCTGAGAAATAAGTCTTGTGATAGTTTTCTCAAAATTTTGGATCTATCCCTCTAGTCCAATATCACCAAGGGAGTATCGTGTCAACTCATAATATGTGATCGTAATCTCTGTTTCATCCTTTTCCACTCTTGGTCGAGAAAAATAAAAAAATTGAGATCTTGAGGCATCAGTCATGAGCCTAGAGGTCATATTAGTTTTTATTATGTGAGGAGAGGATTCAAAGCTTAGAAGAGAATTGAATACCGACATCATAGATTTGGCCATGGTACATTGACAAGTTTTGATGAGCTCTTGTAACCATGGGAAGACCAGGATCCGGTGAAAATGATGAAACATGGGTCATGGGATACTGCAAGAGACATTGACACTATAGAACTTGACTATACATGAAGGAGAAGGCATGTGAATGCTTTCCTCATGAGACTAAATATGAGGCATGGTAGATCGGTGGAAATATGTGATGATAACTCAGGAGACCTATGATTTCTTCTTATAGGAGAGACAAAAAACTCCCTAGGCTTGAGGACATTTATGTTATGCCTTTTTATTGAAAAATTCCTTCTTACAGGTGCTCAAGTGGATGCTCTGGGACTATCTACTTATCTTGAGGGTGTTCTTATTACCTTCGGGTTCATGTTTCTCTTACATATACCTTGATCGTTGCTTCTTTGGAGGCCTTATGGGATGAAGATGGAGGTGGAGCAAAAATTATCTCATGAACATTTTTGAAGAAAAAATTCCTTGATCTCTGTAGAGAATTGTGGAAAAATGGGTTCAGATATCATAGGTTCAATCTCAAACCAATAAACATGGGGAATTGGTTTAAAATATATCTTTTCTAGGTACTCAGGTTCAAAAATATCACTTCCATCATCTTAGATGTCTGTTTTCACCAATCGATATGGAAATCCTTCATCTGTTATAAAGTCATCCTTGAAAAATATCTTTGCCTACCTTTGTTTCGTTGGCACAATCTTCCCAGTATTCCTCCAATGCTGGTTGATGACACATTTTATGATTCTTGTGTTGTAATTCCATATATTTTTTGCTATCGAAAAAGACCTTTAGGGGAATAGAAGAACATGTTGAAGGAGTGAGAGGAAGCTTTAATGTTGTTTGCATTGATCAGATTCTTACAAGTATAGATTCCCAAAGAAATTGGGAATGTCATTCCTTTCTCTTTCTCTCTTGGAACCATGTACCTATGAAAACTACTTGTGAGATCAATTAACACCAACTTGTTACTTGGATACCACGAGAGTTTCAATGGTGATTATTTGAATCCCACGACATGGATATATGAGAAGGTTCTAAATTGAGTAAAGTGGCTACCATATTTACATATTAGCATAAAATATTTAGCTAAGAATATTCGGTTGACATCTCCCTCCATTTTTTGAACAAGATATATGACAAAAACATCATTTACCCTTCCAAAATGCATCTTGTATTTATTCCTAATGAATTATGGGTATGTTTGGTTTACTAGTGCATTATTTGGAAGATTCCTTTTGGGAGTGAGTATAGGATACCTCTAAAATTCAAAATAAAGTAGACCAAGTATGAGGTCATGAAATTCCTTGTGCTTTTAGATTGAGGAGCGAGAATGTAAGTTATCACTAATTATATGACTCAATAAATCACCGAGATGTAATTGTGGATATCACGATGAACTGGGACATCTAAGATTTAAATTTTCTCATCAATGATTCCCATAATACCTTTTGAGGAGCATGATACTGATTATATATATCTTCCTTGAATTCTACCATGGGAAGATTTTTTGTAACCGTGAGAGCTTGCGTGGTGTTTTCATCCAGCTTCCAATGGTTATTCCCTACAAAGCACGACTCTTTCCTTTCCCATTCAGCTAAGGTATATTATTTGATTAGAATCATTATGTTCTTGGGCCTTTGGATACAAAATCACCTTTAAATACCCTCTAGTGTTAGCATAATATGATTGACCCATCATCTGTAGTGATAGACTGGATTTCTGGTTTATAGTTCCTGGCATGGACAAAACAAACTAAAAGTATTGAAGATCATGAGGGAAACCAATGGATCAATACAAACCCTTGAAATATCATACCCACCAAGGCCATGTGCAAGATCCTCCTTCCATTCTCTACTTCAGATCATGAAGTTTATGTGTTTCACATTCTTTGTCTCTAATGTCGGGGTATTCAGATATCAAGATGGGAAAAACTTGTAACAAAATAATGGAACTTAATTTTGTCATTTTAGAGTTTAAATGGCCTTAGTAAGTGAGAAGAATGATTTGGTGTGAAGGAAAATGGATTCATGCAATTTTTCTAAAAACCCGTAAATTTGAGTGTATTTTGGTACTACGAGGTGTTGATTTCGTAATTGAAAAAAATTGAGTAAATTAAATCCAAATTGAATCGTGAATAAATTCATTGGAAATATAATCCTAAGAAGAACAAGTTCTAAATTTGGTTATATTCTCTCATCGGAATCAATGGGAAATTAGAAAATGGGTTCTAGTTATGAGAAAAGCTTTGTAAATGGTAGAAATGAGAGGTAGGGAAAAAATTTATCTGATCATTCCATGAGAATGTTTGATCTATTATTAGGCTCATTTTTAAGATCTTTAGGAGAGGAATGGATATTTCAAATTTCAATGGATTCTCTCTCGGAGTTTGAGAGAACGAGCTACATCAATTTTGCAAGGGTGTGGGGTTTTAAAGAGATTTTGGAGCTTTAGGAGTGTTTTGATTGTATCTTTAATATATTCAACTTGAGATCATGGGTGGTGGTTCAAAGCTATTAATTTGATAATAATAATGATCCCTCAAAGTTTCAAATTTTTCCTTCGTGGGTTTTGAGAAAAATCTAACTTGTAAATTTTTGTTTTTGAAGTGCTAAAGACAAGTTTATCAAAAAACAAGTAATTCATCTATTTTAAATTTTTTTATATGGAATGAGTAATAGATCATCTTGAAGGTGTTTTTTACAAGGAACACATGGTCCAAATTTTTGATAGAAAATGGAGTAGATGGCTAGGAGATATGAGTGAAACAAGGTTGGGGAAGCTAGGGCATCAAAGGAAGTTTTTTTGTTGCTTGGATGAAAAAAGCTTGAAAAGTAGCTTTAATGGCTACCACTCTCTAATTTTGGCTTATGTTTTAAGTTTTGGTGTTGTTGAGGAAAGAAGTGAATGTATAAGGTGGAAGATGAAATGGAGGAAACACATGGTGGAATGTGAAGGTGGAGAAGTGGGGTTTTCATAGTCCAATATACCTAGGTGCACTTTTTGGATGAAATTTCACCTAAAAATTGTGCCTTGGGTGCATAGTGGAGGTTTATTTGCACCATGCACTTGGGGATGGGTAAAAATCATGCCACACACACCTTCCGCAACACACTGTTATTATGTTTTTGGCTTGTATGACATGCATGCATCTAAAAGAGATGGGCCAATGCGAGCATGAAACACTTTTAGGTTGAAATTTAACTTTGAAAGTGCACCTAAGGTGAATTTAGGGTTCAAAATTTCTCTGGGTGGGAAAATATGGGTCCTACCATGACTTAAAGTATATAGTCAAGTCAAAAAGTGTGTTTTAAGCTCTCCCTTTATATTTTTATGTTGATAAATGGACCAATAGGAGTGAGGTGAACTTTTGGGGTGAAATTACACCTCAAAAGTTCACCAAATGTGCAAGAGGATACCAAAAGTGTGCCCAAGCACTTAGTGCATGCTCTGGAACTTGATTTGAACCCTTGACATACTTCCGTAAATGCTTTCTTTGCCCTGGGATCAAATTTTTATGGAATTTGGTCATAAAATGTATGAACTTGCATGGAAATGGGCCAATGAATCCAATTAACACATTTAGAATACTTGAAAATGTTATATTTAGTAAGTTTTATCGGTAACCTCTCTTTTGCATCATATGGTGCACCAATGAGATGAAGTACAAAATAGTTTCCAACAAGTGTGAGATGAAATAAATTATGAGTCATGAGGAGCATTGAAAATAACCTCCCTTGAGAATTTTTATAGGGTCACAAATCCACCAGATGTGGTGAGAATCTTACGTGTAATACTACAGTGCAAAGAGGCCACCTTGAAGCAACAATGCATGAAGAGTTTATCCCTTTCGATGTTACCAAAACATGGTCATAATAATTTAATCACAAAATAGGATCTAAAATATTTCTAATGCCTAGTATATGAGCTTCCAACACTTCTCAAGGCTCCTTAAACATTCCGCTAAAGTTGAATCTTAAACAAATTATGCACACTCCTTTTTCTCAAAAGCACATGCGAGGAAAACTTTCCCAAGACCATTCAATTTATTAAAAATTATTTCTAAGTCATACCATTGTGGAAAATACTATTATAAATTTTCAATGATTGTAACAAGGACTTTCGAAATTCTTCGAGGCTCCAGAAACATCCGTTGAAGTTGATATTTGAAAACAAACAATTTTGAAATTTTGGCTACTTGGACCAATTTGAATAGAAAGGGTAAAAATTTCATGGGGTTGCTATATAAAATGCAATAAAATTTCATATGCAAACAATTGGATCATACTTGAGGAATTTTTCTAGACCGAACATAATGAGGACATGACAAGCATGAACTCCAGAATCTCAAGACACTATGTGGACTGATGCCTTATCCATTGGGCTTATATAGAGTCAAAGAAAAAAAAAAACACACAACATGAAAGGGAAACAAAACACATAACAAGAAAAAAAAACACAATAGGAAAGGGAAACACACAACCTAAAATCACCTATGGTACATGCACGGGACAAGCTACTTTCACTACTTGTATAGCTTCAAATATTTCCCGTTGTGAGGAAATTAAAGATAAGTACCATCCGGATATAAAAGATAAAAAGTTTTTCTATAGAAACTTATTGGATCTAAAATGCTCTCAGCCACAATGAGTAAAAATTTCTATGACTACCATTGGGCCCTCTTCTTTATTCTATAACAAGAAAAGATCACCAAACTGAAATTCTCTTTCATTTTCCTTCTTTTCAAAGATCTTATTTACCTTCAATTAGTGTTCTCGAATCTGATCAATCATTGTTAACCTATCTTTACTAAGATTTTCAAAATACAAGATCCTTTTATCAAGAGAATCATGGAACTGTTCTTCCTCAAACTACCTAGAACCAAGTGAAGAGCAATCAACTCAATTGTGACGGGAATCTCAACATTAATTACATACGAAACTGAAATGGAGACATGCCAATTGCATTATTTGGAGTGATCCTATATGCCCAAAATGCATCGTATAACTACCCCAAAAATATGTGTTCTAAACATTGACACCTACCGTGGTGCCATGTGCAGTCCTTAATTTTTGAACCTCTTGAGAGGAAATGAAAATATGTCTACCTATATCTCCTACGCAATGTGGATATCCTCTATTAAATTTTCTCACCTGTCACTATGATGCTCTTCTATAATAACCTTTGGAATCTGAACACCTTACGCAAGGGCTAGGTGACTAGGATGGGTTAGATACACACTTAGGGTTCTCATTCTCTCCTTGTTCATGATCTAATTAGATGCCAATGGGTCATCTCTCTGTGCTTTCCTAATGTGGAGAAGAAATGATCCTGGGGTCCCTCGCCTTACGCGGGGTTCTTATCAATTCCACTAGTCATCACTCTTCTCTACCTCAACACCTCCTCAAATTCCCTCTATCACACATAATTGTACCTAAGTCATCTTTCCTCTCTTTTCATTTCATCTGCCAAAGTGCCTTCCCATCCTTCCCAAACTTCTCTCCCGCCCATGTGTGCGGTGGGGTTTCGGCCACGACCATCGGTAGGTTCTCCATTCTAAATTCAACTATTAAGATATCGATAGCTAAAGGTATCATGCACAAATAAGATCCTGTTTTCTTGCGTAAAAACAAAAACTCCACTTCCTCTAGGCACGAGTATGTAGAAATATTTTAATCCAAGGTATAATTACGTAGCACACATTCCCACTAATGATCTATAGTTCTTGTCCATGACCCATACAAATCAAAGAGTGATTGGTAGTCTTCATGTCTCCACACTTTCTTTCTACCAATCTAAACACATTTATTATACGCGTATGCTGCCATACAATTTTATAATTCTATTGGGAAGAAATTCAAAATTGGCTCATTTAGGAATTCATACAGATTGTCTTCCACTCACTTAACGCACATTAAAGTTAGGTCCAGTTCTATACCTATGAGAAAATGCGTCTTGGCCATCATATATCCAATTCTCAATATTCTCCAAAGACTATTAAAATGCCATGTGCATGCAACATCCTAGTGAAAAAATTGAAAAGAGGTCATGACAACGGAACTAAAATGTAGTCTTTATTCTCCCAACAACATCTATGTGTACTTACACTTCATCCAGCCCAAGGCTAGAAGCTCAGCCAAAGCATGCACAACCATCAAGTCCCTCTTTTGTTTGGTTAACAAGATGTTAACATGCATAATCATACTCATAACAACAATTCACTCAAGAAGATAAACATGGTAAATTCAAAAACACACATAATAAGGAAATCATTCATAGATAATGACTATTAAGATTTGAATTCCTTGAATACCATACTCATATGTAGTTACTTTAGTTATCCAAACATAAATATCCATTGCTAAACCAGATTTATTACATACCATAGAACTAATTAAATCCTTCATTGTTTACATGGACTAGGTGCTAGACCATACACGCACTCCATAAAGCTTAATCAAGAGCTATATAACCCATACTAAAAATAGGTCAATAACAATAACACTCAAACCTTACCAACTAACCAGCTCCTCCATTACAATGAGACATAATTTATATTTATTTGGTGTGGACTTTCCCTTCACCACCTACATGTAACCCCTAATAATAGACACTAAAGATAATTTGTGTGATTTTCCATATCTTTCTTAACTATATCTCAGGCTATAAACAAATCACTTTACTTAGGCTTTAATTCCTATTATTAACATACTTTCAAGCACCATTCCTATCCTTAGTTGCACGTGAATTCTTATTTATAACCTTTGTGTGCACCTTAAGTTATCATGTTTTCCTCTATTTTAAGCCAATTCTCTAAAACAACTAAGTCCCAACATTCTTCTTGCATGCGTGCAATCTTGCACACTAACCTATCCTTTTGTGGTGCACACATTTTTCCCACTTCCTTATTTTTCTTTCCTCCTTGCGCGTGTGCTCCCACATAGTCCTTCAAACCCATATGCATCTATTTTTCCTATGTGCACGCCCTCTTGTGCATAATAATTTTCACTGACTGATACTTAGTCATTTCTTATGACCAACAAGAATATGAAAGGTTATAAGTGATGGGGATAGATGAAAATTTATGTGGGGGTAGATGAAGTGGATTTTTTGTATGCTATAAATTGGAATGGATTATCCATTCCAAAGGGTTGGAAATTGTTTATTGATTATATGTTGTTGAGATTTACCATTACTACATCAAGTAATAAAAGTTTCACTTCTTCTATTTATTTTCTTATGCTCCTCTACTCTCTCTCTTTAATTTCCAACTTTGTAAGCATGGTGATCTTGTATAACCAAGAAGGAATTGTGTGTCCTTGATTAATGAATATGTAGAACTATGTTTCTTTAGTTTATTAGTATCACTAATGGATTGCATTGTTGTTTTATTCTAATTGAATGTGTACCTACTCTAGTTACTAAATGTGAATTCGTAAGCCTACTCAAAGCAATAACCCTCTCTCTCTTTATTTATCCAACTACCCTTTATCTCTTTTCGGTGAAAATTCCTCTCTTGTACCTTGTACAAGCATTTTTACATGTTTAGTGGAATATTCCTATGTGATCCCCAACCTAACAACTACCCAAATATTTTAGGTAGTTTACATTCAATAATGAGAGCCTCCCCATACACAAGAAGGAGGATTATCTCTTGAGCGTTGGTGAAAAATCAATAATTTACACTGTAATAAATTAATTTTCCAACAAAGAGAAAACCTCTCTTATCCAACCACCATTTGTAAGATTCGTTCCATTGAAGGAAATGAGTAATGGTCATTCAAAGATTACTTATTCAAATCTCTAAATTCAATGCACAACCTGATTTCTCCATTCCTTTTCCACATTGGAACTAAGTTAGCAACTCATGATGAGTGTTTAATGGGAAAAAATATTTTTCTCAATCATTTTATTTAGTTTCTTCTTTATCAAAGGTTCAATGTGTGGATTTACATGCCATTTTTTCTATCTTATAAGATTTTCCATTTGATCTAGTTCAATAGTGTGTTGGGATAGATTATGATCAAAACCTCTAAGATCTTGACAACCCCAAAAAAATATCAGTAAAATCTTGGAAAAGTTATACAAAAGCATGCTTCTCTTGTGGAGTACTCACCGTGCCAATTTTAAGGAACTTTTTCTTGTAAATGTCGAGATGGGTTCATAAGCTTCACCCTTGAATATCATGTTTTCCTTTTCCTTTTGAGCCGATCATCGATTTGAATATGGACTCCAAATTCACTAGACCTTTGGGCAATTTATTTGATCTAAGTTAGAAATCTTGGTTCCCATATTGCTACTCCAACTTATCCGATTTCTTGAAGAAAAATTAGTCTATTCTCCGATGAAATTCAAAATATTTTGATCACTCTCAAACACCGCCAATTAGTTCCATTGTTTGGTATGATAGACCTCGCCACTAGCTTGATATGTGGTTGTGATTTTCCCTCTTGAAATTCTCAATAACATCAAACCTTGCTCCAACTACAACCAAATTTTCAGTAGCTTCATTTATTTTCCTTATAATGGTGTGTATATTAAAGGCTTCAATATCCTCTAAAAGGTCCCATACTCTATGCTTGTAAGCTCTTAGCAAGTCACTTTTAGTTGCATTTGATCCTCTAACCTAGTTCACAATAAGTTAACTATCTCCAATGGTATGTAAATTTTTTATGTTCTTCTTTCTTGCTCATTACAAGCCATGGGTAAAGGATTCATACATTACTATGTTATTAGAGAAGAGATCAATTAACACCAACTTGTTACTTGGATACCACGAGAGTTTCAACGGTGATTATTTGAATCCTACGACATGAATATACGAGAAGGTTCTAAATTGAGTAAAGTGGCTACCATATTTACATAGCAGAAGAAAATATTTAGCTAAGCATATTTGGTTGACATATCCCTCCATTTTTGAACAAGATATATGACAAAAACATCATTTACCCTTCCAAAACGCGTCTTGTATTTATTCCAAATGAATTGTGGGTTTGTTTGGTATACTAGTGCATTATTTGGAAGATTCCTTTTGGGAGTGAGTATAGGATATCTCTAAAATTATAAAATAAAGTAGACCAAGTATGAGGTCATTGTGAAATTCCTTGTGCTTTTTGGATTGATGAGCCGAGAATGCAAGTTATCACTTATTATCGACTCGAGTCAATCACCCGAGATGTAACTATGGCTATCACGATGAATTGGGACATCTAAGGTTTAAATTTTCTCACCAATGATTCCTTCTTAATACTATTGAGGAGCATGATACAGTCATATATATCTTCCTTGAATTCTACCATGGGAAGATTTTTGGTAACCGTGAGAGCTTGCAGTATTTTCATCCAGCCTTCCAATGGTCATTCCCCAAGGATGACTCTTTTTTTCTCATTCAGCTAAGGTATATTATTTTATTAGAATCATTATGTTCTTGGGCCTTTGGATATAAAAACACCTTTAAATACCCTCCAGTGTTAGCATAAATATGATAGACCCATCATCTCGCAATGATAGATGGATTTACGGTTTGTAGTTCCTCACACAGACAAAACAAACTCAAAGTATTGAAGATCATGAGGGAAACTAGAGGATAAATAAAAACCACTTTGAAATATCATATCCACTAATGCCTGTAAGATCCTCCTTCCATTCTCTACTTCAGATCATCTAAGTTTATGTGTTCCATGTTCTTTGTCTCTAATGTCGTGGTATTCGGATATCAAGACGAGAACAAACTTGTAGCCAAAATAATGGAATTTAATTTTGTCATTTTAGAGTTTAAATGGCCTTAGTAAGTGATAAGAATGATTTTGTGTGAAGGAAAATGGATTCCACGATTTTTCTAAAACCCCTTAAATTTGAGTGTATTTTGGTACTACATGATGTTGATTTCGTAATTCGGGAAAAAAATGAGAAAATAAAATCCAAATTGAATGGGAATAAATTCATTGGAATATAATCCTAAGAAGAAAAATTTCCCTAAATTTGGTTAGATTCTCTCGTTAGAATCAACGGGAAATTGGAAAACGGGTTGGTTATGAGAAAAGCTTTGTAAATGGTAGAAATGAGAGGTAGGGAAAAATTTATCCGATCATTCCATGAGAATTTTTGATCTATTTTTAGGCTCATTTTTAAGCTCTTGGGGAGAGGAATGGATGCTCCAAATTTCAATGGATTCTCTCACGGGGTTTGAGAGAACGAGCTAGATCAATTTTGCAAGGGTGTGGGGTTTTAAAGAGATTTTGGAGCTGTAGGAGTGTTTTGCTTGTATCTTTTGATTTATTCAACTTGAGATCATGGGTGGTGGTTCAAAACAATTAATTTTATCATAGTAATGATCCCTCCAAGTTTCAAATTGTTCCTCCGTGGGATTTGAGAGAAATATGACTTGCAAATTTTTGTGTTAAAGCCAAGTTTATAAAAAAATAGTCATTCATATATTTTTAATGTGGTTTTCATAGGGCATGAGTAATAGATCATCTTGAAGGCGTTTTTACAAGGAACCTATGGTCCAAATTTGATAGCAAACGGAGTAGATGGCTAGGATATATGAGTGAAACAAGGATTGGGAAGCTAGAGCATCAAAGGAAGTTTTTTTTTGTTGCTTGGATGAAAAAACAAGCTTGAAAGTAGCTTTAATGGCTACCACTCTCCACTTTTGGCTTATGTTTTAATTTTTGGTGTTGTGGAGGCATAAGTGAATGTATTTATAAGGTGGAAGATGGAATGGAGGAAACACATGGAGGAATGTGAAGGTGGAGAAGTGGGGTTTTCATAGCCCAATATACCTAGGAGCACTTTTTGGGTGAAATTTCACCTAAAAATTGTGCCTTGGGTGCATGGTGGAGTTTTATTTGCACCATGCACTTGGGGATGGGTAAAAATCATGCCACACACACCTTCCTTAACACACTTTTATTATGTTTTTGGCTTGTATGACATGTACGCATCTGAAGGAGATGGACCAATGCAAGCATGAAACACTTTTAGGTTGAAATTTAACCTCAACAAAGTGCACTTAAGGTGAATGGAGGGTTCAGAAATTCTCCTAGGTGGGAAAATATGGGTCCTACCATGACTTAAAGTATATGGTCAAGTCAAAAGTGTGTTTTAAGCTCTCCTTTATATTTTTATGTTGAGAAATGGACCAATAGGAGAGAGGTGAAATTTTGGGGTGAAATTACACCTCAAAAGTGTGCCAAATGTGCAAGAGGACACCAAAAGTGCACCCAAGCACTTAGTGCATGCTCCAGAACTTGATTTGAACCCTTGATATACTTCCAAAATTACTTTCTTTGCCCCACGATGAAATTTTTATGGAATTTGGTCTTAAAATGTATGAATTTGCATGGAAAAGGGCCAATGAATCCAATTAACACATTTATAATACTTGAAAATTTGATATTTAGTAAGTTTTATTGGTAACCTCTCTTTTGTATCGTACGGTGCACCAATGAGATGAAGTACAAAAATAATTTCCAACAAGTGTGAGATGAAACAGATTATGGGTCATGAGGAGCATTGAAAATAACCTCCTTGAGAATTTTTATAGGGTCATAAATCCACCGGATGTGGCGAGAATCTTTCGTGCAATAATACAATGTAAAGAGGACACCTTGAAGTAACAATGTATGAAGAGTTTATCCCTTTCGATGTTATCAAAAATTGGTCATAATAATTTAATCACAAAATAGGATCTAAAATATTTCCAATGCCTAGTATATGAGCTTCCAACACTTCACAAGGCTCCTTAAACATTCCACTAAAGTTGAATCTTAAACAAATTATGCACACTCCTTTTTCTCAAAAAGCACATGTGAGGAAAACTTTCCCAAGACCATTCAAATTATTAAAAATTGTTTCTAAGTCATACCATTGCAAAAAATACTATTGTAAATTTTCAATGACTATAACCAGGACTTTTGAAATTCTTCGAGGCTCCCGGAAACATCTGTTGAAGTTGATATTTGAAAACAAGCACTTTCGACAATTTTGACAATTTTGGCTACTTGGACCAATTTGAATAGAAAGGAAAACATTTCAATGGGGTTGCTATATAAAATGCAATAAAATTTCATATGCAAAAAATTGGATCATACTTGAGGAATTGTTCTAGACCAAACATAGTAAGGACATGACAAGCATGAACTCCAAAATCTCAAGACACTACGTAGACTGATGCCTTATCCATTGGGCTTATATAGAGTCAAAGAAAAAAACACACAACATGAAAGGGAAACAAAGCACATAACAAGAAAAAAACACACAATAGGAAAGGGAAACACACAACCTAAAATCACCTATGGTACATGCAAGGGACAAGCTACTTTCACTGCTTGTATAGCTTCAAATATTTCCCATTGTGATGAAATTAAAGATAAGTACCATCCAGATATGAAAGATAAAAAGTGTTTCTATAGAAACTTCTTGAATCTAAAATGCTCGAGCCACAATGAGTAAAAATTTCCATGACTACCCTTGGGCCCTCTTCTCTTTATTCTATAACAAGAAAAGATCACCAAACTGAAATTCTCTTTCATTTTCCTTCTTTTCAAAGATCTTATTTACCTTCAATTAGTGTTCTCAAATCTAATCAATCATTGTCAACCTATCTTTACTAAGATTTTCAAATTACAAGATCCTTTTATCAAGAGAATCATGGGCTGTTCTTCCTCAACTTACCTAACCAAGTGAAGAGCAATCAACTCAAGCGTGACAGAATCTCAACATTAATTCCATAAAGAAACTGAAATGGAGACATGCCAATTGCATTATTTGGAGTGATCCTATATGCCCAAAATGCATCGTATAACTACCCCCAAAAATACACGTTATAAACATTGACACCGACCATGCTACCATGTGCATGTCCTTAATTTTTTGAACCTCTTGAGAGGAAACTAAAATATGTCTACCTATATCTCCTATGCAATGTGGATATCCTCTATTAAATTCTTGCTCACTATCACTATGATTCTCTTCTATAATAACCCTTGGAATCTAAACACCTTACACAAGGGCTAGGTGACTAGGTTGGGTCAGATGCACACTCAGGGTTCTCATTCTCTCCTTATTCATGATCTAATCGAGATGCTGATGGGTCATCTCTACTACGCTTTCCCAATGTGGAGAATACATGATCCTGGGGTCCCTTGCCTTACATGGGGTTTTCATCAATTCTGCTAGTCATCACTCTTCTCGACCTCAACACCTCCTCAAATTCCCTCTATCGCACATCATTATACCTAAGTCATCTTTCCTCTCTTTCTATTTCATCTACCAAAGTGCCTCCCATCCTTCCCAAACCGCTCTCCGCCCATGTGTGCAAAGTGGGGTTTTATTTGACCATCGATAGGTTCTCCATTCCCAATTCAATTATTAAGATATCGACAAGACTAAAGGTATCATGCACAAATAAGATCTTCTTGGCTTGCGTAAAAACCAAAACTCGCTTCCTCTAGGCACGAGTATGTAGAAATATTTTAATCTAAGGTATAATTACATAGCACACCTTCCCACTAACGATCTATAGTTCTTGTCCATGACTCGTACAAATCAAAGAGTGATTGGTAGTCTTCATGTCTCCACACTTTCTTTCTACCAATATGAACACATTTATTATACGTGTATGCTTCCATCCACTTGTATAATTCTATGGGAAGAAACTAAAAATTGTCTCATATAGGAAGTCATACATGTTTTCTTCCACCCACTTACGTGCATTAAAGTTAGGTCCAGTTCTATACCTTTGAGAAAATGTGTCTTGGCCATCATATATCCAATTCTCAATATTCTCCAAAGACAATCAAAATGCCATGTGCATGCAACATCCTATTGAAAAAATTGAAAAGAGGTCCTGACAACGAAAAATAAAATGTAGTCTTTATTCTCCCAACAACATCTATGCGTACTTGCACTTCATACAGCCAAGGCTAGAAGCTCACCCAAAGCATGCACGACCATTAGGTCCCTCTTTTTTTTGGTTAGCAAGATGTTAACATACATAATCATACTCATAACAACAATTCACTCAAGAAGATAAACATGGTAAATTCAAAAACACATATCATAAGGAAATCATTCATAGATAATGACTATTAAGATTTGAATTCCTTGAATACCATACTCATATGTAGTTACTTTAGTTATCCAAACATAAATATCCATTGCTAAACCAGATTTATTACATACCATAGAACTAATTAAATCCTTCTTCTTGTTTACATGACTAGGCGCTGGACCATGCACGCACTCCATAAAGCTTAATCAAGAGCTATATAACCCATACTAAAAATAGATCAATAACAATAACACTCAAACCTTACCAACTAATCAGCTCCTCCATTACAATGAGACATCATTTATATTTATTTGGTGGGGACTTTCCTTTCACTGCCTACATGTAACCCCTTATAATAGACACACTCTAAAGATAATTTGCATGATTTTTCAGATCTTTCTTAACTATATCTCATGCTATAAACAAATCACTTTACTTAGGCTTTAATTCCTATTAGCAACATACTTTCATGCACCATTCCTATCCTTAGTTGCACATGATTTCTTATTTATAACCTTTGTGTGTGCCGTAAGTTATCATGTTTTCCTCTATTTTAAGACAATGCTCTAAAAAAACTAAGTCCCAACATTCTTCTTGCATGCGTGCAACCTTGCACACTAACCTATCCTTTTGTGGTGCACACATTTTTGCGCACTTCCTTATTTTTCTTTCCTCCTTGCGCGTGTGATCCCGCATAGTCCTTTAAACCCATATGCATCTATTTTTCCTATGTTCACGCCCTCTTGTGCATAATAATTTCAGCTTGACTGATACTTAGTCATTTCTTGTGACCAACAAGAATATGAAAGGTTATATGTGATGGGGATAGATGAAAATTCATGTGGGGGTAGATGAAGTGGATTTTTTGTATGCTATAAATTGGAATGGATTATCCATTCCAAAGGGTTGGAAATTGTTTATTGATTATATGTTGTTGAGATTTACCACTACTAAATCAAGTAAGAAAAGTTTCACTTCTTCTATTTATTTTCTTATACTCCTCTACTCTCTCTCTTTAATTTCCAACTTTGTAAGCATGGTGATCTTGTATAACCAAGAAGGAATCTGTGTGTCCTTGATTAATGAATATGTAGAACTATGTGTCTTTAGTTTATTAGTATCACTAATGGATTGCATTGTTTTTTTATTCTAATTGAATGTGTACCTACTCTAGTTACTTGAATGTGAATTCTGTAAGCCTACTCAAAGCAATAACCCTCTCTCTCCTTATTTCTCCAACTACCCTTTATCTCTTTTCGGTGAAAATTCCTCTCTTGTACCTTGTACAAGTATTTTTACACATGTTTAGTGGAATATTCCTATGTGATCCCCAACCTAACAACTACCCAAATATTTTAGGTAGTTTACATTCAATAATGAGAGCCTCCCCATACAAAAGAAGGAGGGGATTATCTCTTGAGCATTGGTGAAAAATCAATAATTTACCGCAAAGTAAATTAATTTTCCAACAAAAGAAAACCTCTCTTATCTAACCACCATTTGTAAGATTCGTTCCATTGAAGGAAATGAGTAATGTTCATTCAAAGATTCCTTATTCAAATCTCTAAATTCAATGCACATCCCGATTTCTCCATTCCTTTTCCGCACTGTAACTAAGTTAGAAACTCATGATGAGTGTTGAATGGAAAAAAATATTTTTCTCAATCATTTTATTTAGTTTCTTCTTTATCAAAGGTTCAATGTGTGGATTTACATGCCATTTTTTCTATCTTATAAGATTTTCCATTTGATCTAGTTCAATGGTGTGTTGGGATAGATTAGGATCAAAACCTCTAAGATCTTGATAACCCCAAGAAAAAATATCAGCAAAATCTTGGAAAAGTTATACAAAAGCATGCTTCTCTTGTGGAGTACTCACCGTGCCAATTTTAAGCAAATTTTCCTTGTCGTCTAAGATGGGTTCATAATATTCACCCTTGAATATGATGTTTTCCTTTTCCTTTCTAAGTTGATCATCAGAGTTTAATATGGATTCCAAATTCACTAGACCTTTGGGCAATTTATTTGATCTAAGTTAGAAAGCTTGATTCCCATATTGCTACTCCAACTTATCCCGATTTCTTGAAGAAAAATTAGCCTCTTATCTAATGAAATTCAAAATATTTTGATCACTCTCAAACACCTGCCAATTAGTTCCATTTTTGGTATGATAGACCTCGCCACTACCTTGATATGTGGTTGTGATTTTTCCCTCTTGAAATTCAACAACATCAAACCTTGCTCCAACTACAACCAACTTTTCAGTAGCTTCATTTATTTTCCTTATAATGATGTGTATATTAAAGGCTTCAAAATCCTCCAAAAGGTCCCATACTCTATGCTTGTAAGCTCTTAGCAAGTCACTCTTAGTTGCATTTGATACTCTAACCCGGTTCACAATAAGTTAACTATCTCCAATGGTATGTAAATTTTTATTTTCTTCTTTCTTGCTCATTACAAGCCATGGGTAAAGGATTCATACATTACTTGTGTTATTAGAGAAACTAAAATGAAATATGTAAGAGGAGTCATAATTAATACTAGTAGGAGATATAAGGACTACACCTCCTCCTACTCCTTGTCTACTTCTTGATCCATCCGAAAACATCTTCCAAATGTCATCCTTTTCATCATTTGATTTGAAAACGTTTGGAAAAAGTGAATCCTCCTCATGTAGATAATAAATACCAAGTCCAAATTATTCAATATGATAATATGGATCAAAACCGTGACATTAATTGCCCCACTCATCAAGTAGCAAGTCGGGAATGCCCTCAATTTGAGTATCCTCATCTTGGATGCTTAGAAAATCCTCTTGATAAAAAATGATACAATTTTCATTGATGGGTATGGACACATAAGGATATATATGATATGTAGCAATTGGTTCAGAATTTATGGTAACCTTAGTGCAATACCTAGTCTTGAAGAGGATATGAGACCAGTCAGCTGATAGATATCCTCCAATTTTGGCAGTGAAGTCTCTAGATATACATAGAACAAAGAATTAAGGTAGATCAATTATGAAGATATCTTAGGGAATGGAAAATTTCAGGCATGCATGTAATGTGAGGCTTAGAACTTTTATAACTCCAATATTCCCCATTGTTTTTATATATAGTTTTACCACCCCTTTGTAAAGGGGCTCATATTTGTGGCCTAGCTGGTCTAAAATCTACTTGGGGATCACAAAGCTGCTTACCCCTAATTCAATCATGCAATTATCTAATAAATGAATACCAATGAAAATGATACATAAAAAGGAGGGGGTTTCATGTTCTTGTTTGGATGAGCTTTCTTATGATGTATTGCATTAGTAAGAATAACTTTGGATTTCTCTTGGGATGATTCTCTTGGAATAGAGAAGTCGACCATAGATTCTTGCAAGAGATATCTCTAACCTGAAATCACCAAGGAGTCCCACATTGAAATACTCACTTAGGTCTTCTTCATCTATTCAAAGATGCTAAATTATATTTTTGTTGGAACTTTCATGCAACACCCTTTTTGTACATTTGAGATGATGCAATAGGTCCTTTAGGTTGATTTTACATGTTTGAGGTCTTCCCTGTGTGGTTTCTTTGCATGTTAATGTATGGACATAAATTTTCACCTCTTTAAAGTGTTAGGGTGAGCTGAGAAGGCCCCAAATTTGATGATTTCCCTTCTCCCAAAACTCTTCTCTTTGATCTAGTGTTAGCATCCATACTTTGAGGGGAAGTATGGTTTATTGCATAAACTTTATCTACTTACCAATTCATAAGTGAAGTATCACTTGGTGGCATATTTTGTGTAACTATATGTTGCACATTTTCCTCTATGAACGCATCTTGAGAAATAGATGCATTTTGCACCATCAAATATTGTTTTAAAATTCCATTGGGGCATGTTGTTTGGTTGTGTGGAAGGTTGTAAGGGAAACACCACTCATAATATCACACTAGATTATTCTGAACTGGAGTCAAAGCTTTAGATGAATTGGTTACACTAGGATGTATGGTTAAAATGGACTTATGAGGGAACTGATTTTGATTTTGATGAGTGACTTGGAAGGAAGGATTGTTTGGTTGATATTATGTTTTTTTTAGTTGGTATGGAGGTTGATAAGGTCTGAAACTTTGGGCTTGTTTCTTTTTATGGTTACCAACCACTCCCAAAATTATGTAATTGCTTCATTACCTCTTGTAAATTAGTTGAAGTATTTGAGGAGGTGTCTCGCTTGACTAGAAATTTGAATTCTAGGAGATGGAATGGGTACTAATTGAGGATCGTGATGGGGAGAAGATGTTCCCACTTCTGAGAATATAGGCATTAGGGGTTTAGGAGCAATTTTCTTAGCCTAAATGAGATTGTTTTCTTCTTTAATGGAAATTACATAGGCATCTAGTATTGTTACACCTCCCATGGACTAAATCATGACATATATATCACTATTTAAATCCCTTAAGTAATATAGAAAATAATAGTGTGCTATAGGCCTTACCATGATTGGGATTCTATCCCAAGTCTTATGAAATATCATGTTAAAATATGTCATTTTCTCATTTGGGGATCTCTTTGTTGTGGTAAATTGATCCACCAAGGATAGATGATCTAATTCATCTTCAAAATGGTTACATAAAGTAGTGTCAAGTTCATCCCAATTGTGAATTGAAGTGGGTCTCAAACTCCTGTACCACTAAAGTGATTTTAATTTAAATGATGAAGCCAATAGTCTAATTGCTATATCATCTTCAGTAATAAAATGGACTAAATAAACATGAGCAACATCTAAGATATGATCAGTTGTGGTAGTGTGGTTTTCACTAGTGAAGAAGGGAATAGTTTTGAGAGTAGAAAATGATATTTCATGTTGGAAATTTAAATCCAAAGGGATACCACCATTAAGACTGACAAAAGGAAAATTTATTTGTAATGCCATGAAAGGAACGAGTCTTAAAACCTTAGAGGATAAAAAGAAATGCCTACCGGGAGGAGGACTGGAAATATTTCTATTGGGAGGTGATGACGAACTTTGAATTGTTCTACCCATTCTCATTCTCCTTGGTGATAGTTGTAATAGTAAAAAGGTTTCTCTCTTTCTATTCTTGACCTTGTTTTAATCCTTCTCATAAGAAATATATGCGTTTCTACATGAAACTAATAGATAAAGTGTTTGGAGGTGCTATACATGTTTTTGCAAATCCTCCAAAGGTGAGGTTCACCAAGATACACACCAAAACTTAGTGAATTATCAAGAAAGATATCGAGAGGGTCCCAACGGGTGTGTGAAAATTGTTATCACACAAAATTATCATCCTCTTCTTATGTCATGAAGAAAAACAATTTTTTTGTGTAATACGGGTTTGTCTCCAAGTGTGAGACCTTGCAGGTGAAAAAAATATCCATAGAACATTGGTTTCTTCTCTTCTATCCCACTAAAAACTAACCTACAACCCTAAAATTGTAACTAAACTAAACCTAAGACAAAAATTTCAAGGACCAAGGTGAGAAGATAATAAGAAACGTTGCAAAATGAAGAAATATGTGATGCACCCAAGATGAAAGAGAGTCTATATCCATCCGAAAGACACAAGATAGTTGTACTTGTAGAGATTGTTGAAACACAGATCCTTGATGTAGAAGAATCAAATCTAGTGTGAACAAAAGGATGGAAACATCCAATTTTGGTTTGATGGTGTTTTAATAAGACCTAGAGGTTTCTAAGAGTCGAGTTAGATGTGATAGTTTTGGTCTAGGCTCTTCAAAATTCAAATGGAGCATTTCCCTCCAATTTACAAAATTTGAATGTTTAGGCCATTTTTGGCTTGGTATAGTTATTTCATGTATTTTTAGAGCTTAAAACATTTTAAAAAGGTTTTCATGAGGTATAAGAGAGTGTTTAGGTCTCCTTTAGGGACTAGGAATCATAACATGAGTCTAGAAGCAAGGATTTGGTCTTTAAGCTAAGTAACTTAATGTTAAGTCTAAGATTGTACATGTGACCAAGTGGTCTAAGAGGTCTCATTTAGTTAGAATTTGATGAAAAGACTATAAATTGTCTAATGTAACCAAATTACTTCATTTCCATTTGAATGGAAATCAATATTAAGCTTCAAGGTGAGATGGTAATATTTTTGCATGTGAACTGTGTAACTATGTTTGGAATTTTGATCATGTTTAATGCTAATGAAGATTGATATAGGTTTGGAGAAGAATTTAGACTGATTTATGTTAAGCATCCTTAACAAGTTTGGTAAGATTTCAGTGTTTGAATATCATGCATGTTTGATAGAAAGGTTGCGAGATAATCGGTGTTGAGTATCTTTAACAAGTTTTGTGAAATTTCATTAGCTTGTGAATTAGTATATGTTAAGTGCAAGTTGTGGAATATGGTAACAATAGTATGAGATTTAGTAATCAAGCTAATATATGTGGGGAGGAAGCAATCTAGGAATTTGATAGGATATCATACATGTTGTTATTTGATTCTTGTTGATAAGAAGAAACCACCCTGTAGAAGAGCATTGCCACAATCGTATGTATGCAAGCCAAGCATGAGTTGGAGGCATTTTCATGACTCGAGGGTGTGTGTTATCAACTTGTAATTCATGTTATCCACTCTATAGATATTTTATAAACCTGGTAATCTCAGTTTCTTGTCACTATAGAGTCTTCAAATTTTTAAAATGGATGAAACCCTTGTTCGAGTGTGCATGTAATGACTAAGCAAGGACGACTGAAATCATCTTGAGAGGTAGAGTATTATTCATGAGTTGATTGGAATTATTAAAGTTAACCTAGACTAATATAACCATTTTGAAGTTTTTAGGGAGTTGGAGTTAACTTCTTAGAGAAGATATCATTGGTTTTTCCTATCAGTGATACGAGTGGAAGAAACCATGGAACTACGATTTTCTAGTAAAAAGTCATCTTTCTCAAAAATGAACCATTGAATCTCCTTCATAATTTATAGGAATATTTATTAAGGTGTCGGTTAAGAGTCGAGGAGGAGATAGATCAAATAATTGAGTGTAATTTGAATTATTTTTGACAATTGACTCAACACAAGATAATAATCTGTGACTCTTAGGGTTTAGCCAAAGAATTGGCCTTTGAAGGATCTAATAAAGGAGATAAGGTATGATTTTGGTATTAATTTCCTTTATACCCTTACACTGATTATCCCCAAAGGATTTATTTCTTAACTAACTTCAAACCTTATATGATTATGAAAATGTATATTAAGGATGATTTGTGTGGCTCAATAGCCTAAATAAAGTAAGAAAAAGTGGTTGATTGAGGGAGTAATCGAGAGAGAAGAGTCTTGAATATAATGTTTTTGAGTGGAAGGGGAAGAGTTATATAGATAGTTTTGGGGTTCATTAGCTTATCAATTGTGTAAAATTGGTGAAAAAACTTGCTCAAATAACTGATACAATTCATGAATCCTAGTCTAGAGGCCTGAATCAGGAGGTTTGAACCTTTAAATACAAGGGATTTGGCCATGAAACATTACACAGAGGAAAAAAAACCTAATTAGGAATTAAGAAAATGTATCTTGTTTGAAAATTGAAGTAAAGGAGCTCTGGAGTAGAACTAGTAAGGTAAGAGAACCACAAGAAGAGGATTGAGTAATTGGTAAGAAAACATAGAAACTAAGAATTGAGACTTGAAGTATACATTACATAATAAAAGGGGTATTTGGAGGTGATAAATATACAAAAGGAGAACTTAGGGATTGTTTTGAGTCATGATTTGAACAAATATTATTTGAGATTACATCCTTAGGAGGTAGAGTTAGCTTAATAGAGGAGAGCTGAAGTCTTTTTGATTGACCTTGCTAAATGTGAAGGATGCTTTGAATTGGGGAAGGCCTAGAGGATGAGAGATAATATTTAATTAAGCACAATTAAGTCGTAAATTAGGGTTGCACTAGATGCGAAGGTTGACATCTTGAAGGAAGTAGGAACTAGTTGAAGCTTAAGGACAATTTGGAACTACTCAAAGGAATGGTAAGAACCTTTTTACTCCCTCTTGTGAAGGAATTACTAGAAAATGTCATATCATGTATTTAAAGTAGAGTTAAGGGTCATTCAATTGTATAAGTAACACGGTAGAATCCTTAGATAGTTTGTGTGAGATGACATGATTTAAATTACTCGTAAGACAATGCTAAAATTGTTTGTAGAAAAGAAGTGCATTGATTGATAAAATAAGTTAGTGATCTACATCAAACATGAAGATCATGAAATGAAAAAAATAATGTAGAATGTTTTATCTAATTTTTTGAACATCAAAAAATTAGACAACAGGGTCAGGTTGTGTTTGAAACAAAACTTTGGTCCCGATGGACCCACTTTCGATTGTAATTGAGATAAAATAATTAAAGTAATTAATTAATCATGTCGAGGAGATTCTACTGTATCTCTATGATCCTAATGTTTTAAGGAGGATCTAGGAAATCCAAGTTTTTTTAAATGTCAAGTGTGAGAAGGCCCCAAAAGGGTCTTTGAAAATGAAAGCTCACCCAATTTTTCATAAAGAGATATCACCTAATGTTGAATTGAACCTAGTTGAGGTCACTCAGTGAGGAGCTCCATCATTTGAGTCAAGATCTGCAGATCTCAGTTAAAGAGATACAAGATGAAATGATCAATGAATGAGCTTAGATCATGACTCGAAAATGGGATTAATAGAGAAACATTTCCAGGGATCTCTTGAGTTGTGCAAGAGGGATCTCAACGAGTCTTGGAAGAGTTGACGAGTTAGAGATGAAGTGGATCAAGTCTGAGTTTGTGGCCAAGTTTATCGATGTCGAATTACATTGGGAGCTCAGCTTGTGCTCATCGTTGGATGTGTTGTTGAGGAATGTATTAAAGGATGAACGAGCTTGGACCTTGACTAATGAGAAAACCGAGTTCCATAAGATAAGTTCAAGATTCTGCCAAGAGGGGATAATATATGTTCGTGGCCAAAGTGGGCTTTTGATGATGGCAGGACAACATAAATTTTTCGTGCAAGGGTGTTCTGAGACTCGCTTTACCAAAAAGTGGGAGATTTAGATGAACATTGGCATGTGGGGATGTCAAGATGGCAACCCAATGGAATACTCCCATGTGTGGAGGTGGTATGGGTCCATTTCCAAGATATTAGGCAAGTTGCGTCATGGTCGAGTGAGTCATGAGTAATGCAACGCGATTCTTAGCGAAGAAGCCGATGTCGGTTAAAACAAATTCTAGGGTTGGCAGGGGGGAATTGTTTCCTTAAATCATGAAACGTCTATGGTATAGTTAGGAGGAAAACCGACATAACTTTTGAGCTTGATTGTGCAAATGAATCAAGCTCGAAACACATGTTAATGGTGTTACCGTTGTAGGATCCAACTCATCTTAGAATGTAGAGGGAAAGAGAGGAGGTCATGGAGATCGGGCTTGAGTGGTATTGGTTTGTAGCCATGAAAGATTAGCTCAATATGAGAACATGGTAAATACGAAGATCATGGGAAAGGAATGAGGACCATTTTCTGAAGGAGGACTCGTGAATGTCAACCAAGCTCGCTAGGTAGAGGCTAAGAGAGTTTTTGGTGAAAAAATAGCTAGGAGATGGAGTCGGGTGGAACGTTCATGACAAGAATTTTGAATTCAACTGAGTCTTGGAATCGAGCTATGTGAAGTGAGCTCATGGGGGTTGCAAGGAGCTCATGATAGGAGCTCAAACATACGAGTAGACAAAGGTGTGCTCAGAGTCAAGCTAGACAACAAGCTCATGTGAAGATGTTTCATTTGGACGTAGGGATTAGTATGGCGAGTTATGGTGAGTTAAGACCAAATGAGTAGCTCGGTAAAATGCATGATGGGCTCGGTAATGGATGTTGCCAAGTTGAGAAAACTCAAGGTAAATTTTCGGGGTCGAGTAGATTGGGTGATCTTACAAGGAGAACATGGTGTTTGGGCTCGCAGAGGACTTGTTATTGCAGTAGAGGTGTTGGTGAATTAGAGAAAAATGAATTCATAGTGTTCTCGAGTCATTTGTGAGTCGACCTTTGAGTTTATAAAGGAGAGATTATCGAGTAGCTCGTTTAACTCGATAATTCGACAAGGAGGCATGAAAAGTGAGTTTTCACAATGATGGAAGGATATTGACATTTGGTGTCCTATCGGGTTTGCATCGGAGAGAGCTTGGGGATGGCCCAAGCCGAGCTAATGATTCAAAAAATGGATAGGCTTAGTTGGGTCGTAACATGCATGGGGTTGGGTATTCTGTGTAAGGGAAAGCTAAGTTGATGTGAGTCGAGTTTGATCCATCGGATGGAGCTTGATACAAAGGATGAAGAAACTCCATGGTAGAATACAAGAGGAGCATGGAAGAGCTCCACATCAGAAGAGATGATTCGGTGTTTTTAGGTGATCTTGTATCATGAAAGAAGGACACCAAGGTGATCATTGGAGTCAATCCGAGTAGAAAGAGATTGCAAAGGAATCATTTTTGGTGATGCATGTTGAGTTCAAGGATAGTCGGCCAATGCATGGTGAACTCGTAGAACTCGGAAGGAGTGGAGGGATCTCAAAATTGGTTGCAGTGAGCTAATGCCAAGGTCGGGTGATGTGGAGGTCGAGATCGATTGGTAGAGTTAGATCACTTTGGAGTCATGGGCCGAGTTAAGGCTGAGAGTGAGTTCGATCAAAGCACGATGGGTTCGGAAATGGAAATACATCGAGCTACTTGGTGATGGAAAGTACATGACGAGGAACTTAGTGGGCTCATGTAGCTAGGACAAGCCGAGAGGATGAAATAGGATCATGGTAAGAGCCGAGGAAATGATCTCATGAGTCGTCATTTGAAAATATAGTTGAGGTCGTTATGGAGAGCTCACTTTGAGTAGGGAGTACCTAAGTTAATAGATAGGTTCATCGTTTAAGGTATGAGCTTGAAAGAATTCAAGTGAATTATGATAGTTGATGTATGGATCATGCAAAATTTCAACAAATATGAGCAAGATCTCGATCATGAAATCAAGCGATGCATTAAGTGGCTGATCATCTTACCATGTCAATGGTCGAGTTCACAAAGAGAGGAGGAACTCATTGATTGATGTAGCGTAAACAACTCGAGTTGGTGAAAGCTTGCTGAAGAGAGTGCCAAATCCAAAAAAATGTTGGAGGAGCTCGTCGCACGATGGAATATGAAGGTAAGCCCACCATGTTTTAGCCACGAGGAGCTCGATGCCCAACTTGGTGAGTTGTCTCGGTGAGCCAACCACCGAGCTAGGCTATTTTTGACCTATTCTCATGGACCCCCTTCTTCAATGCAAACCATTCCTAAGGGGGTCCCACTATTAATTCTTAAATTAATATTTTTAATATTAATTTCATTAAATTAATTTTTTATTAAAATATTTTAATAATAATAGTTATTATTATTATTAAAATATTTTATTTAAATATTCCTTTAATTAAATAAGAGGATTAAGTCAAAAGGTTCATTAATGGCACATGATGGAGGGTTAAGGGGTTCAACTAAATTTGTAATAAATGTTAACAATTATGTACCTTCATTTTAGGAAGGAATTTATGACTTCTCTTCTTCTCTCTCACAAAATTATTCTATAAATGTAAGTTGGAAGCTCATTCCAAAGGGGTTACACATTGGTTACAAAAGTTAGATGTGTGACACAAGTTAGACATCTTAGAAAAGTGCATATTTTTCAAGAATTCTCTCTCTTCTGCAAGTTAGCTTTGTGGATTGGGGAACTTTCAAGCCTCTTCTCCAAGACTGTAATGACAACCATTGCCTCTTCTGAATGTAATGATGCATTGTGCACAATTTTGAAGTAATAAAAGTGTATGTTTTGTGACTAATATTAGTCCTTTCATCATCTTATATACTTCTTTGTGCCTTTCTCATGCTTGTAGGTACACTATGCAAGTTCAAGTTTACATTGCAGGTTTTGGGAGTTCTGTGCTTATCAAGTGGTGGAGTTTTTTCCTACAGTTGAGTTGTGGTGCTTGTTCACCCTTCTCAGTTTCATCCTTCTTCACTAGAAGACTGAAAGATTGTTTTTCTAGTTGAGTTTAACAAAGGGAACACATGCTTCTTAGTCTGTGGTATTTTGTTTACCCTCTCTAAGTTGTAGTAGGTGAAGTTGGCTTGTGGTGTACAACACCCTCTTCAAATCAACCCTTCTCAAATTCTAGTAACACCCTTTATTTGGTGCATCACCATCCCTAGTATAGTTTTATTTCTTGTAAATATATTTCCCTAAACCCATGAAAATGTTAGCATAGGTCTAGATAACCATTTTATCACACTAGGAGTAGTACAACACTTAGTTTAGGAAGAGGAAATGACCACCTTGAAGATTCACCTCGAGCCCAAGTCCCATAGCTTGAGATGTGATCTATGTTACCAAATCACACCAAAAGTCCTATTCACATTTTGGCCATTTGGGGGTACGGTGATTTGGCGATAATGAGAATGAAAGGGAAAACATCCATACAAAAATCAAGGAATTTGAAGAAAAAAAGAACCACAAACATTTATATTAGCAAGTTTCATCAAGATTAAAGAGAACATGTTTGATATCTCATACAAAATGTAGATTACAAAGGTATGGAGGAAAATAAAGGTAAACTCTAAGACCGAGCTCTTAAACATATAGAAAAGACCCATTTTATGTGCTAAACACTTACATTTATATAAGAATGAGAGAAAGAGGAAAAACATGGCATCCATTGCTCAACCACCAACCAAGACTCATTAATTCATGTATAAAGCACATGGGCACCAAGATGAGCCATCCCTGTAACATACAATTTATTACTTCATATCCAATATTTTTTTTAAAACTTTATACAACTGATTTAAATACCCATATATTTAAATCTACATAAACCTTAGTGCAATCCATTTTCGATAATTGTCATGAACCATGTGTAACTGTATGACTTACCCATTCTCCCTCAATACTCTGTATAATCCCATACATAAAATGTATCCTTTGGTTCTCCTTTAACATGATATGATATATAAGTGAAAACCCCTAAGTGTGTACCTGGGTTCCACCTATGAAATCCACAGGTATCTCACATCTTAGATAATGGTGAAACCTTGATAGTGTAATCAGTAGCTTACACCACTTTGTGCAAAGTTTTTAAGTCATGTATGCCATGCTCAATCCCATGACAACACACTCATCATTAGGAAATTTTTCGTTTCACCTTAATCACTTATTCAATTACATGGATTCACAATCTTGAATGCTGTAAACAACTACCAGCCTTGTACAAGGTACAATGCCAGATTAACCTACAGGAAGACATACCCTCATGTCATCCTATGATGTCTATGGGGAGGTAAGTGTCTCTGTAATGAATAACTTCCCACCCCGTATCCAT
Organism: Taxus wallichiana var. yunnanensis; assembly: GCA_018340775.1. Classification (NCBI taxonomy): domain Eukaryota; kingdom Viridiplantae; phylum Streptophyta; class Pinopsida; order Cupressales; family Taxaceae; genus Taxus; species Taxus wallichiana. The sequence goes on along the minus strand of CM031238.1, from coordinate 377,892,527 downwards.
CATAAATTGATATCAGAGAATGTATTCGTGAGGTCCAATCTGGATTTGTAACTCTAACATGGTTAGTACTTATTGTGATACCTTGCCACAATCTAGACTCTTAATGGGGAAACTCCGCACAGCTACTATGCAACAGTATCCGAATGAAGACAACCATCTTAATAGGGATATGACTGCATAGTGGATGTAATGAGTTAACTCACTAAGCGTTCTATATTGGAGCGGGGTATCTTTCTTTAGTTTTTAAGGTAATTTTAAATCATGACAAGATAGCCTAAGCCTCGTGACAATTCCTCCTCAAATTAGTCACCTCTGAGGTCTTGTCTCTATTAGATTTAAGAATATTTAATTTCTCCAATTGAACTTAATTACCTCATTAGATTGCAAGTTGGTGATAACCGTATATGGAAATCAAAATAATATTTATTTTAAGTTCAGTATTACAGATTTATTACTGTCTTAGCTTAACCAATAAGCCTATGTTTCTTACCAAAGTATTTTCATTATATGCCACTGATATAACTATATCACCATAGGGCAACATTGGTACCATATATCTATATTCATTATAAATAATGGTGATGTAATCTCATATTGCTGAAAGGTTTGAGTACGTATCATTCCTTTATCATATTTCTCGTACTCATGATGTTACCTATCCTTTCTTCTTAAGTATACCCCTTTTTCTTATTTTATGCTTAATTGAGAATATTCAATTGAGCATACTTACTATAAGTCATTTATTCATACTTACCATAAGTTCACATAGTATGTAAGTGTTTTCTTAAGTTCCAACACCTAAGACTTGCCCATCCTTAAGGTGTACTTAATCCAATTTGGATCATATAATTTTTATCATAAGATCATGATGGTTCATTTTAGTCCTTGTACTTAAAAGAACCTGATTTCATTTAATCCTTGAGTGGTATTCACTCTTTGATTAGGTAACCTTGCTTTCTCAAGTTACCCATGTATGATGATCCAAAAGTCATATGCCCAATAAAATGGAGGCTTACAAAGAAATATGATACTTAATATAACAGTGTCCTTACAGAGGAATTTGAGAAGGATTAACATATACAAGATTGACATCCTCATAATCGCATTGGAAATATTTTTCCTTTGATCATTAACTGATCCATTAAACTATAGTATTACCAACAGTTAATCAGTAACCATACTAATGAAGTAAACTTCATTACACATAGCACTCTAGCTCATGAATGCTTTATCACATCATGACTTATATTAGACCTTTAATATGATATAATATCTATCTCAGCAATATACATCTTTCTCATTAAAAGATATAATATTACATTTGTCAATTCCACATAGGACAATTTACTACTTAATTTGGCAATACACATATTGTATTATGAATATCCTTAAGTCATGTCCATTGTTATTGCATCATTCTATTTTATAGACAGATGTACAGTCATGAAGTAGTCCAATTAGTACTACCACCCTGACTTACTAATTCATTCATTGTACCCTCAACATGATGACAGTGATAAAAATTCTAGTAAACACACATTCCTTTGAATTCCTTCATTAACTACTAACCTTTTTATTTCATTCATTTGCATAGCTTAAACAACAAGACTTTGTAGAGATCAAAACATTCATCCTTCATTGATTACCATCAATACAATTACAACAGAGTATCTAAATCATGCCTATTGTAACAACATGACAAATAAGTGATAAATCAATAATTTACAATTTTAGAAGCAATATAGTCACTCATAATGATAACTCTTTCAACTTGGATCACCCTTCCTCCTTATAGAGCTTCATCTGCAAAACATGTTAGCACCTGTCAGTTCATACAAACTGAGCATGACAAACCTTTATCCCATGCCTAATGGTTTATGCCATTGATCATTTAAGTAAATGAAAAGCTGCATTGCAAAATTTCATATAATCCACATAAGAGGACAAGTTAGTAATAATAACATAACCATACAATTATACCTTCTTTGAACAACTTATCAATTTACTAAAATTTAGCTATCAGAGGCTAAACAAAAAATCCATTCAGCTTACCTTTTTCCATACATTATTAGCTTAGGTCCCTAAAATTACTATGTTTACATTTTTAAGTATCCCATACAGGTAGAGATTTACTTATTTCCTAACTTTCTCTACTATCTTAGTACTCCATACAAGTAAGTACATATTTACTTATTTCATAACTTACTCTACAGTAAAAGTAGTCCATGAGAGTAAGTACATATTTAATTATTCCACATATCACTATCCACAAAGGTGTTTGTTACTACTTGACAAACAAATAACCATTATCAAACAATTACCAAATATTTGACAATTTCAGGAAGTTTATGAAAAAAGTTAATTAGATTTAGGGAAGGTTCATATATGTCGAGTCAGCTGAAAGTAGCTCCCTTACTTTTAGCCACAAAACTCTATATGACTAGTTTGGTAACTTCTATTAGTCATGATATTATGGTAGATATATATCACATAATATTTAAAGATAAACACTGAATTAGGGACTAGCTTCCCATATCAATATTACACAATCTTATAGCACAATAAGATAATATGGTAGAACAAGGATTAACTTAGTTTCCCATTAACCTCGAGAAGTTCGTAAACTTCCTCTGCCAATGGAGGGAAAAATACTCGCTATCCCTTAAGTTTCTCAAACCCAATAAAAATTATGAGAGCATATTTCCCCAACACGTCTCACGTCACATTGAATGGTGAGTAGGACCCTTTGCATTCCAACCCACTTCCCACCAAAAGAGATAACTATCTTTGTGGTATTTTTAATGACATCAAAGATCACAAAATTGGAAAACAAGGCTCTAGATGACAAGCCCTTAATTAATCTGTAACCGAATCATGGTTTCGGTCCCTTGTAAATTTATATTCATATTTTTAAACACTTTAAACAAAGTATGCCCATAACCATGATCCATATGGTAAATCATTTCAGGTGTTTCTTTCCCCTCCAAAAACTTATCAAATAACTATCGATAAAAACCCGGACTAGGCATTCAACATATTCCCTTACCAAGGGATTATTTTAACCATAAAAATGTATATTACTTACACACCCATGTACTGGTTATAAAATTATTTATAGCAATGGAAACAAATCAATAACTCACATAACCAAGGTGTATTTGCGGGAGAAGAACAATATAACTATCGCTTGTTTATTATTATCTTGTAACTTTAGTCCATATTCCTTTATACTAAAAGCTCAAGACATCAATAACTAAAATTCCCAAGATGTTTCATTTCAGAGTTTCATTCTCCATCATACATTTATAGGCCTATTAATGGTAATACACCAATTCGGTATTCACCATGTTCCCAATAAGGTTTTGTTGGCCATCAAAACATACATTCCCTACACACTCATTTACTACATTTTAAATTATTTACACTACTTGGAGGATTCAAGAGCTCTCACAACCGCTATAGTATTCGTAGAAATTAATCTATATCGATACAACTGTTGGTGAAAAAAATAAAAATTCACATAACCAAGGGTGCATTCGTAGGGGAAATTGCTGTACAACCACAACATGTTTATTATTACTAGGAAACTCCATTTGATACCCAAACTTAACTATTTGCAAGAAATTAACAACCCAAAAACCCAAATCATTATAACATTCAAATCTCTTGCAAGGAATTTCATTTACATAAATTTGTAATGGAATAAACTGCTAGAAAAGGGATTAAGGTTTATCATGCCTGGAAAGTGTTAATCATCTCTTCTTCAAACCAATTTAGGCACAAGAATCACTTCTAACAACCCTTCCCCAATTTCATCCAAAATATGGTGATCAAAATATTTTCACAACACCCCCAAAACAGTCTCAAAAAGTGTATTTAACCCAGTTCGAAGATTCCCAAATTGATTCTAAATTTGCATGCAAAAGACAGAGATCAATTTCCTTCCCAAAATTCATAGATTTCGACAAATGAGCAGCTTTCCTCATCTTCTTCTTAACTTCCTCAAGCCAAAACTAGAATGACCAAATGCCATGCAAGTGGTTAGCTTCTCCAAGAAGTTTCATCATTCCCAAGGAACTAAATGTGCTCTAAATGCAATTAAGGATACAATGCATGGTTGACATATTTGAAACTACCCCACCGCCACCAATGTTACCCTCCAAAATTAGCAATATTTTAAATATACAAATACTTCCTCTATTTGTATGGTGAAATCCAATATTACCCAATGCTTAGTCAACGTTCAACATGGAGCAAAATATTCTAAGTCAAGTATACTTGCATGATGACTATGTCCCCTTTTAACACTTAAGTTTCTACCAATTATGGCATGCATGAATTCTTTGCAAGGTCAAGACTTATTTGAAACATGAGTCTTTGTAATGCATGGGTCCATAATGACCAATTTCACCATTTACATTAATCGATACAACTTATCCAAAACTGCAAGCCTTATACCCCAAAGATTGAAATAATCCAAGAATAGAAATTCACTTAGCGGTCTTGGTTGACTGATAATTTAAATAAGAATAAAATGTTTCCATTATAGGTTTAACAATCTTAAGGCTAACACTATCGATTGCCCACCCAACTTTTACTCAATAGTTAAATACTGAAGTATTCGTTTACAAGTTCATCTTTTCTCAACTAACGATAGTTGAATGGGTTGCACATATCATTCAAACTACTAGAAAATAATGGTGATCAAAGAACAACCGAACCATACATGATATTTTTAAACATGATGAAATGGAATAGTCATGTAGTATCTACATACAAGGTTTATAACTTTCATCCCGAGAGCGGGTCATCCATTTTGCATTAACCTTGTTTCATGCTGAAATAACACCTTGTAGTAACGAGTAATTTCAGTCATCCTTTACAAGTCACTACTCAATACATAATTGAAGTTATCACATTCAATCATCACAAATAACAATCAAGAAAGATATCAATTTACATCAAATTGTCTTTTATGGCAAGGCGGTGGCCAATTGCAAATGATGTAAAACCATGTTTACATAATTCAATCAAGTTCAACAAAGAGATAACAACAATGCACTGCCAACTTCATATATTCCTCAACGTAAGTATTCTTTACATTCCTACCAAGAAACAAAGGTAAGATAAGAATGTAAAGTTAATTACGGGTGCTAGGCAATAAGTGATGCCATGTAGTTGCACGTGTGATTACATGTATGTGTATATACCCTTCTCAGGACATACATCCATCCATGCAACTATACACATAACTACATAACAAGACTTATTGTCTTGCCCCACCGAAAATCAATCAAAATTCAAAACAAAATTTCCAAATATGACAGACGGAAATCAAGGCTATGAAAATCCCTATATGTTAATTGAAATGCGAGATGAAGAAAGGAGCTTCATTCCTCATTAATTTGGTTGTTGGGGAGTGATTTGACAATTTTGCATGTCCAAATCCGTCCTTTTTCCCGAACCCGTGTTCATATAATTGGATTCTGGAACTACATTAAATTATGAAATTATTGATCTTGTAATAACGGTGATGAGGAGACCTTTTCAACAAGATAAAATTTTGCCAATTTAGTTGACCGCATTGAAAGATTTGGGTAAAAACACTCCATTGATCATTATGTGGATCCTATGTTATTCCACCTTTTCTTCACGTCACTTTTGAATATTCATTTTTTTTAATGTCCAGTGGTTTTGCTAAGTGCTTGGTGCCATTTTTGTATATTTTTAGGTTCACCAATCTATCGTGGCCTTTTTCATGTGGTCATTATTTTTTTTTCCAACCCCGCCAAATACGACACCCTTCTCTCATACCCGTAGACTTTTAAGTCTTCATTGTGTGGATTTTACCCTTTTCTTACCAACTCCATAGAGACCTTTATTTTTGTCACACCCGCGGTACATTAAAATACGTGTTACATGGCTTTAGAGACTTGGGAGTGAAAATATTTGTCCCGCAGATTTGACAAGTCTTGAGGAAACTTAAATATTTTCAAGGCCCATGAAAGACTACCACAATGTTCCATAGCCATTTGTCTAACTTGATTCCCTCGAAACTCGGACTTAACCACTTTTCCACAAAGAAGAGTCCTAAATTTTTTATATCATGGAATGAGGGGAGAAAAATGCATGTGTTGGATTTTTCATTTGATGATCATAAACCTTATTTTCCATAAACTCTTCCATTTATACCTTGAGCCACTTCCTTTGTTCTACGGGTTTGAAGAACCCATAGAACACTAGGTTCCAGATGTCTACAATAGGCTACTAAATAGCGTTCGTGACATTTCCCCAAAAGTTTAATAAGTCCCAAATATGAACCTTATTAATGCCAAAATAACCTAGGGGTATTTTGGAATAATATAAACCCTACTAGTTAACTTCCAAGCCTCACACTTGAGATTGCCCATATAGGGTGAAAAACATACAACATGGGAAGGAATGTCCATACGTTCCTAACTCTAGTGTATGGTTTTGGCCTTGCTCACAATGATCCAAAATTTTTAGTAGAAAATTATTATTTGGGTCATTTACTCCTTCTCGAGTTGGCCTTTATAAATTAAATCACCTTTGTAATCATATATAAGCAAGTGAAACTCACCTTATTTAGTACCTAGCACTATTATGGACTCCTATTACAAAATCTAACACAAAAGGTACCCAAAGCTCTATAAACTCTACAAATCATCTTGGAAATTCATGTCTTGTAATAACACAAATTGTGTGACCATGTTACACTAGCCCACACTTATCCAACTTAGTCAATCAGCATATCCCCGATTCTTTATCATTCATTATTATTTTTATACACGACTCATTTGTTTACACATGTTATTCCACTAAATAAACATATACCCTTACACATTACAATATTAACTTCCAAACCACCCACACAATCATTTGGGACTATAGCGAGATATGAAGGCCTATAACATGTGTATGTTATGGGCCGACACTGGATGCTTTGGTCCCTTATCCTCTAATGAAACTTTTTTTATTTCAAATTCCTTTGGGTCATTTCTAGTCGACCTTATTCGAGGTTTACAAATCCATAAAAAATATATAAGATAGTAATTTCATCCATTATCAAAGAGGATATCATACACACTTGACACCTAAAGATCCTCATGAGAATTCACTAAGAACAAGTAGAAGTAAGGCCATTCCAAGACTCCCTTAAGCTCAAAAACTTTGCATACTCATTCTAGGGAAGTCATCCACTCATACCTACAAGTAGAAATAACTTATTATCACTCCAAGTCAAGTTAGGGAAGAGGTGCAAGTACAATCTCATTGTTACAATATGGTCATCTATTTGATTACATACATTCTAGATATCACATGTTAGGTGAGAACAACATCCATTTTGACCCCTCTTCAAAGTATTGGTGATGTCGTGTTGCACAAGGGTGTCGAGTAAACCACCTAATGTTTTTAGGACTTAGTGACTATCTAGGGTTTTGAAGATCAAATCAGTTGCACATCGAGCATAAAATGGTATTAAAGGCCCAAAACTATCATTAGACATAGGAATTTATAGGATAAAAAACAAAAGAGGGAAAAGTACGTACAAGAAGGTCCATAACATCTATATGCTTTTGCCCATGCCATCCAATATGGTCCGTGCAATAGTTCGGGACATAGTTTCAACAACGATTTTCTGTCAAGTCATTTCCATCATGTCTCAATCATCAGACCAACCTAAATCATCATAGAGAGTAGGATATTAGATAATTCATCTTATCTCTCTCATTACAAGTGCTTTATCTATTGTTATATATCATTTATCATTCATTTTTATCATTTTTAATGGTTATTCTTGATATTGTTACAATTAGCCTTAGAAACTAATTGATTAGGATAATCTACCATCGATTGACTACCCCTAGAGAGATATTAACCAATTTAGGTTAAATAATTTGGTGAACTAAAGTATTGAATGTTGTGTTGGATCTAGCCACTTATATCCTTCGATTCATTCATCCAAACCCTAGTGGTCCTTCAACTTGAATTTCATGCCAAATACGCATATTGGTCATTTTGGTTCTCCAAAGTACCTCAAGCTTTTACTTCTTACTCAAAAGAATTTAAAATTCATGGACTCTTTTATACCCATTAATGAAAACCCATCATACCCTTAGAAAATGAAAATACTTATGACGGTGAGCATTCCTATGATGAAGACACTAATTTTGATCAATCCCAAGTTGATGCTCTATTAAATTTTTGTTCTCGGTTGTGTGATAACCCAATCCATATGAAACATGTCCTTGATTTTCTTTTGAATACCAAAATTTCTTGTGACAAGGCTTCTCATGAAAGCATTCTTAAAACTTTAGGATCTTCCTCTACACATACATTCTCCATTCCAATCTCTATTGTTCCCATTTCTATTCTTGTCACCTCCATGGTACCTACATATTCCTTTCAATTTTCTTCTCCCCACACCTCCATTGGGAATTCTAGTCTCAATGTTTCTATTCCTATGTCTAGCACTCATTTTTCTTCTCCTCTCATATCTCAGATGTAACCTAGTTCTTATTTTGACACCCATGCCTTAAAATATATGGTGCGTGATCAACAAGCCCAAGTTATTCAATTACAACAAGGTAACACCATCAATTCTTCTTCTACAGATTCTTCACTTCTTCTCGCACATTCCTCTTTCAGATGAGGTTTCCACTTATACTCTTGATGTTGGTTTTGTTTCACCTAAGCTTCCTCTTTTCACTGGTAAATAAGACCCACAAGAGAAATTTAGATCCTTTGAAATTACTTGTTTATATTATGATTTTAATGATATATTGTTAATGAAATTATTTCCTATAAGTTTACAATATTATGCATTGTAATGGTTTTATGATTTTCCTATTCATTTTATATGATATTTTACTCCATTAGAAAATCAATTTTTAGCACATTTTCTATTAATATTGGAACTAAAATATCTTATGCATAAATGGATAAAATGAAACAAGGACCTAATGAGCACCTTAGTGACTATGTTCTATGTTATAAGACTAATCTTACTAAAATGAACAATATCCTAGCTGATTCTAAATTACAAGATCTATTTTTACAAAGTCTTTTGCCTCCTATCCAAGATTCAGTCATCTTTGATACCTTTCGTTCCTTTGATCACTTGTGTCATATCCTCAAATATCATGAAGGAAAGCTAATTTCCATGGGAAAAATCAAATATGGTGATCAAGCTTCTAATAAATATCATGCTAAATTCCAAGGTAAAACTACTTTCAAGAGTAAGCCTCCTAAGCCCCTAGTTGAGGCTAAAACAAGCTGTTAACATAGTGTCCTAACCAACAAAGCTCAAATAACAACCTCTTGGTGAAATTTCATTAAATCACCAATCCCACCTCGAGTAGTGTTACAACAACTCCTTGATAGTAACCTTATATCTCTTCCTCCACCTCTCGAGTTGGATTCTAGTCATCCTCAAGGAATTTTTTTTTAATGAAAAATCATATTGTGATTATCACTGTTGTAATGGACACTCCATCGATTGATGCTTTAAGCTTAAACATTTCATCCAAAACTTAATTGACTTTGATGTAATTGAACAAGATGAGATTCCGATATCTAATCCGACCAATGCCAATGATAAACTTACTACATTCAATGACACACTTTTTAAGCATAACAAGGATGCATCTAAAATAACTAATAATTATTCCTACTATGCAGTTCTAGCACTATAGCCTGCCAAAAATCATTTAGAATTTCTTGTTGGTACTATTAATGCTCTACCACTAGCTATTAATTTTATTGATGCAGTTTCCATGTTTCCTTAATATATCCCTAGCTTCACATTGTTACATCCATTAATAATAAATCTCTTAATAATGTCATGCTCAATCTTACTTTCAAACATAATGCATGTTTACTTCCCTCTTACTTGCTATTGGAATTCCATCATCTCAAATAAAATGCAAGTCTCCTACTTCCTATGAGCGTATAACTCTTCCCATCATAGTTGGGCCTCTTACTATTTACCTACCATTTCTTATATAATTTATAATCAAGCATTGTGACATGGTCTTAGGTCTTCATTGACTTAAAGCTACTAGGGATATCCCATCTATTGTACACCAATGTGTCAAATTTATACATGAGTGTTAATTCATCACTATTCAAGGTATCCTACCTCGGGCCTCGTTACCTATTATCTTTCAAGATCTACAGATCCCTACCACTAGTGAACCTCTTGTTCTAGCTAGCATTTCTTCTAGTTCACCTACTATCATTGTTACTCTTACAATTAGAAATACTATTATGGTTTTGTCACATAATCCTAGAAAAATCCAAGAATTTCATAGCAGATCCTATCTCACATAGCTCTCTTCAACCTTCATATCCTATCACCCACACTCGGTGTATATTTAAGTATCATAGTCTGCCACATAGGACTAGGCCATCACATAAGGTTCACCATACACACTATACATCTTAACTTCCAATGGGTCTATTTTTCCTTGTACACAACACATTTCTTTATGAAACATTTTCCCTAAACATAAAATCATGCGACCGGTCTCACATGAAACTCATCCCTTAATTCATGATCACATGCTTCTTTCATTCACAATGGAAGATAGTGGGCCCTCACCCAACATACTCATTAACTAGTTCCTATGCCACTCACATTATGGGACATCCATTTCTTCCTCCTCATTTCCCAATGACACACTTTTTTTATAGGTTTAACTTGATTTTTGAGGAAGTGGACACACCCACACGTCACTTTGCATGCGTGTGCGCACACGCGAGCGCACACACACCCACACACACACACACACACAAGGGGGAAACCTTTATTTCTCATATATTTTCTTCCACACCCTCTAATTCATAAAAAAACACTAAAAATCTATATATTCCTCTCCTCACAGAATTATTGGATCACCATTCACTCGGTTCGGTGAATATGTTTTCATCTATTCTCTCGGGGGATTAAATCCAAAAACATTAACAAATAGTTGGATTGCTCATGCTTGGTTGTTTCTATTGGACACTTATACTCTTCATGTTACACTTTACATATCATATTAGATTGATACATAGTATGTTATATCCTTCTTCTATACACGTGTGTTCATGTGGTAAATTGAATTGAATGTAGGCTACACACATATTGTTACACAATGTAGGATGCTTAACATTGCTATTTACTGGTTGTTCCATGCCAATTGGGGGAATCCAATTTACACTTTCTTCCATAGGGGTGCTATCAATCCAATATTTACTTCCTCTTACCTCATTTACTAAATATAAACAACATGTCATACTCTTAATTTATATAACATGCTAATGGGTGTTACATATGTAGTATCTATTTTACACGTCACTTCCAACCCAATAATAATTTTCATGATATTTATTATCTCTTGTTTTACCTAATTAATCTATTCTTTCACTAGTTTGCGAGCAATTCCCTATGCTACTTTTTTGTTTATTTTTGGTCTTGAGTGCCTCAATTGTGTTGTGACATCTTGAGTGGTGTCTCATGTATGTGGAATATTATTTTCCATGATTGTTATACTTGTGTGTCTTTGCAAGTTTTTTCTTACATCTATTCCGTTGTTTTTATATTACTTATCACTTACATTTGATATCTTATCTATTATACTATTATGTATGCACCATGGTATACACCATGTGCACTCCCATTTTCACCCTGTAAGAATCCTACAACAAATGTGCACATTAGCTACATGTCCTCTTATTTGGGCCACATTCACATTGCTTTATATCACATGCCCCAAACAAGGGGAAACTATTGGATGCTATTTCATCCTCACATCATCTCATAACAAAGAAACAAAATAAGGTATAAAATCAGAATTTTAACGAGTTTAGAAAATGGCTTAGAAACATGATTGGGTCATAAAATAGTTAGGAAAACTGTAAAGTAAGGACTATATCATATGGATTTTATGGACCATTCCATATGACTCCATCCTCAGGGAAAGTTAGGTAAATTTCTCGGTTGGCATAGTTTATCAAGTAACATATAAAGGACTTCTACTCAAGTTTAATTACATAATTCATGGTACATGTCATATTATTTTAGCACAAGGGTAAATTTAAGCTAGCATTTCCCAATACATTGTGTCATCATTTTCAAATCAATTGGGTTCATGTTCATTTGCAGTGACACTTATCTATGGGTCTTGGGAAGTATCAAGGTGACTGATATCCTTGTAGGCTAGAATTCTCATTGCTCATTTTTGTGGAGGGATACAAAGAAACTAAAATGCTACCCATATAATTCTCTTAACTATGTGGGGTGCATTTGCACTTTTTCTATTCTATTCAAAATATTCCACTTACAGATTGATCACCCCTAAGTCATTTTAGCCAATTCCAATATAAATTTTAGAAAATCTCCATGGAAATGGTAATAGGAGTATTCTCTCCTCTTTCTCACAAAAAAATTAGGTGTACACTTTCCTTTTCTTTGATTTTCAATTTTTACATATCGGTATTTTCGCATCAAGCTTAAAGCTTTCAAGTTAAAGTTTGATTTCCTTTACTATGGACATTGAATAAAATCTTTTATCTACAAGTACACATCTTGGAAAAACAAACACAATTATAAAAATACCAAGTCCTAACACAAGCACAAGGTGCTCCAAGTGAAGAAAAAGTGTGTCTACACACTCAGACAACTTTTCCTTTAAGCACACAATTTTTTCAATTACATACTTAAAAGGTGAAATGTATACACTCATTTGGGTAATTCATGTCTTGCAATAATGCAAATTGTAAAACACTCTTGCATTAGCCCACATTTGTCCAAATTATTTAATCATCATATCCCTAGCTATGTCTAATTTATTCTTACTTGCATACATATCTCACTTGTTCACATAACAATAATATTAATCCACTAAATCACGTTATATCCTCACACATTGAAATCTTAACTTCCATATCACCTACACAAGCATTTGAAACCATACTAGATAGGGAGGGCCACAATTCTTATATGTTATGGGTTAACCTGGATGTTTTGGCCCCTTCTACTCTAACGGAACATTTTCTAATTCAAATTCCTTTGGGTCATTCCTAGTTAACCTTATTTAAGGGTTCCGGATCCAAAAGCATATACAATATATTTCATCCATTATCAAAGAGGATATCATACATACTTGACACCCAAATATCCTCATGAGCATACACTAAGAACAAGCACAAGCAAGGACATTCCAAGAATCCCTTGATCTCTATATAATCTAAATACTCATTCTAGGTATTCATTCACTCGAATATACAAGTACAAAGAGTGTATCATCACTCTAAGTCAAGCTAGGGAAAAGGTGCAAGTATAATCTCATTGTTGCAAGATCATGGTTATTTATTTGATTGAATAAATTATAGAGATCACATGTTATGAGATAATGATGTGTGGTTTGAGCCCTATTCGAGTAGTGGAGACATCAATGCTGCACATGGGGTGCCTACAACCCACCTAATTTTTTTGGTAAGAATTCTTGGCTATCTAGGGTTTTTAAGATCTAATTAGTTGCACAACGAGCATCACAAGGTATCAAAGTCCCAACTTATAGACACAAGTGAATTACGAAGTAGTAATTAGGCATAGGAATTTGCAAGAGAAGAAACCACGAGAGGGATAAAGGCATATAAGAAGGTCCATAATGTTTCTATGCTTTAGCCCATACCATCCGCATTGGTCCATGTAGTAGTTTGGGACACAATTTCAACATTGAGTTTTTGTGAAGTCATTTTGAGCTTGTATCGGTCATCGGACCAATCCACATCATCACACAAAGCATAAGATCAACTAATTCATCTTCTTTCTCTCATTGTAAGTACTTTATCTATTGTTATATATCATTGTTCATCATTAGTTATCATTTCTTAATGGTTATTCCTAGTATTGTTGTAATTATCCTTGGAAACTAATTGATTAGGATAATATACCACTTATTAATTACCCCTAGAGAGATATTAAACTAATTTACATTAAATCATAATTATAAAGCTTCACACTAGGTCTAGGGGACTATTTCCCACATTCGCAATCACTTAAAGTAATTCACTCAAGTAGATTTGTAAGAGAGAAAGTCAAGTCAATCTTTTTTAAAGGAAGGCTGTCAAATATAATTACACTACAACTAGGTATCACTTGATAGGTGGAGAAAAATGTGTGGTTTGAAGCATCTTCACGGTAGTGCCAATGTCGAGTGGTGCATATGGGTGCTCATAACCTAATTGTGTTTTTTGCAGGAATTTCATCCACGGTTAGGGTTTAAAAGATTAAGTAGAGAATTATGAAGCCCCCACAATGTGATAAAAAATGACCGACAAAGAGAAACAAAGAAATTTAGACAAGTGATAAACCTAGAAATTTGTAGGTCATAGTTATGAGTGGGCTCAAGACCATATAAATAGGTTAATATTGTACAAATGTTCCTACCCCCTACGTATGGTCCTACAAAGTAGAGTTTTCAAGTCATAATTCTAATTTTGAAGCACTCTCGTGTCTAGATACCCATGTTTCATCATTTAGATCACCCAGATCATTCTAGAATCTTCTATAATCATCTAAGTACACTCAATCCCTTTTGTTTGTGAACTTGTATTCTATCGTATAAATTTATTGTAAGTATTAATGTGTTATTTTGATATTGAATGGTTAATGTTTGAAATTAATTAATCAGAATAACCCCTTGTTGCTTTTATTTCATTATTTTTTTGGTTATAGTTGTAAATCTTAGTCAAATATAAAATGGGTGAAAAAATGATGGAAAGAGGCAATTAGTTAGTTCATGAAGTATTCAGATGTGTTAATGAGTGATATGAGTAAACATAAATTTTAAATATATAAAAATCACTTTCTAGAGTTATATATCTATTGGTTTAAGACTATACAAAGAGATTAGGATTAGATGGTATAGTTCTAACCAAACCACACATTTTTATACCTTTGGGTAGCTAGGATATGTAACTTTCAATGTCACTATGTGTTGTTATTTATCATTCTTTGATATCTTCAACTTAACATAGAACCCTAGATGTCATACTGAAACCTATAAAACAAACCATATCTATCCTAAAACAAATTCAAGAAATCATTATCTCTTAAAATAAATATGTAAATACTTGATTCAGATTGACCTCCGAGGTCACCCTGTTGGTGCCCATTTTTCATCTTTCAAATGAACCTTGGTATCCCCTGTACATTATCAATGTATTTGACTATTTTAGTGTGCTTCCTTGCATTGTTTATTAGATCTTGAAGTGTTCCCCATTTCCCTAAGCCTCGTATTTGAAGAAAAATAAGTCATTTACAAGTATATCACGTCATTTTAACTAACATCTTAGCATTTGGCATGTTTTATGGTGTATTCATGATTTATAGGTTTACGAGTAAGTGGATGAGATCATGAGGGAATTAGTGACATGTTTAAACCTTCAAAGCAAGGATTATTTCCTTGTGAAAATTTATAGGTTTGTATTTGGTGCATAAATGTGAAATGAAAATTTATCCCGCCACCCGATTTGATTTGAATATTAAGAGAATTTGGGAGTTTCAAGCCCTTCAAATTTTTTTACACTTTTTGTGTAAAATTTTAATTTTCAAGTAGAATTCAATTTCCCAAAAACATAATATTCGTGGTATCTTTGTGCCTTCAAGAATTTTAAATAATTTTACAACTTATGTAAAGTTACAATGTGTAATTCATTCCATGATGCTCGATGAGAGAGAATATTTCATGAATCTTGCAAGTGGAGGGAGGGTGTAATTTTCACCTTTGCACTTTACAAGTTTGCATATTATAAAAACATGCAAGATGCATACCGAGGCCAAACATCTAAAAGAATACATGTGGTACCCTATCAATGCACTTTGAGATCATAAAGCCCATGCAGACTTGTAATTTGCATTTTTGTAGTTAATGTGAAAAATGTAAAGTGTGTCTTGAGGTATGATTCCCCATGGAGGACATGCGGTAGCTTGTCAATATATCTTGGGATCAGTCATCTCACATTGAATTACACTTCAAATTTTTGCGATTCTTGTGAAAATGCAAAGCTGCTTCCTCATCCTTGATCCCTTCTAGATCGAACATGTCGACGACCGACATTTAAACTTAGATTATAAATCAATAAACATGATTATGATAGAGAAATCAAAGATTCCTCCATTAATGGTATTCATGCAAATAACTATATTTTTAAAATTTTAATAAGTATCTCAAAGTCTTGTATCATATTTCAATGAGATCAAGCATTTTGGAGCCCTAGAAAGTAAATCAAAGACATGAAATTTGAGAGTGAGTTGTAGAGATTTATATTGAGGAATAATTGGTGTCCTTTTGACCTTATTTAGTTTACAATTGGAGGTTTTAGTTGCGTATACATGGGTAAGTTCAAAGTCCTAATACTCTTGTGGTTACATTTTGCAAAGGGTTTTAGGTGGCTTTGAGTATGTGTTCTATTTTCTCTACACTAGTTTAAGTCCCTTGTATATTAAGGCAATGCTTTTCAATCTTAATTACAAGATGAAGATCAAATTATCTGATATCCACATTACTTCCAATATTACAAGCAACATAAATGAAGTAATCGATACAAATTTGGGTAATGCTAACCTAGTGATGATATTCAGAGACTTCATGCTCCTGATCGACCTGAGTTAATGAAATCTATTTATGCAAGTGGTATTGCTTTAGCCTCTACTTTTACCTCACCATTTAATTCCTTAAATTTGTATAAACATGTGCATAGAATTAAAACCCTAAAACTATGTAAGTACTAGATATACAAGTGGTGCAAAGTTATTTCATTAACACCTAAAAAATTCCAAGAAATATTAAGCTTTCCTAGAAGAAAAGAGGTGATAGAAATAACCATTGAATCAACTGAGAAGATGTGGTCCACCCACCATGTTGTATTTTCCAAGATTATGAATAATCAATGGTTGCAAAAGGCTATGGGTTCTTATATAAGGCTTCCTAAAAATTGACAAGATCAAACTTCATCGATGAAGTTGAGGACATCAATGACCTATTGAGTAGAATGAAATGTTTGAGTTCTACCTATTACTTCTAGGACTTGATGTTTAGGTATATACAAATTATCCTCACTTTTAAGGAGAATATTTGTTGGGATGAACTCATTAGCAAGTCCATCCATGATCAACTTATTAAGATTACTATGAAAATTCAGGAAGGATACAAACAAAGATGTGAATTTTAAATGACATCCTACATTGTGTACAACATAACAAGCCAAAAATCCCTTCCTGGTATTTTAAGAATGAAAGAGTTCTCAAACTTTAGAATATATGATGTCTACCCTCAATTGAACTTCGAAAATCAAGGAGTTGACTTCAAGAGAGCTTATGATGTTTTATTTGCATCTATTATTTACTTATTCATGCTAAAGTGGGAGAAATATATAATATCTATTGATGCAAGGAAAGTTATTAGTGTGTTTGACTACTATTTAATGGTATTTAGATTATTCACTTATATAAGAGTAAGTAGCTTCCAAGGCACTCCATATATGTTTCCTAGGTACTTGGATGATAAGTGGGCACTTATTGAATTGTCTATACAAGTTGTTAATAAGCACAAGATAATTGCAGGAAAGCAAAAAACAAATATAAAGTTCCCAATTACTATTATAAGGAATACATGCTCCATAGTTGTTAAATCTAGGATCATAGATGTAGAAATGAATAGGATGGTTATGGAAAAGTTCCAATCAAGGCCTAACTATGATATCATGTGGGTAATGAATAAAATCCTAGGAATATCATATGAGCATGAGCCTCATTATGAAGACTATTAGATGAAATACAAAGATGAAGAGGAGGTCAGACTTAGAGATTTCTCTAGGATGACCTTGACACAAATAATTGATTATAAGGTGGCAGTTATTCCACAAGGCCTTGTAGATGATGACCAAGTGATAAGTAGGTTTTATGTTGACAAGAACTTAGCCGCACAACTAGTGGATCCACTTGATTGGAACAAGGAAAAATCCACACAGTGCATGAAAAAGCTGTTGATGTTATGAGGAGAAACTTCACCTAGCTCATGAAAAAGGAATTGACTTATCACTTCAGAACACTATGGTGTTAAAGGAATATAGGGCTTTGAGGATTCTCAATGAGGATCTTCCTCCTTTGAAAGAAGGTGTAACTATAATGGATCCTTTGAAAGGTAAATCACCTCAGGTCTCATCCAAGGCCTACTTTTGGGATGGTGGAGGAATGGAGTGCTTATATAAGTAAACTAGATACTTCTGTATCCCATCTAACCTAAAAACATGGGATATGCTTTGATGAAAACCATGAAGGAGGTACCCATCACTTAGGCAATTCCATTACAATTTAAGCTCCCACATACATTAAAACCTAGGAAATGTATCTTGCATCTCCTCAAGGACCCTCAAGCAAAGGGAAATGAATGAGGGGATCTCTCCCACAAATAGAATCAAATCTTGGATCAAGAATAAGATCCATGCGGGAAAAATAAAGAAGAGGAGGAGGAGCCTAAACTTAAGCATTTTATAAGAACTAATAAGGATAGAGTAAAAAACCCTAAAGTAGGAGGATTTAAAAGTCTAATGTCATTAGAAACATTACAAATTTTGAATTAATTGAGAAAGAGGTGGAAATACAAAATGTTGTTGATGCCACTCCACCCATTAAAATAATGGGAGTTCCTATTACAACATTGAATCTGTATAAATCAACTATGGAGGTTAAAGTGGTGGAAATTAGAGAGAAAAAGGTAGCCCAAACTCAATCCTTTTTGATTTTTGTAAGGCCTTACAAAAGGAGAAGGAGATGACCTCCCATTACTTGAAAAATAAGATGTGTAAGTACCCGAAATGTAAGTTGATGGGAAAAGTGAAGATTCCATGGTAATTCAACAACCTAGAATTATGGTACCTACATTTGAAGTGTCTTCAATAGATGTAGGTTGGTGGAAGTACCATTGAAAGAGGAAACCGTATCTGAAATAGAATAGCCTAAAATTGAGACAAACATTTTCATCCATGAAGGTAAAATTACCACATATAATTTTATTGATAAGGATTTAGAAGTGGTTGAGAGAGTATTGGAAACTCATGAAGTTTCCAAGGAATGAGAAGAGGAGAAATTTTAAGAGGAGGTTCAAAATACATCTCATACAATAGCTCCACCTAAGGAGCCTAAAACTAATAATGAGGAAGCTAGCAACTTGATACAAGTATCACAGAGCATGAACTTGAAAAAGTAGAAAAAGAGGTGGAAGTTTCACAGTCACAGTTCCAATTCTTGATGTTACCCCCTCTACCTCAAAGGATATTATGATTTTCCTTAACGCCTCTCAATATATGCCCCAAATTCAGAAGGAAAGGAATACCCTCACAATAGGGTGGTTGGGAATTGCCCTCCTAAAAAGCAAAAATTTGAAGATTTAGTTTGAGGTAACCGAGTTTAGAAAATATAATGTCATCTAGATAACAAAGGGCCCTAAATAAAGCATGGGTGTTGTCAAAAACTATTGTGGGTCCCCAAGGGAAAGGTCCATAGAAATAAAAACACCCAAGAGAGATATACTAAGGAGTGAGGCCACCCTGCATATTACCAAGTTACACATATAGCTTTGGAGAATCCCACCACCGATATCTTGAAACATGGAGCTTCAATATCCATAGGAGGTATCTTCTAGAAAATTGATAAAGATAAAGAGACTAGGAAACATCTAGGGAAAATATTGATATTTTATCAACTTATGTGCAAAAGTGGCTTTAACCCCTCTTGAGAATCAATAAATTACTATTGTTATAACTTCTAAAGCATTAATAGATGCAGATGATTCAAAAATCAGAATAGATGCTACCAAGAAAGGGAGGAAGAGTTAATAAGAAATGGAATAAATGCTATAAGGAGCATTATGGAGTGCCATAAGAAATTTTGTGAATAAATAAAGGTGGCCAATGAGAAAATTGGAAAATTCCATGATGAAATAGAGTATTGGGATGGGTTATTTCCCAAAATTAAGGTAATAAATAATCTAGATGATCAATTGGTTGATGATGAGGGAATTATGTTGCAAGCTTGTCGATGTAATTAATATATGTATGCAAATTCCATCAAACTAAGGATAACTACATTGGTAGGATGCATCAAAAAACACCATGCAATGAAGGATAAGGTTGGAAAGTATGTTGATGATGACTTATATTCTAAACTTGAAAAGATGCTACCAATTCTAAATACACACACCTTGGGAGCTACAAATGTAGATAATATGATATAAATTCTTCAACAACATGTTAGGGGGGAATTGGATTCTTCTTCCTCAGTTTTCAATTATGCCTCAATTCAAAAATTCATTCATTTAGAGGGAAATGTGAATAAATTATCTAAGAGGGTGAAGAAAAGGAAGAAAAGGAAGTCCATCTCTGCTGAATTTAATGATGTTTTGTCATAACAAGAGTTGGTTTTTCTTTTCTATGCTAGTCCAAATGATGAATTCCTCATAAACATGTTTAAAATATTGGATGCTTACATAACAAAATTGGAATATCGAGAACAAGGGGGAGCTAATTAACTTGGATCTTGGGTAATAGTTCACCCCATTTTTATTATTTTATTCTTTGCTTACTCCATTTTTGTATTCTTTCAAGAGAGGGAAAATATTCCCAAATGATTGCATGAATAACATATTCATGGGAAGAGACAAAAAGAAATGCATGAATAATATATTGATTTATAAGTAACAACTTTTCTGAAATGCATGCATGAAGGATGACTGAGAAGAAGAAGAAAAAAATTATTAATTAACAAAAGGGATATCCTATGCATTTCCACATTTCTAATCATGGAGTGGAATCTCTCTAGCATAGCACATAAAAATAGAATATTTACGATTGGAGGAATATCAATTTTTACTTTTGTGGGTTCAACATCCTTTTCCCTTCATTTTTCTTCTCTTAGTTGATTTTTGGGGGAGTTTGGGTATATTCCCTTATGGAAAACTTGTTTAAGAATGAGGGCATGTACTTATTCTAAGGGTTGGTGGGTTATTTGTTGTTGAAAATTGGTTGTTAATTTCTCTAGCTCTAGGTTTTCATCTCTGAGTAGTGTTGAAGTTCTAATTTATGAGGTTGTAATGCTAAGGTGGTTGCACTATACAACCATTAGCAGACATTGAGGGCATCCAGTCTATGTCCCCTTGTTAAAACCAATATGAATAGAACAAATTGTTTTGATTCAGTCATGAATTTTACTATGTATGTGAATATTTGATTAATGAAATATAACTTTTATTATAGTCTTATGTTTGTTGCATCTATGGAATACACATATTTAACTTTTGGTTATTGTATTTTCTTGGTCACTACATAAATATTGTGTTGTAGTGTATACTTTGCAATATTTTGGTCCAGTTATAAAACCCTTGTTGCAATAGTGCTTTGGAGTGATTTATGTCATCCCTTGAGTGTATCTTGGGCATATAAAATGGAAGCAATGAACATTATATTATAATTCTTACTCAAGTGTTTGTGCTTTGAAGATTTTGAAGATTGTATGGTAACATTTGCATGAACTGGGTATCAATGAATGCAAATTCCCCTTTGGAAGTTATGTTTATTTGATCTTGTTTTCTCTGCATTTTGGAAGTAACATTCTCTCAAGGAAGTTATTAGCACTTGTTGTTATAAATCACCAATCATTCATCCCCTTCTTCTCTAAACTCAAAGTATCCTACAATCCTACCCCTATAAACACCCCATTACCTTTGTTTATAAATAATTCATTTTCCTTGATTTTTAAATATTAACATTCCAAACTTCTTTAAGATCTATTTCATTTGTTTTTACGTAGAGATTATGCATGTTAATCATTTATATCTCTTTTCAATAAATTTTGTCGATGCACTAAACATGTGTGGTATATGTGTGACAACTCTTGCGAGTAGGTATTTCATCCATGGGTATTCTTAGCTCATATTTAATCACCAAAATTTTTAATGAGGTTGAATTACCATATCCCTCCCTCATTTAAGTTTCCACTGGGATCTCTCACCCTGGTTTAGGAAGATCTAGAAGAAGTGGGCTTTATCCATCCCATTTTTGAGGTGCCTCCTAGTCATTTCTAAGACCTAATTATATGATAATGTTAGATATATCATTGGATTCAAATGAAATATCCTTAAAAATATATCATTCTCAAATCCATTCTATCTCAAATTTGTTTCCAAGTCCCTAGGGTATAATATTGGGAGCCAACACACCCCATTTGTGAGTCACTGAGTGCTACACTAAATTTTAGACTCAATATAGTTTTCTTAGTTCTTTGTGCAAATGTACATGCAATTATCTTTTGACCCAGGTTGGACCTTATATCTCAATATTATTAGCGGGATATTCTACATCATCCCACTAGAAACCCTTGTGTGTAAATGAAAATTTCATGACTATGCTCTCCTATGTTGTGTATGTAGTATGTATATGTAGTCTTTGATTTATCACTCAACAAGTGGTAGATAGATAGTTTATTTCTAGATAGTAAATGGTTAGGTTAGAATTGTATGTATATGGGTTATTACATTGTAATTAGGACCTTAATGGTGGGAAAGGAAGAAACAAAAGATGTATTCTAAAATATAAAAGAGTAAAAAGTGGGCCCTTGAAGAGAACACAAGTCAAAAATAAAAAGGGGATAGGGCCATACAAAATGGTTGAGAAACTATGTATGATCCCGAGATTTTTGTATGGTCTTGGATCGAGGCTCTGTAAAAGCAAATAGTAAAAAAATCTACCAAATATCTCTGTAAGAATATCCAAAACCTATTAAAAAAGGAAACTAACTAGAGTTGGATTTTAATCAAGTTACCAAGAGAAATTCAACAAAGGATTGATGACACTAAGGTATTGTTTCACTTTTCAAAACTTATGTACATAAAAAAATAACAAAATAAAGATGTAATAATGATTTTTTTGTAGATTTTGGTGTCTATATTTTCCCCCTTTATGCCGGTGAAGGCAATTTACTAGTATAAATGAGAAAAGAGTCATACTTGTAAAAGTGTAGAACTAAGAAAAATACAAGTGCGCCAAGAGAAAAAAATAATACGTGGAGAACAACATGAGTCATCGGATGACCCATGTGGAGATAAGGGAGAAGCTTTTTGTATGCATAAAAAGGGGATATTGTAGTTGTGGAGAGAAGTATTTGCAAACATGGAGATTCAAACTTGGAGGATTTGTAGAGTTGGGGGTGATCAAATCCAAAAAAAGTGATTAATTTTACAGTGATGTGGGACTTGGGCATTCCCAAAACTAAGGGAAGAGTGTCACGGGGCCATGTGGCTTACCCTCAATAACACTTCCCAATAATAGGACCACACCACCGCAAACGGATCTAGGTCTCATAATTTTCTAAAACCCCCTGTAAGGTGAAAGAGAATGATGTCTCATTTCCCCCACCATGTATTATATGGGTGCCTATTATGATATTTGTGCTTACATTGTGTTTGGATATTTACATATTTTCCATCATATTTATAATAAAGATTGTAGCATCCTAGTGCTAGGTACATTTGGGTAATCACCGGTGACCACTTAGGTGTTGAAATTACATTGCATTTGGAAAGAAAAAATAGCCTTACATAAGAAAAAGTTGTGCGGGAGAGGATAGTCATTCATAGCTAACCCATTATACATGCTTAGTGATTTGTGGCTAAATAAGATAGAGGGGTGACTTAGCATAGTTAGCCCCATATATTTTCCCCCTTTCAACAAAAGGGAGAGTGTAAAAATTTATTTTTGAGGAAAAAGTAAAGAGAATGAGAATATATATATATATATATATTGTGTAGTGTAACATATAAGAATTGTATAGTGTGTAATGAGAATTTCTGATCTCATGTAAAACAACCACTTATATACAATACATTTTAAGTGTGCAAATAGAGTTAATAACATAGGTGATAATAGAAATACATGTGTAGAGATGGAGAATAAGTGTAAATTAGGAGGGTGATGTATAAATATATAAATGAGGAGAATCATGATCACAATATTACATATGATGTGAAAAACATGCAAGCAAAGTCGGGATATGGTCCGCATAGTCACGAGAGACCTTATTAGATGTATTGAGTAGATAGTAACATAGGGTGTGTAAATGCCAATAGTAAAAGGTGTTATAAGTAGTAAATTAAAAAATTAAAAGGTAATTTTCATTGTGTGATTGTGATTGAGTGTGATAGGATCTCTAATTTTGCAAGGACAGTGAGATCTAGGGAGGTTGTGCAATCACAATCGAGCACATGGGAGATGTGATTCAATCATATATGATGGATGAGTTGGTGAGTACATTTAATGTTATTGATTTTGTACAAAATAGGGCATATTTCCCTAATTTTTAAAGAATTCCCAATTTTTCTTCCTTTTGCATACATTAATGAGAAAAGATTGAATGATCTAGTTTTACAATTGGGTTGGGAATGTACAAAACTATATGTTGTTGACCTATAACCATACGGTATTGACTAGGATCCATATGATCCATACCTAAACTACCAAAAATGAACCCAAATGTTCAGGTATATTGTTGTAGGTGATGTGGATATGATTTATACATTTTTATTGATGTATGATGAAATTTTTGCAGTATTTGTGATGTTTTAACATGATTTTTGTTGTGCTTTTTGTGCTTGTAGAGGGTCATCCATGCACGGGATTTTTGTGGTGGTCAACACATGATGAACCTATTTTATTTGGGTCTAGATAATGCAAGATAAAATGTGTTTCATAGGGATAAATTATGACATGTGGCTCGATCGGGGAAGTTCCCCCAAATATAATTTGATTACATATTTTTTTGAGTGGTGCGATATAAATACTTGCACATTTTAGATCCTAATAGGGGATATAAAACTAACATTAGAGGACAAATACTGAATATTGTGGCTACCTATTATAGGTTAGGGGGTGTAGATATTTCCCCTGGATATGTAATACCGCATAAAACATGAACAAATATTTTGGGTGTGTCATGGTGGTCTCAGGGAGCCCAATATTAGATTGATATCCATTGCGACTTCTCTTGTTTCACAATTTCAAAAATATATTGTTGTGTTATTAGAATAATTTGTGGCTATATATGGTAGAGAAGTACTTATATCCTATATGATGTGGTATATTTTCTAGGCCATAAATAAGCATGGGTGATGCTACATATAGAGCTGGTGTATACTAGCCCACTTATATAAGGATCTATATATGTTTACATTAGAGCACCATGGTGGTGGTGTAGCATAAGTGGAATTATTACATGTGTGGTCATATGAGCACATTACAGTTGTGTGGCCCATTAGTGGGTGACATGTGGATTAGGATCACTTGAAGATATTTTTGTGAGATAGAGCATGTTAAAGCGGAAAGGGCTAGATACTATGACATATATGTTATTGATAGATAGATTAGGGCCATGAGATATTATATGGAGGACATAAAGGGAATTTAGAGGGGGTATAATGATGGTGTAGATATGTGGTGGATGCATTGGAATATGTGGCTAGAGGAGTGATTTCCCTACCAAGGGAATTATTCCATTATGAGCATGTTACATGTAGTTTCGTATCATGCAGAAGGTGCCTCCAACACCATAACCATGGAGGATATTGACACATGCAACACATAGAGAAGCGGGGTGAATAGTTCTAACCTTAGTAGAGTTATTACCACAGCCCGGTGATGAGGTGGATTGAGTCGTCATTCTAAGTGATCATGATGATGCGGGGTGTGCCATAGTCTATGCATAATGGTGGAATGAGACCCAATGGGTACTATTATTCTTAGTTATAGTGGGAGATCCATGGAATGATGCGGTCCTTTGATATGTAGGAAATATGGACATGCCCCCTTATGTAGGTGGAGAGGTGGAGAGAGAGGGAGGTGACTCAATAGAGATGTGGTGGTGGATTTCATGACACAATGTAGGTATTGTATGGTATTTTGATTTATATTGAGTGGAAAGAGTCATAATGTTGAGTATATATTTACTAATATAGATATTGTTTTGATTATACATGATGCTTATTGGATGATCATCGTGGATGTATCTGTGTGGAAATTACTCTACAATGTTCTTAGGGATGTGGTGATAGGCAACATACCAAAGTGTGTTTTGAGTATATATAAGTTAACCATGCCTACTCATTTGATCTAGTGGTAATGGACATCATTATCTAGATTGTATTACAAAACATGTAGGATAAGAGTTGAGTAGAGCTATCTCAACATCCTAAGATAGGTCTTAGGTCCAATATAGTGTAAGACTTGGTAACATGATTGGTGGAGTCCCTGGTACAATATGCACATGTATTGGTATAAAATGCTATGTTATGGGAGTGTTTATCACATTATCGGGATAGATCATGATCCATGCCTTAGAGTCCTTGGTGCATGACCTACAAGCTAATGTTCTTAAATTAAAACAAGGTACCACCATCAATTCTTATTCTATATATTCTTCACTTATTCTACATAATCATCTTGCACCCAAAGTTGATTTTTATCGTCTTCTCACTAATGTGTTTCACCTAAGCCACCTCTTTTCACTAGTAAAGAATATCCCCAAGAAAATATTAGATAATTTCATGTTGCACACTTAGTTTATGATTTAGATGACACATTATTATGAAATTATTTCTAGTAACTTACAAGATTATGTATTATAATGGTTTTATAATTTTCTTATTCATTTTTTATGATACTTTAATCCTTTAGAAAATTATTTTTCAGTACATTTATCTATTAATATTTGAACTAAAATATCTTATACACATATAGCTAAAATGAAACAAGGCCTCAATGAGCACATTAGTGACTATGTTCTATGTTATAAGAATAATCTTACTAAAATGAACAATATCCTAGTTGATTATAAATTGTAAGATCTATTTCTACAATGCCTTTTGCCTCATATCTAAGAATCAATCATCTTTAACACCTTTTGTTCCTTTGATCACTTATATCATATCCTCAAAGGTTGCGATGGTAAGCTAATTTCTATGGGAAAAATAAAATATGGTGATAAAGATTCTAATCAATCAAATACTAAATTCTAAGGTAAAAATACTTTAAAGAGTAAGCCTATTAATCCCCAAGCTGAGGTTAAAGTCACTATTAGTGCACTCTCCGAACCAAAAAAATCCAAACCCAACCTCCTCAATGAAATTTTACTAAATTTCCAATCCCACCTCTAGAGATGTTGCAACACCTTTAAAAAGCTGTTATATTTCTCTTTTGCATTGCAAGCGTTGACATGTGATTTTCTTAAATGAGGTGTGTTACCTTGATTGTTTAAGATGATGATTATTACGGATAAATCATTTCTACTCTTGGATTCATTAGAACAAAATGATATGGCTTGCAAGAATCCATTTTCACTTGATAGGTGAGTTACAATCTGGTTTTGGGGGTTGCAAACTTATCTCTATTAATCGACTCATCCTTGGAACAATTCCATTGTTCCAAGGAATGTTTTAAATCTCCTTACCGTTCTGAATGGTAAACTGACATTCATAGGTTGAGAGACGTAGCAGATTGAGCTTTTTATGTTTAAAAATTCTAGTTGGTCTTGTAAGATCGTGCCTACATTCGGTTGTATGTTTTGTGCTCGGATCTTTAGGATTGATCTCTTCAGGACATTTAACGACAGTAAGTGGAATGAAGCCTACTTCATGACTATGAAGGGAATCTAAGTCCTAAACCTATGGGATTTATCCTAATGGTATTCTAAACTAAGGTAAATGTAACTATTTCCTAAGCTATGTCTACTTATTCAGGTGAAAATCTATCCTAAGCTTCATATTCTATGTTGGGATGGGAAAAACCTAAGGTGATGTTAGGTATACTCTTAACCTATTACCTACTACTAAATTGGTTTGAATAATAACCTATCTTAAGTTAGAAAATTACCTAAGGCAATGTTTATAAACCTAAGGTAATTACTTTCTAGACTAACCTAAGGTCATAACCTAAGTTATGGAAATCTATCCTAAACTAATGAAAGGGACCTAGGGTTGCATGGAAAGATTGGTGATGGTTCCAAAGGCATTTATTTGATTTGATTTGTTTGAATAAATGGGAAGTACTACAGTTTTGGCAGAGGCATGTAAACTTGGTGGAAGCTTACATGGAATCATAGTTAAACTTAGAAATGCATGCAGAGGTTGAAATAACATTTGCCAATTTTAGGAGGCGGTGGAAAGGAGAGATAGGTGGGAGATTGGGGAGTAATGGCATTAATGAACCTCAAATTTTGTGAGAAAACCGTCTTGGAAACAATGAGGGTGGATTTTTTGGAGGTTGTTTGGTCTTGCATGCCTTGCGATTTTTGCTCTGCATGGAGCTATCTGGTTCTTTGAACCAACAGTTCAAATTTTACTTTATGGCTATTTTTGGTTTCCTTGGTCTATTTTCAATCCAAGGAAAGTATATGAGGCATTGGAGAAAGAGATGTTTGGTTTTTTATCTTTCTTGGAGGAGAAAAAGAGTTGGAAGCTCAACTAGAAATTATCCTTCGAATTGGCAGAAGCACTATCAAGAATGATAGGCTCTACCCATTAAGATTTCTTGCTTTCCTATAAATGTTTCATTAAAATAACTCTGCTCTCATGAGATAAATAGCTATATGTTTTGTCTAGTTATTTACTTTCTTGATTGAATGAATCTCTATGATTTTTGGATATGAATCCATTGCATGATAATGTTAGTCTTTGGATGTTTTTCTCTGCGTAAGTTCAATGATGATATGCATATGGAAATTTCGAGGCTTTGTGTTTGCTTAGAACTCGTATTCAAGGCTTTATGTTTGTTTTTCTCGTATTCGAGGCTTTGTGTTTGTTAAGAACTTGTATTCGGACTGTTTTCTCAAAAAGAGCTTGAGTACATGGTTTTAATTTGAGTCTCTTTTGAAATACTTCTCCTAGATGCATCTTGAGTTTGGAAAGGTTGTAGTACTTCCGTCCCAGACTGTACCATTTACTTTGAACATGTAATGGCATGTAAACGTTTGAGGATATTCTTCTCTCCTCTGTTCTGGGTAACCCACGTCTTGTTTGAAAGTCTTTGATTGTTTTGTTAGAAGGATGTTGTAACTTTTATGGAACTGTATCTTGTTGTGAGGATATAAAACCTCTTGGTTTGAGATTGTATGTTTACTTACCCTTCGGTGTGAATTTGAACTCTTTTGGAAGTGGTCAATAATGGGTTTTTGAAGTATATGGAAGTGTTGTGTTCGTACTTCTTCTTGTGTTAATTGATTGGAACAATTACCTTCTCTGCACTAAACTTCTTTGTCTCAATCTTATGTGCTAGATGGAGCTGTGAAAGTTATTTTAGTTGGTATTTCTATTACTATTGAGTTCGTGAGTATTATAGAAACTTTGTTTAGCTTAATACTTGTGTTGGGTTTTGAATTCTCTTTTAGATTCATTTGAATGGATTTATGGTTTTTAAAGGAGATAGGAGTTGAATACTCATGTGGAATGTATCTTGTTTTGCCAAGATTTGTACTTCTAATTTGGGATTGTACTGTATAATTTTCTCTACAGTAGGAACCAAAACTTGTGTGTAAACAACGATGAATAAGGATTCGACACTATTGCATCCTAGATTTCTATTTGTATATGAACTAGGTTAGTGTTGATATTGTTGTTCCGATAAGGTTTGAATTCATAAGGAAAACTAGAAGTATTATTTTCTATAAACTGTGTGTTTGGTTTTGTATTCTCTTTTGGGAACTAGTGAAAGAAATTCTGAGTTTGAAATAGAATTTGGAATTCAATTGATAATACAAAGGGAATGAATTCTTGATCAGATCTTTTCTATTGAGTTTCCTATTTGTGGAAAGTTAAGTTATGTTAATTCAAATTTCTTTTAGATTGAATCTCTTCCATGTTGTAGAGTGATTACTATCCTAGGCCTGTTCGACTTCTTGAGTTTGGTTTTCTACCCTTTCTATCTTG
Source organism: Taxus wallichiana var. yunnanensis (assembly GCA_018340775.1). Taxonomy (NCBI): domain Eukaryota; kingdom Viridiplantae; phylum Streptophyta; class Pinopsida; order Cupressales; family Taxaceae; genus Taxus; species Taxus wallichiana. The sequence goes on along the minus strand of CM031238.1, from coordinate 377,862,492 downwards.
TATGAAATAGTGTGAACTCACTCTTCAGAAATGGAAACTTCCTTGTGGATTGTTTAGTTTAATTTGTTGCTAGTCGACTGTGGAAAGTTCATGGAAATAGTTGTATATTTAGGAAAATTTGGGACTGTCATTCTTGGTACTGGGAAAACCAGATCGTCCCCATTTGTTCTTTCTTTATCTCAACTAATATGAATTGAGTCACTTGTCGTGTCAATGTGGAAAGTGTACAACTGAGTCTATCCTGTAGAAGGGGAAAATGTAGTCATGTTTAGACCGACTGTTTTGATTGATTGAGTCATGCTTCATTTGGATATTGTTTTTGGAAGGACTCCTCTTTGTGCACTCAATAATATTATGAATCTTCCCTGGATGGACACGAGAAGAGATTATCCTTGTGTAAGTATTTCTTTGACTTTTGGAACACATAGTTTCAGATCTCTGAATGATATCTTCTAGAATGTGGAATATACTTAAGGCTTACAAGTAGGATGATGATTGTTTTGATTCTCTCCCTTCTCGGATTGGTTTGGGATTCTTGTATTAGATGTTGTCTCTTAAATGGTGAATCCTTTTATTGGTTTCCTTGATTGATGTAGTTATTTAGGTAATCAGTTGTGTACTTTCTGAACTTGTTTTCTATCTTTTAGATGAATGGTGAATCAGAGATAGTCTATATTGATTCTTCTTCTCATTTATTTAAGTTGTAGGATGAATCATCCTAAATATGTACTATTATTAAAGTAACTCTTTTTGTTACATAGTAAAGTTAAATTCTATATTTCAATTCAGAAATAATTAGATGACAAGATTTGTTGTTTGTTTTAAATAAGTAATTGATTGGGTCAATTATTATATGATATAATGTAGTAGTTGCTGATTATATTATGCTCTTTTCTTAAAAGTGATTTTAGACTTATTATTTGTACTTCTTGTATGGTTACTATTACTTATGCTTGGTATGATATATTAATTGTTTCATTAAAGCATGGCTGTTTTAATGGAACAATTAGTGGAATACACTTTATTTTAATGCTTAGTGCTTATCATGCTCAGTTCAATGAATTGACCCGTGCTAGCAATTTTTACAGATGGACTTTGTAAGTGATAAAAGAAGGCAAAAACTTTTATGATGTATTGGCTGATTTAAAGTCTGGTTCTTTTGTAAAGAATTTCAATTCATTCTTGAGTTGTATTGAAAAAGAAAAGTTATGTTATTTTATGATCTTAATGTTGATTGACATGTAGTATGCCTGAAATGCATAGTCTTGTAAAGTGTATATTTTATCATGATGAATTGAAAAGTTTGGAGACTGACTCAAAATTGTGGTGTAAATTCTCTTGTACTTTGTATGAAGGAAATAGTAATGCTATCTTGTTGATATTCTTTATATCTATTTGTATACTATTATTGTTATCATTTAATAAGTTGGATTAAGGGAGTAGTATAATCTCCCTTACTAAAGTGTAACTTGTTAAGTTGCAAAAGATGTCGTTCTCTATTTAAAAAATTATAGTATAATAATGAAATATGTATTGGACATATAATTAAACTATATGAGTGGTGAATGATAAAAATGTTATGTTAACCCTAACATCTAATCATGTAGAGGAAGACTCTTCCTCTCTCAAAAGAAGGAAAAATAAAAGGATGGTGGTTATGATCTTTAATCTTTGTACTTTGTTTTATATAAATTAAATACTACCTAAACCTAGGTGGATGACACACCTTCTATGGACAACTAAGTGGAAATAAAATTAACTGGTTGATGTTTTCGCCCTGTTTTTGGGATAACTACATGTTATGCCGAGTCAATGAACATATATGCAAACATGATTTAATGAAGTTATTAATATCAAATCGATTAATTATGAATAAAGAACTTAATGAATGTTGGAATTAGGTTTAGGCATGGTTTTTGTAATCTAAATCTTAATCCAAATTTAATTATGAACTAATGATCACCAAGAGGTGTGTACATCATGATGAAGCAGTTCTAAAGGATGTTGGCATACGCCAACCGCATGATTATACCGTTGAGAAGACTAAGGGATTCTCGAGGATACAAAGTGTTGCAAGTTGACATGTGGAAACACCCTTTTGTATTTGTTCATCTAAATCTACACACATCCGGACTTGAACTTAGTTTCTCTCTAGGTCAAGTTAGTAGCATGATTAGAATAAGAAGTAGATTTCTATGACTTAGGTACCTAAGAACATTCAGACGACTTAGGTCGGTCGAGTATGCCCATATACCCTAAGTCATTGTGAGCGTCTCCCTATAAAAATTATGTCGCTAACTGGTTTAGGGTCAAACCTTGGGCAAATAGATTGAAAGAAGTTAGTAAAGACCATTCTAGATAACTATAGAGTGAGGTGAAAGATGTATTCTAAATTGATGAGTATGCCATCTAGGAATAGTAACATGAACAACATGTTGAAAATATTTGGCCAAAGTATCACAAGATGCTGGTTGCATTATCCGTGTCACCTAGTTTAAAGAAACGTGATGTTAGATGAATATTGGTAACAAATATTCAGATAGGTTTTTGAACATATCACTTAGTACCTGGTTCAGGGTAGGAAAACCAAGTATACATAGTATACATAAAGTATTCTATACTTAAGAAAAACATGAGAGATCGCTTAGTAACCGAGTCATGAAATGAGAGATCGGTAATTTACTGAGCCATTACAACTACATAGGTTATCTGTTATGAGATTGATTGGCATGGAATGTGTGTTATAAATGATGTTTTATTTAGAATAGAGAACATTGTGGTAATTTTTTTCCCCTTGTTTATAAATTCTTAAAATAGGAATGTTACGAGATGTCATAATAACTCATTCATAGTAACATTATCTCTCTTCCTCCATCTCTTAAATTATATTTTGGTTGCCCTCATGGAAAAAATAATAATGAAAAAACATAGTGTGATTATCATTGATGAAATAGACACTTTCCGACATATGCTTTAAGATTAAAAATATAATTCAAGATCTAATTCATTATGATGTAATTGAATGGTATGAGAATGTTGTATTCAAGACTGCTAATGACAATGATAAGCTTAAGATATTCAATGACCCACTTCCTAAGCATGAAAAGGCTACATCTAAAGTAAATACTAATCATGTTTACCATATAGTTCTACCTACGTAGCTTCCCAATAACACTCTATACTTTCTTGTTAGTACTATTGATACCCTACCACCAACAATTGATTTCATTGATGTAGATTTATATTCTTATTTCACATCTTCCAAGATTCACATTGTTACATCCATTGATAATCAAGCTCTAATAGTGTCATGATCAATCCTACTTTCAAACATAATGCATGTTCACTTCCTCTCTTGTGCACTATTGGTTTCCCATTATTTTAAAATAAATGTAGTTATCCTATTTCCTATGGGCACATAACTCTTCCCATCATAGTTGGGCCTCTCACTATTTACTTACTATTTATCGTAGCATCCAAAATCAAGCATTGTGACATGGTCTTAGGAATTCCTTGCTTTAAAGCTACTTGGGCCATCACATTTATTATACACCAATGTGTCAAATTCATACACGAGCATCTATTAATCACTATTCCAAGTATCCCACATTAGACCTTTTACCTAATATCTCTCCACTTCATATGTCCCTACCACTAATGCACCTCTTGCTATAGTTAGCATTAATCTTAGTTCACATGCTATCATAACCACTCCTATAATCAATGATGTTATTATTACGGTTTTGTCACCCACTCCTACAAATAGTACCAACCTTTCACCACATGATTCTATCCTAATTAGGTCTCCTCTACCTCCATCTCCTATCAAAACCCTCGGCATATCTATAGGTCTCATATTCCACCACATAGGATTAGGCCATCACATCAAGTTCATTGAGCACACTACACATCTCAGTCCTCCAAAGAGGTCTATTTCACCTCATACATAACACATTTATTTAGGAAATACATTCCCTATACACATACTCATGTCATAAATCTCACATGAAACTTGTCCCTTGATTCATGATAACATGTTTCCTTTAGTCATAATGGCATATAGTGGACCCTCGCCTAGTATATTCATTTTATAGTTCCTATGCTACTCATATTGGGGTGCATCTACTTCCCTCCCCTCATTTCTGATGAAAATATATTTATAAGTTCAAATTGATTGTTGAGGGAGTAGTTACACACCCAAACCTCACTTTGCACAGACACACACAAGGGGGAAACCTTATTTTCTTATCAATGCTTACACACTCTATAATTAATAAAAATCACAAAATATGTATATTTTACCCCCTTGGGGAATTATTGGATCACCCTTCCTTCTATTTGGAGAATACATTTTTATATATTCCATTAGGGGACCTTAAAATATAGAAACATTCAAATATGCTAAAAATACAAAAAATAGTTGCATTTCTCTTTCTTGGTTATTTCTATTACACACTTATACTTTTCATGTTGCACTTTACTTATAATGTTAGCTTGATACATAGTATGTTATATAATTTTTCTATACACATGTGCATTCACGTGGTAAATTAAGTTGAATGCAAGTCATGCAGATAAATTGTTACACAATGTAGGATGTTTGACACTACTCTCTACTAGTTTTTTTACACCAACTGGAGGCATCCACTTTCTAATTTCTTACACACAAGTGATATCATTTCAATATTTACTATTTTACTTCCTCTTACCTCATTTACTAAATACATACATCATGTCATACTATTTATTTCTCTAACATACTAATGGGTGATTCATGTGTAGTATCTATTTTGTAGGTCACTTACGCCAAGGATCATTTTTATACTATGGCTTGTCTCTTGTGTTACATGATTGATATATGCTTTCACTTGTTTATAGGAAATGCCCTATGTTGCTTTCTTGTTACTTGTTGGAATCAAGTGCCTCAATTTTCTTGTGACATCTTGAGTGGTGTCACATATATCCGATATATTATTTGTTATGATTGTTCTATTTATGTGTCTTGGCATGATTTTTATTACATATATTGTTTCATGTCCTATTAATTTTCACTAACACTTTGTTATCTCTTCTATTGTACTATTATATGTGTCATGGTATATACCATGTTCACTCCCATTTCCCCTAGAGGAATACTTCAACATATGTGCATATTAGCTATATGTCCTCTTTTTGGATTGCATTCACATTTATGTATCTCATGTGAACCAAAAAGGGGGAAACCATATGATGATATTTCATCCTTATAACATCTCGATCCAGAAACAAAATTATAGGTATAGAATTAGACATTGTAGATGTTCATAAATAAGATTAGAAACATAATTGGTTTAGAAAAACAAAAAGACCAAAACATACAAAGTAGGGACTATAGTGTTTATACGCTATGGACCATTACATATGATTTTTTGTTGGAGGTAGGTTTAATATATTTATCAGTTGGTATAGTTTCTCAGCACATCTATAGTTTTTTTTTCTCAGTTCAATTATAAAGTTCATGGTATAGTTCATATTATGGTGACACCAAGGGTACATACAATAAGCTAACATTACCCCAATACATTATGTCATAATTTTCAAATGAAGTGGGTTCATATTCATCTACAATGACACTTATATGTGGGTCTTGGGAAGTGTTGAGGTGATTGTTATCATCGTAGGCTTGAATTCCTATTGTTCATTTTTTTGGAGATTAAGGAGAGAAACTAAAACAATCCCCATACAGCTTATCTTCACCATAAAAGGTGCATTCGTATTTATTTTTATTTTATTTAGCACATTACACTTGGGGATTTATCACCCCTAAGTCCTTCCAACCATATTCAATAGAAATTTCAACAAATCTGCAAGGTAATGGTAGCGGGAGTATTCTCTCCCCCTTTCTTGCAAAATAATTAGGTGTAGATTTTCTTTTTTCTTTATTTTCTACTTTTCACATTGTTATTTTCACTCTAAGTTCAAGTTTTTAAGTTAAATATTTATTTCATATACTATGGAAATTGATTGCACTCTTTTCTTTGCAAGTAAACATCCTAGAAAAACAAACATAATCATGACAAAGAAAAATTCCTATCAAAATCACGAGGCACTCTGAGCGAAGACAAATTGTGTCTACACACTCAGGTGAATTTTCCTTTAATCACACACTTTTCAATTTCATACTTAAAGGGGGCCAAATTTAGAAACTCATTTTGGCAATTTATGTCTCACAACAACACAAATTATACAATGCCTTTGTGCTAGTCCAAACTTGTCCAACTTGACCAATTATCTCATCCCTAGCTATATCAAACTCATTCTTACTTATACATACATGTTATCTATTTGCACAATGGTCATATTATTCGATATAACTAGGCTAGACCATCACATAATACAATCCTAGTTTTCAAGTCATTCACACATGCATCATAGACAAAATGGCCCAGAATGGGCCATAGAATCCATACGTTATGGCCGTTACCATCAAATTTGGTCCTACCTTCTCTAATGGAACTTTTTCTAATTCAAATTCCTTTGGGTCATTTATAGTCATCGTTATTTGATGTTTCCATATCTAAAATGCATATATAAGCCAATTATTTGTCCATTATCAAAGAGGATGTCATACACACTTGGGACCCAAAGATCCTAATGATCACACACTAAGAGAAAACACAATCAAAGTCATTATAAGACTAACTTGAGCTCCATATACTTTACATATTATTTTTTAGGCAGTCATCTACATAGATATGTAAAATGTAAGGAGCATATCATCATTATAAGTCAAGGTAGGGAAAAGGTACATGTAAAATCTCATTGTTACAAGATCATGGCTATCTATTTGGTTACATACATTATAGAGATCACATGCTAGGTGAAAATAACATGTGGTTTGAGCCCTCTTTGAAGTAGTGGAAACATCAATGCGGTGCACGGGGTGCCCAAAACCCACCTAATTTTTTTTTTGAATGAATTCCTCACCTTATAGGGTTTTAAAGATCGAATCAACTACAAAAGGAACATCACACATCATCGAAGGTCCAAATCTCATAAATTAGCATACCAGAAAAAATTGTAAAAACAAAAAGTTTTAGGAGCTGAAATTACCGAGGGGTGGGAAGGTACATAAAGGGCCATAATGTGGGTACACTTTGACCCATCCTATCTACTTTGATCTAGGAAAATCCAAAGAAATTTCCAACCCATTTCAGTCATCGACTATCCCAGATCATCACACAAAGTAGGATATCAGCTAAGTCATCTTATCTTTCTCATTGCAGGTGATTTTATCTATTGTTATCTATCATTTTTTTATCATCATGTGTATCATTGATTAATGGTTATTCCATATATTGTTACAATTATCCTTTGAAAATAATTTTTTAGGATAATTTACCATCGTTGACCACCCCTTAATATATTAACCAATTTAGGTTAAATCAAATTAGTACTAAACATAAAAATTTACTCTTAAGGGTTAGATTTTGAACCTTAAGTCGTAAATTTCATATTGTATGCACAATGGAAAGGATCTCTTGAGGAGGTATGACATAAGTCTCTAGAGTATCATTCAAAGGTTACAATTTACCATTAATGGTAGCCATAGGGACACTATTTATTTTGAAAGTAATGTGAGGTGATGTCTCATGTGAAACTACCTCGGGTAACACTTGGGGTTATATGGGTTTGGCCTCATGTTGGGGATCTAAAGGGATATTATCCATAAGAACATTATCCACACTAAAATAATAAGCTAAATATAAATAATTTACATCAACATGTTCATTTATTCTATGAGAAGTAGGAACAATATCGTGATTAGGCATAATATCATTTATAAATGATGGATTTTAATTTTAATAGAAGAATTAGAAACATAAGATAAATCAATAGTACTATGTGTAATTATATTAGAAAGAATTGAGTGATACCCAAGGTTTTTTTAGTCCCTTCAAAACTAAACCTTATTACCTTCTCTAAAAAAAGAATAGAAATAATTGTATGATTAGTGCATGCAAGAATAAAATTATGAATATCAATAGAAACACTAGTATAATTATTTTCACTTTTAATAGAAGAAGTAAAACCATGAGTAGAAGCACATTCAAGAGGCACAACAACAAAACCATTATTGCCACTAATTTTACATTCAAGAGGAAGATTATGTTATGATATTGTGTGTGGATTCACTAACACCCTAAGGTTTTGGTGTAACAATCCATTACATTTGGTATCGGAGAAACCACACGTGTTTGAATCCCAATTGGTTAGTTACATCACGTTTCTAGGTCCCATGGAGTGATTAAATGCCCGTAAAGTGGATATTACACGTATGGGAGTGTGGGTACAAATCTAGGTTGAGGTCAAGCTCTGAAGAAGCATGGTGGGATGTTATGATCTTGTGTGTGGATTCACTAATGCCTCAAGGTTTTAGTGTAAAAATGTCATGAAAAATTACACCAAAACCTTGAGGTGTTAGTTAAATCCACCCCTGATGATTATATCATTTCACCACGCTTCCGGAGAGCCCAACCTCAGGTTGGGTTTATGCCCACACTACCATACATGTAATCCTGAATTCACTTACATTTAGGAGCCCCATGGGCCCTAACTATATATTGTAACCAACCAAGTGGTATTTGAACATGGGTGGAGGATTTGATACCAAATCTAACAAACCATTACACCAAAACCTTAAGGTGTTAGTGAAATCCACACATGAGGATCATATCATAGTAAAAATGTAATTAAGATCATGTGAAATAGAAGAATCATTATACATACCCTCATTATGGCATTCACTATGGGTGTATTTTGAATCACTATCATAAATACAAGGAATACCATCAAATAATGGAAAAATGGAAGGACATCCTCCTCATGCAAGTTAAAAACAATCTCATCATCACTAGAATCTATGGGATATATGGCCTTAAGAGGAGCATCACTAAGTGCGGGTAAAATGGTTGGTCACCATAACTTTCCCAAACATATATATTACCTTCAAGACTAGGGGTAGTAGTATAATCCATCTCACAAGAGTTCTCTAGATCCTTGGATGGTGAAATCAGAAAATGAACAACATTACTAATGAAGTTGATTATGGGGAATGTCTCTTGTAAGAAATACATAATAATTTGGGGTGGTATAAAAGGTGGAGTAGGAGAAATATATCAAGGTGGGTTGTTAAAATAAGGTGGTAGATATTGAAACAAAATAGGATGAGCCTCTTGATCATAGTTGAATACAAAGTCATCATTGTTAGGAGTATTATAGAAGAGTTGACCAATAACAACATCACGAGTAGTAATATGACTAGAGGGAAGTATAACTAGGGAAAATATCATAAGGGATAACCTATGAAAGTGGGACATCTGTAGATAAAAATTATGCACTTATTACCAGTAGATCATGCCTTTGGTATGTTGTTATATACATGATTTCTAAGTACGAAGATTAGACACTAGTGACACCTTTCCTAGTCATATTGCCTTTGATTGATTTTGATTGTGACATTGTCTTATACTTCTTAGATTTATATCTTTTGGTTAATTCATAGGGATCCGTGTCCTTGTTCTTGTTTTTATTTATTTTTCTTGATTTTGGGACAATACCACCCATTAAGAACACTATTGCATGGGCACTAGTGTCCCTTCTGGGTGCTTTTGTCCATTCTCTTTGGTTTTCTAAATTGTTTTTGATACTTAAATTTGGGTATTTTCTAATTATTTGGGTTGGCCTTTGGTGTCACTAAGTATTAAAATTCAAACAAGTAATTCACACACACACACACACACAAAATTAGTCACTACCATTAGGGTTGGACAACTTTGGGCTATTACTTACTATCTACCACTTAGGCAAAGAACAACATTCAAAGACTGCATTTGGGATGCATTATTCACTGAATAGGAGGGCCTATTTCTGAATTAAATATCAAACATTCATCTTGGGAAAAATTATATTTATCCTCTTATCTTGGTGTGACTATCATAAGGGAAACTTAGCTTCAAGGTACACAATTCAGTCACACACACTCTAGAACTACATAGAGTCTTTATTGGCATGTGGATGTTATGTTTTCATTCATTTAAAATTTATATTAACAAAAATTATGATTTTGAGAGCTTGCGAGAGCTTTGAGTGACTCGAGACAAGGTAGAACATGTCGTGGATTGAGAACACCGAGTAAGCATTGATTCCTTGAGTAACTAGAGACATGTATAGGCTAAGTGATGATGTGTTAGTCTACCAGGATGATGTATGACATTTTATATCATGTATGTGATAAGGAAAAAAATTTCATAAGGGTGAGAACAGGGGCACATGAGTTGATTTTGTTAGACTAGCTCAGTTTAGGATGTCAAATCCCAAGGCCTAGGTAGAAAAGTGACCTGGAAAGGTGAAGTGAAGGCATGAGGATGATGGTGAAGCATGGTAAAGGAAAAAAACACATAATAGGACATGTTTAAGGGGATAAATGATGAATAATAGTTCATAGGTGGTGAGATGTAGTGTAAACCAATCTAAATTGGCCTATTTTCGGCACCTAACATGAAGTTATGAAGAAAAAAAATATGAATAAAGCATGTGCAGACATGGTAAGTATGTATGGAAATTTCAAGATTCCCAGGATGAATTTTTAGGTCAAAATTCAATAGTTAAATGTATGGTTAAGGTCATTGATCTAACTTCCTTTAGGACAAACAATTTTAGCATGCACAAATGAGATTGGATTGAAATTTTTAGGGTGAACCAGGAAAATTTTTCCATTGGATATAATAGAGGAGGTATTAATATTTGGGTGGTCTAAATTTTATTACTTGAGGAGGATATTTGTTCAAGGTATTGCATTTTCTCAGAAATCTGGGTTAAGCGAGGTATGCTAAAATAACACTCTAACTTCTTAACATTCCGAAAAATTATGGAGCCTTATTCGGATAAATCATAAGATAATTTTTTTAAGATAATAGGTATAAAAATATTTTTCAAAAGGTATGAGGTCAAATGGACAAGAAAAAATAAATTTCCATCCATTTTTGTGAAGTTGTCAAGCCTTCCTCAAACCCAGTTAAATCGGTAAGGAGAAAATTGATTGTTTATGCCTCCAAATTGAATTGTTTTTTCTTGAAAATTATTTAAGAGTTTAGATAACTCATCAAATTTCATGTTAATTAAGGTTTAGTCTCTTTAATCATGGTGGACCCCATATGAAAACATTCTTTTGTTGGAAATTCAGTATATAGATAAAATTTTAAAGGAACATATGCTCAATTTTTTTGGTGAATAATTTTAGGGATGTGTTAATGATGTTCATGAATTAATTTGAGTTATTAATTTGGAGAAATTCAATATTTCATGTTTTTTTATGCTCCAACCATTTGAGAATGCTAGAATTCAAGACTAGTCATGTAAGTATGAAGAGAAACATGGTGAGTTGCTTGTTGTAATGGAATTCTATGACCATGAGAATTTTTTTCAGGTCCAAAGCAAAGTGTCTATGCCCCGAGTTGGTCGGTTAAATGTCTTAATGATGAAACTTTAAGGTGTGAAAATAGCTCAAACATGCTAGTGAAGAAGCTTGTTTCTACAGGTGAGTAGGTGAAGTTTTTCCAAGTAAGGAATTCCTTTGAATGATTGAACATTTTTTTATGATTTAATTGAATTATTAAAGGAGTGATTTGATTTTTGAAATAAATTTTAAGATGTCTGGATGTGAGAAGTTGAAGACTAGTTTTAAACTCCTAGAAGCTAGTTAAACTCGCTTGAGAAATGAAGGTGTTTGAGTGACTTCGCCTTGTTTTGGTGAAAAAATTTATAGTTCCAAAAATTAGACATCAAGATATTTACAATGATGTATGGAATGAGTCTTGATGAGGTGGTTTGAGGCATGAAAAAGTTCATTATTTGAGACCTAATTCTGGTAACACAAGACTTATGAAAGTAGTTTGAAAAATGGAAGTGAAAGAGTGAATATATCCAAATATATCATGAATGTAAGGTTTGATATAAATAGAGGTCCTATATAACCTTATAAAAGTTTTTAGAAGTCTTGTTTGTTGTTACATTTGATGAAAATGAAAAGATGATGTAACTGGTTTTTGAGATCTCCATGAAAGTGAATGTGCAACTGAGAAAAAGGATGGAATGATGATATTCTACCTTGATATGATGAATCCAAATAATGTGATGATGAATTAAACATATGATATTTTCCTCCATGAATTTTTCAATATTTAATAATACCTGGAAGTGTATTAGTTACTCCAAAAATGAAGACTAGTTTTTGAAGGACTAAAATCAGCTATGCATTGGAGCTCTAATGGAGGAAGAAGTGGCAAGTTTTAAAGCATAGAAATGGGTCATATATCTTTATTGGACCATGTTAAATGTGCATAAAATTTTGGACTCTTGTGAACACGTTTGGAAGGATAAAAGACAAAATTAGGACTTGGTTAGCTAGAGGAAAAAATTTGACAAAGCTACTTACAATCTTAGAAGTGCAGGGGTTAAATTGGAATATTTGATGCATAAATGAATGTCATGGGTTGTTGGAATGTACCACTACATCTCAGAGAAGTTATAAAACATCTTTACATCTAAAGAAATGAATGGACTTGAAACTCATATATTTACAAGTGTAATGATTATACTTTGGCAGTTTTTGATTAAATCTCTTTAATTTCTCTTGTACATACTTGGAGTGGAATTTAAAGTGATGTGAAGGTAGAGGAAGTGCATGCGACTTATTATCTTGTATATTTATGCTAAAGAGTACAAGTGTATAGGTTTTTGAAATAATAAGATAGGGAGTGCATGATTGGGTGAAGGTGCATGCAAGAGTGTGTACGATGAGATTTTGTTAATAACCAAAGTTTATGAAGAAGATAAATGACTATAAAAAATCAGATGTAATGTCCTCATGAAAAATCTTGTTTCAGCAACATGAATTCATGAGAATGAGAGTGATTGAGAGAGAGTAATTCAAGGAGAGAACAATGAAAAATTTTGTATATGAAGAAAACCTTGTATATAAGAGTTTTTGAAGTAGACGAAGAGGATGAGAAGAGAGATAAACCAAGGTGAAAAGAGAAGAACTATGAGCTGAGTTTATATCACAACCTATTATATTAAGACAAAAAAATTAGAGTGATAATAAGTTGTAGCTTACTGGGATGGAGTTGAAGCTTCCTTGTGATCAGTATCTCACAAAGGCCAAGTTGAAGCTTGGTTGAAGTATTATGAGTTGCAACTTCCAAACAAGTATATGGCTGTAGAAACTTTAGTATCTTGACCAAATTCTAGGGTTGTAGCCTCAAGTTTAGTTGATGCTCAACGGTGAAATCACCGCAACTATAAAAGGAAATTTTATCCAAGATAGTTCCTTGGTATCGTGGCTTTTTCTTCCCTTCAAGGGTTTCCCACATTAAAATTGGTGTTCATATATGTATGATTTTATTTATCTCTTATGCTTGTATTTTTGGTTAATATTGCTTAACTTTAAATGTTTGAAGAATTGTAATTTGGCACAAAAGTTTGAAAAGACACCGATTCACCCACCTCTCATATATGATATTTCCAATAGTCTTGTATATAGTACATTTCTTAGTGACAATCACATTAGGGTGACTTCGAGGTCATTCTAACTCAAACATATACATTATTTATTCCCTCTAATGTTTTTTTGAGCCTTGTATAGGTAGATAAGGTTTGTTTTGCAGGTTTAGGTGTGACAAAGAAACCCTATAGTAAAGTGAGTGTGAAAAGAGTGAAAAGAAACAAACATCATAAAATCCTAAAAATATCAGAAGTAGATTAGGTTTTAAAAGACTAACATCCATTTTAGACATCAACACTTGGGTGTTCCTATTCAAAGAGGTTCTAGATCCCATTTTCTTAGAAGAAACATACACTGTTTAGATTTATCCTTCTTAACATATTTCTCAACCCAAAATTAGCCCATATCTACCTATACATGCTAAGTCACTCTTATTTCCCTATTGTACACACTTGCTTCTTTCTTACATTATAGATCTTACTTATTACTATTGTATTCATTTAATCTTAGTCCTTTCATAAATATTTAATTATGTTAAATAATTTGGTGAAACCATTTATTGATCTAACTAGCTTGCACTAGGATCCACCATCTTGTATGTTTGTTGTGGCTTATTAAAAGGTGCTGAAAAACTATCATTCTAAGCATCTTTCCTCCAAGTATGAACCTATTCCTATGATTGGTCTTTAGCCTATTTTTATAAATTCCCAAGAGGAAACATCCTTTTATCACAAGTTGCATACTAAATATGTCATCCCAAAATTCCTTGTGTCTTTACAAATATTTTTAACCCCAAGTCCTGATGTTGTACTCCTACCCCTATCAAGGCCAATAGCTCTTGTGAATTTGATAGTGATGTTTCTTCTATTACTACAAATGATACATGTGTTGAGGATTTGGTTAAATTTTCAGATGAGTAAGGTCTTATTAATGATGCTTGTGATACATGTACTTATTTTGATATTGTAGATGTTATACTAAATGGCCCTTTCCCTAATACTTATTATTACCTACTTACATATGCATAAATAACTACATTTGATCCTATTATTGTTGCTAGTTTGTCGATGAAATAATTTTTCAGGTGGGAAAATTGCAGTATCTCACCAACAAGTGTGTGGTACTAAGTCCCTCTTCTTGAATGGGAAAGCTCCATTTATTTAAAACAGGGAAATATTTACACAATTCTAATTATCGGGGTGGTATTTTGAGTGGGGATCACAAAGGGGTACTTCCCTAAACCTGTGGTAAAGTGCTTGTAGAAACTACAAGGGAGGAAAAATATTGAAAGAGATAGGTGTGGAGAGAAATAAAAAGGATTATTTTGCATAATAAATATTAAATAAGAGTTTATTTCCTCAAAAAAAAAAAAACATACCCATGATTTATTCTCAATGAGAAGACACCATTCACATAGAAAAAGTAACAAAAACAAGAAGCAAAAAGTCTTAATGCATAATATTCAACAAGTACATGCTCATGGAGTGTAGTTGAGATGGAGAGGAAACATAGAAAAATGAGATAGAGGAAATTTTATCACTTGTTCCTAGAGAGAATATGGGAGCTAGTAAACAAGAATAACCATCCTTTGAAGTGAGGAGGCTCTCCCAATTTATAGCTTTACAATGCAACTCTTCATCTACCCCCACATGACTTTTCAAGTTCTTATTCCACTTATGAATTTTCACCTTTCTAGAAGCGAGGAAATAATTCCCCTTTAAATAAATCAAAAGGAAATTTTACAATGCAACATTAGAAGGTCACTTAAGTGAATAAGATAAATACCATGATTACTTACAATGAAGAATTACAAAAAGGGGAGGGGAGATAAAATGAGAAAGAATAAAGAGATGAGAGAAAAGATACTCCAAAGCATGGATGAAGATGCCTTCAACCTTGATGAAAATCAGTTCCGTTGATGTTGAAGATGATATTTTTATCCATGATGACCCTCCACAATGATGAAGAAATGAATAACTCTGATGAAGACCTTTGAACACATTTCCTTATTTTGAAGACTCTTGAAATGATGAAATTTTGTAACACTACTTGACACACTGAGAAGAGAAGTGATGAAAACTTGACAGATAGACCATCAAGAGTATGAAAATATGAGTTACCTCATTGAGAAAATCCTTGTTATTTATTTAGGAATTTCCATATCTTTATGCAAAATTATTTACATGGGGATAATTTGGTGTACTTTGCTCACACATCCATGATTCTGATTTTGTCCCCGTGAGAGCACTAATGATGAATGAAGAGTGAAACCAAGTCCTTTTGATACCATAGTAAGATAACAATAAAGGGAACCAAATAAATTCCATCTAATCTTTGATCATGCACTCCACGTGATATGTAGTGAAATATTTATTGTGACAAAACTAGTATTTTCCCATTTGAACACTTTATGCTCACCGCATTGGGAATGTCGAATTTGATTTAAAATTGAGAGGAAGAATCCTGTGAGTTACAAGATCATCAAAGAATATATGAAGCAATGAAATGTAATCATTTTTGTCTCATTTCATCCATTTAATATTTTTATCATGTTCATCATGATTGTCCCATTTTATCCATTTTTTTCAATCTTGCCATTTTTGCCAATTTTTCCAATCTCTTGAGTGTCTCGAACATAGGGGAAGGCAATGAGGTATTTGAATGAAAATTTATCTTGTACTTGTTATTATTAGTAAGTTCTCCAACAAAGGATTACCAAAAATAGAAATTGGTCTTCCCAAAGGTGTCGGAGTTGAATGAAACCACTTTGTTGTCATACAAATGTGCAACATGAAAATTTACAATTTTCAAGCATGACAACGATACCCCCTGTGTCAAATATTTCAAATTTTACCTTTTTGAGACACCCTAGGTCTACTTTCTCTTAACACCAAACTTACCTAGCTATTCCAATGACCCTCTAGTGGATGTCAACTCAGTCCCCTAGGTGAATTAGGAAAGTCAAGTCAATCCCCTAGGTGATTTTAGGAGTTCTTGAAGAATGCCAATTTTGGGCAGTTTTGGGAAGGGCTACCACTTGCCTTCTCGGGACTAGTGCAACCCCTAGAGTAGAACATAAGGGAAAAATTCAACATGGAGATAAATTGAAGTGCCAAGAACATTGGGGAATAGATTTTGGAAGATTCAAGAAAGTTTTGGGGGTTTTGGGCCAGATTCATCAGAAATGAGTTCTCAAGCCTAGGTAGTGCACAAGGCCAAAACACTACTGAGCTTCAATAAGTGATTCTGGAAGCTCTGTAAGGAGTTAGGAGCTAAAAAATAAATAATAATAAAGGGAACCAATAGATATATAATAAGATGAAATCAAATTCTTCACAACACCTAGGCGCAATAGGTAAATATATAGTTTTTCTCATGCTCAATTAAGGATATATAAATGAAATATGATTTTAGGGCTTAAATGGAGGAATAAAGAGATGATACCCCAACCATTGGATTTATAAGGCATTTTTAGTCAATTTCATATAAAATTTCACCTTGAAACTCATCTGGGAGCTCAAGATATCGTCATTACAAGTTGGCTCAAGGTGAGTGTTCCATACTTAGCCAATTCTTGAAGTGGACATGTGTCAGCTCCAGGATCCTGACACATTTTGATGTCACTTTCATTCCTTTAGAAAAGGGACATAGGGGGAAAAAATACCCCAACCCAATTGAGCCATGTGGTTCCTCATGCACTCAAAAGTCAACTCCTAAATTCTTTTTCTCAACTACAAATAAATTCATTCTTCTCCATCACCACCTCTCGTGATATCGAAGATTGAAGAATTCATTAATGGATACCATTAAGAATAGTAGAGAAAAAGGTAGTGAGTTACTCTTCACTTCTCAAGGTTCTAATGGGTGAAATCACACAAAAATTGGAGGGAATGATCATTGAAAAATCTAGTTTCGCATGAACTAGTTTTCGCACCATGAAGTCCCTATTTTTAGGGATATGGAGGACTGATTTTTCATCAAAATTATGCCCTATCACATGAATAACAATAGAAAAAAACTAGTGAGCTACATCTCCAATTCTAAAGGTTATACTAAGTGAAATTGCACAAAAATTGGAGGGAATGATCATTGAAAAATCTAGTTTCACGTAAACTAGTTTTCGTGCCATGAAGTCCCTATTTTTAGGGATATGGAGGGCTGTGATTTTTTTATCAGTATTCTACCCATGCCAATGAAAGTATCATTTTCTCAATTTTTCAAATGAAGAAATTACCCAAAATTCGGAGCATGGAACCCTAGAATAAAACCTAGAATTTCAAGACTTGTTTTGTCACGATCTGACACCCGCAGTGCACTTACTAAAAATAACATGTCCATGGCAAGGCATAATAACAATATAAATTGGATAAAAATGGAAATGAATCATCAAAAAATGATGATTGAAATTTTCCAAGGGTTTTAAGGCATCGAGATCAATTCGGAAGATCCTTTTTGGAGTTGATTTAGTAAAAGTTGGTTTTCGGGCCTAAAAGAGCATACACCGTGAAGGAGTTCCCTGTGATTTAAGAAAGGAAATTGGGATTTTGTAAAGATTAAAGAGCCCAAAAATTACCTATGGAAGGTATTTTCCATGCCCTAAATGGTGGAAAAAATGATACCTCTTGAAAAATCATACACTTCCCTAGGCAACTCATTTTTTAGACACACAATTAGCGATCCGAGAAAAAATAGGAAATTTTAAGGTGATGCAGTCAGAATTGGAGCTCTAAACCATCACCATTAAATTCATTTAGTGTTTTTCAGTCAAGATAATATAAAATTTCTCCTCCGAACTCATTCGAGAGCATGAGTTATCACCGTCACAAGTTGGCTCAAGGAACACGTTCAACACTTAGCCAAATTTTCAAGAGGACATGTGTTAGCTCCAGGAGCCTAGTGCATTTTGATGTCCCTTTCATCCCTTTAGAAAAGGGACATAAGGGATAGTAAAATTCTCCCATCCCTTTTTATCCCCCGATCACTCATAGGACCCTCCACATCGCTAGTTTAGCCCCCAGGAGCTTGTCGGAGCCTATTCTCACAGTGCATGGATGACCGCCAAGTGTCAGCTCTAGGCATGATGTGAAAATGATTTCAATTTTTTCCCTTTATATAAATGGAAATATGGGATAGTAAAATGTGCCCAGCCCTAGGCATGCCTTCTGGTCCTCCATACGTCCAAATTTCAGCCCTAGGTTCTTCACTAAAACTCCCTAGCCCAAATGCTCACCGCTCGGATCTTGCCAAGTGTGTGGTTGGGTGCGATGTGAAAATTGATGTACCTTTCATCCCTTTAGATAAATGGACATAGGGTACACAAAAATGTACCCAAATCCAATCAAAATATGCAAAAAATTCTAACTCCTTTGCTGCTTCCTACTACTTCTAGTGTTACCGCACACACACACGTTAAATCTCAAATGCCGATTCCTCTTCACACCACCATTGCTGCACTCAACCAGCTCCTCAAAGTATTATTAAAATTGAAAATTCATATATCTCATAATAACAAATGGATCGAAATAATGAAGAATGAAGAGAAAATGAATATTTTTCACCAGATAACCACGAAGTCTTCCAATGAAAAATCTTCATATCTTTCAAAATACAAGTCGGATTGAGATGCCATATTTTACAAACTTCCTCATTTTTCAAGATGATAAAGATGAAACAAATAGGAGGTCGAATGGTGCCTTGAATAATTTTTCCAACAAAAACCCCATTTCATGCCCTAGCTCACATTTGTTGGATTTCCCATCAATCCGGCAATGGAAATGAGCTAAAAACTTGCACACAAACTCCAAATGAAAAAATATCGAATGGAGTTAATTTCATCATGATCGGAGACAAAAAACAAACCTGTAAATTTTGAGCTCCATTAATGGCCACCATGATAGCTCCAGGCCCGAAGCCACTACCAAGTGAAAATTTTAAATTTTATTTCCAAGCATTCTAATGGGGAAAAAAAGTGAAATTCAGAGGACATGACCTCAATGATGAGCCGAGTCCAAAAAATATGTTCCATCACAAAAATGAGCATTGGAAATTCACTTTCCAAAAATAGTAAGTTTTCCTATACATACTTGCTATGTTTGGAAAGTCATCATCAAAAGTAGTTGTGGCGAAGGTAGTGTGCACTAAAGATCACCAGAAGCCAAAATGATTGTCCAGGAGTAGAAAACAATGAAAATGAACACTTGCTAAAAATAGTAAGCCCCCTATATGGGTGCTTACTAAAAATAGTAAGTCACCCCAAGAAGTGGTGAGGTGAAGGCAGTGTGTGCAGGAGTGAATGAGGGAGTTCATCACATCAAGGATGGTCAAGAAGAGGAAAAAATCACCTCTTACCAAAATAGTAAGTCTTCCATCTTTGGGCACTTGCTATTAATGGTAAGTTACACTCAAAGGGTAGTTTTGGCATAATGGAATATAAGGGGATCATCATCAAGATCATCATGGGAATTTCTCACAGGAATTTGAGATCCATCCCAGGGAACTCGATAATTTTTTTGACACTCACTACATGGTTCAGGTCACAAGTATATCATACATAGGGTGGAATTTGTGGTCATCGACAGGAACAATTCATCAACTTGGCATGGTCAGTTTTGAGTTCCTATCTCTTTTGAAGGAATCTTCATGAGTCACATTCATGGTCATCGATAGAAACATTCAAAAATATTTTAAACACTCAATCCAAAGCATCTGTGAGCTAAGTTGAAGGAGTTTCTCAAGGTGCAAAGAGTTTGGGGATTCAGAGTTCATCACATTAGAGCATTCCATCGAGTCATCTAGAAGGATCAACGAGCTTTATCGGAGGAAGAATATTTCATCATCAACATCATTCTTCCTTCTCTCTCTCTCTCTCTCTCTCTCTCTCTCTCTCTCAACTTCTCTCTCTCCTCAATGTTCTAATTTTATGTTGGGGTTGCACTTTTCGTATGTCTTAATGTTCCTAATGTAATAAGTCACCTTTATGTTATAAAAAGGGACTTAATGTTTTCCTAAGAAGGTGAAGAGTCTTAAGTCATGTCGAGACATACAAAGAGTCATTGGGGTATATGAAGAGTCTTTTCTCTTCCTATAAATTGTAAAGCCATTCCCTTTTCAAAGGGTTGGTGATTGATTTTGTAAACTCAAGAGTGCATTGTACTTAGAGAGAACAAAGGAGATATTTTCTTCCATTTCCCCTCACTATTTTTCCTCCATTCCCACACTATGTACAACTTTAATTGAAATGCTAAGTAAGGAAGAAGTTTCTATTTTCCAAGGCATATGAATGTGTGCATATTTGTATGCATGGTTTCCTCTAGCTAGTAGCATGGATGTTTTGGTTGTTTCTTCTCATAAATGCATGTGTTGAAATTTATAACTAGTGTGCAGGAATATGATTTTCTACCCTGCAACATTAGTTCTCCTACCTCATATTCCCACTCCCTTTCCCGCTCTCTAGACAAAATATTCTCTCTAGCAAGTGATTACTAGATTTTTGCCAAAAAGACAATGGAGTGCCCCTATTGGATCCTCAACCATAAGGCCAAAAGGAAAATCCACATATTACTCACACATGCAAATACAAAAGTTGTAACCATTTAAGTAGATGGACTTTGATTCCCAAAGCATTGGAAAGAAACCCAAAAATTTGTCCCCGAAAAATTTTCTCACCAACAGTTTTTTGCACCCACTGTGGGGTAGATTTAGTAACATCTGCACCCAAAATATGACTGCAAGGTTTGAAAATACAAAAAAATCAAATATCCAAAAAAAATAAAAAAATTAGATTTTAACATAAAATCATCATTTTTGAAGGTGACTCCATCAAGGAACAAACCCTTGTGATGTTTTTCCACATCACGATGAAGAAATTTCTAGATTGGAGTGAAGTACCAATGAGTGATGAAGAAAGAAGAAGAAGAAGAAGAAGAGGATTTCGAGAATTGTAAATTTTGATCAACCATCATTTTGGAACATCTCTTGCAAAGCCAAGAAAATTGAAGGAAAGAAGGCTCACACTATCTCCACAAAATCTAGAAAGAGACTTTCCATAATAGAGAAAATCATTCGTATGTGAAGACCCAACTATCAAGTCATGGTGGTTATAATTCAAGAAGAGTGCAACCAAAGGAAAAAGGATGGGAATTTCTCCTGCCGATAATCAAGAATCTAAGAGATGGATGAAGAAGGTTCAAAAGAGATACAAAAGGTTGTATGAAGGACAAGATGGTGTAGAATCCACCGAAGGTAACTTTTTCAACTTCATGTAGCTGACCAAGAAACTCATGACAATTTTCTTTCATCTCCCTTCCTTTGGATGACTTCCTTGTGTATGGTGATGAAGAAATGGACATTCTGAGAAGGGAATATGTGTAGAGGATTTTGGATGTAGCAAAAGGAAATCCCGACCCCGAATCCTACCATGAAGTTTGGAGATATGATTTAGCTTTGTAAAAGGAGATATGAACATCTTGAAGCACTCCATCAAGAGGAGGAAGAAGAAGATATTTTTCCTATGGAGGAAGACCCCAAAGATCATTCATACCACAGGGTGTTCATCCCAAAAGGTTTTGAATGTTTCCAAAGAAGATCTTATCCTAGAGCCTTCCGATGAGAATCAAACTAGTCTTATAGAATATTTTGAAGGACAAGGTGGTGTAGAATCCACTAAGGAAGAATTTTGCAACCTCATGCAACTCACTACAAAATTGAGAACATTATATTTTTTCTACCACTCTATAGATGAATTCCTTTCATATGGTAAATGAAGAAATGAACATCTTGAAAAGAGAATATGTGGAAAGGCTTCAGAGCATAATAGAAGGAGATTCTGATCATGAAGCCTATCAAGAAATTTGGAGGTGTGCTCTAGCTTTACAAAGAAGGTATGAATACCTCGAATCACTTCATGTTGTCTAAAATGAAGAATCTCAAGAGGATCTGATGATTTTCCATGCTACGAGGTGTTCATCCCTAGGATATTCTTGGATGCTCCTGAAGAATATCCTATCCTTGAACCTTCCGATGAGTATCAAAGAAACATCATGGAAGATGATGATGAAAGAGACATGGAGGTGGAACCATCATTCATCGACTCTTTTTGGCTTGAGACACAGCCCATTGGAGGAGAAATAGCTTCAAGAGAAGAATATTATTATCGCATAATGGATGATTCAATGCTTAAAGACTCCACCAATGATGAAGAGATTGAAGATGACCAGTTCAAAGTAAGCATGAATAATCTCCTTTCAAATTTTGATCTTTTGATTAATGATGAAATGGAGATATGTGAAGAAGAACCTGAGATCAATCCTGCATCATGGACCGAAGATGGTGAATTCAAGATGGTCATGGATGATTTTCCTTCCTATTTTGATCCTTCAAGTGATGAAGAAATGTTGAATGAAGAAATGGAGATAGTTGAAGGATCAAACTCTACCCCCAACTCAATCATGGATGATCTGATGGAAGAATCTCACTTCCTTTTTGAAGCACAGGAGAATGAATAACTTGAACACAATATCTTCTCACCCAAGGAGCAGAATGACCATCACGGTGAGTATGAAGTATTTCATTTTCCATCTATGCAAGAGGATTCAATAATGGATGATCAAGATAATGTTGAAAGTTCTTCCCATATTGCTGCCTCAACATGGCCCCATCGAGAGGATGATATGGATTTTGAGCTCAAAGGAGTTCCATTCCCACAAAGCATGGACCTCTTCTCCTTTTCGAAGGTGTCATGAATCAAGTGTGCATGTGCTTGCAAGAAAGAATCTTGGACAACACAAAAACATGAAAGGAGTGAACGAGGATGTGCCAAGTGAATCATGGATACATGGATGGATCAGATTTTCAATCAGCTCTTGATGGCACAACATGAAGATTCTTCCCATGAGAATGAAGATGAGCCTATGGTGATCTTAGAAGAACCATCTGTGCAAGACATCTTGAAGGCTATAGAAGAGACCAAAGACCCTCAACGTAGTCTTGAAATCTTGACTCAGGCTATGGAGATACAAGATAGGTATGAGTCTATTTGTGCTCCTTATTTTGACATGCCAATGTTTGATGTCGAAATAGAGTAGTTGGTTGAATTTGATGATTTCCCAATGCCTTGGTGGATGAGAGTGAATGTGAAAGCAAGTCTTTCTCTTTCACACAATGTGAAGAGGTTTGTGAATGCAAAAGGAGGAAGGTTCTTGAATATCCTTCAAATATCCTCAATCTTGAAAATAACATTTTTGCCATGGAAGAAGATAACAAAGAGAATAGTGAGCTGATTTGCATTGAAGAAAGTTGTTTAGAGAAAAGTGAAAAGTTGCAAGGTTCTTGGGAATTTGTGTGAAATCATATGCTTCTAGCCACTTCAGAATACTCCACCAATGCAGAACAAGAGTTCATATGGCCAAATACACTAGAGGGTAAAGAATGCCTCTATAAAAATTGAGGGTGGTAATTTTGAGAATGATATCAGGATGAGCCTCGAGTAGATGGATATTGAAAACACTTCTTAGAAAAACAAAGTGGGATGTTTAGAGAAGTTATTGAATGGGAGGGAAATCATTTTCTCTCACTCTTTCTAGGTACCGTGCTGATGTAAGAGGTGATTTAATGTGGAAATTCAAAGAGGATGAATATTTTCCCACTCTTGAAGACATGGAAGAATGATGTCCCATGATCACAGGACGTCAAGTGGAAGCATCAAGATACAAGAGTTTGAGAAAGTGATGAAGTATTCTGTGAGTGTAAGAACATTCTCAGTGTAGTATCAATATGAAGATGGAATCTTGGTTGGTATTCTTCTTCTCAAGCCATGTGAAGCCATCAAAAGAGCATGGTTTGATCCGATAATAGTATTTGTATCTCAAGCATCACACTTCAGTCCTTTATTCCATGATGGCATGTACTTTTCCCAACCCATTGTCAAGTATGTGTATATTATTTTCCCACCTCTATAAATATCCCTCCCCTTGTATATAATTTCCTTTCTATTGTGTGTCTTTCCCTTTCTGTGTGTGTTGTGTGTTTCCTTCCTTTTCTATTTTTGTGTGTGTTTTCTTCCTTGTTATCTCTCTCTCTTTTGCAAGTTGTAAATGACTCTCACAGGGCCCAATGGATAAGGCACTTGTCAATATGTTATAAGTTGAGATTATGGGATTCCTCATATCATGTCTTCATTGTGCTCATCCATACCATGTCCCCAAGATAGAGCCAATTGTGTCATGCAAATGTGTAACAAGAAAATTTACAATTTTCAAGCATGACAACGATACCCCTATGTCAAATTTTTCAAATTTTACCTTTCCAAGACACCCCAGGTCTACCTATCCTAACACCAACCTTACCCAACAAGTCAATGACCCCCAGTGGATGTCAACTCATTCCCCTAGGTGAATTAGGAAAGTTGATTCAACCCCTAGGTGATTTTAGGAGTTCTTGAAGAATGCCAATTTTGGGCAGTTTTGGGAAGGGCTACCACTAGCCTTCCCGGGACTAGTGCAACCCCTGGAGTGGAAAAAGGAGAAAAATTCAACATGGAGATAAATTGAAGTGATGAGAACATCAAGGAAAATATTTTGGAAGATTCAAGAATATTTGGGGGTTTTGGGGTAGATTCATTATAAATAGGGTTCTAGGCCTAGGCAGTGCATAGGGCCAAAAAAGCTACTGAGCTTTGGGAAGTTATTTCAGGAGCTCTAGAAGGAGTTAGGAGATAAAAAAAGACATTTTTAGAAAGGAATTCATAGCTCTATAATATGGTGGAATAATATTTTTCACAACACCTAGGTGAAATAGGTCTATATCTAATTTTTCTCATGCTCAATCATGGAGCTAGAAAAAAATATGATTTTTAGGGCTTAAATGGAGGAATAAAGAGATGATACCCCACCATTAGATTCATAAGTCCATTTTTAGTCAAATTCATATAAAATTTTCACCTTTAAACTCCATACGGAGCTCAAGATATCGACCTTCAAGTTGGCTCAAGGTGAGTGTTCCATACTTAGCCAATTTTTGAAGTGGACATGTGTCAGCTCTAGGATCCTGGCACATTTTGATGTCCCTTTCATCCCTTTAGAAAAGGGACATAGGGGAAAAAAAATCCCCATCCCACTTGAGCCTTTGGTTCCTCATGCGCCCAAAAGTCAGCTCCTAAATGCTTTTTCCTAGCCTCCCTCTCATTCTCAACTGCAAATAACTTCATTCTCCTCCATCACCACCTCTGTGATATATGAAGATTGAAGACTCCATTAATGGATTTTCTACCATGAAGAAAAAATGAAAATGGTAGTGAGATACCTCTTCACTTCTCAAGGTTCCAGTGGGTGAAATCGCACAAAAATTGGAGGGAATGATCATTGAAAATCTAGTTTCGCATGAACTAGTTTTCGCGCCATGAAGTCCCTATTTTTAGGGATATGGAGGACTGAGTTTTCATTAAAATTCTACCCTGTCACATGAAGAATAGTAGTGAAAAAGGCAGTGAGCTACCTCTTCAATTCTCAAGGTTCTAGTGGGCAAAATCACACGTAAAAATTGGAGGGAATGATCATTGAAAAATCTAGTTTCACGTAAACTAGTTTTTGTGCCATGAAGTCCCTATTTTTAGGGATATGGAGGATTTATTTTTTTATTAGTATTCTACCCCTCTGATGAAAATATCATTTTCCCACTTGTTCAGATGAAGAAATTACCCAAAATTTGGAGCATGGAACCCTAATAAAACCCAAAATTTCAAGACTTGTTTTGTCGCAATCTAGACACCCGCAATGCACTTACTAAAAATAACATGTGTCCATGGATGAGGCATAATAAAAATAGAAAGTGGATAAAAATGGAAATTCATCATCAAAAAATGGGATTGAAATTTCCAAAGGGTTTGAAGGCATCGAGATCAATTCAACAGAGCCTTTTTGGAGTCAATTCAGTAAAAGTGGGTTTTCGGGCCTAAAGGAGCATACACTACGAAGGAGTGCCTGAGCTTTAAGAAAGGATTATGGGAGATTTGTAAAGATTAAAGAGCCCAAAAATACCTATGGAAGGTATTTTCCATGCCCTAAATGGTGGAAAAAATGATACCTCGTGAAACATCATACACTTCCCTAAGTAACTCATTCTTCCGACACACAACTAGCGATCCCGAGAAAAAGGGGAAATTTTAAGGTGATTCAGTAATAATTTGAGCTAAAAACCATCACCATTCAATTCATTTAGTGTTTTTCAATCAATATCATATAATTTTTCCTCAAACTCATCCAGGAGCTCGAGTTATCGTCACAAGTTGGCTCAAGGAACACATTCAACACTTAGCCAAATTTTCAAGAGGACACATGTCAGCTCAAGATCCTGACACATTTTGATGTATTTTTCATCCCTTTATCAAAGGGACATAGGGGATAGTAAAATGTTCCCAACCCTTTTTAGTCCCCCTAATCACTCATAGGACCCTCTACATCGCTAGTTTAGCCCCCTAGGAGCTTGTGGGAGCCTATCTCTCTGCACTGATGACCGCCAAGTTTCAAATATAGGTGTGATGTGAAAATTGATGTCCCTTTCATCCCTTTAGATAAAGGGACATAGGGATGTAAAATTCACCCAGCCCTGTATGTCCTCCATACATCCGAATTTCAGCCCCCTAAAGGTGTTTTCCTCAAGCTCCCTAGCCCAAATGCTCACCAGCGGACGATTTGCCAAGTGTCGCAATTGGGTGTGATGTGAAAATTTATGTCTCTCTCATCCATTTATCTAAAAAAGGGACATAGGGGACACAAAAATGTTCCCAACCCCAACTTCAAAATTGCAAAAATTTAACTCCTTTCTTTGCTTCACTTCTTTTAGTGCTACCTACACACATGCCCGTGAAAGCTCAAATGTCGATTCCTCTTCACCCCACCATTGCTGCACTCAACCAGCTCCTCAAAGTCTTATTCAAATTGAAAATTAGATATCTCAGAAGAAAAAATGGATGAAACAATGAAGAATGAAGAGAAAAATGAAATATTTTTTGCCAGATAACCACGAAGTCTTCTAATAAAAAAATCTTCATATCTTTCAAAATACAAGTCGGATTGAGATGTCATCTTTTGCATAGACTTCCTCATTTTTCAAGATGATCAAGATGAAAAAATGGGAGGTGAATGGTTCCTGAATCATTTGTTCTAATAAAAACCCCATTTGTGCCCTAGCTCACATTCATCAGATTTCCCATCAATCCTAGCAATGGAAATGAGCTAAAAACTTACACATGAACTCCAAATGAAAAACCTATCGCAATGGAGTTAATTTCATCATGATCGGAAGTAAAAATAGACCTGAAAATTTCAAGCTTTATTAATGGCCATCATGACAGCTCCAGCCCAAAGCCATTGCTAGGTGAAAATTTTAAATTTTATTTCCAAGCATTCTAATGGGTGAAATCAAGTGAAATTCAGAGGACGTGACCGTGATGATGAGCCGAGTCCAAAAAAATATGTTTTGTCACAAACCGAGAACTAGAAATCCACTTTCCAAAAATAGTAAGTTTTCCTATACAGACTTGTTATGTTTGGAAAGTCATCATCAAAAGTGGTTGTGGCAAAGGTAATGTGTGCACTGAAGATCACTAGGAAGCCAGAATGATTGTCTGGAGAAGAAAACAATGAAAATGAACACTTGCTAAAAATAGTAAGCCCCCTATATGGGTGCTTACTACAAATAGTAAGTCACCCCAAGAAGTGGTCGAGGCAAAGGCAATGTGCACAAGAGTGAATGAGGAGTTCATCACATCAGATGGTCAAGAAGAGGCAAAATCACCTCTTACCAAAAATAGTAAGTCTTCCATCTAGGCACTTGCTATTAATGGTAAGTTACACTTAGAGGGTAGTTTTGGCACAATGGAATATAAGGGGATCATCATTCGGGATCATCCATGGGAATTTCTCATAGGGAATTTGAGATCCATCCAAGAAACCAAAAGTGTCTTTTGACACTCACTACATGGTTTGGGTCACATGTATATCATACAAGGGTGGAAGTTATGGTCATCAATAGAACAATTCATTCAACTTGATAGGGTCAGTTTTGAGTTCCTATCTCTTCTAAAGGAATCTTCATGAGTTACATTCATGGTCATCGATAGAAACATTCAACAGCATTTTTAAACACTCAATCCAAAGCTTCATGAAGCCAAGTTGAAGGAGTTTCTTATAGTGTAAAGAGTTTAGGATTTAGATTTCATCACATTGGAGCATTCCATCAAGTCATCTAGAAGGATCAATGGTGGGCTTTATTGGAGGTGGAATATTTCATCATCAACATCATTCTTCTTCTTCTTCTTTCTACTCTCTCTCTCTCTCTCTCTCTCTCTTCTCTCCCCAACTTTCTCTCTCTCCTCAATGTTCTAATTTTACGTTGGGGTTGCACTTTTTGTATGTCTTAATGTTCCTAATGTAATAAGTCACCTTTATGTTATAAAAAGGACTTAATGTTTTCCTAAGAAGGCGAAGAGTCTTAAGTCATGTCAAGACATATGAAGAGTCATTGGGGGTTATATGAAGAGTATTTTCTCTTCCTATAAATTGTAAATTCATTCCCATTTCAAAGGGTTGGTGATTGATTTTGTAAACTCAAGAGTGCATTGTACTTAGAGAGAACAAAGGAGATATCCATTTTCTTCCATTTTCCTCACTATTTTTCCTCCATTCCCACACTATGTACAACTTTAATTGAAATTCTAAGTAAGGAAGAAGTTTATGTTTTCCAAGGCATATGAATGTGTGCATATTTGTATGCATGGTTTCCTCTAGCCAAGTAACATGGATGTTTTGGTTATTTCTTCTCATAAATGCATGTGTTGAAATTTCTAACTAGTGTGTGTAGGAATTTGATTTTCTACCCACAACATTAGTTCTCCTACCTCATATTCCCACTCCCTTTCCCACTCTCAAGACAAAGTATTCTCTAGCAGTGATTGCTAGCTTTGCCATAGGGATAGTGGAGTTCCCTTGTTAGATCCCAGGATGGAAGGAAACCAGAGAAATCCACACTTACTCATGCATGCAAATATGAAAGTCGGGCCGTTTAAGTAGAGGGAAATTTTATAGCAATTAGAGTGAGGGTTTAGGAGTAATGAGGAAATTTGTGTTTTTGAGCATGATGGATTTTGGGGAAATTTTGGCATCATAACATCAAGGGAGAACTCAATGGAGGAGTTAAAAATATGATAAATGAATGATAAATGACTAAGTGTGAGCATTATACCTCCCCCCTCTCATAACCTAACTCATGCCTTGACTCACCTTGCTTAACCTCGGTTAGATGGAGACTCATGGGTGGAGTGAAAACTTTTAAATGGGTCTCAGATGTCCCCATGTCCCTTACCAAATTTAGTAATGGAAAAAGGGACATCATGGGTGGGAAAATGTGCTAAGGGTGGAAGCATCATGAAAAGGGGGTCAAAACATGTCATAATGGAGAGTTGAAAACATTGGTCTAATAATTCATGATGTGACTTTAAGTGACAAAATTTATCCTCTCCATGTGGTGGAACACTTTTTGTCCTCCATGTATCTTTATAAAAGGGAAAAATGGACATAATCCTTTTCCAAATGTGCCATGGGCCTTCTCATCATGAGAAAGGGGCCATATTTGAGAGAGGTAAAAACATGTTCCTAACCACCTAGTTTGTGTTTTAAGTGAAGAAAATTGAGCTCCTCATGTGGTGGAACATTATAGTTTCCACCATGTCACTTTGTTAAGGGTAAATAGGTACATCCCCCATCATAAGTGTGCCAAGGATCATTTCATCATGAGAAGAGGGTAGGTGGGGTTAGGTGAACGTATGACATTTTCTAATCACCAAGTTGTCATTTAAGAAACCCAAACTCATCTTCTCATGTGGGGGTGTAATTATTTGTCCCCATGTCCCTTTTACTTGGTCAAAGGGAAAAATGTACATCAGGGTTATACAAGTGTGAAACAACCAAAATATATATTTTTTTCACCAAACACTACCCGAAATAACCACCGAACATATTTTATCACTACCGGAGCTAGGAGTGGAATTACAAGGGAAAAAATTACATGATTTTGACTCCAAAAGGGGTGAAATTCTATGATGATAAAAAGGTGAAACAAATTATTAGGTGTAAATAGGGACCACAATATGTTAAATTGGACTTTGAATAAGCTTCCAACTCTCCATGGAACTCCCATAATCTTCATTGAATCTTCACCAAGATCAGAGATCTTTACCTCGATCACGTGTTAATATCTAAAAGTATTCTCCTAAAAAATTCTTGAAACCATTTTTAATATGAATTAGGAATTATTATTTTTTAATGAGTTTTTATTACTTTCTAACTCCACCCAAGGCTATCAAACATTGTAACAAGCTAACTAGCTTTTTCACCTCTTTCATTTCTTTATACCATGTTATAAATAGCTCAATATTGCATAAATTATTCCTAAACCTGAATTTTCTTCTGGAAATTTCCTTAACTAACTTAGATGATTACATAGCTCTATTACACACTTCTTTGTTTCCTTAAATTTTCCATATATGTTCCCCGGGGTGTTCAACAAGTGTAAAAAGCTTGAAAATAGTCCTTTTAGGCGTTTGAGAGAA
This sequence comes from Taxus wallichiana var. yunnanensis, assembly GCA_018340775.1. NCBI lineage: Eukaryota > Viridiplantae > Streptophyta > Pinopsida > Cupressales > Taxaceae > Taxus > Taxus wallichiana. Next base: position 377,831,347 of record CM031238.1, on the reverse strand, counting down.
ATTCCTTCCGAATGAATTCCATGAATCACTTACGTGCACATAAAACATGCTGAAAATTAAATTAGAACATTCCTCATTTCCATTATGAGGGTAACATGTTGACTAGGGTTGCCAAGGATAAGTTTATATTGACCAGAGAGGGATTTTCAAATGAGGTCTAGGTTGTCATGAAATTTTTTTGAATTTTTCATGCTAAACATTTTTCATGACAATAGTGGCTCTTTCTAGGGACTTGTTTTGGATTGAACATTGTGAGGATAGGACAATAAGTAAATCTAGAATCTCAAGACACTACATAGACCAGTGCCTTATCCATTGGGCTTAGAGTCATAATAGAGATATACAATGAAGCTTTATCAATTGGGCATAGAGTCACCACTTTAACACACTACCACAAGAAAGGAAAAAAACACACAATGAGAAAAAAACCACAACAAGAAATGGAAACATACCACACGTAAAGGGGAAAAGCATATATCATCTATGGTACATATGGGGGATAACCCACTTTCAAAGTGTAGCACTTCTCTCTTCAAATGTTACCCCTAAATGGGTAGCATTGGGTGGTGATGCTCTGCAAAGCCATTGAATTGTTTGAGGAAGTAACTTCCTTTACTTAATCGTTTATAAAATCTAGGTGCTTTCATGAATATCTCGTATACTTGGGAAGAGTGAGCCTATATAATTACTATGGTGCTTAGAGATTCGCCCAAAAATTCCATTGCTCTTATTGTTAGTCTTAGATTGAAAATTTTCTTATCTGTTCATCCACATTGCTGATTTCCCATTTTTCATTTCACTACTACTCCAAGGATTATTTTTGATTTGATTTCTTAAATACTCCAAGTGTTTCTATTTCCCACATTCATGCTTATTAACAAATTTTTATGAGAATAATTGATTCCATCCTTTTTAATGTTTCATCATGACACATTTGGGTGTTGAATGAATAATCAAATTTATCTTCCTACCTATTTTGCACAGCTTATGGCGTGAGTCAAGATATCAAGAATGAGGTCCAGATCTTCTGTTCCTTTTGTAAATTTTAGGATTTATTTCATAGAATACTTCAAAAATGCCAAGAGGTCACCTTCATATTCATTTGGAGAATCTTCATTTTGAAATTAGAGGAAGAAACTTGGATAAATTATTTCATCATCCCAAATCTCATTGAATTTCATTGCTTCTACATTATGGGAGGCATCATCTTTGAATGAATCCAAGGCCTTTGTTCCATCCTTTTAATCATTGAGATAATTTTCTTCTTTAAATGGAAAATAGTAAAATTCACTTTCATCCTTACATATATCAACCATTGTCTTAAGAGAGATATCATACTTGTGATCTTGATCTATTTCAACATGAATTTTTTTGAATCAACTCTGTGAGGTCGAACAAGATTCATACCTATATTGCAATTCCATGGCTTGCATTAGGAGTTAAAGGCTGAGTTAGGGATATTTTGTTTCTTCTACAACTCTCAACATTTCTTGCATAGGTTCCTCTTTTGAATATTTCAAAGGCTCATCAAAAATTAGTCTCTCTTCTTCATGGGTGACATATTCAATGAGAGACTTGAAATCAGTTATATCAATACACCGGTTACCTAGATAGTCTTCTTCTTCAAACAGAAATAATAAAACTTCTTCTTCACGAATAAATGTATTGACTGATTTTTCAATTTGGAACTCATTAAGAACCATTTCATCTTCTTTGTGGTCTGCATCATTTGTAAATTCTCGAATGATCTCTCAGACGCCAAGATCTTTCTATTATTCATCATTATTAATTTTGAACTAGAAAGGAATGCTTAGTCCTATCAAGAAAAGAATTTTAGCCTCATCTTTAGATGTTATGAAATGATTTCGATTCCCATTGTCTTGGTACAAGATATTATATTTTTGATCGCTTGGTTTTTATACTATGTATTTCATCTTTCCTACCGGAAGTAAATTTTCCATATGTCCCTTAACCGAATGGCTGCAAAAGAAAAATTAATTTGGATTTTACCTCCTAAGTCTTGAAAAAAACTTCTACTTAACAATTCTCAATGATTCTAGAATATCTACTACCAAAATAGTCAAGCAACACCTTCTTATCCGGAAATTTAGCGAGAGCTAGATGTGTATCCATAACTTCTCCACAAGTGGGACTTCCTTGGAATCCATGGAGAAATAAGATCCATTTCCCCATGTCAAGGTATGCTCAAGAGAATTGGAAAGTTTTAGGGAATCACATTATTATAAGCTCCTGATTCTATTATATAATTGTTTAGCTGATATCCTCTAATGAGAAGGGAGAGATATAATGGATCAATCTTATCAGTCTTGGATGCACTCATAGAAAGCATATTATGTGATGGAGGAGTAGGTGTTGTTGATAATATTCATTTGGAAATAGGAACCACAGTGTATATTATATGATGGAGGAGTAGGTGGTGTTGATAATATTACTTTGGAACTAGGAACCACCGTGTTAATCTTTGAACTACTACCTTTGATATGAAATAAAATATTATCAAATTATTTCAGGTGAGTCTGCAAATATTCAGATTCAGAAATCTATACTTTAGAATTTTTTACATGTTCTATGATATCAAAAGAGGTGGATGTAGATGAGGTATATACCCTTAGGAAAATGGGTGATTTGAGGGGAGAAGTAGGTACTACCTTTGCAGTTGAAAAAAACTTGGCCAAGGGAGTAGATGTTTGGGGAATAGTGGCTGATTTTGAAAGTACATTAGAAGCTTTAGAAAGACTAGATTTTGTAGAAATAGAATTAGAACTAAGGGGATCATTGGGGAAATTACTTGGAATAAAAAATAGCCTCTTTTTTTCCATGAGATCTATATTCTCCTTTTCAGACTCCATGGAAGGTGGGAGTGGAGATCCTCTCTTGATTATTTTATTTTTGTAGAGTCACCACATGAGGATCTTCAACCTTTTTAATTTTTGGATCAGCAGTGGAGGAATATCCTTTCTAAGATTAGGAGTAGGTGAACACTACACATGAGAGGTGCATCATCATCATATTCTTCTTCACCTTCTACATATTTAAGGAATCTAATTTGTGCATCATCTACTTCTTCAATCTCTAGGACATTGTTGTCCTCTCTTTTTTGTTCCATCTCTACAAGTTCTTCTTCCACCTCCTGAGTTCCACATATTGCATTAACCAGTTGATCTTATAAGGAAATAATTTGAGGTGTTCCTGTAATCTAGTTCCTACTTTGATTTTAGTGGGATGTTTATTGAAAAACCTCTTTCTTCAACATTGTTAAGTCATTAGCTAGATTTTACAAAAATGAATCAACCCTCTCATCTTAAAAATTTAATTGAATTATTCTATGGAGATCAATACGAAACCTCATGTACATCAAATAGGGTTTCAATTCCAATGGTGATGATAACGTTTCACGTAATCAACAATAGAATGGATCACAAAGGATAATCAAATAGAGAAAGACACATGATGTATGTCATGCTCATAGATAAAAAGGTACATATATGAGTGTTGTGTAACTCCTATACATGACACATGTAAATGCCCCTAACTAATCCTAATGACCTATTCTCACTAAGTTAGATGACTAACCACATGATATATATGAGATGTTGAGTGAGGATGAGATAATTCATATACACCAACACCCCCTTCATCAAAGATGAGATAGAGGTCATGGAAAGTCATAACTGAAAGAGAAATCCCTAGAAAACTAAAAAAGATGTATCAATGTGTCTCGACATAAAGGTCTAGTAAGGTGACCATGTACAAACAACATCTTTCTAAAAGAAGAAGAGGAAAATGGGCCCTAATAACTAAGTATGATGAGGTACCCATGTACAATAAGGATCTCAAGTAATGGAGGAAAAACCCTAAGGGAAAACATCCACTTACAAGAGATAAAAGAATCCCCTAAAAACCTAAGAAAGATGCATCATATGGGTACCAACAACTAGGAATGATGATGTACCCATGTATAAACACCATTTTTGGACCCTAAATTGACTATCCTAAGGCGAAGGTACACCCATACAAGACAAGCAAGAGGAAGGTGCTCAGGGAAAAGCACACAAGGAAAGGGTTTAAGATGGAACTAGGAGCGCATGAAAGCAGAAAAAGGGTTTAAGGACTTAGCCAAATTTCAAAGGCGGTATCACAGGAGAAACATGTGAAGGCCTCGAGTAGGCATGAGGAATGTATAAGGTACCAGTGGAGAGCCTTGGAGGTCAAGAAAATAATATTCCACATAGGGAATATTCCTAGGGGAGATCATTACAATTAATGGAGGCCTTTACAAGATGGAAAAAACACTCAACTATGAAGGACCACACTTCCACTTGGCATGCAATCTTCTCATGAGAGAAGCTATGGTAGTTTATCTAGATTCTATTTAAAGAAATTCTTGTGTCCAAGAAAATAAGGAGAAAAGAGGCAACAAACTCGTTACATAAATGCTTGGTGATGTCAGGGTTTGTAGTTCTTAGTGCTATGAAATATGGGAAATAATGTTAGGTATATATCTCAGGCCTATAACAAGGGTTGTAATGGGGAAAGCAATAGCTAGGATCTCTATTCAGAGCAGTTTTATATGACTAGATCTATATTCCTTGATGTATATGGTTTGAGATGAACTCTTTGTGATGTAATGTGGCCACTATAGATGTTTATAAATCAATATATGAAGCTCTATTGTGGATATATTTGTTTATGGGTATAACCCTTATGTTATTCATGGATCAGATCTAGTTCCTTTATGCTATTTACAATGATTATTTCCATTTATGATGCATGTGCTTGGATCTGGTGTTTACACTTTTTGTTTTTGAGTAAATGAATGCATTTATAATTTTGCAATCCATCCTCCATTAATGAAAGATAATTCTTGTGAAGCTCGCATAAAGGAGGGGCTTGGTGCCTGTGCGCACCTTGGGTGAGTATCCAACACACACTGAGTTATAGGCCAAAATGGTTGGGGTAAAACAAGACATATGAAGAAATGACTACATTTTAGTTTTATTGCTAGGACCTATTTTTGAAGATGTTGTGAGAATGAGGTGTGATGATGGAGCACTTAACTTTGGACAACTTCGAATCATGGATTAAAAGCACATAGGATGAGTTTTATCGGATATTTAACTATGAACCCGAGTTTGATGCATGTAAATGGGTAGAGGACCACTTGTATCATGAGTTGTATGAAACATTCTTTTGTTATTTCCCAGTGGAGTTGTATGAATGGCTTTCAACATATGCATCTAGGTCAAGTTGGTACTATAGACCTCATGTATGGACCTAAGATGAGTATTAAAGGCTACATGATGCTGATATGACCTATACTCGTGCTTTGTTGATCACTGGTGGAGTAGAGTGCTAACTAGTTATACCTTAGAATACACTATTTCTATGTATTCTTACCCAGAGATTGCTAAGTTTGAGTTCTTGAGGGAGCCTAGAGGATTGTTCTTGTATGTTATTCTACTAGCTATCAAGATTCTAGTTATTACTTTGAGTTTGGAATCCTTTCCTATGGTTGGATAAGCTCCTGCTAGGCACAGGGAATAGAAGCTAGTGTGGTGAAAGATGGCAGACCCTGCGGCTGAAATAGAAAGAGAGGAAAGATGGCTCAAGTAAAATGAGGCTCAAGAGAGGGAGTTGGAAAGACAACGTGAGGTTGCTGGAGTGATGGATTTATGGAGGTAGATGTTGCGGGAAGGATTTGAGGTTCACACAGAGGGCATGGAATCTCGAGCGAGCCTGTGCTACCTCATCTATGAAAGCATGGGAGAGAGACCCACTCGGCTTCTAGTGAGAGATCATAATTTGGAGAAGAGAGTGCCATAGGCATGCATCTATTCCCACATGGTATCCAAACCCTAACGCTTAGTTTTATAGATCCAAAGATAAGTATTGTTAACCTGATTGGTCTTGGTATTGGTAGTCAAGTGACACCTAGGAGATATAGATTCTATTCTACCCAAGTGCGTGCGTTAAACTCGGATCCAATACCGAACCTTCATGCATATTATTCTTCCAAGTTGTGTATCCATTCCTCAATAGTTTCTAGAGTTAACCAAAGAGGTCTTCATTGTGAACTATCCTAAAAAAACTAAAAAGAGGTCCCTGACAATGGAACCAATGTTGTAGCCTAGAATTTACAGATAACTCCCTAGACACATTGGCACATCACTCAATCCAGACTAAGCATTCACTCAAAGCACACAAAGGTACCAGGTCCCTCTTTAGGGTTGTTGTAGTAGGATTTTAGTGTGATGAAGGAACAAACACATAGATTCATAACTAATATATCATTCTACATTGTACGCTACATTCAGTGCCTATGTGAAAAAAGTGTTAAACAATAATCATGATTAAATCAATAACATACACTAATCAATTACACACAAGAATGACACTTAGATTCAGCCAATATCTTCCATCTATTAATAAACACAGAATCTCCTTATAATAATGTCAAATGATACCAATGTGCGTATGGATCTGATACAGTAATTCAGTCATATGCGTATATCTCTATATCTTCATACATCCATCACACTCATATATTACCACTATGTACCTCACATCATATATATAGGGTGGGGACTTTCCCTTCACCACTTATCTATTCCAGAAATAGGCTGCATGCTATTAATAGCCACACATTGTTCAAAGACATAGCCACACATGCAAGTGTGCTATCTATAGGCCTCTTATAGTTAACTGAAGTGTCAATCCTATTCTTAGCTCATCTCCATGCAAAATTCTTTGATCCGATCCTCTAAAAATAGACAATGTATGGTGTGTACATCTCTGCATCGTTGGTGTGTTCCACACGCCATCTTCTAAAAATAGGTTGTCATGCTCAAAATCAGCTAAGTCCTAAATGCTGAACTTGCCTTCCACGTGCGGGTCATTCTTGTCCTTCCACACCCTTGATCTTGACATTCTCTCCCACATGGACTCCTTGTGTGTTCTCTAACAAGTATTCTATGATCAACATTACCCCACATTAATCTCATTGTCATCCTGTCAATGGGTATTCCTCCAAAAATTGAAGTAAAAAAAAAAATAATGGAAAGAATAAGAATGAAAGAATGTAGAAAAATAAATAGTTTTTATGAGACAACATCCTCTATATCACTTTGCAGTATCAATTCTGGATACTCCTTTATTTCGGCCTAAAAAACTTTCCATTTAGTGAGTGCTTGTTATAATTTTTCTAGGATTTCCACAGCAATGGATTCCAACTCATCCCTCATAATCTCTCCCTTTTCATTTTGCGAACCAACACAATGCTGGACATTGATGTCATTCTTCCTTCTAAAAGATCCATCTTCTGCGTAATTAGCTTCCCAAGCTCTTCTAGTCGAGTCTTGTGCGGCTCTTGTGCTGCTGCCAGGGCCTCTCACTTCGCTTAACTATTGACAATCTTTCTGTGTGGCCCAATGTCTCATCCTTCATTGCTTTCTGGACCTCATTGTTTTCTTCTAGGGTCTTTATGCTGATAAGTGCCTCTGGAGTTGTGTAGATATTTAAAGCCTGGTCTGATTTCTTCAATACTTCTTGTAACACTTGCAGCATCCCTTCATAAGATGTAATATTTCACATCACTGACACTTTCTGTTGTTCTGCATCTTTCTTTGACTTTCTTGGCATTTTCATGTGCAGAGGTTTGTCTTCAAGTACCAAGTCCACCAAATTTCCCACATAGTATATCGCTGAAAGAAACATCTATGGTACCTTGGTCTTTCTTTGATGATATTGTCCCTAATATCCTCTACGATGCTAATAAATACTTCGTTCTTCTTCTATGCGAAGTCTCTCTCTTGTGTTTTGCATGCTATTTCTGCATCCTTTGTCTTCGGATCCTCGTGCAAAGGTTGCTCGATTGTTGTAGCTTTGTCCATATTTCTTCTAGCCACTTTAGTAGAAACCTTCACCAATGCATTGCTTACCTGCTCATCTGACATGACAGTAGGCTTTACCATCATGTGTCTAGCTTGGGTTTTCTTCTTCACCGTCTTGAAACACATGAATATTCACATACATTGAAGTTAGGATCATCCATGTGGGTGTGCATTGACCATGATAGTTACTTTCAAGTGTGCACAGTCACCATATCCTCATCCATTATCTCCCAGTTGAATAAATCCTTCTATGCTATCATGCTTTGGAAGTGGGTGTGGACAATTTTACCTATGTCCTCTGCATACCCCATGGCTGGTGGAATGTGCTCCCCACTTGTTCTTCTAGACCATTGCTACTTAGGGAATTTAGCTTCCAAATTTGGCACTTGTGTCTCCATGTCCTAAACATTCTCTACAGTTGTCTCCTCTGGTCTCTTCTCGTCCTCTTCTCTTCCCTTTGATTCCTCACCCTGTTCTTCTATGTTCTCTAGAAGTGTAGGAGAATTAGGCACGCTTTCCTCTGACTCTTCCGCCTCCTTATCTAACTTCAATTTCCTCCTTCTTTACACAGTTTCCTCCTTTTATGGAGAGAGTCTAGGTGATCTACACACTGTGGTTGGAGTAGCACCTTGGGTCCTTGTTCTCCTAAACACCTTTTTAAATTTGTGCTCCCCTTAGATTGCATTCAAGTCCTCATCATCCCCCTCTTGTGGCTGAGGTGGTGTAATGGCATGCTCAGCTTCACCCTTATTTATAGGATGTCTCCTACCTCTATGCTCCAAACCACCACTATCTTTGTGCTCCTCCTCCTCATCCTCCACTTCAATTGGCTCTGTGGGCTTAGGCGTTGGGATGTTCTCCATTGTATGCTTTCCCTTTGGTGGTGCTGGAAGTGTGAAATCACCTTCCACATATTTTTTATTCTCCATCTTTGGCTTCAGCTGAAGATACACCAATGCTGCCCCTACATCTACTACAGCCAAACTTATTGGCTTAATATTCAACACCTCTGAAATGATCCTCTCGGTGAAGGCACTTCTTCCAAGATACACATACTTCTTTCTCAACGTGTGGTAGTCACAGTCTACCTTATCTGCATTGAATACTAGTTGGCATGTGTCTGTAAATCTGTGAACAAATGCTTGGAATACCTTGCAGTGAATGTGTAAGGCAATTTACACCAAGGGCTCCAAACTCCATATTTTATTGGGAAGCATGTGATACAAAAATGCTGATATACAACAAACTAGACTTGTGTCCCTACTACTGATGGTAGGTCCTTTGGGATGCACCACTCTTCTCCAAATGCCATGTGGAGCCTATCATACCATTTATTTTCCCTTTTCTTTATGTCATCTATCATGGCCCCTTTACATAGATACTTACTAAACCTTTTAGCTGGTGACTTATTCTCCATGGGGTATTTCCATACTTTTTCCTTTGGCCCGTCTGGTACTCGGGGATTTTCATGAATACTAGTAATAGTAGAACATCCCCAAAGCCAATATTCCCTCCCTGTTTGTGCTTCCTCAACTATTTTTCTCGTAATATAGCCTGCAATATTATAGATTGCTCCTTTCGACATCTTACGCACAACATGTAACCACATAGTATTTACATGTGACCACCGCTCCTGATCATTCAAATTTGTAACAAGGTGTGTTGTTGCTTACACAACTAGACAGTTCTTCAATTTGTCTATATCCATACCGCACAAACCCTTTAGGTATCCCAACTCTTGTATGGTCTTTAAGATCACAAATTTATCTGTGAGATCATTCTTTATGTCCTCTCCTGTGGCCTTCAAACCTATAACTGATGAGATAAGCGCAGATGATATTCTAACTTCGTCCTGCAAAGTAGAATAATTCCTCAAGCACTCTTCTCATGAGCCACTAATACAAGGGCTCATACTTCCTTAAATATGAGAGCTCATATAATTAGTATACCCTAATTATCTTCATAAGCTTCTCACCTACATCATCAAAAATTGGCATGTCATCCGATGTACCCTTTTTCATCCTAGCCTTCTTGTTCTCCATGGTCCTGTGATTGTATTCACTCACATTGCTCTTTTTCGATGCGTGAATCCCACTCCTGGCCAACGATGACTCCTTCTGGATATTGCATTTCTGAAAAATGGCTTTTGGGTACCATCTCTTCTTCCTCAACAACCACCTTCTTCTTTCCTTTTATTGCTGCTGCAGATGCCTTCTTGGGTGCCATTTTTTTCCTTTACAAACATCTCCTCTTTAACTCTACAACTTTGTGAATCAAACCCTAGCTCGATTCAATCGTGACCAAGGTGGAAATTTCGTGCCCTAACTCCTCTCTACCTCCTTGCTTCACTCAAACCCTTCACCATTGGGGACACAAGCTTCTTTTCACATAGATGTAACATCCTCATTTTAGACAATAGAACAAGTCAATTTTTTTTTTTTTGATAAATGCTTCCGGTTCTAAATACATAATTTAGAACTCACAAATCAAATAACCATTCCTATAACAGAGATAACCATATGCAGCTGTAATGACTCGGAGTACCTCCAATCTATTCATTCCATGACTCGGTAATCTACCGATCTATTCATGAGTAATAAGAGTTGGCATTTTTATTCAACACATCACTTTTGTGGTTCTCTTCCCTATTGCGGGATTCGAGAATGCTCGTCAAGGAACCTAACTGAATAATTGTTACCATTATTCATCGGCATCTCATCCCTTAGACCAGGTGACTCAGGACAACGCAATCAGCAGCTTGCGATACTTTGGCCAAAGATTTGAAACATACTGCTTATGTCTCGTATTCCTTAACGGCATACTCATCAATCTGGAATACATCCTTCACCCCATTCTTATGTTATGTAGAATGTCTTATACCGACTTCTGTCAGTCCCTCCTATCCCAAGTTAATCACTCGGGAACGGATTAGTAAGGTGACAATGTTATATGGATGCACTCGAGGACTAGGGATAAGATGACATACTGGGTCAACCCTAGTTAAACCAGTGTGTCATGATACCCCGAGTCTCCTAGGCAGCCATATAATGTGACCACATTCCTAATTGGTCCCAAAGTAACTTGTTCGAGTTAAAGGTGTAAATCTTAGCGATCAATGCAAAGGGTGTCGTCATAAGTCACCTGCATTGTTGTAACTTCGAGAAGATCCTAATCTTCTCAGAGGTACAACCCTGCAGTTGACTTGTGCCGTCAACCTTTAAATCCGCCTCGAAAAGATCTACTTATTAATAAGCGTTACGCACATTGAGTTTAAATTACATTAAAAGACGTTTCCCTTAAGGTTAGCCTTTCCCGATCCCTGGATTCCTCATCTTAGGATGACCTTTCTCAATAAAACCCATTACACAGAGGAGTTCTTAAGACTGTGGTCTTATCAAGGAGTTCATAGAATATACATAATTCTAAATCAACGAAACTGGACAATAACTCATAAACTTCACATGAGATTGCCATCCGAACCCCATCTAGGTTTATATCAGTTCTCATAACTGAATTTATATCGTACTTAATAGTATCAAGATATAATGATTAAGAATCCAATTAAATGTTGTCCTGGCATAATCAAGACTAGGGATTAATAATTTAATTCAGCTTGTTTAGCGTTCTGCTTAGGTTTATTTTAACCCTATCTTTCAGAAAGACAGTGATCTAAATTTCAGTTTAGCTTCTGATAGAACATACAGGAACTGCTAAACAATCATAAGAATTCAGTCTCATATTCTTGCAAGCTTATATTGACAATCACAAAAGTCTCCAAATATATACAATAATAACAATGCTCTCAAGATATTTGAGCCGAAGAAGGTCAAAATATCAAGATAAGAATACAAACACATAAGTAACAAATATCAATTTCCATTCCTTTCAGAACTAATCAAATACATTTTATGCATTCAGCATACTTGATACAATACTCTACGGAAGAAGAACATCTTTCCTCTTTATAGTACATTTAAAGAAAATCAAACAGAATTCATCATAAACCAAGTTAAACAATCTGAACATCCTGTCAGATTTGCATGCTTTTACCACTTACGGCGACCATCTGCAAAATTTGTCAACATGGGTCAGTTTGATGAACTGAGCATGATAAGCACTAACTCTTAAAACAATTGCAATCCACCAACTGTTTTCATTAAACAACCTGTTTAAATGAGATCAATTCACCAAACAAGTATACATGTTTCAGACTATGCCTTTGTAATACAAAAATGACTACAAATGTGTAACTCTATTATCATTACAAAATAGTCCTAAATACTTCTCAAATATTTCATCAAAATATTAGGGATCAAGAAGAACGAAAGTATTCTATCATTTATCCATCTGAATTCCAAAAACAACAAACTTCAGATAGATCATTTCATTCAACAGTAAAAGGAATATCATAACAAATCATGATTCCATCAATATGTTAAAAACAGTTCCAACGGTTAAATAAAAATATCGACATATATTTTCATAACTGAAGAGAAAGAAAAAATTCATTCATATTTCTCTTCAACAAGTTCATGACTGTACCATCTCCTCAAATGGAAAGCATTCACCTTACATGCATACGAATAAGTCAGACGAGCCACAAGGAGAACCACTATTTTGATAAAATCAAATATAACAAAACTCCTGTACAGTAGCTAACACGCCAATAGTGATGACTATCTACCAAACAGACTCTGCATGACCTCCCACACGAAGCGACATACAAGAGGATATTCACTGCCATTACCTGTTGAGGTGCAGCCGACGACTCCTAAGTTCAATCAAGCTCATGAATAGATATACATGCAACAGAAGACGTAAACACGCCAACAATCCCTTACATCAACCTACAGCCCATGCTAGTCCCTACTAAACACAGTAAGGCTTTTCGACCCAAGGTCGAAATCAAAGAACTTCTATTATATCGCAGTCAACAATAGACTCCATGGCATTAAGCAATTTGATGTTTCCCTAAGACTATGCAGAGATTATCATACAAAATCCGTAACATGCACAGCCTCATCAAACTGGAATAAACAGAAAGGAACCATAACATATCTATTCTCATCTGGACGCATTCAGAGTTTAAAGTATGGTATTCGCGACTCACTTCAACAGAGCCAGGACACATGATATCTATCCATACTCAAGGAACTCCAACAGTGACAAAAACAACAGTGTACCAAATCAGGCTTAATTTGAGGCAAATACACTGGTTACCTTTCAAGGATTCAACTGAATCCGAACAACAGTAACAAGATAAATAATAGTAAATGATTCCAACTGTGCCAATCAATGGTAAACATTTAAAAATCAGGCATAAACAAAAGCTAACTACTGATTTCGCAACAAGGAAACCAACTGAGCCTCATCAATATTTTTCGCACAAGTTTACACAGAAAGGAAACGTAAAAATACACCCAAAGAGTCTGTACCAAAAATTCCTTGCAACACGAAGGTATTCATTACAAAATAACAGAGGTCGTAATACTTGTTACTCCTCCAAGACTCAGATAAAAATCAAATTACCAATATTCAAATATATATATATATATATATATATATATATACGAAGTTTCAACAGTGGTCCACAATTTACGAATCATTCAATGGACTCCACAGAGTCGTTTCAAGTACAATAAATATATATATTGCATTCTATCAACGGGTTGCATCCCATAACCACAATGCAAGGGAAAAACAACTTCAGCACGGTCGCAATGAAGTACTGTAACACAACAAGTTATCCGTTCACAAATAACTTTAAATACCATAGCGAAACCCAACTAGATTCTGTAACCACCATCTATAATAACCACGACAAAACTTACAAAGAAGTCCAATAAAACTGAACATTCACACAAAAGTCCAACAGTATCTTTTCCGACAAGAATCAACAACAAGCCTCAATCAACAAGTATCAACAACAAGCTTCTACTGTAGCCTGAACCCAGCAAGAGAAACATGCACGGGTTCTCACAGAGCAGGATAAGTATCCTTCTCGCATACATTTCACAGACTTACGCCGGAATGCAAAACACAATAAAATAGAGCAACAGTTCGAAATACAACACACACCCATCAAGGGTTAAATTTGAAAATCGAACAGCAAGAAGATACAGTAACAAAATCACCCGTAACTTCCATAAAATCGTCTAAACCCATAAATCATCTGAACAGAGTTGTTCTAATGAAATCACTTGAAAGAAAGCAAGATTTTTAAAGGTTAGGGCCTAACATGCCTGGATATTTGCTTAAAATTTCGAAGCAGACCACTGAAAGAGCTCGAACCTTCTCCTTCTTTTCCAAGTTAGAGCCACCAACAAAAATTTGCTATTTCCATGACTTATATATTTTCCTTGCCAGAGGAAAGAGCTAGTTACGCATACATACTTGCATGCAACACCAAGAAGATTGAGTACGAAGAACCAAAGGAATGCATTGAAGGAAAACCGGAGCGCATGCAAAACCCAATAAACTATTAACTTTCCATTTTGCATGCTTCCCCATGAAATCTCGAGCTCAAGACCGAGTCCATAAATGGCATTTACTCCCATTTTCCCGCTCAATCTCCACCGCCACCGACGCCATAGTTGGCGATGGACAATCGCACATCAAAGACCATTTCCAACTTTGGCGACCTGCCACGTCGGCTCTAGTTAGCCGTTTTAAAAACCTCCACCAAATTACCTGTCCCTCATGCTTATCCCCGCATTTAATAACATAGAAACCGCCACCCATGGTTTGCACCCTCCATAGGTCCCCTTAATCCTTGCTCAATAGTTAGGTTAGTAACTTAGGTTAGGATTTAGGATAACACCTAGTCTAACCTCTTAGAACATAGATACTAACTTAGAACATTAGCTCTTAGCCTAGGTCTAGGTTAAATTAACACTAATCTAACCCCTAGGTTAAGTTTAGTTTTAGGTTACTAACATTAATAATTCCAGTTAGGTCTAACATTTCATATGCTCGAAAAAGAACCTACAACATGCATTCTCGAAGCAGGGGTTCACTCTGTCATCGCCATTAGGCTACTGAGAATTATATGTAATCGAATTATTACTTGGTCCACGATCAAGACCTTCCGGATATACTTTGATATCGGGAACCAATTCATTTAACATGATTAGCCTGAATTATACTCCGGACTAGCTTATCTAATGCATCCAGACCTTACAACCTGCTCAAGGTTTGTAATTTTAATTCATCACGAATAACTTAAAGCACCACTTGGATCAATACCACCGATCTAAGGCTAGGTATTATAGATGGTTAACTTCATAATTCATTCCGAGATCAGATCAAACTCGGGCATAAAATGAAAGAAATAAAAGAGTCCAATCATATTCGACTACCAAAGATCTGCAATCTGCAAAGAAGATATAGTACATATCAAACATGACTTCTCAATCAAAGGAACACATCCTTTTTACAAAGAAATCACATATCAACACTTGTATGCTCGGGAGGAAGTAACAA
Organism: Taxus wallichiana var. yunnanensis; assembly: GCA_018340775.1. Classification (NCBI taxonomy): domain Eukaryota; kingdom Viridiplantae; phylum Streptophyta; class Pinopsida; order Cupressales; family Taxaceae; genus Taxus; species Taxus wallichiana. The sequence continues at coordinate 377,815,955 of CM031238.1, read as the reverse complement.
CAGTTCAGGATAGTATGGTTCTATGTAACATTCCTCAATTTAGTAATTTAGAACAAAGATTTTTTTTTTTGATAAGTGCTTCCTAGTTCTAAATACATAATTTAGAACTCACAGATCAAAACAATCATTCTTATAACAGATAACCATATGCAGCTGTAATGACTCGGTATACCACCGATCTATTCATTCCATGACTCGGTAATCTACCGATCTATTCATGGGTATCATAGAGTTGGCATTTTTATTTTAACACCACACTCTTGCGGTTCTCTTCCCTAAATAGGGATTTCAGAATGCTCTGCCCAAGGAACCTATCTGAATAATTGTTACCATTATTCATTGGCATCACATCCCTTAGACTAGGTGACATAGGACAACGCAATCAAAGACTTGCGATGATACTTTGGCCAAATATTTGAAACCTCCTCTATGTCTCGTATTCCTTGATGGCATACTCACAATCGGAATACATCCTTCACCCCACTTCGATGTTATATAGAATGTCTTACACCGACTTCGTCGCCTCCCTCGTCCCAAGTCATTCACTCAGGAACAAATTAATAACATGTCAACGTTATAAGGATGCTCTCGAGGACTAGGGATAAGCTGACATACTGGGTCAACCCTAGTTAACCCTGTGTGTCAAGGTACCCCGAGTCTCCAAGGGCAGCCTCATAACATGACCATGTTCCTAACCAGATCTAGAGTAAAAACTTGTTCGAGTTTAAGGTGTAAATCTTAACGATCAATGCAAAGGGTGCCGCCATAAGTCACCTACATTGTTGTATCCTCGAGAAGATCCTAATCTTCTCGAAGGTACAACCCTACAGTTGACATGTGCCGACATCCTACAAAACCACCTCGGAAAGATCTACTTAACTTAAGGTGTTACTTACGTTGAGTTGAAATTATACTTTAAGACTCTCCTTTCTGGGTAGTCTTTTCCCAACCCCTGCGTTCCTCACCTTTGAGTTGCCTTACTTATATAAGATCCATTTCACAAAGAGAAGTTTAATAAGATTTGAGATCTCGTCAAGGATTTCATTGGATCGAATTAATCTTAATCAAAAAAATTGGTAGTAGCCCTAAGCCCTCTCATAAGGGTGCTAACTATACCCCTATAAGTTTATATCAGTTCTCAAAACTGAAATATATATCTTACTCATTGTTGTTAAGGTATAGTGATTTAAAATCATCAGTTGTCTTGACTTAGATCATGGATAGGGAGTATTAGATTACCCTTCCTGTTTCAACTACCTATAAAGGTGTAGTTTAACCTTAACTTCCCGTAAATAGTGGACTAATTATTATAATTTAGCCATATTCAAAACATAAAAGAATTACTAATCATTTACAAGTATTCAGTCACATAATCATTACAAGGCCTACTTAGAGAATCCAAATATCTCCAAGGTATACAATAATAAAAATGCACTTAAAAACAATCGAACCGAAGAGGATCAATCCATCACAATACAAATGCAGCCACATAGTAACAATCCCCTCATTTCATTTATTTCTAAGCCCAACAATTACAATTTATGCATTCAACATTTTTGATACAATAGTCAACAACAAAAGAACAACTTTCTTCATATAGTACAATTAGAGAAATCAAGTCGAATTCATCATAAAACCAAATTAAACAATCGAGTATCATATCGATCTACGTGCCATTACCACTTATGACAAACATATGAAAAAATTGCCAACACGGGTCAGTTCGGTGAACTGAGCATGATAAGCACTAATTCTTAAAACAATTGCATTCCACTAATTGTTCTCATTAAACAATCTATTTAAATGAAATCATTTCTTCAAATACTTAACATAAATCAGACTAATCATCTTTCTGTAATTCTAACATGAATTTTTAATGCATGACTCATATTATAGTTACCAATTAATCCTAAATACCCTTTAGATGATTCATCATATATATTAGAGACTAAGAAGAACAAAATGAATCCAAAACATCCATCCATCTGAATCCCAAGGACAACAATAATCCAACAAATTATTCCATTCAAAAATGAATATCCTATCAATTCGTGTATCCAACAGGTATGTTTTTTTTAACAATTCCTCAAAGGTAGATTATAACTTTCATCAAGTTCAACTGACGAGATTCCTTTAAAAACATTACATTATTTCAATGGTATTGACAAATACACCAACTTTACTGCAATATATTTTTACCAGTCTCTCCCTACAGTTTAACAGTCTTTCCTTCTTAAGCCCATACTATAGAGTTCACATAAGGAATACAAAAGAAGAAAGCACTCAGAGTTTCTAGACAAGGAGAGAATATTTTATTATTCCTACAGTTATATATATCAACATATACTTTACAGCTGAGGAGAAAGAAATAGAGACATTCAGATTTCCATTCCAATCATGTTCAGGACTGTACCAACTCCTCAAGAATAATGCAATTACATTATACGCATGCGACTAAATCAGTCGAGATAACAAGAAGAAACTACAGTTTCATCAAAATTCAATTATAAAAATCACCTGTAGCTATTAAGCAATACAAGAGCTCCCACGACAAAGCAATAATAAATAATCCAACCCTAATAGACTCAACAAATCTTTCCATATCATTCATTAAACATGAAAAATACCCAACGCCATCGCCTGACATGGCACAACTAGGAACTCTTTATCTCAGTCAAACCAGAGACTAGATAACACCATAAACAGAAGACATATCCAGATGCAAACACAACGACATTTCCACTGAGTCGAAACACATACATACACAACAAAAATTCAACTGAGTCTAATCCCTACGAATATACAGCAAGGACTTTTATCAGAAGCTAAATTCAAGAAAGATAATCACAGCAAGGACTTTACAGAAGTCACCTCCATAACATAAGCTCATCAAAGTTTTAACCGAAGTTGAGCTAATACGAAAATACAGCAGGGACTCTAATAGAGTCGTGTTTGTAATGTAAACCCAGCACACATTTCCACAGAATCGAACTGAATATAAACACAACAACATTTAGAAAGAGTCGAATTAATATGTATGCACAACGAGGACTTACATCAGAAGTCGAGCCAACACGCAAACACATCAAGGACTTCAACAGGAGTCGTGTTCACATGGGAATACTACAAGGACTCCAACGGAGTCGTATCCAACAAGTACTCACAACCAGGGTTTAGATTGAAGTCGAATTCATACGAAAACATTTCAAGGACTCCAACAGAGTCAATACCAATAAGTATTCATAACAAATCTTCTACAGAAGTCGAAATATAAGATACATTTCAAGGACTCCAACAGAGTCAATACCAATAAGTATTCACAACAAAGCTTCTACAGAAGTCGAAATATAAGATACATTTCAAGGACTCCAACAGAGTCAATACCAATAAGTATTCACAACAAAGCTTCTACAGAGTTGAAATATAAGATACATTTCAAGGACTCCAACAGAGTCAATACCAATAAGTATTCACAACAAAGCTTCTACAGAAGTCGAAATATAAGATACATTTCAAGGACTCCAACAGAGTCATTTTTATATATATATTCCTTGCAAACTTTCAACGGAGTCTAACCAAAATTGAAACACAAGTAAGGACTTCAACAGAAGTCACGTTCAAGTAAAATAATCACAAAGAAGCATTCCAATCAGAAGAAACTTTAAGTATACCCAGCAAGATTCAACAGGATTCAACAACATGATAACACAGCCGCGTCTTCAGCCGAAAATGAATCCAAAAAGAAGAAATAAATACAGTAAACATTTCAACAGAGTCTTCACATAACCAGAGATTCCTAAATCCATAGGAAAATAAGAACCAATACATTTCTTCAAACCAACTGTACTAAAATCACCTGAACAGAGTTGTTTTAATGAAAGCATTTGAAGGAAAGCAAGATTTTTAAAAGTTAGGACCTATCATGCCTGATAGTGTCACTTAAAAATCTAAAGAAGACCTCTGAATGAGCTCGTGCCTTCTCTTCTTCTTCCACGATAGATTAAACAACAATAAATTGTTACCTTCATGCCTTATAAACTTTCCCCGATAGAGAAAAGAGCTAGATATTCTCAAAGTTGCCATGCAACACAGAGTAGACTGGTTCGAAGAACCAGTGATCAAGCAGAGAGAAAAATGGAACGCATGGAAAACCAAAATACCAACCAATTTTCCATTTGCATGCCTTCCCAAGCAATCCATCGCTCGGGAACCGAAGTTCATCAATGGCATTAACTCCTAAATTCCCACCTATTCTCCATTGCCACCGACCGCCAAAGTTGGTGATTGCCAAATGAAAACAAACAACCATTCCCAAATTTGGTAATGCTGCCACGTCAGGTCACAATAGCCATTTGCAACCTCCACCAAATCCCAAGTCCTTCATCCTTATCCACCTCATAAATGCCATGGAAACCACCGCCCATGACTCGCACCCCTTCATAGGTCCCCTTCCATCCATTATCATTAGTTAAGATAGGTTAGAAACATAGGTTAGATCATAAGGTAAGACATTAGTCTTACTTCCATAGTGCTAGGTGTAGCTAACCTTAGGAGCATTAAGCTTATAGTTTTAGGGCTAGGTTAGATTAGCAATAATTCAACCAATAGGTTATAGTTTAGGTTAAGGTTATTAACCTTAACGAATCCAGTCTAGGTCTCCCAAGTAGGACCGATCAGTATTAGAACCAAACAGGGTATAACTTTCCTGTAATGGATTCTATCCGGCATTGCAAATTAAGCTTGCAGTATACACTGAATTTCTTACCTGGCTCAAGGTCTACGCCTTCCTGATATTACGATATCTGGAACCAAATTCATTTAACATGATCAACCTGAGTTAAACTCCGGAATTGCTCATTCAACTCATTCAGACCTTGCAACTTTCGTAAGGTCAATAATTTTGATTCATCCTGAATAAACTTAAAACATCTCTTGGATCAATGCAACTGATCCAAGGCTGAGTCATAAGGATGGATAAATCCACAATTCATCTGAAATCAATTTGAACTCAGGTGCTAAAAATGAAGAAATAAAAGAGTCTAAGCATATTCTGACTCAGTCAAAGATCTTCAAGAGCAAAGAAGATACAATCCATATCAAGCATGACTTCTCAATCAAAGAAACACGTCCTTATATAGAAGAAATCATATATCAACACTTGAATACTCAGGAGGAAGTAACAATAATTCAGGGTGTTACATGCTTCCCTCCTAAAAGATTCATCATCCCGATGATTACATATTTTGATTTACCTTCAGGTCAACCAATTTATTAGTTCACAATACAAAAGACTATTTCCAACTTGAATAATTCCAGAAATCAATGTCATGATACATTTTATTCAACCTGAATAATGTTTGCCTCAATCTGGCTTTCATAAAGACATGAAAAAGATAAGTTCATAATTTTTTTTTTTGTCAACAGATTTCATTCTGTTCAAAAAGAAAGGGAAAAGCAATTTTCATCTCTTCCAGATTTTCCCAAGTTGCACTTTCTTCATTAAACTAGTCCCACTGGACCTTACATTGTTGTATTTCATGATTTCTCAAATGCAATTGGCGAGTTTCCAGCACTCGTGTGGGTTTAACCACGATTATTCCTGGGTCTTGGACCTGCAAGGAATTCCAATTTAAAACATGTGACAAATCTGAAACATATTTCTTAAGCAAGGAAATATGGAAAACATCATGAATGCGAGACAAAGCAGGTGGTAATGCTAATCGATAAGCTACATGATTGATTATTTCGACAATTTCGAAAGGTCCCACGTAATGAGGTGACAACTTGGTAGCCTTGCCAAAAGTTATAGAACTCTTTCTGGGTTTAACATGAAGAAAAACCTTTTCACCAAGTTCAAACCTTCGATCAACCCGCTTAAGGTCAGCATAGCTCTTCTGCCTATCTGCTGCTTCCTTTAATCATTCACGAATCATCTTTACTTGTTGTTCCATTTCAGTGAGGATTTCTGGCCCAATTACCACTCTATCCTCAATACTATCCCAACTAACAGGGGTTCTGCACTTTCTTCCATAAAGTGCTTCAAAAGGTGCCATTTTAAGAGATGAGTGATAAGTGTTGTTGTATGCAAACTCAACTAATGGAAGATACTCTTCCCATTTATACTATTGATCCATGCAATACATTCGCAACATATCTTCCAACACTTGATTTACTCTCTCTGTTTGTCCATCCGTTTCCGGATGATATGCAGAACTGAAGTTTAGTTTCGTTCCAAGAGCTGTATTAAGCGTTTGCCAAAATCTTGACGTCATTCTAGGATCCCTGTCAGATATAATTAATTCAGGTACTCCATGCAACCTGAAAATTTCATGTACAAACCTTTTTGCTAACACTGGAGAATCATCCTTCAGATTTCCAGCGATGAAATGAGCTACCTTTGTTAGTTTGTCTACAACTACTAAGATAACATCATGCTTATTCCTAGACATAGGTAACCCTTGTACAAAGTCCATGCTTATTACTTGCCATTTGTACTGCGGTATGCTATGGGGATATAATAGTCCAGCAGGGTGCATATGTTCTGCCTTAACCCACTGACATTCCAGACAATGAGTCACAAAATCTATAACATCCTTTTTCATACCTTTCCAAAAGTATTTCTGTTTTAGATCAGCAAGCATTTTTGTGATACCGGGTGTCTAGAGAAGGGTGAATTATGAAATTTGACTAGCAACTTCCTTCTCAAATCATTTAGAAAAGGTACGTATACTCTATTTTCATAACGTAAGATTCCTTCATTATCAAAATGAAAACCTTTAAACCTTTCATCATTAGGTTCTGCAGCAAGCGCTGCTTTTACTTGCTAAAAGTATATATCAGATTCTGAGGCACTTTTTACCTCATCCTTAAACTGAGTTCTTAATGTTATAAGAGCAGAAATGTGTCTCCTACGACTTAGAGCATCTACTACTCTATTCTCTTTCCCTTTGATGTAGCTAATATCAAAATCATATTGAGATAAAAACTCTAACCACCTTCTCTGTCTGGCATTTAGATTAGGCTGAGTGAAAATATATTTCAGCCCTAAGTGATCAGTTTTCAACTCAAAAGGTTTCCCAAGTAAATAGTGTCTCCAGACTTGAAGCGCATGAACAATGGCAGCAAGCTCCAAATCATGAGGGGCATAATTCAGCTCATGTAACTTAAGTTTTCTACTTTCATATGCTATGACTTGATCATTTTGTAACAAAACACCACCAAGGCCTTCCCCAGAAGCATCCGTTACAATAGTAAAGCTCCCATTAGGGTCTGGTACAACTAATATAGGTGCTGAAGTCAACTAGCTTTTCAAACTTTTGAAAGCAGTTTCGCACTTATCATTCCAAATAAATTTCTTATCCTTCTTCTGCAATGAAGTTATTGGTGCAGCCACTTTAGAAAAATCCTTAACAAATTTTCTATAATATCCAGCAAGACCCATGAAGCTTCTTACTTCATGTACATTCTTGGGTGCAGGCCACTCGGTTATAGCCACTATTTTTGAAGGATCCACTGCAATTCCTTCCTTGCTAATGACATGACCCAAATAGTGAACTTCAGTATCAAAGAAAGAACATTTGGATAACTTACCGTATAACTTTCTTTTTCTCAAAATTTCCAAAACTATCTTCAAATGCTCATTGTGCTCTTTGACACTTTTAGAATATATGAGAATATCATCTAGGAATACAAGTACAAACTTGTCCAAATATTCTTGAAAGATATTATTCATTAAGTTCATAAAATTTGCTGGTGCATTAGTTAATCCAAAGGGTAGAACCGTGAATTCATAATGTCCGTACCTGGTTCGAAAAGCTGTTTTATGAATATCTTCTTCTCTAATCCTTAATTGATGATAACCAGATCGAAGATCTATCTTGGAATAAACCGCTGCCCCACACATCTGATCAAATAGATCGTCAATCCTTGGAAGTGGGTATCTGTTCTTAATTGTTGCTTTGTTTAACATCCGATAGTCAATACATAGCCTAAGTGTTCCATCTTTCTTTTTTACAAATATTACTGGCACTCCCCAAGGTGAAACACTTGGTCTAATCAAGCCCTTAGACAAAAGTTCTTGCAATTGTGCCTTAAGCTCAACTAACTCTGTAGTAGTCATTTGATAAGGTGCCTTGGAAATAGGTTTTGTTCCTGGTTTGATTTCAATAGTGAAGTCAAATTCCCTTTTGGGTGGTAAACCTGGTAATTCCTCCGGAAATACATCCTTGAAACTTTGCAATAGAGGGAATCGTTTCATGGAATCACCATCTTCTTCTAAAAATTCAGACATCTTTACTACATATAAAGTACATCCTTTGTTTTTAGCCTTTTTAAGTTGCATAGCTGATAGTTTCCTAACTGAAATTTCCCGTTTCACTCCTTGTATCTCTACTATTTTCAGCCGATCATCTAAACATCTTATATTCTTTTCAAAATAGTCTACTTTTGCTTTATGGTCAGCTAACCAATTAACACCGATGACAATGTCATAGGATCCCAAAGGTGCAACATAGAGGTCAACTTCAGTGGAAAAGTTAGGTAAGTCAAGGACTGCCCCAAAAAGACACATACTCACTGTATGAACAGAGTTATTACATACCTGCATACCCAAGATTTATCCATTTTTCTAGCTTTTCTTTTAAGTTTAGAAGCAAGTTTACTAGAAATGAAACATTCAGTAGCTCCTGTATCAAAAAGAATAGTGACAGGTATGCCAAATAACTTACCCGGAACTTCTATAGGTGTCACTTGCTTTTCAGCTTGCTTGTCTGCTACTGCAAGCATGTATCTTATGCTGCTGATTACAATCATCCTTCTTCAAAGGGCACTGATTTGCGTAGTGGTCTTTGCCACAATTATAGCAGCCTCCTATAGGTCCCTTTTTAGGCTCAAAATTACTTCCAGCCTTAAAATTATCACGTTGTCCTCCATAGGCTTCGCCCATTGTTATAATTTTTGGCAAAACTATCCCTTACATTTCTAGCAGGCTTATTCGCTATTGTTTTCTTACTATTATCCCCTGGAAACTTACTTCTGTTTCCAAACTTTTTCCATGGCCCTTCTGGGTGCAAGTGAAGTTGAAGAAGGGTTTACAATCTTCTTCCACACTTCCTCTTTATGAGCAGAAATAGCCTTTAATTTCTGTTCTTGCCTTATGGCCTTTTCAACAACCCCTTCCATAGTGGTTGGGCTGTGAACATCGACCTCTCCTCCTATCACGGGATTTAGTCCCATGATAAATTTTTGTATTCTGAACTTCTCGTCAGTTTGATATTGTGGTACGTACTTGAGGAGTTTCGTAAACCGCTCCTAGTATTCAGTTACCATTAGCTTTCCTTGAGCTAAGTTCTGGAATTCTGTCATTTTTTGATCATAGAAAAGTTGTGGCAGCCAACGTTGCCTAAAATAGCCCTTAAATTGATCCCAAGTGATATTGGTCTCATCAATATTTAGCTCAGCTTTACGGTTGTCCCACCACGAAGATGCTTCATGGGAAAGCTGATAGGCTCCCCAAATAGCTTTGGTTTCCTCAGAGAAGTTTCTTATTGCAAAATAATTTTCCATTTCGCTGAGCCAGTTCTCAGCTCCATCTCCTAATGTGGTGCCATCATATTTAGGTGGACTTATCCTTTTTATATCATTAGTGAGTTCCACTGCCAACCTGGCCTTTTTGTTTTCTAGTTGGATAGGTACATTTCCAGTGTTATTATCAACACCCACATCGGGGTTGTCCTCAGGAGGTAGCTGATTGTTGTTACCAGCTTCATCATCCTCCTCATTTCCCATTACTTGTTGTTCAAGTACAGCCAAATGATCTCTTGTGTCCAATAGGGCAGTAAGGATCTCATCAAGCTTTTGGGTTGTTGCCGCCCCTCCTTCAGGTGGAGCATTATTCGCAACATTCCCCCTTGTTCTAACCATTTTCTGTTACAAGAAAATTCAAGTTTTTATCAGATTATGGACACAATAGGTCCAAGAGCTACAACCTTCAGCTCTGATACCAAGATGTAACATTCCTCAATTTAGTACATTAGAACAAGATTTTTTTTTTTTTTTGATAAGTGCTTCCTAGTTCTAAATACATAATTTAGAACTCACAGATAAAAACAATCATTCTTATAACAGATAACCATATGCAGTTGTAATGACTCGGTATACCACCGATCTATTCATTCCATGACTCGGTAATCTACCGATCTATTCATGGGTATCATAGAGTTGGCGTTTTTATTTTAACACCACACTCTTGCGGTTCTCTTCCCTAAATTGGGATTTCAGAATGCTCTACCCAAGGAACCTATCTGAATAATTGTTACCATTATTCATCGGCATCACGTCCCTTAGACTAGGTGACATAGGACAATGCAATCAGCAGCTTGCGATACTTTGGCCAAAGATTTGAAACGTACTGTTTATGTCTCGTATTCCTTGATGGCATACTCATCAATTTGGAATACGTCCTTCACCCCACTCCGATGTTATATAGAATGTCTTACACTGACTTCTGTCAGCCTCCCCTGTCCCAAGTCATTCACTCAGGAACAGATTAATAACATGTCAATGTTATAAGGATGCTCTCGAGGACTAGGGATAAGCTGACATACTGGGTCAACCCTAGTTAACCCTATGTGTCAAGGTACCCCGAGTCTCCAAGGGCAGCCTCATAACATGACCATGTTCCTAACCAGATCCAGAGTAAAAACTTGTTCGAGTTTAAGGTGTAAATCTTAACGATCAATGCAAAGGGTGCCGCCATAAGTCACCTGCATTGTTGTATCCTCGAGAAGATCCTAATCTTCTCGAAGGTACAACCCTACAGTTGACATGTGCCGACATCCTACAAAACTACCTCGGAAAGATCTACTTAACTTAAGGTGTTACTTACGTTGAGTTGAAATTATACTTTAAGACTCTCCTTTCTGGGTAGTCTTTTCCCAACCCCTGCGTTCCTCACCTTTGAGTTGCCTTACTTATATAAGATCCATTTCACAGAGAGAAGTTTAATAAGATTTGAGATCTCGTCAAGGAGTTCATTGACTCACATTAATCTTAATCAACAAAATTGGCAGTAGCCCTAAGCCCTCGTTTATATCTATTCGGTTCTCAAAACTGAAATATATATCTTACTCATTGTTGTTAAGGTATAGTGATTTAAAATCATCAGTTGTCTTGACTTAGATCATGGATAGGGAGTATTAGATTACCCTTCCTGTTTCAACTACCTATAAAGGTGTAGTTTAACCTTAACTTCCCGTAAACAGTGGACTAATTTTTACAATTTAGCCATATTCAAAACATAAAAGAATTACTAATCATTTACAAGTAATCAGTCACATAATCATTACAAGGCCTACTTAGAGAATCCAAATATCTCCAAGGTATACAATAATAAAAATGCACTTAAAAACAATCGAACCAAAGAGGATCAATCCATCACAATACAAATGCAGCCACATAGTAACAATCCCCTCATTTCATTTATTTCTAAGCCCAACAATTACAATTTATGCATTCAGCATTTTTGATACAATACTCAACAACAAAAGAACAACTTTCTTCATATAGTACAATTAGAGAAATCAAGTTGGAATTCATCATAAAACCAAATTAAACAATCTGAGTATCATATCAGATCTGCGTGCCTTTACCACTTACGACAACCATCTGTAAAAATTTCCAACACGGGTCAGTTCGGTGAACTGAGCATGATAAGCACTAATTCTTAAAACAATTGCATTCCACCAATTGTTCTCATTAAACAATCTATTTAAATGAAATCATTTCTTCAAATACTTAACATAAATCAGACTAATCATCTTTCTGTAATTCTAACATGACTTTTAATGCATGACTCATATTATAGTTACCAATTAGTCCTATATACCCTTCGACGATTCATCATATATATTAGATACTAAGAAGAACAAAGTCAATCCAAACATCCATCCATCTGAATCCCAAGGACAACAATAATCCAACAAATTATTCCATTCAAAAATGAATATCCTATCAATTTGTATATCCAACAGGTATGTTTTTAACAATTCCTCAAAGGCAGATTATAACTTTCATCAAGTTCATCCGATGAGATTCCTTTAAAAACATTACAATATTTCAATGGTATTGACAAATACACCAACTTTACTGCAATACATTTTTACCAGTTTCTCCCTACAGTTTAACAGTCTTTTCTTCTTAAGCCCGTACCGTAGAGTTCACATAAGGAATACAAAAGAAGAAAGCACTCAAAGTTTCTAGACAAGGAGAGAATATTTTATTATTCCTACAGTTATATATATCAACATATACTTTACAGCTGAGGAGAAAGAAACAGAGACATTCAGATTTCCATTCCAATCATGTTCAGGACTATACCGACTTCTCAAGAATAATGCAATTACATTATACGCATGCGACTAAATCAGTCGAGATAACAAGAAGAAACTACAGTTTCATCAAAATTCAATTATAAAAATCACCTGTAGCTATTAAGCAATACAAGAGCTCCCGCGACAAAGCAATAATAAATAATCCAACCAAAATAGACTCAACAAATCTTTCCATATCATTCATTAAACATGAAAAATACCCAACGCCATCGCCTGACATGGCACAACTAGGAACCTCTTTATCTCAGTCAACCAGAGTCTAGATAACACCAAAAACAGAAGACGTATCTAGATGCAAACACAACGACAATTCCACTGAGTCGAAACACATATATTCACAGCAAACATTCAACTGAATCTAATCCCTATGAATATACAGCAAGGACTTTTAAAGAAGATAATCACAAGCAAGGACTTTACGAAGTAAGCCTCCATAACATAAGCTCATCAAAGTTTTAACCTAAGTCAAGCTAATATGAAAATACAACAGGGACTCAAATAGAGTCGTGCTTGTAATGTAAACCCAACACACATTCCACATAATTGAACTGAATATAAACACAACAACCTTTAGAAAGAGTTGAATTAATAAGTATGCACAGTGAGGACTTACATCAAAAGTCGAGCCAACATGCAAACACATCAAGGACTTCAACAGGAGTCGTGTTCACATGGGAATACTGCAAGGACTCCAACGGAGTCGTATCCAACAAGTACTCACAACCAGGGTTTAGATTGAAGTCGAATTCATACGAAAACATTTCAAGGACTCCAACAGAGTCAATACCAATAAGTATTCACAACAAAGCTTCTACAGAAGTTGAAATATAAGATACATTTCAAGGACTCCAACAGAGTCAATACCAATAAGTATTCACAACAAAGCTTCTACAGAATTTGAAATATAAGATACATTTCAAGGACTCCAACAGAGTCAATACCAATAAGTATTCACAACAAAGCTTCTATAGAAGTCGAAATATAAGATACATTTCAAGGACTCCAAGAGTCAATACCAATAAGTATTCACAACAAAGCTTCTACAGAAGTTGAAATATAAGATACATTTCAAGGACTCCAACAGAGTCATATATATATATATATATATATATATATATATATATATATATATATATATTCCTTGCAAACTTTCAACGGAGTCTAACCAAAATTGAAAACACAGTAAGGACTTCAACAGAAGTCGCGTTCAAGTAAAATAATCACAACAAGCATTCCAATCAGAAGAAACTTTAAGTATACCCAACAAGATTCAACAACATGATAACACAGCCTTCAGCCGAAAATGAATCCAAAAAGAAGAAATAAATACAGTAAACATTTCAACAGAGTCTTCACATAACCAGAGATTCCTAAATCCACAGGAAAAGAAGAACCAATACATTGCTTCAAACCAACTGTACTAAAATCACCTGAACAAAGTTGTTTTAATGAAAGCATTTGAAGGAAAGCAAGATTTTTAAAAGTTAGGACCTATCATGCCTGATAGTGTCACTTAAAAATCCGAAGAAGACCTCTGAATGAGCTCGCGCCTTCTCTTCTTCTTCCACGATAGATTAAACAACAATAAATTGTTACCTTCATGCCTTATAAACTTTCCCCGACAGAGAAAAGAGCTAGATATTCTCAAAGTTGCCATGCAACACAGAGTAGATTGGTTCGAAGAACCAATGATCAAGCAGAGAAAAAACGAACGCATGGAAAACCAAAATACCAACCAATTTTCCATTTGCATGCCTTCCCAAGCAATCCGCGCTCGGGAACCGAAGTTCATCAATTGCATTAACTCCTAAATTCCCGCCTATTCTCCATTGCCACCGACCACCAAATTTGGTGATTGCCAAATGAAAACAAACAACCATTCCCAAATTTGGTAATGCTGCCACGTCAGGTCACAATAGCTGTTTTTGCAACCTCCGTTAAATCCTAAGTCCTTCATCCTTATCCACCTCATAAATGCCATGGAAACCACCGCCCATGACTCGCACCCCTTCATAGGTCCCCTTCCATCCATTATCATTAGTTAAGATAGGTTAGAAACATAGGTTAGATCATAAGGTAAGACATTAGTCTTACTTCCATAGTGCTAGGTGTAGCTAACCTTAGGAGCATTAAGCTTATAGTTTTAGGGCTAGGTTAGATTAGCAATAATTCAACCAATAGGTTATAGTTTAGGTTAAGGTTATTAACCTTAACGAATCCAGTCTAGGTCTCCCAAGTAGGACCGATCAGTATTAGAACCAAACAGGGTATAACTTTCTGTAATGGATTCTATCCGGCATTGCAAATTAAGCTTGCAGTATACACCAGAATTTCTTACCTGGCTCAAGGTCTACGCCTTCCTGATATTACGATATCTGGAACCAAATTCATTTAACACGATCAGCCTGAGTTAAACTCCGGAATTTCTCATTCAACTCATTCAGACCTTGCAACTTTCGTAAGGTCAATAATTTTTGTTCATCCTGAATAAACTTAAAACATCTCTTGGATCAATGCAACTGATCCAAGGCTGAGTCATAAGGATGGATAAATCCACAATTCATCTCGAAATCAAATTGAACTCAAAGCTAAAAATGAAGAAATAAAAGAGTCCAAGCATATTCGACTCTACCAAAGATCTTCAAGAGCAAAGAAGATACAATCCATATCAAGCATGACTTCTCAATCAAAGGAACACATCCTTTTATAGAAGAAATCATATATCAACACTTGAATACTCAGGAGGAAGTAATAATAATTCAAGGTGTTACAATCTATTTTTCTCGCTTGGTTTCACACCCTTCACACCTTAACCCAATCACTCAGATCTCGCGCAATTGGATTTTTCCTCAAATTATCTTCGTCCGTAATGGTAAACATGAATATGCATTCCATCCTTATATAATTTTTTTCAAATTTTCAAATTTTGATGCATTTATTACTCCTTCACGTACCAAATACCCTCTCATTTACTTCGACAAAATTCATTCTTTCCATGCGGTACATCTTCATGCCCCAAATATAACCTTCTATCATGTCTTCCTACCCTATGGTCACAGAATTCTCTTGGTGCATGCCCTTGCACTGAGTACCTCATCATTGTACCTTCTCTTGGTAGTTATCATGGCCTCTACTTGCCTTGTGTTATACTATCCTTTCATTCATCTCCATCCTTGGTCACTTGTGAGAAGCAATCTTCTTTTGACTTAAAGCACACCCATAATAGCTTATTCCTTTCACCTTTCAATTCCCATGGTCTTTTACTTGGATAACTACAACCACCCCACACTAAATGTATCTGCAGTCCTCTGCGCATAAACATTCTTCACATAGTAATGAGATTCATGCGCGCAAGCATGATTTACACAACAACAAAAACTAAATTGAAAAAAGAATAGCGATAATGAAGGAAATATATTAAGGAAATACATAAGGGAAACCTAATCTAAATGGCAACACGCCTTATTACAAACACCAATAAGTCTTATTTATAGTAGGGCTTTAGCCTACTCCCCGTTAAAGTAAGCGGTATCCGTGTTCCATTAAGTTCTTCTAACCGGAAATCACCTATTTGAAGTATGTGAGTGATGACATATGACCCCAACCAATGTACTTTGAGCTTGCCTAGATGGCATAAGAACTTAGAGTCATAAAGAATTACCATTTGTCCAATCTCAAACTTCTTATCCCTTATGTTTTTGTCATGCCATGCCTTCTGCTTGGCCTTTTCCTACTTCTGACTACATTGTGCTATGGCTCATCACTCATCTAGTTTAATCATCTTCACACTCTTCTAAATCATGTTCATTAGCTAGACCTCTAGCTTGTGAAATGCACAAAAAGGTAACATAAATTCTATAGGGAGAATGGCTTCCACACTAAACACCAGCTAAAATGGAGTGGCTTTGTTCAATCACTTATAAGTTGTTCTATATGCCTAAATAATAGTGACACTTTTTCATCCTAATCATTTCTTCCAACATCACAAATTTTTGTCAAAGTCTAGCTCTAAATATTATTGAAAGCCTCAAACAGTTCCATTTTCCCGAGGATGGTAGGGTGTAGTTTTATGGTGTGCAACCATAATATCATCTTATAGGATCGTGATTGTCTCATTCAAAAGTGTGTACCCCTATCACTTGTCAATATTAAAGGACATCCATGTCTTGTAATAACATTCTCCCATAGAAACCTAGCCACTATAGCTCTTTGTACAATCTATTGTAGGTCCTACTTCTACCCATTGTGTGAGATAATATGTGCAAGTAATGATATAGCTTGATCTAGTCCTACGTGTAATCGGTGAAATAGGTCCTAAAAGTCAATGGCCCATTTCTCAAATGGTTTAGCACTAGTAATTGGTCTCAAAGGCATCTCATCTCTTTTCCTTGGTTTTCCTAGGCACTGACAATGATCACATGCCTTACAATATTCTTTACAGTCTTTATATAATGTCTCCCACCATAATCCAGCAAGTAGGATCTTCCAAGTAGTTGCATCACCTGCATAATGGCCTCCTGTAATACCACCATGAGCTTCTTCCATAATATCCTTACACTCATGCTCTAATACACAATGACGTAATACTTCATCTCTGCCTAACTTGTAGAGGTCACCACTAATTAACATAAATGGTGTCGTGTGTATAGAAAGCTATTTATTTTCTAATGCCTTCATTCTTTCTCAGTGTTGTAAGCAGTCCATAGAAAGAAAACAATGTCTTCTAATTCTGATGGCACGTATTGTAACCTATATAACTATGCATCTGACATGGTTTATTCAATTGTCTGTGCTTCCTCTCCTAAGTTGATTCTAGATAGATGGTCTGGTCCAGAATTAATTTTCCTTGGCTTCACCACAACTATGAAATCAAACTCTTGAAATAAGAGTACCCATATGCATATGTGTCCCTGTAAGATAGGATTTTTTACCAAGTACTTCAATGCCATGTAATCTGTATAAAACAAAAATGGTGTTGCTAACAAGCACTATCGAAACTTGTGCAATGCATAGATCATGGACAAAGCTTCACGCTCTGTAGTTATATAATTTTGTTTAGCAGGAGTCAACTTCCTACTAGGCAAAAAAATTGAATGATCAACAATACCTTCTCCAGGATGAGCTAACACAACACCAATGGCCATGCCAAAGGCATCCACATGCATATGAAATGGTTTATCCCATAAGGGAAAGCATGGAATGGGCACGGTAGTAAGTCTCTCTTTTAATATATCAAACATGCCGCTGTGGTTCTCCCCAATAAAATGTACCTTTTCCCTTGTAAATATTCCAAGGGTACAACAATTTTGGCATACCCTTTGATGAATTTTCTATAATATGTTGTATGACCTAAAAATCCATGCACCTTGCTTTGATTGGTAGGAACTTCTAGGCCTAAAATGATTGCAACCTTAGCTGGATCAATGAGAAAACCTTCCTTGTAGATTATATGTCCTAACAATATTCCAAATGGTGTGGCAAATATGCACTTCTTGATGTTCAAAGAGATAGTCAATGTTTGCACCGTTCAAACATTAAGTGCGATTGTCACAATGATCTCTCATGAGCCCATATCTTTGTTCAATCATATAGGTAAATCTATAAGAAGTTACAAATAAAATCTTTGAATTCCTAAACAACTATGCATGAGAATACAATAGGTGGGTTTTTCAATCCAAAAGGCATCACAATATAGGCAAAACTACCCCATTCAGTAGTAAATGTTGTCTTTTCTTGATCCTCCCGAGAAATCCTAACTTGATGATACCCGAAAAACCCATCTCGTAAATGAGTATATCTCGTGCCCCGTAACACCTTCCATTATTTCCTCAAGTGAATGACGCGGGGAATGGATGAATGGCGCATGTAACATTCAACTCCCTATAGTCAATACATATTCTAATTTGTCCATCCTTCGATCGATCACCATTGGGCTAACCCATTCTGACTCATCAAGGGTTTGATAATTCTAGATTTTAACATTTTATCAATTTATTCTTTTACCTTTTTGCATAAATTAGGATTCATTCGGAAGGCCTCTTTCTAACTAGGTGTGCACCATCTTTAAGCTTTATCTTCATTTCCCCAAGTGATTTATGCATGCCTTTAAGTTCATGATATCCTCATGGGAATAAGTCCTGATAATACCTGAGCAACTCGATGATCTTTTCTACCTCTAATTCTAACCAGTAGTATCCAATTATGGCCTCCTTAGGCTCAGCCTCCGAACCTATATTCACCTTCTTTGTCTTCATGGGTTCATGATAGGTACACGTATCCTTTTCTACACTATCCAAGACCTCATGCACCCCTTGTGAATGTTTAATATCCAGGTTTTCAATTTCCTCATCATCCGCGGTGTAAACCATCTTTCCCTTCTCTTTCTCAAGGAAAGTGCGTTAAAGTAGTATGAATTCCATTTCTTCTTCCTTCTCAAAACATGCTCCAGGACTCTGTCTCACCAAATAATTCCTAAATATGCTCTTTTGCTTTTGCACTATCTCCCATGGTTAAGCACTTGATAAATTTTAATGCCTCTTCTATTGGAGGTTGAGAAGAAAAGTAGTCAAAGGTCTGGATCATCCCTGTAGTCAATTTTTTCCAGTTTCCAGTCTCTCAATGTAGTTTTGCATATACATACCAGGTGTGTGTGCATCCTTGTAGCGTAGAGTACAATTTATGCACCTAAAGTGAAATTGGTAATGCTTCCTGTCCTACTATCTAGAGTCTCTCACACTGCTGAATGTGATGTTGAACTAGTTGATCACCATGATAAGTGCAGATTTGTGTAGGTGCATTGTTCCTTACAAACCTAATAGATAGGGTGATTCCAATATTTTCCCATTCTATAAGATTATCTCTATGGACTACCCACCAACGCGTTGTTGTCCTGCGTAAGGTATATACTAACATAGTTCTTATCTTAATTTTATCTATCCACTGTGTTTCCATGGATTTTAAAAATGTAGGAAGATCGATCGCCCCTATATACCAAGGTATTGTGCTACCTATCCGTCAGACCGAATGAATTCCATTCTTGTGTGCAACCATGCGTTTTACTTTGTGCCCTACTAATTCATATGTACCATGAGCCCAATTGTCACAAGAAATACTCGTAGTATCACTAATGGAATGAGAATCCTCCCAATGTAGGATGCCTTCTTTTGATGGTTCATTGAAATCACGGGTCCTAAATAGTGTGTACATAAATTTGGTTTAAGTCCTCCTCACTTAGAGGCTCAACATATGCTATAGACAACCCATCTCGTCAATAGTATCACAACCCTTTCCTCCTTGTTCTCAAAGTTGATATACCCTTATTGAATCTCAAGTCAACATTATAAGCAAGGATGGAAAATTGTCTCGATTTCTGCAAGTGCTAATACCTCAAAATCCCCTCGTGAACTTGGCCCCTTGTATGGTTATAGATGCATCCTTTAAAAGTCCTATGGGAGTAGCCTTAGTCCGGTTTGTCATAAATAACAAATTAGATGATTGCTGCAATAGAGGCCTCCCCATTTGTGCCCATGCATCTAATGTAAGAACATTTACTTCCGCACCTATATCAATCAATATGTTTCTCAACATCCACCCATCCACAATAGCATTCAAAGTAATTTCCTTGTCATAGTTGTAGGCACCAAATTTGTGTCTTATGACCCCTGCCCCGCACCTCATTTCACAACCTAGCCTCACCACCTAAACCCACAATTATTTATTAATTACCTTATAATTAATAAATCCACATCTAATGCCACCACATTTTGCCACCTCATCATGACCTAGCCCTAACCCTAAACTAACCTAATTAAGACCTATAACTTGGTCTACATCCACACCCATGACTAATTACTCCTCACCCACACCAAAATCAACCTAATAATGACTTGACCAAGCCCACAACTAATTCCTCAAGAGAAAAGGAGGGAAAGTTGGCTACTTTACTAAAAATAGTCCACTTTGACTTAACCGATATCGGTTCCTACTCGACCACCGTCGGTTACGTAACCACCATCGGTTCCCTATAAATGACCTCCCCCAACCAAAAATGGAGGATCTGAAATCTGGAATCTGGAAATTCATTGGAAAGATCGGGAATTCACTTGGCCGAGTAGAGACAAGTGAAGGAAAGAAAGGAGTTTACAGAGAAGGACATCAAGCCCAAGACTGCAACTGAGTAACCAGAGCCTAGTGACACTCATCCAAGCATTGGGAGAGAAGATAGCTCATCTTTGATTGTCGATCATCCTACCTGAGCCCTGCCTTCGTTATCACAGTCTTTGGATCTGTATCTTCATCAGGAACTAGTAAGTAGTATCTTGTATGTTCTTTTGATAACATTTCTTGAACTTCTGAATCACAACAATTATAAGTCTATTCCTAGATCTACTACCCGGTAACACCCTACATCTAACTATCATTCCTCTACCCCTACATTTCCCCAAGAACAGCCCCCATACCCTCTGAGTCTTCTCCATCACCCCATTACCTATCCCCAATCATTTACTAGCCTTATAAACACCATAGCCACCTTATAGCCAACCTTCACTAAAAGCCCCTAAACCATCGCCCTACCGATATCGGGTTAGCGAAACCAGACGGTGACAAGTGACGACATCGGTCACTGTGATTCAAAACCAAAACTAGCCCTTTCCTCTATTGTTTTAACAAGGTAATTAAATTGTAATTTTGTAATAATTTGTGTTAATTCATATTAGCAGGGGAACTGACCACCTTTGAAAGGAAGTTTAATACTTCCTGGGCCCAAGGCAGTTCCCTCATTTATTGTCTAATTAGAATCTGGTGGTCTTGTATTCTTACTTGCAGGTAGTCCTTCCTAGACAAAAAGGAGTTCTTCGCAATCGATCTGATCTCTCTCTACGGTACGCGCACACCCTCCAAACATTCAACAGGTATTCCTCCTAGCCCTAACCCTTATCTATTTCTCAAGAGAATGAAAGGATAGAAGCAACTCTATTCTAGGAACTGAAAACCTCCTCTGTGCGAAACATTTTGGCACGCCCGGTGGGACCCATTTTGGGTTTCTTTCTTTCTTGCTTGCTTTCATATAGGGAGCACACTTGCTATTTTCTTCTTCTAAAATATTCACAAGATATTTTGTTATCTTTTGGTAAAAGAATTTGTCTTGCTTTCACATTTTTGCATTAGTGAAAATCATCTCCTTGCTTCATCGAATATCATTTTCGATTTGGGTTTAAAACACGTGCATCACATTCTTGCTTGTTGTTTTCAATTCTAGTGAACATAGATTAAGTAACAGGTCATACACGTGGGGGTGATATCCATGGTATTGACAAGAAATTAATCTTACTTTCACTGCACAACACATACCAAATCACATCATAAATTAACACAACAGCTCAAACATCCCCCTTTTCCGCGGTATTCCTCCGCCCGATTGAGGTAACCTTATAAGCCAAAACAAACTTGACATTTCCCCTAAGTCTTCTATTTAGGATTGACATCATCTTGCATCTAAGGCATAAGCCCAAAGTGATTAAAACTAATCCTAGGGTTAGTCTGTTAATTTGCTTGTGCATCTTGCTTGTTTTTAGTTCTGTTTCTCTGTCATACACTATTTTTTGTGATCACTTCAGAATAGTTTGGTAGGTATACTAAGCATCGTTAACCCCAAATCAGCAACTTCTTATAGCTTCTTACACCGGTCCTATTCTACCGACATCGGTTAACTTACCGACGCGGCTATATAATCGACGACGACATCGTTCGATATCGTTTTATCGCTTTCATAGTTCCCAAAACCAGCAACCTACCAATTCCAACATTTTGTTGCTGCTTCTGTTCCTGATAGATTACATCCTTACTGTGTACTCTTGTCCATGGTTGTTGTCACTCAGAAACAAGCTGCAGCCATGGTTTCACATGCCTGCTCCATGCCTTTGCCTGAATCACCCCCTTCACATCCTATGGGGAATCCTACGGACACCAGCGAGGTTCCCAAAATCCTCGTAGGAGATAAGGAATTTTTGAAATTTTGGACGCTAATCCAAGACTGCATACAATACTATTTGTCTCATGCCCCTGACCGTACACCCGACGGTCAACTCCTTGTTGGTATGCCTATTAGTATAGCCGCTCACTTAGCTCCTTCCCCACCTGATAACTCGCCTTACCTTCTTCATCCTTAGCCCCGTCTCCCAACTCAGTGGCTTCAGAGGTTCTTACGGCACATGATTGGCTTTCCTTTTGTTAATCTGGGGCCCCACATATCATTACCGCCAACTGCTCCTACCTTGTCTCTCTCGCAGACTACTCCTTTCATAACTTGCTCTCTGCCACCTATCCACACGAGCTTTCCTTCTCAAGCTCCGCCCACCTTTTCATTTCCACACACTTATCCGGTGGCTTCAACACCTTATATAGGACATCCCTATTCGGCCGCCTCAACATATTCATCCTCAATACCTTATCAACATTTAACCCCACCATTGTCTAGTGGAGGCCCTTGGCCCAATCCTCCTCCGTTTACAACAACCGCACCATCATCTCATCCAACCACTGATTTCATCAAACAAATGATGGACAAAATGCAAAATCTAGAGGCTTCTATTTCAGGAAGCCGTAGCACCCTGACATATGAGCAAGTTTTTCGGGAGCCTATTCATCCTTCTGTCCCCCTTCATTCATATCCTCCTCAATGGGAATTACCAAAATTCACTTGTTTTAATAGTAAGGAGGATCCTCAACAACATTTGTGATCATTTAGACATGCCTGCTATCTGATTGCTCATGACGATGCCTTACTACTCCGCACCTTTCCCATGTCCTTATCAGGACCCACCTTGGAGTGGCACAAGTGCTTTAACCCAAAGACTCAATCTTCTCTTTTAACCAATTAGCCCAATCTTTCTTGGATCATTTCTCCATTAACATTGCCAAGAAAGTATCTATCACCGACCTCTATGCCATCCGACAATTTAAAGATGAATCTATCGCAGATTTCATTGGACGATGGTGGGGCCTTATCAACCAACTTACTTATGCCTTGCCTCAGGCCGAACTCATCGAACTCTTTACGCGGGCTTGCGCTAAGCACATTTCTCCTACCCTCCAAATTCAAACTTTCCGCACATTTGACGAGGCCTTTACTATGGCTCAGAAACTAGAAATTGAGCCTTAGAGGAAGAGAAATTGCGGTTGCAGCAACAAAAACCCCAATTTCGAACCCAAGACTCCACCAACAAACCTAACACCACCAATTCTCATGCATCGACTACTTCAAAATCAAAAGGAGTCTGTACACGCGGTGATGGTCAAATCCCAAACACCATCTAATACCCCGCCAAAAACCACCTATAAGTATAAAGCCGAGCCCATCAATTACACTCCCTTGGGAGAAACTTATGGTGTGATATTGGAAAAATTGCTCAAAGCAGGAGCTATTACCTTACCTCCTGTTAAACCTCACTCTGGGTTTGATTCCACCCGCGCTATACCTTCTTGGTACAAAGAAAATGACTTCTGTAACTTCCACCGCGTGAAGGGACACAATCACGAAAACTGTAAGATGTTGAAAAATATAGTGCAGGAAATGGTTGATGCAAGGGATATAACCCTCGATAATCCTAATGCCCCCGCTAACCGAAATTTGAAAATCTTCAACAAACCATTCCCAAACCACTCTTCTAACAGTAACATAAACCAAGATATCTTAGCCGAGGAGAGTGTTCATGAAATCCATGCGGTCTTCGACTCCCAACCAAACACTTCTATCGAGAAAATTCTGAATCAAGCCTCTTCACTAACGCAGGGACCCGAACCCCCTTCACCACCATCAAGACAAGACGAAATCCTTGCCATTCCTTTACCCATAAAGGAATTAACCACCCAGAGTTCTCTTCTCACAGATGAGCCTTCTTACACCACATCTCTGCAAGACTGTGAGCGGATGTTATCTAACTTATCTATTTCCCAAACATCTCCTTCTACCACTCTTGTTGTACAAGAGGAAGGCTCGCCACTTTTTTGTCATCCTTAGATGAGAAACCCTTTGAACCAACATCACCAAATTCTTTAATCATGACGGATTCTCTCAAACATGCCCTCCTACCTATTAGTTCTTTATCACCTAAATCTTTTCAGCGACCGGTTGACCTCTTAACGCCCATTGATACAGTGCCTCATTTACCCCCTGTATCACACCCACAGTGGACCGGAATCACAACCCACCTTTCTTCCATACAAAAGTTCCTATTCACACGTGAGGATTGTCACCCCTCAGAAGATAGACGAGTCCTATGGGAACGTTTGAGTACACCATATTCTACTCAAATGCAGATGACCGATCCAGACGCCTCTACCATATACCCGAAGTGTTTACAAAAGCTTAAAATGCCTATGTCCTCATCTTCACCCCCCTCATCTCTACCAAATACCTCATCCACCTCTATTGACCTAACCAAACCTTCCCCTACGCTTGGGACCTCACCAATACCCAGCCTAACACACCCACCTAAATGGTTAGATTTATCCAAAAGTAAAGCCGTCCATCCACTTAGGAGACAGACCCAATCTCCTCAAGTCCAACCTATGCCTCTATCACAACTAAAACCATCACCGTCACACCTACCTTCTATATTGGGACCTCATCCCTCCACCTTGCATCAATACATCATACCTCTTGTGTTTTCTTTAAAACGACCTACACCTTCTGCACCCATACAAAGATCCACGGGTATATCAACACCGTCACCCCAAGTATCCTGTCCACCTATCAACCCTAAACAAACTCCATCATCAAAGGATTTGTTTACTATCACTCCTCTTTCTCCGTGGTTGTTTTCTGCTACCACGTCATCTGACCAGCTAAACATAACTTCTGTGCCGAAGAGGCCACGTTTAGTTAAATCCAATTATCAAAACCCCTTGGCTAAGCTGCCACCCGTACGAATCAACCATACCAATCATTACCGAAACCTACCTAATCAATAGCCTCATCTTCTTCCTCGACTTTGACCCGCTTCAAAGGATCTTACGCTAAGATCCTTGATATGTTGGTGGAGAATGCGACCATTTCCCTACCCCCACTTAGACCTTATGATCCATCTAAACCTCAACCTATAGGTTATGATGAGTCTAAAATCTGCTTACCACCGCACACCAGGACATGATGTAGAGGGATGCAAAGCTTTGAAAGCCATACTTCGTCAGTCACCTCTCTCGGATAGAAAGGTTAAGAAAGACAACTTACGAAGGGAGAAACCTTTAGCTTCAATCTCCTCTCCTATACCACTTGTCCCCGCCTCACCAAGATCTATCATTATTACAACCCCACCTCTCGAAGACCATGACTTATCCCTACCGTCTTCCTCCTCTCGTGTTCACGAGATCAATATGATTAGTGTTGCTACTCGAGGGCAGAAAAACAATGGGAAAGCTAAAGAAAGCACACCTGCGGCCTCTCTTTCTCCATCCACCATCCCGATCGCACCACCACCTAAAGTGGTTATTCGTGGACCTACCTACCCATCTCTAATGGAGTTGCCCACCGAACCATGATCAAACAGCTTCACCAATCACCTGTAAAAATGACACTGTATGATCTCATTCAGCCTCTGAATCTCATCGACAAGCTCTCGTTGAAATCCTTCAAGGGATAGAGGTCTTACCTAATGAAACCTTGCCCGTTACCTCCATCTTAACACCCAACCACGTTGCCTCTCTCACCAAACAATCTACCACTTCGTCCCCTCGTACAAACAAACCGCGCTCGGGCTCAAGATGAAATTGTTGACTTTGGTGTAGAAGATCCTGACCCCACTCTTTTCATCTCAGCTTACGTTCGGGACATCGCGTACGTCGTGTTATGATTGATGGAGGCGCTAGCCTAAACATCATCTCTTCCAAAGCCTTCCAACAAATGAATATCCTCTAGCTGCATGTGTGCCAACCCCACCATGTCTGCATTCATTCAACGATGCTATTATTTCTACCTTAGGCACCGTGATCCTTAACATTCATGTAGGGCCACGACCTTACCCGAACTCTTCTATGTCCTCGAGGGAGAATTCCAATACAACATGTTGTTAGGCCGCCTCGATCCGGCTATGGGATGCGTTCCTCCACCTTACATAGATGCATAAAATTTGAGTATGAGGGGAAGTCCTACACCGTAAAAGCTGACCCTCCCCCCTTCAAAACCTGCAATATGTTATATCGCCCAATGATGTGCTTGTACTAGTCAAGACACCCATTCATCCAACCCAACCATCCACTTCAACCACACCTCAACCATCCACCTCAACCGCACCTACACCTTCAACCAATGAAACCGCCGTCGCAAATACCACTTCCTTTCCCGCAGACAACATCCCAACCTCAGAACCCTTAGTAGATGTTTTTCAACGCCTTACGCTGGGGGAGTATCACCTATATAACGTTAGCTCTTTCCATACCCCACAGGAGTATGGACAGTTACATGCGCATCCTACCTACGACCGTCGTGTGGGGGAGGTAATCTCCTACGGACCACCTAATTGCCGCACCAACCTAACGTATGGGGGTGTCGACGCATCCTCGTTACACCCCGAACCTCCCCTGGTGTGGTTCCCTTCCAATCTGATTTTCAATATCTAACTAATCGTCGCTTTCACTCTCACCTTCTTGACTCGCTGTGCTTGGAAAGGTTTTGGTTTTGGTCTTTATGAACAAGGCCGACATACAATCATTCCCATTACTACACGCAAACACAAAGATCATCGTGGTCTTGGATTCTCTGAACCCCCTACACTGAAAACATCACATATCCATTTGTATCCAGGAAGACGACGAAGTCACCCCTTCCGAACCATCATCACCCATTTTGCCATCGTCACCCACAGAGTCGATAGACCCTGAATCTATCCCTCCTAACTTTTTTTTTTTTCATAAACGCTATCTTCCTGGGTCCTCTCACTTATCAACATGGTAATGAAGACCCATCTTCTCTTCCCCTTCTATATCCAGACATGATCGAAGAGGACTCACCTTCAATTAATGTTGTTGAGTGCCAGGATGATGACTCCATCCTCACTTACCTTGGTGCGGATGACTCTTATATTCAACGCGCCTTGCCATCTGATACTCAAACCATGTTGAATGAGTCGACTATAGAAATCAACATCCACACCGAGGACGATCCTCACATTGTGAAGATCGGACAATCTCTTACCGCATCAGAACAAACTACCTTCACTACTTTCCTCCGTGCCCGCAACCAAGCTTTCGCTTGGTCCTACGCTGACATGCCAGGAATTGATCCTGACATTGCTGTCCATAACATTACCCTAAAACCCGATGTCAAACTAGTTAAATAGAAACTGAGAAAAATGCATCCACGCATTGCCCTCTTGGTCAAAGAAGAGCTTCAACGACTCCTTTTTGTTTCCTTCATCTTACCTATTGACTATCCTCAATGGATCTCTAACATCGTACCTGTTACTAAAGCAATGGGGGACTTCGGATATGTATGATTTTCGAGACCTTAACCTCGCTTGCCTTAAGGATGACTTCCTCCCAAGTATTGATCAACTTGTTGATCTCACCGCGGCCATGAGATGCTTTTCTCATGGATGGCTTCTCGGGATACAATCAAATTTTGGTAGCCCCGACCGATCAACATAAAACTACTTTCATAACTCCTTGGGGAACCTTTTGTTATCATGTCATGCCGTTTGGCCTTAAGAATGCTGGTGCGACCTATCAGCGGGCTATGACTTACATTTTTCATGACATTATGCACACTATCCTTGAGGATTATGTCGATGATCTTCTTGGAAAATCTAAACATCGCAGTGAACATCTCGATGTTTTAACCATTATTTTCGATCGCCTGTTACAATATTGTGTTCGTCTTCAACCAAAGAAATGTGTCTTTGGTGTCCTTTCGGGAAAAATTCTTGGTTTTATCATCTCTTTACGTGGCATCGAGGTCGATCCAGCTAAAGTCAAAGCTATCCTAGAAATGCCCCCACCTACTAACCTCAAACAATTGCGTAGTTTGCAAGGTAAGCTCCAATCTATCCGGTGTTTCATCTCCCAACTCTCGGATCGATGTCAACCTTTCCATCATCTCCTTAAAAAGGACATTGTCTTTCAATGGAGCGAAGAGTGCCACCAAGCCTTTGAGGCTCTTAAAGCCTATCTCTTGTAGCCACCTGTGCTTATCCCACCTCAGGACGATCACCCTTTCTACCTTTACCTTTCTGCCACCGACCATGCTGTAGGAGCCATGCTCGCACATCATGACTCCGAGCATCGAGAACAAGCCATTTATTACATAAGTCATACTCTCGTGGATTACGAGACTAGGTATACACATGTAGAAAAGTTGTGCCTAGCCCTATCATTCGTAGCCACCAAACTCCGACACTACCTCCTGAATCACAAAACTTTTGTCATCACCAACATGGACCCCATTCATTATATGTACGCCAAACCTCATCTAAACCAACGCATCACCCGATGGCTTATGCTCCTCGCCGACCTCGACCTTGAATTTGTACACCAGAAATCAATCAAAGGACAAACTATCGCAGACCAACTCGCGGAAGCCCCTTTACCTGGGGAGCAATTTACCAATTTTAATTTCCCGACGAACTCATCGCCACTCTTTCACTCAGTGAGGAGTCGTATCCAATGACCCTCTTCTTCGATGGATCCAAATGCCAGCGTGTGGAGAGGAGTCGGCATTGTTCTCATTCCTCTTGATGCTGAGCCTATGCCTCTTTCATTCGGCTCGATTTCCCCTGCACTAATAATACAATGGAATACGAGGCCCTTGTTTTGGGTCTCCAGGTTACGTTACACTTAGGTGTCAAGTCTATTAACATTTTTGGTGACTCCTAACTGGTAGTCAATCAAGTTATGGGCATCTACCAATGTAAAAATGAGGAACTTCAAAAGTACAAACATTACGTGGATTCACTTTTGACCTTATTTACTCATTATTCTATCCAAACCATTCCCGCTCCACTAACAAATTTATGGATACTATGGCTTGCTTAGCCTCGCAAATTCCTACCTCACCAACTGACTCTGACATATTCGTCTTGGTCCAACAACTCTTTGCCCCATCTTACTCTACCCCGGATGTTTGTATGATAAATAATGTGTCTGCTAATTCGCAGGATACCTGGTATCACCAATTTCACGACTACCTTACAACCTCTATTCTCCCACCTGACCTTACTAGTAATGGAAAACGTGATTTTCTTAAAAGTGTTTCTCATTATGTCATCATGGGGGGACTCCTCTATAAACATGGCTTTGATGGCATCCTCCTTCGATGTCTAACCAGTGCGGAGGTCACCTATACCATCCAACAAGTCCACGACGGTATTTGTGGTGGACATTTTAGTGGCCTTGCCGTGGCCAAACGGATCCTTCGCCTAGGTTATTATTGGCCTACTCTTAATAACGACTGCTACAAATATGTTAAGTGTTGTGTTATGTGTCAACAACATGCCAACCTTCAACATACTCCTAGCCATCCGCTACAGGTCACACGAGATCTTTGGCCTTTCTCACAATGGGGTTTAGACCTTATTGGTGAGATTCACCCACCATCTTCGCAACGTCACCGTTGGATAATCACAGCAACTAAATATTACACTAAATGGGTGGAAGCCATTCCACTCATTTCAACCAAAAAAGAAAAAATCGTCGAATTCATTAACCATCACATTATCTGTCGTTTTGGTGTTCCTCATCGCCTGATAACAGATAATGGAAAATCTTTCAAAAATAAGTTGTTACAAGACCTTTGTGACAACTTTGGTATCAAACTTAGCTTCTCATCACCTTACTATCCACAAGAAAATGGTCAAGCCGAATCTTCTAATAAAACCCTAACCAAAATCCTCATGAAAGTTGTTAACGATTCTGGAAGCAATTGGCCTGATCACATCCCCTTTGCCCTTTGGGCTTATCGGACTAGCATTCGCACCTCCACTAATGCCACCCCATTCTCTTTGGTATATGGTACCGAGGCTGTCTTACCTCTCGAAATACAAATACCCTCCCTAAGAATATCTCTTCAGGATATTCTCACCAATGATGATTTCCGCCAAGAGCGGTTAGCCCAATTGGAGCTTCTTGATGAGTGTCGTCTTACAGCTCTTGACCACCTTCAAATCTATCAAAAGCGCATCAAGCGTGCTTATGATAAGTGACTTCATGAGCGTACCTTTAAGGTTGGTGATCTTGTCCTCAAAGAGAATCAACATGTAACCAAACTAGAAAAGAGCAAACGTGGAAAATTTGCTCCAAATTGGATTGGGCCTTACATTATCACTCACATCTATGGATCAGGCACTTATCGTTTAGCTTTGCTTAATGGTAAACCTGAGCCTGAACCCCTTAATGCCTTGCATCTCCGACCATTCTACTATTGAATTTAGTGTTACATCACTTCTTATCTACCTTGCGCTCATCCCTTGAGCTCATTTACCACCTCATACACTTTGTTTCATACATCTCAAAATAAAATCAAGCTCACATGGTTTGGTCATAACCTCCCCTTAAAGATGCCTTCCCCTTTTTAGTCTAGTCCATGACTTAAAAGTATCAAAATAACACGTTCTCAATTATATGTTTATGGGATATTCTTGAGTCAAACTTCCTACAACACTAGATGGTTCATGCCAAATGGACATCTAGACCTCTAAAGTTATACATAGACTGCTCCCTCGAAGGACAGCTACGTGCAAAGCCACTTCTACTATTATAAATAGACTGCTCCCCCAAAGGATAGCTATACACAAAAACCACATCTGCTACTATAAATAGACTGCTCCCTTGAAGGACAGCTATACAAAGTCAGCCTTTATCAGAAGCTTCTCGCATTGATCAGCTTCGTGAAGAGCTCAAGAACAACAAAATGCATATCCCCTATGGACTTCCCGCATCGATCAGTCTATATCCAGAAAAGTAAAAAGTAGTATTCCAAAGCACTTTTGAGTCATGGACTTGTCTATTTAGGTTTGGTTCTCTTTCGTCAGAATAATCACCTTATAATAAGTTCTCTGCACCCTAGCTATACCAGCCACCTCACCTCACCATTCGTCAACACAACAAAACTCAAGGGACGTGACGTATATCCGATATATTGTGATTATATGACTCTTTTCACCTATCGACTTCTCGCCTATGTAAGGCACCTAGGGATTCAAGCCCATCCTATGTTAATATGTGGTTTGTTTAGCTCTTCTCAACTACGGGACACTTTTACCTCTTTTACTCGACTCTAGGATTATGTGTTGACTTTAATCAGGACACGGTTCCCTACTACTTGGGTAAGCTAACTTTCATTTCACCTATACCTACACCAACATCGCCAGTCCCTTACCAACACCAACAACGTTACCCTACCAATATCAATATTTTTACCAGCCAACAAATTGCCTAACTATAACCAAGTTGCCTAAATTCACCTCTCCCTGGTCCTAAGGGAGAACTACATCGGTCTGAGGCCCCTCCTTGCTTTGTGCAATGGGCTATGTAGGTAGCACTTAGGAGACATGGGGTCTCCCAAGGTTAGCTCGACCATCCCCTACCATAACCTATCATGTGTGGTATATATAAATCTATTTGTGTATTTCTATTTGCTCACATTCATCTTTATCCTTTTTCAAAACAAAACATTCAAAACACAACCATTCTTATTATTATCATAACTCAAATCAACATACATATTTAGTTTTATTTAGATGTTAAACAAATACATCTTCTCTATCATCGACGCGCAGGTCGGCATCCTTATTTATTCTTATACTCCTATGAAATTCACTTAGACCCTTGCGCCTCCTCCCAAATCAGGTGGTGATCGTGATTGTCGATGCCACTCACTTGGCCTCTCCATCCTCAAAGGTGCCACTGCTATTGGTTCCTCCCACTGATCCACCAACATCTCCTATAACATACGAATACATCCTCTCGCGTGGAGGAATCTCGCCTCTAGTCTCTCCACTCGTGACTCTGCAACCGCTAACAATCTCGTTGTCTCATTCACCCACGTTTGGAGCTAATGAACTAAACCCTATAGATGATCTCTCTCCGCTGTAATCACAGCTATGTCAGGATGATCGGCCCTCTCACGTACACCTCGCAGCTCTGCTACCCACCATAATCTATAAGCCTCTATCGCTCCCGCATCCATTACCCTGCGATCGGCTGCTATCTCTTTTGGCCCTTCTGGAGGTGTCGGACGGGGAGGTGAGAATAATGCCTCGAGTGTCGATCCTCATGTATGGTCTATAAGCCATAGGTATATCCTAAACAAATCCAAATTGTCACCACACGTGATCTAGAGGAATCCTCTCGTACTCACCTGGCCTGTGCCCTGCGATCCACCTCAATCGCTCTACACCCCTCAACTCCTCAGCTATGTGCTCCGTCACCATATAGTTCCCGTAAGGTCTCCAACAAATATCCGCAATCGTTACCATCTCCCACACCTACCTATAATACTCGATGTCCTCTGTCACGGCCTGGGATCTTGCCTCTTGTTCTGTCTGGACCCATCATCTGAATCCCAACCTCTGCACTCCTGTCTCTCCCGACTAGATGGGTCGGCCTATCGGTCACACACAAACAATGTGCTCATAAGCCCAACAATGTAATAAGTATGAACAATCTAGTGTCGTCCTATGTTTTCACCTGCAGGCCCATAAACCCCTGTATAGCTCCGCCAGATATGCGGGTGCCCATGTGAAAGTCACGCTCCTTTCTATCATTTCCCAAATAATACACATCAATGCTTTTGGAAATCTTCCCCATCCGCCCTCGGTAATGCATAATACCCCACCGCTATCATTAATACCACTGCCAACCTTGTTTCCTCAGGGTGTGTTGCATACATTGTACCATAAGTGAATGTCAAACCTCGCTGTGTCAAATCTCGTGCAGCTGAACCAAATACTACTATTATCGCTCCCCGCGCCGCGCTAGGCAACGCTGATACACTGGTCTTCCTGTAATTGGGAGCCTCAAGATCCTAAACACATCTTCCAACGTCACTGTCATCTCCCCTGTTGGTAGATAGAAGGTATTCTTTTCTCGGATTCCATCTCTCAATCAATGCCTGCAACATAGCATGATTGCGTGTGATTCGTGAATAATAGCGGATTCCACTTAACCCCACATGGTTTATCAATGCCCATTCAGCTGGTGTTACATCCGCTCGGATTCGTGATAACAAAGCTGGCACACTATCATTCATCCTCAACCCTGCCTCTACCTACATACATCAAAATGACACACAACCATTCAATAAATCAAATCCCCAAGTGTTTTTTTCTCACATTCTAGAAATTCCTACAGTAACCGGTATCGGTTATAGATAACCGATACCAGGTTTACTAACCGATACCGGTTATCTCTAAACGATATCGGTCACTGTCAATCCTATACAGCCTACTTAAAACCACCACCTACGATAATTATTTTACTCGTTTACTCCTCTCTATACCTATAAACATACGTGAACACCCTGCTTACCTACCCCATAACACTCACTCTATCCCAAATCCTTGCCTATCACCTTTTCTTTCTCATCTCTACCCTCTTACCTTCTCTCATCCTACTCATCAAAACATGCAAGAATTAAAATACAACCAAACAATTTACCTCTTGGGATGCAGCAGCTTGGGGTGGAACCTGTCTTCCCTCTCGTCCCTACCTGTTGGATGCTTCTCCTCGTTCAGCCATGTTCACCACCCTCTTCAAATATAACTTGTCTTTCTACCTTCTTAATCTCAGCCCACACTCACTTTACCTGTCTCTTTCCTCCTTATCACTCAATTCTTTCATGCAATTACCTGTATCAGTCGTCAAACAACAGTGTCACATTCACGTATTTAACTTGTTGAATGACTCTAAAAATAAGAACTTAAGTTGCTGCCCAAGCTTTTCTATTTTTAGAAAATCTCATTTTGGCATAACCGGTATCGGTTACCTAACCGATATCGGTCCTTAATCTACCGACGTCGGTTAGGTAACCGATATCGGTCACATGTCTCCTTTTGCTTAAACCTGGGCCTTTTCTTTATTTTTTACAAATTTTTGTGGCGCCCACCTCTTTTTCCTGCATAACGACACCATTATCAATATTTGTCATCAAAATCACATCAATATATCATCACAATTTCATCAACATCATCTATCTACAATAAAACAACCATCAACAAAATACGTACGACATTGCAATATCTACATCAAACCCATCAGTATATACACCATTTGGATCTAACTCATCATCTATACACATTAAATTTCAAAAACCATCGACAAAACACATAAAACATTTTATACACACCATGTGGATCAAAATCATCATCTCTATATATATCAATGTTTAAAATATACAACTTGCCCTGCATGGGGGCCTCTGTGATCTCAAAATAATACAAAGCCGCACGCAGGCCGCTATCACTGTCAAAATATCGACTCGGCTTGCAGCCGGTCTCTCATGTCAAAAATATACTTGGCTCACAGGCCGGTATCAACTCTACAACCTGTACTTGGCTCGCAGCCGTATATACAACAAGAATGAATAAATGAATCATATGTGGGCACGCAGGCCTCTATATACATAACCGGTTCACAGACCGGTGCCTATATCCAATATACAAACAAAACACCCATCTC
Organism: Taxus wallichiana var. yunnanensis; assembly: GCA_018340775.1. NCBI lineage: Eukaryota > Viridiplantae > Streptophyta > Pinopsida > Cupressales > Taxaceae > Taxus > Taxus wallichiana. Next base: position 377,780,901 of record CM031238.1, on the reverse strand, counting down.
CACTCCAGGGATGTCTCAGCTCTCCCCACCACCTCAGCTCCTCTCCCTGCTGGTCCCTGTGCTGGCTCTCGCCTCCTCCCTGTCACCGACCCACCGGCTGTGGCTGCGCCCCCCTGGGATCTCTGGCTCCGAGAGGTCTCGGCTCTGTGTGCCGCATATGGCTGATAGTCAGCCCCGGTACCATCAAGGACATCCTGATAATACCGGGCCTCCACTCTCGCCTCCATAGCGGGCCCGTGCCACCATGGCTACTGGGGCTGGTCCCCGACTCCTAATAATAGTGACCCCTGTCCCGGCTAGTACACCCGTGCTCGTACCTATGGCGGTGCTGCCTCGTGCTCGTGGCGGTGCCTCGTGTGGTGGTGGTGCCGTGCCTGTGCCGTGTCGGTGTCGGTGGTGGTGCTGTGGCTGTACTCACATGCACGTGCTCGCACTCGTGCTGGGCTAACTACCCCTGTAATACCCCGATCTATGCCTGTGCAGCAGCAAGCTGCCCCTGTAATAACTGCAATTACTTGTCCTACGAGCCGGTCCCTCTCTGCTATAACAATGCTAAATCTGGGGCATGTGCGTGGGTGGTCTCCTAGCTACTCTCTCCCCTGCCCACCACACCAAAAATGAACTGTGCACCTGCGTCATCCATCAGTATCATCCGCGGCCCTCGCTACCCAACTGGGTCAACGGGCCGTGGTGCGCAGTAGTGGGGCTCTACATCATCCCTCTCCGATCTTGTTGGAAGGGAGGTGGCTCATCCTGTCGCAGCCCCAATTGCCGTCATACCCTCTCTAGGGGTATCCGCTCATGCTCTCTGTGCCTTCGTCCAGCCTATCGTAAAGTATATTGGATCCATCGCATCTCGTGCTCGGGCTCCTCCTCGAGGCCGATGGCCTCTCGTAGGCCTCCATACAATGTCTAAGCGCGGTCAAGCCCTCTAACATATGCCGGTAGTAGGCTACATCCCGCCTCGCGAGCACTACTTGTGGATGGCCCACGACCCCAACCACCTCTCGAAAGCCATATCTGTATATAATCTGTGGCCCTGGCCTTGGGGCAGCCCTACTGGTCGTATACATATGATGTGCTCATATGCCCAGCAGTGTAACAAAAATGTCGAGAAAATCCCAAATCACCTCATCCGCGATAACCCCACAGCTCTCTGTATAGCTGCACCAGATATACTGGTGCCTAGGCATAGCACGTATGCTCCTCTACCATCTCGTGCAAAGCACTCCCATCAAAGCCTCGTGGGAAGCGGCCTCCCTCTGAGTCCGGGAGGGTGAAGCATGTGATACCTATCATCATCAACATGGCAAGCCATGTCTCATGTCTGTGTGCGCGATACATATCGCCATAGGCAATGCTCGCGCTGTGATAAGTCAATAATGCGGCTGCATCCCCAAATACCTGAAGAATGCTATCCATCACCGTCTCTACATCTACCTGGAACACTGCCTCCCCTACGATCGGCAGTCTCAGGATGCGATACACATCCTCTAGGGTAATAGTCATCTCTCCAGTAGGGAGATGGAAAACATTGGTCGCCGGATCCCATCTCTCGATGAGGGCAACCATAAGGTTGTGGTCCCTATCCACAACCCTATACCGCTGGACTCCGCCGAGTCCCACCTCGCGCATAATGGCCCAATGCACTGCGGACACATGTGGCCGCATCTGTCTCAATAGCGGGGGCATCCGATCCCGCATCGTAAGCTGCTGACGTGCCTGCAAAAATAACCCACTTCATTAGACCTACCCTTTACAAAAACAACTACCTTAACCCTCTATACCCCCTTTTACCCACCCGACCACACCCCGACTCTATAACACACATCTACACCCACCTATCTTACCCTAAAAACATCTACGATATCCCCTTTCCTTATCTCACACCCTACCAACCACCCCGATCTACTCTCGCCATCTAACTATACCCCTACCAATTTAACACCTCCTAATTCATACCCAACACCTAATCTCTCCTAACCGAACCAACCACACAACCACCCCATTTCCCCCCACCCCAATCACCTTTCCTATCAACTCTACCCCCTCCCTCTTCACCCCAAACAACAACCAAACAACAAAACACAAACACCAACAACAACCAAAACACAAAACACCAACAACAACAAAACAAAAACAACCAAAACACAAAACACCAACAACAACAAAACAAAACAAAAATAAACCTAACTAATGACCGGTACCGGTCACCCTTGACCGCCACCGGTCCCCTACCCAAAGACATCCTATACACCGGCGCCGGTCGACATACGACCGACGCCGGTCTACCAAAACTCCACTTTGTGCAAATATTTGGTGACCGATGCCGATCGCCTAGTGACCGACATCGGTCATTGTCCAGGTTCGGAGCCAAACCCGACGCGGCCCCCAAACCCATCGTTTTACCTTTTTCTACCCTTTTACCTACTGGAAAACCATACAAACCTACCCACCCTATCGTTTTAGCCTAACTAACCTACCTACCCACTCCATTTTTCAAATTACATCCATTTATTCATTATTTCATTCAATTTTAGATTCCTACCCAAAACCCACATCTAAGCTTAAAATCATTAAATTCACATAATTAGAGGTTTAGAGCCTACCGGTATGACTACATGTCATCGTGGTGGGATAGGTGGCGGTGGTCCAGCTGGTCCAGCACCTCCTGCTCCTCCTGGCTGTGCCATGGCTCCAAATCTCCTCAGCTGGGTCCTCCACCAATCAAATTCTACCTCCTACTCGCTGGGGTCTACCAATCACTCACTCCTCCACTCAACTACTGCCAACTCAACGTACAAACTCAACAAAATCAATTTTCAACCCAGATAAGCCGTATTGGTTATCAAATTGACAATGTGACAATGACAGGCCGTATTTTTCTTTTTATAGGTTTTTTACCTATAACCGATATCGGTTATATTGTGCCCTAAACCACCGGTATCGGTCATCTAACCGATACCGGTCATAGCTAACCGATATCGGTTTAATCCCTATTTTACCGCAATTTCTGCCCTTATTCACCAATCTCCCTTTCTCACCACATTGCCTATACCCTCCTTTGCTAAATAGCCTTTTTTGACTTCATTGGCCCAATTCACGGCCGCCCAACCAATCAGGCCCGACCCAAGGCCGCAACCAACCAATTAGGCCCGACCCAAGGCCGCAACCAACCAATCAGGCTCGACCCAAGGCCACAACCAACCAACCAGGCCCGACCCAAGGCCGCAACCAACCAATCAGGCCCGACCCAAGGCCACAACCAACCAATCAGGCCCGACCCAAGGCCGCAACCAACCAATCAGGCCCGACCCAAGGCCGCAACCAACCAATCAGCCCGACCCAAGGCCGCAACCAACCAACCGGCCCGACCCAAGGCCACAACCAACCAATCAGCCTCGACCCAAGGCCGCAACCAACCATTTGGCCCGACCCAAGGCCGCAACCAACCAATCAGGCCCGACCCATGGCCCTCACTAATCAATCGGCCCGACCCAAGGCCGCACCAATTAAATACCTCACCCAAAACCAACAAATTACAATTTTATCCACCCATCATGTAGCTTTTTGTTCAATTGAGCTCACCTGTTCGTGTTTTAGCATGATTAGGGTACTTGACTTGATCAGTCGACCAACTTTACCTAGACCAAGACCGTGACGTTTATCTCAACCAAACCAACTATTTGGTACTGCCGAACATGCCTAAACGTTCCTGTACCTTACCCATTATATCCCCTGGAGCTACTTCCTATGCCTTGGATACCAGGATTATATCACCCTTGTTTAGATAAACTATCGACCTTTGCCTATGAATTGCTTGTTTGCTCTTCAAATCATGTACCCTGGTCACACTACTACATTTCAACGTGCGTCTGCTTCCTTGGACCTACCCCACCATCTTACCATCATCTCAACACCATTTACCCTTTATCAACCCTATCCCTGATTTCACGCTACCTCAATCTGTGATAGATTTGAGGGGGATTACCTATACCCTTAACAGGAGTAACCACTTCTTATTATTGCCAGTGTAGCTTTATAAGACAAGCTACACAACAACAAGGGGCTAATGTAGACACCAAATTTGTGTCTTATGACCCCCCGTGCCCCGCATCTCATTTCACAACCTAGCCTCACCACCTAAACCTTGCACAATTATTTATTAATTACCTTATAATTAATAAATCCACATCTCCAAACCTGCCACCACATTTTTCCACCTCATCATGACCTAGCCCTAACCCTAAACTAACCTAATTAAGACCTATAACTTGGTCTACATCCACACCCATGACTAATTACTCCTCACCCACACCAAAATCGACCTAATAATGACTTGACCAAGCCCATAACTAATTCCTCGGGAGAAAAGGAGGGAAAGTTGGCTACTTTACTAAAAATAGTCCACTTTGACTTAACCAATATCGGTTCCTACTCGACCACCGTTGGTTATGTAACCACCATCGGTTCCCTGTAAATGACCTCCCCCAACCAAAAATCGAGGATCGAAATCTGGAATCTGGAAATTCATTGGAAAGATCAGAATTCACTTGGCCGAGCAGAGACAAGTGAAGGAAAGAAAGGAGTTTACAGAGAAGGACATCAAGCCCAAGACTGCAACTAAGTAACCAGAGCCCAGTGACACTCATCCAAGCATTGGGAGAGAAGATAGCTCATCTTTGATTGTCCAATCATCCTACCTGAGCCCTGCCTTCGTTATCACAGTCTTTGGATCTGTATCTTCATCAGGAACTAGTAAGTAGTATCTTGTATGTTCTTTTGATAACATTTCTTGAACTTCTGAATCACAACAATTATAAGTCTATTCCTAGATCTACTACCCGGTAACACCCTACATCTAACTATCATTCCTCTACCCCTACATTGCCCCAAGAACAGCTCCCATACCCTCTGAGTCTTCTCCATCACCCCATTACCTATCCCCAATCATTTACTAGCCTTATAAACACCATAGCCACCTTATAGCCAACCTTCACTAAAAGCCCCTAAACCACTGCCCCTACCGATATCGGTTAGCAGAAACCAGTGACTGAGTGACAAGTGGACGGCATCACCACCGTGATTCAAAACCAAAACTAGCCCTTTCCTCTATTGTTTTAACAAGGTAATTAAATTGTAATTTTGCAATAATTTGTGTTAATTCATATTAGCAGGGGAACTGACCACCTTCGAAAGGAAGTTTAATACTTCCTGGGCCCAAGGCAGTTCCCTCATTTATTGTCTAATTAGAATCTGGTGGTCTTGTATTCTTACTTGTAGGTAGTCCTTCCCAGACAAAAAGGAGTTCTTCGCAATCGATCTGATCTCTCTCTATGGTACGCGCACACCCTCCAAACATTCAACAGGTATTCCTCCTAGCCCTAACCCTTATCTATTTCTCAAGAGAATGAAAGGATAGAAGCAACTCTATTCCTGACAACCCCGTATGCGAAACAATAGTCAATCTTATCAGTGGGGAAGATTTACATACAGGATCGTTCTGGTTTAAAAACTTATGCATGGAGTGTTACCCTTTAACCAACTTCCTAATAGTGGGATAATGTTCTCTGGCGCAAAATTTTATGCTTTTTCGTAGATCATCGATATCGGTTTGGATTGTCTCTGCTTTCTTACGCTCCTTTAAGTACGTGTCTCACCTTGAAGATTCCTTAGCACTGGTCCATGGTTGTAACCAACTTCCTAATAGTGGGATAATGTTCTCTGGCGCAAAATTTTATGCTTTTCTCGTAGATCATCGATATCAGTTTGGATTGTCTCTAATGCTTTCTTCTGCTCCTTTAAGTACTGTATCTCACCTTGAAGATTCCTTAGCACTTCCATGGTATCCTGGTAAACCTCCTTCTGATGAGTAGGATCTGGGTACCTTGCATGCAAAAACTCCTCCTTGGTGATCATAGGATTCTAGTACAATGCTTCTCTTGTGCGTGCCGCTTTAGAACATGCAGTAATCTTCACTATCAATGCCTCAAGTCCTTCTACTATCTTGGGCATCCACTAATCTTCTACCGCACACTAGATTCTAACCATCCCGACACCTTTGTTTTCTTACTTATGCTGCTTACTCAGATGCTCATATAAGTCTGGGCACTCTTCATAGCTATGGTTCTTCCCACAAAAAGAACATGCAATATTTTGAGGACATTCACACCTATAGTGGTTAGGAGATCCACATGTATAACATGTTCCACGAGGGAACTCACCTCTTCCTCCACCATGACCTTGTCCTCCATATCCACCATGATATCCACATCCCCTTCCACGACCTCCTTCAAAACAACCCTCATTCTTGTCATTGTTCATTGGATTATGATCCTAATCTTGCTGCTCATTCTTACCATTAGAATTATCTGTTACACTTGTCTGTCATACCCCAATGTCTATAGCATCCTGGATTTGACCAATCAACTGAAAATCCTCAGCATCATGGGTCGTGGACCTACAAATCTTGCAAAAGAAAGATATATTATTCCTTATTACATGCTATAACAAAGGATAGTGACTAGCATAATGATTCAAATGATAGATCTCACAATCCAACAAAGAATAAGCGTACATATACGTGAGGGAAACTATCCTTGTTGTGACCATCCACTTCACAATCTATACACCAAATTCCTGAGCATGTTTCATGGGCTAAATTTGCTGATAGCTTATCTAAATACTTTGCCATAGCTATAATCTATGCCTCTAAGAATGGACTAACACCATTGTCAATGCTCCCAACTACCTTAGCATGCAAAGCTACCTCTAGTACTTCACGTGGATCAGTGTATGTCTTATGTGACATCACCCTTCTAAATGGTGTAATCAATCCTCCAACAAACCATTATGCATGTTGGCTAGCATGAATATCATAAGATAGCTTAGATAGAAGTGTCTTAAAATGAGCATCATACTCACGTACACTCTTAGTAGTGCCTTGCTTGATATCCTTGAGCACACTAATACTCTTCTTCTCAAACTCATGGATATGGAACTCTTTCAAGAAAGCATATTTCAATGCTACATAATCCACACAAGGTTGATGTGGTCAAACTTCATATACCAGCTATGTGCATGTCCCAGTAATGTAGTAGAAAATTGACTTACCATACACTCGTGAGTAGCTGTGATCCCCTTAGTATGCCATAAGATTTCACACATATGCACATGTTTGGAAACATCCTCTATACCTCTATACTCCGAGAGACGAAGAGACATCTCCATGTAAATATTTTGTGGTTGCTGCGGACCTTGACCACTTGATCCAAAACTTCCTATGTTCCCTCTACCTCTAGAACCACCAGATCCACTAGAACTAGAACCACTTATACCTCCTAATCCTCCACTATAGCGGGAATATGGCTTGTAGATGTACTCCCCTGTGCTTCGAAAGTAGTACTATACTGAACCCCTACCATCTGTGAGGTAGTTCCACTTCCAGAGGTGAATCCAACATTCTGCGTGCTCACATTCTGTGTAGATGATGCACCTAAGGATGTTCCTCCAAATATCATTAAATCCATCTATCCTACCATTGATGTACTTGCTCCTTGACTTACTCCTACTCTCCTGCTTCCCAAATTAGCTTTTTGGTTACTTGTCGTACTAGATACTAGAAAACCAAGTGCAAGGGCTAGGTCACTAGGTGGATTAAGATGCGTGCCCATGGTTGAGGTAGTCTCTACCGACACACTTTTGTGTGAGGTGAGGGGGATATTTGTCATGTTTTTCAAGATGGAGGAGTTCCTGATGCTCTAGCTCCACGTCTTCTACATGATCTTTAAATCCTTCACGAGCCTTCTCTCTCCTCAACGCCATACTTTTACAACGTTATGCCGCTTCTCTATCTCCCTCTCACGTGCCACATTAAACTTAAGCCACCTTTCCTCTCTCTACCTCTCTACCGCTAGTTCGCCATATTTCACCAAACCTATTCCTGACCTCGTGCATGGTGAAGTTTAGTTAGCCATTGGTTTACTCTCTAGGTTCAAATTTACCATCAAGATCTTGATCGCAAAGTAGGATACCTAACAAATATACTCCTCTTGATCTTGAAAAAATTTGAATTCATCTACCTTTGGGCAAGAGTATGTCGAAATTGAATATTATAGAATATAACTATTTAGAACACCATAAAACCACGTATCCACAACATGAGTCTAGATCAAATCAACATCATAAAGGGCCTAAAATTCTTCCCCGCATCTAGACCAAAGGCGCGATACCTCCAATTCCACTAAGATGCATAAATAGTAAGCCACTCATATAATTCTACTAGAAAGATGGCAAAAAATCTCTCATATAAGCTGTCATATAGATTTTTTTCTACCCAAGTGCACGCGTTAAACTTAGATCCACTTCTGAATTGCCGTGCATATTATTCCTCCAGATCATGTATCCATTCCTCAATACTTGCTAGAGTTAACTTGTACATTTTCATCACAAACCATCTCGAAACAAACTGAAAAGAGGTCCCAACAACGAAACCAATGTTGCGGCCTAGAATTCACTAGATAACTCCTAGACACCCTAACACATCACTCAACCTGATCGAGCACTCACCCAAAGTGTGTAAGGGTACTAGATCCCTCTTTAGGGTTCTTTGTAGCGGGATGTTAGTGTGATGAAGGAAGAAACATATAGATTCATAACTAATCTATCATTCTACATTGTATGCTACATTCAGATCTATGATAGAACAAGTGTTAAATAGTAATCATGATTGAATCAATAACATACACTACTCGATTACACATAGGAATGACACTTAGATTCAGCCAATATATTCCATCTATTAATAAACACAAACTATCCTTACAATAATGTCAAATGATACCAATGCGTGTATGGATATAATATAGTAATTCAGTCATATGCGTATATCTCTATATCTTCATACATCCATCACACTCATATATTACCACTATGTACCTCACATCATATATATAGGGTGGGGACTTGCCCTTCACCGCTTACCTATTCCAAAAATATGTTGCATGCTATTAATAGCCATGCACAATTAGCAAGCATAACCACACATGCAAGTGTGCTATCTATAGGCCTCTTATAGTTAACTGAAGTGTTAATCCTATTCTTAGCTCGTCTCCATGCAAAATGATTTGATCCAATCCTCTAAAAATAGAAAATGCATGACACGCATGTCTCTGCATCATTGGTGTGTTCCACATGCCATCTTCTAAAAATAGGTTGTCATGCTCAAAATCAGCTAAGTCCTGAATGCTGAACTTTCCTTCCACATGCAAGTCCTTCCTATCTTTTCACACCCTTGGTCTGGCCTTCTCTCCCGCATGGACTCCTTATGTGTCCTCTCGATCAAAAAATGGATTGTGATATTTTCCATGGAGATCATGATGCAAGTAGATACCCATTAGTACAAAGACATGATCCATAAGAATGTGTCCTGCTATTGCAAAACTTACACCTCTACTACTCATGATAAATAGGATTGTAGATTGATTGACTAGATATATGATGCCATTGATATCTTTGGTGTGTGCAAGACCAACATTTTCAGTAGTTCTAAGGATGATGGTCGTCATTATGTGGGGTTTGAGATGGAGGAGGTCATGGAAGATGATTTCAAGGTGGATTCCAAGGCCATGGAAATCATGGAGGAGGAAGAAGTGAATTTCCTTGTTGAACTGCTATAATTATGGATCTACAAAATATTACAAGCACGAGTGTCCCAATTTTTATGGTGCTCTTGGTGTGGGAAAAAGCATAAGTACGAGGATGCCCAAATTTTTTTGAACACGTGAGCCAAAATTAGTGGAAGGATAAAGGCATTGGGATGGTAAACGTGAAGAGATCTGATCTATAGTGGATGCCAAGGATGGTGTGTGATTCAAAGTTAGAACTGTCTTGGTGACGATGCAAGATGAGGATACACACACTGTGGAGATACCAAAGTAGAGACTTTTGGTTACAAGAGAAGAAGTGGTGCATGGGAAGTATCCGGACCCTATGCATCAGAAGAAATTTTATTAGGAAACCATGGATGTTATTCAAATCCTACAAGGAGATATCTAGTGCCCGAAGGAGTATTCACAAAATTTAGAGCAGCAGAAGAAGAGAGTTGAGGCTCCACTGAAGGATCTACATGAAGTTGGGGAGGTATGTAATATGCCAAGACAAGAGAATATCATACCTCTATTAGGAGAGTGGCTGAGAGGAAAAGGACCAAGCACCAGAGGAGAGTGCGAGAGGTAGGTTTTGCATGCTAATCTACCTCCTCATAGTTTTTATTATGATAAAGAGATTACCTTGAATGTATTTGTTGATGGATGGCTCCTAAGTAATATTCTGATTAACATGGGCATGGAAGTTAATGTTATCACCTTGGACACATGGAATCAAATGGGAAGACCTCCATTATAGCCATCTTCAAATGTGTTGTATATGGCTAACAAGAAAAAGGTGATGCCCATTGGTGTTTTAAAGGATGTTGTTATAACTATCCAAGGGGTGAAATTCACTGGAGACTTTGAAGTCTTATATCTTTTCTCGAGGCGGATAACTTTCTAGTGTTACTTGGGCACCCATGGTGTTATAAAAACAATGCTGACTTATAGTTCAATAAGGGGTATATAAGTTTTGAGAATAATGAGGAACATGTTATCAATCCTTTGACGAATGGAAATTCAGCACCCTTTACTGAACCCATGGGAGAAGAAGACCTGGAATGGATCTATGTGTGCACTATCAGAGACCCTAAGGTTGTGCATCTAAAAAAAGGTGTTATTTAGTGAGAAGACACTTAATTCATAAGTGATATAACTAGTGTGGCATGTGATAATTAGATGCACGTGGCATATGATTTAGTCGAGAATGAATTTAAGAGGCTTTGTGATGAGAGTAACTAAGGTGCACTCAGTCAGGTTCCTAGGAGGAAGACAAAGTTACATTGTGGAAGGCAACCCTAATGTTTTCCTGTGAGAAATGGAGACCCAATGGAGATGTGAGATCGAAAGAAGAAGTATGTTTATCTATACATTGTGCAGGGCCACAGCACGTTGATGGGTTACCCATCAAGATAACCTTCTATAGTGGCATTAGGTGAGAATTGCGTTCTCTGTTAGGTTCCTTCAAAGTAATGCACCTACTGCTATACAAGACTATCATGGGAAGGAACCCACTTCATTTCACATCCAGGCATGTGAGAAGGCTTGGATGTAAGGTGCAGAAGCCTTTCCTCCATCACTATGGGTGCATAAGATTTACTCCACCTCATAAGGCTTTGCACGCACATGGTACATTCATTCGAGAGATGCACCACTAGACAAGAGTTGATGGTTGATCTAGTTCAAAATTTTGAGTATCAGAGTACTAAGCCATTAGTGAATGAGGCATTGTAGGTTGTTAAGCACATAACTATGGGAGATAGTTACATGGTGGAGGACAAAGTATTGGAGTTGTTGGGTGAACCTAGTTTGGAGGTGCATTTTAATGAGGAAGAATCAGAGGAGGTATAACTTTGGTACACATGCATAGAAAAGAAGAAAGGAAATTTGGTCTACGTGATAGATGGTGAAGAGGTGGAGAACATGCATGTTAACCATACTACGGGTACGTGTGAGGTTATGGATAGTTATGATGAGAAAGCAAACACTTACCATGAACTCCTGAAAACTAGGAAGGTTAACATTAGCTCAGAGGCAGAATCCAAGGAAGCTACTATTGGAGATTACTAGTCGAAGGGAGGTTTCAAAGATTATTGATCCGTTGTGTAAATTTTAAGATTTGTTTCTCGCACAAGTACCATGAGCTTAAAGGAGTTCACCACTCCTTGGGAGAAATGAATATCAAGCTAAAGGAAGGTGCGTGCCTAATTTAGAAGAGACCTTATCGAATGAATCCAAATCTACTTGTCAAGGTCAAGGAGGATATAGACAAGATGATTGCATCAGGCATCATTGAAAGCTGTTGAGGAATAAAAGTGGATAAGCTCAATGGTCATCAACATTAAGAAGGATGGGAGGATAAGGATTTATGTTGATTACAAGGATTTGAATATGGTGTGTGTGTCATTGATCCTTTTCCAACCCCCTTCACTGAGGAGATCCTAGAAGGATTAGGCAGCGCGAGATCTATTATTTTACAAATGGATTCTCAGGATATCATTAGGTTAGAATTACAAATGAGGACCAAGAAAATAAATTTTTTTCCACCGAATGGGAAGTTTAGCCTATACGGTTATGCATTTTGGACTAAAGAATGTGCTTCTTGTGTTTTCACACATTGAGCTTCATGTATTTCAAGACTTCATCCAAAAAAATTCTACAAGTCTACTTGGATGACTGGAAAATATATGGAATTTTGAGGGACCATTGTGACAATTTGAGACCGATGTTTGAGAGATGTCATTAGTTGATTATATCTCTTAACATTAAGAAATGTGTTTTGCTACACCTTTTGGCACCCTATTGGGATATATCATATGTAAATAAGGCTTGTTAGTGGATCCTACCAAAGTTTTTGTTATTATGGGTATGGGGAGCCTACCACCATAGTACTATGTGTGGATTCCTTGGGCATATGGGGTATTACCAATTTTTTTAAGGGGTATACTAAGATCACCTTGCTATTGGAGAATTCTATGAAGCATAAAAGTACATTACATTGGGGAGAGGCGAACACATGGCATTTAACACATTGAAGAATAGGCTTATCACTGCACCCATATTACACTTTCCCTCTTAGGATAAGCCATTCCATGTACATGTTGATGCTTCAAGGATGGAAATTGGAGTAGTCTTAGCATAACCCAAAGAGGGAATCATTAACCATCCCTTGTGCTTTTCTAGTAGGAAGCTAACCCTGAAAAAACATAATTATACTACAACGGAGCGTGAGACATTGTTTATGATTTACGATCTACATAAATTCAAGAAGTATTTGCTAGTAACACCCTTTGTATTCTACATGGACCATATGAAATTAAAGTACTTGGTGAATAATCCAATCTTACAAGGGTGCATATGTAAGTGGGTCATATTATTTCAAGAGTGTGAGTTTACGGTTGTGGTAAAAATGGGTAAGAGTAATTTGGGGCCTAACCATTTATCAAGGATTGACTCCGGAGAGGACACACATAGAATTGAGGATACAATACCGATGCAAAAATGTTTGATTATAGCACACACACTCGACTTGGAATATATTGCTATGTTTCTCAAAATGGGTGTGGCACTTGGGCCTAACTATTTATCAAGTATTGACTCCAAAGAGGACATATAGAGCATTGAGGATATAATACTAGATGAAAAAAATTCTCAGAAGCACGTACCCTTTGACTTGGAATATATTGCTATGTTTCTCAAAATGGTCCAAGACATAGAGGAAGATTGACTTGTGCGGGAGAAGTCACGAAGAGTTGTATGGTTGAGGTAGTTGTTGGGCACTAGAAGGTTGCATGAGTGTTCATGTAGGTTTGCACATGGAGGAAAATCACTGGATAGAACGTGTGAAAGGATGGCATTGGAAAAATATGACTTTAATGCATTTTTACATTGGTAGGTGGCATCGGGGTTTGTGTGGAAAAAGTAAAAGATATGAATATAAGGTTAGGGGTGAATTATTCTTTTACCTTGCGTTTTAATTATCAAAGAGCTCTCATGAAAAGGAAATTCTTATGAAAGAAGAGTTATGTGAAGAGAATTTGAGAATATTTACGTGCAAAAAAATTAATGGGATTTGATTTGTGAACTAGAGTGGAAAGGGAGTACACGAGCGTGAGAAAAGGAGTTTATTTGGAGGATTCTATGGGTGTTACGACATCTTATGAAAGAAAGGTTTTCCAGGAGTTAGGGTTATAGAGTTAGGGCATGGAATTTGAAGGAATTTTCACAGAGGATTGGAGTCGAGGGATTTGAGCAGAGCTATGGTAAGGAGGAAAGGAAGAAGTTATATGAACTCGATATAAAAAGATGGCACCAAGGAAGGGATAAAATGTTCCACCAAAGAAAGGAAAAGGAAAAATAGTTGTTTCGACCGGTGTTCAATGAAGAGTGGTACGCGGAGATGCATTACCCATATGGCGTATTGTTAGGAAAGGAATGGGTGTCTTATATACGAAATATGGACATAAGTGATTATAACCATTGAATGAGCACCACAGAAAAGGAGATGGCGTTAGAGTTGGTTCACCCTACACAAAAGACAACACCAAATGGGAATCCTATTTATGATGACGAAGTAAAGGTTAAGATGGAAAAGGTTGGGCTTCTGCAAATCTATGAGTTACCCTTATTTAGAAAACCCAAATGAATATACCAATGGATGATGTCACACATACATGAGGATCACTTCTATTTCATAGGATGAAGAATGCACATAACTCCTTAGCTGATTTCAAAGTACACTAGCATTATCTGCGAGGAGAAGCTGCTAGATGAGGACTTGTGTGATAAGGAGGCCATCAAGAAAATAGTTGAGGCATATGATTACAAGAAGGGTTCACGTTACTTTGATATCTCTATAATCACCGACCCTGTCATGAGGATGGCCACACACTTGGTTACAAAGTTAAATGGGTAGGAGAGATGGACTTAGATAAATAAGAGTTGGTTGAATGTTTGTCGTAGAATCTCAGAAGGGACAATATACAACCTTTCAGCCTTTATTGCAAAGTATATTATAGATGTTGCACGCATGATGGAGAGAAAATTATGTTTGGTAACATCCTCACCATTTTCTTTTCAGAAATTAGGGTGCCGATGGGTTGGATAAGTTTGTTTGGGAGTACCTAGATGAGGAACCCTCCCTTGCTAGGATATTTGAGGCTTACACTTGTGACTCCATGATGAAAAATCATAAGGTGTTCTTGGAGAAACAATATAAATGGATGTGTGACACATTTGGGGAAGAATGGAGGATACTTGAGAAATTTCCAACATTGGTGGATGGAGAGGTTGAATTCGCCGTATACTAGCACTTATGTATCGGAAGGTTTACCTTGATAGATGGCACCAAGAGTCCTTGGTGTAAATTTTCATTCTCCTTCACAACGTAATACTTTCAAATTGCGGTCAATAGGTTTAAGGAATCCAAAAAGATTCATTTTTATCTAAGTGTAGTTGATTAGGACTACCACAAGATGCACCGAGACATTGGTGTATCCTAAGAAGCGTACATATGTAGAAAAGTATGTATCTCATGACGTGCACATGGTGAAACCAGTGAAATTACCTATTGTGGGTAGGACAATAATAAGGGTATATGTGTGACTAAGGCCCAAAGTTAAAAGGGAACTTATGTTGAGGATGACGTCTCTATCCTAGAAGACCCCACTGGAAGGAAGAAAGTGGTAGTAAAGAAGAGGGAATGAGAGGATACCATGATAGAAAAGGTGCCAAACACACATACATAGGAGATTGTAGGGGCACATGAGTTAGGTGTAGGCACAAGCACTTATTTTCACCGAAAGAAGTCCCCCGCACAGAAGAAGGAGAAGTTACTTGAGAAACAAGAGTCTCCTGAAAGGGATTCATCCCTAGAGTTAGAGGGATCTCGAGTTAAGAAGAAGTAAAAGGTGGCCAAGAGCTCATATTCATAGGAAACAGAGAGTGTGGAAGGTCACGAGATTGAAGAAAAAAATCGGGAGCGTGAAGGATCTTATAATCCTCTTATGTATGATGTACACGAGTCTAATAAAGGAGGGGATGAAGAGAGGAATGCATATAAAGAGGGAGCACATGCCAAAAGAGGAAGTGAGGAGGTAAACATGTGTGATAAGAAGACCCTAACCTTGACCAAGGAGCAGATAGATAACACTGTAGAGAGGGAGGTGATGGGTATTATCCAAATTTTGGTGGAGCATGAATTAGAGAGAAGAATGGATGAAGTGCGAAGGAAACATAAGGTAGCACAAGCATGGAAAAGGAATATGGGAGCATGGGTGGAGACCCCAACTTAGCAATAATATTCTCATTGGTAGTGCAAACTAGTGGAAAGGGTATAATAGTGGTGCACGAACACACCATGAATTATATTAATGATCCAAGCAAGGTACTATGTGTGGGATTCCAAAAATAGTGCCTATGACCAACTCCTCGCTTGGTCATATTTTAATGAAGAGAGTGCTTACCCTCGCACAAAAATATGTTGTCTTGGGATTTTGAGTCCCATGTCGATGAGGCTAAGTTCAAGGTAAATAATAATGTGTTGATGAAGGCACCAGGTATAACCCTCTCATGAATGCCCAACAATTGTCGGATGAGAAAGTTTTCAATGTGCTAAAAAAGGTGTGAGAGAAGTGGAGGCAAAAATTTTAGGGAGAAATGACAGAATAAGAGCGTTGGAGAAGGAACTTGAGAAGAAGAATGCAAAGATCATTGAGAGGGGCATGAAGATAAATAAAAGGAGTTAATCAATAAAAATATAAGGCATGAGCTGAGGGATGAAAAGGTGAAGGTACGAAAGGTACAAAAAAGGTAGAGGCTATTTCAAATGCCATTATCTTGAAGCACCCAGACCTAGCCCCTCTTGAGTAGAAGTATGAGTTGACCATGCATTGCTTGGAAGACTTAGTGCACATACTCACTATGGAGAGGAAACCCCTTTCTTTGGAGTTGGTCGAGGAAGTTTTGGTGTGCCATAGGGTGAAAGAGAAGGTGAAGATGGAGGATACCATAACCCATTATACTTGGGCTCCTTACCTTAGTAAAAACTTTGGCACACATAACCAATGTTGTGTATGAAAACTGTGGTGACAAATATTGAGTAGCTACCTATGAGGTGGACTTGAAGGAGTTTTGGGATAAGAACAATGGTAATAGGGAAGAGAGGAACAAGATCCATGTGGAAGAAGAAAAGAAGTCTAAGGCCATCGAAACGTTAAGGGTTTTGATAAAAATAAGGTGAAAGAGTTAGACCCCTAGGTTACTAAAATGATGGATGTACTGGGTGACCTTAGCAAGAAGATGGAAAACACTGTGGATACATTGAAGACTAAGGGTGAAGAGTTAACATATGATGAAGATAATGTGCTAATAGGGGATATGTTGCAATATGCACAAAGTGAGTTTAACACCTAGAATAAGATCGAGGCCACTATGACAAAGGACCTCCCTATACTTGTACAGTCAGTAGCAGGATCCTTCTATTCTTCCATTCTTTATTCAATAATAGATTATTTCATCCCTCCTATTCTTTATTCTTTAGCAAAGAGAAAAGTGTTTCTAAGGATGGAAAACATGTGTAGTGTGGGGTAATGTTAGACCCTAAATTAAGTGTCCCAAGGTAGAATATGCGTGAGCACAAGGAAATGGTTTAAGATGGAACTAGGGCACACATGAAAGAAAAATAAGGGTTTAAGGACTTAGCCACATTTTGAAGGTGGTATCATAGGAGAAACATGTGAGGGCCCGAGTAGGCATGAGGAATGGATAAGGTGTTAGCATGGAGCCTTGGAGGTTAAGAAAATAATATTCCACGTAGGGAATATTCCCAAGGGAGATCATTATAGTTAATGGAGGCCTTTGCAAGCTGGAAAAAACACTTGACTATGAAGGACCACACTTCCACTTGGCATGCGATCTACTCATGAGAGAAGCTATGACAGTGTATCTAGATTCTATTTAAATAAGTTCTTATGTCTAAGATAAATAAGGATAAACGAGGCAACGAGGTGCTGCATAAATGCTTGGTGATGTCAAGGTTTATAGTTCTTAGTGCTAGGAAATATGGGAAATAATTTTAGGTATATATGTATGCACTCGGGCCTGTAACAAGGGTTGTAATGGGGAAAGCATAGCTAGGATCTCTATTTAGAGTAGTTTTGTATGGCTAGATCTATATTCCTTGATGTATATGGTCTGAGATGAACCCTTTGTGATGTAATGTGGCCATTGTAGATGTTTATAAATCAATATATGAAGCTCTGTTGTGGATATCTTTGTTTATGGGTATAACCCTTATGTTATTAATGGATCAAATCTAGTTCCTTTATGCTATTTACAATTCTTATTTCCATTTAGGATGCAATTTTCTTGGACACAGTGTCTCGTGACTTTTTGTTTATGAGTAAATGAATACATTTATGATTCTAAAAATCATCCTCCATTAATGACGAGATCATTCTCACAAAGATCACATAACGGAGAGGCTTAATTCCCGCACTCGCCTCAAGTGAGTTCCTAACACCACAGTGGGTGATAGGTTGACATGGTTGAGGTAAAAAGAATTCATATGAAGAAATGACTACAAACATTTAACTAGAAAAGAAGAGGAGAAGAGGAATAAAAATCTTGAAGAAGATGGTTAGGTGCGAAGACCTCACCCCAAGAATAGACCATAAGTGAAGATACTTAGCCTCATTGAATGGCTTGGTGAAAAATTCTACAACCATATCATAATTTTGACAATCTGCAAATTGATGATGTTCCTTGTGAATCAACTTCGAATGAAATTTATATGGATCTCAATGTGCTTCATCCATTGATGCTTGAAGCTGGATTTTGGAAAATCAAGATGGTTCTCATGTTTTCACAGTAGATGATAACACCATGCCCATAGTGAATATGAAACTCTATCATTATACCATGTAACCAAAAATATTATGTGGCGAGTGTTAACTACTCCTTTATACTTTTCCTTTGTAGAAGATATCACAATTGCATTTTGATTCTTGCTAGACCAACTAACAAGACTTGAACCAAGAGAAAATCGTAGCATGAGGTAGGATTCTGAACCTCTAGATCACCATCTCAATCAGAATCATTAAACCCAACCAAGTCGTATCTACTCCTAGATATTGGATTCCATGTATGTAAGTTCCACTTACGTAGTGAAGGTTATGCTTTGCTACTTTCCAATGCAACTCATGTGGCTCCTGCATGAATCTAGACACAATCCCAACAACATACAATAGATCTAGATGAGTGTGAGTAAGGTAAATCAATCTCCCCACCAACTATCGATAAAGGGTACCATCAAGCAAGGGAGTAGAGCAATCAGAAACTAACTTAACCCCGGAAAGGAAAGGATTAGGAGAAGGATTACAATCATACATATGAAATCAAGAAAACAAATCAATGGATTACTTAGGATGTAAATTTATAGTTCTGAGCCAAATTGTGAAATTTAAATCCAAAGAAAGTAGTGAAGCAATCCTAGGTCAAACATAGAAAACTTGTTGGATTAGGCAATCTTTGCAAAATCAATGAAAGAGGAAGAAATCCCTGTGATAAACAAGTCATCAACATATAGAAAAAGGATGAGTATGGAGTCATCCTACCACAAAATGTAAAAATTTGGGTTAGAGTGACACCGAGTGAACCCTAATATAATTAGAAAGGATTCCATCTTCGTATAGCAATCTCGAGGGGCTTGTTTAAAACCACAAAGAGACTTATTTAACTTAAAAATGATGAAGGGATCATGGCCATAACCAAGAGGTTATTCTATGTACATCTATTTGTCTAAGAACCAATGAAGTAATACACTCTTAACATCCATCGATGTAATTCCCATCTTTTTCAGCATAAAGTAATAGCGAGGGTGAGTCGATTAGAAGTCATTTTTATAACAAAAGTAAATGTTTCCAAGTAATCAACCCCAACTACTTAGGACAAACCCTTAGCTACTAGTCATGCTTTAAACATATTGAACTCTCCATCTACACCATAATTTGTTCATAACACCCACTTGCACTGAAATTTTTAACTTCCTTTTTGAAGAGGGGTGAGATCCCAATTGTCATTCTTCATGAGTGAGGAATACTACTCATCCATGGAAAAATCCCACGGGAATATCGAAGCCTCCAAAAGATTGAGGGTCAAAAGCAGAGGTGAAGGAGTGAGGTAAAATGAATTAGAAGCAAGTCCTACTCTTGTCCAAAGAATCTCCCATCTATTCTTCATCACTATACAACATTTTACTAGCCCAATAAGGACCAGGAGGATCAAGCTTAGAGTCAGAAGATTCTTCACTCAAGTGAGAAGGAACAAGGTTTCAATCAACACTACCATTAGAATCGGAAGAATCCAAAACATGAGGGTTGGGAGGTGTAGGAGGATTAAGAGGAGGAGGAACATGCTCAAAAACATTATCATCTAAAGAGTCATATTTAGAATCAGAAATCATAAGGACCTTAGAAGGTAGATAAGTAGAAGTCAAAGAAGACTCGTTGAATTTCACACTTCTCTCAATATAAATCTCATGAGTAGTAGGATTCAACAATCGATATCCCTTCACACCATTAGGATACCCTACAAAGATACAAGGTTTGGATTGTGGTTCCAAAGCCTTGCATTTATTTTTGGGAATTTGAGCCATAACTTTGGATTTGAAGACTCAAAATTTCTCAACATCAAGGCTTGTGTCTAAACTAGAATTCAAAGGGTGACCATCCCTCTTCGCCTTTTGTGGAACATGGTTCTAAATGTAACAAACACAATTCACTACTTTGACCTAATACTATGGAGGAAGGGACTTTGAGTGAAACATACAAGTGGCCATCTCCTTAAGTGTTTAGTTATTTCTTTCCACAAATCCATTTTATGAAGAGTTGTAAACAACTATATACTACAAAGAAATCCCTTCAAAAGTACAAAAATATTCAAACATATTGCTCACATACTCACCTCCATTTTTAGTTTAAATAACCTTGATAGATCATTCCACTTTTTTCTCAACAATAGCCTTAAAGTCCTAAAAGAGATTAAAAAAATTCAAACTTAAGCTTAAGAAAATATACCCAAGTATAATGTAAAAAGTCATCAATGAAGGTTAATATAAAAAGATCTCTAGTAAACGAAGGAGATGGGAAAGGGCTAGAAATGTCACTATGAATAATATCCAAAAGAAAAGTAACTCTCCAAGCTTTTCCTTTGTCAAAACTCTTTTCAGGGTGCTTCCTGAGGGCATAACCCTTAGAAAGACCCTTGGTAAACATAGACAATGAGTTAACCCATTGACCATTTAATTTTTTCTCAATTATTTAAGGTAAAAAAAGTTCAAATGGCCAAAATGATCATGTCATATCTTATTAACCTCATCTACATGAGTGACCAAGACAATGGGTGTCAAATTAGAAGTAAAGTGGGAGAAGGTATACAACCATGAATGGTGATATTCCTTTCCCTCAACCACAATAGTGTTAGAGTGAAGCTCATGAATAATCAGCGAGCTAGGACCAAATTCCACTCACATTCCTTCACCAAGGTGAGTGATTTGGTAAACTAATAGGATATTGGTATAGAGATCAAGTACACTAAACACTTGGTTAAATTATCCCCCATCCATCTCTATCAATCCACTATTGGAAACTCGACACTATAGTGTTATCACCCAATGTTATTTGGGACATGCCACATGGTTTGATGTTGGAGAACTCAACATGCGAAGAATCCATGTGGTGCAAGGAACCAGAATCTATAATCCATGTCAATGAAGGAGCAACTCTAGCTACAAGGGACTTTCCTTTCTTCTTATCAGATTTAGACTCTCTTGTAGTGGAAGACTCAGCTTTTGGAGCATTTTGTTTGATAGACTCAGAACACCTATATGATTCTTCTCAAGTAAATGAGTAAGGTGATCAATTTGTTTTCTCATACATTTATGCTCTTCATGACCAATCTTCTTGTAATAGGAACACTTACACTTTTCTTTCTTTGTTTTAGGCTCAAAAGTTGAAGCATTTATGTTAGGTTTGGTTTTTCTTGGTTTCCTTCTTAAGTTGGTACTTTTTATATTTATTCTTTCCCTAACCAGTTATTTTTATAAATGAATGTGACTTAGACTTGAGAGACCCCAATTTAATGAGTTTTTCATGTTCTCCAATGAGTTGGGATGAAAAATTGTCAAATGAAGGCATATTCCAAGAACTTCCTAGAGTGAATTTCATAGCATGAAAATTTGACATGAAGATAGAGTATTCAATACTAACTATTATTGTGAAATCACAACACCCCCAAATGAGTTATGGATCTACTTTTCTAAGGTAGACTCATTTGGTGTGATTTGCATAACATTGAACTTCCCCAAGGTGTGGGACCTTGCGAATGGGAAAGCTCTCCAGAGAAGGCTAGTTCCTCTTCCTAAACTACCTGCCACAAGCTATTCTAGTGTAGGCAAGCTAATCTAATCCTAATCTAACTTCCAAGGAGATAAGGAGAGAGAGAAAACTGAAAAAATAGAGCCTACACTAAAACGGTGATACACCAACAAAGGAAGCAAGATATTTTGTTGAGGGAGAAAGAAATAGAGAAAATGGAGATGAGGGAGGTTAGACAGAAGTGACATGGCCCAGATCTTAAAATTTTCCATTAAAATCCATGAAACACAACATCCTGCACCTGCAAACATGAAATACATGCACATAAAAACAAATCTAGAAGGGAGAGGCACGAAGAAACAACAAAACGATGCAAAGGGTTGAAGAACACCACAAAAACACATTTTTATTTCTCTAGAAGGTGCATAGACCATTACATTTCTAGAATAGAGGCAAAAATACATTTTCTAGGTGTGGGAGAGGGTTCGCTGCTCAAAAATGGCATCGAGAAACAAATTTGACAGAGTTTCTCTATGCCCAAAATGTCTCTCCTTTCCAAAATGAGAAATGTTACAATATATAGAAAGAATAAGAGAGAGAGAGAGAAGAGGGAAACATTGAATCCTACTCCAACCACCATGATATACACATCGGATTCCACTTTGAAATTTCAACCACTTGAATATCAATTCCTTCGCAAATCTACCCATAATATGTCTCTTCTTGTTCCCAAGTGGATTGAATCGAATCAAATCTGGTAGTTAAAGAGATTGGATTCTGTGTTAATGGCCTGGAAGAATCTTCTTCATTTTTTACCTACAGGGCTTGAAAAATGATTTTTAATCCTTTCATGGCATAGAGGACATTAAGACACTTCGAACGGTGTCAGATTCACAATATTTTGAGCCATGAGTCAAAATATATGCCCCTTCAAAGTTTGGACATGTGGAGGCACCGCGCTTACTTGAAAGTCCGGCTCAAAGTTTGCCTTTGGAGGAGCATTGAGTTGACACTTGTCAGCCTCCACAGATCCTTAGACCTTTCAATGGCCCCTTTTTTTATTTTAGAGCTTTCCCAGTCTGTCAAATAGATTTAAGTCAAAGATTCGTGTGACAGAGCCATTTCTTCTATTTCTTCTTGCACATGGTTGTTTAAAATTTCACACGCCCCACAATTCCATTGTAGAGTCCCTCTATAACCAGTTTACAGGATTTAAATGTGTTTTATTTGATTCTTTCTGTGTAGGGTCGTGGCTGATCCAATATTTTTCCCGGGGGTGAAATATGGATAACAATTTGGAGACTCACATGGACATCTGCTTGTTAGATGAAGAGACTACTAGCCTTGAAGCATCCATTGGGCATGGATTCTACCTAATAAACACAAAACTGATATGAACTTTTGAAGATATGATCCCTGAGCCACTGCGAGCCTGAATGTATGCCTTTTCTATGTTTTGTCTGACCCTGAGTCTGCACTCTCAATTTTCATAAGGAAATCTTGGAAATGGAATTTATGAGAGTAGAAAATTGTTTTAACTTTGGGGCTTTCATTTGTATCTAAAATGGACTATTTTGAAATGAATTTAGTTTCTCTGTATTTGTTTTCTTTGAAGATGGAAACTATTACATGTAACTATGAGTTTCCCTACTATGAATACTGAAGAGCCTGGCTTTATGCACCTTTGGAGCAATGTGAACAAAACTTATATATAGAGACCAAATCATACATGCCTCAAATGAGACATGCATAGTGTGCATAAGCACTTCTTCTGCTGAAAACAAACCTACCTACTTTATGCTAGCTAGGAGCAAAGGTGAGCTAAACAAACCCTACAACTAGTTGTGAAAAATAGCTTCCTTTCCTCAAATTGGTAGCCATGCAAATGATTTGGAGCTGAACATAGCTATTATTAGGAGTGGAAGGCTAACTAAAAATTGTTTCTCCACTCCCTCCATCAAGGTATCAACTGGAAACAAAATAAATACCTTTTCAATCAGCTGCTCACTTAGTTCCTAGAGGTATTGTAGCTGATCCTTGGTACTTTGATGCTCATCCTCATGCCCTGGAGTGGGCATGACTAGTTTTGGCTTCTCCCTTGGCTCTAATGAAGCCAAGTACTTGATTGGGCACGGTCTGATTTGATGGATGTGCCTGTTACTCTGAATTTCAACTCCAAGAATGGAGTCTTCCTACAGACCTTCTTGAGTGGATGGTGTGGGAGAGATGCAAACATCTTCCTACTTTTTCTCTTCCTTCTCTTGTGGAGAAAATGGGAGAGCCATGTCTTCCAATCTTATTTCTTGAGGGCTGTTATGAAGTGAGGCTGATGTTCTTGAATGTTATCCTCCATGACAACAGGATCATGTTCTTGGAAGATGGATAATGGAGGAGAAAATGATGTGATCTCATCAGGATCCTCTCCATCAAGACAATCATCCAATTGACAGATAATCTGCATCCTCGTTGTCCTATTGCGTGTGTTCGATCTCCTCCATGGTGTCCTTCGAATCTAAAATTTTCTCACCATGGTTCCCCTCATCTTCAAACATGAAGTTTGAAAGCTCAAACTTTTCTTCAACATTAGATTTTGAAGGGGATGAAGTGGGAGGAAGAACTGAAGGTTCTTTTGTGGATTGCTATGCACTTGTTGCCTCTAAAATCGTATGGTTCTCCTCCAAAACCACACCCTCTGGAGCTAACTGATTTTCATCTAGAACAGGCACTGTATGATTTCCTCTTCCCAATCAGAGTCATATGAGTCATGCCACTCTTCAATTGTCCTGCAGTCATTGAACATGATGATGTTGGCTGGGGAAGGCGCATTAGTAGGGGGTTGTTCATTTATGGTACAACTAGGAAGAGAGGACTTGGAAGTAAATGGGAAGATGGACGCAGAAGGGATGGAAGGTGCGCTATATTTTTGAGCCTCCATTCCTTCTGCCCACTCTATAATCTAGGGAAACATCTCAGTGATGAGGTGCAACTTGTGTTGGCACTCAACAATCCTGTGCAGGTAAAACCCATGGAAAAGGGGCCTTGTAGCCAACTCCAGTTGCCATTATGGAGCACTTGACTCTGAGTTGCATCATGTCCATCTCAATATTTTGCATCTGCCTCTCAAAATCAGCTTTGGCCAAGGAGTTTCCACCATCATTTGCATAAACCTATTCTTGATAAAAATTTTGGTTAGAAAAAAGGGGGTTGTATGCATTTTTAGAATAATGGGGCTTACAAAATTGATTTGGAGGAGGATTTTTAAAGCTGTGGGGATGGAGGGAAATAGTTCTTTTGCTGCAATTGAGAATTCCATGGTGGGAAAGAAGTCATGATTGCATAACTTGTTGGGATTGAAGAAGATGGAAGAAATAATGGGTGGAAATGGATGGGAAGAAATTTGCAACTCGAGGATGGGTTGTTGACCGAGATGGAGTCACCGGATGTGCTTGAAAGTGCCTCCAAAGGCTGAATTCTTCACTAAGAGCACATTGAACCTAATGAAGTGAAGTGGTAAGGTGCTTCGAGCACTGTCCCCACCAGGCGTGCCAAAAATGTTAGTGCAAAATTACAACATCCCCAAATGAGTTATGGATCTACTTTTCTAAGGCATACTCATTTGGCGTGATTTTCATAGCATTTAACCTCCCCAAGGTGTGGGACCTTGCAAATGGGAAGCTCTCCAAAGAAGGATGGTTCCTCTTCCTAAACTACCAAAAAAAAAGCTATTCCAAAGTGCAGAAAGCTAATCTAATCCTAATATAACTTCCAAGGAGACAAGGAGAGAGAGAAAACTGAAAAATAGAGCCTACACTAAAATGGTGATATACCAAAGCAAAGGAAATCGAGATGTTACATTGAGGGATAAAGAAACAAAGAAAATGGAGATGAGGGAGGTCAAACAGGAAGCGACATGGCCAATATCTTACAAATTTCCATTAAAATCCATGAAACACAACATCTTGCACCTACAAACATGAAATACATGCACATAAAAACAAATCTAGAAGGGAGAGGTACGAAGAAACAACAAAATGATGCAAAGGGTTGAAGAACACGAAAAAAACATGTTTTATTGCTCTAGAAGGTACACAGACCATTACATTTCTGGAATAGAGGCATAAATACATTTTCAGGCATGGGAGAAGGTTCGCTACTCAAAAATGGCATCGAGAAACAAATTTGACAAAGTTTCTCTATGCCCAGAATGTCTCTCCTTTCCAAAATGAGAAATGTTACAATATATAGAAAGAATAAGAGAGAGAGAGAAGAGGGAAAAATCGAATCCTACTCCAACCACCATGAGATATGCATCAAATCCCACTTTGAAATTTCAACCATTGAATATCAATGCCTTCTACAAATCCACCCACAATATGTCACTTCTTGTTCCCCAACAGATTGAATCGAATCAAATCTGGTAGTTAAAGAGATTGGATTCTGCATTAATGGCCTAGAAGACTCTTCTTCATTTTTTACCTACCAGGGCCTAAAAATTATTTTTAATCCTTTCATGGTGTAGAGGACGTTGAGACACTTCCAACGGTGTCAAATTTGCAATATTTTGAGCCCTGAGTTGAAAGATATGCCCCTTCAAAGTTTGGACACGTGGAGGCACCACGCTTACTTGAAAGTCCAACTCAAAGTTTTCCTTTGGATGAGTGTCAAGTTGATACTTGTCAGCCTCCATAGATCCTTAGACATTTTAACGGCCCCTCTATTTTTTAATTTTAGATCCTTCCCGAGTTTGTCAAATAGATTTAAGACATGATTTGTGCAATGAGCCATTTATTCTCTTTCTTCTAGCACAGGGGTCATTTAAACTTTCGTAGGTCCCAAAATTCCATGTAGAGTCCCTCTCGTAACTAGTTTACAGGATTAAAACATGTTTTCTTTGATTCTTTTTCGTGCGGGGTTGTGGGTTAACACTAACTTAGAAAGAATCAACAAGATCAACTAGGAATATTTATTCTCCACTTTAAATTCCTTTAACAACAATCTAGTGTGGATGAAATTTGAGAAGAATA
Source organism: Taxus wallichiana var. yunnanensis (assembly GCA_018340775.1). Taxonomy (NCBI): domain Eukaryota; kingdom Viridiplantae; phylum Streptophyta; class Pinopsida; order Cupressales; family Taxaceae; genus Taxus; species Taxus wallichiana. Next base: position 377,753,856 of record CM031238.1, on the reverse strand, counting down.
ACTGTAGGTTTTCAAATTTAATAGGATTTAATCGTAATAGTTCATTGTCCAACTCATGCACTCTCATGTCATCTTATTTTCTAAATATATCATCTAACATTTTCCATGCAGAATTGGGTGTTTCAGATGAATCAATTTGGAAGATAAAGTTAGGAGAAATAAACATACAAAGAATACCTAAGGCTTTTCCACTTGAGTTCAACTACTTATATTTTTAGGCTCATCGTCGGGTTTAGTCTCATCTCCCATGGTGATACAAAATAACCCTTTAGCTGTTAGTTTCATTACCATTTTCAATCTCCATTCAAAGAATTTGAATAACATAAGAAAAGGAGTTAAAAGTGCATCCATAAAAAGAGAGAGAAAGAAGGAATGCGAAAAGAAAAACAAACAACACAACCACCCAGGATAATATTATAACCCCTTGATTTTGACACTTTATAGTTTAGTGCATTGGATATAATTAGGTGTGAATGTGCATCTTGAAAACAATGGTCAATCACCTTGTAATCAACATAATAACATGTAAGAGTGGATACCACAATCAAGTTTCATTGATCGTAACAAATTGACATTGTAAACAAGCACAACGAGCTAAAAAACAAGAGAAGGGGTGAAAAAAGTCCTGTTATGAGAAAAATTGTCTCACATCATAGAAGAAACCCCCTTTCGTAATAATACTTTGTGGAGACATGCTCACTAGTCCAAAACCAATAATAAGGGCTATTACAATGTAGAAAATGGGCTCAAGACGAGTCCTGGGGACCTCTAGGATGCCAAAAATGCTCCCAAAAGGAAAAAAATGCTAAAAGGTATGCTACACACTCTAGCAAATGATTAGTAGAAAAAAATTCCCAATAACACTTAAAACACAATTTAAATTCCAATTAGTCTAGTTTTAGAGAATAAAAGGCTAAGAAGCGTTTACTATAAAAATGTTAATTTAAATGAAAATTTAACTTCTAATTGAAAATAAAGAACTTATTAAAAAAGAAATTATATTTAATATTTAGAATCCCTAAAATAAATAAATAAAATTAATCCTACCTTTTAAAATTATATTATTAGATCCTAAATTAAATTAGAACCTAATAACTATATTAAACACCCTTATAATATATTTAAAAATACCCATCCCTTTAAAAGGAAAAACCCAACCCTTGATTTTAATATAAAACCACACCCAATTTATAAACACCCACCCACTTAAAACATGATCCTAACCCTTTAATAATCATGACCCACACCCCACCAAAAACAGAAAGGATTCAAAATAAAAACCAATACAAACGATAAGAGAGGAGTCATGTCAAAAGAGGAAGCTTGGTCTACAAGATCAGCGGGGAGGAAAGGGTGGGTCTCCACATGGAGGAGAGGCAAGTTGGATGAGGCGCTAATGACAAAACACTTCTCGACATGAAAAAGGAGACCAAGTGAATGGTTGGGTGAGTGTTAAGTAGAGTGGGCGAGGCACGACTCAACAGGAAGGAACAAAACAACACAAAGGCATGCGGGGGTAGGGAATATCTACGCAACAAATGAAATTTCGAGAAAAGAATGCAAGGTAGCACTAAGAGCACAATGTGAGAAAAAATCAAACACACAAGAAACAAACCCTAGCAAGGTAACCTTGATGAAAAAGGCAACATGTCAAGAAAAAGGAAACCAAGAAAAAATGGCCAAGGGAAAAAATAAGCAATGCAAAAAGTAGATTGTGAGAAATGCAAATGACCAAGGAAAAAAAAAACCCAAATGAATCATCCCACATGCAACGAGTTGAAGGTCATGTAAAGAACAACTCGAACATGCAAAGGTAATGCAAATGCAACATGTAATGCAAAATGAGGTCAAACAATCAACTTGACTAAGACCCAACTAAATGTAAATAATGCAATAAACAATGTAGGGAAAACAAACCAATGTAAATCACCCAAAGAAAACCGAATGCACCAACTCAATCACAAAGAAGCATGAGACAACAAGATAAATTAAAACTAAGAGGGTAGGTATGGAGACAGTCCAAATACTGAAACTTAAAAAAAGAAATTAATTAAAAAATTTATTAACGAGAGATTGTTAAACAAAATCCAAAAATGAGATTGTTAAACCTATTAATGCAATGCAGTTCTCGACATGAAAAAGGAGACAGGTGAATGGTTGGGTGAGTGTTAAGTAGAGTGGGCGAGGGCGCGACTCAACAAGAAGGGACAAAACAACACAAAGGCATGGGGTAGGGGAATATCTACACAACAAATGAAATTTTGAGAAAAGAATGCAAGGTAGCACTAAGAGAACAATGTGAGAACAAATCAAACACATGAGAAACAAACCCTAGCAAGGTAACCTTGATGAAAAAAAAGCAACATGTCAAGAAAAAGGAAACCAAGAAAAAATGGCCAAGGGAAAAAAATAAGCAATGCAAAAAGTAGATTGTGAGCAATGCAAATGACCAAGGAAACCAAAAACCCAAACGAATCATCCCACATGCAACGAGTTGAAGATCATGCAAAGAACAACTCGAACATGCAAAGGTAATGCAAATGCAACATGTAATGCAAAATGAGGTCAAACAACCAACTTGATTAAGACCCAACTAAATGTAAATAATGCAATAAACAATGTAGGGAAAACAAACCAATGTAAATCACCCAAAGAAAACCAAATGCACCAACTCAATCACAAAGAAGCATGAGACAACAAGATAAATTAAAACCAAGAGGGTAGGTATGGAGACATGTCAAAATACTGAAACTTAAAAAAATAAATTTTAATTAAAAAATTATTGATTAAAATAAGAGATTCGAAACCTACCTCCAAATTTAGTTGTTCCTCTAAACTTAGTTGCAACTAGCTAGATATGGTAGTGAAACACCTATAACATGCACACGCACTACCAAAAAAACAGAACAAAATCCAAAAATGAGATTGTTAAACCTATTAACAAGATTATAAAAGAATTGAAATTTGCAATGGAAGAACGGAAACCAAAAAATAAGTAATCATCAACCATATTAATCGAGTGAATGTTTACCAAACAATAACTCGATACCATATCATATTATCGCAAGGATCAATACGGAATGTCATGCACATCAAAGAGGTTTACACTTCCAATGGCGATGAGAAATCTTCACGTAATCAACAAGAGAACAAATCAAAAAGGAAAATCAAGTAGAGAAAGACACATGGTGTCTAGCACACTCATAGATTAAAAAAGAGGTACCTATAGGATTTTTTTGTAATACCTGTGCATGACACTTTTATACAACCCTAGCTAAGCGGTAATGACCTATTCTCACTAAGTAAGATGACTAACCACATGAGGTGGATAAGACACTAAATGGCAATAAGAAAATTCATATACACTAACAAAATTTAGGGCCTTATCCTTCATTGAAGAACTCTCTATCTTTTTCTTAAAATATGAGGTCGTCTTCCACTTCAATTGAAATTTCTTGAGTATGGTTCAAATCTCTTGGCTAAAATCTCCATAGAAAGAAACTAACTTTAAGAAACTAGTCATTCATGAAGAACCTTCTCAATTTATCGAAGTAGGATGAGAAATGGTGGGAACTTTTGGTTTCTCAAATGTGCACCCGCATCTCGGACCTTAGAAAGGGCCGAGATGTTTGAGACCACAATGGAATCTTCCCTAAGTTGTGGGACCTTGCATGCTTGGGACGGATCTTCATAGGAGGCCGGTTCCTCTATCTATTTCTACTACTACTACTACTCCTAGTGATGAAAGAGATACTAAGATAATAATGCCAAGGGACCGGGGATATAAGAATGACATGAAAGGAAGCTACACTAAAAGGAGATAACACAAGAAAAATAAGGATGAACACTATTTTATCCGAGTGAGAATGAAGGAAATGTGTGAAAGGAGGTTAGGCACAAGTAGCACAGCTAAACACGTATTCACCATATCATTCTCATGGAACACAATTAAATAAATAACTGCAATGGATGTGAAATGGCACAACCAAAGATGCAACAAAAAATAAAAAATAGAAGGAAAGAGTGAAAACATGCTAGGACAAAGAATAGTCACAAAACGATGATTCTATTACTTCCAGAAATGTACAGAGCTATTAAAATTATGAAGGAGGCTGATATCCACATGTAAGAGCCATATCTAGAGGTCTCGCAACTCAAAATACAAAAATTATGGAGACCTTAGTGTTTCACCTGATTTCTTAGTTTTTTGAGAAGTACTTGATGAAACAGATAAGGTAAAGGTGGTAAGAGGAATACCTGGTTCGAGATGGTTGAAGGTTGTATGCGCATGTATCTGAATTCTAAATCAAAGTGATTGTGAGACGTTCCTTTTTGATAGAAGGAACTACCTATATAAGAATCAAAGCAAGACCACTAAAAGAGTTAAACAATATATGTAGTGGACTGCCTAGCAAGTGCTAGATCCTGGAAGTACGATACTTCCTAGATGGCTATTAGTCCATTGTTTAAAACAATTCAATGTTGAAAATAAAGTAAATATGGTCCTATTGTAGTTTAATATGATTTAGGCATCTCATACAAATGCAATAGGCTAGATCTAATCTAACAAAGCTAGACTAAAAGGAGATCCGGGGAGGTAAAAAACTTTGTCATAAGCATAGGTATAGGTTAGGGTATGATTCTAGACAACCGGGTCAATAGGTAAGGTGTTTTAGTATTTTGTTTTGGATCAAGGCGGGGAACACAGAGACCAATGTCGGTCCGAGGGTAAGCAAGCGACGGTTAGGGAGAATTGACGGTGGTTAGGTCGGGGTTGGTGGACTCACATAGTCTATGTTTGAAAAGTGTTTAGGAAAGGATGGAGTTGGTAGGAGGTGTTGGGTGATCATAAAAGGTGTGTCAATATGAGATAAGCCAATGAAATAGACTCGGAGGAGAATACTTACTATTCTATGAGATATAAATATGAAGAAGGATGAAGATGTTGCGGTGTTAGGGAATCTTTGGGTAGAAAGTTTCTTGTTGTGCGGTGAACTCCGGCTATCTTGGCTGATCAAAAATTAATCCTTGCTTTGTTCGTGGTAATCGAAAAGAGAAAATTTGCCATAAGGAAATATGATGTTGAAGGTTTAACCATGAACAATCAACCGCCAACCCGTATTATGTGAAGTGTAAATGGGTCTAAATAGGCATTTGGTCCATCTCGGTATAAACGATGTCGGTTTAGGGTAACCGACATCAGTTTAGGCGAATCAACGTTGGTTTGGAGGAGATATCTCAGTTGTTCAAAAGGTTGCCTAAGAAGTTGTTCCACTCCTTGATAAGGGTCTCTTCTTTTCTCGGGATGAAAACCGACCTTAGGAGGCTTTTAATGAGAGGTGAGGGGATGGGTGTAATGTTAGGTTTGTTTTGGGTACTGGCTTAGGGTTTAGGTTAATGGGTCAAATGATGGGGGTGGTTAGGTGAAGTGTATTTAATAAAGGCAATTTTATTAAATAGGTGTGTGAGGGTAGTGAATTAATTTAATGTAGATAATTAAATTAATATGTGTGTGGGTAAAAGGTCATTGAATTAATTAAAATAATTAAATTAATGTGTATGGAGGTAAATGGCATTAATTTAATTAAAGTAATTAAATTAAAATGTGTGGGGTGCAGGAGGTAGGTGATAAGGTGTTACGGTAGGGAACCAAGGTAATTATGACATGATTTTGGTGTCTACATTTTTCCCCTTCTTGTTGTGTAGCTTGTATTGGTAAGCGACGTGAACAAGAATAGAGTGTGGTTGCCTAAGTGGGAATAAGGGTGATCCCCCTCAAACAAGGAACTGATGAGGTGACAGGGTGAATCGGCGAGTGGTTTGATAAAAGTAGGTGTGAAGAAGGATAGGTGAAAAATGAGGAATGGGAAAATTGAGCATTTAGGTAAATGTCTAAATGGGACAAGGTCAAAGGTAGTGGTAGTTGAATGCACACACACGTATAAACTGCGACACGGTACTAGGTTGAAGAGATTGCAAACTCTACATCGTCTAAGGTCGATATGCTTATCTAAACAAGGTCAAGTGATTAGGTATGCAAGAGGTATAGGATATGGTCGGGAAACATAATGTAGGTTAGGTGCGAAACATTTAGGTGTGTTCGTACACCAAAGGTAGGGTTAGGATAAACGGTCATGGAATTAGGCAAGGTACGGTTATTAGGTCAAAAACAAAGGTAATAAAGTGTGGCAAGGTATAGCGAGCACATTGGGTCAAAGGTCACATACGATTTTGGGTCCACGTAGATAGGTCACAGCACAGGTAAGGCCGAGGTAGGGGTAAGATAATAAGGCTTCAATAGCTAATGAGAGATGGGTGATGAAAGTGGAGGGCTAGAGGGGAAGGTAAAGTGGGCCAGGTAGGTGTAAGTGAGGCAAAAGAAAGGGGAGGGAAGAAAAATTAGGTAAATGGGAGGGCAATGACTATCCAGGGTAACCGACATGAGTCGGACTGAACCGGTGATGGTCAAGGGAAACCGATGGTGGTTGACAAGGGCACATAACCGTCAGTGGTCAAGGGTAGAATGACGTCGAGGCAGAAAGGTATAAAAAGCAAAAAAATGCGCATTTGAAAATTCATTTGTGCATTTTGGAAAAGGAGAAAAGGATAGGAAGAGAGAGAAGAGGAAGAGGACAAAAGAGAGTGTCAGAGAGCTTGGTTGGTGAGCCACGTAGGTGGGATTGGTTGAGTGGGAGGTGGGGCCAAGAGATCAGGTGGAGTAAGTTGATTGGTGTGGAGATTTGGTGGTGATTAGAGGATGGTGGAGGCCGACGAGGGATCGGGAGGAGCAACGTGGAGGCCGGAGGTTCCACCACGACGGTGGCAAAGTGGGACCAGGTAAGATTTGAACCTTTTGTTGTTGATTTGGTTGTCAATTTGGTTTAAAATATAGGAAATGTTAAAAATGGGGGTTGGGGGGTAAAAAAATGGAAAATAAGGGAAAAAGAGAAGGAAATAGGGATAGAGAAGGGTAGAAGTTGGGTTAAAAAGGGGGCAGAGAGAAAATGAGGAGGTAAGGAGGGATTTGGGTGGGTAGAATGGGTAGGAGGGAAGAAAATAGGGTTGGGAAGTCGGGGTGGGTGACACGATAGTGACCGATGTCGGTCAAGATGAGGTCATCGTCGGTGGCGAGAGAGACCGGTATCGGTCACAAGAACAAATGTGACCGATGCTTGGTCAAGGGAAGACCATGGTCATTCGGGGATAACTAGGGTTAGTTAGGCCAAAGGGTAAAGTGGGCTAGCAAAAGGGAAGAGAGGAAGGGTAAGGTGTGAAAGAAGTTAGGTGAGAGGGGAAGGGTTTAGGGTGAAAAAGTAGGGTATTATGAATTATCGGGCATACGAGCACATTGTTTGTGTTCGACCAGTGGGGATGCCCTGGTAGATGCATTCCCATGAAGAGTTTTGAGAGTGGGATACAGGTGGTGGGTACCAGCCATGGGAGAGGCCCGAGGTGCCAAAGCTACTCATGATGTAGCTTATTACAGGAGGTTGTTGGAGGGGCTGTCCGGGGTGGATATCATTTGGAGGCCGTATGTGGGCTTCCCTTCATATAAATAGATGGCCACAGAGCTAGTTGGGCTACAGATACATCTGTGGATAGAGGGGAGGAGAGTGGGAGAGCATGAGCGGATACCCATAGAGCGGGTTAGATGCCGTTTTGGATTGGTACAGGGTGTACCACCACTCTTCCCACATTACAGGAGAGATGACATGGAGATACCTATGTCTCCACCATGACCCACAGTGCCGACTGGGTAGAAGGAGCAGTTAGTAGATATACAAATTGATGATGCTGGGGTTACATATGGGTACACGTAGTGATGGGTGGCATAGTTAAGGGCTGTACCACCGAGGCCAAGGAAGCCAAACTTAGCCACCATCACAGTTTAGAGAAACACCCTACAGGGGCAAGTGGCTACTTTGGTGACGTAGCTTGGGATGATGCAGGGCAAGCTTACAGCTCGAGGCACATGTTGCCATCTTACAAGCCCGAGATAGCGATGTTGTAGGCTCGGGGCGGGTGGTAGGGACAAAATGCATCACGAGGCGGAGGCAGGGGGAGATGGAGATAGAGAGGAGGTAGGCAGAGAAGGAGAGGAGGTAGGTGGAGATGGCTGATCTACGGTGCACAGTGCAGCGAGCTTTATAGGGCCAATTGGCCATAGCGTAGGGGTAGGTGATGGGTTTACGTGGCTAAAGGCCGACAAAGACCGCAGCACATATTACTACCCCGTAGGCCCGATATAGGAATAGGCACAGATACCCTGGCCGACTCAAGCTCTAGTACCAACACAGGGCCAGCAGAGGTTCGTGGACAAGGTCCCATCAGTAAAGGTACCCACATAGGTAGTGGGACCCATGGCCATGTTCAGAGATGCCCTAGGAGAGGCACGGTACTATCAGGATCATTTGTTAGTTGTCGGGCTAGATGTGGCTTCTTATTCGAGTACAAAGCACAACAGCCTCCAGTGAGAGGACCAGATCCCACACTCATAGTGGGGAGAGTACAGGGGGCCAGCAAGCCTAGGGATAGGGTCGTGGTGAGGCCACTAGTATGTGGAGGCCAGCCCAGGTGAGAGGCCATCAGCAGGAGGTGAGGTAGGTGCTAGGCCCCAAACAGGTGCAATAGAGGGGTCGGGAGAGACACAGTCTCAGGGAGCATTCCCCAACATCAGATGGGGAGATGATTGACCTGATGTGGACCGGCTTGCGTGCGAGTCATTTTTGTGTGTATTATATATGAGACCGGCCTACGTGCTAAAGATATTTTGTATTTATTTTTGGTACATGATACCGGCCTACGAGATGAAGATATTTGTGTTGATTCATTCATTCATTTTGTATATATGAGACCGGCTTGTGTGCCAATGACATTTCGTATTATATATTGGCCTGCGTGTCGATTTTTTTTTTGAGATGATGGCCATGATGAGATGGACATGGATTTTGAGATACATAGTTGTTGATTTATATGATGAGATTCATGATATTTGGTGATGTGTTTATGAGATATTGGTTTATGGGTTATGGATTTGTTACTTTGTATTAGATGAGATATGGGTTTGTTGGTTTGATATGGATGGAAATTAGGTGAGTTAGGCATGATGGAGTCAGTCGGTTTAGGTGTGGACCGAGTCGTGTTATATGCATAGTTGAGTCGGGTGATGGGCATGGATCGAGTCAGGTTGGTTTAGGCATGGATTGAGTCAAGTTGGTTTAGGCATGGATTGAGTTAGGTTGGTTTAGGCATGGATTGAGTCAAGTTGGTTTAGGCATGGATCGAGTCAGGTTGGTTTAGGCATGGATTGAGTCAGGTTGGTTTAGGCATGGATTAAGTTAGGTTGGTTTAGGCATGGATTGGGTCAGGTTGGTTTAGGCATGGTGGAGTCAGGTTGTTAGGCATGGATGTTCATTTCGGTATGTTGGTAACAAAGGGTAATATAAATGCATGAGATGGTGTAAAATGTGGAAAATGTGGGTTATGTATGAAAATGTGAAATAATATAAGTGGTAAAAGTTATATGGTATATGGTATATGGTTTAGGTCATAGGTTTTTGAGATGAATAGGCAATTAGGTAAAGGTGGGGCAAATGGTTATGGTAAAGAGTGGTCGAGCTAACCTTCTAGGGCCCCATGCCTGTGAAGTGCCGCCTACATAGTCCCAAAGAAAAAGGGACCTCAAACCAACGTAGTTCTCCGTAAGCTAAGAAGGAATATGAGAAGATAGAAGAATAGGTAGTGATGTTGATAGTTAGGTTGGATTCGAGGTCATAAGTATGATTAGGTCAAGGTTGATTAGGTTAGGTGGAATATAGGTAGATAGGTAAATATGATTTTAGGTTGATAGGTAGTGTTAATTCTAGGCCATGGGTATGATTAGGTTAAATAGGTATGGGTGAGTTTAGGTCGATAGGTAGTGAGAAGAAAATCCCAAAAGACAAGTTTTGAGGGTCTAGTCCTATATAGGAAGATCAAAAGGTAATGAAGAAGAGAAAAGATAAGAGGGGGAACAAGAGCCACCCAATTGGCAAGGATCAAAACGCATGAAACACATATATAGATAGGCTAGTGAACATAAGACCCTAAAGAAATTGCATGATTGATTACTCTAAAGGTGAAGAATAGTCACAGAATTACCAAATGTCATAGGTTCAGTAGGTCCCTTGAGGTAGTATGAGGTGAAGAGACAACGGGTAAGGAGGTGAAGGTAATTGGGTCATAAAATGGGAAGTAGAATGCCTTGGGCAATAGAGCCAAGATCACAATAGGCAAGTCCATGATGAAAAATCTTGTATTTCTTTTTTTCTTTCTCTTTTTGAGATAGATTGATCGATGTGGGAAGTCTATATGAGATGAATATATGTCTCCTTGAGGTCTTCGCAAAGCAGATCAATGTGGGAAGCTTATGAATTTTGATTTTTGAGAAAATGGTCTTATTTTTGAAAAGACTATGTAGAGAGTTATGGGTTTTTATAGCTGTCCTTCGAGGGAGTAGTCTACTTATAGCGATAATTGAAGGTGACATATGTCCTTTTGAGGGATTCATCTTATATATTGGAAGTTTAACTTAAGGATTTGATTTTTATATTAGAAGATGTCCTTCGAGGGATTCATCTTCTCTTTGTTTTGTTTTGTTTTGTTTTTTTGGGCTTTTAAGTCATGGATGAGACTATAAGGAAGCATTTGGTTCTTGTTTGAGAAGGCAAGGGTGAATGACCATGGGATCTCATCTACAAGAAGATGAAAAGTATCTGTTGATGGCAAATCACAAGACTTCGAATGTCTCGCAACTCGATGGGTTGAGACTCTCAATGCGATTGCATAACATGGAGCTTTTCCCAAGTGTGGGACCTTGTGAAATCGGAAAAGCTCTCGATGAAGGCCGGTTCCTATTCCTCTATTCAGATGCACACATAAAAATGCAGAGGGTTTACTCAAAAACCTAATCTAACTTGCCAAGGAGACAGGGTAAGAAGATGCATAAAAATAAACCTAAACTAACAAAGGTGATGCACCGAGGAATGAAGAACACCTGTCTTGCCAATAAACACAAACCATCAAAATGCAATGCAAGATCATGCACAGATAACAAAAATTGCAGTGAAATATCAGGAGGATGCAAATGAACACAGAGAGGGTTGAGAATCATCCACAGACATGCGTTATTTGCTCCAAATATTGATACAATACACTACAAAATGCCAAGAGGCAAAGTTGCATTACAATTTTAGATGGGAGGTTTGAACTCCACAAATTCACCTGCCAAAGAGAAGAAGGGAGGGGCAAAACAAGAATGTCCAACCTTTAGAAAGAAGCCCCTCCTTACAATTTATAGGAAGAATGAGAGAGAAAAGAGAGAGGAATTCCACATCTACCCCAACCACCTCTAGGTTGCATTTAATTCATCTCATTATGGTGGTAGGTGAGAACCCTAGCAAACCCAAAAAGTGGCAAACTGTATTTTGCATTTTTAAGAATTTTTTTCTCACCCAATTAAATATATCTAGTCATAGTTAGATAGAGGACTTCGTAAGCTTTTTCGAAAAGTCCAACCTTGCGTGAATCGAGCTCCTCGTCAAAAGTTATGGCCCTATGAATATCCGGGTCAAGGTCTCCGTCTCTCGTCGCGCTCAAAATGTTGCGCCTCCTGAAGGTGCACCTTGGCTTATCTATATTTGTGTCGACATCCTCTTACCTATGCCAAATGTACATCCATTTTCGTGTCAACACTCTTTGCTGTGCGCCCTTAACCTACACCTTGGCACATCCATTGTCGTGTCAACACTCTTTGCTATGTGCCCGTAACTTGCGCCTTGGCGCATCCATTGTCATGTCGACACTCTTTGCTGTGTGCCCTTAACCTGCGCCTTGGCACATCCATTTTCATGTTGACACTTTTTATGTGCACCCTTAACCTACGCCTTGGCACATCCATTGTCATGTCGACACTCTTTCGTTTGTGTGCCCTTAACCTGCGCCTTGGGCTGTTGATGATGCAAAAATATCGAGCTTTGATTTTCTCGATTTCCATTTTCTTTTGTTTGTCTATATCTACCCAGGGGGGAAGATATATACAATAGTATCCACGATAATTATGCCATGTGCAGAGTCATGTGGTGAAAATATTTAAGATAAGACAAAATGGTGATGGGTAGTCACATGATTCTTGTTTAGTTGTTGGAGATGAGGTGTGGAAAAGAAAATGGTAAATGGTGCTCAAGGGATGAGCATGAACTAGATAAATAGTGATGTAGGACTATAAGTCAACAGTAGAATGATTACAGATGCAAGGCATTAAGGGGCTCAGGTTCGGGCCTACCATTAAGTGAAGACAAGTGATAAGCACCTGATCTATAGTCATGGGTCACGATGTATGGTCTAACCCAATTAGGAGAAAATTTTCCGTGTTTTCTTTTTTATGCTTTGGTTATGTGTTGATTTTCCTTGAGGACGAGATCACCGACCTTAAAGGTGCATTCATGGAAATGTTTTTCATAGGCATGCTTGATGCATTTTTGGTATACTTGGAGATGGTCGAGGGCATGAAGATGACATTCATCTAATAACTCAAGTTGTGCTAAACGGTCTTGGCAAAATTCATCATCAATGAGCATATCTTGAAGAGATATACAGAGAGACGGGATCCGGACTTCCGGAGGCAAAAGCAGATTTGGTACCATAGACCAGAGAAAATGGGGTAGTAGTAGTGGAGGTACGAATACTAGTATGGTATGCCCAAAGAGTGAAAGGAATGTGCGTATGCCAATCCTTCCCAGTATCGTTAACCACTTTCATGAGAATTTTTTTGAGGGTTTTGTTGGTGGATTCAGCTTGGCCATTGGTTTGTGGGTAATATGGTGAGGAGAAGCTAAGCACGATACTAAAAGTGTCACAAAGCTTCTGTAGAGTTTTTTTTTTGAATTGTTTGCCATTATCAGTGATAAGGCAATGTGGGACATTGAAGCGACAAATAATGTGATGATTGATGAACTCACATATCTTCTATGCTTTAGTGGAGATGAGGGGTATGAATTCAACCCATTTGGTGTAATATTCGCAATAGATTATGATCCATTGATGGTGTTAGGAAGAATGAGGATTGATTTCTCTCGATAAGATCCAAAACCCATTGAGAGAAGGGCCAAAGGTCACATGCAACCTGTAAGCGCGATCGGGTGTATGATAAAGGTTGGAATGTTGTTGAAATTTCATACAAAGTGTTTGGCATAGTCACAATAATCATGGTTAAGGGTCAGCCAATAATAGTCGAGGCGAAGAATATGCTTAGCAATAGCAAGGCCACTGAAGTGACCTCTACATATGCCATCGTGAAATTCTTTAATGGTATAGAGGATTTCAGAGCTGGTGAGGCATCATAAGAGAATACTATTAAAGCTACTTTTATAGAGAAGGCCACCCATGATGACATAATCGAGGCATTTTTGAGAAAGGCACGTTGTCCATTATGTGTGAGATCAGGAGGCAATATAGAAAGGGAAAGGTAGTCCGCAAGCTGCTTATACTAAAGGTCTTGTGTGTTTGGTGAGACAATTCGGATGAGGTTAACACAACAATATTTATAAGAAGGTATCAGTATGCATTTTATGGTAACAAAGATGTCTGAATTGTCAGGTGAAGCGGGTATTTGGGAAGCGAGGCAGGCCATGGTATCCATGAATTTATTGGTGGATCACGGAATGGTTTGAATTTTATAGCGGTCAAAGGTAGTCAACATGATGCCAACGTAACATTTTTACTCTTGAAGTATTTCATTATGACACTGATAAACACCATTGACTTGGTTTATTACCAGTTAAGAGTCACCAAAGATATTAATGGATTTGACATCTAAGGCATAGGTAGTCATGAGACCCAATACGAGTGCTTCATATTTAGCGATATTGTTGGTGCATTCAAAGTCAAGTTTAAATGATAAAGGCATGGGTTCACCATCAAGAGGAATGAGGATAATTCCCTGCACCACCCCCACACTGACATTTGGAACCATCGAAGAATAAGGTCATTTGGTAAGGGTCATCATCCAAAGAGAGGTTAGCAATGGATTTGTCAGGGAAATCAAAATTCGAAGATTGATTCCCAGAAAGAGGCACATCAGCGAGCTGGTCAGCAATGGCCTGGCCCTTGATAGATTTTTGGTGGATGAATTCTAGGTCTAGGTCAGCAAGGAGCATGAGCCAACGTGCGACACATTGATTTTGGTAAGGTTTAGCATACATAAAGTGTAAGGGGTCAGTGTTGGTTATGACATAGGTTTTATGGTTGAGTAGGTAGTGACAAATTTTGGTGGCAACAAAAACTAAGGCTAAGCAAAGTTTTTCAGGGTGAGTGTATCGGGTTTCGTAGTCTAGAAGGGTACGACTTATGTAATAAACCACTTGCTCCCTATGTTGTTTGTCACGATGAGTGAGCATAGCCCCTAAAGAGTGATCAGTGGAAAATATGTATAGGTAGAAGGGTTAGTGGTATTTAGGTGGGATAAGTACGGGTGGTCCGAGAAGATATTATTTTAAGGCCCGAAAAGCTTTGTGGGATCGTCATCCCATTTGAAAGAGATGTACTTTTTGAGAAGGTGATGAAATGGTTGACAACGATCGAAGAGTTGGGAAATAAATTGGTGAATAGATTGTAATTTACCTTGCAGCTACGAGTTGTGTAAGGTTAGTCGGCGGAGGCATTTCCGAATGGCCTTGACTTTAGTAGGGTCAACTTTGATACCACATAGGAAACAATAAATCCCAGGAGCTTTCATGAGAGAATTGCAAAGACACACTTTTTAAGCTGAAGGCAGACACAATATTTAATGAGGTGGTCAAAGATGGTTTTGAGGACAATGAGGTGCTTGGTGCGACATTTAGATTTGGCCAAGAGATAATCCACGTAATATTCTAATATGCAATGCATGATATCATGGAAGATGTAAGTCATAGCTCGCTGATAGGTGGCACCAACATTTTTAAGGCCGAAAGGCATGAATTTATAGTAGAAGGTCCCCCAAGGGGTAATGAATGCGGTTTTGTGTTGATCCACATGGGCCAGCAAGATTTGGTTATAACCCAAGAAACCATCCATAAGTGATAGCATCTCATGGCTACCGGTAAGGTTAACCAACTAGTCAATTCTAGGTAGAGGAAATTCATCTTTTGGGCATGAAAGGTTGAGATCATAGAAATTGGTGTAAATGTGAAGTCCCCCTGTCGCCTTAGTGATAGGGATGATGTTAGAAATCCATTGGGGGTAATCGACGGACAAGATGAAGGAAACCGAGAGAAGGCATTGGAGTTCTTCTTTGACAAGAAGAGCAATGTGGGGTGCATTTTCCTCAACTTTTGTTTCTGAGTGTTTGGTGTCGGGAATGGTTACAATATATTGTGGACCACGATAGTGGGATCAATACCAGAATGTCAAGATAGGACCAAGTGAAAGCATGACTATGATTTTTAAGAAAAGAAGTGAGGGCTTCCTGTTCAGTAGCATCTAGAGATTGGCTAATCTTAAGAATGTGGGGGTCATCCTGAGTGTGGATGTTGACTTTGATAGTCAATTCATTCAACATGGTTTATGTCTTAGAAGGTAACGACCGGTGAATATAAGAGTCTTGATGCAAGGTAGGTGAGTATGGACTCGTTATCCCGACATTGAACGACATTAATAAAAGGAGTATCATCCCCTATTATGTTAAGATACAAGAAAGGAAGAGAAGAAGGAGCCTTGCCATCGCGGTGATAGGTCAGAGGCCTCAAGGAAATGGTATTTATGGAAAAAAAGGTAGGAGGGATAGATTCGGGATCCATCGACTCCGTCGCTGAGGGTGGTGAAGGTAGGGTAGGTGAAGAAGGTGGAGAGTGGTTAATGTCTTTAATGAGTTCAATACGAGGCTTTTTGGTAGGTAGTTTAGAAAAACTGATACCACTACGATCATTGTGTTTATGCATGGTACATGAAATAACTGTGTGATGACCTTGTTCATAAAGGCCAAAGCTGAAACCCTTCCAGGAACAACGGTGTAAGAAAGTGTGAGAAAAGCGGTGGTTGGTAAGCAATCGAAGGTCACTGAAAAAGGTTGGGTTTGTGATGGTGGTTCGGGTGTGTAAGTGAAAATGTCAAGTCCCTATACATACCCAAAATTATAGGGTAATGTACCGCTGGAATGATGTTACACATGCCCCAATGATGATACAGGTCACCTCACAAGGTGTTCAAAATCCAGGAAATCTCACCAAGTGTATGTTAGCATCCCAAGCACCTTGTCTAAGCTTTGTGTACTTCACTTTATCCTTTGCCTTTCTTTTTCTAGATTTTTGACCTTTAGTGATGAAACTGCGCCCTGCCAGGTGGCGGTCCTTTACACATTCTCCAGCACGTTCTTTTGATTGCAACTTGCATAATTTTTCAACATTTACCAGCTTTTCTCAACCGCCTTAGCTCGTATTAATGTTTTATGTTCCCTAGAATAGTGTTTCTTCATTGTTTAATGGTAAAAGAGTTCTAACAGGAATCACCTTTGGGTGAATGTGAAATCTATAAATAGCCAGCTTCTTTTCAAGCACATTTCCCCTCAACTTTCATTTCCATTGTTTAGTCTTTCAATTTCTTGCTTAGAATTCATTTTGTTTTCATGTTTACATCCATGCTAGTTTTTCCTTTGCTGTTAGAAGCCATTCGATCTTCTTGCTTTAGTCTTGGTCATTTCTGTTCATACAAATTAGTTTAGAGTAGAGTAGTGTCATTTGTATATTAAATCCATTAGAGTTGCAGGTTGTGTTCTTCATAGAAGGTAGACTCTAGAATCTCTCAGTACACTTGTGTTGTATTCCCGTAATAAATCCCGCTAGGAATTGCATATGCCAAGCTCTATCACTTGCATTGTCCCTCTCCTACTCACATTATATTCGGTCTATATCCAAAGCTATCATTGTTCAAATACCTTCTTCTGTTGATGCTAGCATATACACACTCTTCTGGATTCACGTGAACATGAAGGAATGAGGAGATCATTCTGAGGGGAAAAATTCATACACTACTGGATTCGCCACTGTTATGCAAATTCCAGGTTTTATCTATCAAAGTTCTAGTTAAAACATATCAAATAGAGTAGTGAATTATTTCATTTCAGTTAAATTTCACTTTCGATATTGCAGGGAAGCTGTGGGGATTGATAGTTTCTCAGAAACTATGATTCATTCCTCACTTTTGAGGTAGGATGAGAGTCTTTTAATTAAGTTAATTAGCTATTTAGTTATTTAGGATAAACTCACAACTACACAGGCAAGTAGCTACACCGCGCTACCTTGCTTGTTTTAATTTTGTTATTAGATTAGTTGTCATTTTATGAATATATTAGATTAATTTCTCTTTTAATTCTATTAAAAATTCTATCAAAAATACAAAAATAGAGGAATTTATGTATGTTGTAGATATATCTTACATAATTAGTTTATTTTGTTTCAGTTAGGTTTATATTGATCTTGTATGACAATCACGGGACCTAGGGAGCCCAGGGAATATGTTTTTGAGCCAATCATGCCTCAACCAAATCTTGTTATAGAATTAACTGACATAGACCAAAATCTCAAAATTCAGGTCTTCCGAACAACAATAGACCTACAAGAAGTCAGCACACAACTAAGAGGATTAAACATAGAAGATGACAAAGCACACACGTTCTGGTCAAATCAGCCAAATTATAGATTGCCTTGATAGATATCCATATGACTGTAGAAGGACCTGAAAGAGAGAAAAATTTGGTTGTGATCCACTAGTCCCATAGCCAGATGCAGGAGACCTCCTCGTTGATATAGACACTAGCTTACGTATCCAAGTTGCCAGAACACTGTTAGGTACTCCAAGAAAATCATGTAACTTCTAGTTCTAAATGTAGAGGCCGAAAAGGCATATGATTACTAGATACTCGAAATTAGGGATTGAATCTTCATATGACCATAGGAGGTCCACAAAGAACCACAAACTTACGGTTGTGATCCATAGGTCCCACAACCCAATGGGCCTACAAATCAATCAAGTATTGACACCAGCTTGCGAACGCTGGTGTTTAGGTCCTCTCCACTTCCACCAGACATTATCACACAACTATCATTATTAAACATAGCAGCTAATCAAGCTAAATATTTCTAGACTAGACCAGAGAATCATCCATAAAGCACTAAAATATCCACTACACATTTAGCCATTCCATTTTCATGACCTTGTCGGGAGATATATATGAAGCATCCATAGGTCATCTTCCACGTATCCCACAACCCATAGATCAGATCACGGTAGAGCTCGATATTGATTGGATCCTTGCAGCTATCCTCACCGAACAATCTATCACACCAATTTAGGTTAGGAGGGCCTTCTTTGCGTTAGATTCGATCCCATTATTTTGTGTTGAAGACATAAGATTACCTAACTAGTTTATCTGCACCCCACGTATATTCCATCCCCACCGGCTGTCTTAGCATGACCTCGAGAGGTAGGGTGCGAGGAAGAGTTACTTGTAGATTCCCATGCTTTCTGGTCACTTTTCCATCGTACAAAATTGGTGAACCTGGCATGAAAGGAAAAATTACTTCAGTTTCACACTCTTCTTTTTAGT
The DNA here is from genome assembly GCA_018340775.1 of Taxus wallichiana var. yunnanensis. NCBI lineage: Eukaryota > Viridiplantae > Streptophyta > Pinopsida > Cupressales > Taxaceae > Taxus > Taxus wallichiana. The sequence continues at coordinate 377,735,237 of CM031238.1, read as the reverse complement.
TTTATCTACCTTCACTTCTTCCCATTATTCTGTGGGTATTTATATACCCCCAAAATATGTCGAGGATACAATGCATATGGCAGACCTCTCCTAGGTCTTGAAGCATACTACGATCAATTAAATAGTCAACCATCACCCTCGCTCTCAGCATGGGGTGACAACTATTCAACTAACAAATTTTCAACACAAACTCCACCTCAAAGGACTAGATATAGTTCTTCTTTCCAAATAGAGGAGTTGGATCAGCTCACTCAAATGCAACAACTAGAGCCTTCAGGCTCAAACAACATGACACTCACTTTGGAGAATTTGGTTCATCTCCGGGGTGTTTCTTAGACCAAAAATTAGTAGTAGACAATGATCCATATCTGTTTTTAGATGACAAATACTTAACACGTTATGCTAGGAGTGAACAATGCTCTCAAAATATGTACCCACCTATAAGAGGTTTGTAAACACAACCCGAGGTCTCATTCCAAGAAAACACCCCCATTTCTCCACCTATAGGAAATGCCCTTGATGAAACTTGGCAAGGCACCGAGCAGTTCATATTAGAGTACCATATGCCTATACAACCACCACTAAGGAAAAATACCGTGTCTTCACCAAATGAGGTCATCTCAGCCTTAGTTGAGAAGGTTAGAGGGTTGGAACTTTCTCAAGCAAATAAAAATTCATAGTTCATGCAAGCAGGAACTTCCAATCCTCCACATCATCCCAACCAAGTAGACCTCCTCACAGGAACATGCACGTTGGGCATGCCTCAATATTTACAACAAATGCCAACTAGAATCACATTTTCTAACGCCGCTTCATTGAGAATATAATACCTCTCGACTTAGTATAAAACAACCCATTCCTGAGCAATGCTCCTCCATACTTAAACATGTATTCCAAATCACCACAAGGAGATATGTTCTCTTCTCCTGGCATGTTTACTCAAACACAAGGATTTCCTTATGCCCCTACAAATACATATGCTACGCCATATCAATAACCCATTCCACCTCCACCCCCTCAGCAAGCACCATCAATGGTCGAAACCTATGTGATAGGGACTTATTTAGAATATTTGAAAGAACCTTTAGACTTCATTATACGAAGCATCATGCTTCTAAGACCTCTCCCCGATCTACCCAAGTACAAAGGGGAGGGAGACCCAAATGCACATATTAAAGCCTATGCCACAGCCATTTGAGAACTGCTCCCTTGGGATGGAGTTGTTGCTAAAATATTCCCCAAAACTTTAGAGGGTATCGAGCTCGATTGGTATTATAGAATACCTGAAGCCTCAATACATTCATTTAAACAACTCGTTTCAGAGTTCATCAAGGTGTTCGACATGAATAAATTGTTGAGAACAGTAACCAAGGAATTATTTCATATTAAACAAGAACACAATGAATCCATTTCTCATTTCATCCAAAGTCTGGCGTACTGAGTCCTCTATTCTTTAGCAAGTGCTCCAAACATGGATCAGATGGAACTATGTGATTTATTCCTTCATTCTCTCAGTAGAGAGATAAAGGAAGAAGTCCAGAAGTTCCCACTAAGAACTTATGATGAAGTGCTCGAGAGTGCTCTCTGAATAGATCAAACTACAATAGATACCGGTCGCAAGACATATGGAACAAATGGGAGGTTAATCATCCCCAACCAAAACACTACGACCTATCCTACTACCACAAACACCAATCAAGGACCCAAAATCCTTAACAAAATCGTGGAGTGAAATAAGATGGAGTGATGACCAAATTAAAAGAGAAAATGTTGTAAATGTTCCACCAATAGTTAACAATCAACAAAACAACAATTTTACCCCAAAAATAAACGTGGTGGATTTTAATCGTCCCCAATGATAACAACAACAAAAAAATGGCAGATCCAGACACAGGGTCCAAATCAAAACTCAACTGGATATCAAAACCAAAACCAAAGGCAACAAACGTAAAAATTTAATCCTAATAGTCAACAGTTTAATAAGAGTTTTGGACCACAACACGTGCCAAACCAACAACCTAGGAGTTATAATCCCAACTCGTATTATGGTTTCCACAAAATTTGAGGCCATGACACTAGACTCTCTATGATTACAATAAGTTCATGCAACATTTTCTAGAAGAACAAAGACAACTCTTCATAGATATGTTCTTAACAGATTCTGTGACACCTATGCCAAATACTTTCACAGGGGTAGTTTCCCCTCAAAATGCACCTCTTAAGATCTTCAATGATCCACTTCCAAATCACAATAACAATAATAAATTAAATCCAAATGGGATGAACAAAGGTGTAATGATAGGAAATAATGATCATGAAGCCTCAACTTCACTAAATCCACCTGTTGCACCACAATTAGGAAATCAGCCACGAACCAAGATAGTTGGTCTAGTGGAGTTAGATACTGAGCTACACGTAGAAGCCATAACAAGAACACGAGAATATTCTTCTCAACCAAATCCAATCTATCCACTAGAGCCAGATAACATTCAACAAACGTTGGTAAAACCCATGGGTGCTTATGATTTAATTAATGACTTAACAAAGACCTTCTCTCACATCTCCTTTTTGGACTTGTTGAAAAACTCTCCTACCCATAGGGCTGCTCTTTTAGAAGCACTAGGTCTAGGTCATTTAATTAACATCACTCCACCTCCCGAAACACAAGTAAACCATATAGACTTCGATATCCACCCTCCAGGGCAGCCAGATAGGGATACCGAGTTTATATTTGACATAAACAAAATGCCAACAGATGCTGAAATTACACGTAGAGGTGATCCGGCCTTGCATTTACAGGTGTGGGTTTACAATAATTACGTTAAACGTGTAATGGTTGATGATGGGGCAGCAGTTAACATTGTCCCCTTCTCTTTCCTTCAAAATCTAGGATATGGAGAAACAAACTATTCCACAACAAGAAATATGCTAAGAGGTTATGATAGCCTTAAGGCTACTTCAATTGGGACTATAATATTACCAGTCACCTTAGGACCCAAGACAATCCTCACTGATTTTTATATCATAGATTGGGAAACCAACTATAATATGATCCCCAATTGACCATGGATACATCGTATGAAAGAAATCCCTTTATGTTATTCCAGAAATAAGATTCTTACACCTAGGAAAGATATTCATAGCAAAAGGTGACCCAAAACCATTCGACATACACCTAGCAGACCTGAAGAAAAGACCAGGAGTTCACTCGGAGTTTGAACTCCAAAAAACCAACTTAACAAACCAATCAACTCAAAACCAGAAGAAAAATTAATACCTATAATAGAACTAGAAATTCCGAACCTAGTTAAGGGCATCCCAGCCCTCAAGGATGAAGCTAACATTGTAGAAACAGTGTCATTAGGAACTAATGCAAAAATTATCAATTACTGGAACAAGATCTACTAATTTTCCTACCATTTGATTCCACAAGTATGGGATGTACCCTAGGAGTTGGTTCTCTTCTAGCAGAGGAACTTTGCATGGTAGAAGTAATCTGAAACAAAAGAAACAGATGCAAAGAATGTCCCATCATCCATTTTTCCTAATAAATATTGGACTCTCCACTTTGATGGAGTTAGATGTTGCTATGGAGCCGGGGTAGGTGTGATCTTTACTTCCCCTGAGGGAAAGATCCTACCTTTTTATTTTAAGTTAAAATTTGAATGTACAAACAACGACACTGAGTACGAAGCCCTCCTCCTTGGCCTCATCATAGCCAAAAGGATTAGTGTTAATGACATCAGAGTGTTAGGAGACTCGCAATTAGTTGCAAACCAAGTCTCTGAAGTATATGAGACTAAATTTGAGCACTTACAGCTCTATAAAATAGTGGTATTAGATCTAAGCAAAGGATTCGACTTCATATCCATTGAGGCAATCCCATGAGAACATAACCTTCTCGCAGATTCAATAGCAACCTCAGCTTTATGTTTTACCCTAAGTAATGAGTTGGAAGATATAAGTTTCAAGGTATCACTTCATACTGAACCATTGGTGAAGAAAATATCAACGAACCCTCTTCTAACACATGCGGTGAGAATGAGTCTTCTATCTTACATCATGTTCACAAAGTGATAAATTCATTTTCGAATATCTAAATGCCTACCCATAGCTACACCTTGCTCACCGTATAGTTGATCTTTCCCTAATACCAGACTCTTGTTCCTACTTTGGAAATCCCATGGTAGAGTCTCCTCCACAGAAGGATCTCGATATCTACGAGATAGAAAACGGAGAAATCTTGGAACTACCTCCAGCCCCACCTGAATTTGAAGAAGGTAATGCTTCTTTGATAGAAGAAACCATTGACATAAACATTGGAATGGAGGAAGAACCAAGAATTTTGAAGTTGGGATCCTCGTTAACTCGGAAGAAATAGAAATACACACCCAAATCCTCAAAAACATCAAAAGGATTTTTCATTTAATTATAAAGAAATGACGGGTATCACACCACAAGTTGTGGTACATAATCTCATCACTAAACCAGATGTGAAGCCAATTAAATAGAAGTCAAGACCAATGAAGCCAAAAGTGGTTCTCATGGTAAAAGAGGAAGTAGTAAAACTTCTCCAAGTAGGATTCATCAAGCCCATTGACTATTCACAATGGGTGTCTAATATCATTCCCGTCAAAAAAAAAGGGAAGATACACATTTGTATAGATTTTCGGGATATTAACAAAGCTTATCCCAAGGATGATTTCCCATTACCATCCATTAACGTTATCATTGATGCAATAGCTAGATTTGAACTGTTGTCCCTCATGGATGGGTTCTCAGGGTACAATCAGATTAAAATATCTGAACAAGATCAAGCCAAAACCACATTTATAACTCCCTGGGGAACTTATTGTTATCTTTGTCATGCCATTTGGTCTTAAGAACGCCGGCGCTACGTATCAGCGGGCAATGACTTATATATTCCATGATCTTATCCATAAAATTGTGGAATCATATGTGGATGACTTGTTAGCCAAGGCCAAGAAATGATGTGATCATCCTGGAAGTGCTCCGTATCATCCTCTCACGACTAATTGAGTATGGTGTCACATTAAACCCAGAGAAGTGCGTGTTTAGTGTAATAGGAGGCAAACTTCTAGGATACATTATATCTTCATGAGGGATTGATGTTGATCCGGCCAAAATATGAGCTGTTCTCGAAATGATCCCACCTTCGGACAAGTCTAGAATCAGGTCATTTCTTGGGAAACTCGGTGTAATCCGAAGGTTCATCCCAGATTTAAGCTTTGCCATTCATCCAATCAACAATCTACTCAAGAAAGATTATAGCGTTGATTGGACTGAAGATTACAATGAGGCCTTCAAAGCAGTTAAGCGCTTCTTGTTGTCACCACCCATGCTAATGCCTCCCAAGCCAGACCACCCTTTGATCCTATACTCACGAGCCACTCATGTCTCAGCTGGCCTACATGCTGGCTCAAGAAGATGATGATAAACAAGAATGCATGATCTATTTCATTAGCCGAACGTTGCTCGATTATGAAACATGTTACACACAGGCAGAGAGAGAATTCCTTGCCATAATTTTTGCAACAAAACGTTTGAGACATTACATGTTAAACTAGGAAACAAGGGTCATTGTAAAGACAGACCATTTACGAACATTTCTCACACAAGGATATTTATCTAAAAAGGTTGGCCATTTCATAACCCTAATGGGAGAATTTGAGTTAACATTCGTAAACCAAAAATCCATTAAAGGAAAAATCATTACTGATTTAGTTACTGACAATCCACTAGATGGAGGTGAGCTGGTAGATCTAGACTTTCCTGATAAATGTGTATACTTTTTCGAAACTAGACCCCCCATTTCTACATGTCCCTGGTATACTGATATCATCAATTTTATCATGGACCATACATACTTAGAAAGTGCCACGTCACAACAAAGAAGGCGGTTACACATTATTACCGCTAAATATGTTGTTTTAGACCAAGTACTCTATCGTAGAGCCTTCGACGACATGCTTCTAAGATGCGTCGACATAGAAGAATCCAAGAGGATTCTTCATGAATCCCACAGTGGGATATGTGGGGGCCACTTCGGTGGTCATGCCACCACTCGCAAAATACATCGGATGGGCTATTTTTGGCCCACTCTCGAACATGACGTAGTGGAATTTGTACGTAAGTGCCACAAATGCCAAGAATTCTCCCACAAGATTCACATGCCAGCACAATCCCTGCAACCAATAGCGACTCCATGGCCCTTCTCCATGTGGGGTCTAGACTTGATAGGGAAATTCTCTCCCTCATCAACCAATGGCCATAATTTTATAATCACAGCCACAAAATATTTTACCAAATGGGTGGAGGCCATGCCTCTCACCACTGTACCAAGTTCGGTGATTGCCAAATTCATTTTGAACCAAATTATCTGTAGGTATGGTGTCCCACAAGTCATTATCTCAGATAATGGCACATCCTTTAAGAATGATGAGGTTCATGAATTATGTAGCAAGTTCAAGATAAACCATCACACAACCTCTCTTTACTACCCTCAAGCCAATGGGTAGGCTAAAGTGATAAACAAAACGTTGAAAGCTATTCTCCTCAAAATAGTCAAGGAGAACAAACAAGATTGGCATTTAAAACTATATCCGGCCTTGTGGGCCCACCAAAACTCAATAAGAACACCAATAGGAGCAACTCCTTTCTCGCTGGTATTCAGAGCAGAAACAGTTCTCACACTTGAGGTTGAAATACCCAGTCTCCACATCTCATTACAAGGGATTCTGGATGAAGAAGCTTACAAAGAGGTATACCTATCTCAACTAGAAAGCCTTGATGAGGCCAGGGTAAATGCCGAACAACGGCGTAGAGCCTATGCTAACCGGATGTGCGCAAAGTATAACAAAAAGTCTATGAGCAAGAAATATATGAAGGAGATCTAGTTCTAAGACTAGACAACTAGATTGATAAGAAAACTGGCGAAGGAAGAAAGTTCCGGCCCAAATGGTTGGGCCCATACCGAGTCATGAAGGACTACGGAAATGGTGCGTATCTCTTGTGCACACTAGAAGGTGAGGAATTTGGTGAAACTGTCAATTCCTTGCACCTTAAGTGGTTTTACGCATAAAACATCAAAGTCATTGCTAGTACATTATAGCTACCTACATTGCATTAGTCTTTTAGCTACTTCATTCTGTCCATTTCGTAAAAATGATAGTCTAGGAGCTTACTCTTAAAATAATCTGTTACAAATTTATGAGGATATTGGAAAAGATATTCATATCACATCTCTTCAAACATCATCAAATATTTTCAAATCTTCTCATCAATTTCAACAGACAAACATTGACGGAAACCATACCAAGACCTGCATACTTGGCTTTGCTCTTTCTTTCTACTAGGTGAAGTTGTCCTTGCCCACGGTCTATTCTGGAAGCTTCTTGGTGTCACATCTATCCCTCTTAAAATATCTTGGAATGAAAGGATATCCCAAATTCATAGATTAGAAATGTCAAAATCAAAAGCACCAAGCAAACAAAATATTTTATTTTACACACTTATTTGCCCCATTAACCTTCGGTGATAAGCCCACATCTCTTACTAGTGATGTGAGGTTGGGAAAGGAAATAAGTGCCCTTACTCGCCTGTATCTTTCCTTTGGTGACAAACCCATGCTTCTTACTAGTTGCGTGAGGCAGGGTGTGGGGGGTCCAGTCACACAAACTAACAAATATTTGTATGTTAAAAACACAAGTCAAATTTCGTTAAGAGAAAGCAAATATCCAAACATCCAAATTCCAAAGAGAGCAAATCCTCAAAACCAAATTTTGTCAACCAAAGTTGCCATTTATGAATCTAAGTCTAGATAAACTAAAAAGTAAGTGGCCTTCTAAGCTTAGTAGTAGTTCCGAGTAGGGTGGGTGTGTAGGTCCAAATTTGGTTCTTGTTCTTGGTTTGTCTATCTCTCATCATTCCATTCAATCAAACTCATACACTTGTGCCCTTCCTAATTCTTCTTTGTTGAGCCCTCGCGTCTTACTAGTTACGTGGATTTGGGATTGGGGCAAGTTCATATATTTATCACTATGTATTCATCACGTTTTTCCAATATAATAAGGAATTACAAACATTTCCCAAAGAGTTCAAAAGTTCGGTTCTACCATATGTTAGTATCATCTCATATCAAGCACTACAAAAACATATCGAGTAAAACATTCTATTTACTATCATTTGTTGTCCATTGCATACATTCTGGAAACATGAAAAGCAAATATTCTAAAAACATCTAAAAACACATTTAGAAAATGAGTCACAAAATTCAAGATACCAAGAGTCTAGATCCAAAGATATATATATATATATATATATATATATATATATATATATATATATATGTATGTATATATATATATATATATATATATATATATATGTATGTATATATGTATGTATATACAAATTAGGTTTCGTATACAATGCCATCATGCACTAGGCATGGTCAAAACACTCAATGAGCCCAAAAAGTACAAAAATACTTGTATAAACAACCTAACAAGGTCACTACAAAAAGAGCCAAGTGGCCTCTCAATCCCTATGGGATCCCTCAGAAGGTGCACGATCACATCTAGGACTCGGCTACATCGGTGCTCTGAGTGCACTGAGGGCTCGCGGTCCCAAACAATAGCTGTAGTATCACTATGAGAACAACTCCTCCTCATCAGGCACTCTACAGTCCTATACCTAGCTACCTCGGCACGGAGGGAAGTCATGATCTTGGCCATATGCCAGACAAGGGAAAAAAACATCGGTATGCCTACCAGCTACTGAAGGCTCCCCTGCATCCACAAATAGCTCAACACGAGTCTTCTCCATGGGGAGAAACAAGGTGTCAATACATACCTAGTGAATCAAGTCTCGCCACTCATTAGAAGTCTTTATAAGCAAAGGAGAAAAAAATTAGAAAATAATCAAAAGGTGAAACCAAGGATGAAAAAAAAAGAGAGATAACAACTAAGGCAATTCTAGCTAAAACAAATATCAAAAGAAGAGTGATAACTCACTCAGATCTCTAAGCCTCCAAGAAGGATCTCTCGGGATCAACACCTACCACAGATGTCACTACCGACCGGTGTCCCCATCCTATGTCTAGGGAAACATGGCGTCCTACCACAGATTCATCCTCTCCACCTAGGTCCCGAGAGAGCAACTCCCTCCGAGACTAGAGCCACCCTCTCTGCGCCTACTCGCCCTCTCGCCTGTAGGATCTCCCCGAGTGTCATGCCACTTGGGATTGTTATCCTCTCCCCCACCCGACTCACGATCTCCATGTCCTCAATCTCCTCCTTCGTCTCTCCCTCTCGTGAACTCCTCGGACTCGGACTGAGTCTATATGAATGGGATCATCACCGCTATGGGCATGTAACATCCTCATTTTAGACAATAGAACAAGTCAATTTTTTTTTGATAAATGCTTCCTGGTTCTAAATACATAATTTAGAACTCACAAATCAAATAACCATTCATATAACAGATAACCATATGCAGCTGTAATGACTCAGAGTACCTCCGATCTATTCATTCCATGACTCGGCAATCTACCGATCTATTCATGCGTGATAAGAGTTGGCGTTTTTATTTAACACCCCACTCTTGCGGTTCTCTTCCCTATTCTGGGATTCAGAATGCTCTGTCCAAGGAACCTAACTGAATAACTGTTACCATTATTCATCGGCATCTCATTCCTTAGACCAGGTGACTCAGGACAACGCAATCAGCAGCTTGCGATACTTTGGCCAAAGATTTGAAACATACTGCTTATGTCTCGTATTCCTTAACGGCATACTCGTCAATCTGGAATACGTCCTTCACCCCATTCTTATGTTATGTAGAATGTCTTATACCGACTTCTGTCAGTCCCTCCTATCCCAACTTATTCACTCGGAAATGGATTAGTAAGGTAATAACGTTATATGGATGCCCACGAGGACTAGGGATACGATGACATACTGGTTCAACCCTAGTTAAACCAGTGTGTCAAGATACCCCAAATCTCCTAGGCAGCCTTATAACGTGACCACATTCCTAATCATCCCTGAGTAACTCGTTCGAGATCAAGATGTAAATCTTAGCGATCAATGCAAAGGGTGTCATCATAAGTCACCTGCATTGTTGTAACTTCGAGAAGATCCTAATCTTCTCGGAGGTACAACCCCGCAGTTGACTTGTGCCGTCAACCTTTAAATCCGCCTCGAAAAGATCTACTTATTGATAAGTGTTACGCACACTAAGTTTAAATTACATTAAAGACGTTCCCCTAAGGTTAGCCTTTCGAATCCCTAGATTCCTCATCTTAGGATGACCTTTCTCAATAAAACCCATTACACAGAGGAGTTATTAAGGCCAAGGTCTCATCAAGGAGTTCATAGAATATACATAATTCTAAAACAACGGAATTGGACAATATCTCATAAACTTCACATGAGATTGCCATCTGAACCCCATTAGGTTTATATCAGTTCTCATAACTAAATTTATATCATACTTATTAGTATCAAGATATAAATGATTAAGAATCCAATTAAATGTTGTCCTGTCATAACCAGGTCTAGGGATTAATAATTTAATTCAGCTTGTTTAGCATTCTGCTTAGGTATATTTTAACCCTATCTTCCAAAAAGACAGTGATCTAAATTTCAATTTAGCCTTCGATAGAACATACAAGAACTGCTAAACACTCATAAGAATTCAGTCTCATTTTCTTGCAAAGCTTACATTGATAATCACCAAAGTTTCCAAATATATACAATAATAACAATGCTCTCAAGATATTTGAACCGAAGAAGGTCAAACTATCAAGATAAGAATACAAACACATAATTAACAAATATCACTTTCCATCCCTTTCAGAATTAATCAAATACATTTTATGCATTCAGCATACTTGATACAATACTCAACGGAAGAAGAACATCTTTCCTCAAATAGTACATTTAGAGAATCAAACTGTAATTCATCATAAACCAAGTTAAACAATCTGAACATCCTATCAGATCTACATGCTTTTACCACTTACGGCGACCATCTACAAAATTTTTCAACATGGGTCAATTCGATGACACTCGAGCATGATAAGCACTAACTCTTAAAACATGCTTTTTAATACTGCGACCATCTACAAAATTTTTCAACATGGGTCACTTCGAAACCGAGCATGATAAGCACTAACTTAAAACAATTGCAATCCACCAATCATTGTTTTCATTAAACAACCCGTTTAAATGAGATCATTTCACCAAACTAGTATACATATTTCGGACTATACCGATGTAATACAAAAGTGACCAAAAACGTGTAACTCTATTATCATTACAGAATAGTCCTAAATACTTCCCAAATATTTCATCACAATATTAGAAATCAAGAAGAACGAAAGTATCCATATCATCTATCCATCTGAATTCCAAAAACAGCAAACTTCAGACAGATCATTTCATTCAACAGTAAAAGGAATATCATAATAAATCATGATTCCGTAAATAGGTTCAAAACAGTTCCAACGGTTAGATAAAAATATCATCATATATTTTCATAACAGAAGAGAAAGAAAACAAGTCATTCAAATTTCCCTTCAACAAGCTCATGACTGTACCATCTCCTTAAATGGAAAACATTCACCTTACATGCATACGAAAAAGTCAGACGAGTCACAAGAAGAATCACTGTTTTGTTAACATCAAATATAACAAAACTTCTGTACAGTAGCTATCACGCCAACAGTGATGACTATCTACCAAACAGACTCCACATGACCTTCCACATGAAACAGCCAACAAGAAGATATTCCCCACATCGCCTGTCGAGGTGCAGTCGACGGCTCATAGTTCAGTCAAGCTCAAGGCAGGATAGTCATGCAACAGAATACGTAAACACGACTACAATCCCATACATCAACCTACAGTCCCCTTCTAGTTCATAATAAACACTACAAGGCTTTCGGACCCAAGGTCGAAATCAAAGAGCTTCAATTATTCGCAGTCAACAATAGACTCCTCAACACTAAGCAACCGATGTTTCCCTAAGACTATGCCGAGATAATCACACAGAATTTCCGCAACATGCACAGCCTTATCTAACTGAAATAATCAGAAAGGAAACATGACATACCGTAATCTCGTCAAGATGCATTCAGGGTTTGAAGTGTGGTATTCACGACCCATTTTTACAGAGACAAGTTACATGATAACTAACTATACTCATGGAATCCAACAGTGCCAAAAACAACAAGTGAACCAATCAGGTTGACTAGAGGCAAATACTATAGTTACCTGTCAAGGGTTAAACTGAACCCGAACAACAGTAACAAGATAAAAATAATAAACGATTCCAACTGTGCCAATCAATATTTTCACACAAGCTTGCACAGAAAGGAAACGTAACATACACTCAAGAGTCTGTACCAAAAATTCATACAAAATAACATAGGTCGTATACCTGTTACTCCTTCAGGACTCCAACAAAATCAAATTACCAATACTCAAATATATAAACCTATAGCTTCAACAGAGGTCCATAATACACGACTCAATCAATGGATTCTACAGAGTTGTTTCGAGTACAATAAATAAATATATTGCATACTATCAACGGGTTGCATCCCATAACCACAATGCAAGGGAAAAACAACTTCAGAACGGTCTCAAAGAAGTACTGTAACACAGCAAGTTATCCATTCAACAAATCCTAAATATCATAGCTGAACCCGAACAAGATTCAATAACCACTACCTTAATAACCTCAACAGAGTTACAAAAAGTTCAATTAAACTGAACAATCAAACAAATGTCCAGCAGTATCCCTTCCGACGAGTATCAACAACAAGCATCGACGACAAGTATAAATCAACAAGCATCACAGTAGCCTGTACCCATCACGAGAACAATTCATGGGTTCTCACAGAGCAGGCCTAGCATACATTCATTTCATATATTTCGCAAACTAAAAGCCGGAATGCAAATCACAAGGAAATATAGCAACAGTTCGAAATACAATAAACACCCATCAAGGGTTAAATTGAAAAACCGAACCAGCATGAAGATACAGTGCCAAAAATCACACAAGACTACCATAGAAACCAACCAATTCCAAAAATCATCTGAACAGAGTTGTTCTAATGAAATCACTTGAAAGACAAAGCAAGATTTTTAAAGGTTAGGGCCTAACATGCCTGGATATTTGCTCAAAATTCCGAAGCAGACCACTGAAAGAGCTCGATCCTTCTCTTCCTTTTCCAAGTTAGAGCCACCAACAAAAATTTGCTATTTCCATGACTTATATATTTTCCTTGCCAGAGGAAAGAGCTAGTTACGCTCATACTTGCCATGCAACACCAAGAAGACTGGTGCGAAGAACCAGTGAACAGACAGAAGGAAAACCAGAGCGCATGCAAAACCAAACAAACAATTAACTTTCCATTTTGCATGCTTCCCCAAGAAATCTGAGCTCAAAGCCCGAGTTCATTGATTGCATTAATTCCCGTTTCGCTCAAACTCCACTGCCACCGACCGCCATAATTGGCGATGGAAAAATGCACATCATAGATCATTTCTAACTTTGGCGACCTGCCACATCGGCTCAAGTTAGCCATTTTAAAACTTCCACCAATTACCTGTCCCTCATGTTTATCCATGCATTTAATAACATAGAAACTGCCGCCCATGGTTCGCACCCCTTCCATAGGTCCCCTTATTCTTTGCTCAATAGTTAGGTTAGTAACTTAGGTTAGGATTTAGGATAACACCTAGTCTAACCACTTAGCACATAGATACTAACTTAGAACATTAGCTCTTAGCCTAGGTCTAGGTTAGATTAACACTAATCTAACCCCTAGGTTAAGTTTAGTTTTAGGTTACTAACATTAATAATTCCAGTTAGGTCTAACATTTCATATACTCAGAAAAAGACCTACAACATGCATTCTCGAACAGGGTTCACTCCTGTACTGCCATTAGGCTACAGAATTATATGTAACAGAATTATTACCTGGTCCATGATCAAGACCTTCCAGATATACTTCGATATCGGGAACCATTCCATTTCACACGATCAACCTGAGTTAGACTCGGGATTGGCTTTATTCAACGAATTCAGACCTTGCAACCTGTGAAAGGTTTATAATTTTTAATTCATCATGAAAAACTTAAAGCACCACTTGGATCAATACCACTGATCCAAGGCTAGGTCTTATAGATGAATAACTTCATAATTCGTTCCGAGATCAGATTAAACTCAGATGCAAAATGAAATAAATAAAAGAGTCCAATCATAATCCGACTCAGTCAAAGATCTGCAATCTGCAAAGAAGATACAGTACATATCAAGCATGACTTCTCAATCAAGGAACACATCCTTTTACAAAGAAATCACATATCAACACTTGTATGCTTAGGAGGAAGTAACAACGATTCGGGGGTGTTACAGGGGGACTAGCGGAAATCTGAAGTAAAGGTACCCGAGGAGCATCGGCTCTATCTCAAGGGTGTACCACCCTCCCGGCTGCAATAGGGATGCCGGGAGCAACAACGATCCCAACCTTTGCCTCTAAGACCTCCCCCTAGCCTCCCGAACTAATCGAACACACGGCACAACTGGGAAGCATATCAATATAAGGAAGGCCGAATTGTTGAGGCACTCGATCGAAGGGGTGTATCTCTACCTTCCCCGTCCTATCCATAAGCTACCCTGTAATAGAGCAGGAAACCGGGTGCGTACCTCCTCACCCCACAACCCTACCATGGCTTGATAAGGTGTGGCCTCCATATCCACAGTGGTCAATAAAGCCACCAGCTGATGCGGTGCCCTAAGCACCATCATCCCTGTCCATTTATCTACCCACGACGACCCCGGGATCTACTACCGTATGCCCCTCTCATAAGGGATAATGAACTCATAGAACCAGATCATAACTAAGGTTAGATGGCTCAGTGACCTGTCCCTGTAATCAAACCACCCTGTATAAGTCGTGATAGGTGGTCCCAAGTATATTGGCTCCCCAGGCATAAATCTGACCATGTGCCTCAATTTGTGTGATGATGGGGGCCCAGTCAGTAGAGCAAAGTATCCCCTCCCTTGTCCCTGATCAATCTCAAAGAAAGGATGCCCATTATGGCCTGGTGGATCAGAGGGATGGGCAAGTTGGGAATAAAATGAACCTTCACCCCCTTCTTCGAACCAGTGGAGACAACTGCGTCTCCCATATAGGTGGCCCACTGAGTCACCTGAGCTCTGGATACTGCTGTATCAAATGAAAGTCTCCTCCCAATAATCGGGAATCCGAAAATGTGGTAGACATCCTCTAGGGTGATGGTACACTCACCCCTAACACCTAGAAATCATAAGGTGTTCCGATCTGCATCCCAGTAAGAAAATAAGTCACATAGTATGTGGTGGCAGAGTGCAACGTGGGGGACCCGTTCGATCCTCAATACACTTGCCCTCCTGGAGAGTATTCGCTCAACATGAGAGAGTGCATCTAACACTGCTGGAAGCTAATCAAAATCCCTCTCTTAGCTCCATCTAATGTTCTCTTCCTTCTTCTACAAAACACCCAAAAACATGCAAAAGAAGTAAGTTAGTGTCAAGATTGCATTGGAAAAATATTTAAAGCAAGGAGGAACACTAAAAATGAAAAAATAAATTCAAAATAGTGTTGTTTTAACACTCTGTAAAGGACCGCCACCCTGAGCAGGGCGGTGGTTCCATAACCGCCACCTTGAAAGGCGGTGGTCCCGTAACCATCGTCCCTGCTCATGGCGCATCCCTATCCGCGACTACAAACGGGTCGTATGCCCTAAAAATGCTCAAAAACACAAAAATTGACCATTTTAGCTAAAACAAAATCCTACCCATTAGGCGTCCCCCCTAAGAGACACATTTAAAACTAACATTTCTAAAAATAACCCCCCCATAACAAAGATTTCATCATTTTAACATTTTGGGTGCAAAAACGTTAAATCGAGAAGAACTAACCTGAGATCTCACGGGTCGAGGTTCTACTCGCGGAGGCATGATCGCTATCTCGATATGAACGTTTCAACTATACTCTCATCAAAAACCGTCACCGTGGGTCCTAAAGCTCAAAAACTATCAAATCGACACACACAAATGAATAGGAAAATAAGCCCGTTTTATATATATATGGTGTTTTGACTCATTTTGAATGCCCCTTTCATAGGTTTAGAGCACCGGAGGTAAGTTCTTATCCCTCGCGTAAATGGTAAGTCCTCATTTCATACTAATTTAGTATTTATTTTTTGATTTATTTTATCTATCTGCACTTGAGTCCTCTTTCCATTTTGTAAGTAGCGGGAACTTGGATGGTGACATTTCGACACATGGGCATGTCAGGTATAATTTCTAGCTTCCCATTTTGGGATTGCCATACTCGGACTCCAACTTTTTATGCCTCTTCATGGTTAAAATGATTCTTCAAGGGGGCAATATGTACGCACCCAAAATTGTAGAGGGGTAATTGTATCGCCATAATGATGTTACACATGCCCTAATGATGATACAAGTCACGTCGCAAGGTGTTCAGAATCTAGGAAAGCTCACCAAGTGTATGTTAGCATCCCAAGCACCTTGTCTAAGCTTTGTGTACTTTTCTTTATCCTCTGCCTTTCTTTTTCTAGCTTTTTGACCTTCAAAGTGAGGAAACCACCGCCTTGCCTTTATTTTTCTCCAACACGTTCTTTTGACCGCGACTTGCGTAATTTTTCAACATTTACCAGTTTTTCTCAACCGCCTTAGCTTGTATTAATGTTTTATGTTCCTTGGAATAGTGTTTCTTCATTGTTTAATGGTAAAAGAGTTCTAACAGAATCACCTTTGGGTGAATGTGAAATCTATAAATATCCAAAGCCTTCTTTTCAAGCACATTTCCCTCAACTTCTCATTTCCATTGTTTAGTCTTTCAATTTCTTGCTTAGAATTCATTTTGTTTTCATGTTTACATCCATGCTAGTTTTTCCTTTCTTTGTTAGAAGCCATTCGATCTTCTTGCTTTAGTCTTGGTCATTCTTTGTTCATACAAATTAGTTTAGAGTAGAGTAGTGTCATTTGTAGATTAAATCCATTAGAGTTCAGCAGGTTGTGTTCTTCATAGAAGGTAGACTCTAGAATCTCTCAAGACACTTGTGTTGTATTCTGTAATAAATCCCGCCAGAATTGCATATGCCAAGCTCTATCACTTGCATTGTCCCTCTCCTACTCACATTATATTCGGTCATATCCAAAGCCTGTCATTGTTCAAATACCTTCTTTTGTTGATGCTAGCATATACACACTCTTTCCGGATTCACGTGAACGGGAAGGAATGAGGAGATCATTTCGAGGGGAAAAATTCATACACTCTTGGATTCGACACCTTTGTTATGCAAATTCCGTGTTTTATCTATCAAAGTTCTAGTTAAAACATATCAAATAGAGTAGTGAATTATTTCAGGGTTAAATTTCACTTTCGATATTGCCGTTTGTGGAAGTCATGGGGATTGATAGTTTCTTAGAAACTATGATTCATTCCTCACTTCTGAGGTAGGATTGAGAGTCTTTTAATTAAGTTAATCATCTATTTAGTTATTTAGGATAAACTCACAACTCCATTAAAGGCAAGTAGCTACACCGCGCTACCTTGCTTGTTTTAATTTTGTTATTAGATTAGTTGTCATTTTATGAATATATTAGATTAATTTCTCTTTTAATTCTATTAAAAATTCTATTAAAAATTCTATCAAAAATACAAAAAATAGAGGAATATATGTATGTTGTAGATATATCTTGCATAATTAGTTTATTTCATTTCAATTAGGTTTATATTGATCTTGTATAACGATCACGGGACCTAGGGAGCCCAGGGAATATGTTTTTGAGCCAATTGTGCCTCAACCAAATCTTGTTGTAGCATTAACTGACATAGACCAAAATCTCAGAATTCAGGTCTTCCGAACAACAACAGACCTACAAGAAGTCAGCACACAACTAAGAGGATTAAACATAGAAGACGACAAAGCACACATAGTTTGGTCAAATTAGCCAAATTATAGACTGCCTTGATAGATATCCATATGATTGTAGAAGGACCTGAAAGAGAGAAAAATTCAGTTGTGATCCACTAGTCCCATAGCCAGACACATGAGACCTCCTCATTGATATAGACACTAGCTTACGTATCCAAGTTGCCAGAACACTTGTTAGGTACTCTGAGAAAATCATGCAACTTTTAGTTCTAAACGTAGAGGCTAAAAAGGCATACGATTAATGGATACTCGAAATCAGGGATTGAATCTTCATATGACCATAGGAGGTCCAAAGCAACCACAAAATTATGGTTGTGATCCACAGTCCCACAACTCAACAGCCTACAAATCAATCAAGTATTGACACCACTTGAGAATGCTAGTGTTTAGGTCCTCTCCAATTCCACCGGACATTATCGGACAACTATCATTATTAAATGTAGCTGTTAATCAAGCTAAAGATTTCTAGACTAGACCAGAGAATTGTCCATAAAGCACCAAAAGATCCACTACACATTTAGCCATTCCATTTTCATGACCTTGTCGGGAGATATATACGAAGCATCCATAGGTCATCTTCCATGTATCCCACAACCCATAGATCGGATCACGACAGAGCTTGATATTGATTGGAGCCTTCGAGTAGCTATCCTCACCGAATGATCTATCACACCGATTTAGGTTAGGAGGGCCTTCTTTGCCTTAGATTCACATATCCCATTATTGCATGTTGAAGACATAAGATTACCTAACTAGTTTATCTACATCCCACGTATATTCCATCCCCACCGGCTGTCTCGGCATGACCTTGAGAGGTCGGGTGTGAGGAAGAGTTACTTGTAGATTCCCATGCTCATTGGTCACTTTTCCATTGTACAGTCCCCATAGGTAAGATGGGTACAGAGGTGGGGAGGACCATAAAGGAGATGCTCACCTATGTGGTGATCATAGTGAGGATGTTGGTGGAGGTTTCCATACTCTTATGGAGTAAGGAATGTATTAACATTGTACAGGAAATACTCCCCCATAGTGAGGTGTTGAAAAACTCCTTCTAAGGGATCAGTCGTCGATATATTGGTGGTTAGAATGGAGGAAGTGTTAGGAGTTAGATCGGTGGAGGTGTTGATTAGTTGGGAAGCTAAAGTGTGATTGGTAGAGGTGACAGCAGTGGCGGGAATAGAAGATTTGGGTGGAGGTGAGATGGGGATGGCGCTAGTGGATGGGGTCATGTGTGAAGAAGATGTAAGCAAGGAGGTAGATGCCTTAACAGGTACAAGGACATCATTGGGCCGGTAAAGCATGTTGCAGGTCTTGAAAGGTGATGGGTCAGCTGGAATGGTATAGGAACACCCTTCATGTTCAAACTTTACACACCGGTGTAAAGTAGAAGGAACACAACCCATGGCATGAATCTAGGGTCTCGATGAGCAACAAATGGTACTAAAACTCTCCTTCCAAAATGTAGAACAACTTAGGAATAGTATGGGGACCCACACAAATGTGGAGGATGATAGTACCGAGTGTAGAGGTGATAGCATCATTGAATGAGCACAACATGACCAGATGTTTATGCATGTAGTTGGTGGGTAGGTGCATTTTTTTGAATGCGTGAGAGGAGATGATGTTAATGCTAGTGCCCCCATTGATCATAACACATCAAACATGTATATTATCGATATGGACAGAGATGAAAAGTGTAGGATCTGGGTCATCGGTTTGGTGGGGGACAATTTCGTCATCCGAGAAACTAAGGGTGGCAACTTGGTGAACAGGTGGAGGTGATGAGGTAGATGGAAATTTGGTGAGTGAGGCGACATGATGAGGTGTGATAATAGATGCTACAGGTGTGGGGTCATTAGGTAAAACCTCAATAGATTGAAGGACCTCCATGAGAGCTTGACGATGTGACTCCAAGGTTTGGATGAGATTGTATAAGGACATTTTGAGGGGAGATTGGTGTAGTTGTTTGAGCATGGTGCGATGTGTGATGCCATTAGAAATGGGGTATGCGGGGCCACAGATAGTTATTTTAGGTATGGGTGTAGATGGTATGTTGGGTATAGGGTTGGTTGGTGGGTTAGCTACCTTTTCTTTTCCCTTTTGTGCATGTGTAGTGATGTGTACCATGTTGATTTGAGGGAAGTTGGCAAATGGAGAAGGTGTAGGGTAAGTGGTATAACGACACGATGAGAAAAAACCTACTAGAGGAGAAAATCCTTGTGAGGTGAGTTGGGTGCAATGACATTTGGGTGGAGGCATGGCAAGTTCTCTGATGCGAACCATGTTAATCTCAAATTTTGGTGGTGGCTCTATGAGCTGTGAGGGTGGAGGTTGTGGTATAGGTGTAGGAGGAAGATGTGAAGCAGGTGCTAAGGATGAAATAGGTTCATCATCCAGGAGGTCATCGTCATCAAAATTGGGGTCAGAAGGACATAATTGAATGAGGGCAACCTTTAGACCCTTACAGTTCTCAACATCATGTCTTGACACACGATGGTAAGTGTAAATTTTAGTATCATCAAACCCTTCCAGTTTAGGTTTAAGAGGGTCGTAAGGTCTAAGAGGAGGGAGAGTGATAGCAGAGCTTTCCAAGAGGTTAGCCAAGATGGTGGCATATGATCCCACCAGTGGATCACAATGTGAAGTAAAATTAGGATTAGTTGGAAAATTGGGCAGCTGTGGTGGTAGTTGAGGTGATGTAGTCTTGGATTTGGGTTGTACTTTCTTTGGTGTAGACACAACAACAAAAAGAGGGGTAGGTTTAACCACTTTTTGGAAATTAATGAGTTTTTGATTTTTGGTGCTTTTTCTTATGTAGAGGTGTAGGGGGAGCACATGATGTAGATGGAAAGGCTAGATGGTGGGAGAGGACGAGTGACCCACGGGGATAAATGAGGTGTAGTGGTAGGTGTTGGTCGAAGTCGAGAGGGAGGTACAAGTGAGGTGGAAGAAAATGGCATAGATATTGAAGGAGGTATAGAAGGTAATGGTGGTATAGGAGGCAAAGAAGTTATAGACGGTGATGAAGGGCACAAGTGTCGTCTAGGTAGAGCTTTAGGTTGTGGTAAAGTGGTTAAGGGATTTTTTGGTTTACCTCGGAGAGGGTATATTTCATTAAGGTAGATGGGTGAGGTCCCAAGATGGATGGTAAGGGTGAAGGTGATAAAGGTGTAGTTGGTGAGGTCGGTGCATGCGGATGAGAAGGTTGGGTTTTTCATTTGGGTTGAGGGATTGGTTCAATAGGTATATGGGAAGATGTGGTCAAGTGTATCCTGATAGGAGGATGTGCAAGGTTTGATGTAGGTGTGACCCCTAGGACACTAATGGGTTTAGATAAAAGAGATGGCATTGGAATACGTCAGCTAGTAGGTAGAGAGGTGGGTATAGATGAGGATGATGCCATAGAAGATGTATCGAGAGTTATGTTCATGTGTGGTTTGGGTTGTTGAAACATATTTGGATAAATGGTAGAGGTGTTAGTGGAAGATGATTGCATTTGGGTTGAGACTGGGAGTAATAGACGCCCCCAAAGTAGAGACCTATCAACATAATCCAAAGGTCAGCCAAACGTGAGAATGGCACTGTGGTAGATGAGGTAGATGTGGCGTGAGTGGGTATTCCCTAAAATGTGTCTGAGAAATAGGGAATTCACTGGCTTCGGCCTCTGTAGGTAGGAGAGCTGAAAGTAAGTCCGTATGATCTTGGGTAGCCATTGGGGAATGGTCACCGAGTGGTAACGGAAAATCTATTGGGTCCTGAATAGGTGGAGAAGATGATGGGTACTCCTCTATGGGTGGAGGAGGTACAATTGGTAGTGGTCCACTGGGTAGGGAAGTTGAAGGGGAAATGATATCGGTGGTAATGAGAGACTCCTCCGCAGGTGTACAGGGAGGTGAAGGGTTTTCCTCTATGGGTAGAGGAATGGCTAAAGTAGGTTCTTGTGTGGGTATAGGATTTTAGGCTAGGATTTCCTTGATAGAGGGGATAGGAGATAATTGGGATTCAAGTGATAAGTCAGTAAAGATAACATGTACCTCACGTGTATTACTTTCGTTGTGTGAGGCATTACCAGTTTGATCATTTGATGGGGAATGATTAGGGAATGGTTTCTTGAAGATATGAAGGTCTTGATTGGTAGGTGCATTAGGGTTATCTAGGACTAACTCACCACTTTCGAGCATTCCTTGAACAATGTTTTTAAAGGTGATACAATTTCACATCTTTGTGACCATTTACATGGTGATAGTTATAGTAGTCATTTTCCTTGTGCCATCTAGGTATGGGGCGAGAGGGGTCAAAACCAGTATGTGGTTTAATAGGTGGAAGGGTGATGGCATTAGCTTTAATAAGCTTTTCTAAAATAGATGAATATGGTTCCCCAATTGAGGTGTATTTATTTTGTTCTCATTTGAATTGGAATGCTTGGACTGGTGATAGATTGGATGAAGGTTTAGCATGATTGGATGGATGGGAAGGGCCAACCTTAAGTACCACTGCATTGGCAGTTCCCTTGGCTTTGGAATAACTTGTCTGAGGTTTCGAGGAAGAGGAAGTATCATGTGTCTTAAATGAGGAGTTCTTGTTTCACAATTATATCTTCTTCTCTTCGATGGCGTGAATTTCAAGCTTACGTGCCATGGTGAAAGCCTCATCAAATGTCTGGAAGGTTTGCACCTGTAAGGTAGGTGAGATATGTCTAGCACAGGCTCATGTGAAGAGCTCTATGAGTTTAGTTTGTGGTAATTAGAAAGTGAGTTGGTTGATTAGGCTACGCCAACAAGTGACAAAATTTGTGATAGATTTGTCATCATATTGACACGTGGAATAAAGACCGGTCATGGTAACCTTCTTGACGACGTTAATAAAAAAATGATCCAAGAAGGCTTGGGATATTTGGTTGAATGAGAAGATGGAATGTCTAGGTAATCCACTATACCAGTCCAATGCTTGAGCAATTAGGGACATGGGAAAGGTTCGTAAAAGTAAAGCATCATCATGAGCAATTAAGTAACACCCATGTTTGAAAGATCGCAAATGCTATTGCGGGTCTTCCTTACTATTAAAGTGGTTAAAATTAGGCATCTCCTAGTGTACGGGATATGGGCAAATGGGAATGGATGGGTGAATAGGTTCATTACAAATCTTGTCATAGGTGAGATAATTAAGGGAGATGGAAACAGATGCTTCTAATGTTTACATCTTGTCCATCATTAACTTGATAAATTCATTGTTAGGTTGTGAAGATTGGGTACCCTTGGAGTGAAAGGAGGTTGTTGTGGGACATATGAAGAATACGACATGCCAGAATATGGTGGTGTTGAATAAGGAGGTGGGAATTGAGAGACAAACATAGAGGGTATATATCCGGACTGAATGATCGATGAAACAGGAGGTGGTTGGTAGTAGGTATGTGAGGGTGGGACACTCATAGTGACCCTAGTAGAGATGGGAGGTAGAGATTGGGGAATAGAAAGGACAACATTTTGAAATGGGGTAGAGGTTACCGACACAAAGGGTGGTAGTGTTGCGACTAGTATATATGAGACAACAGGTGTGGATGATGCTATGTTTTGGGTGGTGGATGAAGGTATGGTGGAGACTGTGGGTGTAATAGAGGTGGCGGATGCGGTCAAAGCTGGCATGGGACCTAGCTATGACACAACTAGGGATAAAATAGGTGAGGTCACCATGGTAGGAGGTGGAGCCGAGGCAGAAGCGATCATTAGGGATGGAGATAAGGATACGAGCATGTCATAGATCAATTGGCTTGAGGCATCTCGAGTGGAGGCATGGGTGAGGTAGTGGCTCAAAGCAGCGGGATTCTGATCCAGAGTCGTGAAAAATCCATGTCACCTATGGGAATGGTGATGGGTTGATTTGGGTCCATGGATGATGAGATGGAAGGTGGTGAAGGACTAGGTGATGAAGGGCTAGGTGGTGAAGGGCTAGGTGGAAGCGGTAGTCGACTAGCGTGAAATGTGAGGCCATTCACCTGACTACGGGTCAGCACCATGAGGGTAGGAACTGATTTGGAAAGACTGTATTATGTCTGACTGGCACAAAACAAAAAACTAGGGAAACAGTCAATGGTAAGTGAATTAGGTCGGTTTGGTGAATAAAACAACACAGGTGATCGATGTCGGCTAGGCTTAATCGGTGCGATCTTGTGAGAAATTAACAGTTTGTTAAATGATGGTCCCAGACTGACAATTTTTGCATAGGATGAGATGTAAGGTGACTATGACTGAAGTAACAATGATATGAAAGGTGACATGAGCCTTTTACAGCTCAAAAAGTGAAATAGGTGTCCTTTGGATGGGTATCCAAGAATACTTCAAATCAATGTCGGTTGGGTTAAACCGATGCCGGTTAAAGATAACCATAGCCGGTTACTGTGAAATTGAGACAGAGAATAAGAAAAGTGGTTGTTATTTAAAATTTTGGTGTTGAATCAAACCCAAAAGTCTGAGAATGATGTAAATGTGGTCCAGGCACACTCAGACAGAGTCAAAATACACCGACTATGATTGGGAGTGTGCAAGGAAAGATAAAAAGGATGATTGAAAGCTCTCACCTCAAAATGTAAATCAAGCAGAACACTAAGAAAGAACATTCCTAGAGTGCCTATTTTATTACGTTTGTTGAGCTTATGCTATTTGTATGGACTGACTGTTATGAACAGAACAATATAATTTCTTGGTGAGGAAGGCTTCCTACAAAGAAAGAATTCTAAAGGGTGAGGTTTCAGGAATGTTATGGCAGGGGCGGGCTTCGCTCTGAAGTATGACTCGACAGAGCAGTGAGCTGGGTGCCCACTGTACCATGATCATGTGATCACCTACAACTTCTTCCAAGTAGGATGTTGTTTAAGAATGTATGTATTTTGAAAGTTTTGTGTGGTTTGGTAAGAATTAGAGAAAGAGAAAAGGATAGAAGTGCTTTTCTACAATTCGTTAGTCAACCATCAGCTGGTCATGACTTTCAGTGTATAGGTTGCCCTCAATTAATGTGAACTAATGAGTTAAATCAGAATGCAGTGCACTTATTTTAAACCCAAATCTAAAGTATGATATTCGATGACAAAATAGATGAACAGGAAGAGGGATGCTCTTTCACTAAAATACAGAAGACAAGAATAAAAAGGTTCATTTTAAATACACCAAAAGAAATGTGTCTTTTGGAGCAAATAGAAGAAGAGAATGTTACCAAGGAGAAAGTATTAATGTGAATGCTATTAGAAGGGAAACAAACACACAATATTTTCACCTAGGCATGAAGAAAGATGCAAGGAACCCCGAATGGGTCCCACCGGCGTGCCAAAATGTTTCACCTGATTTCTTAGTTTTTTGAGAAGTACTTGATGAAACAGATAAGGTAAAGGTGGTAAGAGGAATACTTGGTTTGAGATGGTTGAAGGTTGTATGCACACGTATCTGAATTCTGAATCAAAGTGATTGTGAGACCTTCCTTTTGGCTAGGAGGAACTACCTGTATAAGAATCAAAGCAAGACCACCAAAAAGAGTTAAACAATATATGCAGTGGACTGCCTAGCAAGTGCTAGATCCTGGAAGTATGATACTTCCTAGATGGTTGTCAGTCCACTGTTTAAAACAATTCAATGCTGAAAATAAAGTAAATATGGTCCTACTATAGTTTAATATGATTTAGGCATCTCATACAAACGTAATAGGCTAGATCTAATCTAACAGGCTAGGCTAGAAGGAGATCCAGGGAGGTAAAGTATTGTCACGGGCATAGGTATAGGTCAGGGTATGATTCTGGACAAACTGGGTCAATAGGTAAGGTGTTTTAGTATTCTATTCTGGGTCAAGGTAGGGAACACAGAGACCGATGTCATCGAGGGTAACTAGCGATGGTTAGGGAGAACCAACGGTGGTTAGGTCAGGGGCTGGTGGACTCACACAGTCCAGGTTTTAAAGGTTTTTAGGCAAGGATGGAGTTGGTAGAAGGTGTTGGGTGATCACAGAGGGGGTGTAAATATGAGATAAGCCAATGAAATAGATTGGAGGAGAATACTTACTCTTCTGTGAGGTACAGATCCAAAGAAGGATGAAGAGGTTGTAGTGTTAGGGAATGTTGGGTAGAAATTTTACTATTGTGCTAGTGAACCTAGTTGTCTTGGCTGATCACAAATTAATCCTTGCTTTGTTGCTGCGTCTGAAAAGATCAAATTCGCGATAAGGAAATCTAATGCCGAAGGTTTAACCATGAACGATCAACAACCAACCCATATTACAGAGCTGTAAATGGGTCTAAATAGGCATTTGGTCCATCTCGGTATAACCGGCATCGGTTTAGGGGAACCGACATCGGTTTAGGGTGAACCGATGTTGGTTTGGGGAGATATCTCGGGTTGTTCAAAAGGTTGCCTAGGAAGTTGTTCCACTCCTTGATAAGGGTCTCTTCTTTTCTCGGGACGAAAAACTGACCTTAGGAGGCTTTTAATGAGAGGTGAGGGGATGGGTGTAATGTTAGGTTTGTTTTGGGTACTGGCTTAGGGTTTAGGTTAATGGGTCAAATGATGGGGGTGGTTAGGTGAAGTGTATTTAATAAAGGTGATTTTATTAAATAGGTGTGTGAGGGTAGTGAATTAATTTAATGTAGATAATTAAATTAATATGTGTGTGGGTAAAAGGTCATTGACTTAATTAAAATAATTAAATTAATGTGTATGGGGGTAAATGGCATTAATTTAATTAAAGTAATTAAATTAAAATGTGTGGGGTGCAGGAGGTAGGTGATAAGGTGTTGTGGTAGGGAACCAAGGTAATTATGACATGATTTTGGTGTCTACACTTAGTAAAATGTGTAAGGATCTAGAGCATTCACCCTCACAAATGAGTCTATTTCATAAATTTATAGATGAATCCATGGAGGAAGAAGGGAAGAAAGGGGGAAAACTCAAATTTTAAATGCAACCACCAATAAGAAGCATTCAATGCCTACAAATCCACCTAGAGATATGTGAAATACACTTCCCTAATCTTGTTTGGCATGTTGAAGAAGAAAGGAGGGTGAATCATATCAAATCGGGTGGTTAGAGAAATTAGATATGCTCATCAATGCTCAGAAATATGTTTTCCCATTTCTCACCTACCAAATCCACCAAGAATTTGAATTTGAATTTCTAATATTGTAGTTGATGTCAACAGATTTCTAACAAGTCTAGGTGCACACCGATCTAATCTCTATAGCTGAAGATACAATTGTACAAAGATTTGAGTCTTTGGCACACCCAAAACACGTGGTACACATGGATTGGCTGAAATGATGGCCAACTGTGTAAATATTTGTCATTTCTTCCACGTGTCACTTAATGGTCATTGTAAGGATTCAACACCCTGTTGGTGTGCTTTGAATGGTTGCACATGGCACAATCAAATATATTAGAATATGACACTGGCATATAAGGGCACAAAGAAAGGTGTGAGGGAAGGGAATGCAGATAAATAAGTAGTAGGGCGCATGTGCGAAATGTGGGGAAAAGAGGAAAACAAGTGAGCAGAGAATGCATGGTCAAGGCGTAACTATTACAAAGTGATGGGTGCAAAGATGCGAGTGGACTAGGGACTTAGCTGATTGAAACAAGTCCGAGACGCTTGCAAGGTGAAGAAGATAGTTAGGAAGAAAGTGAAAGCGCAAATGGTGGGGGAAAGGGAAGAGTAAAATCAAGAGGAAAAGGAAAATAGAAGGAGAGGACAGAGAAAGTGCACGAGGGCATACGAGGGAAAAGAAGGGATGCCAAGGGGAAAATGCAACCAAGGATTTATGCAAATTGAATTTGAGGATGTGTAAGTTTTAATGAGGACTTGAGAGCCAGAATGTGTATACAAGTTACCTAGATAACTAAGAGAGTTATTTGGATAACAATTTTGATGACTTTCGGGGCCATGCTTGCAAGATGAAGAAGACTAGTAGCTTGAAGCATCCATTAGGAATGGAGTCTACTATGTAATCATGAAACTACCGATGTAGTCATTTGAAGATCTTTTTTTTGAATCATGCAATTAATGAGAGAAGCTTTGCATTCTAGAAGCAACAGGAGAGCACACACAAGAAGAACACGAGAAGAAAGAACTATGTACAAACAAATAATTTGTGCATAATGAAATTAGATGAATTGAAACTATTCTAATATATACAGGATGATGTAATACACTTAATGGAAGGGTTTGAGATAGATCTCATTTACAGGATTTGCGGTGTGCCTCCATCAAGATGAGTTAATTCCAAAGAGTTATCTTCTTTGCAGGAACTAATGATGTATGGGCCACTCCAAAGTGCATAAAACTTTGAATGACACTATGGTTTATCTCTGTCAACATCCCATTTTAGAACCAAGTCCCCAATTTTGAAATCTTGAGTCCTATCCTTTCTGTCAAACCATTTCTTTGTTTCTTTTTGATGTTTTTCTAGCTTGATCATGGTAGAGTTCCTTAGTTCTTCAAGATTAACCAGCTCTACCATTTTGATTTCTCTCTGGTCTGCACCTTTAAATTCCAGCTATTGGGCAAGCACTAATGAATTCAGTTCTAGTTTCAAAGGAAGGGTATCCTCCTTGCCATAGACAAGCTTATAAGGAAAAGTTCCTATTGCCTTTTTTTTGTGATTCTATCTACCTAGAGCACGTGTAAGACCTTTGTATGCCATTGTCTTTGGCTGATGTTCATTGTGCACTTCATGATTTTGATTAGGTTCTTATTTGTTGATTCTTAGGACCATTTCCCTGAGGGTAATAGTTGGAAGAAGTCTTTAGGTAAATTCCCAGACTTAGAGCCCAATCAGTGATTTTAGTACCAAGGAAGGCTTTTGCATTATTAGAGATAATGGTTTGAGGAACGCCAAACCTTGTGACTATACCTTTGAGAAATTCAAGGATGACTGACTTGGTTGATTCCTTAAGCGTGACAACTTTTGTCCATCTGGTGAAGTAATTTGTAGTTGTCAACACCCATTTATGGCTAGCACTTAAAGATAGATTGATCATGCCTATGATGTCGAGACCCCATTACACAAAAGGATTATTTACTTGGATTGGTCGGAGGGGAAGCATTGCCAATATTTTCTTTCCTACAAAGAAAGAACATTCCTTACATTTTGTGACCCACTGTGTGCATCTGCAAATAGGGTAGGATAGAAGATACCTGCCATTATGATCTTCATTACTATAGTTTTGGCAGAGAAGTGTCCACTAAAGAATCCATCGTGAAATTCTGCTAACACTTTTTCAGTCTACGCACCATTGATACATCTTAACAACACACCATCAAGATTCCTTTTGAAGAGAAGTCCATCAATCAACACATAAGGGATAGATTGTAACCTTAGATGTCTTCTCTTTGCTTTGTTTAAACTAGGAGGGTATGTGCCCTCGGAAAGGAATGTGATCATGTCCTTCATCCAACCATGGAAACCAAGGTGTTTATTCTACTCAAGCCCTATGTGTAGGAGGTCCTCATCTAGGAATAATGAAGCCTCAGGTTCACTCTGTGCATCCTCAACAATCTTCCTACAAAGCGCACTACCTCTTACCAGCTTTGTGGCTTTAATAATCACATCATACTCCATGATTTTGGTCACCCATCATTCTCTTTTCTCATTTATTTATGCTTCCATGATGAAGTCTCGACTAAGATTGGGAGACTAACACCTTTATATGATTGGGAGAAAGCATAATTTTGAATTTCTTGAGTGCACACATAATGGCGAAGACCTTCTTCTCCGTGTGATTGTATCTTAATTCATAATCCTTCAATGTCTAGCTAAAGAAAGCCACTGGTTATTCTAGCCCTTGTTCTTTTGCTTGTGTTAGGACAACAACAACACTCACATCAACGTCATAAGCATAAAGGATGAAATCCTTTGAGTATTCTAGATTTATGAGTGTTGGCGCACAAGTAATTTCCTACTTCATTTTGTTGAAGCTTTCCTTTCCTTATGCTGTCCATATGAAGGCTATGTCCTTTTTGAGCATTAAGGTGATGGGTCAAGACATTACCACAAATTTAGGGATAAAACTCCTAATGAAATTGATCTTGCCAAGGAAGGAATGCATGGCTTTTTTGTGTGTCGACAAGGAAAGATCTAGGATGGCTGAAATGCACTCAGGATCAATTGTCATGCCATCCTTTGAAACCACATGACCCAAGAGCTTGATCTATGCCACCAAAAATTATATTTCTTGGGGTTAAGAGACACCCAAAACTCTCTACATCTCTCAAATACATTTTCCAGGTGTGCCATGTGATCCGCGCCTCGCTTTGAGAAGATAATTATGTCATAAAGGTAAACTAGGATGAACTCATTGATGTATCCTTTGAAGGCAATATCCATGGCACGCTAAAATGTGGCGCCCATGTTTGACATACCAAAGGGAATTTTATGATATGCATATGTTCCCCATTTAGTTGTAAATGTTGTTTTGAATTGAACCTCTTCCTTGACCAAGATACATCTCGAAACACGAATACCCATCTAACATGGAGAATATACGTGTGGCAGCCCGGTCTGCAGAATATTCTCCATTGAAGGAAGAGGATAACGATCCTTTAGAGATGCCTTATTCAAATCTTTGAAATCAACAAAGAGTATGATTTCACAATTCTTCTTACACACCAGAACTAGATTTGTGACCCAGGTGGATTATTTGATAGGAAAATAATTTTTACCTCAATGAGTTTGGATAGATCCTTTCTCATGAGGGGCTCTATCTTTGGATTTTTTGGTCGCTGCTTCTATTTGATGGGCTTGATACCAGGATAAGGGTCAATGGAGTGTTGAGAAACACTTGGATCAAAATCTATGATGTGTTCATACTCCCATGAGAAGATAGCATTGTATTTTTGATAGAGAGAGACGAAGGCCTATTTCTCTTTGTGTGCAAAATCTTTACTGAGAAACAACTCTATTCCGTGCACAATAGTGACTGGGAAGAAATATTATTATGTAACATGCATGTTATTTTCTTCACCCTTGAACTCATCATTAGGGATAAATATTTTCCCTAAGGTGACCATCCTTTTAGTAAACTTGTTTGTCTTCAGTTGTATCACTTGGTCACCATAGTTTTCATGTAACTCAACTTACATAATTTATGAAAACTCAACCTCATTTCGAATGAACCGGAAAATCTGCATGTCACTTTCGAATCACTTGGCCAACTGGTGTTGTTGTCTAGAATGAATGGCCTAATCACCATCTTGATGTGTTGAGTGTTTCCTTTGAAAAAGTCATCAATAGGAGAAAATTGTGAACCCGGTGTGGCCATCTGGTCAGCTTCCTTGTTCATATTCCATGGAACCACCTGCAGATTTAGAGCATCAAAGCTCTCAAGGAGGTCCCAAAATCTATGTTTATAAGCTTTGAGAAGTTTATTCTTTGTCTGAATTTTTTTGGTAACCTAGTGGATAACCAATTCTATGTCCCCAAAGATTTGCAGCACCTTAATTTTCTTCTTCTCGAAATGAGCAAGCCATGCACCAACGCTTCATACTCTACCACATTGTTAGAACATGCAAACTACAGCCTGTGTGTGAAGAATAATTTCTCATCCTTAGGGGAAATGAGAACCACTCTTGCTCCCATGCCATTTCTGCTTTTGGATCCATCAAGGTAAAAATTCCATAGACCCTGCTCAACTTTATTTCCCTTGAGCATGCGCGAAGCAACAAAACTTCTTCTTCTTAAATGCAGTAAGTGCCAATCCTAGTTTCATAAGCTTCCAATTCTTCAGTGTATGGATCAAATTTATGATTCCTCTCCACCCAATCACTTTGTACTAGGTCAAGTACAAAGGGTGGAAGAGACCGTTCTTCAGAACCGAATCTTGTTCTTATTGGATTAAACAATTGGCTAGGAGAGGGGATGGGACATATGACTCTACATGATAGGAAAATATAGGATCATCTTGTATGGTAAACCACGTACCATACCTTGTCTTGAGTAACATATGATACCAATCAGAAGACAAGTAACCACCCACTTTAGCAGTGAAGTATCTCAATAGGCATAGGGAAAACAAAGGAGGTAGGTCGGTGATTGACACATCTTGATTAATGGTTAGGCTCGGACATGCATGGATAGTTAACTCAAGATCTTTGATGAATCCTAAGGTGGTGATAGTTGAACCATCAATTTGTAGGAATCCTTTATACAAAGTGCTATATTTTAGACCTAAGATATCAGCTATTTTTCTAGGCATGACATAAGTACTAACACCTAAGTTAATCAAGTAATTATGCACTAGGTGTTTTCCAATGATCAAGGACATATAGAAGGGTGGGGTTTTTAAAAAATTTAATTAATTTTTTCTCCTCTTCTTAGCATATGTTGATAGAAGCATGTGGCTTCGCACAACCAGTTTGGATGAGCGTGCGGGAGTTGTGCCATAGCTTCATCTGCAACATATCCTACGATATGGAATGGTCACGACATCCCACATTATGACATTTATGTTTATTCTCTTCATCGGTCAACAATGCTAAATGGAAGGCCCCTATCTTAAGAATTTAGGGAACAACATCACTTCTTGAGTGTTTAAGAGAGGAACCGGACTTTAGCTAGAGTAGAGGCTTGACCTACCAAAGGTTAGGGCGCGCTTCTTGAGGAAGAAGCTTTGTGCGGGACCTCTTTCATAGGGACTTGAGTGCTTTTAATAAAAGATTCCTTATCCACATATTTCTACTTTCAAGGGTCTACTTACGTTCATGGGAGTGGGACATGTGTGCCTGAATCTAACATCCTCTTCTTGTATCTTGTGTTGATTGTAACTTGGGAGGGCGGTCTGTTTATATCTTCTACAACTTGGCTGATTGCACAAAAGTACTCCACACCAAAGAACATCCAATTTGTTTCTGGAGGAGATTTTGGGCTTCCTTGGTTATCTGCTTCAGGGGCACTTGTTGAAGGCTCTCAAGCTGAAACATTTAGGATCATGAAGGCTTGGGCACATGCAACATTAGCATAATGATATTGACTGTGAGGTATGTTGCAAGGGAAGCACCATTCTAACTCTTGTCCCAAATTGTTCTTAGTGGAACAAGCACTGACTCTCACTAGGTGCTGGACGAAGGCACAGGAGGAACAACTTATAAAGGCATTTGTGCAGTGGGCTGCCATCTATCATTATGTTGGTTGGGCACGTATCTTTGATTTCCATACTGATTCCACCAAGGCTGATTGCTTTGACCATGCGCCTGATTAGAATTACCTCTATAGGCTTGTACCTATTGCTTTTCTAATGATATGACCTTGTTTGATAAATTTTTAATCAAGGCCTTTAACTCTTCATCTTCCTTTTGTTGACTTGGAGAGTGAGATGTTGATTGAAACCGGTTGCGCGCTTTACTTAGGAATGAGAATATAGGCTACGAAAATTTGGGGTTCTTGTGAAATTTTGGCAAACAAGGGAATAGGTGGTCTAGGAGACAACTTTACGACCTAAATAAGACTATTTTATGCCCTTACTACAATACTATAAGTAGCTGGTAAAGTCCTACCTCCCATGGACTAGATCATAACTGAAATATCATTATTGAGTGCCTTCGAGATAATACATGAAAGCATGCTTTGAGATGTAGGTCTTACCATAAGAGGATTCTATCCCAAGTATTTTGAAATATGATGTTGAAATCAATCATCCGCTCGTTGGGTGCCCTCCTTGGTGTTGTGAGTTACTCCACCGAGAGATAGGTGATCGACCGATCTTCAAAGTAATTCTGCAAAGAGTTGTTCCAAGATCATCCCAGGCGGTGATAGATCCAAGTCTTAAGCCTCGGTACCATTGAAGTGCTTTACATTTGAAAGAGGTTGCAAGAAGCTTGACTTCTATATCATCATGTGTGATCGGATAGAGTGAACAAATGTTTGCTATATCCTAGATATGCTCCGAGGGTGACTTGATTCTCATAGTAAAGTATGGAATAGTCTTGAGTGCACAATTTGGCATATCATGTTGCACATCCAATAACAATGGAATCCCTCCAAATTTTTTTGCAAAGTTTCTCAATGGAGGAGGTTGCACGATGATGCGCCATCACGGGGCACACAGGTTGTTTGTTTTGAGAAGGAGTTGAATGGGAGCGACGCGCTAGAGATGAAGATGTGCATGTAGAATTTATGGAATGAAATATTCTTGGGGATAACTAGAGGTATTCAAAATAATCTTCAACTGTTGCACTTCTTCTTGTGTGCAATATTCTCATGAAAGGTGCTCGGGACTCGTGAAAGCAAGAGTGATGAGGCCATAAATTGGCCATAAATTACCATTATTTTGTCCTTCCAAGTTACCTTTGAAAGTGGATTTAAATATAATCTATGAACCTATAGTTTTCTTAAGATAGAATATAGGATATATATCTTTTTCATTCTTTAGAAATATTTTGTTATCTATTTTTTTGACTAATCCTATTGATTATTTGGGAAAATATGCAAAGTCTTGTGTATGCAGGCCATAAAGGAAAGATAATGCTAGTATTGGGAAAAGTGGAATTGATCATGAATAGTACATTTAAAATCAGATATGATTTCATATTCAGATTCCTCTCAAAAAATTATGCAAGTTTAAAAAAAGAATCATCTCAATCGAGGTTGCATGCAAAAGTTATAGTTGTTTTAAGTTAGTTGCGGAACTCACAGAGTTAGTTCCGGAACTTGCAGGTTTAGTTTTGGAACTCATAGATTTAGTTCTAGAACTTGTATCAATTGAATTACAGTTATTTCTGGAACTTTTAATTCATGGAAAAATTAGATTTAGTTTCGTAACTTACAGATTTAGTTCCAGAACTTGCATAAAAGGAATGACAACTTTAGTTCGAAACTTGCATCAACGAAATGACAATTTTTGAGGGATTGTGAAAATTGAAAGATTCCAATGGGAATTTTGAGAGATTTTTTGTTCATAGTAATGTGTTTAAAAAAAAACTCTTTCATATTTTCTACATGTTTTACCAATGAAGAGAGATCTAACTTTTAGTGAGTTGTAGTCGAGGAAAATTGTATCGAGAGGATCACTAAAAGTTCCATAAAAATAAATATAAAAGTAAAATGGAAAATATGAGAGAGGTTTTTGTTCATATAAATATGTTTAAAAAAACCTCATTCATATTTGTTACATGTTTTACCAATGAAGAGATATCTAACTTTTAGTAAGCTACAATCCGAGGAAAAGTGTATCAGACGAGCACTAAAAGTTTCATAAACAGAAATAGAAAAGTCAAATAGAAATTATGAGAAATATTTTTGTTCATAGAAATTATTTTAACAAAAACCTCATTTAGATTTGTTATAGGTTTTACCAATGAAGAGATATTTAACTTTTAGTAAGTTGCAGTCCGAGGAAAAATGTATCAGACGAGCACTAAAAGTTCCATAAACAGAAATAGAAAAGTCAAATGGAAAATATGAGATAGGTTTTTATTCATAGAAATGTGTTTAACAAAAATTTCATTCATATTTTCTACAAGTTTTACCAATCAAGATAAATCTAACTTTTAGTGAACTGCATTCCGAGGAAAAAGTGTATTTGACAAGCGTCAAAAGTTCCACAATAAAAAACAACAAAGTCAAATGGAAAATCTGAGAAAGGTGTTTGGTTAAAATAATATTTTGAGGAAAATTCTTCTTCCAATAATGTAGAGGAATAAAATCATTATGATTCTTGTTACCGAAAAGAAAGAAGAAGTTTTAGGAGTGAATCTTCCTAAAATAAGTGAGATAAGATTTGACTTCAATAGTATCTTTCTCTCCAGATTTGGTGGAGATGAAGATCTTAGTTGTTAGGATTGGAATAAAGATAATATTAGATTGTATTTCCTAAAATAAGGAGTTGGTTGGATGTAGGCCTAGAAATTGACAGGCTGTAGGCCATTTTATGTGATTTTAACCGTATTTTACAGGCAAAAAAATTTAGAAATGTAGATAAAATAGGCCAAAAATTTTGAAAAGCTGTCATTTTTAAGGGGTTTATTTAAAAACATAGTACATATGTATATATATATGAACAAATTATACATATATCTATAAAATTTTCTTGAAATTACAACCACGTGGAAGAGGTAAACCGTCAACAAATTTTGTTTTTGTGCAGCGCGAGATAATTTGAAATTCCGTGCCTGGTTGGATGCATACATTATAAATGCAACCTTCCACACTTAGATATGTAATGCTTTTTCTCCAAAGAAATAAAGATCTATTCTTTCCTCTCAAATATTCTATAGTTTTAAGATCTCAGAAGTATGATTTAAATCCTCTTCCAAGGAATGAGTTGGCCACTCATTCTAAGGAAGATGGATATGTGTATTTATGTTTATGTTTATTCATTTGTATTTAATTCATTCTGTTGTATTGTTTTTATCTTTGTATTGTGAAAATTCAGTTTGTTGTAAACTTGTAGGTGTTTCATTCAATTATGTTTATTTTTAATTCAGCAATTTCATTTATGTAAGTGTGTCTTTTAATTCATGTAAGTGTGTTTCTTTCATGCAAATTTCATTTATGCAAGTGTGCCTTTTAATTCATGCAAGTGTGTTTCTTTCATGCAAACTTTATTTCTGCAAGTGTGCCTTTCAATTTCCACAAGTGTGATTTATTTTATGCAAGTTTGGTTTGTGTTTAAAGGAGTTAATTTCAATATTTTATTCTCTTAATGCATACAACCTTTGGACACCAACCCGGATTGACATTATTAATGGAGAGGATTGACGACCGTCATCAAAAAGATCTTAAAATGTTGGGAGTCTCTTGATGTGTTGAAATGAGCCTCAAAAGGATGAAGCACTAAGTCCACACATCAAAAATTAGAGATATGGAATTTGATCTTTTAATGCTTGTCCCACTGTGCATGCATTGAGAAAATGTTGGTTGCTCAAACATGCACCCACGTCTCAAACCTTGGAAGCGCCAAGGTATTTGAGTCAACAATAGAACTCGCCCCCAAATTGTGGGACCTTGCATAGTTGGGATGATTTCCAGAGGATGTCGGTTCCTCTATCTGTTTCTACTACTACTTACTCATAGTGATGGAAGGGAAACTAAGCTAATAATGCCAAGGGATTAGGGATAGAAGAATAACATGAAAGAAATCTACAATAAAAGGTGATAACACTAGAAAAAGAGGGATGAACACTATCTCTGCTCTAAGAGAGAATGAAGGAAATACGTGAACGGAGGCTAGGCACGAGTAACACAACTAAACACATATTCACAGATTGTTATCATGGAACACAACTAAATAAAGAACTCGAGGGATGTGAAATGGCACAACCACATACAACAAAGAAAAAAAAAAGGTAGAAGGAAATAATGTAAATACGCCAGACAAAGAATAGTCACAAAATGATGCTTCTATTACTTCTAGAAATGTACAGAGCTATTACAATGATGAAGGAGGTTGATATCCACATGCAAGATCTAGATCTAGAGGTCGAAACTCAAAATATAGAAAGTATGGAGACCTTGGCAAAATGTGTAAGGATCCGAGCATCCACCCTCACAAATGAGTCCATCTCTTACATTTATAGATTAATCCATGTAGGAAGAAGGGAAGAAAGGGGGAAACTCAAATTTGAAATGAAACCACCAACAAAGTATTCAATGCCTACAAATACACGGAGATATGTGAATACAATTCCCCAAGCCTGTTTGGCATGTTGAAGAAGAAAGGAGGGCGGATCATTTCAAATCGGGTGGTTGGAGCAATTGGATCTGCTCATCAATGCTTAGAAAGAAGTTTTCCAATTTCTCACCTACCAAATCCACCAAGAATTAAATTTGAATTTCTAGCACTGTAGCTGATGTTAGCATATTTCGACAAGTCTAGGTGTATGCTGATTTGATCTCTATAGTAGAAGATGTGACTATCGAGTCGTCGACGCACACAAAACACGTAGCACACACAAATTTGCTGAAATGATGGCCAATTGTGTAATTATTTGTCATTTATGCCACATGTCACTCACCGGTCTATGGTGGGGATTCAACGCCCTATTAGTGCACTTTAAATGGTTACGTGTGACACACTCAAATATGTCAAAAGATGACCTGACATAGAAGGGAGAAAAGGAGGGCGCGAGGAAGGGCACATGAAGAAATAAGCAACAGGCGCATGCGCAACACGCGGGGAAAGAGGAAAATAGGCGAGAAGAGAACACATGGTCAAGGAATAACTATTATAAAGTGATGGGTGTGACACTTGAGTGGGCTAGGGACTTAGCTTATTGAAACAAGTCTAAGACACATGTAGGGTGAAAAAACTACTTAGGAAGAAAGTGAAAGCGCAAACGGTGGGCGAAAGGGAAGAACGGAATCAAGAGGAAAAGGAAAATGGAAGGAGAGGACAGAAAGCACACAAGGTCACTCAAGGAAAAAGAAGGGACTCCAAGGGAAAAGCTGTAACAAAGGAGTTATGCCAATTGAATTGCTGGAGTGTGTACAAATTTCAATGATGACTTTAGAGCGAATGTGTATACAAGTTACCCAGATAACTAGGAGAGTTATTTAGATAATAGGAATCTTATTGATCAACTTATTGAATTTTTCTATGAAGTCTCTCATGGAATCTTATGGTTCTATATTCATTTGATTAATTCGAGAAAGGAGGGCATGAACATATTTTGTAGTCTTGAATCTTTCTTCAAACTTGCTTTTTATATTACCCCAATCAACAATTGAGCATGATGTAAAATAGTTAAACCAGTATACAAAAGCATCTTGTAATGTCTCCATGAATAGCTACACTGCAACATCTTCACATTTTACCCGATAATGTGACATGATTTGATGAAAGTTATGATATGATCATTTGTTCGTTGCCTTTCCATCTCCATAGAATTTTTTAAAGTTATTTCTTGACCCTTTTGGAAGTTCATGGAGTGGTGGAGTCAAAGCAAATGGACCAATGTTCTATCCCAAAGGCACATGTGCTTGTGTTGCCATTTCTTCCTCTTATTTTTCTTCTTATGGTTCTTCCTCTCTTTCTTCTTATTATTATTTTAAGAATTTAGAGTTCAACGGTGGGTGAAAGATAGGAGAATCCAAAGGATTTGTAGGAGTATCAATAGGACTTTTGATAAGATTTCCAAGGGTACCACTTGATGAATCAAATGGAGATTAATATTGAGAGAAGTAATATGGATTATCTCTAAATTTTTCTTTATGATTTTACAAATCTTAAAAAGTAGGGTTAATAATTCCTCTCAATCTATTCAATCTAGTATATCTTATTTCAGCCAGTTTTGGGAAATTTTGGATTCAACTCAAGGCATATTTATGTTTACTCTTTTTGTGGGATTTTGGAAGTTTTGATTTTTAATTTTTTGGTTTTTGGAATATATAATTTTTATGGATTTTGTGGAATCAATATTGGGTGTAGATTTAGTAAATTTTCCCCATGGTGGATGCCAAAAACTGTTGGTGAAATAATTTTTCAAGTTGGAAAATTTGGGTCTCGACCAATAGTGTGTGGGACTAAGTCCCTCTACTTGAATAGGGAAGCTACATTTATAAAAAAATAGGGAGATATTTACACTATTCTAATTACTAGGGGTGGTGTTTTGACCGTGGATCAACTAGGGTACTTTCTTACACCTATGGAAAAGTGCTTGTAAAAACTATAAGGGAGGCAAATTATTGAGAGAGAGAGAGGTGGAGAGAAATAACAAGGACAATTTTTCACATTTAATTGCCTCAAAATTAGAATATACCCATGATTTCAATGAGAAAACACCATTTACATAGAATAAGGAACAAAACACAAGAAGCACAAAGTCTCAATGCATAATATTCAACAAGTACATGCTCATGGAGTGTAGTTGAGATGGAGAGGAAACATAGACAAAGGAGATAGAGGAAATTTGATCACTTGTTCCTAGAGAGAATATGGGATCTAGTAAACAATAATAACCATCCTTTGAAGTGAGGAGGCTCTCCCAATTTATAGCTTTACAATGTAACTCTTCATCTACCCCTACATGGCTTTTTAAGTTATTATTCACTCGTAACTTTTTACCTTCCTAGGGAGTGAGGAAATTAGTCCCATTTTTATAAATCAAAAGGGAATTTTATAATGCAACATTACAAGGTAAATTAATTGAATAATAAAAATATCATGATTTACTACAACAAAGAATTAGAAAAGGGGGAGAGAAAAGGAGAAAGAATGAAGAGAGGAGAGAAGAGATGCTCCAAAGCATGGATGAAGATGTCTTTTCCCTTGATGAAATTAAGCTCCATTGATGTTGAAGATGATATTTTTATCCATGATGACCCTCCAAAATTATGTAGAAATGAAGAGCTCCAATGAAGACCTTTGAACACTTTTCCCCCTTTTGAAGACTCTTGAAATGATGAACCTTTGCAACACTGCTTGGACACACCGAGAAGAGAAGTGATGAGCACTTGATAGATATACCAATGAGAGTATGAAAATATGAATTCCATCATTGATAAAATCCTTTTGATTTTGAGGCACTACCATATATTTATGCACAATTATTTACATAGGGAGAATTTGGTGTACTTTTCTCACACAACCATGATCCTAATTTTGTTCCCATGAGAGCACTTATGATGAATGAAGAGTGAAACCAAATCCTTCCAATATCAGAGTAAGGGAAGAAGAAAGGGATCAAAATAATTTCCATCAACCTTTTCATCATGCACTCCACTTGAGATGAATTGAAATAGTTCTCATGACAAAGCGGCGGTTTCCTATTTGGGAACTTTATGCTCACCGCAACGGGGAATGCAATAATTTTCTTGAAAATTAAGAGGAATAATTCTATGAGTTCTAGGATCATCAGAGAATTTATGAAGGAATGAAATGTGATAATTTTGGGATAATTTCATCCATTTACTTTTTTTATCATGTTCATCATGATTCTCCCATTTTAGCCATTTTTTGCTAATCTTGATAATTTTGCCAATTTTGAGTGTCTTGAACATGGGGGAATAGAATGAGGTATGTGAATGGATTTTTTCTCAAAATTAATATTATTATTAAATGATGTAATGAATAATTACTAAAAAATATTAATTTTTATTCCTAGTTTTGGATTCTAACGAAACCACTTGTAGAAGTTTTTATTTTTCATTTTAGGCCTTTGCTCCAATTTTCAAAGGATTTCAATCACCAAATTTGTGTAGATATGAAAAAAGAGTATTTTCAGCTTAAAATTTAAAGGGTATGTATAAAATGGAATGGGAATTAATTGATTCATGTCAATAATCCCCTTAAATGTATTTTTACAAGTATTCTACAGTTCAAATTTCACGACAATCGAAGCAAGGGTTTGGGAATAATGAGAAAATTTGGTTTTTTGAGCTTGAGGGATTTTGAGGAAAGTTTGGAAGAATAATAGCAAGGGAGTGCACAATGGAGGAGTTTAAAAACATGAAAAATGAATGAGAAGTGAATAAGTGTAAGTGTTATACCTTTCCCCTCTCATAAACCTATCTAACTCATTCCTTGATTCACCCGACTTAACCCAGGGTTAGATGGAGACTCATGAGTGGAGTAAAAAATTTATAAATGGGTATCCGATGTCCCCATGTCAATTAGCACATTTTTAATGGGAAAAGGGACACATGTGGTGTGAAAATGTGTCAAGGGTGGAAGCATCATGAAAAGGGGGTCAAAACATGTCAAAACGGTGAGTTGAAAACATTGGTCTAACACTTCATTTTTGTGAATTTAAGTGACGAAATTTATCCTCTCCATGTGGGGGTGAATTTTTTTTTCCCACATGTCACTTTATCAAAGGTAAAAAAGTGACATCAGCCTTTTCCAAATGCACCATGGGTCTTCTCATAATGAGAAAGGGGCCATATTTGAGAATGAGGTACAAAAATGCTCCTAACCACCCAGTTTGTGTTTTAAGTGACGAAACTTAATCTCCTCATGTGGTGGAACATTATAATGTCCCCCATGTCCATTTAGAAAGGAATTTGGAAAGGGGAAAAGGGACATCACCCCTTCATAAGTGTGCCAAGGTTTAGTTCATCATGAGAAGGGGGTAGGTGGGGTTAGGTGAGTGTATGACATTTTCTAACCACCAAGTTGTCT
Source organism: Taxus wallichiana var. yunnanensis (assembly GCA_018340775.1). Classification (NCBI taxonomy): domain Eukaryota; kingdom Viridiplantae; phylum Streptophyta; class Pinopsida; order Cupressales; family Taxaceae; genus Taxus; species Taxus wallichiana. The sequence goes on along the minus strand of CM031238.1, from coordinate 377,693,113 downwards.
TTTAAGTGACACAAACTCATCTTATCATGTGAGGGTGAAATTATTTGTCCCCAATGTACCTTCTGAATTTTTCAAAAGGGAAAAGGGACATTAGGGGTCTCCAAGTGTGAAATAGCCAAAAATAGATGTTGACCTTCACCAAACACTTCCCAAAATAGCCGAAATAGCCACACAAACATATTTTTCTTGTTACCCGAGCTAGAGTAGACTTACAAGGGAAAACCTTATATTATTTTTACTCTAAAATGGATGGATGATGAGAACATTAACATAATTTTAAGGAGCCAATTCTTCTTGAAATTTTTCATTTTGGCCTTTTTTCAATTATGCTCAAGCTTGTGGGTCGATGAAAGAAACTGCCATTGAAGTTTGTGATGATAAAAAGGAGAACCAAATATTTGTGTGTAAATAGGGACCCACATATGTCACATTGGCCTTTGAATAAGCTTCCAAATATCCCTATAAATCCCAAAATATTCACTTGAATCTTCACCAGATCGAGATGTTTGAATGTACTTGTCGAGTACATATCTACAAATCCTCTCCTCAATTTTTTAAAACCTTATTCACTATGAAGTACGAATTCTTATATTTTTGAGTATACAATTGCTTTCCAACTTAACCTTAGGCTCTGAAAAATTTGGAACAAGCCAACTAGCTTTTTCACCACTTTCATTTCCTTATACCATGTTATAAATAAATCAAAGTATTACATAACTTGTTCATAAAACTGAATTTTCTTCGAACTTTCCTAAACTTTTTGAGATGATTCAATAGCTCTACCACACACTTCTTAGGTTCCTCAAATTTTCCCTACATGTCGGGAAGTTTTAGTGGTGAATATTTGTAGTTTATCGAATAGTAGGATTTCAGGAATTGATTTTGGTAATTTTTACGACCACAATAGTTCCCTGTGTTTCACCCAAAAATTCCAAAAAGAATAATATGTCCATGCGAATAGCAAATGAATATCCAATCCCAATGTATATTTTTATGTTGAATCACCGCTTAATCGATGGTACGGGAATTTAAAAAATTCATGTTTTGCCAAGAAATCTATGGAACCTTATTTTTCCTTTGGGCTCATTCACCGACATGCATGCAAATTTTTAGGAATTTGATTAAATTTGCGATATATATACACATATGTAGATGTTTTCCCATGATTTTCCTATTCATGAATTTATGAAGAAGTAGAAAGGGATTTAGTGAATCAACATATTGCAATTTTCTAAAAAAATTCAAATAAATCAAGGTCTTACCGAGTCTCAACTACGTGTTGCAGTTTACATCCTAGAAGCACTTACTGCAGGTGAGTCTATTTGTTGGGGTTAACCATATAACAATGTTGCAAATATCTAAAATCAGATAAAGCATACAAGAAATGAATGCAAAAATAAACCAGAAGATAAAATAAACAAGAGAAATATAACACTAGATTTAACGTGGTTCACTCAGTATGGGCTACGTCCACCAAGAAACAACCAATATTATTATTCAATGCTTTATAGAGGAAATACAATGAAGATATTCAATCTTCCAACACTTCACAAGATGTTCAATTCTTTTCCCTCACTCAGCTACTCTTTCTTACTCACCAAGGAAACTCTCATTTAGGTAATTACTTCTTACTTGCTTACTTACCCTCATTTAATGCTTGCATGAATTTATAACTATTCTAGTCAACTACCTATGCTTTTAAAATCAAGAAATCAAATTTAAATTAAATGATTTATTCTAATTCTCGGCCACAAAAAAAACATCACCGCACAGTCGAAGATGCGGTTCCTCCTGTGACCCCGATGATGTCGGTTTCTTCACGACCGTTGCGATCAGACCTAAGCGATGCCGATCATGTATTCTAGTAACATTGTAAAAACAAGATTTCTGTGAAGAAATTAAGCTCCACACTCAACAATCTCCCACTTGGAGATCAATTTCTACATTGTAGTATACAACACCATCCTTGGATCCTTTTCCTTGGCCCGTTTCTTCCTCTTCAAGTCTCAAACTCGAAGACCAACATAAGTGGAGTGAATCTCTAACTTCTCCTTTGCTAATGGCTTCTTCAACATATCTAGAGGGTTCTCATCTATATGTATTTTTTCAACTTCAGCTGCCCCTCCTCTAATACCTACCATATGAAGTGATATCTCAACTAAATGTGTTTTATTCTTGAATGAAACACTGATTTATTTTCCAGATGGATCCCGCTTTGACTATCACTTTGTATAATTGTCAATCCTCTTGCTCCTTACCCAACTCTTCCATGAGCTTGGTCATCCATATAATCTCCTTGCGGATTATGTACCTACAACATACTCTTCCTCTGTAGTAGACAAAGCCACAACCTTTTTGCAATCTCGAAATCCAACTAACTATTGTTTCACCAATTGTGAAAAATATCCGGTGGTGCACCTCCTACCATTCAAATATCCAGCCATATCTAAATCAACATAGCCACGTAATGAAGTATCGACCCTCCATATCATAAATCCATGCGGATGTCCCTCTCAAATACTTGAGATCATTGGACTGATTTATAATGTTCTTTACCTGGATTAGCCATAAATCTGGTTAGAACTCCCCCTTTGCATGTGAAATTTCTGTGCAGGTACAAACCATGGCATGCATAATACTTCCTACTATTGAAGCATAGGAAACATGTGTCATGTTCCTTGTGTGATGTAGGAAAGCGATATTTTCTAATTTTGAAGTGTCCAACCATAGGTGTACCAATAGGTTTTGAATTCTCGCATGTTAAACCTTTTTGTTGTCACCAAATCACCTGTACCCCGAATGGCCACGAAAGTGAACATGAAGTTTAGTGTGATTGGGACACATGGGATCACCTCTCAAGCTGTGGGACTTGGGCTCGAGGTGAACCTCCGAAGAAGGCCGACTTCCTCTTCCTAAACTAAACATGACACTACTCCTAATGCAATAAAAATGGCTAACTAGACCTATGCTAACATTTAAGGGATTAGGGAGAGAGATTTGCAAGGAAATAAAACCTATAATAGAAGTGGTGATGCACCAAGAAAGGGTGTTGCTAGATGAAATTCCATCTTACCAATGAAGAGAGATGATCATGAGGAAGAATGAACATGCATTACAAACCCAATTTACATACAATACTTCATTCCTTGATAAGCACAATGACCTCCAAAACTTGCAAAAGAAACCCTAGTTGCACAGTTCACCTACAAACATGAGAGAGGAAAATAGAAGCAACAAAATCATGAAAGGACATATAAATGATCACAAAACATAATTTCATTACTTCAAGCACTTTCACAAGTACATCATTACATTAGGGAAAAGGCATAGGCTTCCATTACAATTTGAGAAGAAAGGCTTGAGAGCCTACAAATTCACACATCTCAGCTTGTGAAGAGAGGGAAGCTTGAAAAGTGTCTAACTTGTCCAACTTGTATGACCTATTGGAACCCTTTGGAATGAGCTTCCAACTTACATTTATAGAAAATTGTTGAGTTGTTGAGAAAGAAGGAGAAACCTAGAATCTAGGCTAGAATGTAGGAAACAATTAATCATTGTTGTTGGCCATGTTTTCTCATTTATTGCACCTCCACCTTTCGAGGCACCACTCAAGGAATGAGGAAACCTGAAATTTTGGAAAGAAAAAAATACAAAAGTTCCTCTTATGATGGCTTCATGGCATATCTCTCTTTCTCCCAATTCTAATGACTATAATTTTGTGAAAAATGGGAAATCGGGGAGAAAGTTGTGGCTTCCTGAGCGAAAGTCCCCTTTTAGGCATCTGAGTATCTGCTCTCTTGATAATGACTCATGATGTTTGAATAAATTAAAATATTTATTTTCTCCATTGATTAAAATAAAATATTTTAATAATTCTTTAAATATAGATCATTTTTACCATTGGTGGAACCCCTGTAAAAATACATTGGGAGGGGTGTTATTATTCTTCATTGAGCTCATAGCAAGTTCTTATTTCTTATCTGCCACATTACCTGACACCTCGCTTCCATTATTTTCTCACCGAGCTATTGATTTGATGCTTTTCTTTCCGTATGGTTGGCCACCTCTTTACATTAAATTGTCAAGCAACTCAGCATCAAACCTGATAACCACCTTTGAAAATATGTTGACCGAGCTAATCGGTTGTATTTATATTTCTATTAGCTTACCAATTTACTTTGGTCCACCGACATACCGACCTCTCCGTTGAGTTCCTCGAGAGCACCTTATCCCCATCACCTCGGACTTTCCCCAAAACTCTACATTGAATGACTCAGTGGGTGCCTTCATACTGACCGAGCTACGTGGAATGTGCACCGAGTTACTCGAGTTTGGGCTCCTCCCTTTATTTGCTCGGTGGTCAATTAAATCTTCACGTAACCCCATATTGACTTAGTCCACTCATGCATGGATTCCACGTGTGACTTGAATGAGCTAACGGTTCCTTCACCCTACATTCTCACCGAGTTAAATGGAAAGCATCCCAACATGCCGCTTCTAACTCCGAGCTCCAACCATCTCCACAACCTTCGACTCTTGAAAACCTGAAACTCTGAATTTTGGATTTTTGAAGTTTCATGCTTGAAACTTTCAACTCGCACGACAACGTCTTGAGCCCAAAAATCTCCAAAAATCCGAAACAGCTAACTCCGAAACACCAAAAATGAATTATCTGAAAATATAAAATGGTTTCCTTTGAATAAAACCCTCAAAACATACATACTTTTCTACACACCTTGGCTCTACATTGCATCGAACCCATTCTCCAAATGTAATACACTTCACTGAGTCACCGATCGAGCTAATTCTCTACCTTGCATTTCATGCAAGAAATATGTTGATCTGATAGCTTATTTCACATCAATGCTGATGAGCCATTAGGATGCTTGCATTACCATTCACTATGGTGACACCCACCAATGAGCTCTACGACCATCTAAAATGATGATTGACTCGCTTGCTCTGTAACATTGAATGCATTCCTTTGTGAACTCGTGAGCTCTCACACATAACTTACGAAAAAAATTTCATCTGACCTCTCCATGAGTTGCTCTCCTTGCATTACATTTCTCACCGACTCTCAAAACTAGAAACTTAAAGAGATAGCTCGAACTAGACTCTTGGTTTTAACTGCCTTTCCTTTTTATTTCCACATTGAGATCCATTCATCATTCATGTCTCAGATCCACCAAATTTTATCAACTCGAACCCACTTTCATGCCTAAAGGTTTCAGCTACCACATCAATGAGCAGTCCAAAAGCCTCATGATGTGCTTGATCCTTTTTCTTCATGCAACCTCATTACTTTCCCTGATGATCTAGAATGCCTTGAACCGAGTTTAATGAGTCCTCATCCTTACACCCAAAGAGTGTCCCTTACCGATATCGAGCTTCATCATTGTGCCTTAACTCAAGTTTTACATTTGGTGACGACATGTTAATTTTGATGCATTTTGGAAAGCTAACTAAATCGATTTTGCCACTTCCTCATCATTCGCCTCTTCGCAGTTTTGATGCATACTAAATCAACTTTCTTGCAAGAGCCATGCATTGAGCAACCATTCCAAATAACTTACGTATTCACTCTCACGATGAACCACTTACCTCCATAACTTATCATGATGAGATCATGGGTTGAGCCAAACCTTTCTATAATGTAATACTAATTATTTGAACAGAGGAGTCACCCTAAGTCATATCTAACTCAGGATCCATGATTATGATCGGAGCATGCATTGAGTTGATGTTCTAATCACCGATTCATCCCACTTGAGCTTAGGTTCTCTACCACCTAGATGACTCGTGATCATCAATACATCACGGCTTGAAGCTTTTCGTGTGACTTGATCTCTACATTTTCACCCGATTAACACCTCATGGTTATGTCAGATTCCCGTTTTCGGTGAATGATCTCGCATTGAACTAAAACTCCATTGAAATCAATATCTTTACATCTGTGAAATCTTTGAGCCTTCATCATAACTCACCATAAAAATTGGATATGATGAACCCTTTTTTCATCCTCGATTAGAATTCAAATAGATGCATCGCCAATCATTTACATCTATAATCCTACATCCTTTCCGAAAAAATTCCCTCCTGGAGTTTTTGCAAATGAACAAAACGAGATCTTGTTGCTATTAGTGTTTGCATTTAAACGATTAGCTTATACACTCAACCTTCAATACACAAATCGACTTGTTTGTAATCATTTTGGTGCTTATCTCTCCAGCTAGACTGTAGCTTTTTCTCCTTGGATTACCATGTGTAACATAGTCCCACGGCTTAGCTTAGATTCCTCCATGATAGATCCTTCATTACGCTCATTCTTCCTGCAAGTTGCGAGTCGACCCGACTCCTCCTCATAGGCCTTAGAGACTAAGTTTCCTCGTCGTTCAAATCTTACTACATCGTTTTAATAGCTCAAGCCATATTACCTAGAGTCGCTTGATGGACCCATTGATGAGCTCGAACATAACTCACTCCTACTTGACATGGAGAAATATGAATCACTCAATCATCTCACCTATAGCATATTCCATGATCTCTTTCCCATGTAATTGGATAACTCTGACTTCACTCGTGGAAGCGTTCAATGGTTGAACCTAAATGAAACTCCAACATTGAGCTCGAACTGATTTATATAGATGAGTCAATCACCTCACTTTGAGAGTCTGAGCCATTCGATGTTGAGATGACTGAATTACCACTTGGTATTTTGATACAACGACTCTAGCCAAGCATACGTGATTGTAAAACTGAACTAAATTTCCTCAAGCATATCGATTTTAAAATGTCACTCGAAAGAGCTCATATTCAACTTGGTTTCCCGTTGGGGTCTTATTTTATGCAACGAGCTCTTGTTCCCCTCTCGACTAGGCCAACCTGGCTTGCACCATCGAGCACCTATATGCTCCCATATTGAGATATTTTTGTTCCAAAGTTTGAGCCCCTCGACTAAAAATTTCTGGCTCGATTCATTCTTCTATAAATCACCTGAGCCCATTAGCCATCGAGCTCTCAATGTTTGAACTGGAATACATACCTTCCAATAATTTCACCATGCCCAATGTCGAATCAACTTGAAAAGTTTTCTACCTTCATGACTTGCTTTGGATCTCATGTTTCAATGATTTGTTGAACCTATCATCCCCGTGCTTAATCCGAGTTCATCTACCATTCCCTGAGCTCTAAACTCTATGCCTCGGGGAGTATTTTACTGTCATGAGCTTTACATGCTGAGCTCTTCCATCTTTGTGTGTTAGGTTTACTTATTGAATCGATGCCCAAACCACCTTGTCTAGGTTTCAAGCTATATATTTTAACACACCGAGCTACCTATTGTGAATGGTACAATTTGACCGAGCAACACTACCGAATTAGCTTGGCCAACGAGTTTTCATGATGTGAGCTCAATTCATCTCAACTTACAAATCTTGAACTCGGTGAGACTTTCCCCTTTTTGGACTGGCTCGACATTGTCTTCCCTGAATTCTAATTTGATGAGCTTCAAACCTCTCTCATTTGTACTACGAGAATTCACCCGCTAAGCTCATCATCAAAGGGATCATCAAATTCATGGGCTCAAACCCTCAAACCCTTGCATTGTCTCCATAATCAAGCTTATCATCCACGAGCCAAGTTGTATTATTTTATTCATAATTGAGCTTATCATCCATCCATCGCTTTCGAGATATACTTTTGCAATCTCATCATGCCATGAACATTTCCTTAACATCCTACTCGATTCGGGTTGTTTTGCATCTCCCCTCATTAACTCAGCCATGAACTTACAACTTGGTATTTGTTTAGACATTAAATCAACCTACATCCTCATGTTTAGACATTCAAGTGACCTACCGATGCTCGAGCTCACATGTCTAAGTGTTTAGCTAAAACCCGTGATACTTATCTTGTTTGTTTCTTCACTAAGCTCCTTGGAACCGAGCCAACCTCTACACATCTGTCATCTTGAGTTTGAAATTAGCTTGATGTATCTTGGCTTCTCAAGAAATGACCTTGTCCTCATTTTTTGACCTTCTAGGTTCTTTTAGCTAACACAATATGACCCTTTAAGAAATGATTTATCAGTTTGATCATTTTTACCATTGTTCACGAAAGTGGGCCCTCAGGGTGTTGTCAATTTTTATCCAAGAGGGAAAAAATTGACAACATTTTTGGCGACCTCTCGGGGATGATTTCTATTAAGCATGATACTAGTAGCCTTGTCTATCTGTTGGGCATGGAGTCATAACTATAAGATATTCCAAAACTAATCCTGAATCATGAGTTTCATGTTCCCAAGTTACCTAAACACTATTACATCCTACATCCCAAACTTGGAATGACTACTACAAAATGAAGGATAATAAATGAACCCATTCTGAATCCCCTTAAACATTGCTAATCTTGGACCTCCTTGGAATGATAAGCATGAAGTATACTGAATCTGATGAACACTTGGCATCTAGATCATACTTGCAGAACTTTGAATGAAGAAACCGAGGAATTGGGGATATCTTGAAACTTTCTCTAAAACCTTGAACCTTTATCTTCCTTGAAAAACTCTAATGATGAAACAATGTGTAGAACAACACAAGAGTGACAATGGAAAACAAAAACACCTAAGATGAAAACCATACATGTATCAAATGAAACATGCAGAGTGTGCAATGCACTTATTCTACTGAAAGAAAACCTATTACTACCCTACACTAACCGGAAGCACATGTGAGCTAAACAAACCCTACAACTAGTTGTGTAAAATAGCTCCTTGTCCTTACAATGGGCAGCCATGAAGATGATGTGATAACAAACATGGCTGAAACTAAAAGTGAAAAACTAAAGCAAGCCCAATTCTTCACCTGGTCCACCAAGGCATCAACTGGAAAGAGGAAATATGCCTCTTTTAGTTGTTACTCTGTATTTGTCTTGTAGAGGCATAACAATTGATTCTTGGGGCTGTGAAATTCATCCTCACATTTTGAAATGAATGTGACTGGTTGCATGACTTCTCTTTTGTCTCCAAAGAATCCAAATACCTTATGGGACATGGTCTAACCCATTGAATATTCCTTCTACTCTAAACTTCAATTTTGACAAGAAAGTCTACCGAAAGACTTCCTTGAAAAGAATGATGATCCATGAGATGACTTTTCTCCTGTTTACCATCTACAAAAACTGATCTTCCATGCATGTGAATGGTATGAAAGTGATATCCTCTTCTTTCCTTTTCCCTTCTTTGACAAAAAGGAGTTCCTCCATGACATGCAACCACTTTGGACCACTTACAACCTCAAAAAAAGTAACTAGAAATCACTGCAAGTGTTTGAAGCATACTAATCATATAGGAGTTCCACTTTCATCTGAAAACAAAATTTTTCTACATCTCTAACCTTCTCATCCCACATAAAACCTGTAAGATCAAATTCTTTCACCTATTTTTTTAGGACAATTAAGGGAAGCATGACCTCCTTGGTTTTCTTCCACCATTACTTGTTCATCAAACAAATCGACTCCATAATTGAGAGCAAAAAACTCTCAATAATGTCATCTCCACCCAAATCCTCTGAATTTGAATTAGTTTATTCATTTCTTCATTTAATGAATGTTGTAGGAGATCCAATTCTTCCAATTCAAATTCAAGAGGATAACTTGAAACTACAGGTGGTCCTTGAGTATGTCCTTGCATAACACTAGGAAACTTACATTGAAGGCTAGATAATGGAATAACATAAATGGGTATTTCCATAGGCTCTTTTGCATCCAAATACTCCTCCAAATCTGACGACAGACAATTTTCTTCCTTTTGTTCTGAATGTACAAAGGGTTCAACCTCCCTTATGATGTTTCTTGAATTAGCAATTGATTCCCCATGACCTTCCTCGTCTTCAAACATAAAATTTGCAAGATCAAATTCATCTAAGAAAACAAAGTTTTGAAAAGACGAAGAAGGGGAGAAATTTGAAACCTCCTGCATGGTATAATATACACTTAAAACTCTGATTCCATCATGGAAAGATCCCACTATGGCCATTTGTGGTCTTTGATGAGGATATTGGAAAGTTTCTACAATGTTCCATAAATGCAGCAAGTTCTTGACATGCCGACAAGTAGGATCATTGCACTCATAAAAATCACCTTGTACACTTGAGAGTCCTTCTTCTTCTTCAGCTTGCACATTTCCTTCTTTAACCAAATTTGCAATTGGTGAGGAATCAACAATTTCCACAAACATAGTGTCAACATGTATGTATGTTATACCCAAATCTCCATCATCTGCTTTTCAATCTCAACCTTGGATAGAGGCCGAGTTAGAAGAGGACTTTTTTTACATTAAATCATGCATATCACTTCTTTATATCCTTTGAAATTTCATCCTTATTAATCTCCTTAACATTCTCCTCTTCATCTTTAGTATAATCATGTTCTTCCCAAAATAGATTTGGAACTATAAGAGGAGGGGTGGGTTGGGATTCAATGACTTCCTCACTGTTTGAGATAGCAGAAGAAGTATAATTTCTTATCTTGGTGACCTTTGTAGAAAAGAAGGAAATTTGGAAAGGAGAGGAAAAAAGATTCATGATGGGATGGAAAGATAGGAGAGGAAGGAATGGAAATCTTAACATGTGCAGATGGTGAAAATCTTGGAACTTGAGGTTTGGACTGAAATGACATTGAATGAGAAATGGAAAGAGAAATTTGAGGTGGTGGTGGTGTAGAATCAACCCATTGACAAGATTGCATTACATCAAACTCATAGGCCTCTATTTCTTCAATCCAACCTTCAAGCTGAGGAAATATTTCAGTCATAAAAGAAACTTTTTCCTGCAGGTTATCAAACTTTGGCATAGGGCCAACCCATAGACAAGGTATCCTGAAGCCAATTTTGAATGCCTTCATCTATGATGTGGCTCTAGATTGTACCATGCCTGCCTCTAATTTTTACATCTTAAGTTGTAACTTTACATCTTCATCTGTAGGATAGCCTCCATCATTTGCATGTTCCTGCTCTTGAAAAGCTGTATAGTTAGGTGAAAAACCAAACTGATCATGAATTTGCTCAGAGGGATATGCATATTGTTGATTCTCATCATAAAATGGAGATGGAGGTGGATTAAAATATCTTGAAGATGGAAAGTGTTGCTGTTGGTGCAAGTGGGAACTCAATTGTGGAAATGAAGCCATGATTACACAACTTCATGAATGGGAGAAAAATGGAAAGATGTTGAAGGAAAATAGATGGAAATGGGTAAAATTGAAGGTCTACGCAACATAGAGTGGGGTACTTTTACCAATGGAGTCACTAGTTGTGCTTGGGAATACCTCTAAGGCTGAAATTTCACTAAGATCACAAAAATTAATGAAATGAAATGAACACAATACACACACTAGTTAAAATATGTGGCTAAGATATTACAATGGGATAACTATGAAATGTAGAACTTTCACCTAGTCCCATTGGGCATGCCAAAAACTGTTATCACCAAATCACTACACCCCCGAATGGCCTAAAAGTGAACACAAAATTCGGTGTGATTGGGAAACATGGGATCACCTCTCAAGTTGTGGGACTTGGGCTCAAGGTGAACCTCTGGAGAAGGCTGGCTTCCTCTTCCTAAACTAAGCACTACACTACTCCTAATGCAATAAAAATGGCTAACTAGACCTATGCTAACATTTCAAGGGATTAGGGAGAGAGATTTGCAAGGAAATAAAACCTATACTAGAAGTGGTGATGCACCAAGAAAGGGTGTTGCTAGACAAAATTCCATCTTGCCAATGAAGAGAGATGATCATGAGGAAGAATGAACATGCATTACAAACCCAATTTACATATAGTACTTCACTCCTTGATAAGCACAATGACCTCCAAAACTTGCAAAAGAAACCCTAGTTGCATAGTTCACCTGCAAACATGAGAGAGGAAAATAGAAGCAGCAAAATCATGAAAGGACATATAATTGATCACAAAACATAATTTCCATTACTTCAAGAACTTGCATAGTGCATCATTACATCAGGGAAAAGGCATAGGCTGCCATTACAACTTGAGAGCCTACAAATTCACAACATCTTAGCTTGTGAAGAGAGGGGAAGATTGGAAAGTGTCTAACTTGTCCAACTTGTATGACCTATTGGAACCCTTTGGAATGAGCTTCCAACTTACATTTATAGAAAATTACTGAGTTGTTGAGAGAAAGAAGGAGAAACCCTAGAATCTAGGCTAGAATGTAGGAAATAGTAGATAGAATAGAAAATGAATCAATAACATAGGTATATAGATATAATATTCCTACCTTCTTGCCTCTTTCCACAACAATGGATCCCTTGGTAACCTTCCAAGAATTGGTGTGAATGTAACCACACATCCAGATTCACCTAGTTTCCCTACAGATATTAGATTTCTCTTGAGGCTTGGCACATGCCTCACATCTTTCAATACCCATGGATTTCCATTCTGCAACTTTAGATGAACATCACCTTTACTAGTAATATTGCATGGCTCATCATCTTCTAAAGAAACATGTTCAAAATCACCCTGAACATAATTTTTGAAATAACCCTTATTAGGGGTAGTATGGAAAGAAGCTCCATAATCTAAAACCTAAGATTCTAATTTATTATCCAAGGAGAGAATAAGGGAATCTTGTTTTACCTTTTCACTTGTAATGTTTTCCTCTTTATCTTTTTTCTTTACCTTTGTCTGGTAGATTCTCTTTATTTTCCTTGGACCAACACTCCTTTATGTGTCCTCTCTTTCCAAAATTCTAGTAAAGTTAATCTCTGAACTTGGATCTAGATCTTCCATTCCTTGAATTTAATTTCCCATTATTCTTTCTCTTTGATGATCTCTCATTAGATATTCCCCTACTTTATACATTTAAAGCATTTCCAGATGATTTTTCTCATGAAATTTTCTTGTGTATTTCCTCATTAAGGATTACACTAACCACATCATCAAACTTCAAACCATTGGAAGAAGATGATGTATTACTAATAGCCATTACTAAGTTATCCGAACTATCTAGCAACGAACATAAGAATAAAAGTTATTTCACTTCATCATCAAACAAAATTTCTACCAATTTTAATTGATAATAGACCAGAAATCATTCAAATGGTTAGTTACTGAGATCCACCTTCTTGCATCTTAGAATTAAGAAAAATCTTCATTAAATAAACCTTATTGAAGCACTAGGATTTAAATACAAATTTGATAAAGATTTCATCAACTCTACCATGGTTTTTACATCTATAAAATTTGAAGCCACCAATATTTCTAGGCTCAATCTTATATATCCCAAAGCATTTATGTCAAGAACCTTCTATTCTTCATTAGTCATCAAATCCGGGTGTGCATGCTCATCTAACGGTAAGTATAGATCCTTCGATATATATAATCATCCACTTGCATCTTCCATAGTTGATAATTACGATTGTCAAATTTCTCCACTCTATATTTGTTATCTTTTGCCATTGTTGTGCTCCCACTCAATTAGAAAATCCTCTGTGAGTAAATCCTGTCAACATACAAAACCCTCAAGAAAATCTCGATACAAGTTTTGGGGTTAACCATATAACAATGTTGCAAATATCTAAAATAAGAAAAAGCATACAAGTAATGAATGTGGAAATTAGAAGATAAAATAAAAAAGAAAGATAACACCAGATTTAATATGGTTCACCCAGTGTGGGCTACGTCCACTAAGAAATGACCAATATTATTATTCAGTTGCTTTACAGAGGAAATACAATGAATATATTCCATCTTCCAACACCTCATAGGATGTTCAATGCTTTTCCCTCACTCAGCTACTCTTTCTTGCTCACCAAGGAAACTCTCATACAAATAATTTTTTCTTACTTACTTACTTACCCTCATATAATGCTTACATGCATTTATAACTATTCTAGGCAACTAACTATGCTTTTACAATCAAGAAATCAACTTTAAAGAAAAAGATTTATTCTAATTCTCAGCAAAAAAAACGTCACCACACAAAGGTCAACCGATGCTAGTTCCTCCTTGTGACCCCGGACCGATCTGATCATCCTTGGTGATGTCGGTCCACCGTGTAGTCCAACAACATTGTAAAAGAAATCTTTCTGTGAAGCAATTAAGCTCCACACTTAACACTATTTGAGACCTATTTTCTTTCATGTCGCATTGCTTTATCTGGGATTCTTCCTTTGTAAGTTATTTATGTCATTTTTGATTTTACAGTATCGTAAATGTCATGACACTGTAATGCCTTAGTCAATTTTCATCCCATAACTTTGTTAACTCAAAAATTGCACTTATAGTGCACTAAGTATATATTTCAATGCTATAATTTTCATAAAATGTATCCTATATATGGTTTCTAAATCATGTTCCATATTAATTTATTACTTGAACATCCTCATCCTCATCCTCATAACCAATATGATTTTTTATGTCATCTAGAATAGTCCTCTACATGCAAAGAATTATAACTAGTTTTCCTACCTATAATCTTAGATACATCTATGTAATATATATATATATATATATATATATATATATATATATATATATATATTATATATATATATAGCTCATAGCTCCATGAGTAGCTACTTTGTATATTCCTTGTTGTATTAGTGTATCTTCTTTGAATATTTTTGTTCTCTCTCTCTCTCTCTCTCTCTATATATATATATATACTGTGCAGTTTAATCCATGACCATCATGTTCGTATGAATTCATCATTGTGAAGTGTGGTGGAATGCTTCCATGTGTCTCACCTTAGGACGGTTGATCACCGATTTGCCGACACTACCTTGTCCTATACTGCAGACCCAAAAGATATATAAAATGTGGCATATTCTATAGGTTTCACATCCATAAGGGGCATTTCCTTGGGAAAATTATGGAATGAAAAAGCATGGCATAGATCTCCTGCCGGAACCGAAAAATTATCAACTACGGCTCATTCTATGGGGTTTGCATCTATTGGGAGGATTTGGTTAGGAGGTTAATAAAATGTCGACACATGGTTCAAGATTACGAAACATTAATTTCGAGAAAGATTACAAAACCATTAATTTCAACATGGATTCAATTTTTTTGTATTTATTTTAAAAGAATAAATTTAGTGAAAGTACCTATATGAAATAAAATCAACAAGTGACCTTCTTTGCACCGACCTCCGAGGTGGTGCTAGGAAAACTAGTGTAGAATGGAAATGGAAGCATGTGTGGTAGTGATGAATAAGCTAATGAGGCAACCTTATGTCTTGAGAACACAATATCATGATTTATAATTCCAAGGAAAATAAATCCGTCCTAAGCTGAAGTGGTTTAATGGAATGGCCGAGATAGAATAGATACTCAGAGGCTCTAGTTGATATTGAGCTCCTATCTACTTGGTTGTGGAACATACAAGGTATGTGACCTATGGATGCCTCATATAGATTTCCATACAAGGTCATGGAAGTGAGAGCGAGAGGCGTAATGGAACCACATGGTCTATGAGAGGTAATTTGGTCTAGGCAGAAAGCCTTAGCATGATCGGGATGCTATGTTTACGGTGAAAGTTGTGCAATAATGTCAGGTGGAAGTGGTGATGATCTAAATACCGGTAAAGGTAAACCAATGTCTATGTTTAATTGGTCAGCAGGCTTATTGGGTTATGGGACCTAGGGATCACAATTGTGAACTCATGGAGGTTGTGGTCTTTATATGGCCATATGCATAATCAAGCCATGTTTCAGGAGTAGTCCAATAATCAGAGGATTGAGTAACTACAATGTTTAATGTGTTTAATTATTATATCTTCTCATAATACATAACAGGTGTGCATAAAAATAACAAGGGTAATCATGTATCAGTGTCGGTCAATAACTCAAGCCCGTTGGGTTGTGGGACCAATGGATCACAACTGAATGTTTTCTCTTATTGTGGACCTTTTATGGTCATAAAGAATGAATTGAATTGATTTTGATAAATAAAACTAACTATAAAAGGAAATTTAATCTATGTTTTTGGTATTTTCACAATATATTTGAACAAAACAATGGAAGAAAACTAATCTAGCAAAAGTAAATATTTTTGATCTTTTTTGGGATTTCAAACAATGCTTCTAATCTAATAAATGAAATCAAATAAAAGTAATTAGCTAGTTGTATTTAATTACTTGTGCAATTATGTGAATCTATATCTAAAACAACTGAACTAATTTAATCAAAACCCTCTTGACCCTACCTCGGAAGTTGAGAAAATATCATAACTCTAGAAGAGCTATTGTTCCCCACTACTTCCTCGGTAATGTTAAATATAAAGATTTCTAATGATTTTCTCTATTTTTAATTTCTTGAATAACTAAAATGAACATTTTTATACTCTATTTGATATGTATTTGAAATGAATAACTTAGAATTGATAACTGACAAATGAAGAAAACAAACAAATAATTCCAACCTAGATAAGCAAGTGCTTTGGAAAATCATGTTGTATATGTTCTTTTCCCATCGGTTTATCCTTTCTTTCTCTATGTGTCCAAGGAATTGGGAATGAAAAGGTAGAAAGCAGGAGAAGGCACTTGAGAAATATTATCTTGAAGGCGTCTAGTTGCAATGCGGGTGGAAGAGAGCTAACACAAGTAAACAGAGCTTGGCTATGTAATTTCCAGCGAGGATTTTGGCGTGCAATACTATGCAAGATACAAAAATTCTCAAGACCCTTGCTTGAATAAAAATGTTGATTATATAGGAATTGGATGGGATGTGCCTTCATGCACAAGGGAGCCTCGAGTGCCAAATCATTGGGAAAAGAGGCGTTCAAACTAATTAAATCTATTTGAAAATAGAAGAAGGAAGGAATACCATGTAATCAAGACTACTTTTAGGCGATTTGGTTCATAAACACACCCTATAAGTCAAGCTAAATGAAATCATGCATGTTAAAATAAAACATTAAGAGTTTTGGAAAAAGTGTGCAAGACCGCCGCCCTACTTGGGTGGTGGTTTCGAAATCGCCACCCGGGTAGGGCACCGGTCCTAACACTAAAGACCAAAACATGCACAAAAATGAGTGGGAAGCTAGAATAAAGCATGGAAAAGCTAAGTAAGGATGTCTAGGCTACAAATATACACTGCGAATGGGTTTAGGAACTTGAACACCTTATGAAAGGACATGAATCATCATTGGGGACTTTTGTAACCGTTATTTGAAAATGTAGCACATGTAATTTTGGGTGCGTACAAGTACCCTACTACCTTCATCTTCAATGAAAATTTCTGTAACTTTTCATAGATCTACTTTGTCTTTGGGTGTGATCCATCTCCTACACAAAAATAATGTACCATTTTATGGTATTTGATCTAACTACATCCAGGGATATTTTTAATTCCTGCATATTTCATCGATCTCCTCATCATGTGAAACTTTTCCCACCTACCCCCTTTTGCATAGATGTTTGACAGAAGAACATAAGCGATGTCATTTTTATAATCCAACTCAAAAAGAAGAGTTTCTGTAAATACTACTAATGATAGAGATGACATTATATGATAGGAAGAGAAGCATTTAAAAATCATCAAAATGTGCAATATAAATAAGATAATATGAAAAATCAAGAATTATTTAATATTAATCAAAATATGTCATGTTTATTACACAAAATAAAAAATTCATACAATGAAATTTGTAATAAGTAGATGACATTATTTCTCTTCTTAAGGACTTTAGTCTCACTTACTTAGCCTTTTGTTGAATGAAATTATTTTTCCTTTCATAATATTTTCATAGTGTTAATATGTAAATGGTAGTAATATTGAGATGATTACTTTGTTCCTTTATCTAGGAGTACTTTTGAGCAACCAGACTTATAGACTTCTAAAAGAATCATATTGTAACCTCTTATCTTGTCACTAGGTTTTCATGACAACTTTCTTAATGATACATTACTTTTCTTTGTTTCTTAAGATCCTCATAGACCTTGATCATGGCCAAGTCTCAACAAAGTTTCATGACACTGATTGAATCTCCTTAAAACCTTGAAAATCTATCCATTATTTCCTCATGCCTTCATATTGCAGATACTTTCTGTAGATCTTCATCAACATGTATCTAAACATTGTGTTCTTTCCTAGATGGTGATCAAACCCTAAACTTTCATCATGATACTGGAGTCAACCTTGTTAACTTGATTGCTAGCCACATGATATGCTTCTTGACTATTACTTTTGACTGTGCCAATCTTTCAATAATACACTTATGAATTTAAAAAGGGTTTTTCTCACCTTCTTGACTTCACAAAGCCTCTCATACTCAGACTTAAGACACAAAGTTCCCTAATCATACAGTCAACATATTTATTTTAATGCTCCTCGTGAATGAATCAAGCCTTAGACAAACTATTAATTTTACTTACTCAAGGGTATACAAACTTGCAAGATCTTTATAGAAGTATAACATTATTCCTTGGTACAAACATAGCTTCATGACTTGTGAGTATATTAAAACCTTGATCCCTTACCTACAGTCTAGACTATGCTCTTCAAAATCTTGTAATCAACTTGCACCTATTACTATCATAGTTACTTTATGACAATATCCTTCAAGTTTCTTGAACACATTATCCAAGTAGGAACACAACAGTATACAAAGAATACCCTTATCATAGTTATATCATATGTGAAACATCATATCAAATAATTCAATCTTCTCTCAAGATTAATGATACTTTAGCTAGCTTTGACACATTGAAATTTCATTGTCAAGCCAAAGAACCATGCATACATTCTCAACCTTGAAGTCACAGTCTCATACCACAATGAGTCCTAGATGGAAGACCATATATTCTATCTCATCTCCTTTTAAATGATGAACAATCTTAGCAATTAGATATTGTTATGACATACCTAATACCTCTGATGAATCAATAATCTCTTCATGAGAAGATGCACACCTTATTTGGCTTGATGACAACATTTAGAACCTCTATACAACAGGAAAAACCACTAGGATACTAAAGACAACTTTCATGTATACACAACCTTCTTATTTGTGCCATTATGACAAATCTCGATCATCAAGACTCCTTCATTAATCAACTAAAGACAGATCATACCTTGGATGAATCAATGAACTCAGAGTCCTTCATGAGAAGATACATATTATACTTTGATTTCAAAATGAGCAAAAACCTTGAGATCACCTATTTCATGTTTGATTAGCTACAATAGAGACTTTAAGTCCTTAAATTACCTTCCATAGATCTTTACCAGTCTTTGGATCATTCTTGCACCTTTTATAATACTTCAAGATAATCCTCAATAAATCCATGCTTCAAAAGACAATAAGGTGACTCCATGAAGCATAATGGAGGCACTTCATTCACTTAGTTATGTCTAGTGATGAAAAGCATACATGTCCTCATGGGATAGGTCACCAAACTTGAACTTCCAAATCCTTGTGAGCTTTACAAAAGTTCTTGGGGCTCTTTAACAACAAAAAGACTTCTATGACTAGTAGGCTCATCATGATCAGAGAAAGCTACATTAGGTTCATGTTTTTCCTTCTCAATAGGAGTAGTCTTGACATCTTCCTTTCTCTTATAGTTGTTCATCTTCCTTCTACAATATCTTGCAACATGACCAATTGAGTTACAATTTAAACAAACAATAAGGATCTTACCTTTTGGTGATCTATCTCTCCAACTTTTTCTAGGTGTATCTTGGTGGAAATATCTAGTGATGTGTCCAACTTGATTGTAATCGAAACACATAACATCGTTATTACCTTCATTCCTCCAACTTTGTCTTGGTAATTCATGAAAACAAAATCTAGCTATATGACCCTTCTTGTGGAAATTGTAGCATGTAATGTCTCTATATTGATATGAGAGATCACACCTTCCATTTTTAATGGAAATTTAGTTTGACTGTACTTTTACAGTCCCTAGCTCTATGACCCAAGATATTGCAAGAATATTAAACACCATTGAAGGTTATTTCATACCTAGATGCATTGGGATGCCTTATGATGTTCCTTTGAGTCTTTTTATCCTCCTTAGCTTCAGAAGGTCCATGACTTGATTCAACATGCATCTCTTCCTTCTTATATTCTTCCTTGAAACCCAAACTTTTCTTATCATTAGAGTGTCTTTGGCTGCTCAAAAAATCATCTAAGTTGCTCTTTAACTTCTCAAACATTTGATACATATTCAATTTGCTTTATGTATTCTCTAATTATGACTTTAGTAATATTATTATTCCTTCCAACTAAGTTATATGAGAGAGAGCTAAAAATATCACCTCATCCTTTCACTTTGTTCTATATCATTTTTTTCTTTCAAAAGAGTCGAACCTTGTGATTTTTGTACTAACACATGTAGATAATACCAATATGCATTGAAACTAAATAAATGGTGGGCAATTCTTATCCAATTTGATGTAACATGCCAATCAAGCCACCGTGAAACATTGTGGAAAAATTTTTGTAATTTCTTCTTCTTCTAGATGAAAATTTTATTGTGTATCCTTTATATTTTTATTGACCTCCAGTATTTTTAGGTCCACCTTAACTCTAAATTTGAGCTCCATGTTGTTTAATTCATTTTGACATAGGCAGTTCATTCCCATGCCTTATGTTTAGTTTTTAAGTTTTAGTGTTTTTCTCAAGATCTACCATTGTAAGATTTTGAAAATTAATGATGGAATTTATCTTGTTGAAATATATATCTCATATATGCCCTTTAGGTGGTTGAGACACATTTATACTAATGTAACACTCTTGCAAAAAGTAGTACATGTTAAGTGACACAATATTATATAGACCATGTCAAAAATCACTTGAAAAGCATTCAAATCTCTTTGAACAATTCCATTGGGATTAGTTACATTTTGTTCTCCTTAAATTTCTTAATTTCATATCTAAACTTATTCTAGTTTTACATGATGACTCTTCTTTTAAATTATTATTTTGTATTTTTCTATTTCTTGTAAGATGCTGATGTTGATTGTTGTATCCTCTCACCTGTTATTATTTTGTGCAGCTTTTTGTCAATTGACATCCATTACATCTTGAGATGCACTATCTAGTGTTTTGAGAACATGATATATGGATATTGAAATCACTTCTTTGTAATCAATGTTAACATTAACAATCAGTCAATGAGAGTTCCTTTGAGATGCTTCACGATGAATTTCTTCTCTATGTTGTCTTTCTACCTAAATCAATTCATTTGAATGCATTTGCATGTGTAATATTTTTCTTTATACATATTTCTCATGTTGAGATGTTTGTGCACATATCAATATCATTTAATATAACATGTTGTATATTTTTATTTCAATTCTACAGGATTCACTGATTTAGGAAAATGGCAATTAAAAAGGGAAGCTCGGGAGAAAATCTATTCCAACCCCTCCTAGTAGTGAATCTTTTGGAATTCAAAAAATAACATTTTATTTTGAGAAACCATCTAAGGAAACCCATCCTTCTCTAGCAAGACCAACACAATCAAGGGATAATGATTACATTCAAAATGAAACTCAGAATGAGTTCATTTTTATTCAATGCCTAATGTTGTCAATGACGAAAACAATGAAATGCCTCCACTTGAAGACGTTCCATTGAATGATGTTGAGTTTGAAATTGCACCACCTACCCAATTGAATGAATATGACACTTTGCATCAAATGCCCAATTGAGTGTTGCAGGTGAAACTTCTGGAAGTCAACAAATTTTAAATTCCACCATGGTAAATACTCTCACAGACACCTATTTTTGGAAGAAAGAGGAAGGAAAGAAAATGGGACTTGGGAAGGAGTTTCAGGTTAGATTGGGTTTCTAAGTTTCCATTTATAGAACTTTTTGAAAATGTGAATCAAGTTGAACCTTCCAAAGAATGCAAATGTATAATCTATAGCTATAAATTCGGCAGGGACAATGTAACACCCTCGACAACTGATATATTCCTCTTTTGCATTCAAGTGTTGACATGTGATTTTCTGGATAAAGATGTGTTCTTTTGACTGTTGAAGATCATGCTTGATAAGGATAAATCTTTTCTATTCTTAAAATCATTAGATTGAAATTATATGGTTGTCAAGAATTCATTTTCACTTTAGAAAGATGAGTTGTAATCTGGTTTTAAGAGTTATAGACTTATTTCTTCTTCTAACTCATCCTTGGATCAATTTCAGTGATCCAAGGAATGTTTCAAGTCTTCTTCATAGACTGAATGGTAAAATTGGCATTCAATAGTTTAAGGAACATAGAAGACTGAATTTTGCATGATACTAATTCTTGGTCTTGTTGCAATGTGTTTTCATTTAGTTGTATGTTTGTGCCTGGGTCTTTGGTGATTTGTTTGTTGAAGATCATGCTTGATAAGGATAAATCTTTTCTATTCTTAAAATCATTAGACTGAAATTATATGGTTGTCAAGAATTCATTTTCACTTTGGAAAGATGAGTTGTAATATGGTTTTAAGAGTTGCAGACTTATTTCTTCTTCTGACTCATCCTTGGATCAATTTCAGTGATCCAAGGAATGTTTCAAGTCTTCTTCATAGACTGAATGGTAAAATTGACATTCAATAGTTTAAGGAACATAGAAGACTGAATTTTGCATGATACTAATTCTTGGTCTTGTTGCAATGTGTTTTCATTTAGTTGTATGTTTGTGCCAGGTCTTTGGTGATTGATCTTGGTGGGACATTAAGGACTTAAGAAAAATTCAATTCTCTGTGGAGAAGTTTGGAGTCCTAAAAATCTAAGGACTATCCTAATGGTAACCTAAGCTAGGTAAGAATAGCTATGTTCTAGCTATGTTTATTTATTGGAATTCTGTTCTAACCTAAGCCTCTTATTCTTATTGTGGGGTTGGCATCCTAACCTAAGTGTTACACTAAGAAAATAAGGAAAGAGTTACTAAGGGGATACTAAGATATTTTAGTTACTACCTAATACTATAGGTTTGTGATTTGAACCTAACCTAACGTGGGATTCTAATGGCTAATTTTCTAAGGCCTATGTTGGTAATTGTTAAATTAACCTAAGTTCTATTTGAATCTAACCTAAACTAAAGGGAACCTAAAGGGGTTGCATGACATAAGGCGACGGTTCTAATGGCATTTAAATGATTTGAAAGGGGTTTAAATGAAGAAGTACTACCAGATTTGGTAGAGGGCCAGTGGACTTGGTGGAGGCCTACGTGGAAACTCCACTAATAGATGGAATTGTATTTTTGTGTTGATTTGGCATTCACCAGATTTAGGAGGTGGTGGCAAGGAAATATAAGTGGGAATTTTGGATTGAATGGAATTTATGAGCCTCGGTCTTCACGTGCAAACCATCTTGGAAACATAGGAGGTGGGTTTGTAGGAGGTCATTTGGTTTTTCTTGCATGGCAGATTTTTCTCTACATGGAGCTAACTGGTTCTTCAAACCAACAGTTCGAATTTCACTTCAAAGGTATTTTTGGTTTCTTTGGCCTAATTTTGATCGAAGGAAATTATTTGAGGTGAAGGAGGAAGAGATGTTTGATTTTTGATCTGTCTTGGAGGAGAAAAAGAGTTGGAAGCTCGGATGGAAGTCTCCTTCGATTTGGTGGAAGCACTATCAGGCATGATAGGCTCTAACTATTAAAATTATTTGCATTCTTCTAAATGAATCATTAGAACAACTCTTATCTCATGAGATTCTTGTTTTCTTGCCTGTCTGGTTATTTTTCTTGCTGGGTTTTATGGATCCTTGTGTGTTTGATTTGAATCCATGGAAAAATGGTATTGTTTGGAAACTGGCTTTCTGTGCTAAGTTTTACGACCTGCATGCAAGTAAAAATGGTATTAGAACTTGTTTTGTATCTCTGTTTTACTCTCTAGATCTTGTATTCGATGGTTATGTGCATTGAACTGACTTTCATGACAATAAAAGCATATGAGCTTAGGGAAACTTGGGTTCTATTTTTATTGCTTTTGGGTTGCGATCTTTGGATGTAGACTTGAGTTGAAACTTTGTGTTTTGTTTAAGCTTGTGTTGGAGCTTCGCTTTGCTTAGAACCAATGTTTAGAAAACTCGTGCTTGTTGAACTATTTCTTGGAGTTCATTTTTACTGCTATTACACACATTATCTTGTTAGTATAGTTCTAAATGTTTGTGTTTGAAGCTCAGGTTCATCTCTGTACTTATATTTAACACTTGAGTGTTATGGACTCATATTTGGGTCGATTCATTTGAACTTGTCCTGGTATTTTGTATTGGGTTATTCTTTAGTAATGAATGAGTTATAGCTCTTTACTGGAGTGAATACTCACTAGGGAACTGTGTGGGAACTTGTTTGAGTTGTTTAAATATCTCTTTTGAGCTTTGGAACTAGAAACGTCTTAAGGAATGTTGAAATTTTGTCTTGTTTTTGACTGTATCAACTTCTTGAGATAGTATGAGCATGGGAATTTGAGGAAGTGTTATCTCCCCACTGTTTGGAAGAAACCCACATCTAGGTTGACTGTATTAGTTTGTACTAAGGCACCACTATCATAATTTCATGGTTGTGAAGTTCTGTTTTGATGTTCCATTCTTGTTGCTTTGGAATTTAAGACCGAGACAACTTTTGTATTGGGTGTTTTGGATTCTAGCTCTCCCTCTCTTCTGTCTCTTTAACTAAATCAGGTCTTAGTAGTAGATTTGGGTTATTACCTTGGACATTGATATGATTAGAAAGGATCCCTTCTCTGTTTAGTTGTATTGAGTTTGATTCCTTTGAATCATGAATGGTTTACTTTTTGTATTATTTGGTGAAGCATTTGTGAGACTTCAATCTTGGGTTTGTGGCTAACTCTAAACCTTATCATTATTGTTTTGAGATGCTATTCTCGATTGAAACAGTGAATAGACCTTGGCTTCTCTTTGAGAAAGAATATATATATATATATATATATATATTTTGTGTGTGTGTGTGTGTATTATTTTGTGAATAGTATATTGATTCGGGTCTGCAGTGTGCTTTCATCCTGAATTAGTTTGAAACCTGAAACTTCTTTTCGGTTGAAACGATACAATTTGTCATTGGTTCTCTTTTATTTGAGTTACTATCCTTCTGTCCCTGGATATGCTCGTAGTTTGAACTTGTCTGTACTTGAATATCTTTCAAGATGGAGATTTCTTTTGATTTGTTGGTCTACCTTATCGAACCATTGATAAAATAATGTTGAGAATTAGTAGCCAAGAGGGTTCTATTGTTAAGTAAACTTATGATTATGGGTTTGACTGTTTTTTTCTAGTCTTCTCTAGTTATTGTGGAAAAGAGTAGGTTTGTCTCTTGTACTCTTTATCTTTTGTGAAGATCATGAGTAGATATTAACTCCTCTTCGGGGCTGCTAGGTTTGTGAACACTATTTTTTTATTTTATTGATAACTTCTAACATGAAGAGTTGGAATTGGAATTGTATATGGACTGTTATTGTTTTCCTTACCTTCTTGTTTGGTTATGGAATTCTGTTAATGTATATTCTAATGATTGAATGTGTAATATTGTTATCCGGAAAGGAACAGGTAACTCATGTTATTATCTTGTCTGTTTTCTCTGATGTTATAGGTTTGGGTTGAGTTTATAATGGTTATTTCTTAGGATATAGATGAATCATCCCTGAAGGAACCATGTTGTATAAATTTATTTTGTCTCTTAGAAAAGATAAATGTGGTATTCTATTAGGATAGAATTATGAAATAATGGGATGGAAGGTTTGGTTTTTTTTTTCTAGCCATTGATAGTATTAAAAGAACTTTAAGATCTTAGGCTAGATATTGTTTATTATATTATGCTTTTCTCTTTAAAGATGATCTTGAATTATTAATTACTTCCTTTCTTTTTGTTATCACTTATGCTGATTGTATGATGATTTAATTATCTCATTAAAGCAATGTTTCTTTAATGATACAATTAGTGGAATGCACTTCATTTTAATGATTAGTGCTTATCATGCTCAGTTCATTGAACTGACCCGTGCTAGCTATTTTTGTAGATGGACGACTTAAGTGGTAAAAGAAGGAAAAAACTTATATGATGCATTGGCTGATATATGTATAATTCTTAGTAAAGAATTCTGATTCATTCTTTTGTTGTATTGTAAAGAAAAGTTGTATACTTTATAGAATGAGGGTTGTTGTTATGTAGTTGCCTAAAGGGCATAGTCTTGTAAATTTTATAAGTTGTAATGATGAATTATGAGTTGTGTTTTATTTGCATGGGTTGTGAAAATTATCTCGTACTTTTATAAAGAAGATGAAAGTTCCATCATGTTGATATTCTTTATATTATGTTATGCTTATCTTGTTATCTTTGATAAAATGGATAATGGGAATTAGTTCAATTTCCCCTATAATGAAGCAACTTGTTGAGTTGCATAATATGATGTGTTTATCTAAACAATTTAACATAATAAGGTGATGCATAATGAACATGCATTAAGAAATATGGACATTGGGAATGATATACCCTAATACTTAATCATGTAGAGAAAGATTCTTTCTCTCTCTCAAATGAATATAAACCTAAAAGGTTTGGAAGTATGATTACTATTTATTAGACTTCATTTAGTATGAAGTCTACTTTAATTAGTTATATGTGGTTGTTAAACCTTCTTGAAAGTTAAAGAACATTTAAAAATAAACTTATGATATCGCTGTCCTATTTTGGTTAATTGCTGGTTTAACTGAGAAAACGAACATTAAAAGCAACCATAAGTTTAACAAAGTTCTTTAATACTCGATTGATACAAGTATACAATAAGAACTTATGGAGTGTTGGATTAGGGTTTAACAGGTTGTTGTAGTCAAGACATAATCCAAATTAACAACGTATTAACAATCTCCTTGGGGTATGTACATCTCGATGAGGCAGTTTCTGTAGGATGTTGGCACATGCCAACTACAGGGTTGTACTTTTGAGAAGACTTGGGTCTTCTTGAGAATACAACATTTTAGTTGACATGTGGCATCACCCTTCGCATTGATCATCTAGATCTACACACAATAAGAACTCGGACTTGAACTTAGTTTCTCTCTAGGTCAGGATAGGAGCATATTTAGGATAGGAATTAGCTCCCAATGGCTCAGGGTACCTTGGAAAATATGGTCTACTTAGGTCAAACGAGTATGCCCATCTACCCTAGGCCATTATGAGCGTCTTCCTATAATAAGTTATGTTTCTATCTAGGGCTAGGGTTAAACCTGGGACAAGTGGACTGACGGTAGTCAATAAAGAC
The DNA here is from genome assembly GCA_018340775.1 of Taxus wallichiana var. yunnanensis. Classification (NCBI taxonomy): domain Eukaryota; kingdom Viridiplantae; phylum Streptophyta; class Pinopsida; order Cupressales; family Taxaceae; genus Taxus; species Taxus wallichiana. The sequence goes on along the minus strand of CM031238.1, from coordinate 377,665,875 downwards.
CAATCATGATAATAGAGGAGTGAGGTGAAGGACGTATTCCAATATGACGAGTATGCCATCTAGGAATAGTGACATACATAGTATGTTGTAAATATTTGGCCAAAGTATCGCAAGTTATTGGTTGCATTGTCCTATGTCACCAAGTTTAAAACAACATGATATCAGATGAATATTGGTAATAGATATTCAGATATGTTCTTTAAATAGATCACTCGAGTTACCGGTGTAGGGTAGAAAGACTAGGTATACGAAGTATATGATATGTATTCAATACATAAGATAACATAAATAGATCGGTAGCTTACTAAGTTATGGAATGAATAGATCGGTGGATCACCGAGTCATTACAACTACATATGGTTATCTATTTGAATTCAATTGGCATGGAATGTTTGTTCTAAATAATGCTTTATTTAGAATAGTGAACATTATATATATAAAAAAATTTCCCTTGTTTCTAAAGTCTTAAAATGGGAATGTTACATCTTGGTATCAGAGCTGAAGGTTGTAGCTCTTGGACCTATTGTGTCCATAATCGATGAAAATTTAAATTTTCTTGTAACAAAAAATGGTGAGAACAAGAGGAAATGTTGCAAATAACCCTCCGCCTGAGGAAGGAGCAACAATTTCTCGAAACTTGATGAGATCCTTGCTTCCCTGTTAGACACAAGAGATCGTTTGGCTATAATTGAACAACAAGTAATGGGTAATGAGGAGGAAGAAGAAGCTGATAACAATAATCATCCACCTTTAGGGGAAAACACCAATGTGGGTGTTGATAATAACAATGTTAACATACCTGTTCATTCTGAGAACAAAAAGGCTAGGCTAGCAGCTGAACTCACTAATGACATAAAAAGGATAAGTCCACCCAAGTTTGATGACACCACATTAGGAGATGGAGATGAGAATTGGCTCAGTGAAATGGAGAAATAATTTGCAATAAGGAATTTCTCAGAAGAAACAAAGGCGATATGGGGAGCATATCAGCTTTCTCACGAAGCATCTTTGTGGTGGGACAGCCATAAGGATGAGTTGAACATTGATGAAGCCAATATCACATGGGACCAATTTAAAGGTTACTTTAGGCAACGATGGCTGCCACAACTCTACTATGATCAGAAAATGACTGAATTCTAGAACTTAGCTCAAGGAAAGCTAATTGTAACTGAGTATTGGGAGCAATTTACAAAACTCCTTAAGTATGTGCCTCAATACCAAATTGATGAGAAGTTTAGGATATAAAAATTCATCATGGGATTGAATCCCGTTATAGGGGGAGAGGTGGATGTTCACAACCCAACCACGATGGAAGGGGTTGTTGAAAAATCCATAAGGCAAGAATATAAATTAAAGGCAATTTCTACTCACAAGGAGGAAGTAAGGAAGAAAAATCCCAACTCCTCTTCATCATCTCTTGTACCCAAGAAAGGACCATGAAAGAAATTTGGAATGAAAATTAAGTTTTCATCTGATACTAATAAGAAAGCAGCAACAAACAAGTTTGTTGGTAATGCACGGAACAACTTTGCTAAGAACAATAATAACGGGCAGAAGTCCTATGGGGTTGAACGATAACTCTAAGGCTGAAAATAAACCTGAGCCTAGGAAGGGACCTATAGGAGGCTGTTATAACTATGGAAAAGATCATTACATGAATCAATGTCCTTTGAAGAAGGATGATCGTAATTAGTAGCACAAGATACACACTACAGTAGCTGACAAGAAGGATGAGAAACAGGCCAAACCTATAGAAGTTGGGTAAGTTATTTGGCTTACCTATAACTATTATTTTTGATATCGGAGCTACTTAATGTTTATTTTCTAGAAAATTAGCATCAAAATTAAAAAGAAAAGCTAGAAAAATGGTATGTGCATAAAGTATGGGAACAATGTTATTCATACGGTTAGTATGTGTCTTGTTGGAGCAGTCCTTGATTTACCTAACTTTTCCACTGAGTTTGATCTTTATGTTGCACCTATGGGGCCTTATAATGTAATCATAGGTGTTAATTGGTTAGCAAAACATAAGGCTAAAGTGGGCTATTATTAAAAACACATTAGTTGTTTAGATGACTTGAAAAAAATAGTAGAGATTCAGGGTGTGAAACGTGAGATTTCTGTTAGAAAACTGTCAGCTATGTAACTTAAAAGGGCCAAAAATAAAGGATGTACCTTATATGTAGTAAAAATTACTGAATCAATAGAATAGAGTAGCGATATTATGGAATGATATCCGTTGTTACAAAACTTCAGTGACGTATTTCTAGAAGAATTACCAAGTCTTCCACCCAAAAGGGAATTTGATTTTACAATTGAGATCAAGCTGAAAATGAACCTATTTCTAAAGCATCGTATCGAATGACTACTACTGAGAACTAGTAGAGCTTAAGGCTCATTTGCATGAAATTTTGTCCCAAGGTTTGATTAGACCAAGTGTTTCACCTCTCGGGGAGCACATGTAATTTTTATGAAAAAGAAAGATGGAACACTTAGATTGTGCATTGATTACGGGATGTTAAACAAGGCAATAATCAAGAATAGATACCCACTCCCTAGGATTGATGATTAATTTGATCGGATGTGTGGAGCATCGGTATATTCTAAGATATATATTTGATCTAGATACCATCAATTGTTAATTAAGGATGATGATATTCATAAAACAACTTTTAGAATAAGGTATGGACATTATGAGTTCACAGTTTTACCTTTTGGATTAACTAATGCACCTAGAAATTTTATGAATTTAATGAATAATATCTTCCAAGAATACTTGGACAAATTTTTGCTCATATTCTTGGATGACATTCTCATATATTCAAAAATTATTGAGGAACACCATGAGCATTTGAATATAGTTTTGGGAATATTAAGAAAGAGACGATTATTTGGTAAGTTGTCTAAATGTTCTTTCTATGACATAGAAGTACACTATTTGGGACATGTAATAAGTAAATATGGAATTGCTTATAGATCCTTCAAAAATTATAGCTATAACAGAGTGGCCTACACCTAAGAATGTACATGAAGTTAGAAGCTTCATGGGACTTGTTGGATACTATAGGAAATTTGTAAAAGATTTTTCTAAGATAGTTACACCAATAACTTCCTTACAGAAGAAGGATAAAAAGTTTGTTTGGAGTGAGAAATGTGAAATTGCATTTAAAACCTTGAAGGAATAGTTAACTTCAGCACCTATTCTTGCAGTACTAGATCCTAATGGATATTTTATGGTGGTAACTGATGCATCAGGTGAAGGTCTAGGAGGTATTTTGTTACAAAATGGTCATGTCATAGCTTATGAAAGTAGAAAACTAAAGTTACATGAGTTGAATTATGCTCCACATGATTTAGAGCTTGTTTCCATTGTTCATGCACTACAAGTTTGGAGACATTACCTGCTTGGTAAACCTTTTGAATTGAAAAATGATCACCTTAGACTGAAGTATATCTTCACTCAGCCAAATCTTAATGCAAGACAATGAAGGTGGTTAGAGTTTTTGTCCCAATATGATTTTGACATTAGTTATATTAAGGGTAAAGAAAATAGAGTGGCGGATGCTCTAAGTCATAGGAAGCACATTTCTGCTCTTATAACGTTAAGAACTTAGTTTAAGGATGAAGTAAAAAGTGTAATGGAATCTGACTCTTACTTTCAGCAAGTAAAAGCAACACTTGCTGTAGATTCGAATGATTTGAGGTATAAAGGTTTTCACTTTGATAAAGAAGGAATCTTATGATTTGAAAACAGAGTCTATGTACCTTCACTAAATGATTTGAGAAAGAAATTGTTAGTAGAATTTCATAATTCACCTTTTTCTGGACACCCTAGCATTACAAAAATGCTTGCTGATATAAAATAGCAATATTTCTAGAAAGGAATGAAAAAGGATGTTCTAGACTTTGTGACACATTGCCTTGAATGTCAATGTGTTAAGGCGGAACATATGCACCCAACCGGTTTGTTGTATCCTCATAGCATACCACAGTACAAATGACAAGTAATAAGCATGGATTTTTACAAGGGTTACCTATGTCAAGAAATAAGCATGATGTTATTTTAGTAGTTGTGGATAAAATAACAAAAGTAGCCCATTTTATTGCTGGGAATCGAAGGATGATTCTCCTATTTTGGCAAGAAGATTTATACATGAAATTTTTAGATTACATGGAGTACCTAAGTTAATCATTTCAGATAGAGATCCTAGAATGACGTCAAGATTTTGGCAAACACTTAATGCAGCTTTAGGGACTAAGCTGAATTTTAGTTTTGCGTATCATCCGAAAACGGATGGATAGACTGAAAGAGTAAATCAAGTTTTAGAAGATATGTTACGGATGTATTGCATGGATCAACAGTATAAGTGGGAAGAGTACCTTCCATTAGTTGAATTCACATACAATAATACATATCATGCTTCTCTTAAGATGGCACCTTTCGAGGCATTATACGGAAGAAAATACAGAACCCTGTTAGTTGGGACAACATAGAGGATAGAGAGGTAATTGGACCTGAAATTCTTACTGAAATGGAACAACAAGTTAAATTGATTCGTGAATGCTTGAAAGAAGTAGCAGATAGGCAAAAGAGTTATGCTAACTTAAAGAGGGTTGATAGGAAATTTGAACTTGGTGAGAAAGTCTTTCTTTGGGTTAAACCGAAAAAGAGTTCTATAACTTTTGGCAAGGCTACCAAGTTATCACCTCATTATGTGGGACCTTTTGAGATAGTTGAAGTAATCAACCCTGTAGCTTATCGTTTAGCATTACCTCTTGCTTTATCATGAATGCATGATGTTTTCCATATTTCTTTTCTTAAGAAATATGTTTCAAATTTATCACACATGTTAAATTGGAATTCCTTATAGGTCCAAGACCCATGAATAATCATGGTTAAACCCATATGAGTGCTTGAAACTCGCCAGTTGCATTTGAGAAATCGTGAGATAAGTCAATGCAAGGTCTAATGGGACCAGTTTAATGAAGAAAGTGTAACTTGGGAAAACCTTGAGGATATGAAAACTACTTTTCCATATCTATTTGAACAGGATTGATTCTATTGACTGATAAAAACGTGTGATTTTATCTTTGTAATACAATAAGTATGCCAGTTTTGGGTAGATATTTATTTATTTTGAATAAACAACTATATAATGTTGATTTCTGGAACTTAATTAATGCTGATATGTTTTTGACATATGGTAAGAAAAGTGAATAGGATGATTTTTCCTTGATGCAATCTGTTAAAAATGAGATAATCATCGGGACGATGATTCTTTTAAGAGGAAGCATGTAACACCCTCGACAACTGATATATTCCTCTTTTGCATTCAAGTGTTGACATGTGATTTTCTGGATAAAGATGTGTTCTTTTGACTGTTGAAGATCATGCTTGATAAGGATAAATATTTTCTATTCTTAAAATCATTAGACTGAAATTATATGGTTGTCAAGAATTCATTTTCACTTTGGAAAGATGAGTTACAATCTAGTTTTAAGAGTTGCAAACTTATTTCTTCTTCTGACTCATCCTTGGATCAATTTCAGTGATCCAAGGAATGTTTCAAGTCTTCTTCATAGACTGAATGGTAAAATTGACATTCAATAGTTTAAGGAACATAGAAGACTGAATTTTTCATGATACTAATTCTTGGTCTTGTTGCAATGTGTTTTCATTCAGTTGTATGTTTGTGCTCGGGTCTTTGGTGATTGATCTTGGTGGGACATTAAGGACTTAAGAAAAATTCAATTCTCTGTGGAGAAGTTTGGAGTCCTAAAAATCTAAGGACTATCCTAACGGTAACCTAAGCTAGGTAAGAACAGCTATGTTCTAGCTATGTTTATTTATTGGAATTCTGTTCTAACCTAAGCCTCTTATTCTTATTGTGGGGTTGGCATCCTAACCTAAGCGTTATGCTAAGAAAATAAGGGAAGAGTTACTAAGGGGATACTAAGCTATTTTAGCTACTACCTAATACTAAAGGGTTGTGATTTGAACCTAACCTAAGGTGGGAATTCTAATGGCTAATGTTCTAAGACCTATGTTGGTAATTGTTAAATTAACCTAAGTTCTATTTGAATCTAACCTAAACTAAAGGGAACCTAAAGGGGTCGCATGACATAAGGGTGATGGTTCCAATGGCATTTAAATGATTTGAAAGGGGTTTAAATGAAGAAGTACTGCTAGATTTGGTAGAGGGCTAGTGGACTTGGTGGAGGCCTACGTGGAAACTCCACTAATGGATGGAATTGTGTTTTTGTGTTGATTTGGCATTCGCCAAATTTAGGAGGTGGTGGCAAGGAAATATAAGTGGGAATTTTTGATTGAATGGCATTTATGAGCCTCGGTCTTCATGTGCAAACCATCTTGGAAACATAGGAGGTGGGTTTGTAGGAGGTCATTTGGTTTTTCTTGCATGGCGGATTTTGCTCTGCATGGAGCTAACTAGTTCTTTGAACCAATAGTTCAACTTTCACTTCAAAGGTATTTTTGGTTTCTTTGGCCTAATTTTGATCGAAGGAAAGTATTTGAGGTGAAGGAGGAAGAGATGTTTTATTTTTGATCTGTCTTGGAGGAGAAAAAGAGTTGGAAGCTCGGCTGGAAGTCTCCTTTGATTTGGTGGAAGCACTATCAGGCATGATAGGCTCTAACTATTAAAATTATTTGCGTTCTTCTAAATGAATCATTAGAACAACTCTGCTCTCATGAGATTCTTGTTTTCTTTCCTATCTGGTTATTTTTCTTGCTGGGTTTTATGGATCCTTGTGTGTTTGATTTGAATCCATGGAAAAATGGTATTGTTTGAAATTGGCTTTCTATGCTAAGTTTTACAACCTGCATGCAAGTAAAAATGGTATTAGAACTTATTCTGTATCTCTATTTTACACTATAGATCTTATATTCAACGGTTATGTGCATTGAATTTACTTTCGTGATAATAAAAGCATATGAGCTTAAGGAAACTAGGGTTATGTTTTTATTGCTTCTGGGTTGTGATCTTTGGATGTAAACTCGAGTTGAAACTTTGTGTTTTGTTTGAGATTGTGTTGGAGCTTCGCTTTGCTTAGAACCAATGTTTAGAAAACTCGTGCTTGTTGAACTGTTGCTTGGAGTTCATTTTTAGCACTGTACACACATTATCTTGTTAGTATAGTTCTAAATGTTTGTGTTTGAAGCTCAGGTTCGTCTCTGTACTTTTGTTTAACACTTGAGTGTTATGGACTCGTATTTGGGTCGATTCATTTGAATCTATCCTGGTATTTTGTATTGGGTTATTCTTTAGTAATGACTAAGTTATAGCTCTTTACTGGAGTGAATACTCACCAGGGAACTGTGTGGGAACTTGTTTGAGTTGTTTAAATCTCTCTTTTGAGCTTTGGAACTGGAAACGTCTTAAGGAATGTTGAACTTTTGTCTTGTTTTTTACTGTATCGACTTCTTGAGATAGTATGAGCATGGGAATTTGAGGAAGTGTTATCTCCCCGCTGTTTGGAAGAAACCCATGTCTAGGTTGATTGTATTAGTTTGTACTAAGGCACCACTGTCATAATTTCATGGTTGTGAAGTTCTATTTTGATGTTCCGTTCTTGTTGCTTTGGAATTTAAGACCGAGAAGACTTCTGTATTGAGCGTTTTGGATTCTAGCTCTCCCTCTCTTTTGTCTCTTTGACTAAATCAGGTCTTAGTAGTAGATTTGGGTTATCACCTTAGACATTCTTAGACATTGATATGATTAGAAAGGGTCCCTTCTCTGTTCAGCTGCATTGAGTTTTATTCCTTTGAATCACGAATGGTTTAATTTTTGTATTATTTGGTGAAGCATTTGTGAGACTTCAATCTTGGGTTCGTGGCTAACTTTGAACCTTATTGTTATTGTTTTGAGATGTTATTCTCAACTGAAATAGTGAATAGACCTTGGTTTCTCTTTGAGAAATAAAATATGTATATATATATATATATCTGTGTGTGTGTGTGTATTCTTTTGTGAATGGTATATTGATTCGAGTCTGTAGTGTGTTTTCATCCTGAATTAGTTTGAAAATAGAACTTCTTGTTTAGTTGAAATGATACAATTTATCATTGGTTCTCTTTTATTTGAGTTACTATCCTTCTATCCTGGATATGCTCGTAGTTTGAACTTTTCTGTACTCGAATCTCTTTCGAGATGGAGATTTCTTTTGATATGTTAGTCTACCTTGTTGAACCATTGATAAAATAATGTTGAGAATTAGTAGCCAAGAGGGTTTTGTTGTTAAGTAAACTTATACTTATGGGTTTGACTATGTTGTTGACTAGTCTTGCCTAGTTTTTATTGAAAAGAGTAGGTTTGTCTCTTGTACTCTTTATCTTTTGTGAAGATCATGAGTAGAGATTAACTCCTCTTTCGTCTTGCTAGGTTTTGAACATTGTTGTTTGTTATTTGATTGATAACTTCTAACATGAAGAGTTGGAATTGGGATTGTAGATGGATTGTTCTAGTTTTCCTTACCTTCTTGTTTGGTTATGGAATTCTATTGATGTGTGTGTGTGTGTGTGTGTGTGTGTGTGTGTGTGTGTGTGTGTGTGTGTGTGTGTGTGTGTGTGTGTGTGTGTGTGTGTGTGTGTGTATTCTTTTGTGAATGGTATATTGATTCGGGTCTGCAGTGTGCTTTCATCCTGAATTAGTTTGAAACTAGAACTTCTTGTTTAGTTGAAATGATACGATTTATCATTGGTTCTCTTTTATTTGAGTTACTATCCTTCTATCCCTGGATATGCTCGTAGTTTGAACTTTTCGTACTCGAATCTCTTTTGAGATGGAGATTTCTTTTGATCTGTTGGTCTACCTTGTCGAACCATTGATAAAATAATGTTGAGAATTAGTAGCCAAGAGGGTTCTGTTGTTAAGTAAACTTATACTTATGGGTTTGACTGTTGTTTTCTAGTCTTGCCTAGTTTTTGTGGAAAAGAGTAGGTTTGTCTCTTGTACTCTTTATCTTTTGTGAAGATCATGAGTAGAGATTAACTCCTCTTCGGGGCTGCTAGGTTTGTGAACACTGTTGTTTGTTATTTGATTGATAACTTCTAACATGAAGAGTTGGAATTGGAATTGTAGATGGATTGTTCTAGTTTTCCTTACCTTCTTGTTTGGTTATGGAATTCTATTGATGTATATTCTAATGACTGAATGTGTAATATTGTTATCCCGGAAAGGAACAGGTAACTCATGTTATTATCTAGTCTATTTTCTCTGATGTTATAGGTTTGGGTTGAGTTTATAATGGTTCTTTCTTAGGATATAGATGAATCATCCTGAAGGAACCATGTTGTATACATTTATTTTGTCTCTTAGAAAAGATAAATGTGGTATTCTATTAGGATAGAATTATGAAATAATGGGATGGCAGGTTTGGTTGTTTGTTTTCTAGCCATTGATAGTATTAAAAGAACTTTAAGATCTTAGGCTAGATATTGTTTATTATATTATGCTTTTCTCTTTAAAGATGATCTTGAATTATTAAGTACTTCCTTTCTTTTTGTTATCACTTATGCTGATTGTATGATGATTTAATTATCTCATTAAAGCAGTGTTTCTTTAATGATACAATTAGTGGAATGCACTTCATTTTAATGATTAGTTCTTATCATGCTCAGTTCATTGAATTGACCCGTGCTAGCTATTTTTGCAGATGGATGACTTAAGTGGTAAAAGAAGGCAAAAATTATATGATGCATTGGCTGATATATGTATAATTCTTAGTAAAGAATTCTGACTCATTCTTTTTTTGTATTGTAAAGAAAAGTTGTATACTTTATAGAATGAAGGATGTTGTTATGCAGTTTCCTAAAGGGCATAGTCTTGTAAATTTTATAAGTTGTAATGATGAATTGTGAGTTGTGTTTTATTTGCATGGGTTGTGAAAATTATCTCGTACTTTTATAAAGAAGATGAAAGTTCCATCATGTTGATATTCTTTATATTATGTTATGCTTATCTTATTATCTTTGATAAAATGGATAATGGGAATTAGTTCAATTTCCCCTATAATGAAGCAACTTGTTGAGTTGCATAATATGATGTGTTTATCTAAACAACTTAACATAATAAGGTGATGCATAATAAGAAATATGGACATTGGGAATGATATACCCTAATACTTAATCATGTAGAGAAAGATTCTTTCTCTCTCTCAAATGAATATAAACCTAAAAGGTTTGGATGTATGATTACTATTTATTAGACTTCATTTAGTATGAAGTCTACTTTAATTAGTTATATGCGGTTGTTAAACCTTCCTGAAAGTTAAAGAACATTTAAAAAGAAACTTATGATATCGCTGTCCTATTTTGGTTAATTATTGGTTTAACTGAGAAAATGAACATTAAAAGCAACCATAAGTTTAAAAATTTATTTAATACTCTATTGATACAAGTATACAATAAGAACTTATGGAGTGTTGGATTAGGGTTTAGCAGGGTTGTTGTAGTCAAGACATAATCCAAATTAACAACGTATTAACAATCTCCTTGGGGTATGTACATCTCGATGAGGTAGTTTTATGTAGGATGTTGGCACATGCCAACTATAGGGATATAATTTCGAGAAGACTTGGGTCTTCTCAAGAATACAACATTGTAGTTGACATGTGGCATCACCCTTCTACATTGATCATCCAGATCTACACACAATAAGAACTCGGACTTGAACTTAGTTTCTCTCTAGGTCAGGATAGGAGCATATTTAGGATAGGAATTAGCTCCCAATGGCTCAGGGTACCTTGGCACATATGGTTGACTTAGGTCAACTAAGTATGCCCATCTACCCTAGGCCATTGTGAGCATCTTCCTATAATAAGTTATGTTTCTATCTAGGGCTAGGGTTAAACCTAGGACAAGTGGACTGATGGTAGTCAGTAAAGACCAATCATGATAATAGAGGAGTGAGGTGAAGGACATATTCCAATATGACAAGTATGTCATCTAGGAATAGTGACATACACGGTATGTTGTAAATCTTTGGCCAAAGTATCATAAGCTGCTAGTTGCGTTGTCTTATGTCACCAAGTTTAAAACAATGTGATATCAGATGAATATTGGTAATAGATATTCAGGTATGTTCTTTAAACAGATCATCCGATGACTGGTGTAGCATAGAAAGACTAGGTATATGAAGTATACGATATGTATTCAATACATAAGATAACATAAATAGATCGGTAGCTTACTGAGTTATGGAATGAATAGATCGGTGGATCATTGAGTCATTACAACTACATATGGTTATCTATTTGAATTCGATTGGCATGGAATGTTTGTTTTGAATAATGCTTTATTTAGAATAGTGAACATTATATAAAAAAATTCCCTTGTTTCTAAAGTCTTAAAATGGGAATGTTACGAGACAATATAATGCAAATTAAGCTGAAACTATTGAGAAGTATGTAGGAAAGATATATGAAAATATAATTATATATGGCGTTGAGAAGAATGTTACCAGATGGAAAACTATGGATTATTGTTTGCATATTAGGTATGAAAAATAATTTTAAGATAATAAGAGAAATAAAAGAATAGTTGCAATGAATGGAGGGACAATTACCTCTCAATTCAACAAGATCATTCAAAACAGTCTTTTAGGTAAAATAGTTCAACTAGCTACTATTTTTCACATTTGGAAAAGTTGTCATCCTATTACAAATTTTTTGAACAAAAGAAGATATATTATTTTCTTGGTGTCCCACACTTTCTTCATTCTCACTGGTCAGAAAATAGTGGTTGGGATTGGGTAAAATGCATAGCTATGGTTGAGAAAGAAGACTTGAAAGAGAAACTGAAGTTTACATGATACATATCTTTGTCTATTGATGAGGTTACATCAGTAGATAATATTGATTTGGTCTTTATGGATGTGTATACTATTGAGAATAATTTGAGACCACCTCATTTACTTTCCATTCACAAGATGATAGAGAAATCCAATGTTGAAAATCTTTATGAGTTGGTGATAAATTTTTTGAAGGAGATCAATGACATGGATGATGCTACAATTGCATCAAAGTTGGTATGTGTCGGGGTAGATGGGGCATCTGTAATGAAAGGTCATCATAATGGCCTATGTGTAAGACTCCAAACATCTCATTTCCCATATATGATTTCCATTCATTGTATGGCTCATAGAATGAACCTAGCTTACAAAATAGTTGGAAAATTTAAACCTGTAGAAAAAGTTGAAGACCTTGTTCGAGAGGTGCATGCTTATTTCTGTCATAGTCCTAAAAGGTTCATGGAATTCCAAATATTTTCAGAAGGACTAAAAATGGGTGTAAACTGTTAAAAGATGTCAACACCAGGTGGATCTCATTGTACTAACCGGTTCGTAGGGTGTATGATGAGTATCAATCCTTATTAGGAGTGATGTGGCAAAATCGTATGGAAGTGGAAAAGGCCCATGATTTGATACATCATTTGACTGATATAGAGTCATTGCTGATGTTGTGTGGTATCCTTCCCATGTTGGATGAAATGCATCATTTAATTAAAAAATCACAAGAAAGAACTATCTATATTGTTGATTTTTCTAGTTTGAGGAAACAAGTTTTTTGGCAATAGAAAATTTGTTTTCACTGAAAATTCTTTTCAGGTCTAAATTTTGATGGTTGGAATGATTTGATAAATATTGGAAATGCAAGTAGATTTTTGAAGTTCAAATTTTTGGGAAGTATGTTCTTTTGTACGTGGATATGAGATACCAATGTACATGTTTAAAGTAGTAGCGATAAGGTTGAGAAGGTAAATGTCACAGGGCTATTGTTTGATAACATTGTATCATCAAAAAGGGTGAGGTTAAGAGAAATTATAGTGTCCCTACTAGAAGAAATAAGGGAATGATTTAGAAGGGATGTTTTACTTGAAGCAATGGCTGTAGTAAATCCCACCTATTGGAATTATGTCCAAAATGAAAGATATTTGCAGGAAGACTACCACAAGAGGTTGACTACATTGATTCAACATTTTTGTAAGCATGTTGATATCAATGGAACGAATATTCTAGGTATTTTAAGCAAGGAAAATTTGATTGATCAATCCCATGAATTCACCTCTATAATGATTGAGCAATTCAAATGTTTGGATAATCCCTTAGAGTGTGGAGTAATAACCCGACTATGGAAAAAATTGGGTTAAGTACTATTTTAGAAAACCATGTCCGAGTTTTTCTCATTGGTTGATCTATGTCAAACAATGATTTTGGGTTTAGTTGAAGATGAGAGAATTTTCAGTGCCTTGACCTTTATAAAGTCAAAATTGCAAAACAAGCTTGAAAAAAATTTAGAAAATTGTTTGATAATTTACACATCATGGTACGAAGTGGATAAATTTCCCTATGATAGGGATTTGACAGTATCTAAGTCAATTAATGAAAGGATATGGGATGAAAACAATGACACAAATACAACAAATAACCCTATTGCAACAGTTGACTATCAATGAAGTGAGAGTCAGAGATCTGGTGAATCAAATGATAGAGATGATCCACCATAAAATTGGAAGCTTCCATTTGTGGATATCCCATGATATAAATGTTCATATAATAATTAATATATTCAAATATTCAGTACATTGTTATGATAATATCTTTTTCCTTATTTGTATTTAAAAAAACACTTATGAGATGGATATCACATGATATAGATGTTCAATGTTCATATAATATATTCAAAAACACTTATGTTTCTCATACACGTACAATTATAAAGCATTAACATAAAAGTTTTTTCAGTTTTTGGACCATTATGTACTTGAAATGAAAATTTAAAAATAACACTATTCCTCATTAAAATTTCTTGAGACATGCCTTGTATAAAAATTTGAAGATTGCAACAAATGGAACAATTTTATAAATTAAATCAATCTTAATTATATCATCTTCTCGTAACATGCTCCATTATTCATCTGTTGGAATTATAATTTTTTATATTCATTTTTACCCATCTACTAACTTCTAACCCCATACACACCAACCGATCACCCGGTGGGTGCTAGACACTCACTCGAGGCATGCGTGGGTGTCAAGCCCCTCCTTTATGTGAACATTGTGAGAAAATATAACCATTGTTATAAGTTTAGTTATAGAGTAGTGAAAGTTCATGTAAAATAGCAACATGAGCTATCATATCCTTATACCCAAGCATTTAATAACAAGATAAACATCATGGCATGAAATACAAAGAACAAATCTGCCATAAAATATAAGGAAATAACACTAGGGTTTTCACCCCTAAACCAGATATTCAAAACAAAGCCATATATTTATATTGATCATAGTCTCAGCAACCACATTACATTTAAAAGGGTCATATCAGACCAAATGTATCAAGACAAGGATCTAGCCCATATATAAGAGGTCCTAGTTGTGCTTTCCTTATCAAAAAAATCTTACATACCCATCCCTTAGACATGATAACATTCCTACAGTCCTCTAATGAGAATCCCAACTCCTAGGGCCTCCCAAGTATTTTATGTAGAGATTCACTCTCTTCATACTATATGTCCTCCATCTATGTATTCCTCGGTGTTTATCTCTTAGTCTCTCTTGACACTCTCTTGATGCTCTCTTCTTCTACCCGAGCATCTCTATATATAGGTTTAACAACCACCTTTGCCATGCCTTCCTTCAAGAGTAGATCACTTGCCAAATGTCCTTATGGTCCTCCAATAGAGCATGCTTACTCTATTTCAAGCTCTCCACTTTTTGTAATGATGTCTTTTGTGAACCTTCCATGTATAGAATATTCTTTCCTTGACTACCTGCCTCCGGGATGTCATCTTATCCATTCGGCACACCTAGTCGGGTCACATTTTTCCTCAAGTTCCTTTAAAATGCTGAATATGACTAAGTCTTTAGACCCTGTGTTTTTCCTTATGTGTGCACCATGGTTTCTCTTAAACCCTTCTTAAACCCTTATCCTGCGCACTTATCCTAGCACGCCCTTCTTTCTATTGGACATGCACGCTCACGCACCCTTTAGTACTTAGCCAATATTTCGAGACCCAATATCAGCCCATATAAATCTTGTTCTCTATCCTAAAAACATACGATACTTTAAATAATAATGAATGGTGGAATCCAAAAAATTGAACGAAGAAATAAAGAATGGAAGAATTGAAAGAATCAAAGATCTTGCTATCTTCTTTGTAAGAGGAGTGGGAACTCCTTCTTTATTGTTGCCTTAATCTTTTCCCAGGTGTCCACTTCACCCTGTGCCTACCAAAGTAGGTCACCCATTAGAACACTTACCTCCTCAAAACATAGATCCCTACCCTTAGAGTTTAGCATATCTAAAATCCCTTCGAGTTTCTTGCTAAGATCATCCAATGTGTCCATTCTATAGGTGATCTAGGGATACAGTTCCTTAAGCTGGTTCTTGATCAAACCTCACAAGGTTTCGATTGCCTCCATCTTATTTTCAACCTTGGCTAGGATCTTATCCCACTCTTCCCTATTCCCCTTATTCTTCTCTTGGTATTCCTTTAGACCCGCCTCATGTGTAATAACTAGTATTCTTGCTACCCTATCTCTATTAGCGTAGTTATCATACCACGACCTTAGTCATCTGTGAGGTGGTTTGTACAATGGAAAGGATCTTGGAATATTGTTTCACCATCTCCCCAATATTCTACTTCTCTTCCTCCTTCTAGCGTGCCAATGCCTCTTCTACTGATTCTAGAGTGAGCGGCCGCCTTTCCATGGTAAGGATGTGGGTTAAGTCTTCCAAGCATTGCAAGGTTAACTCGTATTTCTACTCAGGAAGTTCTAGGTCTAGGTGTTTCAAAGTGATGGCATCTAAGATCATTTCAATCTTATTGTACACCTTACACACCTTCTCCTTCTCCTCCCTTAGTTCCCTCCTTAACTAACTATGCAATTTGATAAGCTTAAATGATTTAGGTCCTTACTCTTCTCAATGAGTTCCTCCTTCTTCTTCTCTAGTTCTTCCTCTAGGAACCTTACCATGTCATTCCTTCCGAAGATTCTTGCCTCAACCTCAACCGATACCTTGTTGAGGGCATTGCAGACTTTCTCATCAGATAACTATTGAGTGTTTATCAAGGGGTTCACTCCTTGGTCTCTGGTATATTCATCAGTATCCCTTTACTTGACTTCGAACTCGGGTTCATGAACATGGGACTCAAACGCCCAAGATAGCATCTTCCTTATTTGTGGGTATGCGCATTATTATTTGAATGAAGACCATGCAAGGAGTTATTTTGTGGGCATGATACTGCGGAAGTGCGCGCGTAGTACTTTACTTGGATCATTGATGTAACTCATTCCCTTTTCCTATGTCGTTACCACACTCTTCCATCCTATGCGTGTTGCCTTTGGAAAGCTTACTACTAAGTAGGGATCTCCACCCGTGCTCCCATACCATTTTCCTATGCTTTCCTCCTCTATTTCTTTGAGTATCTCGTCGGCATTGTGCTCTAATTCCTACTCCACCCACTACTACTCTTTCCGCGGTCTCTTCTATCTACTCCTTGGTGAGGTTTGGGGTCGTTTGATCCTTTGTATTCACTTCCTTACTCTCCCCTTTTCCTTGAGCACCTTCCTCTTCTCCATTAGTTTCTTCATTCTTCTCATCCTCGAGTTGTGCACATAAAACATAGGATGGTCTTAATCCTCTTCATGCTCATTATCATCTCTCTCACCTCTGTAGGCCTCTAGGTTCTCTGTTTCTTCTGATTCCACCTTCTCTACTACCTTCTGCCTCTTCCTAACTGGTGATTCCAGTATAGGAGACTCTTCCTTCTCTTCTTCTTCAGCAAGTGACTCCTTCCTTGGTGATTCTTCTTGTGTAGGAGGCTCTTTTTGTTCGACACCTCTTCCTTAGGTGATTTCTCATTTTCCTTAACGGGGAATTATTCTTTCATACATATGTGCTTGGCTTCACGTCGACTCTTGCGTGCCCAAAAATGTGTTTTTGCACACTTGGTGCATTCTCCTCTGGCACCTCTTCTCTTTTCCTCTTCCTAGATGCAACCTTCTTTTTCCCATTGGGGTCTTTCAGGATGGAGACATCATTCTATAAGTAGGCTCCCTTCTCATACTTGGGCCTGATCTGCATGTATACCCTTGTTGTGGTCCTTCCAGTAATTGGAAGCATCACAAGTTTTGTCTTGTGCACCTCATGGGAGACATATATCTCCATGCTTCTTAGGGTATACCAACTTATTTCATAGGTCACGGTGATATTGATCTAGCTTGCTACGGTTGAACCTTTGTCTTTTAGCCTCCTTGAAGCGATTGACCCCTGCTTGAAAATATTACGTGATGAATGAGAAAGGTAATTTACACCATGGGCCCTTGGTCCCATCTATCAACGTGAATCTGCCAATGCAGAAATGTGGGTATACAACAAATTTGGCTTCTCCCTACACTAGCATTGGTAATTATTCGGGTATCCTTTATTCATCCTCGAAAATGTCACATATCCTCTTGTACCATTTCTCTAGGCGCGTCTTGTGGGCTGCCCTCATGGTATCACAAGTGTATTTTTCAAATATATTTACGGGGGAAGGATCTTCATCTGGATATTCCCATACAAACTTCTCTAGCCTATTGGGCACTCCAATTATTGAGAAAATGGTGGTGATAAGGACATTTCTAAACATTATCTTCTCTCCTTCATGCGCGACACTTTGGTGATTTAAATGCGTAATGAAGGAAAATAGATTATAGATGGTTCCTTCTAAAATATTTTGGCACACATTCAACCAAGACTTGTTTATCTTTTTCCACCTTTCTTATCCATTCAACTTAGATACCAAACACGTATCCATCCTCATCACTAGGTTAGAGATATCGAGACATCAAAGTAATGTGAGCCCTTTTTGTAATCATAAGCTTGGACTATCTCCTTAATGGATTCCTTATCCTCTAAGTTGTCATCTAGTGGCTCCCCTTCATAGACAAGGCTGATAAACTTAGAGATTAGTTTAGGGGTTATGCATATCCTACATCCTGCGAAGTAGAAGTGGTCCTCGTGCACACATGATATCAACCATTGGTACAGTTGCTCAGGTTTTCCAAAGTAGGGTAACTCATAAAGTTACAGTAACCCAACCTTCTCCAATTTTACCTTCACTTCATCATCATAGATTTGCATCCCTTCTGGTGTCCTTTTGTCTATCAAGTGAACCAGTTCCAATGCCATCTCTTTCTCAGTGGTGCTTGTGTGATGGTTGTAATCGCTCATTGTCATCTTCCTTACATGGGATACCCATTCCTTTCTAAGAAACATGCCATCTAGGTATTGCATCTCCGCATACCACTCTTCATTAAAATTGGTGGAAACCACTTGTTTCCCTTTTCCCTTTCCCTTCTTTGGTGAAACAGTTTCCTTCTTTAGTGCCATCTCCTTGTTAGGTTACTAAAAAATCCTCCTTGCTCCTTTTCCTTGCTCTACTAAAATTTGTGGCTTCCTTCGTGAAAAATCCCCTTACTCCCGTGCCCTAGCTATAGAACCCTAACCCTAGAAAAATCCTTCCTTCCACGAGATGGCATACTTTCTTATAGGTTTCAAAAATTCCAACAACCCTCTCCTCTACACCCATGTACCTATTTTTCCACCCTGGTTCACAAATCACACTAGTCATGCACTCAGATCTTCACAATCTCCTTTCACGCAACTTCTCAAGGATTCCTAGTTCGCAAGAGCTCTTCTTTATCATAAATGCAAGGTAATAAAAATGTATCCCGACCTTCTACTTATAGATTTTTCTCATCTCCCGTAATAAATGCTATACCACCTACCTAATGTACTTTTGAAATAAAGGCATATTTTTCCGCTAAAGCTCATCCTTAAGTGCTCTTACCCTTGCACCTAATCCTATGCAAAAATATCAACCTTTTGGCATGTAAAAATCCTTACCGATCGAAGATCCTCATGTGCGCTTGTGATTCTGCAACGCCGAAGGAACTTTTGTCCTTAACCTGATTTTTACCCTCACCTACCTCATGTTGTTCTTACGTTTCTCATCCTTTGTACATGGTCTTCGTAAAGAAATATTAACACTAAGATTCCTTGTTCACCTTTTCTACACATGATCTTCCACACTACACACTTTTCATCCTTCAATTCAGGCTATATCCTTTAATCCAGGCCATCGAAACACAACTTCCACTACTAGCTTCCATTTTTCTTTGCATTACTCCACCCCACAAAAAAATAGATGTGTGGTCCTCTGTGCATACACAACCATTATGAAAATAATAAGTGTCTATTGGTGCACAATGCATGCAAAACAACAACCCAACAAGAAAGGAACAAGCAACGAGAAAGGGAAACACAAGGAAAATAAATTCATAAAAGGAAATCCTAGGCTAAATGACAATACTGCCTTATTTATAAACACAAGGAAGACTTATTTATAGTAGGGCTTTAACCTAATCCCATTAAAATGGCTTGGTAACCATGTTCCATCAAGTGCTTGTAACTGGAAAGCACATGAATCAAGGATGTATGAGATGATATATGGCCCTAACCAATGGAATTTTAGTTTCCCAAGATGGCGCAGAAACTTGGAATCATATAAAAACCATCTGTCCAACCTCAAATTATTATTTTTAATATGGCAATAATGCCATGCTTTTACTCATGCCTTTTTAGTCTTTAGACTAACCTTATCAACTGGTCACCTTTTGCATAACTACATTAATTTCTCCATTCACTCTTGAATTACTTTTTCATCAGCTAACCCTCTTGTGCACGTAATACACAATGATGGTATCATAAATTCAACTAGTAAAATAGCCTCTGTGCCAAACACCAACTAAAACAGAGTGGCCTTGTTCAATCTCTTGTAGGTTTTCATGTATGCTTATATAACGGTTGATACCTTTCATCCCAATATTGTCTTCCCACATCATTATGTTTTGTTGATGTGTGACTCAAAATTTTGTTAAACACCTCAGCAGTTCCATTAGCTTGTGGGTGATATGGGGTAGTCTTATGATGGGCCACCATGAACTCTGCTAACAAAATATTTCTTGTTTCATTCAAAAAATGTGTACCCCTGTCACTAGTTAAGCTTAAAGGACATCCATACCCACCGCTTATGTTCTCCCATAAGAATCTAGTAACGATTGCCATTGTGTAATCCCTTGTAGGTGTTTCCTTCGAGCACCTTGTTAAGTAATAAGTGCAAGTGATGATATAGCATGAAATAGTCCTTCATGCAGTGGGTGAAATTGGTGCTACAAAATCAATTTCCCATTTTTCAAATGGTTCTGCACTGGATATAGGTCTCGGGGCATCTCATCTCTTTTTCTTTGGATTTCTGCTAAGGTTTGTAATGATAATAGGCCTTGAAAAATTCAATGCAATCCTGATAGATACTCTCCCACCAAATCCCTGTGAGTAGAATATTCCACATGGTGGAATTCCCTGCATAGTGCCCTCCTGCAATCCCACCATGTGCTTATTCCATGATTGCAATGTGCTCATGTTCTAACACGCATCAACGTAGAACCTCATCACGACCTAACTTGTATAAGTCTCCACTAATTAGCATGTAGGGAATGACGCGTATAACTAATTGTTTCCTTTCTAAAGTTTTCATTCCTTCTGGCACCACACCCATTTTGAGAAACACAACAATATCTTCTAATTCAGAGGGTGTGTGCAACCTAAACAATTGTGCATTTGGAATAACATCCTCAATGCTTTGCACATCCTCCCCTGAGTCAATTCTTGACAAATGGTTAGGCCCTAAGTTACTCTTTCCTATTTTAAAAACAACTATAAACTCAAATTTCTGAAACAATACGACCCAGCGATATATGTACCCTTGAGAATGGGCTTCTTCATCGAGTACTTCATGGACATGTGATCTGTGTAAAATATGAAGGGTGTTTCCAGCAGATACTTCCTGAACTTATGTAGCACGCAGATCATCTAAAGTGATTCACACTCAATAGTGGGGTAATTTTGTTCTCTTGGTATTAAATTCCTACTTGAAAGGAAAAGGGGGTGATCAACAATACCTTCTTCAAGTTATGTTAGGACTGCTCCAAAGGTTTTCCCTGAGGCATCAACATGCATGTGGAAAGGTTCATCCTAAGAGGGAAACTATAATATGGGCACAATGACAAGTCTATCCTTTAAAGTATAAAACATGTTTGTTACGCCTCTCCCCAGTGAAAGCACTCTTGTGTTTTAGTAACTTCTCCAATGGCGTGACGATCTTGGCATACCCCTTGATAAAATTCTGGTAGTACCCTATATGCCCAAGGAATCCATGCACTGCGATTTGACTGGTAGGATCCCCCAACCCCATGATAATAACAAATGTGGCGGGATCCACCAAAAACCTTCCTTACATATGATATTCCCCAATAGGGTCCCAAATGTAGTAGTAAAAACACACTTTTTAATGTTGAGGGATATCCTCAACTACCGACATCTTTCAAACATCAACCTCAAATTTTCAAAATGGTCTTTCACTAGTACATATACCATCCAGTCATCAAGGTAGACCTGAAGGAACTTACGGATAAAATCTGAAATGCCTAGACCACTATATGTGAAAACACAACCGACATGTTCTTTATTCCAAAAGTCATGTCTGCATAGGAAAAAATTCCCCATTCAATGGCGAAAGTTGTCTTCTCTTGGTCTTCTTTAGAAATTCTAACTTGATGGTATCCTGAGAATCCATCCATGAAGAAATAGATTTCACGCCCGACCACTCCCTCCAGAATCTCTTTAGTGAAAGGGGTTGGAAAAGGATCAATTACACATATCACATTTAAGTCCCTGTAGTCAACACATATCCTTATCCTTCCATCCTTTTTAATATTGATGACCATGGGGCTTACCCATTATGATTCCTCCACAACTTCAATGATGCTCGAAGTGATCATTTTTTTATCTCCTCCTTAACCTTGACATGAAGATTTGGATTCATTTGATAAGGCCTCTTCCAGATCAGGTGCACACCTTCTTTCAAATTTATTTTCATCTCCCCTAAGGAGTGGTGAATGCCTTTAAGCTCATGGTACCCATGCAGAAATAAATCCTAAAACTCACACAATAGATCAATGATATTCGAGAATTCCTTCTCTGACAAATAGTCTCCAATAATGGCCTCCTTAGGTTCATCCTCCGAACCAATGTTAACCTTATTTGTTTTCATGGGTTATTGTATGGGCATGCTTTCTCATCAGCACTATTAATAACTTTGCACGTACCTTCAGTATGGTTAACATCCAAAATTTCCATCTCTTCACCATTTATCACGTAGACCATATTTCCCTTTTCTTTCTCCCATGCACGTGCACTCAAGATGTACCTCTTCCGAATCTTCTTCCTCAAAGCATGGTTCCAAACGAGGTTCACCCAATAAATTTAGTATTTTATCTTCTGCCATGAATCTATCTCCCATCATTAGGTTCTTAAAAACCTGCAACGCCCTATCCACCGATGGTTTAGTACTTTGGTATTTGAACACTGAAGGAGGTCAACCGTGAATTCCTTCCAATTTCTTGTCTGATAGTGCATCTCGGAGTGAATATACCATGTGCATACGTAACCTTGTAAGGTGGAATATAACTTATGTACCCATAAAGAATGTGGCAAGGCCTCTGTACCTTCTATCCATGTTTTCTCACAAACTTGGACATGAGACAAGGCGACTTCCTTCCCATGGAAGTCTTGTATTGCAGTGGGTGCATTTCTTTAGGAGAACTTAACAGACAATGCAATAATCACCTCACATAAATCTAGAAGGCTATTACGGTGTGTTTTCCACCAATGCATTGCACTCCCAAGCAAGTTATATGTGAGCATCCCTCTTCTTTCATTCTCATTTTCACCGAGCCTCCATTTCTCATAAGAAATCCTCAAGGTTGGCCCCTCTAGAGTAACTTGGAAACTTATTCCCTCCCGGGGTCTTGACCGAGTGTGGCTTCATTACCCTTGTCACAAAGCCTCTTAACTAGTGCCCAATTAACTCATATGTCTCGTGCGCCCAATTGTAACATGCCACACTAGTAATATCACTCATGGACTAAGCATCTTCAAACTGAATAAATCCCTCTATAGATTGAATCACCTTAGGGTCCCTGATAGAGTGCACATAGATCATGTCGAGAACTTATTCTCCCAAGGGCTCAATATATGGTGTTTATTTTCCATCGGTTAAGGGGATGATGACCCACTCCTCCTTGTTTTCAAAAATTATGTATCCCTTATTGAACCTTAGGTCAACATTATTTTTGTAACAATAGGGCACCAAGTAATGATGGAAATTCAGCTACCTCGGCTAGTGCCAAGACTGCGCAAAATCCCTAGTGAACATTTCCCATTAGATAGTGATAAAAATTTCCTTTAAGACACCAATGGGCATTATACTTTCTTGTTAACCATATACAACACATTCAAAGATGGTTGTAATGAGGGCCTTCCCATTTGATGTCATGCATCTAGGGTGAGAACATTGACCTCCACGCATGTGTCAATCAAAATATTTCTCAGAAGCCACCCATCTACAACAACATTCAAGGTAATATCCTTGTCATAATCAAGGCTGTGGGGAGGAAGGTTGGCATGTAGAACCTACCTCTTATGCCCTCCTCCAGTGTGTGGTACCTTCTCCCATAACCATTATCCTAGCAAGGGAATTATATTCTCTTACCTCCACATATTTTATACCTCTCTAACCTCATCCAGATCATACGTGGAGCCTCAATATTCTTCATTTGCTCTAACTATCTTGAGTGATCTTTTAGGCATTGGATCTCTCCTTGTAGGCTTCGAATCACATCCATGGTTTCTTGATACACTTCTTTCTGATGAGTAGGATCTAGATACTTTCCATGCACCACCTCTTCTATAATAACCAGCCATCTTTTCCTTGATGTATCCCTTACACGTATAGCCTCATCTCGTGTCATAACTAGTACAAGCTCTAGTTCTGATTCGTGCACCACCCGTAGCATTTATTGTGAATCAACATTCCTCATGCTTACCATACTGATGCCTTTGTATTTCTGGTGTTATTAGATCATGTGCTCAAATAACTCTAGGAAATCCTCATACTTATGCTTCTTCCCACACCAAGAGCACTATAGAAGATCAAGGCATTCAAACTTATAATGTTCCGTAGATCCATAGTTGTAATAAGTTCCACATGGGAACTCACTTCTTCCTCCTCTATAGTTTCCATGACCACAAAATCCTCCTCGGAAGCCTCTTCCATGTGCCCCTCCATCCGCATGACCTTTATAGTGATGACCATCATCCTTGGATTTTTTTGAGGATGGTCTGGCGCACCAATATTAATGGCATCATGTATCTGGTCAATCAATCTACAATCCTTTCGTGTCACGGGTAGTAGAGGTATAGATCTCACAATAACAAGATACATTCTTACGGATTGCACATTACAAAAGTGGGCATATAATTACATCATGATCTCTGTGGAAAATTTCACAGTCCACTATCATGGTGTGTACCGATCTCCTAGGGAAACTGTCCTTTGTATTCCCCTCTACCTCATAATATTTGCACCATAGACCACTATGATTCTCATGCACCGAGTTCACAGATAGTACTCTATTTGCTTCATGATTGCAGAAATTTGAGCCTCAAGGAAGGGGATAACACCAGTATATATGATTTTTACAACCTTAGTGCACAAGGAAGCCTATAAGGCCTCACGTGGGTCTGTGAAAGCACTCTCTTAAATGGTGTTATAAATCCTTAAAAAACCACTGAGCATGTTGAGAGGGGCAAATTTCATAGGATAGATTTAATAAGAGAGTTTTAAAACATGTGTCGTATTCCCATACACTCTCAACCATTCCTTGTTAGATCTCCTTCAGCGCAGCTGATGCTCTTCTGTTCAAACTCAGGGATATGAAATTCAACCAAGAAATCATTCCATAACATGGTGTAATCTACCACTGTGTGATGGGGGTCATACTTCCGGTACCAAATATGCACACGTCCTTGAAATGTTGTTGCAAACTAAATTTCTTTCGCTCTAGGGTAGTGATCCCTTCGCACGCCATGCGTAGAGTTCACACTTGTGTACATACTCTGCAACATCCTCAACACCTTTGTAGTCTAGTTGGTGTAAATACATCTCAAAAATACTTCTTTGAGGCCCTTATTCACCTAACCCATAACCTTAATTTCCTCTGGTGTTACCTCCACCACCAAATCCACTAGATTCACTAGGTCTTGTCCCACCTAGCCCACCAAATCCTCCAAATCTGCTAGGTCCACCGGGTCCTCCGGCTCTAGATCCACCGCCTATAATAGGTAAATGGCCTAAAGTGGTCATGTCTAGCTTTCCCAATGTCCCACTAAACTATGCACCAATATTTTATGATATTTCACCACTACTACGATTATGAGTCCCATGAAATTCTCAAATGTGATACCCAAGATTTGTGTACTCAAACTTTTCCCAAATGTCATCCTAGAAAATATCCCTCCAAACATAGGAAATAATTGTGTAGCCATAGATGTACCAAATGATAAATTATATATCTTAGGTGCATATCGGTAACTCCCACCAATAATAATCTCTTGATTTAAAAGAATAAGCACTAGGGGTTGGTCACTAGGAGGATTCAGATGCACGCTGACAACTCTCCTTTCTCCAAGTGACAAAATCTCACCAAAAACTAAAGGGATCTCTCTTATGTGCTTACCGAGATGGGGTAGCACAAACTGCTCAGGCTCTATGTCCTCCACATGAACCTCAATTCCTTCCCGTAATGTCTACCTCCATAAATACATCACTCCAACAACCTTGCATTGTCTAGCCAGCTCCCTTTCACATGCTTCACTATACTTGAGTAGTCTCTCCTCTCTTTCTTTTTCAGCCATAATATATGCCATCTTCCTCCACCCTATCTTCCTCACCCAATGGTTAGAGAAGCTTATTCGGCCATAGGGAATGCTTCGAAACTTAGTTTAATGAGAATTATCTTCATGGCTAAAGGGATATCACACAAGAATGATCCTTTAGGTTCTTTTAAGAACTCAAACATAGCAACCTCAGGATAAGAATATGTACAAATAACATATTCCAGGGTATAATTGGTCAACACTCTCTTCCACCAATGATCAACAACACGCGTCCAAGTCAGATGAACATCCTACAGCCTATGATATTCATCTTGGATCCAAACATGGGATCTATAGTACCGGCTTAATCTTGATGCATACGTAGAAATCCATTCATAAAAATCTACCGGAAAGCAACAAAATAAGGTCTCATACATCTTATGATACATGTGTTCTTCTACCCATCTGCATGCATCAAACTCAAGTCCAATACTAAATCTATGAGCAAACTCATCCTTCGTGCTCTTAAACCATGCCTCGACACTATCCAAGGTCAAGTGCTCCATCATCACACATCATTCTCACAACTTCAAAAATAGGTCTTGACAATGGAACCAAGATGTATTAATTTTTTCCCATCTACTAACTTCTAACCCCATGCACATCAGCCTATCACCCAATGGGTTCTAGGTGCTGACCCGAGGCACGCACGCACACCGAACCCTTCCATTATGTGAGAATTGTGAGAAAATCTTGCAATTGTTAGAGGATTAGTTACAGAGAAGTGAATATTCATGTAAAAGAACAACACGAGCTATCATATCCTTATACCCAAGAATTTAATAACAAGAGAAACATCATGACATGAAATACAAAGAACAGATCTGCCATAAAATATAAGGAAATAACACTAGGGTTTACACCCCTGAACCAGATATTTAGAATAGAGCCATATATTTATATTGATCATAGTCTCAACAACCACATTACATTCAAAAGGGTCGTATCAGACCAAATGTATCAAGACAGGGATCTAACCCATATATCAGAGGTCCTAGCTATGCTTTCCTTATCAAAAAAATTTTATAGACCCATCCCTTAGACATGATAACATTCCTATAGTCCTCTAATGAGAACCCCAACTCCTAGGGCCTCCTAGTATTTTCTATAGAGCTTCACTCTCTTCATACTATATGTCCTCCATCTATGTCTTCCTTGGTGTTTATCTCTTGGTCTCTCTTGATGCTCTCTTGATGTTGTATTCTTCTACTCGAGCATATCTATATGTAGGTTTAACACCCACCACTATGCTTTCCTCCAAGAGTAGATCACTTTCCAAGTGTCCATGTGTTCCTCCAATGGAGCATGCTTATTCTATTTCGATCTCTCCACCTTTTTAATGATGTCTTTTGGGAACCTTCATGCATGGAATATTCTTTCCTTGACCACTAGCCTCTAGGCTATCACCTTATCCATTCAACATGCTTAGTCGGGTCATGTTTTTCCTCAAGTTCCTTCAGAATGTTGAATATGGCTAAGTCTTTAGACCCTATGTATTTCCTTGTGCATGCTCCCTGGTTTCTCTTAAACCCTTCTTAAACCCTTGTCCTTCACACTTATCCCATGCACCCTTCTTCCTATTGGACCCGCGTGCTCATGCACCCTTTGGTACTTAGCTAATATTTTGAGACCCAACATTTGTTGTAAATCGAGTGATTAACATGTAACTTTGTTATCAAATCATAAGCGAGAGTGGGGATTTCCTTTATTATTGTATACAAACTTACAGTCAAAGTTATCAATGGTTTAATGAAGCCAATTTTTTTGTCTCATCTACCTTTTTATGAATTTGGTTCTTCTCTTATATCGTATCCATATAGTAATATCAATTAGTAGCAATCCCATATGTCTAGTAATCTAATCAATCAAGTGCATACCTCTACCAATCCTAATTCCCATATAGTTAAATAGGGCCTAATGCTCATTCTGCACTGGGAACTCCTAAATACTACTCTCTATAGTAGATATCAGGCCCAATCCTAAATACCAAACACACTTTGGTCACCAACTGGAATCCCGAATCCCAAATATTGACTACCAATCCCAAAACCCATATAGTTAGATAGGGCCCAATCCACGATTCGTGGGCACTTCCTCAACAATTCATGTGCTTTTCCTAGCATCACACACTTTTGAATGATAGATGATACCTTTATTGAGGCATCAAACCAATTTTGAATTCCTTTGGATGTCAGTTCCATGTCATTGAATTTATAGATAGCTTCCAAAAATTTCCTTATTGTATCCTCTCTTAAAGCCATCACTTTTCTGCTACCAGTTACATATTCATGGAGCTTATCATAGATTCTTTGTAGATCAGCCATGAATTCAAAAAATCTAATCAAATAATCAATTTTTTGGTTTATTTCCCCAAAACATTATCCGTTATATAAATCAATGTGTTTTTATAAAATTTAGATCGTTTGATGTTAGAAGACTATATTTCCTTTTGTGATTTCACCAAATCCTGTTACAATATTTTATTTTAGTTTTTCTCTTCCTTCTACAATCTGCCCCTGAATTTTATCTCTTCATCTAGGATATGTTCCCATTTTTTGGCCTTTTCTTTCTTTGCCTTTAGAACCTCTTGCAATTCTCATAGTGTTTGTTCTAATCTATTATTCTTACTTGTCGATTCCTACAATTTTTCTTCACTTCTTCTAGTTCCACTTGTGCTTATTCATTTTTAGTATTTGTATTCATAGAGGAAGATGAATTTATCCTCCTCTCCAACTCACCTATCTTATTAAGTTCCGATTTTCCTTTTTCTTTCTTATTTTCCAAGTCTGCCTCTAACTTTTGAATTTTATTATTCAACTTATTTCTCTCTCTCTTCCTTTAGAAATGTTGTGTATACCACATCATTGTTCCTTTTGATACATTTATTTTGTCACAAGGTTTCATTTCAATAAAATCCATTTGAAGGGAGGTTACATCATAGTCACTGGAAACCATTTGATTCTCTGGGTTTACAACTTTGGGCACAACATACATGTATTCCATGATATCGAAGTTTGGGTTATATGTAGGCAATACCCTTAGTGTGGCAAGATCTAATGTTACTAAAGCATGTAGCATTTTCTTCTTGTTTATTTTATCTATTTCTTATTTGTGGGAAAACTTAGCTCGGTAATCAAAACCTGAGGTGTTTATAGGAATGAACTGCTTCAACTTGAATGGAGGAGTAACTGAAGTTTGGGGAGAATTTCCTTGTGGATTAGTAATTTTTTGAGGGGTGGCACCACTTTCTATCTGTTTTGGCCTATTTAGAATATTTTTCTACTATAATAATTTCGACCACTACTACCACCATCTTTTTCACCATTTTCTTTAAGTTTTTAGACGAAACAGATAAGGATGTGGGCCAAGGAGGAATACTTGTTGTGACGGTTGGTTTGAAGGTTGTTGTGCGCGTTCTGACTTCTTGATCCAATGCCTTGTGAGTGAGAGCTTCTTTTTAGGTAGGAGAAACTACCTGAAATACACAACAAGACCACAAAAAGAGGATTAAATAATATATGTTAGTGGGATGCCTAGCATGTGCTAGATCTAGGAAGTGTGATACTTCCTCGGTGGTAGTCAACCCAATGTTTAATACAATTTAATGTAAGAAATAACGTAAGTAAATAGAATCCTCCTATTGTAGTTGATATGATTTAGGTATCTCATCCAAATACAATAAGTAAATTTAACATAACAAGCTAGGATATGATCATATATGGAAATAAGGTAAATAAATAAGGTGTTGGAATAGGTTAGGGTTAGATTCTGGGTCACTTGAATCACTTAAAAAGGGTTATTGGGATCTGGTATTAGCAAGATTGCTAAATACAGAGACCGATGTCGGTCTGGTATGACCAACGAAGATTTAGTAAGAACCAACGATGGTTACTATAGGCTAGTAATAACTTAATAGTTCATGGTTTTAGGGATTTTTCTAAGACTGGATCAGCGATGGTGAGGAGTTGGTTTAGGTCTAGGGAGATGTTGGGAATATTTAGAGGTACTCAAGAGTAGACAGAGGTGATTAAAAGGGTTATGAGTGATGGGAATGGTTGGGTTCACAGGAAGGCAATAGTGGTGGGGTGAAAATATAACTGATGGTTGATAAAAAGAGGTGAAGAAATTTATAAAATTAATGGAAATAAAGTGGTGCGAGTTAGAGACACACTACTATTGTGCGGAGTTCAATGGCTGGGTGGTGGTGATGGTTGATCGGTGAAATGGTGATCAGTGTCATGGAAGTGCTTCCTAGAGTGCTCTTGTGAATGCAAATACCTTCTAATCAATGGTTGTGCTGGTTATGGCTGCTTGGATGTGTGAAAGAGCTATGGTTATTTCTTGCATGCATATCTCCTTTACTCCAAAAAATCGAGAATGTGTCTAACCTCTCAAACAAGGTTACCAGAATGGTTATATGGTAATTGACATGATGGTTTAGGGTTACCAATGTTAGTTTCGGGTTGACCGATGTTGGTTAAGGTGGGATATCCTAGGTTTCCTAAAATAGCAGATCTTGGCTATCCTCTCCATCTTTTGCTTGTTTGTGCTGGGTCTAAATGGAACATTGCACTTAGATATACGGGAATGTGGTTAGAGGAAGAATAGGCATGTGCTTTTAGGGTTATACTAAGTCTTAGTTAGTTATGGAAACATGCTATGAATAGGTATATGGTGAGGTGTCTAGGTGAGGTTTGGGGTGAGGTGGAAATTTTTTTAATTGAGGTAATTAAATAATGAATGAAGTGAGGATGAGTATTAATTTAATTGTAAATAATTAAATTAATATTAATGTGGGGTATAAGGGTCATGGTTAGGTGAATGTGTTTAAGTTGGTTATTCAAAAGGGGACCAAGGGGAGTGTGACCCAATTTTTGTGTCTACATTTTCCCCTTTTTATTGCGTAGCTTGTATTGGTAAGTGATGTTGACAAAAATAGGAAGTGATTGCCCCATGTGTGGGTGAAGGTGATCCCCCTCAAACTGAGGCACTGATGAGGTGTAAGACGGAATCGGTGAGTGGTTTGATAAAGGTGTAGGTGGGAAAGGTTTGAGTATTGTGGGAAAGGGTGATGGTTAACTCGGGTAATGGGTAGTAGGTCATGGTAAAAATCAAGTCATGGGTAATGACAATCAAACACACACACACACACACACATGTATAGATTGCAACATGGTACCAAGTTGAAGAGCTTGTAAAATATACATCGTCTAAGGTCGATAGGATTATCCAAACAAGGGTGAAGTGATTTAGGTATCTAAGGTATAGGATATGGTCAAGAAACACAACGTAGGTTAGGTGCAGGAATTTAGGTATGCTCCGGTACACAAAGGTTTGGTCGGGATAAATGGAATGGAAATAGGCAAGGTATAGTTGTTAGGCTAAAAAACATAGGTAACAACATCGCAAGGTATAGTGAGTACATAAGGTCAATGGTCACACCAAGTAGGTCAAGTTCAGGAAAATAGGTCATGACACGGGTAAGGCCAAGGTATAGGTAAAATAACAACTCCTAAGACACAACAAAGGAAATGTAGGGGTAGGTTGGGTTTGTAGGTATGTTTCAATGGGTGGCCGAGAATGATAAAAAGTGGGTGAGCATGAGTGGTGAAGGTGAAAAGGGAGTGGGGTAAGGGAAACTAGTTTGAAGTGTGACTAACACTAGTTACATGTTGACCGACGATGGTTGACTAGGGCACCAATATGACTGATGTCGGTCATAGCGGATTGGGATTAAAAAGGAAAATTCCACTTTTTGTGGAATCATTTTTCATTTTCCAATAGTAGAAAATGACAAAGGAGTAGTGGAAAAGTGGAAAGTGACAAAGTGAGATAAAGAGTTGAGTTGGATAGCCTTGGAGTGGGTGATCGGTCATTCGATAGGTAGGTCCACGAGATTGGTGTGATTAATTTGGTTGGTTGGAGGTGAGGAGGGAATTTGGTGATGGAAGAGGTAGGAGAGGGTTGGGTGGACCACCAATGTAGTGGCCCAATGTGCCCCCATGAGAGACGACATCATCGACGAGGTAGGATTTGGTCCCATTCTACATTTGTTAGAGGAATTTGTTTGTATAAATCGGGTTTGGGTAAAAATGGTTTGGGGGAATCAAATTTGAATTTGGAAGGAGGATTGATGAAATAGGACTTGTAGGAAGTGGTATGTAGGTGAAAGAGGGGTGGGGATGGGTTGAGGTGAGATTTGGGTAGGGAAGGGTAGGTCGGAGGGTAGAATGTGGAATTTTTAGAGAAAAAGGGTAGGGTTTGATAGATTTAGTGCCACAGCGGTGACATTACATCGTCAAGGTTGGCCAACGTTGGTGGGAGTTAGCCGACATCGGTCAAGGTGAGGTGACTGATGCTAGTTTTGGGAGACCATTTCTCGGTCAATAAGAACCGATGACGGTCAACATTTAGGGAAAAATGGGCCAGAAAATGAGAGGGGGTGGGTGGGGGAGATAGGTCTTGAGATAGGAAGGTAGTTTCAAAGGAAAACAAGGATGGTAATGGGTATAAATAGGTATGATTTGAGGGATGGGATGAGGGAGATAGGTCATGAGTAGGAAGGATCTTGGGAAAAGGTGGGAAGGTCTAGGGTGAATGTGGGTATGATCGAGGTTTAATCATGTTATGGTTTGTTGGATGTAGGTGAGGGACTAGTTGCGGATGTGAGATAGGGTACCACCCCTATTAGTATCAGTATGAGGGAGCATGACAGCTAAGGAGTGGCACCATGTTGCAGATTTTATCTTGATTGGGGTCGAGATGCCACCAAAGCATGTAGTTTGGGTGCATAGCTCGATGTTTGTCCTCATCGATAGATGGGATTTAGTGACTAACACATTTCATCTGCCGATGAGTGAGATCACAGTCACCTTGGAGGATGTGTATAGGATCCTATGATTTCCTATAGTGGGGATGTAGGTTTATTCCATTACCTCAGAGGCATCTGAGGAGTTGATGTTGATAGTGTTCGATAAGGGGTTGGCGGAGTTACGGTTCCATAGTGCCAACCTGAGTTATGGAGACATGTATAGGGCCCATCCTAAGGAGATGAGGTTAGTGGTTTTGATTATGGAGGTAGTTTGTTGTTTTACACTACTAGATGCAGGAGGGTGGGAGATTCCCATGGGAATTGATGGGGGTTCTTCATGACATGATGGAGGATATGACCCGTTTTGCATGGGCACTAACATTCTTAATGTAGTTATATAGAGAGTTATGGACCTATGGGAGGTTACAGAGGTTCATCTTGTGTTGCACGTTTCTACTACACTGTTGGGCATATGAGCACATCATTGTGTGTGTGCATCAGTTGGTATGCCCCATCTAGATGCATTTGAGGTGGGCTTGGTTTGAGTAGGCTACAAGTGATGGGTACCTACTATTGGAGAGTGTCGGGTTGTCAGGGCTACACACGATGTAGCATATTACAGGCGTGTACTAGAGGGGTTTTTTGGTGTGGACATCATTTGGAGGTCATATGTGGGCTTCCCATCATATAGGTAGATGGCTTGGAGCTGGATGAGCTACAATTGCTTAGATGGATAGAGGGATGTCACAGGGAGCATGAGATGATACCTATAGATAGGGTCAGACAATAGTTTGGGTTACCGCAGGATGTGCCTCCACCCTTCCCATAGTATAAGAGGGGGACAAAGTGGAGAGGCTTATGCCTCTACCATACCTGAAGGTGCCTGACAGGGGAAGGAGGATAAGATAGTAGACTAGTGGATTGATGATGCCATAGTGATAGATAGATATAGACAGTGGTGGGTAGCACATTATGGGAAGTACCACCAAGGCCAGGGCAGCCCAACTTAGCCACTATCACAGTTCAGAGGGACACCCTATAGGGGTAGGTGACTACCCTGGTGACATAGTTGGGGATAGTGTGCAGGGGCAACTGATAG
This sequence comes from Taxus wallichiana var. yunnanensis, assembly GCA_018340775.1. NCBI lineage: Eukaryota > Viridiplantae > Streptophyta > Pinopsida > Cupressales > Taxaceae > Taxus > Taxus wallichiana. The sequence continues at coordinate 377,632,063 of CM031238.1, read as the reverse complement.
GGTTAGAGGCACATGTTGCTACTCTACAGGCATATGTAGTAGCCCTTTAGGCCCAGGTTACATAGGGATAGGCACCCACACAGGGTGGAGATGGAGATGGGGTATAGGTGACCACCCTACTAGGCATAGGTTATAGGTTTTTAGGGCCATCTAGCCACTGCACACAGGCGTAGATTATGGCCCTTTAGGCCTAGGTATAGGCATACAGCACCCACACAGGCTTAGGGATAGGGTCCATTTTACAAGAAAGTACAAGACATGGTCCCATGGTATAAGTATAGGGTTAGAGACCGATGGCACCACCACAGACAATATCGATGGCTAGGTTAGGGATGCCCTAGGTGAGGTGAGGTACTATCAGGATCACCTGATGGCCATAGGGATAGATGTCCCTAGATATGTAGAGTATAGAGCACAACAGGCCTTGAGTGAGAGGACCAGGTCTCGCACTCACAATGTGGAGAGTATAGGGGGCTGACGAGCCCGAGACAAGGTCAAGGGAAAGGCCACTAGTTCATAGAGGCCAGCTCTAGGTGAGGTACCCACAGAGGTCAGACCGAGGCCCATGGAGGGTGGTGAGATGCTAGTGGGATGATAGATAGGTAGAGAGGAGGAGACATGTGAGACTGGCCTAGAGGATATTAGGTGGGGTGATGATTAGTCACTGGAGATGATCATTGTATTGTTTTTTTGATATATATATATCGGCCTGTATGCCAAAGATAGTGAGGATGTATATGTGAGTTTTGTGATTTTGATTTTTATACCATCCTGTGTGCCAAAGATAGTGAGGCTGTATCTGAGTGATTTGAGATATTTGTATTTATTTGTATCTATGTACATATGTATGGATACAAACTTTCTCATTTATATAGATGATGATATTTATGGTATGGATGGTGTACTTGTTTTAATTTCCATTATTATTTGTGTATGTGATGGAAACTAGGTGAATTAGGCATGATTGAGTCGAGGTCTTGTAGGCATGGTTGAGTTAGGTCAATTAGGCATGTTGGAGTCAGGTTATAGGCATGATGGAGTCAGGTTATAGGCATGATGGAGAGGTCATAGGCATGATGGAGTCAGGTCATAGGCATGATGGAGTAGGTTATAGGCATGATGGAGTCAAGTTATAGGCATGATGGAGTCAGGTTATAGGTTATGGGAAATAAATGATGATGTATATGCATGTTATGGTTTAAGTTTCCAAATATTTTCTATAGTGGAAATGTGAAAATGATAAATGAATGATGTGATGATGTGGTAAAAATGTTTATTAATTGTTGCTTGTTTGGTTTAATTTCCAATTGTTGATATAAAATGGAAACAAACTAAGGTAGGATGTGAATAGGAAAATGAAGGGAAAATAGGTTAGGGTAAAGAGTGGTTGAGCTAACCTTCAAGGGCCCCATGCCCTCGAAGTGTTTCCTATATAGCCCCAATGAAAAGGGGCCTCAGGCCGATGTAGTTCTCCATAAGCTAGGGAAGAATATGATGAATTAGGGGGATGGGTTGGTGAATTTTAGGCATGATTGAGCTAGGTCATAGGAATGGTTGAATTTAGGTCATAGGCATGGTTGGATTTAGGTCATAGGCATGGTTGAGTCTAGGTCATAGGCATGGTTGGTTTTTTTAAAATTTAGGCATCGATGATCTGGTCTTGTATAGGATAATCAATAAGTAATGAGGAAGGTGAATGGTAAGAGGTGGTAAAATAGCCACTTAATTGATAAGAACCTAATGAGTCTACCATACCCAAGATGGGCTTATGAACGTAAGACCCTAAAGGCATTGCATAATGGACTATTCTAAGGGTGAAGAAAGTCACATGATCACGAAATGTCACATTTTGAAAAGTCCCTTGAGGAGAGAAAATTAGGGTGTAAAAGGAAATGAGGTGAAAGTGGATGGTTTAGCGTAACTTAGTGTATGAATGCATGTTTACTTAGCAAGAAACCCAAGATCAAAAAATAGGCAAGTCCATGACAAAAAATTTCATCATTTTCTTCATTTGTTTTGTTTTTAATAGATTGATCGATGTGGGAAGTCTATATGGGATGAGTATATTATCTCCTTGAGGTCTTCATGAAGCTGATCGATGTGGGAAGCTTTTGATTTTTTATTTATTTTTGCAATGACTTTATATAGATTGTCCTTCAAGGGAGAAGTCTATTTATAGCAGTGAAATAGAAAGAAGAGATGTCCCTTTTGAGGGAGTCATTTTTTTGGAAGTTTGACTCAAGGAGTTGAATCCCATTTTTTTTTTGGACATTTAAGTCATGGACAAGACTATAAAGGAAGATTAGGTTCTTGTTTAGAAGACAAAACCATAGTACATAAGGGTTAACTATGAAAGAGGTGGTTTAAGTGATGAATGACCATGGGATTCCATCTTTTAAAAAAGATGAAAAGTATCCATGAGAATCATACCATGAGTAGAGCTATGGTACTCATATTGAAGATAAGGTTGAAAGGTGATGGGTAATCACATGATTCTTGTTTAGTCATTGATCCTCAAAAATGGGTAATATGGAAGGTGAACAAAACTCAAGGGATGAGCGGTCAATAGATAGAAAGTGATATAGGACTTGATGTCAACAATAAAATGGTCGAAGATGTAAGGCGTTGAGAGGCTCAGGTTCGGGTTTACCTTGAGTGAAGACAAATGATAAGCACCTGATCCATAGGCATGGGTAATGATATAGGGTCAAGCCAATTAGGAGAAAATTTTCCCCATTTACTTTTCTCTTCTTTGGTTACATGTTGATTTTCCTTCAGGACGAGGTTTCCGACCTAAAAGGTTCATTCATGGACATGTTTTGTCATAGGCACACGTTTGATATGTTTTTGGTAGATTTGGAGATGGTCAAGAGCATTGAGATGACGTTCATCTAATAACTCAAGTTGTGCCAAATGATCTGGTGAAAGTCATCATCGTTGAGCATGTCTTGTAGTGAGATGTGGAGAGATGGAATTGGACTTCGAGAGGCAAGACAACCTTGGTACTATAGACTAGAGAAAAAGGTGTGGCAAGTAGTCAAAGTGTGAATACTAGTGTGATAAGCCCACAAAGTGAAAGGAATGTGTGAATTCCAATCCTTTCCAGTATCATCAACTACTTTCATAAGAATTTTGTTCAAGGTTTTATTGGTTGATTCTGCTTGGCCATTGGTTTGTGGGTAATAAGGTGATGAGAAACTGAGTTGGATGCCAAAAGCGTCACACAACTTACATAGGGTTTTGTTTTTGAATTACTTTCCATTATCAGTGATGAGATGATGAGGAACACCAAAGTGAAAAATGATGTGATGGTTGATGAATTCACATATTTTCTCGGCTTTTGTAGAAATGAGGGGATGGCTTCTACCCATTTAGTGTAATATTTAGTAGTGGTTATAATCCATTGATGGCATTGTGAAGAATGGGGATTGATCTCGCCGACAAGATCTAAGCCCCATTGAGAGAAAGGCCAAAGGTCTCGTGTGACTGTAAGGCATGACTAGGTGTGTGATGAAGATTAGCATGTTGTTGGCATTTTTACACAACATTTGACATAGTCACAATAGTCATGGTTTAGGGTTGGCAATAATAGCCAAGGAAAAGAATGCATTTGTGATAGCTAAACCACTAAAGTGACCTCCAAAATTCCATCGTGAACTTCCTTGATAGTGTAGGGAATTTCAGAACTTGTAAGGCATCGTAAGAGAATACCATTGAAGCCATGCTTATAAAGGAGACCACCCATGATGACATATGAGAGACACTTTTAAGAAAGGCACGTTGTCCATTATGAGTGAGATCAGTGGGTAGAATGGAAAGGGAAAGATAGTCTACAAACTACTTATACCAAAGGTCACGTGGGTCAGGTGCAATGGTTCCGATGGAGTAGACCTCATGAGGTAAGTAAGAGGGTGATTGTAACCTTTGTATTGTGACAAATATTTTAGAGTCGGTAGGTGAAAAGTGGGTATCTGAGAAGCCAAGTAGGCCATGGTATCCACAAATTTATTGGTAGAACATGGGGTGGTTTGAAGTTCATAATGGTCAAAGGTAGTCAAAAGTATGTCTACATGATGTTTATACTTTTGAAGTATTTCATTACGACACTAGTATATACCATTGACTTGGTTTACGACCAGTTAGGAATCACCAAAGATATTGATTGACTTAACATCTAAGGCATAAGTAGCCTAGAGACCCAATACAAGTGCTTCGTATTGGTGATATTATTGTTTGTACAATCAAAATCTAGTTTGAAAGATAAAGGCATAGGTTCACCATCAAGAGGAATGAGGATAACACCAGCCCCACCTCCATGCTGACACTTGGAGCCATCGAAGAAGAGTGTCATTTGGTAAGTGGTATCATCTAAGGAGAGGGTAGTTATGGATTCATCTGGGAAATCAAAGTTAGAGGGTTGATTCTCAAAAAGAGGTGCATCTGCTAGTTGGTCAGTGATGGTTTGGCCCTTGATGGATTTTTGATGGATGAATTCGAGGTCAAGGTCGGCAAGAAGCATAAGCCAATGTGTGACACGTTGATGTTGATAGGGTTTGGCATACATATAGTGTAGGGGTCGATGTATTGGTAACAATGAAGGTTTTGTGGTTGAGTAGGTAATGGAAGAGTTTGGTGGTGATGAAAACTAAGGCTAAGAAGATTTTTTTTGGCATGGGTGTATCTAGTTTCGTAGTCCAAAAGGGTATGACTTATGTAATAAACCGCTTGCTCTCTATGTGTTGCTCATCGCGATGAGTGAGCATGGCACCTAAAGAATGGTCAGTGGCAGAAATATATAGGTAAAAGGGTTGGTCATCCTTAGGAGGAATGAGAATTAGTGGTTGAAGAAGGTATTGTTTTAAGGCATCAAAGGCTTTATGGCATTCATCATCCCATTTGAATGAAACATCCTTCTTGAGAAGATGATGAAATGGTTGACAATGGTTAGAAAGCTTGTGAGATAAAATGATGAATGGATTGTAACTTACCTTGTAGGCTTTGAAGTTGACATGGAGATTAGTAGGTGGAGGCATTTCTAGAATAGCCTTTACTTTAGTAGGATCGACTTCTATGCCACACAAAGAAATGATGAAACCAAGGAGTTTTCTGAAAGTACCACAAAGATGCACTTCTTTGGTTGAAGATGAACACAATACTTGATGAGGTGGTCAAAGATGACCTTAAGGATGGTCAAGTGTTTGGCTCGATGTTTGGATTTGGAAAGAAGATCATCTACGTAATCTTCCAATATGTGATGCATGATGTCATGGAAGATGTAAGTCATGGCTCATGATATGTAGCACATTTTTAAGGCCAAAAGGCATGACTCGATAGCAAAAGGTCCCCAAGGAGTGATGAAGGTAGTTTTGTGTTGATCTTCTGGAGCAAGTAATATTTGATTATAACCGAGAAACCATCCATGAGTGATAGCATTTCATGGCCGGTGGTGAGATCAACTAGTTGGTCAATGCCTAGTAGGGAAAATCATCTTTGGGACAAGCTAGGTTGAGGTCATGGAAGTCCGTGCAAATGTGGAGTCCCCTACACCTTTGTGATAGGAATGATGTTAGAAATCCATTGGGGATAATCAATGGGTAGGATGAAAGAAACTGAGAGAAGGTGTTGAAGTTCTTCTTTGACTAGAAGAGCAATGTGAGGATGCATTTTCCACAACTTTTGTTTGATGGGTTTGGCATTAGGAATGGTTATGATATTGTGGACCATGATTTTGGGTCAATATCGGGCATATCGGCATAGGAAGAAAAATCATTGTTATGGTCTTGAAGGAAAGAAGTAAAAGCTTCATGTTCAACAACATCTAAAGACTGACCTATCTTTAGGATGTGCGGGTCATCTAAGTATTAATGTTGATTTTGATAGTGATTCATTCAACATGGTTTGTGTCTCAGAGGGTAATGACCGGTGAATATAAGTCTTCCACACCAAGGTAGGTGAGGATGGACTCATCATCCTGACATTGAATGACATTAATAGAAGGTGTATCATCATCGATCATGTCAGGATATAGGAAGGGGAGAGAAGAGGGAGCCTCACCATCGTGTTGATAGGTCAGAGGTCCCAAGGAAATTGTGTTTAAAAAAAAATTTTTTTAGGAGGAATAGATTCGGGATCTATGGACTCGTGGGTGAAGATGGTGATGTGGGTGAATGAGGTGGAGAAGGTTTGTCTTCCTCAATGAGGTTGACATGGGCCTTCTTGGGAGGTGGTGGAAAAGCCAATGCCACTACGGTCATTGTTTATGGGTAGTGCAGAGAAATGATAGTATGGTGGCCTTGTTCATAAAAACCAAAGCCAAATCCTTTCCATGCGCAATGGTGGAGGAAAGTGTGGGTGAAGTGGCAGTTAGTAAGGGATTGTAGGTCAGATGAAAATGGTCATGTTTGGGATGGAGGTTTGGGTGAATAAGTGGCAATATCAAGTCCCCATACATGTTAGATTAGTGTGAAGGTGGGGAGGACCATAAGGAAAAACCTCACCTATGTGGTAGTCATAACTAGGGTGTTGGTGTAGGTTCCATACTCTTGTGGAGTGAGGAATGTGTCGATATTGTATAGGTGGTACTCCCTAGAGTGAGGCATTGAAAAACACCTTCTAAGGGATCAGTAGTCGATATGTGGGTAGTGGGGATAGATGACTCACTAGATGATTGGGAAGTAGATGAGTCAGGTTTGTAGAGAGGTTGCGGCGGTAGTAGGAATAATAGGGTTAGATGTGGGAGAGGTGGTGGCAGCATTGGTGGATGGGCTTGTGGGTGAAGGTGAAGTGGGGGTAGTGGCGAAGATGCCTTGATTGGTATAAGCACATCATTGGGGGTACAACATGTTATAGGTCTTGAATGGTGATGGGTCGGTGGGGATGGTGTAGTTATGTCCCTCATGCTTGAATTTTACACAGTGGTGTAAAGTTGAAGGGACACAACCCATGACGTGAATCAAGGTCTTTGAGTAATAGGTTATACTGGAATTCCCCCTCTAAGATGTAGAATAGTTCCAGGACAAGTGTGAGGGCCTACGTGAACATGAAGGATAATAGTGCCAAGGGTGGAGGTGATGGCGTCGTTGAAGGAGTGCAGCATATAACTGGGTTATTATGCATATAGTTAGAAGGAATACACATTTGATTGTATGTGTGGGAGGAGATGATGTTAATGTTAGCACCACCATCAATCATGACACATGTGTATGTATGTTATCGATATAAACAAAAATGAATAGGGTGGGATCAGGGTCATCTGACTAGAGAGGTACAATCTCCTCTTCAGAGAAGCGAGGGTGGTGACTTGAGGAGTGGTCATGGGGGTAGAAGGAGGAGCTGATTTGGTTAGTGAGGCCACATGGTGAGGGGTGATAATCGAGGCCACTGGTGTGGGGTCATTGGGTAGAACTTCAATGGATTGTAAAACCTTGATAAGGGCTTGTCTGTGGGATTCAGAAGTCTGGACGAGATCATACAAAGACATCTTTAGAGGAGACTGATGTAATTGTTTTATCATTGTGCGATGGGTGACCCCATCAGAGATAGGGTATGTAGGTCCATGGATGGTGATTTTGGGAGTGGGTGTAGATGGTATATTGGGTACAGGGTTGGTTGATGGGCTAGTTGCTTTTTCTTTTCCTTTGTCTTTTTGAGTGCGGGTAGCAACGTGAACCATGTTAATATGAGGGGAGGTGGATGGAGAGGGTGTGTCATGAAAGGTATAATGACATGAGGGAAAAATCCTAGTGGTGGATAAGAGCCTTGTGAAATGAGTAGGGTGCACATTGACATTTGGGTGGTGGTTTGGCCAACTCTCTAATACGGACCATGTTGATCTCAAATTTTGGAGGTGGGAAAAATGGTTGTGGGGGTGGAGATATTGGTCGTTGAATGGGTAAAGGATGATGATGTGTGGTGATAGGTGAAGGTGGAGCATGGTCCTCATCAAGAAGGTCATCATCGTCAAAATTTTGTTTAGGAGGAAAAAGTTGAAGAAGAACGGTCTTTGAGCCTTACAATTTTCAACATCATGTCTTACACACATGATGATAGGCACAAATCTTGGTTTCATCAAACCCTTTTGGTTTGGGTTTGAGAGGATCGTAAGGTTGAAGTGGTGGTAATGTGATGATGGAAGTCTCTAAGAGATTGGTTAAAATGTTGGCGTAGGACCCCGCTAATGGATCACAATGGGAAGTGAGTGTGGGTTTGGGTACAGGTGTGGATGATTGTGAGGGAAGAGGCTTTATAGGAGGGGGAATGGGTTGGTCTACTAGTTTGGTATGTGGAGTGGTCTTAGGTCTTGTTGGCATCTGCTTGGGTAAAGGTGGGGTAGAAGAGCTGGCGATGGAAGGTTTGGTTGGTTTGACTACCTTATTGGAGGGTAGTGGATTCTTAGCTTTGGGTTGCACCTTCTTGGGTAAAGGTGACATGGGAGTATGAGATGTAGAAGGAAAATAAGATGGTGGAAGAGGATGGGTTACCCATGGGGGAAACCAGAGTTGTGGTGGAGGTGGTTGGTAGAGGTTGGGTAGGTGGCATTGGTTGAAGTTGTATAGGAAAGGTTGGGGTTATAGTAACTGGTGGAGGTATAGGTGGCAAGAAGTGCATGGGTGAGGGTGAGGAAGTTTGGTTTTGGGTGAATGAGGTGTAACAAAGGCTCATGAGGTAGGTAGTAGGTTGTTTAGCTTTTGATTGGCCTTGGGTATGAGATTGTTTGGTCAAGGTTGATGGATGAGGCCCTAGGATGGATGGAAGGGGGGAAGGTGACAAAGGTGTGGTAGGGAGACCGGTGTATGTGGCCTAGAAGGTTGGGTTTTCTTTTTAGGTGGGAGGATAATGTTGTTATGGACTTGGAAGATGTGGCTAAGTCAATCGATAGGTGGGTGAGTAAGGCTTGATGTTGGCATAACACCCAAAGTAGTGATGGGTCTAGATACGGGTGGGGGGATAAGTGTGGGTAGGTTTTAGGTTTGGGAATAGTTGTAGTGATGGGTAGAAGTTTGGATGGAGGTAGGGATGATGAAGAGGAATCTTTCAATGGCATGGTTAGTGTAGTTTTGGTTGCCAAAAATACCTTTGGGTAGATCATGGAAGTATCTTTAGGAAACATTTGCATTTGGGTTGAAACGGGGAGCGAAGATGTCCCCAGAGCATGGAATGATCAATGTAATCCAAATGATTGACCAACCATGAAAATGGGACTACTGAAGAAGAGGATGGAATGGGTTGGGTGGAAATCCCTGTAAAATATGTCTATGAGATAGGGAATTGGCTAGCCTCGGATTCTGTAGGTAAAAAGATGAGATCATGTCAATAGGGTCTAGGATGCTAGGGGAAAAGTATCCTGATAGGTAGTGACATGTCTGAAGAATCTCCCATGGGTAGGAGAGATAATAGGTCGGGTGAGGTAGACTTCTCTCTTGGTGGAGGAGAAGGTGATGATGATTCTCTTGTGGATGGGAGAATAACAAGTGTTGATGGTTCAGAAGGTTGGGAAGCAGACATGATGACATGACATCGGTAGAAAGTGTGGGTTCCTCCGTGAGAGAAAGGGGAGATGAGGGGGACTCCTCTGTGGGTGGAGGAGTAGAAGAGGTATGCTCCTCTGTGGGTGGAGGAGCTCATGCCAAGATTTCCTCAATAGATGAAGTAGGTAGGTTTTGAGGAATAGTTGGCATGATATCAAAAACTATGTGAACCTCATGGACATTGTTGTCATTGGATGAAGGTTCGCTATTTTGATTAGATGATGGTTTATGATTAGGGAATGGATTTTTGAAGATGTGCAAATTCTGATTTTTGGTGCGTTTGGGTTGTCTATGACAAGGTCTCCATTGTCTATCATCTCTTGAACAATGTTTTTAAAAGTTATGTAGTTACCATCACTATGTCCTTTAACGATGATAATTATAGTAGTCGTGTTCTTTATACCATGCGGGCATGGGATGAGTGGGATCAAAACTTATGAGGTTTTATGGGAGGAAGTGTAATGGCTCCAGCTTTAAGAATATTTTCCAAGACTGAAGAATATAGGGCTCTCGATTGAAGTGTATTTCCGTTGTTCCCCCGGAGCTGAAAGGCCTAGATAGGAGAAAGATTGGAAGAAGGTTGGGCCTGATTAGAAGGATGAGGTGGACCTGCCTTGAGGACTACCACGTTGGTAGATCCTTTGGGATTTGAATAGTTATTTTGAGGTTTTGAAGATGAAGAAGAATCGTTTGATTTGAATGGGGTGTTCTTGTTTTGTAATTGGATTTTCTTTTCTTCAATGGCACAAATTTCTAGTTTTTGGGCCATGGTGAATGCTTCATCAAAGGTTTGGAAGGTTTGGACTTGTAGAGTTGGTGAGATGTGTCTAGCACAAGCTCTAGTGAACAACTCAATAAGTTCATCTAAGGTAGTTGGAATGTCAATTGGTTAATAAGACTCCCAGTAGGGAAACAAAATATGTGATAGATTCGTCTTCATACTTGTCGGGTTGAATAGAGATCGGTCATGGTGACTTTCTTGGTAACATTGATTGAAAAATGATCTAAGAAAGCTTGGGCTACTTGATTAAAGGAATAAATAGAATGTCGAGGTAGTCCACTATACCAATCAATGTTGGTCTATCAAGGACATTGGGAAAGTTTGTAGGAGAAAAGCATCATCGTGGGTGATTAGGTAACACCCATGTTTGAATGACCGCAAGTGTTGTTGCGGGTCTTCTTTACTATTGAAGTGATTGAATTTAGGCATTTCCCAATGCATTGGGTAAGGAATGAATGGGAATAGATGGATGGATAGGCTCATTATAGATTTCATCATATGTTAAAGAATTATGGGAGCTAGAAATAGATGCTTCTAAGGTCTGCATCTTCTCCATCATCATTTTAATGAGGTCGTTAGTAGGTTGGGATGAATGGGTGCCCCCTGTAGAAAAAGGGGTTGATGTTGAATGTATGAAGGTGGGTGGTATGTTGGTGTATGGTGGCACTTGAGTATGAGAACTGCGTAGGAGGAATAGATGTAGGTGGCACATAGCCAACATAAGTGATAGATGAGGTCGGGGGTTGTTGGTAGTATGTGTAAGTGGGTGGGGTAGTCGTAACAACTCTAGTGGTGATTGGGGGTAAGGATTGTGGGATAGAAAGGATGAGGTTTTGGAAAGGGGTGTAAGTTTTTTTGACACGGAGGTGGTTGTGATGTAATGGGTATATGTGAAGTGGTGGGTGCAGATGAAGCTATACTCATAGCGATTTTCGGAGGGACAATCGATGTCATGGTGTGATCGATGACGTAGATGTTGTAGTTATAATGATTATGGGATTTAGCTGAGACACCACATGTGATAAAGTGGATGATAGTAGCACCGAACTAGTGCTAGCTGATAGAAGTGGGGGCTAGAGTAGGAGGGATAGATATGGGCATGTTGTATATTAACTATCTGAGGAATCCGGGTGGAAGAATGAGCAAGGTAGTATTGGAGGGCAGCGGGATTTTGGTCGAGGAGTCTCACAAACTCCTCATCACCGGTAGTGATGGGGATAAGTTGAGTGGATCCATAGGTGATGAATGGATGGATGGCGGTGATGGACTAGGTGGGAGTGGCTGATGGCTGGCATGAAATATGAGGGATATTAGTTTGGTTGTGAGTCAACACCATGTGAATCAACATATATTAGGTGAACTGTACTCTGTAAATGACACAGGAACAATAGAGATGGGAAAAATAAATTTGGGAGGAAAGTTGGTAAATGTTTTGATTAAAATCAAAAAGAGTGAGTGACACGTCGTCAATCTAACCGATGATGATGGTTAAGGGGTGACCGATGTCGATTACAGGAACCGATATGCGAGTTCTTGTGAGAAAAAATAATAGTTTCAAGCAAATGAGGTAGAAATTGATGATTATCAGACAAGAAAGTGTATTTGATGATTATTATCAGAGTACAAAGAGTACAATGATACACAGAGACTCTAAAACAAAAGAGAAGATGAGATAAGTGTCTTTTGGGTAAATTAACAAAAAAAAAAGGAACGCGACACTTGATTAGGTAAAACCGATGGTGGTCGAGATGTAAAGCTGATGATGGTCATTGGACCGATCGATTCTTGTGAAATATGAAGAATGAGAAAAATGAAATTTTGTGAATTTAGATTAGATGAATAATCAACCCTAGAAGTCTAGGGATGATAAGATGAGGTCCTGACACACTCTGAGAAAGTCAGAATACTCCAACTGTGATGGTGGAGTGTGAAAGGAAAAAATAAAAATGAAGAATCGTATCCTCACACCTCAAAATGCAAGTCAAGCACAAAGCTAAGAAAAATACGTAATCCAACAAGTGATTTTAGTGTGTTTAGCTTATGCTATTTAAAAGACTGACTTGTGAATTTAGAGTAGATTTTTTGGTTGGGAAGGCTTCCTATGAAGAAGGAAATTCTAAAGGTGAGGTTTCAGGTTATGTTATGGTGGGGGTGGGCCATTCTCTGAGGTGATGAATGGACAGAGATAACAGTTGGGTGCCACTTTATCAATCCTCTGATCATGTGATCATTGACAACTTCTTCGGGTGGGATGTTGTTTAAGAAGATGTATATATTCAATTTTTGTAGTTTGGCAAAGAGAGAGAAGAAAGAATGTGCTTTTCTATGATTCAGTTATGTCAACCATCAGTTGGGCATGACTTCCAAGCATATAGGTTGCCCTCATTTTAATGTGAGCTAAAATGCAACAAATCAAAATGCTATGTAAGTGTTTTAAGCCCAAATCAAAGTGTGATATTGATGTAACAAGTAATGAATAGGAAGAGGGATGCTCTTTCACTAATGCAATACTAATGAAAGAAAATAAGTATTCTTTTTATAGCACCAAAAACATGATTGCTTTTAGAAAATAGAAAGAGAGGAAGATTCCAGAGAGGAAAATTAATGTGTAAGCTTTTTAGAAGGGAAAAAACACACAACTTTCACCTAGGAATGAATAAAATGCAAGGAACCCGGATGGGTCCCACCAGGCGTGCCAAAATGTTTCACCATTTTCTTTAAGTTTTTAGATGAAATAGATAAGGGTGTGGGCCAAGGAGGAATACCTATTGTGATGGTCGGTTTGAAGGTCATTGTGCATTTGAACTTCTTGATCCAATGTTGATTGTGAGAGCTTCCTTTTGGCTAGGAGGAACTACCTGAAATACACAACAAGACCAAAAAGAGGATTAAATAATATATGTCAGTGGGTTGCCTAGTGTGTGCTAGATCCAAGAAGTGTGATACTTCCTTGGTGGTAGTCAACCCACTATTTAATACAATTTAATGTAAGAAATAACATAAGTAAATAGAATCCTATTGTAGTTGATATGATTTAGGTATCTCATCCAAATACAATAAGAAAATCTAACATAATAGGCTAGGCTATGATCAGATCTGGAAATAAGGTAAATAACTAAGGTGTTGGAATAGGTCAGGGTCAGATTCTGGGTCACTTGAATCACTTAAAAAGGGTTATTGGGATTTGGTATTAGGATTGCAAATAAATACGAGAGACCGACGTGTCGACAGTATGACCTGAACAAAGATTTAGTAGAAAGAACCGACGATGGTTATTGTGGGATGGTAATAACTCAATAGTTCATGGTTTTGGGGATTTTTTGAGACTGGATCAAAGATGGTGAGGAGTTGGTTTAGGTCTATGGGGAGATGTTGGGAATATTCAGAGGTACTCAGGAGTAGACAGAGGTGATTAAAATGGTTATGAGTGATGGGAATGGTTGGGTTCACAGGAAGGCAATAGTGGTGGGGTGAAAATATAACTGATGGTTGATAAAAAAGGTGAAGAACTCTTATAAACTGAATAGAAATGAAGTGGTGTAGGTTAGAGACACACTTACTTGCTGTGTAGGTTCAATGGTTGGGTGGTGGTGATGGTTGATCGGTGAAATGGTGATCAGTGTCGTGGAATGCTTCTCGGAGTGCTCCTGTGAATGAAAATACCTTCGATCAATGGTTGTGTTGGTTATGGCTGCTGGATGTGTGAAAGAGCTCTGGTTCTTGCTTGCATGCAGATCTCCTTTTCTCTCCAAAAACTTGAGAATGTGTCTAACCTCTCAAACAAGGTTACCAAAATGGTTATATGGTAACCGACGATGGTTTAGGGTTACCGGCGTCGGTTTGGGTTGACCGACGCATCGGTTAAGGTGGGATATCCTAGGTTTCCTAAAATAGCAAATCTTGGCTATCCTTTTCCAGCTTTTTTCTCATTTTTTTTGGGTCTAAATGGAACATTGTGCTTAGATATATGGGAATGTGGTTAGAGGAAGAATAGGCATGTGCTTTTAGGGTTATACTAAGTCTTAGTTCATTAAGGTAAGTAGGGCTAAGTCTTAGTTAGTTATGGAAACATGTTATGAATAGGTCTATGGTGAGGTGTCTAGGTGAGGTGGTGGGGTGAGGTGGAAATTGGTTTTAATTAAGGTAATTAAATAATGAATGAAGTGAGGATGAGTATTAATTTAATTGTAAATAATTAAATTAATATTAATGTGGGGTATAAGGGTCATGGTTAGGTGAATGTGTTTAAGTTGGTTATTCGAAAGGGGACCAAGGGGAGTGTGACCCAATTTTGGTGTCTACACCATCACTAGAATTGCCAATAATAATAATACTAACAGATTCATTTCCAACTTCTCCTCTTGGATTTTCAACATGTGGTTGAAACATTTACTAAGGATTTGACTTTGGAGAAAAATGCCTTAGCTTAACACTTGTAGTTATTATATGTATTTTCCTTTATCCGAAGGAGAATCTCAAGGCCGACCTATTGGAACATCTTCTAGGATGTATCTTTGGTGGAAGCCAAATTCCTTGTCCTATTTAACCCAAACCACCACCATTAAAACCCATATTTTCAGCTATAACTACTCCTTTAGAATATGTTTGTTGCAATCTTTCATCAAGACTTGGTTTATATGTGGTAAGGGGAGTGTGTATTTCTTCATATTCAGTCTCATGATCACTACTTGCCTCTGTAAGATGAGATTTAGTTTACAATTTGCTGAAATTTGCATCTTCTGGAATAAAACCAGACTCTGAAACAACTTTTGGATCACCTAGGTCCTACCTCATAGACCAAAAGGAAGTAATTTTTGACCTTGTCCAATTTTTATCTCACAATTCATGATATATATGCTTTGGCATGTTTTTAGAGGACTTTTTATCATATTTTTCATAAAAATTGGCATATTGAAAATCCTCTACCTATTTTTGTGGAGGAAATCCCAAAATTTGTGTTGACAACTCTTGAAAAATAATTCCTTTCTCAATAAAAATTTCATCCATTACTTTTTTACTTCATCCCAAGAGTTCTTTTTTCAACTTTTCTAGCGGGGTTTTCTTTCATGTTGAATTTTAGTGCTAGAGTTCTTATTTGCCACTACCCTTGCTTTAATCACCTCACATGGGTCATACACCCAGTGAGTCAACATCAAACTTAAAAATTTGTAAAATTTTATGTGCCACATTGAATGCTTTTCTCTCAAATGTGAACCCTCCACATGAAAATAGTAAGGAAGGAAATATGCTCCTCTTTTCTTTGAGTAACAAAATACAATTTATCTATGCTTTCCATCTGTTGTATATATTCAAGGTAAAAACCATCTCTTTCACATGTATTAGAAATTTGTAAGGTTGTACTCCTGATCCATAAAACCTTAACGCATTATAATCCTCCATGAAATCTTGGTTAGCTAACTATATTTGACCCTAGTTGAATGCAATCTCTATAGGTCATAAGCGGTCTAGGCATTGTACTTTTTGAAATTGTTTAATAAATTGGAGTCCAAAAGTAGTCCAAAAATTAATTGTAGTCCATGATTCGATCAAACATCATACCATACCAAATTTCCGTTCTAGTCCCCCGTCGAGGTCCCTTAGCATTCGGAATGGCATAAAATCCCTTTCCGAAGAATCTAGTTTTTCAAACTTAGTCATTTGGTTCTTTTTGGGTTGGGCACA
The DNA here is from genome assembly GCA_018340775.1 of Taxus wallichiana var. yunnanensis. Classification (NCBI taxonomy): domain Eukaryota; kingdom Viridiplantae; phylum Streptophyta; class Pinopsida; order Cupressales; family Taxaceae; genus Taxus; species Taxus wallichiana. Next base: position 377,616,073 of record CM031238.1, on the reverse strand, counting down.
TTTTTTATTTGTGCTACATCAAATGAAACTATGCCCCCTCCTTTCCTTTAGTGCATCCTTTGGAGTGTTGACATTCCAAATGTTGTGCCTTCCCATGATGTGCCTTTCAAGCCTGCGCCAAGGCGCATGCACCATCTTGTCGACATTCAAAATTTGTGCCCCTGAATGGTGTGCCAAAGCACTGAGAAAGTAATGTTGATAGCCTCAAATCCATGCCTAGGGTGTAAATATTTTCATGTTGGCATCTACCTGGGTGCATCTTAAAAAAGTTGGTGGCGCATTTATTGCACCTTTTGCTATAAATAGGCACATCAACCTGTCATTTTCACGACTAAAAAACATGGAAAAAGGTTATTCTTATGCATTTGTCAGCGCTCTTGTCAGCCCCATGTCTACTATTTCCGTCGCATTCGTGGACCCCACATCATTTCTTCTATCTATATATTTCTAGTAAGTGACCCTTCGCTCTTCTTGTGGTTTTGTTGTGGTGTTTTTTTTTTTTTTTTGGAGGTTTTTGTTATTAAAACAAAAAATGAACCTAAGAAGATAATACAACTCCAGCCCATTTTACAAATCAACCCACCTTCAACTGGTTTACCCTCCTTCCAGATCTACTAACCTGGAAGGCCTTGTCTCAAAATGAATCCCTATCCCTCTTCCCTCTCTGTTTCTCCTCACTTTGAAAAATCTTAGTTAAAGAAGCAAAAAACCAAAAATATGTCAAAAAAATTGAAAAATCTAAAAATTTATTGCAATCAAAACCCACTATTTTCCTTTGGCGCAAACCTCATTTTGTTACACTAAACACAGTCACGCCAAAGGGGCACACTGTCCCTATATGCAACATTGGTCTTTCCCGTGCCTTATAAAATTCCTAAAATTCTTAACACAAGTGCAAGCGCAACTCCAGTTACACCTACATTTGAATGTCGTGCAGACCCTTCCTACGCTGCGCAAAGCTAAAATCCTTGGCGCAACTTACCGCAATGATGCACCCTTTGAACCTATGCCCCTTGGCGCATCATAATGTTTTGCAACATGTACCATGTGCCAATGGCGCACCCTGAAGCCTTGCTACACCAAAAATATATTCACTCAGTTAAAATCCTTCATATGGCACAATCACACATCCTACGACGTCAACATCTGAATGTTGTGTGTATTCTTTCCACAACCTGCGCCCCCTTTTGGCACTGTTTTCTTCCATGCAATACTCTCCCAATGTGTGCCTTACTTTTTTGACCTGCGACTGTAGTTGAACTATGCCTTGTGCCCAGAAGCTTCTAAATTGATAACTCTTCATTCTATAAGCTTTGATGGATGATTAAAGCTAACATGGCTCTTCTGCGATGGACATCCCTGCTTCTTCTTGTAGATCAGCAACTAAACTTAGATACCCACATGTCTTCATCGAGTAAAAATCCAACTAAGTCAAAGGGTAAGCCGGACTAAATTAGAAGAAGAAATGAAGTACAAATACCAAAGGGTCAGGATGCGAATCCCTTGCAGAGTGTGACCTGGACATCAGGGATTCAGAACTTGGTCATATTGACATGGAGGACTTCTGGGCCAGAACCAAGAAGGTCACAGGTAGTCCATGGATGGAAAAATTGGTCGGAAGTGGTTGCATTTCGCTGCAGGAATTCCCATGAGCACAGTAAATAATGAGTTCATGATGGTGGTGGGTTGTTGTTACAATAAGGACACAAGATGTGTTGAAAATGAGAAGGGCGAGGTAATAATCAACCTCATTTCCCAACACTTTGAAATCATGTTGGGAATCCCCACCACCTAGAATTTTGTGGCAATAAGCCAGGAAGACTGCATAAAAGCATGGAATGAAAATGAAGATAAATGCATGGAGTTGATGAATGAAGTATATCTAAAAAACAAGAAGGTGGTGAATAGGTGGCCACAAGTCATTCATCACAGTGACTTCTCAGAAGAGCTGAGCGACACCATCACCTTCCTAAGTAAGGTGTTTGGGCTTCCTGATGCCCATTATTTTCACAAATGGATGCTCAGATACTTGGAAACCATGAGCAAAAATGTTCCTGATCAATGTTTTGAATGGGGAGATTATCAAGCAGCACCATCTCCGAGTAGCTTCAACAACTCTCAACAACTAGGAAGTTCTACATGAACTCCTATGTGGTATATGTTGTTGCCTCTGAAAGAGACTACCCAACACTAAATCGATGCGGGGTGTGGCCCCAAGTAAGAATATATGAGTATTATCTAGAGTTGAGACTAGAAAACAACATCACACAATTCAAGCAAGATCAATGATGCCTTCTTCTATGGCATCATCTGCCTCTTGAGGCCTAATATGACTCACGGTCGGATGACCAAGAGCGTGGTTACTACCACAGAGAAGTGGGGAGCGTTATTTATGTAATTCCCCACTTTCACCTATCTCAGAGCCACCAACTTCTTGGGGAGCCCACCAAGTTACCGAGATATGTGGGACCTAAGTTGATCCTATTGGAGCTATCCAGATAGCTCATCACATATCACGAGAAGTGTCTGAAAAGAAAGAAGGGTGGAACTCCTTTCCCCCTCACAGTGGGTAGGTACACCTGCACTTCTCATAGCAAATCCTGGGAAATGTTTATGGAGCTAGAGTTGCTCAACTTGAAACACAATTTCCTGGAAAGGCCAACCTTTGATCCTCGCAATTACCTTCCAAGGGAAAATCTCGATCCAATCCATGTCCCATAGATCGAAGATATCTATATCGATCTGTATCACGAGGTCAAGCTCAGAAGAAATGATCACTCCACTTTGGCCTTGGCGAGAGATCATCAATATGGTGTGGCCATTGTCCGAAAGGTTTCAAGTGTGATCAAGAAGTTGATCGGGTATATCTAGATACGGATGGGGACAATTGGCCTTTCTTGAGATTGATAGAAAAAGTGCCTTAGACTATTGAGGAAAGAGTCAAAGGCACTCTGCAGTGCACAGAACATTGGTGTAGGAAAAACAACCTCATCTACCTTGGGGTAGACTTCACCACGTCTCCCTTGGGTAATGCACCTGCCAAGCCAAAGCACTTGCCAAAGGGAAAAGGGAAAGACAAAGAGGAGAATCAAGTACTACTCAGGAGGAAACTCCGAGAGTCCTCCTTCCACCGCCGAGGAGCAGGTAGTAAGCTTGATCTCTCTAGAAGAAGAAGAAGTGGTAACCATTCCAATGGGCACATCCACTCAGGATGTTGCCACTGTTGTAACTACTGAAGTTCCCACCATCCCATCTCCCACTCCTCCTTCCCCTCCTCATGTCACTCAACCAACCACTCCTTTGGTTGTGTCTTCTCCCCGTCTTCTACTATTCCCCCTTCCTCTTCCTCCATCTTCTCTTCCCGTTGAGCTTTCCCCCAACATTTCTTCTCTCATCTCTCAGATCCCTTCCACCCCCATGGTTTCCTCTCCTGCAGTGACTCCTCCCCCTGTGAGCACTATGTTGGCTTCTCTCTCAATGCCACCACCAAGTGTCTCGATGCATTTTCCCATGTCCACTGTAGCTGCTCCTTCTTCCACCTTCGTTCCCCCTTCTCCCTCTGGTCCCACTCCCTTAAGTCCAGAATGGATCTCCAAACACTTGAGCCAACATAAGAGGAAAGTCCCCATTGCACCTATGGACTTCTCTGTGATTCCAACTAAAGGAGATAAGAAGCAAAAGGCAATAACCCGCTTCTCTCAAAGTGCTTCAGGTGAAAGAGTGATGGAGATCGCATACCCTGATCCCACAAAAAGAAAAAAGATCTATCTCCTACAGATTTTACGGTGAACAGTCATGATGGGAACATCCTCGAAAGCCTACGAGGAGAGGCCTTTATATAGTGGATTCCCTTTGCAAAAAGCTTAGGAAGCAAAGGAAGAGAAGAGGATATTGAAAGAATAGAACAAACATCTTCTCCAAGCCCTGTAGAAAATGGGCAGTGCACCTCCTATAGCTGCCACCGAAACTCCTGAGGCCCTTAGTCAGGAAAAGATAAATGAGTATGCCAAGATTGGTGAGCAAGGTATGGTAGTATCCACCTGGAGAGACCAAATCCTCAAAGATAGTGAGGAAGTAATTATAAAGTTCATGGAGCTATATCAAAATATTGATCAGGCTAATAAGGAACTCTAGGCGATTGCAAGACCTATCTCGAAGAGTTGGACCATGCCAGGTTACAACATGAGACATTCCAGAAGATGCTCGACTGCCCAGTCGATGACTTAGTAAAATTTGGCATCTTTGATCACCCAAGAGCACCCAACAAAGTCCTTGCTGCTTTGGACTATCGGGTTGACCAGATGGAATTTGTCTTGGAGAAAATAGATAAAATCAAGGAGGAAGCCTTGGATGTAATGCATCAAATGGAGCAGATCATCCTAAGGATGTCTCTGGGCTTGCTCACCCCATCATACGCCTTGAGGAAGGTAGATGACACTATTTAGCTCTTTAAGGAGATCGTCGTCGCAAGGTTTAGGGTCAGAAGCCACTTTTGATACAGAATCTATCAACAACCTTCTGGCCTGCCATGATTTTGTTGGATACCTGATGGAGGTAGGTAATGAATACTTAAACTCCGGAAAGACTAGAGATGAATGGGAGACTTGCGAGGTCATCGGCGATCACACCAAGGGTCCTGCTCAGGATCAACTTCAACCGATGATTAGCAAGTTCATGGAGTATCGTGCTCAATTTCACATTTCCTCTCCTGAGTAGAAGCAGGATACTCCTTTCTAGCCACGGGATGACAATGAATAGCCTTCCTCCTCCTAGGATTTATCCCATTTTTGTAAAGTATTTAAAAGTATGTTGGCACAAATGATGACATCATCCATGTTGCACCATGGGATGTTGTCATCCACTAAATTTGCCCCAAAGTCAACAGTTGACTTTTAGATATTTTGTAAATATTTTGTAAGTAGTTGTTGGTTCCTTTTTTCCTTCTTTCTCCTTCTCCTTCTATATATACTTGGATACTTGTTGTATTCGGGGGTGACACATTTTTAGATGAAAAATAGAAGTGAGAAGAAAAGGCTTTGTACTTTTTGTAACAGAAAATATTAATACAGAAATTAAGACTTTGTGCTCAATGGATGTGTTATGTGCATTAGATCTTTCTTAAGTTAGATCTGTGTTGCTTTTCTGTTAGATCTATCTCTACTTTTTGTCATTTTCTCATCAGTATTGCTTTGTTCATTTATGCAAGTAGGTTTGGCTCTATTTACTACCAGCCCAAAACATAAACCCTCTGACCTTTCTGCTTTGGAATTCATTTCTTTTCTCCCTTTGGATCTATCCTATCTCTCTCCTCCCTTCATTCCTCCTTTATATTCACAGTCGGAAATACCCCTATTGGGATGAGATCCCAAACCCCTGAAGGTAGAATATTGTAGGACTTGCATAGATTCCTGCTGGTAGAATAGCAATAAACCAGTTTCACTTTGTTGTCTCAAAGAGGGGCTATGCCCTACACACTATTGGCTCGTCTATCCATAGATCTGCCCTCTCGATGATTTTCGGACCAACAGTTTTGGTGACTCATTGGGAAAGAACCAGATCTATGTGAGTGTTGTGTCAGTTAAAAGACACTAACAATTTTTAAAAGTTGCTAAGGTAACTAAGAAAATAGATAAAACTATGAAAATCACTACCTGTTTGCAAATCTTAACTCTTTGCTTAAAATCCAAAATTTTTGCAAAAGTGATCCAAACTGAAAATTTTCTTCAGAGATCCATAGATCTGGGCTAGTTAGAGATCTTTAGTTCACTGAGTTTTTACAAAAACCCATATATTTCCGTAGATCTGAGATTCTGATAGTTTTACAAATAATTTCAAACCCTTGCAAAAAGTCAAATCTAAGATCTGAAAATCAGCTTACTAAGTTAACCATCATTTTATCCTCGTTGATCTTTGTCATTAAACCGCAATCGGTTTTCAAAAAAAGGATAAAATTAAATATTTAGAAAAGTACATGCTGCTGATTTTTGTCAGAAAAATAGAAAATCAGCAAGTACAACCAAAAAGAGTTTTTAAATCTGCTCTAAAAACATTGCAGATCTGAAAGATACACTGGCGGGTGAACCATTTACCCGTAGCAGGAGAGCTCGTGGAGAATTTGATCCTATTTTTGATCTACTTCAAAGGCACAACTTTAGTATTACACCAGCATGCTTCTCATTGTTGAGTTTAGTTGATCGGTCAGCAGAAGTGCCTCGCCTCCATGAAAGAACCGGTTTTCACAAGGAGCCTCCACATCCCTTTGCAACGCTTTGTTGCTCAGTGGAACCGCACTTCCGGCTCGTGTCCTCTTTCCATATTTTCAAATGGTAGTACCATGGGGAAATGTTATGGGCCCTCTTGCATTGCCACATCCTATTCACACACTCCCTCATGGAAATTGCAAGAATTTCCCAAGATTTGATGGGAGTGGAAATCAAAGCACATGGATTCACATATATTTGCATTCATTATGTCATGCAGCATCCTGGATGTGACCCATGAAGATGTGTCAGTACGCCTCTTTCTAGAGACCTTTACAAGGACCCGCAGTAGAGTGGTTCCAACATTTTCGGTTGGATCTATCACTAGTTGGGCCACATTATGAACTACGTTTGAAGACAGGTATAAGCCTTCAGAGGACACATTTGTGTTACTATCAAAGATCACTCACCTGAAGAAGGAAGTCAATGAAACCATGCATGATTTTATCACTCATTTCAATTCACTAATTAACCATGTGTGCCACCTGCCATGCTGCCAACACCAGAAAATTAGAAGTGTTTCTTTGTGAATGCCATGAGCTCAAGAGTAAGTTTCTTACTCTTACAAGAACAAATCACCACCCTGGTTCTCGCTCAAGCTGTAGCCATTCGGATAGAAGATAACCTACTTATATCTGGTGAGTTAAAATGAGAGCCATCCAAGCCTAAAGCTTCAACTCCTTCTCAAGCCACTTCATCAGATCGGCATTCAGAAGATGGCGAATGACTTGCTCGCATTAAAGAAGTAATTAGCTCAAGCTTCTCCTAACACTCCATACCGGGATATCCCACGGAGAAATTTCACTCCCAACATGCCCCACAAAGGTCACGTTTTCCTGCAACTGCTCCGCGGTTGGCACTTGAGGCCCCTTCGGTCAATGCCCACAGTCGAGGTCGAAGGAGAGGAGAAAAATTATGAAGAACCTTTGTTGCAAGGTGAAGATGATCAAGATGTCAGTGAATAGACTGGCGAATCTATGATCAGGTATATGGAATTTGAAGATGAGGAGTTTGATGAAGAAGAGGGTACCCAAGGGTATGCAAGCAAAAAATCATATGATGTTTTCACCCGCTCCCAAGGAAAAGAAGAAGAAGTTGCTTCCAGGATACAAAAAGAGAAGGTTGTGTCGAACACGCCTCTAACCATTGCTAAAAGAGGTAATCCTCTTCCTGCTCAACCTCCTATTAAGTCTTTTACGAAAAAATCTTTTCCTCCATCTCTCCTCCAAATCAGCCTTCTTCTATTTCCATAAAGACCAGTAATCCTGCCCTACCATCGTGAAGTGAGGACTCATTCCTTCATCAACGTAACCCTTGGTCACATTCGACATAATCGATCATGCTAAAAAGACCAAGATTCAAATGTCTGAAAGGCTGAATATCTTCAGTCTAACCCTGAGTAGCTTGTAAGATTGACCGAATATATCAAAGCCAAGCTACTATAACCTCGCATTGCCTCCCCAGAAAGGAATCCTTTCCACTCCTCTTGCATCTGCATAAATGTTACCTCGACTTCTATGTCAGGAAAAATTGAACCTTTTTATCTCTCCCTCCTAATCAATGGTCATAAGCTAAGCAACTGCATAATTGATTTGGGGCTTTCGATAATGTCATGCTAGAAAAGGTCACCCATGCTTTGGGCCTCACTCTTACCAAGCCTTTTGGTAGATGTTACTCCATGGAAACCAAACAGGTTCCATTGATTGGTCAGATCAAAGATGCACAGTTCGCGTTTGCGGCGTTCCCAGAGAAAAGAGTGAAGATGACCATTCTCGTTGTTGATATCCCAGTGGCATATGGAATTCTACTAGGAAGAATATTTTGTAGAGAAGTTGGTGGAGAGATTCATATGGACTGGTCCAAAGCTAGAATCCCCGTCAAGGGTGTAATGTAGACTTTGGAGCCTGAATCACAAAAGAAGTACTTGGTCACCAATTCTGATGACCCCAAAGCCCAAATTCTCTTTGAATCATCAGGGATGGGGAACTACTTCTTATCTATTGAGTCTGATAAAATGGACGTTCTCATCAGGAGGAGGACCTTAACAAGATATGGACATTGCAGTTTGATGGCAGTTGTGCAACTAGCGGATGCGGTGCTGGAGCTGTGCTAATATCTCTGAAGAGGAGATTTTTCCTCTCTCTTTCAAGTTGTAGTTTTTCAATACAAATAATACTGCTGAATATGAATCTTTGCTACTTGGCATGCAAGCTATAAAGAAAGGGGAATCAAGAACCTAAAAGTACAGGGTGATGTTGAGCTGATCGTTAATCAAGTGAAAAGAATATATCAAGTAAAGAATGAAAGGCTCAGACATTACCATGCAACGTGGTATGGGACAACATTGAGGAATTTGATGCTTTCTCAATAAAAGCCATTCCAAGAGCTCAGAATGACATGGCGATTCATTGGCCATCTCAGCATCTCTCATGCTCCCTCACCAGGGTTGAAAATAGACACATATACCATTGAGGTAGTCTTCGCCCAAGCGTGCCAGACAATTCTCAACACTGGTAGGTATTCAATGATGACAATCAGCTTATTGCCTTTCTAGAGAAAGTAGAAAATTTCAAGTGAGCTTCATTTTGAAGGATCTACTTCTACATGTCGTGAATCAGTCACTGGTCAAGCAAATGAATCAAAAGAAGGTGATGGCATATGTCAGCTCAAGGAAATAAAATTCCAAAGGTTTAGTCTCTCTGGAACGTTTGTTTGACAAACATGATCATTTTGTCAAGAAGAAGTGACAAGATGACCCTAACTCCTCTCCAGAGACCGAATCGGTCAACTTGGGTACTATGGAACATCTGCGTAGTTTGTGAACATCGGGAAATGTTGTACACACTCGAAGAAAAGTGGAAGTTTGTCAAATTTTGAAGAAATATATGGACGTATTGGCATGGTCTTATGCCGATCTAAAGTCTTTCAAGCCGAAGGACGTTCAACATGACATCCGTTAAAAGATGATGTCAAACCCTTTGCGAAAAAAGGCACTATAATCCCAAGATCTCGGGTACCATCCAGGTGGAAATACAGAAGATGTTGGATGTGAGGATTATTTTCCTATCCATCATAGTACTAGGTCACAAACATCATACCAGTATGAAAGAAGAATGGTGAGATATGCATATGCGTAGATTTTCACAATCTGAATCAGGTGTCCTTGAAGGACAACTACCCACTACCCATAATGGATCAAGTTCTGTAGGTAGTAACTGGTTCAAAGATGTTGTCCATGCTTGATGGTTTTAGGCTATAATCAGATTGAGGTCTCACCTGAAGACCGATTCAAAACAACATTCACTACTCCCTGGGGCACATTCACCTATAGCTAGGATGCCTTTTGGCTTGACCAACGCCGGTGCCACCTTTCAGTGAGTAATGGACTTGCATTCAAAGGTATGATGGGAAAGGTCATCATAGTTTATTTAGATGACTTAATTGTGTTCTCTAAATAGTGAAATGATCATTGTGATCATTTGGAGCAAGTATTGATTAGATGTCGAGAACACGGGATCTCCTAAATCCAAAAAAGTTTGTTTTGGGGTCTTTGAAGGAAAGTTCTTTGGGACACATTGTCGTGAAGGAAGGACAAAGATAGATGTCGAAAGGGTTAAGGCTATTTAGAGCCTTACCTTACCCACAAGCAAGACCGGTGTTCACTCCTTCTTGAAAAGTGAATTTTCTCAGACGCTTTGTTCCTGACTTTCACTGAAAAGACTCATCACATATCAAATATGATGAAAGGGTCATAAACTTTCCATTGGAGTGATGAAGGAAAGGCATCATTTGAGGATATAAAAGCCTCTGTTGCTCATGCACCCATCTGGTATGTCCCGACTTCTCCAAGGATTTTATCATGTACAGTTATGCATCTGAGCATATTGTATCAGCCATCTTAATGCAAAAGAACTCGAAGATGTTGAATCTCCAATCATGTTCATGAGCTCTCCTCTCAAGCCTCATGAATTGAAGATGTCTCAGTTAGAAAAGCATGCCTTCACTATTGTCAAAGTGGTCAAGAACTTCCGGTATTACATCCTAAACTCTCATACGGTAGTGTTGGTTCCTGACATGGTAGTCAAGTCTATCCTAACTCAATAGGAGTTAGGAAGCTTATGAGGAATTGGATCACAAAGGTCCAAGAGTATGATCTAGACATAAAACCAACCAAGCTGGTAAGAGGCAAGGGCCTATGTCAGCTTATGGCTGAAAACAAAGATTCAGAGAGGTCCCCAAAGAGAAAGATGATTGCATCGATGGAGCGCAGGATAAATTAAAGAAAGTTGATTCTCTGCCTATGGTTCTATTTGTTGCGACTAGTGATGAGTGGTATTCTGATATCACTTTCTTTCTCACTTATGGTGAGTGTCAGCTCATCTAACTTCAAAGGAAAAGTGGACTGTAAAGCTCAGGGCAGCTAGATATGTCATATGGGATGACGGTTTATACAAATGCGTGGTATTGATGGCATCTTCTTGCGATGTGTTGACAAACCGCAATAGATCAAATTGCTTGAAATTTTTCATGACTCGGCCTACGGTGGTCACTTCTCCTCATCCGTGAACAGCACATAAGATCATCGGGCTAGGTACTACTGGCCAACACTATTTCAGGATACAGACCACCTAGGTAGCAAAATGTGAGCTCTGCCAACAAGTTTGTTGGCAAACCAAAATTGGCTGCTTTTCCCCTCAGGCCGGTCATTATTGATGAACCATTCAGGAAATGGGGAATTGACTTTATGGAGCACTACATCCCCAATCAAGTGCTAGACATAGTTATGTCCTAATAACAACAGATTACTTCACCAAATGGGTGGAGGCCATACCTATTAAGAATGCCACCTCTGAAGTTGTTTGTAACTTCATCAAAGAAAATATCATTGTAAGATTTGGCATCCCACACAAGATCATTGCTGATAATGCTTCCAACTTCTCCTCATGGGAAGTTATTGGTTTTTTGCTATGAATACGGGATAACCTTGGCCCATGCCTCGGATTATTACCCCCAGGGAAATGGTCAGGCAGAATCCAGTAATAAGAACCTAGTGACCATCATACGGAAGCTAGTCGATGAGAATTCAGTGGTCTGGCACAAGTCATTGTATGATGCTTTGTGGGTAGACCGTATTACTCTGAAGAGGTCTCTCGGTATGTCACCTTTTCAAGTATTATATGGAATCGACGTTGAGCTTCCCATTTTCTATGGAACTTCCTGCCTACTAGCGCTTGGCACGAGCGATTGAAGATGAGACTTTCTAGAATTCTCTTGAAAAGAGGGTCATGTATCTAATAGAACTTGAAGAAAAGAGAGTAAGAGTGGTTGACAGGATCACTGAACATCAAGAATCAAGTCAAGAGATTTTGATAAAAAGGCTAAGTAGAGGGATTTTCTAGGTGGGAGATCTCATCCTTTTATGGGACAAGTGAAGAGAGCCAAAGGGCATGCATGGAAAATTTGACTCTCTTTGGAGAGGGCCTTTCAAGATCAAAAAGCTCAATGGAGAGAATAGCTTCTATCTCTCATATCTAGATGGAATTGAGCTCCCGCTTCCCTATAGTGGGCAACATCTCAAAATATTCAAGAAGTAGAGCTTGCTCTCTTCTTTGTACAATTTTCTTTAGTTGTGTGTTTGTTTTTGTCGTGTGTTTGCTTTTTTGTTGGTTGTGTGTTTTCCTTTTTGTCACCCTTGTTTTTGACTCTGTAACCCAATGGATAGGCACATGTAGATCTAGGATTCTCTACCCTTAAGCTTCGCTCAAAGATAGTCCCTAGAAAGAGCCAATTGTTATCCTGTAAAATTGACAAGGGAAATTTTGTAGGTAACCATACCAAATTTCCGTTCTAGTCCCCGTTGAGGTCCCTTAGCATTGGAATGGCATAAAATCCCTTTCCGAAGAATCTAGTTTTGAACTTAGTCATTTGGTCCTTTTTTGGTTGGGCGATTTTTATTCATGCAACATCAAATGAAACTGTGCCCCCTCCTTTCCTTTGGTGCATCCTTTGGAGTGTCGACATTCCAAATGTTGTGCCTTCCCATGATGCACCTTTCAAGCCTGCACCAAGGTGCATGTGCCATCTTGTCGACATTCAAAATGTTGTGCCCCTGAATGGTGTGCCAAAGCACTAAAAAAGTAATGTTGACAAGTCCCAAATCCGTGCCTAGGGCACAAATATTTTCATGTTGGCATCTATCTGCATAGGTGCGCCTTGGAAAAATTTGGTGGCACATTTATTGCACCTTTTTCTATAAATAGGCACATCCGACCTGTCATTTTCATGATTGAAAAAATGTGGAAAAAGGTTATTCTTCTGCATTTGTCAATGCTCTTGTCAGCCCTGTGTGTCACTTTTCGTCACATTCGTGGACCCCACATCATTTCCTCCATCTTATATATTCCTGGTAAGTGGCCCTTGCTCTTCTTGTGGATTTGTTGTGGGTTTTTTGTTGTTTTGGAGGTTGTTATTATAAAAAAAAAAAATGAACCTAAGAAAATAATACAACTCCAGCCCATTTTTGCAAATCAACCCACCTTCAAAACGGTTTTACCCTCCTTCCAGATCTGCTAACACTGGGAGGCCTTGTCTCAAAATGAATCCTGACCCTCTTTCCTCTGTTCCCCTCACTAAAAATCTAGTTAAAGAAGAAAAAACCACAAAACCTATCAAAAAGTGAAAAATCTAAAGTTATTGCAATCAAAAACCATTGTTTTCCTTTGGCACAAACTTCATTATTGTTACACTAAACACAGTCACGCCAAAGGGGTGCACTGTCCCCACATGCAACATTGGTCTTTCCCGTGCCTTAAAAATTCCTAAAATTCTTAACACAAGTGCAAGCGCAACTCAGTTACACCTACATTTGAATGTCATGTGAGACCCTTTCCGTGCCATGCAAAAAGCTAAAACCTTGGCACAACTTACCGCAATGATGCACCCTTTGAACCTACGCCCCTTGGTGCATCATAATGTTTTGCAACATGTACCATGTTTATGCCAATGGTGCACCCTGAAGCCTTGCTACACCAAAAATATCTGCGCTTAGTTAAAACCCTTCATATGGCACAAGTGCACATCCTATGACACCAACATCTGAATGTTGTGTGTAGTCTTTCCATGCCCCTACGCCCCTTTTGGCATTGTTTTCTTCCATGTAACACTCTCCCAAAGTGTGCCTTGCTTTTCTAACCCTGTAACCTATAGTTGAATTGTGCACCTTGCACCCAGAAGCTTCTAAATTGATAACTTTTCATTTTTAAAGCTTTGATGGATGATTTAATAGCTAACATGGCTCTTCTGCGATGGACTTCCCTACTTCTTCTTGTAGATCAGCAGCTGAACTCAGATTCACACATGTCTTCATCAAGTAAGAAGCCAACCAAGTCAAAGGGTAAGGCCAAACTCACAGAAGAAGAAATGAAGTACAAATACCAAAGGGTCAGGATGCCTGAATCCCTTGCAGAGTGTGACCTGGACATCAGGGATTCAAGAACTTGGTCATATTGACATGGAGGACTTTTGGGCCAGAACTAAGAAGGTCACAGGTAGTCCATGGATGGAAAAATTGGTCGGTAGTGGTTTACATTTCACTGCAGGAATTCCCGTGAGTGCAGTAAACAATGAGTTCATGATGGTGGTGGGCCATTGTTATAATAAGGACACAAGATGTGTCGAAAATGAGAAGGGCGAGGTAATAATCAACCTCACTACCCGACACTTTGAAATCATGTTGGGTATCCCCCACCACCGGCATTTTGTGGCAATAAGCCAAGAAGACTGCATAAAAGCATGGAATGAAAATGAAGACAAATGCATGCAGCTTATGAATGAAGTATATCTGAAAAACAAGAAGGTGGTAAGTAGGTGGCCATCAAGTCATTCATCGTAGTGACTTCTCAGAAGAGCTGAGTGACACCATCACCTTCCTGAGTAGGGTGTTTGGGCTTCCTGATGCCCATTACTTTCACAAATGGATGCTCAGATACTTGGAAACCATGAGCAAAAATGTTCCTGATCAACATTTTGAATGGGGAGATTATCAGCAGCACCATCTCGAGCAGCTTCAACAACTCTCAACAATGGGGAAGTTCTACATGAACTCCTATGTGGTATATGTCTGCTTGCCTCGAAAGAGACTACCCAACACTGAACCGATGCGGGGTGTGGCCCCAAGTAAGAATATATGAGTATTATCTAGAGTTGAGACTGGAAAATAACATCACACAATTCAGCAAGATCAATGATGCCTTCTTCTATGGCGTCATCTACCTCTTGAGGCCTAATATGACTCACGGTCGGATGACCAAGAGCGTGGTTACTACCACAGAGAAGTGGGGGTGTTATTTACGCAATTCCCCACTTTCACCTATCTCAGAGCCTGCCAACTTCTTGGGGGAGCCCACCAAGTTACCGAGATATGCGGGGCCTAAGTTGATCCTATTGGATCTGTCAGATAGCTCATCACATATCACGAGAAGTGTCTAAAAAGAAAGAAGGGTGGAACTCCATTCCCCCTCACAGTGGGTAGGTACACCTGCACTTCTCATAGCAAAGCCCAGGAAATGTTTACGGAGCTGGAGTTGCTCAACTTGAAACATAATTTCCAGTAAGGCCAACCTTTGATCCTCATAATTTCCTTCCAAGGGAAAAGCTCGATCCAATTCACATCCCACAGATCGAAGATATCTATATCGATCTGTATCATGAGGTCGAGCTCAGAAGAAAGGATCACTCCCACTGGCCTGGCTAGAGATCATCAATATGGTGTGGCCATTGTCCGAAAGGTTTCCAAGTGACTGATCAAGAAGTTGATCAGGTCTATCTAGATACGGATGGGGACAATTGGCCATTTTCTGAGATTGATAGAACAAAGGCACCTCAGACTATTGAGGAAAGAGTTAAAGGCACTCTGTAGCACACAAAAGCATTGGTGTAGGAAAAATGGCCTCATCTACCTTGGGGTAGACTTCACCACGTCTCCCTTGGGTAATGCACCTGCTAAGCCAAAGCACTTGCCAAAGGGAAAGGGAAAGACAAAGAGGAGAATCAAGTACTTCTCAGGAGGAAACTCCGAGAGTCCTCCTTCCACCGCCGAGGAATAGGTAGTAAGCTGGTATCCTAGAAGAAGAAGAGTGGTAACCATTCCAATGGGCACATCCACTCAGGATGTTGCCCACTCATTATAACTCTAGTGAAGTTCCCACCATCCCATCTCCTGCTCCTCCTTCCCCTCCTCATGTCACTCAAGCAACCACTCCTTTGGTTGTGTCTTCTCCCCCATCTTCTACTATTCCCCCTTCCTCTTCCTCCATCTTCTCTTCCCTCACGGATCTGTCCCCAACATTTCTTCTCTCATCTCTCAGATCCCTTCCACCCCCATGGTTTCCTCTCTACTGGTGACTCCTACCCCCTGTGAGCATTATGTTGGCTTCTCTCAATCACCACCACCAAGTGTCTCGATGCATTTCCCCATGTCCATTGTAGCTGCTCCTTCTTCCACCATTCCCCTCTTCTCCCTCTGGTCCCACTCCCTTAAGTCCAGAATGGATCTCCAAACACCTGAGTCAGCACAAGAGGAAAGTCCCCATTGCACCTATGGACTTCTCTATGATTCCAACTAAAGGAGCTAAGAAGAAAAAGGCAATAACCCACTTCTCTCAAAGCGCTTTAGGTGAAAGAGTTATGGAGATCACATACCCTGATCCCACAAAGGAGTAAAAAAGATCTGTCTCCTACAGATTTTACAGTGACACAGGTCACAATGGGAACATCCTCAGAAATCCTACAAGGAGAGGCCTTATCTATAGTGGATGCCCTTTGCAAAAAGCTTTAGGAAGAAAAGGAAGAGAAGAGGATATTGAAAGAATAGAACAAACATCTTCTCCAAGCCCTACAGAAAATGGGTAGTGCACCTCCTATAGCTGCCACCGAAACTCTGAGGCCCTTAGTCAGGAAAAGATAAATGAGTATGCCAAGATTGGTGAGCAAGGTATGGTAGTATCCACTGGAGAGACCAGATCCTCAAAGATAGTGAGGAAGTAATTATTAAAGTTCATAGAGCTATATCAAAATATTGATCAAGGCTAATAAGGAACTCCAGGCAATTGTAGGACCTATCTCCGAAGAGTTGGACCATGCCAGGTTACAACATGAGACATTCCAGAAGATGCTCGATTACCCAGTTGATGACTTAGTAAAATTTGGTGTCTTTGATCACCCAAGAGCACCCAACAAAGTCCTTGCTACTTTGGACTATCGGGTTGACCAAATGGAATTTGTCTTGGAGAAAATAGATAAAATCAAGGAGGAAGCCTTGGATGCAATGCATCAAATGGAGCAAATCATCCTAAGGATGTCTCTGGGCTTGCTCACCCCATCATACACCTTGAGGAAGGTAGATGACACTATTCGGCTCTTTAAGGAGATCGTGTCACAAGGTTTAGGGTCAGAAGCCACTTTTGATACAGAATCTATCAACAACCTTTTGGCCTGCCGTGATTTTGTTGGATACCTGATGGAGGTAGGTAATGAATACTTCAAGCTCCCAGAGAGACTCAGAGATGAATGGGAGACTTGCGAGGTCATCGGCAATCACACCAAGGTCCCGCTCAGGATCAACTTCAACCGATGATTAGCAAGTTCATGGAGTATCGTGCTCAATTTCACATTTCCTCTCCTGAGCAGAAACAGGATACTCCTTTCCAGCCGTGGGATGATGATGAATAGGCTCCTTCCTCTTGGGATTGTTCCCATTTTTGTAAAGTATTTAAAAGTATGTTGGCACAAATGATGACATCATCCATGTTGCACCATGGGATGTTGTCATCCACTAAATTGCCCCAAAGTCAATAGTTGACTTTTAGATATTTTGTAAATATTTTGTAAATAGTTGTTGGTTCCTTTTTGCCTTCTTTCTCCTTCTCCTTCTATATATACTTGGATACTTGTTGTATTCGGGGGTGGACATTTTTTAGATGAAAAATAGAAGTGAGAAGGAAAAGGCTTTGTACTTTTTGTAACAGAAAATATTAATACAGAAATTAAGACTTTGTGCTCAATGGATGTGTTATGTGCATTAGATCTTTCTTAAGTTAGATCTGTGTTGCTTTTTTGTTAGATCTATCTCTACTTTTTTGTCATTTGCTCATCAGTATTGCTTTGTTCGTTTATGCAAGTAGGTTTGGCTCACATTTACTACCAAAACATAAACCCTATGAAACATGGAAAACCCTGGATCTTGACATCAAGTGTTAATTTTTACAAAAACTCATCTTTGTCATTTTGAGTGGTAGCATGATAATTATTAGCATTTTTTTCTAGGTTTATGCTGATGGTTCCTAAATATTTACTTTCAAACCCCAACGCATGGACAATATTTACCTCTATAATGGACACCATTTCTTATCCGGTGTCATTTGCAACAACCGTCTTTTTTTCCCCATCGTAATTATAGGCACATAGAATGAAAAATTCATGGCATTGTAAAACCTTGTGGAGTATCATGCATCCTAATCCAACCACCCATGTTATCCAACCTTTAAGTTTACCTGATGGGTTTGACTGTTTATTGTCATTTTCCTTATTATTAGATATGTATCTAAGTTGTGAATTTCTTGTGCCAACTACAAGATCATAAATATCATGATATTCATCAGTAAAACTGAGGGTTTTAAGTAGTTTTGCATATGGGATTTAGGTTTTACTTTTATTTTGGGATCTTATGGAAGTAGACATGCTTGGAATTTTGGATTCTGGAATCTAGAAACCATTAACCCTAATTTTTCAACCCTTATATTGAAATATTTCAAAGAGAAGGCTTATACAATGATACTTATAAAAAGATAATATTTAAAGAATTAAATGCAAGATGACACTTAGAAAAATGTATATTTTGAGTCTTACACGGTCCAAAAATTCTATGAGTATATTCTTCATTCTCGTTGAATCTATTGCACCATGCCTTCCAAAAACTAAATTTTAATGGACATTAAATATCACCTTGCAAGTAGTAACACATCATTGTGAATGATTACGTCTTTCACTGTAGATGTTATTGTTAAATTTAGTCTCTTTTAAAATTTCATTCAATGGATGACAGTTGTCACTTTCTAGGCCTATTCCGAGAACTTCCATTCGAAATGTGAGTGTTTCAAGTCATCATCCAAGAATAGATCCTACATCGTTAATCTTAATATATCAAATGATGTAGATTATTTATCAGACAACCATATGGAAGGATTCTAGGCCTCATCAAGGCAAAGGTATTCCACACACTCAAATCCCGCGGAATGAACCGATTTAATAAATTTTTGGGTCAAGGGTGTCGGTGAGGTAAGATAGAGTTGTAGTGAGAAATTAGAAGATGTCATGTGTTATTTTCCTCTTCCTATTAAATGTCGCACATTCTAGAAACTTGAGCATAAAGGTAAGGCATGCAAAAGAATCCCCATCGGGATGATGCTTGGAAGTGAAATGAAATTTTATTGGCCTTATTCTAGTAAAATTTGACAGAGGGTATTTGCCAAACAAGTTACAGGAGATTGACCATTCGATTTCCAGCTATTTTAACCATTTTATCTGAAAGAACGAAATAGGTTATAGGGTCATTCGCCAAAACCACGAAATTGGTTACAAGGATATTCTCCAAGATTTATATAAGTTTTTTTTTCGAGGGGGGTTCCTTAAAATTTTCCCTGTTATATGTTCTTGGGGGTGTTCATTAGGTACAAAAATCCTAAAAATAGGTCTTTTAGGCCTCTGGGAGCAATTCCTTCTGAATGGTTATGAATGAATCCATGATTCACTACCCCGCACATGGAACACATTTGAAAATTATAGTAGAACATTCCTCCTATCCCTTATAAGGGTAGAACAATGCCTGAGTTGGATGGAGAACAATTTTACATTGTGCGGGAGTAGGATTTTCAAATGAGGTCTAGGTTGTCATGAATTGTTTTTGAATTTTTCATGCTAGAAATTTTTCATGACAACATAATGATATTCATATCTTAGCCATAATATCTTTACAATACATGTTTAATATCATTCTACTATCATCACAATATTTTACATGTTATCAACACATATAATCTACTCTACAACATCAATATTTATAGTTACATAATCACCATTACAATAACATATCTTATCAAATCAAATTAGATAATCAACAAATCATATAACAACACAAGTACACATCATCATATCAAAAATGATCTCATCATATATATACATCTCTCGAAATTTTCATAATACAAAATCAAGGGGAAATTCCCACTACAACATATATCATACATCCTCCTCACTACTATTGGAGGCTACTATCAAATCTCTCAAACTCAAAGCCTCACCACTAGATCACCGCCTCTATTCTTGGGACCGTTGCTCCTCTACATGACTCTGTAGTGAGGCTACCTTAGCCATTGTATCTGCATATAAGCCCCTGGAGCTCTACATATCTCTAAAACATGTTCCTTGATAGGACATCTCCACCAAATACCTCTTTGGCCTGTGTTATATCCATCCTATATCCATCACACTCTAACTGCAAAACTATACACGTGGTTTTTTCCACCACCACAGGATCATATAAGTGAGCATGCTCTTCAGAAATGTGATCCAATCTCTCCAAGAGTCCTATAAAGAAATTTTAGGGAACATTTATAATCAATTTTTTCACCACTATATCTATAATGACTCTCTAATACTCATCACCTGCAAGACCTACACCACATTACGTAATCAATACAAAAATAATACTATCAAATACAAATCACAATTTATCGTACTTACATCATACAACTAATTCCACCATGTATCATCATTGAGGGCATGTGCCTAACCTCATGATGCATTTTATCCTCCTAACTACGCACCTATTGGATCTCCCATTGCATCCACCACTCTAGGAAACAATAACACCCACCCCGATGTTCTACCCACCGCTAATTGTAATCCGGTGTGCATCCCATGACATCTTCTCCAATTAATATTATATCCATATTTACCTTGTCTACAACTGGAAAATTCAATTGGGCTCATATGGGCCTTTGCATCACATGTTCTCTCCTCGTATCTTGAATCAATCTATGTCATATTTTCATCTCTAGAGGCACATCCTGGGCTATCCCAATTAATCATGACACACATTCATATTGAAATAACTTGGCCACTCCTAGAAATATGTCCTTTAACCACATAATATATTAGATGTGTCATATCTCCACATAGTCCTCATAAAAACCACCATAGTCCCTATAAGGTCTCCAAATCATGACACCAGGCCCTATCCTATCCAAAATAGATCTATATGTCATGGTATCAAACCCATGACCCCTCGGTCCAACCCATCTCACTGTAAAAATATTTGATCATTCCCAATCCAGTCATGGACCACTAAATAACCTCACTACTATTATGTTCTCATAATCCCATATGTGTACCATTGTAGTTGCACTAATCCCTCCACCATGACACTCTGTGTGAACTGTAAAACTCCTTATAGAAGTGAGCCAACACACAATGGATCCAAGAATATTATGTCTCATGTTTCTCTATACTCATACAAAAATTATGCATATTATATGATATATATACACCTCCTCCATTGACAACAAAACAAGAATCTAATAAAACTTCAATAAAGTTCCATTAGTATGGAACACCTAATCTTACTATGTCATTAAGGGTAATCAATGACTCTACGTATGTATGAGACCCTGTAAAATCATGTCTTGCATCTCTCTTTTGTTATCGTGTATTACTTAGGGGCATAACCTAAACCTGATCTCCCACAAATGGAAACCACATTATCCTATACACATCCTCCAATTTCACCATCATCTCTCTAGTAGGAAATCAAAAATTACATGTATTTATACACCATCTTTCAGAGTGCAATAATTAAATGCATAGTATGGGGCACCTCCCCCAATCTAGTGATGTGTCACAACTCAACATGTTCTAATATGTCCCACTCATCATCTTATAATCCTAAGGTTAACAAGGTATGAAAATGCCTTTATGCATGAAAATCTTGAAAATATATTTCTCTTTAAAACACAAACAAGGATAAAAAATCCTATGTTAGTGATTTAGTCATACAAACACATGATACAAAGCTCATATAGACCTCTGGACAAAAATGTCCATTAGATTAGAAACCACCTTCCATTACATAGATGGTAATTCCTAGAACTAGATGGTATCATCAAAAGGAAAAAAACTTCCTCATGGGCTCCATCTCGGGAAAAAAACACCCAAATTCTTGAAAAATTGAAAAATGCAAAAATGGCTAAAAATTGCTACAATATTGCCTAGTCTACTTCCAAAAACACAATAATTACTAGTTTATCTACCATATGGGTGGATATGGCCTCTATGATCCACTCAAAATTCATCAGAATCACCTCTCGTGCACGTGGTATCATCATAGTCAGAGCTCAAAATCACACTGAGTCAAGTCACAAATGAAATTACTATTGAATTTTCAAACCTTACTATTTATAGTAAAATTTTCTTTCTACTACAATTATTATAGTTACTATACTTCTTCTCATAACTAATTCATTAACCTTTTTTTCATCATATTTTGAGCTTCATTTGTATGTTTTTAGCACCATCAACGACCTTATAACCATATCTTCAACGTCCACCACATTTATAATTAAATATACAAATTTATATAATTAGTGACATGTTACACTTCTATTTTCATTTGACACTACCTATTCTATTTTATATGAATCTCAATCCTCTATGAAAAATATATCTATTTTACTTTTGGTTCATGATTCGTCATCTCACTTCTCACCTTTTGCTACAAAATGGAAAATATTCAGGGTTATACTATTACCTCTCTTACAACGATTTAAGAAAAATTCCAATATAGAGCATACAACCAAAATGTGAACTGCCACACTATTTTCAATTGATTGTGAATAAATATTCAAACCCTATAAAAATATCTCACGAAATCACAAAGATCAATCTATTCCAATCACAAAACTATCTCATATTCTCACAATTTATCAAATTATTACAATTTCATTCCTAAATGACCTAAGGTGGGGGTAAGTTAGATGTCCATAAATAATTTAGTTAAATCATGTTCAATTAAATAATACATTCCAATTGACTCACAATCGTAATGATTAATCTATTTCAAGTACAAAACTATCTCAGATTCTCACAATTTCTTGGCTTCTCACAACTTTCCCTAAAATGAACTAATATGGGAGAATTTAAACTTTTCAAAGTAGTTCCAAATTACTATTCCACCATTATAAATATCCCTCCAAAATTACCTAACTTGGGAGCCAATAAAATTTAAACACTTTTCCATTTGGCATGGTTTACACCCTTACATCGTAAAGTGGGGAAATGATATCATTGATTTCCTTGACCAAGTTATGGGGTTTTTCTATGACTAGTAGGAAAGTAACAATTGGTTCATATTCTTCTACAGTGGTGGAATTTATTTTGAGGAATTTTATGATGGAGAGAAAAGATGATCGCTCTCCCAACATGATTTTTCTAGGAACACGACACTCAAATCCATAGAGTTTTCACACCGGTTTGGGAATTGATCACTCCCAACCCATTATTCAATATCCAAGTTTCAAAGTATCTAATATCTCCATAATAAATTTCTATTGAGCCCTTAAAATGACCAAGTAATTGAGGTGCAAAGGTTGTGGTGTGTGGCAGCAAGGCAAGAGAGACTCATACGGAAGTAACTTTTGGGATGGCGTGAAGGTTCACACGCAGGCATAACGGAGCTCAAGACTTAGTCACTTTTAGAACATGGATAAATTCACAATAGAGGAACACATGGAAAGGTGACCATAATCGGTTATGGATAAAGTTAAATATGAAGACTTGCAACTCAAGGAAAGAATCTTTCTGGGTATCATTATCGTTATCATGAAAGGATTAGGAGCTGTAAAGGTGGAGTTAGTTATAGTTAGTTGGCATCTGCATGCTGAAGATACTTGAGTATAGAAAGACATGATGACATTTGGCATGTTCTTAGGTAATTATGGAGTAGTTAGAGGAGCTTCATTTGAGTCCCTTCTTATGTATTGAGTTGCATGACAAAAAGGGGAAAGGCATATGGATAGTGTATGGATAATAGGGATTGAGGGGAAAAGAGGGAAATAGGAAATTATGTTGGTAATCTCTATTATAACCTCTATAATGAAACCATTGTAGGAAAATTATTGAAAATTTGTTGATGTATTAGTTCTATTGATTCAAGAGTTTGACTTTTTGGTCTTTGTGAAACTAGGGAAGATAAATTTGGGACATGACTATCTATCACAAATTAACTTGAGAGAGGATGTGCAAAACATTGAGGACACAATGTCATATGCATAATTTTTTAGATTGCGTGTCGACCCTCTAATTTGGAGGATATTTTTGTTTTCTTGCGAACGGGTGTGGTGTCGGAAGGAGTGAAAGGTTTGGAGAAGTAGTTAGCTATATGTGCAATGTCTTATACGTTGATTGGTAGAGACATGTGCAATCTAGGTTGTGATTAGGTCTTGCACCGATGTGTGCTAGAGCATGAATGTACTACAATTAAAGAGGAATCTCATGGTGGCATTGTCGGTTGTCACTATGCAAAGTGAATTCTACCGCAAAGAAGATTCTATTGGTAGGCATTTGGTGGGAGATGGTTTATAAGGATTGTATAGAGTATTGCAAGGCCTGTGACCATTTTCAATGCCTTGGTAAGCCAAGGCAGAGAGATGAAATGCCATTACGACCATTTCTAGTGTAGATCCATTTGAAAAATGGGCAATTGAGTTTATGGTACCTATTTCCCTAGCCGTGCATAGGACATTTTCATGTTATATTATCACTTGCATAGATTATCTTTGTTAGTGGGCAGAGGTGGTACCTATAAAGGATTGCACGATGGCAACAACAACTAGGTTATTATGGGATAATATAATCAATAGGCATGTATTCCCATTGAGTATAACAAGTGACAGGGGTACTCACTTTTTGAATGAAATTGTTACAATCTTATTGGTAGAGTTTATGGTGGCCCATCAAAAACTATGCCCTATCACCCTTAGGCTAATGGGACTGATGAGGCCTTTAACAAAATTTTGTGCCACACCTTAAATAATATTTTTGATGTCAGAAGGAGGGACTTGGATGACAAAGTATCTTTTGTGCTATGGGTATATTGCACAACTTATAAACATTTGAACAAGGCCACACCCTTTCAATTGGTGTTTGGCGCGCGAAGTTGTTTTTTTCTGTGGAATTCTTGTCACCATCCCTGCGTATTACACACACAAGAGGATTGGCTGATGAGAAAGAATTAGAGGAGTGCATCGACAAAATTATGATTTTGGACAAAAGGTGAGCCATTTCTAGTTGGAGTTAGAAGATGGAGAAAGATAAACAAAAGGCATGGCATAATCGACATATTAAGAACAAGAAGTTTGAGGTTAGACAGATGGATCTACTATATGAATCAAAGTTTCGCACCATCCTAGGAAACTCAAATTGCATTGGTTAGGGTTGTATTTTATATCATAAATACTTGATTTGGGTGCTTGTCAATTACAAACTCTGGATGGAACAAGGTTTCCCAGTTATTTTAATGGGATTAGGTTGAAGCCCTACTATAAATAAGTTTTCTGTGTGCTTGTAAATAAGGAAGTATTTCCATGTAGCTTAGGATTTACCTTAATTCATATTCCTTTATATGTGTTTCCTTTCTTGGTTTCTTTGCTTTTCCTTTTTGTTTTGTGTTGTGTGTGCATAGTTGCACCAACAGGTAATTACATCATAAGTGATTTCATGCACAGAGGAATGCACATACTTTTGGTGTGGGGTGGATTGTGAAAATGGTTAGCACCTTTCTCAAGGAGATTACTTTGACTAAAAACTCATTTTGGAAGATTGGCGTGAAAATAGAAAAAATGGTTAGTGTTGTATGAGAGGTGTTCTGAGGAAAATGAAGATAATTGAAGACCGCATGGAGGAGAAATAGTCACGTAGTGTAACATGAGGTCAGCGGCACCATGGAAGACTACTTGGTGGAAAATGTAGAGGTTATTTACGACACGATAAGGCACACGAAGGAGTTATGTGGCAGTGAAGTAGTTTTGGTGTGCTAGAAGGTTACAACTGCAACGCATGAAGGAAGGTCACGGAAGTTTATTTAAGTGGAAAAATTACTTTATTAAAAATTGACTTTAAAAATGTGTGGGTCAATGAAATCAAGGTTATGAAAAAGTATAAATAGGGGGTGAAGGTAGTCATTTTAACTACCTTTCCTTAGAAATTTTTGTGCTCTCGAGCTTGAAGTGTGATGAGGGTTTGATAAGGAAGTGAGGTAATTTTCATGAACCTGTGGAGTTTTGTGAACTGTGGTAAGATCTTATGGTGTAGAAAGGGGGAGAAGATAGGAGAGTGACAAGGGGTTGCGTGAAAGAGAAGTGTTTGAAGTCGTCAAGTTTGGGAAAGCAAGGGAAAATCAGAAACACCTAGGGAATGGAAGGACGAGAAAGGAGATGACACCAAAGAAGGGAAGAAATAAGAAACCAATGGTAGAGAAGGAGGAACATGTTGAGGCATACTCAGAAATGTAGTACCCTCCAGGTGTACTTAGGGTAGAGAAGTGGAGTTCAAAGATTTACAGATGCAAAATTAGTGAATTTAACCACAAAACAAATGAACACAATAAATCAATGTGGGAAGATTTAGTGAAGGATGTTCTAGGGGTATATGAGCTCAAAACCCTAGGGTGGATGACTATGTTAAAAGGAATTACTGAGAAGATTTGGGTTTTGCAACCATGGGAGTTTCCGTTTTCTCCAAACTCACCCCACTCTTTAGGTGGTTAATGTCATGGGTACATGAGGAATTCTTCTACTTTATTGGGAGGAGAATGAGGATTATAGGCCATTTGATTAGAAGGGTAATGGACCTGTAAAACACTAGTGAGGATATGGCCCTCAATTTGGGTGCCACTACAAAAGTGGAGTTAGATAAAAAAATTAAACTATGAGAAAGGGGGAAGGGCTCAAGTCATTGGTATTCTACCGAACCCATAATTAAGTGTCACCACTTGACTCATCAACTGCAAGTTGGGCATATTTGAGTGGTGGATGGACATCAACAAGATTTTCTGTACATTGCATATAGGGTATCTAAAAGGGCACATTACAAAATTTCCTAGTTTATTAAAATTAGTATCATTGAGGAGGCATGAGTTCAAAATGAGGTGGGAGAAAAGATCACATGGGATTCCATACTCATGTTAATTGTATTATGGGAAATTGGTGTCCCATATGGGCTAGATAGAAATATATGGGTTCAACCACCGACACACTCATCTCCTATAATGTATTTTTCACAATTTACTTGTGATGGGTCCATCTCGAGCACTTACAAGATGTAGATGAACAAGTGGTATGAGATACTGCATAAAGATTTTGAAAATTAATGGTGCATCCCACACAAGCTACCATAGATTGATGGGGACCAAGTGAAGCTTTTGTTATGCAACACTTCATTCTAGCACGGTTCGTGATGGCCAAAGGAGAAATGGGGCCGTGGTGCAAACTTCCATTTGCATTCACCACTAAATACATGAAGTGCACCATCAACTAGTTGAAGGATGTGCAATAGTTGACATTTGATGCTTTGATAAAGTGGATGTTGAAGTTCACACCCTACATGTGACATACACATATGAATCAAGGCCGAGTGTATGTGGAGACCCTAGAGCGACTTTTTGGATATGTGTCTAAAGATCAAAGTTACCATCAAGGGATACATCCATAGGATATTTATAGCTGTACCCCAAGATGCAGGGAGGATTTGAGGTGGAAGTTAGAGACTCCACCTTCCCAAGGCCATGTGAAGCACCAATTCCACTGATAAAAGTGGTCTAAGAAGAGGGAGAAGAAGTAGTAGAAGAAGAAGAGAGTGAAGGAAAGTTGGACAATTCCGAGAAGAGGAAGTACTATACAAGTTGAATTAGTAGTGGAGGCGTAGGAAATTCACAACAAGGAAGTACTCGGGATTCACAAGTGGGGTAGGAGGAGGTTGAACTATTAGAAGAGGAAGATCCAAAATAGAAGAAACAGAAGGTACATGAAGTTATCGGTTTGACAATAGAGATGGGATTCGAATGAGATAACACGACCATTAGAGAGGAACTCGGGAAGAAATTGAGGAAGAAGAGGAAAGAATGGTTGAGAAATACACCAAGTCTATGGTTGATACATGTGCCAAAGAGAAAGCTCATTATTTTGAGGAACCGAGGAGATTCCGACAAGAGAGGATTCTCCTACCAAGCCCACTAAATTTAAGGAGGAAGAAAATAAGGGGGACTCCTTTGTCATAAGGGACAATAAGGGGTTAACTCCAAGATCAAAGAAGCAATGCTCGAAGTGAAAGGAAACAAGGAAAAGTGGACACCCATATCCCCTCACATGGACTTTATGGATGACCTCGTGAAGGTACTACGTGCAAGGTTCCAAAGAACCCTTGCCCCATAAAAGCTACATGGTTGGGATCTATTGGACTAATATAGGGATATGACTAGAATAAATAAGATGATAAGCTAGAACCTGCATTGTCATTCAGAGGAACCTGAATTTGAGGTAAAAAATCACAAAAATCACAATCATTTATTGAGTGTGATCTCACCATGATCATCGAGATCGGGGATAATATTACACTTGATAGAAAAACATGCTTATTCTCTCTTATTAAAAAAATTGTGAACATCATTGTTGGATATTATCACACATAGTGACATGTTTCATTTTGATAACCATAAAAAAATTAAAAAAATTCATAACACAATTCAAAAATACAAAAAAATAAAAAACATTAAAACATTAAAAAAACAAAATCAAAGGTACAAAGATCAAACATTGCAAATAGGTATTGCATACGCATGGATGTTATTTCTTCCTTTATTTCATATTCCTCTACAATTCATCCACCATTTTCATCCCTTCGATGATATTTTAGTTAGCTTATTTCGTACACATTTTGTGACATTTATCTCTATGGTATCAATTTGACATTGGTATTTTATCACCTTGGTAAATTAAAGAACGACTGACCTCTTAGTGATCCTATCACTATATACATATAATAAACTTGTTGGGAAGAATTTTTGGGCATATTTATTGACACTAGCATATGTCATCATCACAATAACTTCCACATCCTTCCATCAAGCCATAAATGGTTATTAACCCCTAGTCAAACAAGAGAGCTGAAATAATTTTTAGAAAGAAAATGAATCAAAATCAATCAATCAAAAGAAAAAGCTAAAAGCAAAAGCAAAATGATATATAACTCTCTTGGGTTATTTCCAATAATATTTCTTGAGGATATGGACATATGATTGGTAGCGAGAGAAATGTTGTGATTAGAATCAAATGCATCTTCATCAGGGCTATGGATGTTTGGGTATTTGGCGGGAGCAATTTATGACTCTCCTTCCACAATCCATTAATGAATCACCTTTCAAACTAAATCATTCCTACACATTGGCTAGTGTCTTCACTTGTTTTCTATCAAATCTTTCCTTCAAGAGGTAATTAATTTCCACGTGTATACACAGGATCTCAATGAGTAAATATGATTAGTATGTTATCAAGTGTTACTTTTTGGACCTTGTTCAAACTCTTGCTTTAGCGCATGTATTGTCTCATGATTTGTGCCTTGGGCTAATCACTTTTTCATCGACCACCTTCTAAATATTTTCATAACATCCTCTATTCTTCAAAAATCATTTATAACATCCATGTGTATAGGATGTCCTCTTTTCCATGTTTGTAGACACTTTTTCCCCTTTTAATAAGACAATTTTCTACTTCCTTTCTCTCATGTGTTTATTGGCCAGCTTACATTGGGGGCATCCTTGATCCCTCATGATTGAACCTATTTTATATTGTCCTTGATCCCCCTTTAGTGTGTGAAGAGTTTTCCTTTGAATACTCCCACCTAATCACTGGGGAATTTTCGCATCTTCACTTTCTTGTGCATACGCATGGCATTCTACCCTTGTACATCCCATCTATCACTAGGGGAATCCATGCTTCTTTTTCTTCTGTACATAGTTTCAGAAAAATTTTAAAATAAAAAACATTCAAATATGTTTCTAAAAAATAAAAAACAATAAAAATAATCCTACAAAACATCACTCTTTGGTTCTCACCTATTCTTGTGCATGACTCATGGATCATCTTGATCTACCTCTATCAACAAAGTTGGTTTTCTTACTATGTCTGTACTCTGGGGCACAATGAGTTTCTTGGTATTGTTTCATAGTGCACAATTTCTTTTCATAGGACCAAAGTGTCCTCCGTTATTCCCCTTGCATGTATCCTTTCTTAGGGCACCATATTTTAACTCTTGTGGCTACTTTCTTGTATTGCATTGCATTATGTATGTTGCAAGGAGTTATGAATATTTTACTTTCTCATATTGCATTACATTTTTTTATGTTGTATGGAGTTGGTATTTTTAGTAATGGAAAATTGTTCATATTATGGATTTTCATGTCACTCTACTTTTTTTTGTATGCTTATATTTTTAATAAGGACCGATGATGTAGATATTTAGCAATATGATGAGACTAAAGTTGTTTCAATACACTTGGATTAAAGCTCACTCTTTTATTTCAAAGTATCCATTCCTCTTCTACATAATTCTCCTATCAACGCTATTCTTCGATTCACCTAGGGCACCCTGCCCTACCCATTCTTCTATCCATTTCTCTCATGTTTTTCAATCATCTATCACCTTCAAAATTTTATGTCTACTATTTTTAAAGTGGTGTCACTTACACCACTCCAAAGAGGGGAAAATGTAGACATCTATAATTTATCTCGAGAAATTTAAATACTTAAATTGCACTAATTATACCTTTTCCCACAAATTGATGACATATCATCAATATCACACATTTTCTTTGTTATCGTCATTAATTAATTACATTATGTTAGTTAATTAACTCTTCTATCCAACAACGATGCCAATTAACAGCCTTTCGTTAATCAACTCCCCTTTCTATCTAGATTAATTAACTATTTATAATTAATTAAGCTCCATTTTCTATCTAGATTAATTAATTATTTCTAATTAATTAAGCTCCCCTTTCTATCTAGATTAATTAATTATTTTTAGATAATTAATACCCCTTTCTATCTAGATTAATTAATTATTCTTAATTAATTTATTCTTTTTTTTTTATTTAATCAAGTAAATCATCATTTATTTTATTAGAATCCTCTCATAACATAATCATACTAACTATTCCTCTAAAAATATTCTATAGGCTTGCACACCTATTAATTAATCACTTTGGTTAATTAATAAACCCTCTCAATCCCCATGAGTCTCTAGAGGATAAACTAAACTCTCCTAAAGTAAAATCAACCAATTCTAAACCATGCTTATCCATAACTAACCTAGCTTTTCTATTATCCCACACACAATAGGATGAAAATCTTCTTCAAACCATTGGGTTATAAAAGGAACCCTCCTCTAACCTTTCTAATTAAAACTAAATGAGCATAGAGCCTATATTATAGTCATTTTATCGTCTTAGAGCATTATTCTATTATCGGAGCAAGCTATTCTCATTTCTTGCATTCATCTATTCAAAAGTTTTGAAGTCATAGAGAGATGTGTCTAATGGTATTTTAGCCATAGATCGATTGACAAGACTCCATTCTTGAAACCCTTGGGATTCAAGTATATAATCAACCCTTTTGATTGCTAAGGATCTAAATAGGTTCATTTCATTAGCATTCAATTAGAGATAGAGGTTAATTTATTTAGCATGTTAGTTTGAATCTTCATTTCATGTTCTAATGCAAATATGTTAATAGATTAGCTTTGCTTAAGCTATAAACATGATGGTATATTGATCTAGTTAGCATGTTATTGAAGCTATTAGGTGTTATATTTTATTTCCTTTTATTTTTTAACTAATTCATGTACACATTTGGCATGCCCGGTGGGAGTTACTCCATTGTCCTTTGCACTTAATTTCAAGTTTTTGTAGTTAAGTTTCAATTTTGGTTACTAACCCTCTTTTTGCATATATTGACATAACTTATTTTGTTGAGTTTTCATGTGTTGATTATTCCTTGTAGGTATAAAGGAGGTGAAGTTTTGTCAAATTAGATCTTGATGAGAAAATTTCAAGATTTCTCCATGTTTTCATGTTTAGAGCTTCATTTTTCAACATTCTACATGCTAGTTTTGTCAATTTCTTGAAAATCTTAAATTCTTGAGCATGTAGGTTAGTGTTTGATAGTGATGAGTCTTCTATTTACATATTAATGTGGTGGGTTGCTATAAAATTGAATCTTGGTGAGAAAATTTCAATATTTCTCCATGTTTTCATGTTTAGAGCTTCATTTTTCAACATTCTACATGCTAGTTTTGTCAATTTCTTGAAAATTTTAAATTCTTGAGCATGTAGGTTAGTGTTTGATAGTGCTGAGTCTTTTATTTACATATTAATGTGGTGGGTTTCTATCAAAATTGAATCTTGGTGAGAAAATTTCAAGATTTCTCCATGTTTTCATTTTTAGAGCTTACTTTTTCATCATTCTACATGCTAGTTTTGTCAATTTCTTGAAAATGTTAAGTTTTTGATCATGAATGTTAATGTTTGATAGAATTAATTCTTCTAATGATATATTAATGTTTTGGGTTGTTGTCAAATTTTAACCATTTAAAAAATTAAGGGACTTTTTTTTGACATTTTTGAGTGCATGTTAAGTGCATAACCATGAGCATAAGAGCATATGTGTAACCCAACTTCCGGAGGCCATAAATTTTGCTCCTAAATTCAAAACGACTCCATTTTTTTTTGCTTCAAAAATTTATTGAAGTAAAATATGAAATGAAAACTTAAATTAAGGATTAATACTTACATAAATTATAGGGTTTTCCTTTATTGTAAAACTGGTCATTTTCTAACATGTCTGATGTTTTGATAAATGTTGTATTTTCATGCTTTACTTGATTTAGACCAAAGCTTGTGTATGCTCTTCTCTTGCACCTTTTGATGATATTGAGAATCAAAAAACAACTTTGATCTCTATTTTTTAACATTTGGATTAACTTGAAAATTTGATTATTCAATTTTCTTAAGGGAATGAACATTTTACAAAGAATTTTTATGGTCCTTTGATTTGAAGTTTTCCATTTTTATCTAATTGGGATAAAGTTTATGTATGCTCTTCTCTTACACCTTAGGGTGATCTTGTCAATCAAACACAACTCTAGTCTTCATTTTCTAACATTTGGTTAATTTGAAACTTCTCCTTTCATTTTTGACTTAAGGAAACAAACATTTATCAAGATTTTTGTATGGTTCATTAATTACAAAGATTTCCTTTACTTTTTAGTTTGATTATTTATTTTTATGCTCTTCTCTTGCATATTTGGATGATCTTGAGAATTAAAAACAACTCTTAATCCTCTTTCAAATAATGTGATTTTCTTAGAGAGCTACTAACGTTTGAGTGTAGGACCTAAAAATGTTTGTCAAAGAAAGGAGTTCAAAAAAAACTTTTCTAACTACACGTGTGTTGCAGATTGCCAAATGACAAATGAATAAAACACACCGAGTCTAAACAATAAAAAAACACCACATTCAAAACACTTTATTTGTAGGTTTGGATAAGGGTATGCTTCATCCGCTTAAAAATAGGACATAACCCCTTTGGCATAAGCCTTAAGATAAAACAATGGGGGTGGTCCTAGGAACCCCAAAGTAGTCCACACAAGAGGGAACCTTATGGATGAAATAGGAAGTGATCCACATACCTACTTGACTAGTATACACATGAGATTTAGTTTCAAAGTTATCTGTATCGTGACCCTAGTGAGAGTACACGATGGACACATTTATTGCCCACTATGCTTGAAGGGGAAAATTAAAGTCGGGATAATCCTTGGGAAACCTTGGAAAACCGAGCTTGCTTTTAGATAAATTTTGAAACCTAGTTGAGTGAACCACATAGGAAGATATCTTTGAACAAGAGCAAACTTTGACCATTTCAAAACCAATTTGAGTTAAGAGCCATTATCCATCATGAAACGTGTGAAACATTCCTTTTTATTAGTTTTCACTCGTGCTAAGGTGAGGAGAAAACTGTTGAGGTGAGGCCAAAAATTTTCACCCCAATTGATCTACTTCTTTCACTTTCTTTTGACACTTTGTTGATTATAAGAAGAGTTACTACTCTTGTGTTTCTAATTGATTGTATTTGCCACTTTTGTGTCTCATTTACGCCCATTCATGTTTGTGGTGAATTTGTTAAACTTCTAAAGTGTGTGGAGAAAATTCCATATCATTGGTAGCCTTTTTGATCTTGATACCCAAGTCAAGATAGTCATCGTAGTTAGGATTGATTCATCACCTTGACTCTCCTTTGAACTGTTATCTTGTTTATATCACG
This sequence comes from Taxus wallichiana var. yunnanensis, assembly GCA_018340775.1. Lineage (NCBI taxonomy): Eukaryota > Viridiplantae > Streptophyta > Pinopsida > Cupressales > Taxaceae > Taxus > Taxus wallichiana. The sequence goes on along the minus strand of CM031238.1, from coordinate 377,582,334 downwards.
TCACTAAAATTTTGGTATTTATGTCTTGTTTCTTGCAAACTTGACCTAAATATCTATATTGTGATGTTATGCTATATACACTTTAACAATTCCTATGTATACTCTAGCTTTAGATTGATTTCAATTGCTACCTCAATTTTGAAAAATGTTGAGTGTTACCACTTGTGCGAGTTATATCAATATCATCTTGATATTAATACCTTACTTTTTCATAAATTTTGATTAACATATATTTGTGATATTGTTGTGTCATTCACAATCGTAACTACCACTTTTTGGGATATAGGTCTTGATTGGATTCAAGCTTGCTTTTAGTTTGGGATCACATTAACTTTTTGTTATTACTTATTCCTTGTTCATTTCTTTGAATTTGACATAAGTGGTGACATTTTGTTAATCATATCAAAACACCAACTATCATTAGAAACAAACTTAGGAAGTAATTCGATAATTGATTGGTTTAAAATAAACCTTGTATGATTGTGTCTTGTGATTATTCGTCATTTTGACTTATCCATTTATGACAATCACTTTGATCCATTGATTCTTTATCATTCATTATTATTTGGTCATTAATTTTTCTTTGTGTTTTGAACTCGTGTGATTATTCCTTGTGTTTATCTACCTTATAAATTCATTTCTAGGACAATCCTTTGGGTCTTTGATCCTCTTGATCTTCTTTTTTTTTGCCTAAATTCATGATCAATTTTGAACATATCTTTCAAACCTTGGCAAAAACATTTCCTATCAAGAAACTTTTGCATCAATCAAACATTAGAAATATTTCCTTTATATCCTTTATGTTGCTAAAATTTTTATCAATCCTTTGACATTTATGCCTCCAAACCTTTTTGGATTATCAATATTGAGACATCACGATGTATGTTTACCTTAGCTTCCCTTTTGGAAAATCACACAAGCATTCCCATCTTTACGAAATGTCTACTTGGGGTTCATTATGTTGCCCAAATCAACATAATGCCTTCTTCACTTTGAAGAAGTTTTATCATACAATATAGGTCTAGACCTTTGAACCTAACACACGCCAAAAATGGATGATCATCGCAAGGTCTCTTATACATATGACAATAAGGAATCAAAGTTTCGAGTTCAAATCAAAAGACACCCATCATGACCAAACCTCTTTTGGTTCTTTACCCATTCGAGTAACCCGTTCCACACCTTCATCTCATAGTTGGTGGTATGGTTTGGACACTTCTGATCCAAATTATTATTTGGGTTCCCCCACTCTTCTTCTAATTCTAATCCAAACATTTCCTCTTCTTTTAAGGATTCCGGCCAAAATATTTCCTCTAATTATTTTGATGATTACGATCTAAACTACTATTCAGATTCATCTAATGTGACTCCTAAGTCATGCTCCTCCTAAGTCATGGTCCTCCCCTTCTTTGAAGGAAATTTATTATCGATTACTTAAACGAAGCTCTCCTCCTCTAAATATTTGTGTTTCTATAAATTCTCTTCACCATTCATATAGTGTGACTCTATGTTGCAGTCCTCTCTATCTTCATAAGACCCTCTTCATCATCCATTTAATACGAATCCTACATCGCGGTCCTCCCTTTCTTCACACGACCCCTTTTATCAGTCACCTCAATGACGTATTCTTCCTTTGAAGATACACGTGACTCTAAATCCCTCAAATCAAACATCTAATATAATTCTTGAATCACGAGTCCTCTCTTTCTTCACAGAATCCCTTTTATTATTAATCCAATACGATTCTTGAATCGCAATCCTCTCCTTCTTAGCAAGACTTTCATCACCAATCCGACACTATGATAATTCTTCACCGAAACTCCTCGTGCTTATGATTATTTACTAATGCACAACTTTTAGTTTGGTGGATGTAATCTAGAAATACAACAACAAACATAACATAAGAATACCATAGACTATGATAAGAAGGAATGATGATAAATCTGAAATATCAGTGTAAATTATAATATCAACATGAAATTTTACAATCTCACCCATGAGGTACTTCAAGTGTTACTGACTTCACTTACCTTCCAACAATAACTATGGGAGAAACTTCACAATTACACCTCTTAATGACTTATTTAACACACCTTCAAAATGATGGCTTCCTTTACACACTTACTCATACAATATTTCTTACTACTTCCTTCTATGATAAATGAGGGGGGTGGCCTCTTTATTTATAGGAATTCAGGATTATCCACCCTATCTCTAAGATAGGATAGGAAATATCTTTCGGCCAATCATATTCCATGCCTAAACTCTTGCCTTTACATGTAGGCTTATCTTCTAAGATAAGATAAACCTTATCATCTCACATGGGTGCCACCTTTTTAGACTTTTCCACAAATAAAATACACAAAATATTTATGACATCACTCTTTTTCTTTATTACAAATATAATATTTCTAATTCCTAATCATGTAGACCCTACTTCTCTACTTACCCCAACTTTGACATTTTAACATTATCGGACCACTTACGACAAATATTTACTTTTTACCACAACATTCCTATTGTACTTTGACTGTTACCATACTCTACTTTATTGGCGGCACTGTACTGACGGCGTCGTTATCTTCTATTAGATGCCACTACTAATCATACTTAACAACATCATATTCCTAATACATACATAATAAAATAGAAATTACGGAGGAAAATTTTAATGTCGACATTTTCCCCTTCCTAGCTTCTACTTTGTCCTCGGAGTAGACTATTCTGGTGCTTGGAAAATCTTTAACTTGTCGTGGTTGACCCATTTCATAATGGGGTGCCATCCAATTCCTCCAGTCGATATGTACCATTTTCATGCACAACTACTATTTTGTAGGGCCCCATCCATTTGGGAAGAAATTTTCTTTGCCTTCTTTTTTGTATATGGAATCATATACTAGAACCAAGTCATTCACATGAAATGGAGACCAACGGATCTTTTGATCAAAGTATTCCTTCTGCTTCATTTTCTTCTTATAGCTTGTATCCTTCACTATTTCCCTCATTTCCTCTAGCAAATGAAGATGTACCAACCTTTCTTTTACCGAATCACTTTCATCCATCCTTTCATTTTTCATAACTCTCATAGTGGGAATATCAAACTCAATAGGAAGAAATGGATCAATGCCATAAGCCAACTGAAATGGGGAGTATCATGTTGTTGACTTTGATGTTGCCCTATATGCCCATAATGCTGCATGAATCCTTTTATCCCACTTATGTACCTACAAGGCTGCATATTTTGCTAGAATTTGACACAACACAAAAAAATTCATTCCACCTGTCCATTTGTGCTTGGTTTGTATGTTGTTGCCTTCCTGTGCTTAATAGAAAACTTGTTGACTAGGGCTTCTACCACCTCATTAATGAAGTGGTTTCCTTGATCTATTATAATTTCTAATGGGCAACCAAATCTGGTGATAATGCGTTCATATATGAACCTTGCCACTTCATCCATGGAAGTTGTTTTCAATGGCCTAGCTTCAACCCACTTGGTTAAATAATCTGTGGCAACTACAATATACTTATTTTGGCGTGGGGTAGTTGGAAGTGGACCTACAATGTCTATTCCCCATTTTTCAAAGGGACCAAGTGGAAGAATAGGGCATAATGGAGCTGATGAAGTCTTACGGTTACCATGTGTTTGACAAATATCACATGTCTTACAATAATTATAACAATCTCTAAAAAGAGTGGGCTAGTGATAACTTGCATCCAAGATCCTTCTTGTTGTAAGTTGTTTAGAGAAGTGTCCTCCACATGTACCATTATGGAATTCTTCTATCAGCTCCTTCCCTTGATCACGTCCAACTACCCTCTTATACTATCCATCAGGTCCTATTTGAAATAATACTCCATGCAGAATAGAATATGGATGACTGGCTTGAGTAATCTTCCTCTTAGTCTTTGCATTGGCACCATTAGGAAACTTGAATTCATTCAAATAATTCCAAATATCTATGTATTCACTAGGGATTGTGTCAAGGGATAACAATGTTGCATCTAGGAAATCATCATCATCACAAGATGAACCTAAACCCTCATAGGCTCGAGAGAGTGCATCTGCATTGACATGCTTCTTTCCCGACCTATCTATAATATCAAATTCAAATTCTTGTAGAAAAATTATCCATCTTGCTATCCTCCCTGATGGGTTAGGCTTATTTACAATATATTTTAGAGCCTGATGATGTTACAACTATAAATTTCTTCCCTAGCAAGTAATTTCTAAACTTATTCATAGTAAAAATGATAGCTAGAGCCTTTTTTTAGTTACAAGTATAATTTACCTCAAGACTGCTCATTTTTATGCTCCCAAGAGTAAAGCTGGATGATCATTCTCATTTTCATCCTTTTGGATCAGTACTTCCTAGTGCTACATTTGAGGCATCAGTATACACAATGAATGGCTTGTTCAATCTGGATTCTTTAAAATAGGTGAAGACACACGGGGCTTCCTTGATTGTTCAAAATCTTCATGCGCCTTATTTCCTAGTTCATAAGTAACATCCTTCTTCAAGAACTGGGTTAGTGGTTGTGTAATTTTGAGAAATTCTTGATGAACCTTCTATAGTAACCCACATGGCCTAAAAATGATCTCAACTTTCTTCTATTCATAGGAAATGGTAACTCTTTGATTTTTGAAACATTATCGGGATCAGTACCAATACCATCTCTGGATACAACATTCCCTAACAAAACGCCTTTAGAACATCCAAAGACACACTTTGTAGGGTTTAGTGAGGCTTGTGCTTCATCTAACCTTTAAAATGATGTCTCCATCTAGTGCAGTGGTCTATCTTGCTCCCATAGATACAAAAATCATCGAGAAATACTGATGAAGTTCCCAATGTAGAGTTCAAATACCCTATTCATCAAATGATGGAACATTGCTAGAGCTTTACACAACCCAAAAGGCATAACTCTATAAGAAAACGTTCCCCAAGGAGTGGTGAACGTGGTCTTCATCTGATCTTTCTCCGCTATACAAACTTGGTTGTATCCGCTATATCCATCAGCAAAACTATAACACTCCTGGCCAGCTACTTCATCTAAGATCTGATCTGAGAATGGAAGAGGGTAATGATCATTCTTTGTTGCCTTATCGAGCTTCCTATAATCAACACAAATGCGTAGCTTCCCATTCTTTTTTATTGAGATCACAATGAGAGAAACCCATTTTGAATTCTCCACAGCAAATATGAATCCTTCATCAAGCAACTTATCTATTTTTTCTTTTACGGTCTTGAAAAAATTAGGATTCATTCTATATGGCATTTGCTTTATGGGCTTAGCACCATCTACTAGCTCAATATAATGTTCTACCAAATTACTTGATAGAGTTCCTTGTAATCAAAAGTGAATAGGTGTATGTACCTTCGAAAGAGATGGAGGTAGCATTCCTTCTCACTCTCCATCAAAGCATCACAAATCTTTATTTGTTGGAGATGATCATCAATTTATTCTTCAGATAGTTTTATGGGTTCATCGAGTCGGTGTGACTGGAAGGATATCCATGACTGAAACATCAACCTCACTTTCTTCATCTTCTATGTCCACTTCACTGGTACTAGAGTAATCATAGGATGTCCAATCATCAATTTCATCACTTGAATCCATAGGTTCTATCTTATGATGCCGAGAGATCACATTTATCTTCACCCTCTCTCTGTCACGTCTAAGTATCATGAATCCTTCATTCTAGTAGTTTCTTGCATCAACTCTCCTTAGCTATGGTCTTCCCAACAACATTGGGTACGAAACAGTACCATTTTTCATCACCTAAAATCCTACCACACATACAACACCCATAACAGATATTGCCACATTTGAAACAACACCTTCTAGTTTAGTTTTTCCCTTATTTAATGACATTAACATAAGTGTTGAGGGGTGATCAATTTTTAAACCCAACATATTCATTACAGACTCGGTCATTACATTAACTGCAGCACCTCCATCAACTAAGACATCATGAATTAAAATACCATTACATAATACCTCAGCTTGTGGAGCATAGGGATCCACCTCTACCTCCAAAACAGGGACCTCAACCTCCTTAATCGAGCATTGAGTCCACTTCACAGCTCCCACCTCTTCTTAGAAGACATATCCAAGAGTTGACCATATGTAATATTTTCAGGCCTTTTGGACATATCTTCTAAGATGGAGTATGGTCCTTGTCCCTATGAAATCAGAAAATCCTGCACACCCAACTTTCTTCTCCTATATTTCTTACTAGTTTCTCCTTTCATCTTCTTAGGATCATTTCCATCTTGGTTATCTTTTTCTTTCTTTCTTTTTGTTACAAACACATCTACTTCATTATTTATGCTCTTATCTACTACATCAAAAGAATTCATAGGTACTTTTCATTTATCATTATCTCTTGTACGGATGTAGAAGCTCTATTTAGACAATTATACTTATAATGACCCTTTTATAACAACCATAACATACAACTTCATAAATATTTCTTTTTGGGCCTCTATCTCCTCCCCCGAGAACTAAATTTCTTTCCTTGAAGAAGATTAATAGTTAACTGACCCATCTTTTTGAGCAGATCTTCATACTCAGTAGATGTACTAGGGAAAATATTTGTGCTCACCAAGAGTGGTTGTGGATTCTAGACCAAAGGTGTTGGTGTAGGCTCTACCTTAGCAGTAATTTCTTTGGGCTTCTCTTCCATGCTTTCTTCTTGCCTTCTTGAAATCTCCTTTGCTTGTTCAATGGTAGCTGGGTGGTCATACTTCACTCATTTTCTGATCTCTAGCTTCATCCCAAGAATGAAGTGTTTACAGAGGAGATTATCCATGCCATTCATCAACCCATGTATTAATCCTTCCTTCCGAGATCCGGCCATCAAGCTTCCTCCTAGCTCTAGAACATCAGCATGATAATCCCTTATCTTCTCCTTCTCTCCTTGGGATAGCTTTGTGATATCAATCATGAGATCTCGCCTATTTTTGTTGTTCACCAAAATCTTCAAGAAAACTTTGAAGTTAATAAATCCCATGAATTTTTCACATTATCACCTAGTGTTTCAAACCACCTAAAGGTGAACCATCTAACAAGGTAGGAAAAATTCAGTCCATTGTTCCCTTCTTATAAGACCATTACAAATACAAGATCGTTTAAACTCTTGAATGAAAGAGGAAGCATCTTCATTAGATTGGGCTGAAAAAACAGAATCTTCCCATTTTCAAAAGTAACCACAAAGTGAAATACCAACCCATACGTACAATCAACAAGACTTATGTGCACAAATAATTGGAATCACTATAATAGAAAATAGAAATGACCATGGTAAACTATGGTAAAACTTGACTTACTGCGGTAAAAACTGACTTTACTGTGGTAAACACTATTCAAAGTAAAAAGTGAAGTTAATATGATAAATATTATTCATGGTAAAAAGTGACTTTATTGCGGTAAATATTATTCACGGTAAAAAGTAAAATTACTATGGTAAATACTATTCATGGTAAAAAGTGATTTTACCATGGTAACTATTATGCACAGTAAAAACAAGGTTACCCTCCAAATGATTTCTGACTAAGTGGGAATATCTCTCTAGAAAATCCACTAACGAGGAATGGTCCCGGAAACGGAACCAAAATGTCATCACCAATCGACACTATGATAATTCTTCACCGAGAACTCCTCGTGCTATGATTATTTACTAATGCACAACTTTTAGTTTGGTGGATGTAATCTGGAAACACAACAACAAACATAACACAAGAATACCATAAACTATGATAAGAAGGATTGATGATAAATCTGAAATATTAGTGTAAATTATAATATCAACATGAAATTGTTACAATCTCACCCATGAGGTACTTCAAGTGTTACTGACTTCACTTGCCTTCCAACAATAACTATGGGAGAAACTTCACAATTACACCTCTTAATGGCTTCTTTAACAAACCTTCAAAATGATGGCTTCCTTTACACACTTACTCATACACTATTTCTCACTACTTCCTTCTATGCTAAATGAGGGGGGTGGCCTCTTTATTTATAGGAATTCAGGCTTATCCACCCTATCTCAAAGATAGGATAGGAAATCTCTTCCGATCAATCATATTCCATGCCTAAACTCTTGCCTTTACATGTAGACTTATCTTCTAAGATAAGATAAACCTTATCATCTCACATGGGTTCCACCTTTTTAGACTTTTCCACAAATAAAATACACAAAATATTTATGACATCACTCTTTGTCTTTATTACAAATATAATATTTCTAATTCCTAATCATGTAGACCCTATTTCTCTACTTACCCCAAATTTGATATTTTAACATTACTGGACCACTTACGACAAATATTTACTTTTTACCACAACATTCCTATTGTACTTTGACATTCTTACGTACTCTACTTTATTGGTGGCACCGTACTAATGGCGTCATTATCTTCTATCAGACGCCACTACTAATCATACTTAACAACATCATATTCCTAATACATACATAATAAAATAGAAATTACAGAGGAAAATTTTAATGTTGTGGGGACCTTCTTCATCGATCACCCCCATGAATTCTTCCTTCTTTTAAGATTCATACGACTCAAATTCCTTCTATTCAAACGTTTGAATCGAATCCTACATCACAATATGCAGACTTTGGACTTAATCCTACTAGTTTATAAATGATATACCATCATATAGGTAGGTCCACACCACCTTCTTCTACTCACGAGACATCTAGCTCCATGTCTACTTTGTCCCCCATGTCACCTTATTCTATCAATCATCATCAAACATCTTCTCAATATTTCACACCAGTTGGCCCTTTTTCATCCAATCAAACCACGGTTGATCAACAACCCATACCAATTGATTTATTTTAGAAAAAGGAGCGATCATGACCTTTATAGGGGAAAATGAAGATATCCCTCTAAAAATTATGAGTAAGGATTCTCTTTAGACTTCGATGCATTTTTGTATTGTGAGGAAAATTTTGATTCCTTTTATTAAGAAATAGAGAAAGATCCTTAGATCATGCAACTTGATCCTCCTCTTATTCTTCCATCTTTACATTCTTCATATGTGATGAAACTCCTAGGTCTTTTATTGATCCATGGCCTATCTTCTCATCACCCAATCACTCTTTGTCTATCACAATTTCTCAATCACAATCTCTTATGGGGTCAAGGCAAAGTAGCCCTTCTTTTTATCTAGGTATGGGTCACCTTCTAGTATCTCTCCTCTGCTATTTGTGGTACATTTTCAAGTAGTCCATTGTCTTATATTCTTGGGGAACATCCAACTAGCCCCTTGTCTTCTATGTATGGGTCACCCCCAAGTATTCCATCATCTTCTATTCTTGGGCCACATCCTAGTAGCCCATCATCTTCCAACTATGGGTCATGCCCTAGTATCCCTTCTCCTTCTATTCTGGGGCCACATCCTAGTAGCCCTTCATCTTCTATCTATGGCTCACCTCTTGGTAGCCCATCTTCTTCAATTCTTGGATTGTATCCTTTTCATCCATCACATTATTCTTCTACCAAATATTGTGGCAATCCCACGATCATTTCTCACATCGATTCTAAATGTCCATATCCTTCTCCAACTTTTCAGGATCAGACAAGTCAAGCATTATCTTATAAGTAACCTAGATTTTTTTACAAAGCTAATACCAAAACACCGAAGAGCTCTAAATCTCCCAACAACTCAAACGATTATAAAATTCAAAATCAAATGTAATTCTAGAATACACACCAATGTACCCATCAAGTATGGTGAAAAGTGTAGAAACCTATGGATAGGGAACTCAAGATCCCACATATGAAACCCATGTTTCAAAAAAAAATTTAAAATCATTTTTTGAGTGTGAGATCACCACGATCATCGAGATCGGGGATAATATTACACTTGATAGAAAAACATGCTTAGTCTCTCTTATCAAAGAAATTACAAACATCGTTGTTGGATCCTATCATGTAGAGTGACATAATTCATTCTGATAACCATTAAAAAATTTAAAAAAAAAATCATAAAACATTTCAAAAATACAAAAAAATGAGAAAACATAAAAAAAATCAAAAGGTACAAAGATAAAACATTGCAATCAAGTATTGCATACACATGGATGTTCTTTCTTATCTTTCTTTCATATTCATCTGCAAGTCATCCACCATTTTCATCCCTTTGATGATATTTTAGTAAGCTTATTTCGTACACATTTTATGACATTTATCTCTATGGCATCCGTTTGACCTTGGTTTTTCATCACCTTGGTAAATTAAAGAACGACATTGACCTCTTAGAGATCATATCACTATCTACATATAATAAACTTGTCGGGAAGAGTTTTTGAACGTATTTATTCACACTAGCTAGTGTCGTCATCAAAATAACTTCCACATACTTCCATCAAGCCATCGGTGGTTCTTAACCCTTGTCAAAAAAGAGATCTGAAATAAGTTTTAGAAAGTAAAAGAATCAAAATCAATCAATAAAAAAGCAAAAGCTAAAAACAAAATCAAATTGATATATAAATATCTTGGGTTATTTCCAATAATCTCTACCTAGGGGCTATAGACACATGAATGGTAGTAGAGAAATGTTGTGATTATAATCAAATGCATATCCGTTGGAGATATGGACTTCCGGCTAGCAATGAGCAATGTACGGTTCTCCTTTCATAATCCATTCACAAATCAGCTTTCAAACTAAGTCATTCCTACACATTGGCTAGTGTCTTCACTTGTTTTCTATCAACTCTTTCCTTTAAGAGGTAATTCATTTCCACATGCATACATAGAATCTTGATGTGTAAACAGGATTAGTATGTTATCAAGTGTTACTTTTGGACCTTGTTTAAACTCTTGCTTTAGCACATGTCTTGTCTCATGATTTGTGCCTTGGGATAATAACTTTTTCATCAACCACCTTCTAAATATTTTCATAACATCCTCTATTCTTCAAAAATCATTTATAACATCCATGTGTATAGGATGTCCTCTTTTCCATGTTTGTAGACACTTTTGTACCTTTTTAATAAAATAATTTTCTACTTCCTTTCTTTTATGTGTTTATTGGTCAGCTTACGATGGGGGCATCCTTGCTCCCTCATGATTGAACCTATTTTATATTGTCCTTGATCCCCCTTTAGCGCATGAAGAGTTTTCCTTTGAAGAATCCCACCTAATCACCGGGGCATTTTTGCATCTTCACTTTCTGTGCATACGCATGGAATTATTCCTTGTACATCCCATCTATCATTGGGGGAATACATGCTTCTTTTTCTTCCTGTACATATTTTTAGAAAAATTTAAAAATAAAAAAACATAAAAATATATGTTTCTAAATAATCAAAATCAATAAAAATCATCCTACAAAACATCACTCTTTAGTTCTCACCTATTCTTGTGTGTGACTCATGGATCATCTTGATCTACCTCTATCAACAACCTTTGGTTTACTTACTATGTCTATAATGTGGGAAAAATGAGTTACTTGGTACTATTTCATAGTGCATAATTTATTTTCATAGGACCCAAGTGTCCTTCGTTATTCCCCTTGCATGTATCCTTACTTGGGGCACCATCTTTTAACCCTTGTCGTTAATTCGCATAGGTCAAAATCAAAGCTTGATAACAAAAACATTGCATTATGTTTCTCTATTAGGTTAGCTTGTTTACTTTCTTGTATTACATTGCATTATGTATGTTGCAAGGAGTTAGACATCTTTTAATTTCTCGTATTGCATTACATTTTGTATGTTGCATGGAGTTGGTATTTTCAGCAATGGACAATTATTTGTATTATGGATTTTCATGTCATTCTACTTTTTTCGTATGCTTATATTTTTAATAAGGACCAATGATGTAGATATTTAGCAATATGATGACACTAAAGTTGTTTCAATACACTGGATGAAAGCTTGCTCTTTTATTTCTATATTCATTCCTCTTCTACATCATTCTCCTATCAACACTATTCTTCTTATTCACCTGGGGCATCCTACCCCTACCCATTCTTCTATCCATTTCTCTCACCTTTTTCAATCGTCGATCACCTTATTTCATCACCCCATCGACACTCAAGGGGGAATCTCTCACTTCTACTAATTTTTCTTCTACGCCTTCAAAATTTTATCTGTCTACTATCTTTGAAGTGGCGTCACTTACGCCACCCTAAAGAGGGGAAAATGTAGACACCTATAATTTATCTTGAGAAATTTAAATACTTAAATTACGCTAATTATACCCTTTCCAAAAATTGACAACACATCATCAATATCACACATTTTATCTGCTATCATCGTTAATTAATTACATTACGCTAGTTAATTAACTCTTCTATCCAACAACGACGCCAATTAACGACCTTCCATTAATCTAGAAGTAGAGGTTGAAATGACTCCTGAGAGTAATTTCTTAGAAATGCAGTATCTAGAGGGTGTGATTATGGGTTAGGAATGATATTCCCACATCTAGAAGAGAAAGATAAATGATTACAACCATCATACACTTGAGAATAAGGATTTGGATGCGTTATTAAACATAAAGACAAATAAGCGCACAATAGAAGACATGTCGGTGTATGATGGCATTGGGGAGAAGTTGTTAAATCAGATTAGAGTTTACTAGTTGTATGAGCTCCCCTAATTTGGTAAATATGAACCCTTGTACTAGTGGTTGATGAGTAGGGTACACGAATATTTCTTCTACTTTGTAGGACACAGGGTAAGGATCACAGTCGCATTGTCTCAACAGTAACAGGGTTGAAAGGAATAGGGGTAGGTCTAGACGGTGATTTAATTGATAAGGCCACAATCCTGGACACAAGGAAGGAGCTAGGGCATACCAATGGTTTGTGTAGCATGGACATTGATAAACTAAAGAAATACCCAATCATACAAGTAATGCACACTTAGTGACAAAGTTGAATGACCAAGAAAGATGGTCACAAGTAAACACAATGTGGCTACACATTACAAAGAAGATGTCATAGGGAGTGACTTACAACATCTCTAGTTACATCATAGAAACTATCATTGAAGAAGTGCACACATGAGAGAAAATTAGTTTCGGGGTTGTTCTATTGTCTCTGGTGTTTATGGAAATCGGGGTGCCTGATGGGACAAAGGAGAAAATCTGGTAATACCCTATGTAGAATAAGTCACTTGCGGAAATATTTAGAAAGTACTTGTGCAAATGATCAATGAGCAGACCATTCAAGTAGAGGGTAGAGAAGTGGTATGATAGGCTCCATGGTGTTCGAAGAAGAATGGCACATACCCAAGGAGTTACCTTCAGTAGTAGGGAAGGTAGTGCAGTTCGCAAAGTATACTAGCACTTTTGCATCGTGTGGTTCACCATGAAAGATGGGGCTTGGAGCCCATGGTGTAAATTACCATATGCCTTCACAACATGATATTTCTAGGCATTATTAGTTCACTGATTCTCAGATGTCCACCACCTAAGCTTCAATGCAAGTAAGGTATATTGTGACTACTATACACTGAGAAAGACATGTGTATATCTAGGATGGACTGCCTACATTTAGAGGCTAGTCTCAGATATTATAAGCATGAAGCCTGTAAGATTGGTAGTTAGGGACACCAAAGCAGTGCTTGTGTACCTTCAACTCAAGCCTAAGATGGAGAACAATAAGTATGTGGAGAATGAGTTCACGCTCCCAGGGTCACCAAAAGGTAAGCATATAATGGAAAATGTTCCAACACCTAAGCCCACAGAGACAATAGAAGTAGATGATGAAGAAGAGGAGCATGAAGATAGTGGTGGTTTAGAGCATAGAGGTAGGAGGTATCCTATAGATAGGGTAGAAGCTGAGCACGCGACTACTCCACCCTAGCCATAAGAGGGAGATGATGAGGACTTGGATGCAGTATAAGGAGAGTGCCATTTTAAAAGGGTATTTAGAAGAACTAGAACCCAAGGTGCTACTCCACAATCAGTGCACAAATCACCTCGACTCTCTCCATAGAAGGAGATAACTGAGAAGAGAAGGAGAAAATTGAAGCTAGGTATGAAGGATGAAGAGTCTTAGGAAAGTGTGCTCGAGTTTCCTATACCTCTATAGAAGATGGAAGATCCAAAGGATGAAGAAATGAAGGATGGAGAAGAAGGAGAAAAGGAGGCAGATGAGATAGTGGGAGACTACTCAAGGCATAGTAGAACAAGCTCCAAATCTTGGCACTCAGGTTCCTAAGGGGCCAAGATCAAAAAGAACAAGTGGAGAATATGTTGCATTGGTCATGGGCTACGCTGAGGACACAAGTAAATTTTTTTGCACTCATTTTCAAAGCATAGTGACACCAGATGATTTGTATGGGTGGGATCTGATGGATGAAGATATGGAAACCATGTGCACAAGGAAGTAGTTTTCATGGTCTATGCACACACACATGGATGAACTGGAATTTAATGTATGTGAAGAGTCATGTGTATCAAGGAGGTTGAAGAAGACACCTTAGGCTAGACACATAACAGTAAAGCCTACTATTATGTCAGATGAACAAGTGAGTAATGCTTTGGTAAAACTTTTGATAGAGGTGGAACGAAAAATGTAGATAAGGCTGAAATAATTAGGGCGCTAAGATAAGAACTCAAAACTAAGGATGTAGAAATAACACACCTGAAGAAATAAAATGACTTGGAGAAATTTTATAAGCATGGAAGAGGAAATTGGAGAGTTTTTCTTGAAGGTGAGACCACACCTAGAACCCAAGGTAATGAAAAAGTTTCCTTCAACGATGCATTATGTACATAACTTGGTAGAATTGGTGCTTGAAGATGAACCTCTATGCATGTCAGCACCAAAGAATCCAGCACAAGAATCAGAGAAGGAAAAGGATTCCGTGATGAAAAATATTGCATCATATGAGGGATTGCTCTAAATCTTATAGGAGGAATTGAAGATATTGATCAAGCGCTGAATATTTGTATAGCCCCAGAAGTCGTTATAAGAACCAGGAGAGTTATGGAAGACAATGAAGTTCTGAAATCCATGAAGGATGAGACCTTGGGATTTTTGAAATGATTAGTGCTTGTCAAGTAGAAGCATGAGGCCCTTGCAGCAGCGTAATAACCACACAAGGAAAGGATAGATGAGCTTGGGAAACTCATCGTGCAAAAGATGGACTTATTATAAGGAAGAATGACTATAATTTCCAGCATTGTTTTGGTCTTGAAGAATGAGAAAGGAGAAATTGCACAAGATGAGCTAGAGTCAATTGTAGTAGATATCCCAGAAAAGGTAGAGGCCACACTCAATGATTGACAGACTTTAGAGGTGGAAATAAAATAAGAATATCCAAAATTGATTCTTCTGGTTGAAGTAGAAGATGTTGTAGGGTAAAGTCATTCTTTTATTCAAAAAAAAATTCTATTCTTCTATTCATATTCTTTGATTCATTTTGGAGACAACCATTGCTGGGATGATAATGCAATTAGTGTGGGGTAATGTTGGTCAGTCAAGATATGGAACTTATTGAAAAACATAAAGAAGGTTCACGTGGAAGAATAGAGCATGTTCAAAGTCGTGGAGGGATCGGGGAAAGAATTGCGCGTAAAGAAGAGAGATAGATTTGGGACTTAGCCATTTTCACATGTACAAGCTATTTTTGGAGATAGCATGCCAAACACACAAACCAGTTAAAGACTTGCGTGACATACATTGGCTATTTTTGGAGGATTGGCTATGAAGTGCTTTGCATGGGTATAGGTTGAGAATATATTTACTACTAAAAGTTAACTAGGACAATTCTATTGTTAGCACACTTGCATGTGTGGCTATTATTGCAACAATGTGTGTCTATTAATAGCATGCGACATATTTTAGGATTGGATAAGTGATGAAGGGCAAGTCCCTACCCTTATAAATATGTATTAGTCTATGTATTATGATATATATGTGTGTGTGTGTGTGTGTGTGTGTGTGTGTGTGTGTGTACACACACACACACACAGAGATAGAGATAAGTACGGGAGTGTGAGAGCAGAGTTAGTATGAAGTTATGATGTCAAGTTCGTTATGCGCATAAGCATATACTATTGTTATTGTAAGGAAGATTACGTGTATTTCTTGCATTTAATATAATAGAGGTTATTGGCTAAATCAAGGTGTTAATCATGGTTTTAGTTTATTACTGCATAAATGACTTCTCTATGTTTATCACATGATTCATGATTCTTTAAGATATAGATCTAGATATTCTTTGTAGAATGTTATACTAATTATGGATCTGAGTGTATTAATTATTCATCATGCTAACCTCTTGCAACATCAACGCTAAAGAGGGGCTCGGTACCTTTGCACACTTCGGGTGAGTGCTCAGTCTAGGCTAAGTGATGTGCCAAAGCATGCCAGGCTTTTCTTGGTAAATTTTAGGATCCATCAAAAGGTTAATTTTTGGGTTTAAGTGCATCTTGTATACTTCCGACATTATCAATACTCCAAAGAGGCCTTAAACTATATGTATTTCTCTAACTAGATAAATAATAATAAATGGGTGAAATTATATTTGATAACTCAATCACTTGATAATTCTTTGTAGTGGATTGGATTTATTAGTGCTCGACTTGGATTTGAGGGCTCATGGCTTGGGAAGCTTAACTCTTGATCCTAGTTTGGGGTACTTTATACGTATGTGGAGAGTGCTAGGTGCATTCCGGGCAAGTAAATGAGTGATTTTGATTTGCCTATATAGATTTTTAAAGGTATAATTTCACATCAACACTAGCCCATAGGAAAAGTTAAAACCCATAAAAAAAATACCAAGTAGATAAAATGATTGTTGAGTATCTTTGGATGAAACCATTATTTTTGGACCAATACGTTGGACATTTTGGTCCCATTTGGATGGGTTTTTCTAGGATATAATTTTGGAACTATAAAGTTATATGCATGATAATTAGGAGTAATGGACTACTTATGACTTATGTGAACATTTTTATAAGTGACTAATTAGTATAATGAGGAAAACAAATTTTTCAATAGGGTAAGGGATAGACTAGGATATAGTAATTATGCCCAAAATAAGTGCATAGGTCATGATTTAGGGATTAAGAAAATACTAGCATTATCAAGTCATAGATTATAAAAATTTGGTGTCTATACACTCGAGGAATAGAAAACATTAATTAGGTGATATAAATGAAACAAAATCACTAGTAAAATTTTTCATGATAAAACAAGGTGCTCAAATGTTGAACAAAATTAAGGAGACCATCATCAATATTATTAATAAAAATATGGGATTAGTAGTATCTGCAAGATAGTCTCAAAAACATTAGAAAAATGCCATAAAAACCTATCTAAGGTAGATTGTATCGGGTTTGAAATCTTTTGGAGGTTACAAACCCATATAACATTGATCGTGAAAAGATCAACTTTATGGTGCATCTTTACCCGGATGTATACTTGTAATTTCTAGTATTAGGATGTTGTGATGAATTTGTGATGTTATTGAATTATTCTTTCCTTTATCAAACCCTATCTTGGATCACCTTTAAGATGATAAATCGTAAATTTGGATTATAACTTTAGGTTGGACTATCCCTAACTACCCCTCAATGGTTGATTGTTTCCTACATAACATTTCTTTAAAAGGCCTTAAACAATTGTAGTTCTCCTACAATATTGTGATTAGATGCAACTATATATATATATATATATATATATATATATATATATTACACTTATAAGGAACCCTTGATTTATCCTTGGTATTTAAAAATATGTATTTTGACTCATGCATACTTCAAATTTTTACTTGGGATTGATCTAAGACTCGCTCTTGGGAGTATTTGGATATTTATGATAATTTTTTCGAGTTATGAGGTGATGTTTGAAGAATTCCTATATGGTTTAAATGGTTTAGGTTTTTTTATTAAATATATGACCTTTCATTAGGTATCCTACTAAAATAACCCTAAAATCATGATGAGGTCAATTAGAACAAGTTATCCATTTAAAATAGTGAACATTAAGTAGATGTATAATGTTCATGATATGTGGACATGTTCAAGACCGAACCCATCCAAGTCCGAAAAACCCATGTATTGGTCATGAAACTCAAAACTAAAATATGTGTTATATTTTTCTACAATGTTAAATTATTTATATATTGAACTTATTCTTATGATGTGAATAATGCCAATTATGAATTTATAGACTAAAAATATGTAAAGATGAAAAAAGTGTAATTACATATTGCCTCAAACCAAATTTAGGGTACTAAAATAAAAACATAAAATGTTGAACTTAAAAATGGGAAAAAATGATAATAGAAACTAAATCACCTTATTCACAATAGAATTTCAATTCCAAAAAAAAATAAAAATAGAAATTTAATAGCAAGAATTTAGAGCAAGACTATGAGGCATAGTAGGAAGTTAGTGAACAAGTTAAATCAACTTCTAGTAATCAATCATTGAGATAATTTTAAAGGTGGTGTATCAATGTTAGATATTGAAGGTGGAAGTGTCAAAAAAATATTCCATCAATAACACCGAAATTTGTAAAAATACTTACAATTTAGAGCAGAAATATGAAGTTCAACAACAAATAAAAATGCATTAAGACACTAAGTTGATCCAATTGGATTAGATAATGTTAGTAATACAAATATGGAGAGGAAGAGACGTGGTTTTAAGTCTCTAATACTAAGTAATAAGACTATTTACGAGTGTCCATTTGCATAAGAAATCCATGTATAACATCTATAAATTTTTAATGATATTTAATTTCTTGATCCATATATTGTTTAAATTTATTTCCATTCACCTTTTTATTTGTTCCACATGTGCACCTATTTTTGATGATCTATCCTTTCTATTTTTCAACCAAGTTTTAATGTATTATATTTCCAAAGGAGGATTGGATATATCAATAACCTTTTTAATAATTTAAAAAACCAAGCAATTGAAGTCTTCCTTTTTTTCTTTTTCTAAAGTTTATGTTTCATTGAATATATTATTATGTTATTATTTATTTATCTTTATTGTGACTAATTAGTAAATATAAGGCATTATTACATCATTCAAAAGAATTATTGATGGATGATGACATGCGATTGATTGTTCTTATTTTATGTCTTATCATGGTTCCATATAAATAATATGAACATTTACTTAATAGATTAAATTTTACCCCATCTCAAAAAAATATCACACCAATAAGAAGATAAAATTTAATGCATTAATGTCATTATGTGCTCTGAATATTTTGACACCATTATTGGTAGTTAAAACTGAATGCATTATTTATAACCTCAAATTTTAAATATTTCCATCCCTTATTATTGAGGCATTTTATAAAATAAAATGGGGTTGTAAATATGTTTTATCTTTCGATGACTCATGTTATCAAAAATATTGTTATTTCTCACTTCTAAGCCTTATTCCCATGAGCATTAATCAATTTAATGGAGATTTATTCCTTGTGACATATATTAGGAGGATGTAAATAGGTTTAAGCATTATATCATTATATTTTTGTACAACATACCTTTATACACCATATACATGAGTTCTGACCATAAGAGTACTAATATCTATAATAGGATTTTCTAGACTTTAAGTTAGAAATGGGAGATATGTGTTGTCCAAATTTTTAATTCTTAATGTAAATGAATGCAATAGATAATAAAGAAACTAGTTAACTCATAAGGATAGAGGGTTTATGTTACCTCAGATGCTTGATGCTTAATACAGGCGTTGAATGATTGATTGTTGTTGTTTCTAATCAAATAGAACTGTAAATAAGACTGAAATAAGATTCAATTAAATATATAGGGACGGGGCTACCAAAAAAGTAGACCCATGAATCGTTAACTTCATCGGTGGATGTAAGTCCTTGTTTTTAGAAAAAAGTGACATAAAAGGAAATGTATCGAAAATATATAGAGTGAAAAAGGTAAAGAAGCTAAACACACTATTGATTTATTTAGGTATAGATATGATTAAAACAACTGAAAATAAAATGTACCTAAATGCAGGTCAATGGCGACCTGTGTGTAAAAAAAAGTTGACAACAACACGAGAGATTATATCAATAAAACAATAGAAAAATTCAAATTGTACATGATTAACATGCGATATGGAGGCTGCAAAAGTTTGGAAATGATGGAGTCAACCTATAGAGAAAGTATGAAGGAATAAAAACTAGGAGATAATGGAAAATAGGTATTTAAGGTCAGATTGAAACCGGGACCTTGGTTACGGCGACCGAGGGTATAAATAGGTTGATTTTGTTGTGCAAAGAGATTGGGATGAAATCTTAGAAATGTAGAACAAAGAGTAAGCACGTGTAGGGGATGGGGATGATGAAGGAGTAGAAAGTCAAGAGCTCCTAAGGCTAAGTAGACGGTGATCTATGAGGGTCGATGGTGACGGCTTGAGAGATGGATCGGGATGAGGAAATGCGAGCCAAATGGACAATTTGTAAGTGCATATTTGTAGAAAAAGGTTGATGACAAGGCTGAGTTTTATTGTTTCTACTCTAAAACTACAAAAAGTTTAATCATAATAAATACTAAGATAATATGATAAAGTTGATTAAATCATTGTAAAATGATGACACTCTCACAAAAAGACCGATCACGATTGGTGCATGCATGTTCTGAGGAGGTCTCAGGAGGTTTGTAATGGCTTCTAAACGTTCAAGCATGAAAAATTGTCTCGCAAACTATGAGAAAGGCTACTTGCACTCGATTTTTGATGATGAATGGAAAGGGAGAAATAAATTTTATAGGGTTGGTGGTGACGGTGGTCACCATCGATTATAGGGAAATTTTCCTTAATATGAATATTTTCTTCTTTTTAGTGTGATTTTTGGTTTTTTTAAGGGTTTGTTAAATGCTTTAAAGCATTAGGTGGGAATGGGTTGTTTGGGGATGATGTGTAGGTGATTTGGAGATAAGGATAGGTTAGAAAAAGCATGGGGATGCATAGGATGTATATTTGGAATGAAAGCATTCCAAAATAGAAGCTAGTTAGGGCATGTGGATGTGGGTACCCATTAATTAATTAATAAAAGGAATTAATTAATTAATGTAAATTAATAAAAATCAAATGATTAATTAATTAATTAATGGGACTTAATTAATTAATGTTAATTGATGAGGATTGGATAAAGATATGATAAATGGGCATTTAATTAATTAATAAGGATGAATAATAAAATATGCGCACGTAGGTGAAGAGGATATAGATATTGAAATTAAGTGTCTACATTTTTCCCCTTATTATTGAGTGGTTTTTGGTAACAAGCCACAAGACAAAAAAAAAAAAGAGTTGGATGAGGATAAAGGAATAAGAATAAGCTCCCCCTCAAATGGGGAATTGATGACGCTTGAGGGAATCGATGGTGCATTTGAAAAGGTAGATGATGAAGGGTGGGTGGGTGATAAAAAATGGGTGAAAGCATAACCAAGGCAAGATTCCCCAGGTAAAAGGATCACAATAATGATTGAAAAATATGGCGATGACTCCAATATCACATCGGTAGGGGAAAATTGTGGTCTCAACAGAGACGGACAACAACATTCTATGGACCAGTGAGTAGGTGAAGATCATTGTAGTATGGATGTAGACCGACTTGACCAATAGGTCATGAGAAACTCATCAAAATATGTACAACTATATGTGAAACATTTGTGAAATCCTTTATACACAAGGAATTGAGGGAATAGGTATACATCCACAAGGAGCGAGGATGAAAAAAAAAAGGTGCGTAATTGGACATGAAGAAAGGCCAAGAAGACAATGGATGAAAGAGTGGATGATGAGATAATATTCCCCAAGGGGGAAAGTATGGCCACGAAGGCAAAAAGGAAAAATTAAAATATGCCCCAAGTGGGGAAAAGGGTATAGACACCAAGTAGATTCTGTGCACAAATTAGATTAGGATAATCTAAGGTAAAATTCCCGAAGGAAGAGTAAATATGGCCACCGAAGTGGACTTCAAGATTGAAAAGACAATTCCCTAAAAGTGGAAATGGCCACAAAGGTGGACTTTGAAGGAAGGATGCCCAAAAAGGGATATAAGTATGGTCAATGGGAATTTTAGTGACAAATATGGATTAAAAGAAGATAAGTCGCAATTGTAAGCACGTCATCGATCGCACCCACGACATCGATTGTCCCTCGACAACCTCTATGAGTATAGCTCCATCTACACCCGCCACTTCCCATATACCCATTGCATCACAACCACCTCGGTGTTGAAAACTTACACCCCTTTCCAAAACCTTGTCCTTTCTATACTACTGATCCTTACCCCTAATCACCACTAGACTCATTACGACTACCCCACCCACTTACACATACTACTAATAACCTTCGACCTCATTTATCACTTATGCTAGCTAGTTGCCACCTACATATATTACTCTTGTGTAGTTCTCATACTCGGCGTGACCATACACCTGACGCCATACCACCCAACTCATACATTCAACATCAACCCCATTTTTCTACTGGGGCACCCATTCATCCCAACCTCTTAACGAATTCATTAAAATGATGATGGAGAAGTTGCGGACCTTATAAGGATCTATTTCGGCTCCCATAATTCTTTAACATATGATGAAATCTATAACGAGCCTATCCATCCATCTATTCCCATTCATCCTTACCCATTGCATTATAAAATTCCTAAATTTAATCACTTCAATAGTAAATCCTGTAACAACACTTGTGGTCATTCAAACATGGGTGTTACCTAATCGCCACGATGATGCTTTGCTCCTACGAACTTTCCTAATGTCTCGATAGGACCAGCATTGGATTGGTACGAGTGGACTACCAAGAGATTCTATCTGTTCCTTTACTTAAGTAGCCCAAGCTTTTCTAGGTCATTTTTCAATCAATGTTACCAAGAAAGTCACCATGACTAATCTCTATTCAACCGCGATCACGAAGATGAACCTATCGCATATTTCATTTCCTCATTGTGAGTCTTATTAACCAATTGACATTCCAACTACCTCAGAATGAAATTATTGAGTTTTTCACTAGATCTTGTGCTAGACACATCTCACCAAATCTAAAATTCCAAACCTTCCAAACCTTTGATGAAGCATTCACCATGGCACGAAAACTAGAAATTTGTGCCATTGAAGAAAATAAAATCCAATTACGGAACAAGAACACCCCATTCAAATCAAATGATTCTTCTTCATCTTCAAAGCATCAAAATAAATATTCAAAGCCTAAAGGATCTTCCAATGCGGTAGTCCTCAAGGTGGGTCCACCTCATCCTTCTAATCAGGCCCAACCTTCTTCTAATTTTTCTCCCATCTAGGCCTTTCAACTCCGATGGGAATAATGGAAATACACTTTAATTGGAGAGTTGTATTCATTAGTCTTGGAAAATATTCTTAAATTTGGATCCATTATACTTCCTCCCATAAAACCTCTTATAGGATTCGATCATGCTTGTCCCATGCCGACATGGTATAAATAACACGACTAATGTAATTATCATAGCTTTAAAGGACATAGTGATGGTAAGCGCATAACTTTTAAAAACATCATTCAAGAGATGTTAGACAATGAATACCTTGTCGTAGACAACCGAATGTGCCGAGAAAATAAAATTTTCACATCTTCAAGAATTCATTCCCTAACACTAAACCATTATCTAATCAAAATAATGAACCTTCATCCAGTGACAACAACATCCATGAGGTTCACAAAGTTTTTGATATAATCTAAGGCTAGCCAATTCCCCTGTCTCACCGACATATTTTGAGGATTTCCACCCCACCCTTTCCATCCTCTTCTTCATTAGTCCCGTTTTCATGGTTGGTCGATCGTTTGGATTATGTTGATCATTCCATACTCTAGGGACATCTTCGGCTCCCCATTTTGACCCAAATGCAAATTTTCCTGAAGATACTTCCATGATCTACCCAAAGGTGTTTTCGAAACCAAAAATACACTGACCATGCTGATTGAAACGGCTTCCTCTTCATCATCCCTACCCCCACCCATATCTAGACCCATCACTACTTTGGGTGTTATGCCGACATCAATCCTTACTCACCCACCTATCAGATTGGACTTAGCCACATCTTCCAAAGTCCATAATAGCATTATCCTCCTACCTAAAAAGAAAACCCAACCCTCTAGGTCACATACACCGGTCTTGCCTACTACACCCTTGTCACCCTCCCCCTTTCATCCATCCTAGGACCTCATCCATCAACCTTGATCAAAAATATCATACCCAAGGCTAGTCAAAATCTAAACAACCTGCTACTACATCACGAGCCTTTGTTACACCTCATTCACCCAAAAACCAAACTCCCTCACCCTCACCCATGCACTTCTTACCACCTATACCTCCACCAGTTACTATAACCCAACCTTGCCTATACAACTCCAACCAATGCCACCTACCCCACCTCTACCAACCACCTCCACCACAACTCGGTTTCCCCATGGATAAAATGTCCTCTTCCACCATTTGTTTTCCTTATACATCCCATACTCCTATTTCACCTTTACCCAAAAAGGTGCAACTCAAAGCTAAGAATCTACAACCCTCCAATAAGGTAGTCAAAGAAACCAAACCTTCCATCTCCATCCCTTCTACCCCACCTTTACCCAAACAGATTCCAGTAAGACCTAAGACCACTCCACATACTAAACTAGTAAACCAACCCATTCCCCCTCCTATAAAGCCTCTTCCTTCACAATCAACCACACCTATACCCAAACCCACACTCACCTCCCATTGTGATCCGTTAGAGGGTCCTATGCCAACATTTTAACCAATCTCTTGGATAATTCCATCATCACATTACCATTGAATCGACCTTGTGATCCTCTCAAACCTAAACCAAAATGGTTTGATGAAACCAAGATTTGTGCCTATCATCGTGTGTCAGGACATGATGTTGAAAATTGTAAGGCTTTGAAGACCATTCTTCTTCAACTTTGTCCTCCTAAACAAAATTTCAATGATGATGACCTTCTTGATGAGGACCATGCTCCACCTTCACCTATCATCATACATCATCATCCTTTACACATTCAATATCCAATATCTCCACCCCACAACCATTTTTCCCATCTCCAAAATTCGAGATCAACATGGTCCGTATAAGAGAGTTGGCCAAACCACCACCCAAATTTCAATGTTCCCTACTCATTTCACGAGGCTCTTATCCCGCTAGGATTTTCCCCTCATGTTGTTATACATTTCATGACACACCCTCTCTAACCACCTCCCCTCAAATTAACATGGGTCATGTTACTACCCGTAATCAAAAAGGAAAAGGCAAAGAAAAAGAAACTATCCCATCAACCAACCATGTGCCCTATATACCATCTACACCTACTCCCAAAATCACCATCTGTGGACCTACATACGCTATCTCTGACGGGGTCACCCATCATGCAATGATAAAATAATTACATCAGTCTCCTCTAAAGATGTCTTTGTATGATCTCATCTAGACTTCTGAATCCCACAGAAAAGACCTTATCGATGTTTTAAAATCCATTGAAGTTCTACCTAATGACCCTACACCAATGGCCTCGATTATCACCCCTCACTATGTGGCTTTGCTAACCAAATCAGCTCCTTTTTTTACCCCCACAACCACTCCTCATGTCACCACACTCAGCTTCTTTGATGAGGAGATTGTACCTCTCTAGTCATATGACCCTAATCCCACCCTATTCATTTATGTTTATATTAATAACATACATGTAAAACATGTCATGATTGATGGTGGTGCTAGAATTAACATCATCTCCTCACACGCATATGATAAAATGTGTATTCATTCTAATTGTATGTATAATAACCTTGTTATGCTATGCTCCTTTAACAATGCCATTACCTCCACCCTTGGTACTATCATACTTCATGTTCATGTAGGCCCTTGACCGTCCCGAAACTATTCTATGTCTTAGAGGGAGAATTCAAAGTATAACTTATTGCTTGGAAGACCCTAGATTCACGTCATGGGTTTTCTCTCTTCAACTTTACACCATTGTGTAAAATTCAAGCATCAGGGACATCACTACACCATCCCTGCCAACTCATCACCATTCAAGACTTGTAACATGTTGTACCAACCCAACGATGTGCTTGTACTAATCAAGGCATCTGCCACTACCCCCACTTCACCTTCACCCACAATCCCATCCACCAATGTTGTTACCACCTCTCCCACATCTAACCCTGTTATTCCTACTACCGCCACAACCTCTACAACTGACTCATCTACTTCCCAATCATCTAGCGAGTCATTTATCCCCGCTACCCACATATCAACTACTGATCCCTTAGAAGGTGTTTTTCAATGCCTCACTCTAGGGGAGTACCGCTTATACAATATCGACACATTCCTCACTCCTCAAGAGTATGGGAACTGTGCCAAAGCACCTTAGTTATGATTACCGTATAGGCAAGGTTTTCCTTATGGTCCTCCCCACCTTTGCACTAATCTAATGTATGGGGGACTTGATATTGCCACTTATTCACCTAAACCTCCATCCCAAACACAATCATTTTCATTTGACCTATAATCCCTTACTAACCGCTACTTCACCCACACTTTCCTCCACCGTTGTGCATGGAAAGGTTTTGGCTTTAGTTTTTACGAACAAGGCCACCATACTATCATCTCCTATACCACTCATAAACACAATGACCGTAGTGGCATTGGATTTTCCGCACCACCTCCCAAGAAGGCCCATGTCAACCTCATTGAGGAAGACAAACCTTCTCCACCTCATTCACCAACATCACCATCTTCACCCATGGAGTCCATAGATCCTGAATCTATTCCTCCTTTAAAAAATCGTAAACACAATTTCCCTGGGACCTCTAACCTATCAATGCAATGGTGAGGCTCCCTCTTCTCTCCCCTTCCTATATCCTGACATGATCGATGACGATACACCTTCTATTAATGTCATTCAATGTCAGGATGATGAGTCCATCCTCACCTACCTTGGTGCGGAAGACTCTTATATTCACCGGTCATTACCCTATGAGACGTAAACCATGTTGAACAAATCGACTATCAAAATCAACATTAATACTCAGGATGACCCGCACATCCTAAAGATAGGTCAATCTTTAGATATTGCTAAACAAAAATATTTTACTTCTTTCTCGCCGATACCATAGCAATGATTTTGCCTATTCATATTCTGATATTCCTAGTATTGAACCTAAAATTGTGGTCCACAATATCATAACCATTCCTAATGCCAAACCCATCAAACAAAAGCTACGGAAAATGCATCCTCGCATTACTCTTCTGGTCAAAAAAGAACTTCAATGCCTTATCTCAATTTCCTTCATCCTACCCATTGACTACCCCCAATGGATTTCTAACATCGTTCTTGTCACAAAGGTGATAGGGGGACTCTACATTTGCATGGACTTCCGTGACCTCAACCTAGCTTGTCCCAAAGATGATTTTCCTCTACCAAGTATTGACCAACTAGTTGATCTCACCATCGGCCATGAAATGTTATCACTCATGGATGGTTTCTCGGGTTATAATCAAATATTACTTACTCTAGAAGATCAACAAAAGACTACCTTCATCACCCCTTGGGGGACCTTCTACTATCGAGTCATGCCTTTTGGCCTTAAAAATTCGGTGCTACATATCAACGAGCCATGACTTACATCTTCCATGACATCATGCATCACATATTGGAAGATTACATAGATGATCTTCTTGTCAAATTCAAACATCGAGTTGGACACCTGACATCCTTAAGGTCATCTTTGTTGCGCCTCTTCAATTATTGTGTTCATCTTCAACCAAAGAAGTGCATCTTTGTAGTACTTTCAGGAAAAATCCTTAGTTTCATCATTTCTTTATGTGGCATAGAAGTCGATCCTGCTAAAGTAAAGGCTATTCTAGAAATTCCTCGCCTACTAATCTCTGTCAACTTCAAATCCTGCGCAAGGTAAGTTACAATCCATTTACCATTTTATCTCATAGCTTTCGACCATTTTCAACCATTTCATCATATTCTCGGGAAAGAGGTTTTAGTCAAATGGGATGATGAATGCCATAAAGCCTTTGACACCTTAAAACAATACCTTCTTCAACCACCGGTGCTCATTCCTCCTAAGGATGACCAACCCTTTTACCTATACATTTCTGCCATGAACATTCTTTAAGTGCCATGCTTTCTCATCATGATGAGCAACACCGAGAGCAAATGGTTTATTACATAAGCAATACCCATACGGAATACAAAACTAGATACACCCATGCCAAAAAACTCTACTTAGCCTTAGTTTTTTTGCCACCAAACTCTACCATTACCTACTCAACCACAAAACCTTTGTTGTTACCAATACTAACCCCCTACACTATATGTACACCAAACCCTATCAACATCAACATGTCGCATGTTGGCTTATGCTTCTTTCCGACCTCAACCTCAAATTCATTCATCAAAATTCCATCAAGGGCCAAGCTATCATTGACCAACTAGCAGATGCACCTCTTTCCGAGAATCAACCCTCTAACTTTGATTTCCCAGACAAATCCATAGCTACCCTCTCCTTAGATGAACCTGCTTACCAAATGACACTCTTCTTTGATGGCTCTAAGTGTTAATGTGGAGGAGGGGTTGGTGTTATCCTCATTCCTCTTGATGGTGAACCTATTAATTTTTCTTTCAAACTCGATTTTGATTATACATACGATATTTCTGAATACGAAGCACTCGTATTGGGTTTCCAGGTTGGTTATGCCTTAAATGTTAAGTCAATCAATATATTTGGTGATTCACAGCTAGTCGTAAACCAAGTCAACGGTATATACTAGTGTCATAATGAGTTACTTCAAAAGTATAAACATCATGTAGACATAATTTTGACCACCTTTGACCGTTACAAAGTTCAAACCACCCCACATTCTACCAATAAATTTGTGGATATCATGGTCCGCTTGGCTTCTCGGATACCCACTTCACTTGCCGACTCTAAAATATTGTCATAATACAAAGGTTGAAATCATCCTCTTACTTACCTCATGTGATCTACTCCATTAGAACCGTTGCACCTGACCCACGTGACCTTTGGTATAAACAGTTTGCAGACTATCTTTCCCTTTCCATTCTACCCATTGATCTCACTCGTAATGGACAACGTGCCTTTCTTAAAAGTGTCTCTCATAATGTCATCATGGGTGGTCTCCTTTATAAGCACGGCTTCAACAGTATTCTCTTACGATGTCTTATAATTTATGAAATTCCCTACACCATCAAGGAAGTTCACGATGGAATTTGTGGAGGTCACTTCAGTGGTTTAGTTGTCACAAAACACATTCTTTACCTTGGTTATTATTGGAAAACCCTAAACCGTGATTTTTGTGACTATGCCAAATGTTGCGTAAAATGCCAACAACATGCTAATCTTCATCACACACCTAGTCATGCCTTGCAAGTTGCACAATACCTTTGGCTTTTTTCTCAATGGGGCTTGGATCTTGTTGGCGAGATCAATCCCCATTCTTCACAATGCCATCAATGGATTATAATCACTATTGAATATTACACTAAATGGGTAGAATCCATCCCCCTCAGTTCTACAAAAGCCGAGAAATTATGTGAATTCATCAACCATCACATCATTTGTCACTTTGGTGTTCCTTATCATCTTATTACGATAATGGAAAAATTCAAAAACAAAACCCTATGTAAGTTGTGTGATGCTTTTGGCATCCAACTCAATTTCTCATCACCTTATTACCCGCAAACCAATGGCCAAAAATAATCGACCAATAAAACCTTGAACAAAATTCTTATGAAAGTAGTTGATGATACTAGAAAGGATTGGCATTCACACATTCCTTTTACCTTGTGGGCTTATCACACTAGTATTCACACTTTGACTACTTTGCCACACCTTTTCTCTCGGTCTACTGATCACGAGGTTGTCTTGAGTTTCACCGGGATCTCTCGGCATCTCACTATAAGACATGCTCAACGATGATGAATTTCGCTAGGATCGTTTGGTGTAACTTGAGTTATTAGATGAATGCCATCTCAATGCTCTTGACCATCTCCAAATCTACCAAAAATGTATCAAACATGCCTATGTGAAACGTGTCCATGAAATGAACCTTTCGGTCAACGACCATATCTCAAGTAAAATCAACATGTAACCAAAGAAGAGAAAAGTAAATGGGGAAAATTTGCTCCTAATTGGCTTGGACCCTATATTGTTACCCATTCCTATGGATCGGTGCTTATCATTTGTCTTCACTCAAAGGTAAGCTTTGAACACGAGCCTCTCAACACCTTACATCTTTGACCATTTTATTGTTGACATCAAGTCCTATATCACTTTCTGTCAATTGATCACTCATCCCTTGAGCATCGTTCACCTTCCATGTTACCCATTTTTGAGGATCCATGACTAAACAAGAATCATGTGATTACCCGTCACCTTTCAGCCCTATCTTCAATATGAGTACCACAACTCTACTCATGGCAGGATTCTCATGGATACTTTTTTCTTTTAAAAATATGGAATCCCATGGTCGTTCATCACTCAAAACTACCTCTTTCATAGTTAACCTCTATGTGCTATGGTTTTGTCTTCTAAACAAGAACCTAATCCTCCTCTATAGTCTTTTCCATGACTTAAAAAAAAAAAAACCAAAAAACAAAATGGGATTCAACTCCTTGAGTCAAACTTCTAGCAAAATATGACTCCCTCAAAAAGGGACATCTCTTCTCTCTATCTAGCTGCTATAAATAGACTTCTCCCTTGAAGGAAAGCTATATAAAGTCATTTCCCAAAATATAATAAATGTTTTGAAGCTTCCCGCATTGATCAACTTCATAAAGACCTCAAGGAGAAAATATACTCATCCCACATAGACTTCCCACATCGATCAGTCTATCAAAACAAAAACAAAAGTAAAAGCAAAAAAAAAAAGAAAAAGGTTAACTTTTTCATCATGGACTTTCCTATTTTGATCTTGGGTCTCTTGCCAAGTAAACATGCTAGTCATATACTAGGTTACACTCACCCATCCACTTTCACTTCATTGCCTTTTGCACCCTAATTTTCTTCCCACTCAAGGGATGTGCCACAAATGTGACATTTCGTGATCATTTAACCTTATTCACCCTTAGAATAGTCAATAATGCAACGCCTTCAGGGTCTTACATTCATAATCCAATCTTTAGTATGATAGACTCGTTATGGTCCTTATAAATTAGGAGGATCTTGTTGTCTTCCTTATCATTCACCCTCCAAATTACTTATTGATTATCTTATACATGACTAGATCATCGACACCTATATTTAAAACAACTCAACCATGCCTATGACCTAAATTTAACCATGCCTATAACCTACACTTAACCATACCTATGACCTAACTCAATCAATCTTAAAATTCACCAACCCCTCCCCCTAATTCATCATATTCTTCCCTAGCTCATGGGAGAAGTACATCGACTTGAGGCCCCTTTTCATCGTGGCTATAGAAACTGACACTTCGAGGGCATGAGGCCCTTGAAGGTTAGCTCCACCACCCTTTACCTTACTCCATTTCCCCCATTTTCCTATTCACATTCTACCTTGGTTTCCCTTTTATATCAACAATTGGAAATAAAACCAAACACACACTAGTTAACAAACATAACTACTAACCATTTTTCCACACATCATCATAACATTCACCAATTTATTATTTCATATTTCCACAAATAGAAAATATTTGGAAATTTAAACCATAACATGCATATACATCACCATTTGTTTCCTTTGTTACCAATAACTTGGAACTTAAATCATAACCATAAACCATGACTCAACCATGCCTAAACCGACCTAACTCAACCATGCCTAAACTGACCTAACTCAACCATGCCTATGACTTGACTCAATCATGCCTAAACTAACCATGACTCAACCATTCCTATGACCTGACTCAATCATGCCTAAACTGACCTAACTCAACCATGCCTATGACTCCGACTCAACCATGTCCGAAATGACCTAACTCGACCATACCTATGACCTAACTCCATCAAGCCTAATTCACCTACTTTCCATCACATACACAAATAATAATGGAAATTAAAACCAATACACCATCCATACTATAAATATCATCATCTATATAAATGATAAAGTCTTTGTATACATACATATGTACACAGATAAAAATAACTCAAAATATCTCAAATCACTCGATGACCTCACTATCTTTGGCATGCAAGCTGATATAAAACTCAAAATCACAAAACTCTCACATACATCCTCACTATCTTTGGCACGTAGGTGGTATATATATAAAATCACAAAAATAGAGGTCCACACAAATATAAATCACTAGATACCCTCCATGCATGTCTCACTTATCTCCTCCTCCTCCTCTGCTTCTATGGGGCATCCCTGCTAGCATCTCACTTTGCACTCCATGGGCCTCGGCTTGACCTCTACTAGTACCTCAGCTAGAGCTTGCCTCCATGAACTATTGGCCTCACCTTAACCATGTCTCAAGGCTCACCAACCCCTGTACTCTCCACACTGTGAATGCAAGACCTAGTCCTCTCACTCGAGGCTTGTTGTGCTATATACTCTACATAGGTAGGTACATCTATCCTTGTGGCCATTAGGTGATCCTGATAATATCTCGCATTTCCTAGGGAATCCTGAACCTAGCCATGGGTATTTTTACTCGTAGTTGTGCCATTGGCCTCGACTCTGTACTATATCATGGGACCCTTTCCCACCCCTGCCTGTAAAATGGGACCTTGTCCCCAGGCACTGTTAGGATCACGTGTCCATACCTAGGCCTAAAGGGCCACATGCATGCATGTGCATGTGCGGTGGCCAAATGGCCCTACAAACCTTCTACTCGCACCCGTAGGGCGGCCACCTATACCCCATCCCCATCCTCACCCTATACTGTGCTCGGGTACCTATCCTGCACTACTTGGGATGTGTAGGGCTACTACCTCTGCTTGTAGCACTGGCTACCTATGCCTCGACCCTAT
Source organism: Taxus wallichiana var. yunnanensis (assembly GCA_018340775.1). Classification (NCBI taxonomy): domain Eukaryota; kingdom Viridiplantae; phylum Streptophyta; class Pinopsida; order Cupressales; family Taxaceae; genus Taxus; species Taxus wallichiana. The sequence goes on along the minus strand of CM031238.1, from coordinate 377,549,326 downwards.
CAGTTGTCCCTGCACTATCCCCAATTGTGTCACAAGAGTAGCCACTTGCCCATATAGGGCTTCCCTTTGAACTATGATAGTGGCTAAGTCAGCTGCCCTTACCTTAGTGGTACGCCCATAGCTATACTTCCCACCACTTTGCTATACCTATATGTAACCTCGACATCATCAATTTGTTGGTCTACCACCTACTCCTCCTTCCCTGTAGGCACCATCGGTTGTGGTAGAGGCATATGCCTCTCCATGTCATCCCTCTTGTACTATGGAAATTATGAAGTTACATCCTACGAAACCCAAACTACCATTTGACTGTCACAATAGGTATCCTTAGCCCCTCTTTGAGGCAACAAGCGGCCAAGCGGTTTATTGCTACTTCTACTAGCAGGGAACCTATGCAAGTCTCACAGATTACGCCTCGCCGGGGTTGGGATCTCATCCCGAGAGAGCGTTCTAGGCTGCGAAGAGAAAGGAATAAAAGGAGAAGAGAAAGAACAGATCCGAAGGAAGAAAAGAAATGAGTTCCAAAGCGGAAGGGTCGGAAGATTTATGCTTTGGGCTTGGTAGTAAATGAGCCAAACCTACTTGCATAAATAAACAAAACAATACTTGATAAACAAATGACGGAAAAGTAGATATGAATCCAACAGATTAAACACATACAGATCTAACGTAAGAAAGATCTAATGCATAACACAGCTATTGAGCACAAAGTCTGAATAATTGTATTACTGTTCTTTTCTGTTACAAGAAAGCTCAAAGTCTTTCTCTCCTCACTTCTATTTCTATCTGAAAAATGTTCACCCCGAATACAACAAGTATTCTTGTATTTATAGAAGATGAGAGAGAGAAGGCAAAATGGAGCCAACCACTTATCTACAAGATATTTACAAAATATCTAAAGTCATGTTGACTTTTACATTTTTGAGTGGATGACATCATCCCATGATGCAACATGGATGATGTCATCGTTGGCACCAACATACTTGAGATATGGCGAAAAGAAAGTCGGAGAATAGCGAGAGGAAGAAGAAGAAGAGGAAAAAGAAGAAGCTAGTCATCATCATCGTCCTGCGGCCGAAAAGGGGTCGCCTGCTTCTGATGCTGCTCAGGAGATGAGATGTGGAACTGAGCGCGGTATTCCAAGAACTTGCTGATCATTGACCCGAACTGATCCTGTGATGGATCCTTGTGCCGATCACCGATTACTTCGCAAGTTTCCCGCTCTTCTACAAGCTTTTCGGGAAGTTTGGAATAATCTTTCTCCGCCTCAATCAGGAAACCGATGAAGTCCCTGCAAGCCAGCAGGTTATTGATGGATTCGGTATCAAACGTGACTTCTGGCCCTGTTCCTTGAGAAGCTAACTCCTTGAAAATCCGGATAGTATCATCAGCCGTTCTTAAGGTGAGGGAAGGAGTGAGCAACCTTGGATTCATGGATAAAACAATTTTCTCCATTTGATACATCGCATCCAGGGCCTCTTCCTTCACCTTATCTATTTTTTCTAACACAAACTCAAGCTGATCTATCCGATAGTCCAGAGTGGACATAGTCTTGTTGAGGGTCCTTGGGTGACCGAATACTCCGAACTTGACCAAATCTTCGACTGAACAGTCGAACATCTGTTGGAAGGCCTCGTGTTGGAGTCTAGCGTTTTCTAACTCTTCTGATATCGGGACCGCTAATGCTTGAAGCTCCTTATTCGCCTTTTCAATGTTCAGGGATAAGCTGATATATTCGGCGATTACCTTTTCGCTATCTTTGAGAATCTGACTTCTCCAAGCAGAAACAGCCATGCCCTGCTCACCGATCTTTGAATATTCATTGATCTTGTCTGACTGAGCAGCTCAGGAGTCTCGGCGGCAGTTGTGGGAGGTGCACTTCCCATCTTCTGTAAGGCCTGAAGCAGGTATTTATTCTGTTCTTTCAGCAGCCTTTTCTCTTCTTTGGCTTCTTGAAGCTTTTCACAAAGTGCATCAATCGCGGAACGAGCTTCCCCCTGGAGACTTTCAGAGGACGTCCCCATCGTGACTTGGGTCACTGTGAAATCTGCTGGAGACAGATCCTCTTTCTCTTTGGTGGGATCGGGGTAAGCTATTTCCAGGACTCTCTCACCTGCAGCGCTCTTTGAGAAGCGTGTAACCGGCTTGTGCTTCTTTGCTCCTTTAGCCGGAATAACCGAAAAGTCCATCGGAGCGATGGGGACTTTCCTCTTTGGCTGGCTCAGCTGCTGAGAGATCCAAGCTGGTCCTATTGAAGAAGGACCAGAGACAGAGGGGGAGGCAGCAACAGTAGAAGAGGGGAAGAACGTGGAGACACGCGGCGGTGGCATTGAAAGAATAGCCGCGGAGGTGTCCACGGGAGGAAGGGAAACCGGGGCTGCAGAAGACATAGGAAGGGAAGGGAGCCCGGAAAGGAGAGAAGAAATGGAAGGAGACAAATCAGCAAGAGAGGAGAAGATGGATGAAGAGGCAGGGGAAAGGGTAGAAGAAGGGGGAGAGGACACAACCAAAGGAGTGGTTGCTGACACCTGGGGAAGGAGAGGAAGAGAAGGAGAAGGGACAGAAGGAACCTCCGTAGTCGTAGCAACGCCGACATCCTGAGTGGATGGGCCTTCGGGAACGTCCTCCATGAACTCCTCTTCCAAAGTTATGACTTGTTCAGGCTCCGAGGGAAGAGGACTTTCAGGGACTTCCTCCTGACTGGCGCTTGATTCACCCACTGCACCCTTGCCTTTTAGCTGCTTCTTTGATCTTGGAGGCGCATTACCCAAAGGAGAAGTTATAAAATCTACGCCGAGGTAGATCAATCCATTCATACGGCACCAGAGCTCCGTTCTCCGCATGGTTTCTTTGACCCTCTCCTCAATTTATGCGAGGAGCCTTGCTTCTATCAATAGCCGGGAAGGGCCAATTGTCCCCATCTGTGTTATTATACACCTTGTCTACTTCATCTTCCGAAGTTTGGAAGCCTTTGGGGACGATGGCTACTCCATACTGAATAATTTCTGCCAATGCTAAGCGGGAGTGATCCTGTCTCCTGAGTGCCACCTCATGGATGACGTCAATGTAAATGTCCTCAATTTGAGGGACATGGATAGGATCAAGCTTAGCCCTTGGCAAGCAGCCTCTTGGGTCGAATGTAGGCCTTGCTGGGAAATCATGCTTTAGATTGAGCAATTCTAGCTCGGCAAACATCTCCTTCGCCTTGTGATAGCTGGAACAAGTGTATCGGCCTACTGTGAGGGGGAAAGGAGTTCCACCCTTCTTTCTCTTCTGGCACTTCTCATGATATGTGACCAGCTGCCTTGACAATTCCAATAGAACCAGCTTTGGTCCAGCATACCTTGGCAACCTAGTGGGCTCGCCCAAGAAGTTAACCGCCCTCAGATAGGTGAATGTGGGAAATTGGGTGAACAAGGCCCCCCACTTTTCCACAGCAGAAACAGTATTCTTAATTGTGCGGCCATGAGTCAACTTTGGTCGCAGCATGCATATAATATGGTAGAAGAAAGCATCATTGATTTTTGAAAAGTGTTGGATGCTATTCTCCAGCTTTAGCTCTGGGTAGTATTCATATATCTTGGCCTGAGGCCAAGTTCCACTTCGGTGCAGCCCTGGATAGTCCCTTTCGGGAATGCTGCGGCGCCACACTACGTAGGAGTTCATATGAAACACTCCTGTTGTGGCAAACTGTTGTAGCTGCTCAGAAATGGCGCTGCTTATTATTTCCCCCCAGCAGAAGCGCTGATCGGGCAAATTTTTGTTCATCGTCTCCAGGTACCGCAGCATCCATTTATGGAAGTAGTGGGCGTCTGAAAGCCCGAAGACTCTGCTCAGGAAAGTGATGGTGTCACTGAGTTCTTCGGAGAAGTCGCTTCGGTGGATAGTCTGGGGCCACCGGGTCACTACCTTCTTATTTTTGAGGTAGACTTCATTCATTAATTGCATGCATAGGTCCTCATTGCCCTCCCAGGTCTTGACACATTCTTCTTGGGTAACGGCCACGAAGCTTCGGTGATGAGGGATGCCAAGAATCTTTTCAAAATGGCGAGTGGTGAGGTCAATGACCACTTCTCCCTTACTATTTTCGACACACCTGGTGTCCTTGTTGTAAGATTGGGCAACCACCATTATGAACTCATTATTAATAGCGCTGACTGGAATCCCACCGGCGAAATGTAGAGCACTACCCATCAATTTATCCATCCAGGGGCTTCTTGTTACTTTCTGAGTTCTCACCCAGAATTCGTCCATGTCAATGTGGCCCAGTTCAGAATCTCTGACATCCATATTGCATTCCGCCTGAGATTCGGGCATTCTAACCCTTTGGTACTTATACTTCATTTCTTCCTCTGTTAGCTTAGCTTTTCCTCTTGGTTTGGCGGGTCTCTTGCTTGAGGTAGACATGTGTTCTTCAAGGCTTATCTGATGATCTGCACGTAGGAGGAGTGAAACCCAATCCAAGAAGCTTGAATTAGTCATTTGATTTTCAATGGGAACGCTAGCAGAAGAAAGAGTTAGAACTTTTAAGGCTCGGGGCGCAGGGCGCATGGAAAATGTATATAACAGGCTGAAAAGACAAGGCGCACAGGAAAAGGACGCAACAGAGGTAAAATTGGCGCCAAAGGCGCATGGCGCATGGATGAAGCAGACTGCATTTTATAGAAGGGCGCACAGGAAATGCATGCTACATTGATATTTGGTGCGCCCTTTGGCGCATGGGCAGATTTTGCGACATGGGAAAAAGACGCGCCAAAGGGATGAAGGAGGCGCGGGTTTTGAGCGCGTTACAGGCCGAAAGGGTGCGCCTAAGAGCGCATGATTTTTAACTGCAGCATGCTGGGTAGACGCGCCGAGGGGCGCGACTGTCTTCATTGCAACATGACGCAACAGTGCGCCATGGAGAACACTTTAATCATTTAGTCGTTTTTCAACTCAATCTTCCACCCGAAAGGAGGCTTGGTATGACAAGGTTTTTATAAGGAGGATCTCAGATGGCGCTGATGCGAAACCACCCCCCTTTTTCCAACAAATCCGGAAAGAGGAAAGGAGTAGGAAAAGAAGAAACCGACAGGACAGGGGAGAAACAAGCCCAACAAGGCCGGCTAGCCATTAAAGAGACAGACCATGCAAGCAACAAAGCGCAGACCCGCTAAAGAAATAAGCTCGAAGCGAGAGAAAACACGAGACCAAGAACGTGAAAGCTTTCAAAAACAAACCAGAGAACCACCTACCTCGAATATATATCGAAAATTTGTGGCGAGTGGGTCCACAGAGCAATGACGGCGACAGGGCAGAGCTGACAAATCCAGAGCGATCACGTGCTTGTCAAAATGGAATGAAAATGACAGGGCGGGCACTGTTATATATAACAAAACTTTGTCATAAATGCGCCACCCACTATTTGAAAAGGCGCGAAAACATTGTCGGCGAGAGGAAAGCATGCGCCCTTTGGCGCATGGAAGTAACTGACAACAGGAGAATGGGTGCGACTTTTGCGCATAAAACGAGTTGTCGACATGAATTTATGTGCGCCCTTGGGCGCACCAAAACGTGGTGTAACAAGGAAAATACATGCGCCTTTTGGCGCATGGAAAAAAGCGCGACAAATGATATGTCAACATCGGCGCATGCGCCTCGGCGCACGCAAATAAGGCTTAACATGCTTTGGCGCACCGAAAGACGTGTTGACATGGGAAACCATGCGCCAAAGGCTTTTTAAAGGGGCGCACCAAAACGTGATGTTACAGTGCAAATCCATGCGCCCAGCCAAAAAGGCTCAAAAAGACTAAGTTCGAAAGCTAGATTTCCCGAGAAGGAATTTTAAATCGTTTCGAACGCGAGGGATCCCTATCGAGGGATCAAGACAAAAATTTTCGGTATGGTTATCGGTAAAATTGCCCTTGTCAATTTTACGGGATAACAGCTGGCTCCTCCTGGGGACTATCCTTGAGTAAACTCAGGGGTAGAGAATCCCAGATCACATGTGCCTATCCATTGGGTACGGAGTCAAAAACAAGGGGGACCGGAGGGAGAACAAAGGAAACACACAACAAACGAAAGCAAACACGCGACGAAAGCAAACACACAACCAAAATAAACTGTACAAAGAAGAGAGCAAGCTCTACTTCCTGAAGATCTTGAGATGTTGCCCGCTGTAGGGAAGCGGGAGTTCAGCTCCATCCAGATACGAGAGATAGAAACTATTCTCTCCATTGAGTTGTTTGATTTTGAAGGGCCCTCTCCACAAGGAGTCAAACTTTCCATGCATACCCTTTGGCTCTCTTCGCTTGTCCCAGAGAAGAACAAGATCTCCCACTTCAAAATCCCTCTGCTTGGCCTTCTTGTCGAAAAGCTTCTTCACGTGATTCTGATGTTCAGTGATCCTGTCGACCACCCTTACTCTCTTTTCTTCAAGTTCCGCAAGGTACATGATTCTCTTCTCTAGAGAACTTTGAAAAGTTTCATCTTCGATAGCTTGTGCCAAGCGAAGAGCAGGAAGTTCCGCTGAAATGGGAAGCTCGGCATCAGTGCCATATAACACTTGAAAAGGTGACATGCCGAGAGATCTCTTGGGAGTAATACGGTCTGCCCACAAAGCGTCGTACAAAGCCTTGTGCCACATTCGCTGGTTTGATTCCACCAACTTCCGTATAATGGTCACTAGGTTCTTATTGCTGGATTCCGCCTGACCATTTCCTTGCGGGTAGTAATCCGAAGCATGGGCTAAAGTTATTCCATATTCATAACAAAAACTAATAACTTCTCGGGAGGAGAAGTTAGAAGCATTATCAGCAACGATTTTGTTCGGGATGCCGAACCTGACAATGATATTTTCCTTGATAAAACTGCAAACCACCTCAGAAGTGGCATGCTTAACTGGTATGGCTTCCACCCACTTGGTGAAGTAATCAGTTGCTGTAAGGACATAGCTATGTCCGGCACTCGATTGGGGATTGAGTGCGCCAATAAAATCGATTCCCCACTGCTTGAATGGCTCATTGATAATAACCGGCCTTAGGGGAAAGGCAGCCAATTTGGGCTTACCAACAAACTGCTGGCAAGGCTCGCATTTCGCTACCCAGGTAGCTGCATCTTGAAAGAGCGTCGGCCAATAGTACCTGGCTCGAATGATCTTATGTGCCGTCACGGAAGAAGAAAAATGGCCTCCACAGGCTGAGTTGTGAAAACTTTCCAGCAGTTTTACTTGCTGGGGCTTGTCAACACATCGCAGAAAGATACCATCTATCCCACGCTTATATAAACCGTCATCCCAGATAACATACTTGGCCGCTCTGAGCTTTATAGCACGCTTCTCCTTTGCATTCAGGTGCACTGGGCATTCGCCGTAGGTGAGGAAGAAAGCGATGTCGGAGTACCATTCGTCACTAGTTGCCACAAACAAAACCAGAGGTAGAGAATCAGGCCCTTCTAGAGGGGTTTGCTCTTCATTGGTACAATTTTCTCTTTCATCATGATTTTCTGAACCCTTGTTTTCAGCCATTAGCTGACACAGGCCTTTGCCCCTCACCAGCTTGGTGGGTTTAATATCTAGGTCATATTCCTGGACCTTTGCGATCCAATTCCCTCTCACACTTCCCAACTCTTGTTGAGTTAGAATTGATTTCACCGCTGTGTCGGGGACCAGCACCACCGTATGCGAGTTCAGAATGTAATACCTGAAACTCTTCACCGCTTTAACGACGGCAAAGGCGTGCTTTTCCAATTGAGTCATTTTCAACTCGTGAGGCTTGAGAGGAGAACTCATGAATGCGATTGGAGATTCAATATCCTCCGAGTTCTTTTGCATCAGGATTGCAGAAACAGTATGTTCGGAGGCGTAACTATACATAATGAAGTCTTTGGAGAAATCCGGACATACCAGGACCGGTGCATGAGCAACAGAAGTTTTTATCTCCTCAAACGATCTTTTCCCTTCTTCACTCCATCTGAAAGTTGGTGTTCCCTTCATCATGTTCAAAATGTGGCGAGTCTTCTCAGCAAAGTCAGGGACAAAACGCCTAAGAAAATTCACCTTTCCGAAGAAAGAATGAACACCGGTCTTGCTTGTGGGCAGAGTAAGGCTCTGAATAGCCTTGACCCTTTCGGCATCAATCTTTGTTCCTTCTTTGCTAACCACATGGCCTAGCAATTTCCCTTCCGTGACCCCGAAAACAGACTTTTTTGGGTTAAGGGAAATTCCGTGTTCTCGGCATCTGGCCAATACCTGTTCCAAATGATCATAATGATCACTTCGTCGTTTGGAGAACACGGTTAAGTCATCTAGATAAACTACAATGACCTTTCCCATCATGCCTTTGAAAGCAAAGTCCATGGCTCGCTGAAAAGTGGCACCAGCGTTGGTTAGGCCGAAAGGCATCCTGCTATAGGCAAACGTACCCCACGGAGTAGTGAATGCTGTTTTGAATTGATCTTCAGGCGAGACTTCAATCTGATTATAGCCCGAAAAACCATCAAGCATAGACAGCATTTCTGATCCAGTCACCGCTTGCAGAACTTGATCCATTATGGGAAGAGGGTAGTTGTCTTTCAGCGAAGCTTGATTTAAGTTTCGGAAATCTACGCAGATGCGTATTTCACCGTTTTTCTTGCGTACTGGCACAATGTTCGCCACCCAAGTGCTGTGATGGATAGGGAAGATGATTCTTGCGTCCAGCATCTTCTGAATTTCGGCTTGAATAGTGCCCGAAATCTTGGGATTATAATGCCTTTGCTTCTGACGGAAGGCTTTGGCATCTTCTTTTAGCGGTATATCATGCTGAACGTCCTTTGGCTTGAAGGACTTTAAATCGGCATAGGACCATGCCAATACATCCATATATTTCTTCAGCAACTTGACAAACTTTCGCTTTTCTCCAGGCGTGCAGCATTTGCCAATGTTCACGAATTGCGGATGTGCCTCTGAACCCATATTGACTGGTTCAGTCTCTGGAGATGAGCCAGGATCATCCCGCCTCTTCTTTTTTACAAAACGGTCGTGCCTGTCAAACAAGCGTTCCAGAGAAACCAAGCCCTTTGGAATTTTATTTCCTTTGAGCTGACATATGCCATCGTTCTCTTTTGATTCATGATTTTGGCCGTTGATTGATTCACGGCACGTAGAGGTGGATCCTTCAAAATACAACTCATCAAAGTTTTCTGCTTTTTCTAGAAAGGCAATGAGATGATTATCATCGTTGAATACTTGCCAATGCTGAGAGTTGTCTGGCACGCTTGGACGGAAAACCACTTCAATGGTGTATTTGTTCGTTTTCAAACCCGGGTGCGGGAGCATGAGAGATGCTGAAACAGCCAACGAATCAGCCATGTCATTTTGGGCCCTTGGAATGGCCTCTATTGAAAAAGCGTCAAATTCCTCAATGCTGTCCCATACCGCATTACGGTAGTGCCTGAGCCTTTCATTTTTCACTTGTAAATCCTTTTGACCTGATTTACAACTAGCTCGGCATCACCTTGGACTTTCAGATTTTTTATTCCTCTTTCTTTGCAGCTTGCATACCGAGTAACAGAGATTCGTACTCAGCAGTATTATTAGTGTTGAAAAACTGCAATTTGAAAGAAAGAGGAATTACCTCCTCCTCGGGAGATATCAGCACAACTCCAGCGCCACATCCACTAGTCGCGCAGCTGCCATCAAATTGCAAGGTCCAGATCTTATTACAATCCTTTTCCTGAACAAAAACGTCCTTTGTATCCGCCTCGGTGGATAAGAAGTAATTCCCCAACCCTGATGATTCGAAAAGAATTTGGGCTTTTGGGTCTTCAGAGCTAGTGACCAAGTATTTCTTTTGGGATTCCGGCTCCAAAGTTTGCATTACGCCTTTGACTGGGATTCTAGCTTTGGACCAGTCCATGTGAATTTCTCCACCAACTTCGCTGCAAAAGCTCCTTCCCAACAGAATTCCATAGGCTGCCGGAATGTCAGCGACAAGGACGGTCATCTTTACTCTTTTATCCGGGAAGGCCGCAAACGCAAATTGCGCGTCTTTGATTTGGCCAATCAATGGCACTTGCTTGGTCTCCAATGAATAGCATCTGCCGAATGGTTTGGTAAGAGTGAGGCCCAAAGCATGGGCGACTTTTGCCGGCATGACGTTATCGGAAGCTCCGGAATCAATTATACAGTTGCTCAACTTATGGCCGTTGATTAGGAGAGAGAGATAGAAAGGTTCTATTTTGCCTGATGCGGATGTTGAAGCAACATTTATATGGGATTCAGGGGGAGTGGAAAGGATTCCTTTTGGGGAAACCTGTTTGGGTGAAACAGCTTGACTCTGGATGTATTTGGTCAATCTTACAAGTTGTTCGGGGTTTGACTGAAGGTACTCAGCTTCAGACATTTGGATCTTGGTCTTTTTTGCATGATCTATAATATCAAACACGGCCAAGGGTTGCGTTGGTGAGGGAATGAGTCCTTCACTTCGCGGTGGTGGAATGGGATTACTGATCTTAGTAGGAACTTGAGGGGGCTGACTTGGAGGAGAGATGGGCGGAAAAGACTTCTTAGCAAAAGACTTAACAGGGAATTGAGTAGGAAGAGGATTACCTCTTCTAGCAATGGTTGGAGGTGCGTTTGACGCGACCTTCTCCTTCTGTACGTGGGTAGCAACTTCCGCCTCTTTTCCTTGCGAGCGGGTGAAAACAGCATATGATTGTCCGCTTGCGTAGCCCTGAGTACTCTCTTCTTCGTCAGATTCATCCTCGTCAAACTCCATATATCCAATAGTAGAGTCGCCAGTCGGCTCACCGACATCTTGATCATCTTCGTCTTGAAACGAAGGTTCTTCATAATACTGCTCTTCTTCTTCAACTTCGGCCAAAGCATTGACCGGAGGAGCTTCAAGCGCCAACCGTGGAGCAGTCGCAGGTAGACGCGGCCTTTGTGAAGCATGGTTAGGAACAAAACTCCTTCTTGGAACATCCCGGTATGAGGAACTAGGAGCCTGGGCCAACTGCTTCTTCAATGCGAGCAAATCATTCGCCATTTTTTGGAATGCTGGGTCAGACGAAGTGGTAGGTGAAGGGCCCAAGGACTTAGGCTTTGATGATTCCTTTTTCAATTCGCCAGATATTATCAAATTGTCTTCTATCCGGATGGCAGCGGCCTGAGCGAGAGGTAGAGTAGCCACTCGCTCTTGAAGGAGCAAGAAGCTGACTTTTGAGCTCATGGCGTTCATGAAGAAACACTTCTGATTCTCCGGCGTTGGAAGCATGGCAGTAGGGACACGGTTGATTAGAGCATTGAACCGGGCGATAAAATCGCGCATGGTCTCGTTTGCCTCCTTCTTCAGATGAGTGATTCGTGATAATAAAGTGAACGCATCTTCTGAGGGCTTATACCTGTCTTCAAAAGCGTCCCGCAAAGTTGCCCAACTGGTGATAGATCCGGCCGGCAAATGCTGAAACCATTCAGCTGCAGGCCCTTGTAGGGTTTCCAGAAAAAGGCGAACTGACACATCTTCATGAGTCACGTCCAAAATACTGCATGACATAATGAAAGCAGATATGTGGGAATCCGTGCTTTGATTTCCGCTCCCGTCGAATTTAGGAAAATTCTTTCGATTTCCGTGAGGGAGTGCGTGAACTGGATGTGGCAGTGCGAGAGGGCCCATAGCATTTCCCCATGGTACCGCCATTTGAAAAGCTGGAAAAAGCACACGAGCTGGAAGGGTGGTTCCACTGAGCAGCAAGGCACTACAAAGGGATGTAGATGCTTCTGGTAACCGACCTTTTCTTTGTGAAGGTGAGACACTCCTGGATGACCGGCTAGCTGAGCTTAGCGCTGAAAAACGTGCCGGTGTTACGCTGAAATTGTGCCTCTGAAGCAGATCGAAAGTAGGATCAGCTTCTCCTCGGGCTCTCCTGCTGCGCGTAAAAGGTTCACTCGCCAGTGTACCTTTCAGATCTGCAATATTACAGCGCAGATTTAAACTTTATTTTTGGGTGTACCTGCTGATTTTCTGGTTTTTCTGACAAAAACCAGCAGCACGCACTTTTCTGGATATTAAAAATTATCCTCTTCAGAAACCGATTGCGGTTAAATGACAGATGAAAATGAGGATAAGATGGTGGGGAAGATAGTAAGCTGATTTTCGGATCTGATTTGGACTTTTTCAGAGGGTTTCAAACTTTTTTAGAAAACAGTCAAAACTCAGATCTACGGAAAAATAATGATTTCTGTAAAAACTCAGCGAACTAAAGATATGTAAAAAGCCCAGATCTATGACTCTCAGAAGAAAAATTTTCGATTCGGGCACTTTTGCAAATTTTTGGATTTTCAACAAAAAGCTCAGATTTGCAAACTGGCAGCAACCTGCTGATTTTTCCTGATTTTTTATCTTACTACCAGCATAGATCTGACAGATCTGTCTGTTCGATCCCCAGCGGAGTCGCCAAAAAACTGTTGGTCCGAAAATCTGTCGCGCGGACAGATCTATGGATAAACGGGCCAACGGTGTTGCAGGGCTTAGCCCCTCTTTGAGACAGCAAAGCGAAACTGGTTTATTGCTACTTCTACTAGCAGGAACCTATGCAAGTCTCACAGATTCTGCCTTCGGGGGTTGGGATCTCATCCCAGTAGAGCGTTCTAGGCTGCGAAGAGAAAGGAATAAAAGGAGAAGAGAAAGAACAGATCCGAAGGAAGAAAAGAAATGAGTTCCAAAGCGGAAGGGTCAGAAGATCTATGCTTTGGGCTTGGTAGTAAACAGAGCCAAACCTACTTGCATAAATAAACAAAACAATACTGATAAACAAATGACGGAAAAGTAGATATGAATCCAACAGATTAAACACATACAGATCTAACGTAAGAAAGATCTAATGCATAACACAGCTATTGAGCACAAAGTCTGAATAATTGTACATTTTTTTCACATTACAAGAAAGCTCAAAGTCTTTCTCTCCTCACTTCTATTTCTATCTGAAAAATGTTCACCCGAATACAACAAGTATTCTTGTATTTATAGAAGATGAGAGAGAGAGAAGGCAAAATGGAGCCAACCACTTATCTACAAGATATTTACAAAATATCTAAAGTCATGTTGACTTTTACATTTTTGAGTGGATGACATCATCCCATGATGCAACATGGATGATGTCATCGTTGGCACCAACATACTTGAGATATTGCGAAAAGAAAGTCGGAGAATAGCGAGAGGAAGAAGAAGAAGAGGAAGAAGAAGAAGCTAGTCATCATCATCGTCCTGCGGCCGAAAAGGGGTCGCCTGCTTCTGATGCTGCTCAGGAGATGAGATGTGGAACTGAGCGCGGTATTCCAAGAACTTGCTGATCATTGACCCGAACTGATCCTGTGATGGATCCTTGTGCCGATCACCGATTACTTCGCAAGTTTCCCGCTCTTCTACAAGCTTTTCGGGAAGTTTGGAATAATCTTTCTCCGCCTCAATCAGGAAACCGATGAAGTCCCTGCAAGCCAGCAGGTTATTGATGGATTCGGTATCAAACGTGACTTCTGGCCCTGTTCCTTGAGAAGCTAACTCCTTGAAAATCCGGATAGTATCATCAGCCGTTCTTAAGGTGAGGGAAGGAGTGAGCAACCCTGGATTCATGGATAAAACAATTTTCTCCATTTGATACATCGCATCCAGGGCCTCTTCCTTCACCTTATCTATTTTTTCTAACACAAACTCAAGCTGATCTATCCGATAGTCCAGAGTGGACATAGTCTTGTTGAGGGTCCTTGGGTGACCGAATACTCCGAACTTGACCAAATCTTCGACTGAACAGTCGAACATCTGTTGGAAGGCCTCGTGTTGGAGTCTAGCGTTTTCTAACTCTTCTGATATCGGGACTGCTAATGCTTGAAGCTCCTTATTCGCCTTTTCAATGTTCAGGGATAAGCTGATATATTCGGCGATTACCTTTTCGCTATCTTTGAGAATCTGACTTCTCCAAGCAGAAACAGCCATGCCCTGCTCACCGATCTTTGAATATTCATTGATCTTGTCCTGACTGAGCAGCTCAGGAGTCTCGGCGGCAGTTGTGGGAGGTGCACTTCCCATCTTCTGTAAGGCCTGAAGCAGGTATTTATTCTGTTCTTTCAGCAGCCTTTTCTCTTCTTTGGCTTCTTGAAGCTTTTCACAAAGTGCATCAATCGCGGAACGAGCTTCCCCCTGGAGACTTTCAGAGGACGTCCCCATCGTGACTTGGGTCACTGTGAAATCTGCTGGAGACAGATCCTCTTTCTCTTTGGTGGGATCGGGGTAAGCTATTTCCAGGACTCTCTCACCTGCAGCGCTCTTTGAGAAGCGTGTAACCGGCTTGTGCTTCTTTGCTCCTTTAGCCGGAATAACCGAAAAGTCCATCGGAGCGATGGGGACTTTCCTCTTTGGCTGGCTCAGCTGCTGAGAGATCCAAGCTGGTCCTATTGAAGAAGGACCAGAGACAGAGGGGGAGACAGCAACAGTAGAAGAGGGGAAGAACGTGGAGACACGCGGCGGTGGCATTGAAAGAATAGCCGCGGAGGTGTCCACGGGAGGAAGGGAAACCGGGGCTGCAGAAGACATAGGAAGGGAAGGGAGCCCGGAAAGGAGAGAAGAAATGGAAGGAGACAAATCAGCAAGAGAGGAGAAGATGGATGAAGAGGCAGGGGAAAGGGTAGAAGAAGGGGGAGAGGACACAACCAAAGGAGTGGTTGCTGACACCTGGGGAAGGAGAGGAAGAGAAGAAGAAGGGACAGAAGGAACCTCCGTAGTCGTAGCAACGCCGACATCCTGAGTGGATGGGCCTTCGGGAACGTCCTCCATGAACTCCTCTTCCAAAGTTATGACTTGTTCAGGCTCCGAGGGAAGAGGACTTTCAGGGGCTTCCTCCTGACTGGTGCTTGATTCACCTACTGCACCCTTGCCTTTTAGCTGCTTCTTTGATCTTGGAGGCGCATTACCCAAAGGAGAAGTTATAAAATCTACGCCGAGGTAGATCAATCCATTCATACGGCACCAGAGCTCCGTTCTCCGCATGGTTTCTTTGACCCTCTCCTCAATTGTCTGAGGAGCCTTGCTTCTATCAATGGCCGGGAAGGGCCAATTGTCCCCATCTGTGTTATTATACACCTTGTCTACTTCATCTTCCGAAGTTTGGAAGCCTTTGGGGACGATGGCCACTCCATACTGAATAATTTCTGCCAATGCTAAGCGGGAGTGATCCTGTCTCCTGAGTGCCACCTCATGGATGACGTCAATGTAAATGTCCTCAATTTGAGGGACATGGATAGGATCAAGCTTAGCCCTTGGCAAGCAGCCTCTTGGGTCGAATGTAGGCCTTGCTGGGAAATCATGCTTTAGATTGAGCAATTCTAGCTCGGCAAACATCTCCTTCGCCTTGTGATAGCTGGAACAAGTGTATCGGCCTACTGTGAGGGGGAAAGGAGTTCCACCCTTCTTTCTCTTCTGGCACTTCTCATGATATGTGACCAGCTGCCTTGACAATTCCAATAGAACCAGCTTTGGTCCAGCATACCTTGGCAACCTAGTGGGCTCGCCCAAGAAGTTAACCGCCCTCAGATAGGTGAATGTGGGAAATTGGGTGAACAAGGCCCCCCACTTTTCCACAAACAGTATTCTTAATTGTGCGGCCATGAGTCAACTTTGGTCGCAGCATGCATATAATATGGTAGAAGAAAGCATCATTGATTTTTGAAAAGTGTTGGATGCTATTCTCCAGCTTTAGCTCTGGGTAGTATTCATATATCTTGGCCTGAGGCCAAGTTCCACTTCGGTGCAGCCCTGGATAGTCCCTTTCAGACGCTGCAGCATACACTACGTAGGAGTTCATATGAAACACTCCTGTTGTGGCAAACTGTTGTAGCTGCTCAGAAATGGCGCTGCTTATTATTTCCCCCCAGCAGAAGCGCTGATCGGGCAAATTTTTGTTCATCGTCTCCAGGTACCGCAGCATCCATTTATGGAAGTAGTGGGCGTCTGAAAGCCCGAAGACTCTGCTCAGGAAAGTGATGGTGTCACTGAGTTCTTCGGAGAAGTCGCTTCGGTGGATAGTCTGGGGCCACCGGGTCACTACCTTCTTATTTTTGAGGTAGACTTCATTCATTAATTGCATGCATAGGTCCTCATTGCCCTCCCAGGTCTGGACACATTCTTCTTGGGTAACGGCCACGAAGCTTCGGTGATGAGGGATGCCAAGAATCTTTTCAAAATGGCGAGTGGTGAGGTCAATGACCACTTCTCCCTTACTATTTTCGACACACCTGGTGTCCTTGTTGTAAGATTGGGCAACCACCATTATGAACTCATTATTAATAGCGCTGACTGGAATCCCACCGGCGAAATGTAGAGCACTACCCATCAATTTATCCATCCAGGGGCTTCTTGTTACTTTCTGAGTTCTCACCCAGAATTCGTCCATGTCAATGTGGCCCAGTTCAGAATCTCTGACATCCATATTGCATTCCGCCTGAGATTCGGGCATTCTAACCCTTTGGTACTTATACTTCATTTCTTCCTCTGTTAGCTTAGCTTTTCCTCTTGGTTTGGCGGGTCTCTTGCTTGAGGTAGACATGTGTTCTTCAAGGCTTATCTGATGATCTGCACGTAGGAGGAGTGAAACCCAATCCAAGAAGCTTGAATTAGTCATTTGATTTTCAATGGGAACGCTAGCAGAAGAAAGAGTTAGAACTTTTAAGGCTCGGGGCGCAGGGCGCATGGAAAATGTATAACAGGCTGAAAAGACAAGGCGCACGGGGAAAAGGACGCTTGTGAGGTAAAATTGGCGCCAAAGGCGCATGGCGCATGGATGATGAAGCGGATCGCATTTTATAGAAGGGCGCACGGGAAATGCATGCTACATTGATATTTGGTGCGCCCTTTGGCGCATGGGCAGATTTTGCGACATGGGAAAAGACGCGCCAAAGGGATGAAGGAGGCGCGGGTTTTGAGCGCGTTACAGGCCGAAAGGGTGCGCCTAAGAGCGCATGATTTTTAACTGCAGCATGCTGGGTAGACGCGCCGAGGGGCGCGACTGTCTTCATTGCAACATGACGCAACAGTGCGCCATGGAGAACACTTTAATCATTTAGTCGTTTTTCAACTCAATCTTCCACCCGAAAGGAGGCTTGGTATGACAAGGTTTTTATAAGGAGGATCTCAGATGGCGCTGATGCGAAACCACCCCCCTTTTTCCAACAAATCCGGAAAGAGGAAAGGAGTAGGAAAAGAAGAAACCGACAGGACAGGGGAGAAACAAGCCCAACAAGGCCGGCTAGCCATTAAAGAGACAGACCATGCAAGCAACAAACAGACCCGCTAAAGAAATAAGCTCGAACGAGAGAAAACACAGACCAAGAACGTGAAAGCTTTCAAAAACAAACCAGGAGAACCACCTACCTCGAATATATATCGAAAATTTGTGGCGAGTGGGTCCACAGAGCAATGACGGCGACAGGGCAGAGCTGACAAATCCAGAGCGATCACGTGCTTGTCAAAATGGAATGAAAATGACAGGGCGGGCACCGTTATATATAACAAAACTTTGTCATAAATGCGCCACCTACTATTTGAAAAGGCGCGCGAAAACGACTGTCGACAGAGGAAAGCATGCGCCCTTTGGCGCATGGAAGTAACTGACAACAGGAGAATGGGTGCGACTTTTGCGCATAAAACGAGTTGTCGACATGAATTTATGTGCGCCCTTGGGCGCACCAAAACGTGGTGTAACAAGGAAAATACATGCGCCTTTTGGCGCATGGAAAAGAGGCGCGACAAATGATATGTCAACATCGAGGCGCATGCGCCTCGGCGCACGCAAATAAGGCTTAACATGCTTTGGCGCACCGAAAGACGTGTTGACATGGGAAACCATGCGCCAAAGGCTTTTTAAAGGGGCGCACCAAAACGTGGTGTTACAGTGCAAATCCATGCGCCCAGC
Source organism: Taxus wallichiana var. yunnanensis (assembly GCA_018340775.1). Classification (NCBI taxonomy): domain Eukaryota; kingdom Viridiplantae; phylum Streptophyta; class Pinopsida; order Cupressales; family Taxaceae; genus Taxus; species Taxus wallichiana. The sequence goes on along the minus strand of CM031238.1, from coordinate 377,531,407 downwards.
CAAAAAGGCTCAAAAAGACTAAGTTCGAAAGCTAGATTTCCCGAGAAGGAATTTTAAATCGTTTCGAACGCGAGGGATCCCTATCGAGGGATCAAGACAAAACAACAATGTAGGAAGAACGTACAACACAAGATGAACCTTTGTAGCCTCCCATAGGCCCATAACTCTCTGTCTAGCATTGTACCAAGAATGTAGGTTCCCATGCAAATAGGGTCCTATCCTCCATCATGTCATCAAGAACCCCCATCAATTCCTGTTGGGATCTCCCACCCTCCGTATTTGGAAACACAAAACAACAAACTACCTCCATCATCAACATCACTAACCTCATCTGCTCTGGATGGGCCCGGTACATATCTCCATAACTCAGGCTGGAACTATGGGCTGTAACTCGCCAACCCCTCACCGAACACTGTCAACATCAACTCCTCATATGCCTATGAGGAAATGGAATACACCCGAGTCCTTATTATCAAAAGCCATAGGATCTTATAAACATCCTCCAATAGTCATCTCACTTTTTGGCAAATGAAATGTGTTGGTCGCCGAATCCCATCTATCAATGAGGGTAACCATCAAACCCGGCTCCCAGGACTACATGTTGGTAGTGTCTAACTCCATCCCCTTTACCACATGGCGACACTCCTTAGCTATCGTGCTCCCTCATACTGCTAATAACAAGGGTTGTACCCTATCCCATATTCGTAACTAATCCCTCACCTGCATCTAACAAATCATAACATCATTAAACCTCAACCATACCCTAACTTCACCCTTACCCACCCACCTATTCCCAAGACCTTTCCTACTCATGACCTATCTCCCCACCCCAACCCTAAAAGACTACCCTTCTCTCCCTCCTCTATTTCCCATCCCTCAAACCATACCTATTCACACCTCTTACCCAAGATATTTTCCGTCAACAATATCTTCCTATCTCATGACCTATCTCCCCACCAACCCCTCTCATTTGCTGGCCCATTTTCCTCTAAATTCGACTGTCATCAGCTCTTATTGATCGAAAAAAGTCAATAAAAACTGGCATCGGTCACCTCATCTGTGATAGATGCCGGCTAACTCTCTATCGATGTTGGCCAACCTTTGGCCGACGTCAATCAACGCCATGGTGAAAAAATCCATGAAATCCCACCCTTTTTCTCTACAAATTCAACATTCTACCCTACCTACCTACCCTTCCCTACCCAAATCTCACCTCAATCCATCCTCACCCCTCTTTACCCTACATAAGCTTTCCTCCATACCTATTTCATCCCTATAATTTCCAAATTAAAATTTAATTCCCCCAAGCCAAGTTTTACCCAAACCCGATTTACTTAACCAATGTAGAATGGGATCAAATCATACCTTGTCGCGATTTCGTCTCTGTGGGGGCACGTCGGGCATTGTGCACTAGTGGTCCACCCAACCCCTCTCCTACCTTTGTAATCATCGAATTTCCTCCTCATATCCAACTAACCAACTCACTCACACCGATCTCCTAGACCCACCTATCAAATGACCGATCACCCGCTTCAAGGCTAGCCAACTCAACTCTTCGTCTCGCTTCATCACTTTCCACTTTTCCACCACTCCTTTGTCATTTTCTACTATTGGAAAATGACAAATGATTCTATAAAAATTGGAATTTTCCTTTTTAATCCCAATCCACTATGACCGATGTCGGTCATATTGGTGCCCTAGTCAACCATTGTCAGTCAACATGTAACTGACATCGGTCACACTTCAAACTAGTTTCCCTTACCCCGCTCCCTTTTCACCTGTCACCACTCATGCCTATACCTTTTATCATTCCGGCCACCCATTGAACCATACCTACAAGCCCAACCTACCCCTACATTTCCTTTGCTACATCTTAGGAGTTGTTATTTTACCTATACCTTGGCCTTACTCGTGTCATGACATGTTTTCCTGAATTTTACCTACTTGGTGTGATCATTGACCTTATGTACTCGTTATACCTTGTGATGTTGTTACCTTTTTTTTTTAGCCTAACAACCATACCTTTCCAATTTTCGTGCCATTTATCCTAACCAAACCTTTGGTGTACTGGAGCATACCTAAACATTCCTGTACCTAACCTACGTTGTGTTTCTCGACCATATCCTATACCTTGGATACCTGAATCACTTCACCCTTGTTTGGATAAACCTATCAACCTTGGACAATGTAGAAGTTTGTAATATTTTTAACTGGTACCATGTTGTAATATATATGTGTGCATGCATTTGATTTCCATTACCCATGACCCGATTTTGACCACAACCTACTACCCATTACCCAAGTTGACCGTCACCCTTTCCCTCAATACTCAAACCTTTCCCCACCTATCTTCCCCACCTACACCTTTATCAAACCACTCATCAATTTCTGTCTTACACCTCATTAGTGCCCGGTTTGAGGGGGATCACCTTCACCCACACATGGGGCAATCACTTCCTATTTTTGTCAGTGTCGCTTACCAATACAAGCTACGTAAAAAAAAGGGGCAAAATGTAGACACCAAAATTGGGTCACACTCCCCTTGGTCCCCTTTCAAATAACCAACTTAAACACATTCACCTAACCATGACCCTTATACCCCACATTAATATTAATTTAATTATTTATAATTAAATTAATACTCATCCTCACTTCATTCATTATTTAATTACCTCAATTAAAACCAATTTCCACCTCACCTAGACACCTCACCATATACCTATTCATAGCATGCTTCCATAACTAACTAAGACTTATCCCTACTTACCTTAATGAACTAGGACTTAGTATAACCCTAAAAGCACATGCATATTCTCCCTCTAACCACTTTCCTGCGTATCTAAGTGCAACATTTCATTTAGACTGGAAAAAATGAGAAAAATATGGGAGAGGATAGCCAAGATATACTATTTTAGGCAACCTAGGATATCTCACCTTAACCGACGTGGTCAGTCGACTGAAACCAACGCCGATAACCCTAAACCATCGTCGGTCACCTTATAACCATTTTGGTAACCTTGTTTAAGAGGTTAGACACATTCTCAAGTTTTGGTAGCAAAATTAAATCTACATGCAAGCAAGAACCAAATCTCTTTCGCACATCCAAGTAGCCATAACCAGCACAACCATTGATCAGGAGGTTTTTACATTCACGGGGCACTCCGAGAAGCACGCGACACGACACTAGTTGCCATTTCACTAATCAACCATCACCACCACCCAGCCATTGAACCTACATAATAGTAAGTGTGTCTCTAACCTGCACCACTTCATTTCCATTTAGTTTATAAAGTTCTTCACCTTTGTTTATCAATCATCAACTATATTTTCACCCTACCACTATTGCCTTCTTGTGAACCCAACCATTCCCATCACTCCTACCCCTTTTAATCACCTCTGTCTACCCCGAGCACCTCTAAATATTCCCAACATCCCCCTAGACCTAAACCAACTCCTCACCATCGTTGATCTAGTCTCAGACAAATCCCCAAAACCATGAACTATTGAGTTATTACCAGCCCGCAGTAACCATCATCGGTCCTTACTAAACCGTCATCGGTCATACCAGACCAACGTCGGTCTCTGTATTTGGTAGTCCTGCTAATACCATATCCCAATAACCCTTTTTAAGTGATTCAAGTGACCCAGAATCTGACTCGACTGTTCCAGTACCTTAGTTGTTTACCTTATTTCCATATCTAATCATAGCCTAGCTTGTTATGTCATATTTTCTTATTGTATTTGGATGAGATACCTAAATCATATCAACTACAATAGGATTCTATTTACTTACATTGTTTCTTGCATTAAATTGTATTAAAATAGTGGGTTGACTGCCACCGAGGAAGTATCACACTTCCTAAATCTAGCACATGTTAGGCATCCCACTAACATATATTATTTAATCTTCTTTTTATGTATTTTAGGTATTTCATCCTATCCAAAAGGAAAGCTCTCATAGTCGGTATTTGATCGAGAATTCGAACACGTGCAATAACCTTTAAATTTACCATCACTACAGGTATTCCTCCTTGGCCCATAACCTTATCTATTTCATCCAAAAATTAAAATAAAACGGTGAAACATTGATATCAAATCCCCAGAATGAGTCATATTTTAAAGATTTTGGAGTCCGTGATTTGGGTAAAGGTGGGATAAGGTTGGTCAACAAAAAGCAGTGGCGCAAAATGAGAGACCAAAACATGGTAAGGATCCAAAAGTTTTCAAAGTAAATGTGTCATTATTCTAGTGTAGGGTAAGTAGATGGACCCCATCGGACCTCAAGTCCATGGAATTAATTGTGTTGAATAATCTTTCAGTGTCTCAGTATGTGGGAAAGGGAGGTCGAAAGGTCAAGAAAGTAACACGTAAGAAAATATCAACGTCACATCCAACCAAATAATGATACTTGGTGAGGTAAAATTAAATCACACATAGGAAGAGTCAATTTATGAGGCTAATCGGAAGTTGTCACATGTCAAGATCTTGTTCATCCCAACATACAAAACTTCATAGGGCCATATCTTTCGATCCAAAGCTCCAAATCTAACAAAATTTATATCATTAGAAAGGTCTCTTCAAACCCTTTAATTTGGCACCATTATATTCATGAGTTTATGATATTTATTTATAGAAAATGAAGAAAATATATTTTTCATTCAAGTTATAGTCCCTATGTTGTTCAACCACCGAGTTGATGAAGTATGGTGTCTAGTTTCTTCTCTTAACATGCAAGATAGAAGGAATTAATGAATTAGTAGGTAGCCCATACTCCTTTGTAGGATGTAAATACTTCTTTTTGGTGGTTGTAGAAGGAGATCAAATTTTTCTTCTCTCTCTCTCTCTCTCTCTCTCTCTCTCATCTGCTATATATTGTAAAAATGCCATTTTTCCGAGGAGGCAGATTAGGGGTAGTTGTAGAGTTTTTTGACTAAGTTGAGTTTTCTATTTCAGTTTCTAGTTTCTTGTAAGAATGTATGTGGAATTTCTATGAGGAGCTAATATGGGTGCATTTTACATCCATTAGAAGGTTTTGAGGAGTTTTTGTGCCCCCTTGCTAATATTATGACGGTTTTGATCAAGCTATACTTTCCCATTTCTTATGTTTTGAATGAATGAATGAGGAAATATAGTTATGTTACTATCTTACATTATCTTTAAATTTTCAAGTACGTAAGGGTCTTTCTTAGTTTCTACATTCTTCTTATCATTGTGGGCATTACATAATAGTGTGTATTTTGCAGTGGTTCATCTCAGTTGTAAAATCCTAAAGGAAGCATCACTTTTGAATAGCTTTTGTTATCCCTTAAGGGTATTTTGGGTGTATAAGAAAAATACAACAAGTGCTTTATCTCAACTCTAACTCCATGATTTTTATTTAGGATTGTGAAGATTGTAGATGACTTTTGTGCACATTGAGTATCAATGAATGCAAATGTTATTTCACGAGATCATGTTAAATTGATTGTTATTTTCAAAGCATCACAGTTAAGGATGGAATCATTCCATGGGAACACTATTAAACAAAATTCATAAAAGTAGCTACCCTCACCCCTTCAAATCCCAATTAACAAACAACCATTTATCTTTATACCTACTAAGCATATCATACCTACAAACCATACATATGATTATCCTACAAAGTTGAGTTTAAAAGTTATCCATTACCAAAAATATTTTCCAAAAATCCCACCAAGTTTGTGATCCAATATCATTTAAAGCATCCTTGGCCAAACAATGTTATGCAAATGCAATATTTGAAGTTGTTTATTATCTACCTTTGGATATGTGTTTGATTGTCAAGTGCTTACAATAAATCAAGTGACAACTCTTTTGAGAGAAGTATTGTATTTGTGGCTGCACTTTCTTCAAATTGATTTACACCAACCATAAAGGAAACTAAGCCTTGAGATCTTTTCCTTTATTCAAATCCCCAACTAGGTCCTCTCACCTTGGTTCAAGAAGATCCAGAAGTAGCAGGGTAAATCCATCCCCTTTGTGAAGGTGCCTCCTAATCACCTCCTTGATTTGAGTCATTGAGTTGAGTGTTGAACAAATCCCGACTATCAACGACAAGAACTTTTCATTGTTCATAACTCTCTCAAAGCCATCCCACTCAGGTTAGCTACTCATCTCCCAGGGGTGCTATTTTGGGAGCCAACATAGTCTACTCGGAAGAATTCATTATGCTAAGAGAAAGTGTCACAAGGATCTAGGAAGTATAAAAAAAAATTTGAATGTGACTAAGTATATATGTCATGGATCAAATAACTTAAGGTTACATAGGTTTCTCAAGGTATGGTGTTCCGTAGAGTTCTAAAAGGCTAAAAAAGTATGGTTGTAGTTAAAGTATTTTTCATAGAGAAGTAATCATACCTTCACAACATCAACATAGGGCATGAGTATTCATGACATAATGATGTAAGATTATTGAATGTGAGAGATTATCAAATGGATAAGTATGGAAAATTGGCTAACCTATAGGACAATGAAATTTTGTGTTCCATAGACATCGAATACTTAGTGTTTTGCATGTTTGATGAAGACAAAAAGAAAAGGAAAACCACATGTCAATCATAATCCAAATAACAAAGAGAAGAAAAATATACAAATGAAGACCTTGCAGAGCAATAATTTTTTTGAAGACCTAAAAGACTCAAATCAAAGTCACGACATGAAATTAATACTCCTAAAAGTTGTGAAGAAAAAACCTCTTATCCTCGAATCCATTGAACAAAGTAGTTTTGTGCGGAATGGTCAGAGTTTTCACTTTTCCCCATAACTTTCAAATTATACATCCATTTCACCTAAAATAAAGATAATTGGGAAAATCTTGGAGAAGAATTTATAAAGAGATCAATTTTGTAGGAAATGGTGAGTCAATTTATGATATTTTAATTGTGGAAGTTTTTGTTGTTGTATGTTGTTTTCAAGAATCAAAATGGTTGGAGATGTTTTATTATGATCCTCATTCACCCATGGATGCTTCTTGAAGAAGAATACACCTCTCTTCCCCCACCAAATGAATAATATATTATCATAGCTACAAGAATCAGAAAATTGGAAATCCTAGATTCATCCTTCTTCTTCATTTCATGGTTCTCGCATTGATTTTATCCCTAAGCACACGGATCACCAATTAGCATGCTCTCAGTCCTCATATTATAATATATGGGATATTACTTTGGTATTGAGACATTGTTTTATAAAAATTGAAGGCTTATCCACACACCTCCCCCTCATTTTTGGGTTGGTCTTGGGTTGGAGCTCACAATTTTTCCCGGAGTGTGGGTTCTTCTTGTGAAATAGATTTGAAAAGAATATGTGACTTGTTCTTGTTATTTGTGGGTTCATGCGAAGGTGGTTTCTATTAGACAACCATTATAAGGATTTATGACACATTCTCACATGTTTCCCTTGTATCATTTACAAATCGACACACAAAAATTTTCTTCCATGTATAATTTTGATGTTTCTTTCTTTAGAAAAATCTGAAATCAATAAATTTCCATTCTCCTTTATAATTCTATGTTGATCATGCCAAATAAAACATAGAATCATTTTTCAATTGATTGTTTGATTAGGATGTTTTTTTACATTTTCATGTTACCTTGCACCAATAGCTTTAATCATAATTTGTTTTCTATAATTTATAAAAATGTAAACCTATTTTCCTTAGGGTGTCCTTTAGTTTTTTCAATTTGGTGTGATGAGTGCATGATACTTCATTCTTAGGTGTCTGTGTTGGGGTTTCAAGATTTATTTAGTATTATTTACCTTATTTGGGTTCTTATGAGGGTAAATAACCTTTGGAGGGTGTTTTTATTTTGATTCCATGTTTGAATGCATGAAGAATTATTAGCAAAAATGGTTAATGTAGATACTATTCTCATTATTCCCTTTTCCACCATCTACATATTCTTTCATGTCATCCTACACCATACTTTTTCCCACCCCTATGTATATTTCATCACTATTGCATACCCCACATGTTATCTGTTGATAAATCACACAACCTCTATAAGATCTGAAGTGGGTTTTCCTTGATCCAAAAATCTTAACATCTTAGGTATCATTTCACTTCAAGTTATCAACATACTCCTTCAAAATTATTCTTATGATCACATTAAATATGTCTTTAGTGGCTTGTGTCTAATATATCAAGTATGTGCAATGCTTATGTGACTATTATTTTTAATTAGCATTACATTATGTGGTTTCAATGTTACATTTGATCTCAAGTTAAGGTTCTAATGAGTTTGAGGGCTTGAAGTATAATATATTTACTATCTCTTTCAAGACATCTCTTGGGTCCTCTCACATTGGTTCGGAAGATCCATAAAGTAACAAGTGAAAAATCACACCCTCGAGTAAAGTGCCTTCTTGTCATCCCTAAAAGGCTTGATCGTGAGGATAAGATATATCCATACCCTACTAAAAATGAAATTTTAATAGGTATATCTTCCTACCTTGTTCCCTCCTCATGTAAATCTACATTTCAGTCTTGTTTTGGGGGTGTTAGATTGGGAACCGACGCTCTGGTGTCACCATTGTTAGGGAACTAGTTGTATTAGTTCACTTTTGATACTTTTTCTTTGGTTTTGAGTGTGATTTAAACAAGATTTATCATCTTGTAGTGTGTTAGGAATCCATATCAGTTTGTCAACATCGCCAACACTCTAGTGGAACCACTTCCAGGGGACTTGAAGTAATATTTATCAATTTCCATGGTTTAAGAATGTTATATCCAGTCATCATCTTTTTTTGCATTTGGAGTGGTATCTAGTGTATTTTTATGTTGATCTATCATGTCTAGAGTGCAATATCTAGTGGAAAATCCTTTCTAAGCTTTGGGTTTCACCAGTGTTATATTATTTTCTATATTTTATTATTAACTCTACATTTGCATGATGTTAGAAGGGTTAAGATCATCATTCATATCATAACCTAGTAAATAATTGTTTCTGGGTTGGTTACATTGCATAGAAGTAGTAGAAAATTTTAGAAACCTATTGTTGATCAACATTCATAAGGTAAGAGCATACAAACATATGATCTAGTTTATTCTCCTTCGATAAAAGAATATATGATTTATCCGAAGAGGTCAGATCTTAGCATTCCTATTTTTCAACTCCATAATTTTTTTAAACAAGATTCTAGGCCTACAATTGTTCTAGGTGATCCTTTGAGAAACTTATAAAATAGCAACCCTCCTTCATTCGTTCATAAACCTAATTTTCACAATATTGATGATCTTATAATTTAAAATCTTGTTAATAAAAACATGTATCATCCTCCTCTATGTGTAACTTTTAGAGTACAAGTGTTCAAACCCATTCATTTTGGGGATATGCCTAAATATCAAAATTAGGTTTCTAATGAAATAAATAATAAGTTTCCTCAATTTGAAGTAAATAATGTTATTAGTGGTGATCAACATATTAAGTTATTTTGAAATATTATGGATGATTATGAATTAGAACATGAATATGTTTTCTTGAAGTTATTTTTGCATACTCTTGAGGAAGATGCAAGAGAGTGGCTAGAATGACCCCGAGTTCCTCTTGTCTGAATTTGAAAACATAAACAAAAATCCCAATTAATGTGTACAAGATCTCAACACAAGCTTCAACAATATATTGATGCGATTACCAACTAATTTAAGACCAAGCAGATGAGTATTTTTTGATCAAGTATTCTAATTCATTTGACAAAAAAAACATCCTATTACTTGAGAGACAAAAATCCCATGAGTTTGAGGCAAGCATTAAACATGGGTATTCAAATTGAAAACAACATTAAGGCTATGGGAAAACCACCGTAAAGGGAAGGAAACATAATTTCATTAAATTTGGACATTTTACAATCTAGATTAAATTTAGAAATCATCTATATTGATTTTCTTATACCGAATTTTGGAATTTGATTTGTCTATTATTGGAATCCAAAAAGGGCCTTTTTGGAATTTGATTTGGCTATTATTGGAATCCAAAAAGTAATTTTTTAGAATTACATATCATGTATGAGGGATTTCAATTTTAGGGGTTTACAAATTTTTAGTATGAATAGGAAATACTTTTTGGAATAATTAATACATTTATAGCTTTACAAAGCATAAAAGATACTTATATTGTTCATTTGCATAAAAACAAAAACAAATTATCTTCTATTGAATGGGCATATGGAAATTCTAATATAAGGATCATAAAATAAAAATAGTGGTAATATTTAATTTGTTTTAGAATGGAAAGTTGCCCATTCTCACATCCTTTATAGTGATATTAAAATAATTAAGTTCAATATTGTTTCAATGAGTTAGAATGGTTAGAAAAGGTATATGCCCATTCTCATACAAACAAAGAGTTTTATTATTGTGATGAGAATCGGCATATGCCATTTCTCATACTAACAAATATTTTTATCATTGTGATGAGAATGGGCATATGCCCATTCTCATAAGCTTAATATAGAAAGAAAGAAAAATTGGATGTGATTTATTTTAACAATGGGATCATGTGCATTTGCATGTTGTATATTTTACATATTTAGATCATATATATTTGTATCTAATATTTCTTTTAATTTATGATATCAATAAAAATGACAAATGTTTGACTATAATGTGGATTTATTTTCATAAAATGAAGGTAGAAAATGTGTTGTTATGAGATAAATACAACATAAAATGATGGTAATAAATGAATTGTCAAGAGATAGTCTACAAAAATAAACCAATATTTATCTATTTTTATGAGATAGACTAAAAAAAAACCAATTATTTTATATTTATTAATCAACACAATAGTAACAAGTAAACTCAATCAAGCTCAATATTCATGGAAATGTGTTGTTATGATAAAAATAAAAGTCACAATTTTTTTATAAAATGATGGTAATAAATCCATTGTTATGAAATAGACTAAAAAAACAATATGATTTAATTTTTATGAGAAAGACTACAAAAATAAACTAAATTTATCTATATATATTAACCAACATAATAGTATCAAATACACTCAATCAAACTCGAGTAAATTATTTTGTATGTGTTTCTAAAGACTGACGTAAATTTCGGTGTTGACCCACATGATTTAACCATGTACATAAGTGTGTGAAAAATTTTCTATCAAAATGCATTATGCCATCAAATTTCTAGCTAGAAGGAAATCCAAATAAAATTGCCTTAGTTCTGTCATGAACAAAACATTTTGTTTCACCTATGAACAATATGTTTTTTGCTCCATATATTTAGGTGTACTTGTCGAGAACCTTTGCATATTTTTTTGTAAACTAGAACAATATTTCCCTTACGTGATCTTAAAATTTGTTTCCAATTTCAAATTCCAATATACCCTAATAAAAAAAATTCAATATTTCTTATCCAATCAAATTTGTGAATGAAGGCATGTTGTTCTCTTGAATGTAGGTATGTAAACCACAATCCAATATCAAAATGTTGTCTTGTTATCTCGATGAGGCCATAAATTGGCCACAAATTACCATTATTTTGTCCTTCCAAGTTACCTTTGAAAGTGAATTTAAATGTAATCTAGGAACTTATAGTTTGCTTAAGATAGAATATAGGATATATATCTTGTTCATTCTTTAGAAATATTTTTTTGACTAATCCTATTGATTATTTGGGAAAATATGCAAAGTCTTATGTATGCAGGCCATAAAGGAAAGATAATGCTAGTATTGGAAAAAGTGGAATTGATCATGAACAATATATTTAAAATCAGATCTGATTTCATATTCAGATTCCTCTCAAAAAATTATGCAATTTCAAAACAAGAATCATCTCAATCCGAGGTCACATGCAAAAGTTATAGTTGTTTTAAGTTAGCTGCGGAACTCATGCAGAGTTAGTTTCGGAACTTGTAGGTTTAGTTCTAGAACTCACAGATTTAGTTCTAGAACTTGTATCAATTGAATGAAAGTTAGTTAAAAAAACTTTCAATTCATGGAAAAAACATATTTAGTTCTGAAACTTGTAGATTTAGTTCCTGAACTTGCATAAAAGGAATGACAACTTTAGTTTTGGAACTTGCATCAATGGAATGAAAATTTTTGAGGGATTGTGAAAACTCAGAGATTCCAATAGAAAATATGAGAGAGGTTTTTTTCATAGAATTTTTTAACAAAAACCTCATTCATATTTATTACAGGTTTTACCAATAAAGAGAGATCTAACTTTTAGTGAGCAGTAGTCCTAGGAAACATTTATCAGACAAGCACTAAAAGTTCCATAAACAAAAATAGAAAAGTCAAATGGAAAATATGAGAGAGGTTTTTGTTCATAGAAATTATTTTAAAAACAACCTCATTCATATGTGTTACAGGTTTTACCAATGAAGAGAGATCTAACTTTTAGTGAGATGCAGTCAAGGAAACGTGTATCAGACGAGCACTAAAAGTTCCATAAACAGAAATAGAAAAATTCAAATGAAAAATATGAGAGGTTTTTGTTCATAGAAATTTTTTTAACAAAAACCTCATTCATATTTTCTACATGTTTTACCAATAAAGAGAGATCTAACTTTTAGTGAACTACAGTCAGGAAAAAATGCATTTGATAAGCGTCAAAAGTTCCACAATAAAAAACAACAAAGTCAAATGGAAAATCCGAGAAAGGTATTTGGTAAAAATCATATTTTGAGGAAAATTATCCTTCTAATAATATAGAGGAATAAAATCATTATGATTCTTGTTACCAAAAAACAAGGAGAAGATTTGGGAGCAAATCTTCCTAAAATAAGTGAGATAAGATTTGACTTCAATAATATCTCTCTCTCTCTCTCCATATTTTGTGGAGATGGAGATATTAGTTAGGATTGGAATAAAGATAAGATCAGATTGTATTTCCTAAAATAAGGAGTTTCTTGGATACATGAATTATAAATGCAACCTTCCACACTTAGATATATAATGCTTTTCTCCAAAGAAATAAAGATCTATTCTTTCCTCTCAAATATTATGTAGTTTTGAGATCTCAGAAGTATGATTTAAATCCTCTTCCAAGGAATGATTTGGCCACTCATTCCAAGGAATATGGATCTATGTTTTATGTTTATGTTTATTCATTTGTCTTTAATTCATTTTGTTGTATTTTTTTTATTTTTGTATTGTGAAAATTCAATCTGTTGTAAACCTGCAGGTGTTTTGTTCAATTATGTTTACTTTTAATTTAGCAATTTCAATTTATGCAAGTGTGATTTCCTTTATGCAAGTTTTCATTTATATTCCTGCAAGTGTGATTTCCTTTATGCAAGTGTGTTTACATTTCTGCAAGTGTGCTTTTAAATTTCTGCATGTGTGATTTATTTTATGCAAGTTTGGATTATGTTTAAAGGAGTTACTTTCCAAGATTTTCTTTTCTTAATGCATACAACCTTTGAACACCAACCAGGATTGACATTATTAATGGTTAGGATTGACGAACCTCATCATTATCCTTAACAATTCAAGTTTAAAAGTACGTATGAAGTATCAGTAGCATGCATATGTAAATTCTGGTTGTATGGTTAGCGATCTAAATTTGAAAGCCCTAGAACTCCAAAGAGCAATTCTTCTACTCCCAAAACCAATAACTTCTTTCCATGGAAAATGAGATCTGAAAAACCAACCAATAACAAAACTCTTTTTCAAAAAAATTAAATCATAGATTATATTATCTGATTTTATTGGTAATTAATTTCTTTTTTATAATCCTATCAAATCTAGTTTTGAGCATTAAATGGTAAACTATCAATAACATCCTAATTTATCATTATCTACTAATCACATCATTTGGATGAAATGTGAACAAAAACTAAAAAAATTGTAATAAACACATTTTGAGAATTACATACTAATAACCATCAATAACATCTTATTAAAGAGTATATAATAATCACTTCAAATGTAAAATGGGAAAAAGAACTACAAAAATGTAATAAACACAATTTTATATATTCATTTGTTCCACTATTGTTTGAAATAGAGCACATCCTTTAAGACGTATCTTACATCATCTGCAACCCGTACCATAGATAGTTGAGAAAATAAGTCAGACATAAGCCACCTATTATTTTTAAAGTATTTCTCAGAAACCTTTGGAGACACCAAAAATTTTCTTCAGGAACCCCTTTGTTGTCTACGTTAACTACAACCATAGTTTCACATTTGTATGGAAATTATGGTGTCTTCCAAATTGTTTCCAAATTTTAATAAATTTTTCTCCCTCTTTTTGCAATGCTTTGTACCCCAAAAACAAAGGTTGCACATCCACTTTAGCTAAGAGTAATAGTTTTGTTGCTATTTTTTTACATTGGCATCTTGTATCCAATGTAGACAACTAGAATGTTATTCGATGAAACTCTTTAAACATAGAAGTTAGAAATTGGGTAATAGACATTCATGGTAGGAGGTGCTCATTGTTCAATTGAAATGTATTTGCCTTTTTAGAAGTATGATTTTGAACTAACAATTCTTCTAATTCAAGAACAAGAAAATGTTTCTTTCGAGGCACTGCAAAAAAAGTAATATTAAACTTCATTATTAACTTGTATGTATTTCAAATACGATAATAATATTTCACAAAATATTTTTACCTATTTCTTTACATCTATTTGTTTGTTGTATATTTTTAGATTTTCTCCAACTGTATCTTCACATAAAAATTGAAATTAGGATATATTTATCAAATTGATTCCAACTAATATTGACAAATAAAAAATATTAATATTTTTACCTATTTATTTATATATATATTTGTTGAATTCTCTCCAATTGTATCTACACATAAAAATTGCAATTAGGATATATTTATCAAATTGACTCAAACTAATATAGAAAAGTAAAAAATATTATTAAATTTTAAATAATACTTTATACCGCTTTCGTGAACAACCTATCATAATTGATGGTGAAGGGTTTAATGTAGCTTCAGTATTAATCACCATTAGTTGTGTGTTTTTTTGGGTAATTTTTTCTTGTCTGGCCAACATCGTGCTATTGTTAGGAATAATATATTTTTCTTTTATATCATTGTGAATGTTGGTCGACATCATTCTATTGTTTGGAGCAATATCTTTTTGTAATAGATTAACCTCATGTCTTGCGCTTTGTTATTCATAAAATTTCTATTAATAGGAATAATATCTTCATGTAATGAATTAAATTCATGGTTTGCGCTTTATTCTCTAATCATGATCATTTGTAAGGGCTCAACAGTTGTTGCCAATGAACATAAATACTTAGAATATAAAGTAACAATTGTAAACAATGAACTGTTGTCCATTCTCACTTAATTATTGTAATACATGATCTATCTTGTATTCATTAGGTAGATACCTGTTCACTATAATACTGTTCAATCTTGTATTCACTTGGTGGATACCTGTTCTCAATTAGGAATCATAGAAGAAGAATATAATGTTGCATAAATTTGTTTGTTTGTATGAAAGAGATGTTACATAATCTGGTTGTCTGATGCAGAGCCTAAATCACTTGCAATCTATCACCAAGGTTAGAATGACCCAAGACTTCAAAGAATACATTTTACTTGGCTAGTAAATACTTTTCTCTAGGTCTCCACTCTTCAAAACTTGTAATTTTTTCCTTATGATAATTATTCATAATTGTCTTATATTGGTTGGACTATCCTTGGCAAAGCCAAGTGTTGCACTACATACCATCGATGAGAGGGATCAAGCCTTATGTAGTTTTCCTTTTTTATAAGGTAGAGGGGCATTCCCATTATTTCTAATATAATTTATAGACATATTAAAAATGATTAATTTTAATCATTTTATTGAATGTGCGAATGTTTTTTCTTCTATAGGAATCATTGAGGAAGAATATATGATTGATATATGAGAATGGACATATGTCCATTCAATACATGTAATATTGAACTTAATCATTATAAAACCTCTATAAAGGAAGTGGTTAAAAAATTTAGAATATTTCTAACTCTAATATAAAACATTCATAGGAATGATTGTTTCTAACTCAACCCATGATTCAGATTATCATCTAGTTTCCTTTCCCATTCAGGCCGGAAAATTTCCCATTGTAAAAAAATTATACTTTTAACTCCTCATTAGTTCTCCTTTTTTATAAGGTATAAGGGCCATACCCCATGATTTCTAACATAATTTATAGAGGTATTAAAATGATTAAGTTCAATCATTGTATTGAATGTGCGGATGCCTGTTCTTCTCTAGGAATCATTGAGGAAGAATATATGATTGATATATGAGAATGGAAAAATGCACAATCAACACATGCAATATTGAACTTAATCATTATAAAACCTCTATAAAGGAAGTGGTTAAAAAATTTAGGATATTTCTAACTTTAATAGAATGGACATATGCTCATTCAATACATGCAATATTGAGCTTAATCATTATAAAACCTCTATAAAGGAAGATTAAAAAATTCAGAATATTTCTAACTCTAATAGAATGGACATATTCCCATTCAATACATGCAATATTGAACTTAATAATTATAAAACCTATATAAAGGAAGTGGTTAAAAAATAGAATATTTATAACTCTAATATAATAGACATATTCCCAATCAATACATGTAATATTAAACTTAATAATTATAAAACCTCTATAAAGGAAGTGGTTAAAAATCTCAGAATATTTATAACTCTAATAGAATGTACATATGCTCATTCAATACATTAAATATTGAACTTAATCGTTATAAAACCTCTATAAATGAAGTTGTTAAAAATTTAGAATATTTATAACTCTAATAGAATGGACATATGCCCATTCAATACATGTAATATTGAGGTTAAAAAATTTAGAAAATTTCTAACTCTAATAGAATGGACATATGTCCATTCAATGTACATGCAATATTGAACTTAATAATTATAAAACCTCTATAAAGGAGTAGTTAAAAAATTCATAATATTTCTAACTCTAATAGAATGGACATATGTCCATTCAATACATGCAATATTGAACTTAATCATTATAAAACTCTATTATAAAGGAAGTGGTTAAAAAATTCAGAATATTTCTAACTCTAATAGAATGGACATATGCCCATTCAATACATGCAATATTGAACTTAATCATTATAAAACCTCTATAAAGGAAGTGGTTAAAAAATTCAGAATATTTCTAACTCTAATAGAATGGACATATGCCCATTCAATACATGCAATATTGAGATTAAAAATGTCAGAATATTTCTAACTATAATAGAATGAACATATGCCCATTCAATACATGCAATATTGAACTTAATAATTATAAAACCTCTATGAAGGATTGGTTAAAAAGTTCATAATATTTCTAAAACTAATAGAATTTACATATGCTCATTCAATACATGTAATATCGAACTTAAGAATTATAAAACCTCTATAAAGGAAGTGGTTAAAAAATCAAAATATTTCTAACTCTAATATAAAAAGTTCAAAGGAATGATTGTTTCTACCTCTAAGGAAGTGGTTATAAAATGTTCACATGAATGATTATTTCTAACTCTACCCATGATTCAGATTATCATTGAGAGAGATCCAACAAGAATATATAATTCACGTTATGGACTTTGTGCAAGGGTTGCCAATGTACATAGGTATTAAAATGAAAAAGGAGAACTACATAACGTGAATAATATATTCTTGCTCTACTTCCCATTCTTAAACAAGTTTAATTCTCTCTGAGTATTCCCATACTCAGATATTATTCGCTACTTCCCATTCTAAAACAAAGTGAATTTTATTCCATTCTTCTATGATACATATTTTATGTACTGCCAATTCAATACAAAGACAAAAATGTTTGTTTGTCTAAGAATGGGCATATGCCCATTGTAAACATTCAACTACAAGAAATACTGAACTTAATCATTTTAATACCTCTAAATATTCTGAAACAAATTTAATTTTCTTATAATTAAACTTCTAACTTTTTTTTACATATATTCTATAATATGAAAATAACTTAGGAGAAAACTATATGAAGGATGTACATCTTAATATTAGAACAAAGTAAACATTGTTAAGAATTAACGTATACAAAGGAATGACTATAATGAAAAGAACACAAAAATCGTAGAGGCTATTTACCTAGAGGCGTAGTTAGACATTTATAATAGTGTTGGATCATGATCTCCTACTTGTGATTCTCCACCATAAAGATAAGTGAGGACCTCTTTGTATTATGTGTTTCCTTTAATGCATTTTTCCCACCATATAATATTAATACAGGGGATACATTAGTGTTGCATCTCTCAATCATGTGCTCCCAAAAATGCACTAATCTCTCACATTTGAAAGGATGTTTAGGGATGGAAACTCCAATTTCATTTGGTTGATAATATCCAAGGGATCTAAATGTTGCTAATCTAGGTCCATTGTAACATCTTCTACCTCCATAGTGGTTCAATTATGACACCATATACAATAAAAATCACTGACATCCCTTGAAATGCATGTTTTGTATTCAAAATTCTGTAACATCCTTATGAACTTATTGGTGACCTTTTTACTTTTTTCATGTATATTTTTATAGCAGTATCAAATAAGATATCTTTTACTTCTGGAAGTATAAAGACATAGACACAACTCATTGTACTACACCTAATGACACAGAGAATCTCAACAATATCATTTTATGATACAATACTCACATGAATATAGAAATCATCAATTACAACTTCTACAGTGAATGGTGGTAAATGGAATTCCAAACCTCTCAATGTTCTACTAAGAAAAAAAGAATAAGAACATTAAAAAGTGAATTCATATGTATCTGGCATCCTTGGTTGAGAATTTGTATTAGCCGCAGTCACATATAATTCAAGTAGTTCAATAACAGGTTTTGAATAATTTGGCAAATTTATTTCCCCTAATGGTGTTTTTTTCCTTTTCAATTTTTTCTTCTCTTCTCTAAGATCTTGACATAGTTGAGAAAAATGCAACTCATGGATGGAAAATTTTTCAATCACATTTAATTCATTACATCCTATATGTGTAACGTATTCTAGAACTCTTGTCAGCATATAAGACATAACTTTGGCTCTTGTTTCTCTACCCTACTTTACTCTTTTGCAATAATCTTTTAGAAACATTACATTAACACCATACTCATCTCTAAACCAAACTTTACCACAAATGCATTTATTTGTAGGAAATCAGATTTTTCATTTGTCATACCTTTTGTACATCTGAATAGTCCAGTTATAAGCAGATCTAATATATTTGGATTGAAATATGGGTCTCTAGCTTGTTTTGGGCTATAAGGAAACCCACCATTGGTATGAAAATAAAACAATAAAACCCACTTATCCCAAATTTCATCCAAGAGTAAAATAAATGCAAGTTTATCATTCAAATTTTCCAATTTTCCCTTCCCAAAAAGAAGCAAAATTTTCCTTTCAAACGATTGTGTGTGAACATTAAAATAAATTTTATTAGTTTCAAATTCTATGAGAAATAATGTAAGTTAATTTTTATGTGAAAAAAACTTAATACAATTTATAAATACCTTCCATCCCTCTAACTTTTCGTGACCAAAACCAGGACATTGTGGTCTCTTCTCTAAGATCCACCTTGACCTGGATTTGTACAATGAGTCAATAAATATTATTTTTCGCAAATACTAATTATTTGTTTTATTGTTGCTTTGGAAGATAGAATATGGGAAGACCTTTGTTTGATTCTATCATGAACAGATGAAAACTCAGGATTTACAAGGATTTATTTTTGGGCTTTAATTGTATGTTGCCCATCAATAATATAGAAATGAGTTTCTATGTCATGAATTTCATGCTCAAAATCCATGTCAAAAATATCACTAGTAGATTTTTTGAAAGGAAGAAAAATTACATCTCGTGAAGAGGTACAAGGTTGCACAACATAGAGTGCACAAGGAGACTGACACTTGCTAAATCAAGTGATCTGTATTGGTATTTTGTAGGAGCTATATGGAAATGACCAATATCAATTTTGAATGACTTTTCTTAAAATAAAAAAGATGAAGCTCTTCATATAATGTAGATTGACTTCTTTTAAATTTATTTTGAGCTTGTTTTAATAATGTTTTCTCTTTTGCAAATCGATTTACCTCTTGAAATTTTGATTCGAAATGTTTTTTCCAAGTTAGATAATTTTTGTCTTGAGCATAATAAACATTTTTAATGTAATTTTCATTGTCCTACTTCCTTATCCATATTCGGGTGGTGGGAAACAAATGAATTGAATGTAGATGTAATGCCCTATTTTAGTCTCTTTTTTCTTCTTCTTCGACGACCATTTTGCTAAGCATTTAACACTTTGTCGTGCTCTGTTGATCTTTATTGGTTTTGCCTTTTCGACTACCCTATTAAGGAAAAATCTCATCCTTGAATCAATAGGTGGTTTGAATGATGACTTGATGTTGTTAGGTCCCACTGACCGCTAGAGGGAACATCTAGATAATAATAATTATTCTTTTGAATTGTCGTTTTGTTGCTATTATTATTTTGGTCAAGATGGATATGGTGGTCCTTGTTAATGTGAATAATAAGTAGCATTAAGTTATGATAATAATAGTAATAAAAATAGTAATAATATCATTATTTTAATTATCGATCGACGATAACTTCATTATCTAATCGTCGACTTGTCATAAACTTTGTTGTTAGTTATCGATAAGTGATTTTAGTGTTTGGATTGGTCGCTTCATGGACCGAGCCTCGATTCACGCAAGAGGAGCTTGTTGTTGGTGGCACCTTGGTTATGAAAATTCATTTCGGTATGCATTTTTTTACTAAGCTTAACTAGATTATTTATGCTTAATAATAATAATAATAATAAAATAAAATAAAATTCAGTGGTTTGCGTGGGAAAGAAGGGAGGTAGGTGGTGGCACAGGCCATGAACTAATGACAAAATTAAATTCCTTGTACTTACCGTACCTCACTCTTTTTCAGCTGTCTGGTCCTTGTTGCGTGGCCATCTCCAAATGGCTCTACCTCTGCTGGCCGCACTTCTCTTCATTTAATAATTTTGACTTGCAAATCTTCCATGTCCTTGTTGTCTTCCTACAATTTTCTGCTCTGGCGGCGTGAGACTTTCTTGGGGCAGACTGCATGTGGAGTGGTGGAAAAGCTTTGGAAAATTCTGTCTTCCTTTGTTGTGCACCTACCCCTTTTGACATGTTCCTTTTTCTTTTGTTTTTATTCACCTTCCCTGGCCACGATGAAACCTGCTCACGCCTAGTGCTGGTTGGATGTATGGAAAATGTGGTGGGAGGATTTCTGAGTGTGTAGAACTTTTGGACGCCTTCCCTGCTAGCCACGTGGAGATCTCTGGGTGTGGAGCCTTGTTTGGTTCGGTGGGAATATACTCTTGTAGAAGCAGAGGAACAATTTTCTCTAGTGGTTGAAGAAATTGCTGTTAATCTTAAAGGACCAAGAGCTGTATTTCAGGAAGAGAAAGTAACCAGTTAGTCTGAAGAATGCTTTCATGTCTTAGTACAATGTATGTAATTAAATTATGTTGCACTGGAATATAATTTCGAGCCTATGAAAAGGAATATTGGAAATTGGAATGCGCGTTCCTTACCTTGCTCAAGCTTGTGTGTAACTAATAAACATGTTTTTTCAGTGTCTGGAGTAGAGATTCCAAAGCCAATAAAGATAACAGTTCTTCTTCATCAGTCAAGTCATAATCTTAAAGCTTGTGCACCTCGGGTAGATTATATTCTAGCTAAGGAAGATGTAAGGGTTATAATAGTAATAACAGTGAAATTAGACACGGTGTGCCTTGCCTCAAGGGAACTCTCTTTATTAGATGTAGTTTCAAAGTTGTTAGTACCGGGATTGTTTGACCAGCTAAAGGCTATGCGGAAAGCAGCAGATACAAAAAAACCAGAAAACCAAAGCTGAGCGTATATCATTTTTGTCCTCTAGGATTCCTGCATCCTGTAACAGTCATATATGATCTTAGCTATGGTGAAACTGAAACAAAACAAGATTGTAAGAAGAGGTGTCCAGTGGAGTTCGGGTTTGAGAGGAATGTTGGCGCCTTGCATGCTGCGGATGAAGATTCAACTAGAGGGTTGTTGTTGCTAGACCTTGGGGAGTTTGGATGCCTCGTCGAAGCTGGAGGAGCTAGGCAAGATAACTCTACACTTTGCTATTGTTGCTATTTTTTTATATATATCATGAATTTGAACCACTTTTTCCTTGTATTGATTTGTCAGTTGGACGCCTTACTAGGAGACCTCTCCTTTCTACTTGTTCTATTCTTGTTTTCGCTTTTATCACTATCAGTGTGTTAGTAGAAAGCACGCATGTGTCGTCGTCTCTGGGTGTTATGTTTTCCTTGCTCGGGTGATCAACCCTCATCTTTTCGTTTATGTATATCTTCTTCTCTACGATTGAGTTTCAAGTTATTATGTTGTCCCAGCTAGTATACTCATTGTCGTTAAAGTAAGTTTGTGATAACTATGCAGCTCCTTCCTATCATCTGAGTTTGTTTTCTTTTTTTTTTGTATTCGTCGAATGTTGTTAAATATCTTCCTCAAACCCCTTCGATAATCTTCTTGACATTAGGAAAGACAGGTTGTAGAATTGGAGTGATCAATGCTTGGGCTATCCGAGTTGGAGTTTCGGTAATAAAACTTTTAGAATGAAAAATTTTGTGTGCAATGCATTTCAGATCCCATGTATGTAGACTCCCGTATTATCTTTCATCTTGTTCCTAGGCTTTTAAGGCCATCCTCAAGAAGTACCTTGACCATCCCTATCAACTTGAACCGTAACTAGCTTTTCGGATCAGCTAAGCTCGAGGGTTCAATCGTGCGAATCCAGAACCCATTAACACTAGAATAGTTTTGGTCTTATCCCCCTCTTAGAATTATTGTTGATGGTGTTTCTTTCTATTTTCCTAACTTGCATTCTTTCTCTTTTATAATTTTAATGCTATTAATTAATATTGGTCATTTTCTATGCACGTAATTACCTTAATATTTTGTGAAGGAAATTGCCTTAAACGTGATTAATCTTCGGGAAAAACTCATCTTGCATTTGATAGTCTTATGGATTCATAGCGGAAGGTTTTTTTGTTAATGTCACTTAGAAATTTATGTTTGTATCTATGTGTGATGGTTGACTGTGTTATGAAGGGTTGACTTAAAATATTGTTGTTTAAAAAAAAGGTAATTTATTTTAAATTAACCGAACTTTAGAATTACTGTGGAGGTTGGTAAATCCTTAGTGATATAAAAATTTGGATGACATTTTGTATACTCTTGTATGACAGAGTTCCCTTCTTCTCTTGCATGTTATTACTAGCCTTTAAGGCATTAGCCCTTCTTGAATGATTTGGGAATCTCTTGGAGTTAATGGTCAAGACTAGTATACCTTGCCTTCGCTTTGAAACTTATGTCGTGTCGTGTTCGTGTATCTAATTTCAGTGATATGCTCTATGTGATTACAGGAATGAAATTCTAATATGCTTGGCCTTTCATGTTAATCTATGAACATTGTGGTTCCTCTTGGTTAGGCTGATCAACTCTTGTCTTTTAGAAATCTTATATTAAAGCCTATGCTTTTGGTATCTTTTGGTAATTTTAGATGGATGGCATGTGTGACAAACTTCAATCTTGTAAATATTTAATTGTTGATGGGAATCTTGTTTCTTATAGATTGTTTATTCCTTCTTATAAGGCCAAGAGCCATTCTCATACAATTGTTAAAACTTTCATTGCTTTTGTTCATAATTGAAGTACAAGGCCTTTTCTTCTTTGATTGGCATGGTAGAGACTTTATGATAATTTGAGGTGTTGTTGTGTTTAGGGCATTGACCCAATTCTTGTAATAGAGTGTTTCTTTCATGGTATTGTTAGACTTTAGTTATGGTGGCTTTGTGTAGCCTTATCTTGCTCAGTTCTCGCAAACTGACTCTTGTATAAAAAAATGTTGTAGATGGATTATGTGGGTAGATAAGGGATAGACTTATAGACTTTTGCATCAACCTCAATTGAGAAGTTCTTTTTCATGAATCCTTTTTATATTGTTCAACTATTGATAACGTCCAGTGGAAAATGTAGAAGAGGATCAAGGTCTTAGTATATTGTATTGTGGATTATGTCATCTTAACTTTGGAAACCTTGGATTGTCTGTCTATCTTGGAAAATATAAGAAAATTGGTTTACCTCTTTGTTGAGTGGCCTTAATGGATTATCGGTATTCTAAGAGTTGATGTAACCTTGTTTTGTTTTCGTAAATGAGTATTGTTAAACTTTACCCTTGTGAATAAATGTTGAGTTAAATTTTTCTAAGACTTAGTAATAATGTGTCATAAGTAAAATAAAATGGGTTGTTTAATACTTATAGAAGTTAAAATAAAATTTATATTGCAAATAAATTAATGTAGCGGTGACCAACTTGAGAGCATGTAATTCCTTAAGTGATCAAAGATGAAACTATCCTTTGTTAAGTAACATTATATAACTTGATATCCCTAGCTACACTAGTGAACACTATCCCTTTTATGGTGAAATTCTTAAACGAACGTAAGGGAGATCTAAGGTTAATTCTGGAAGATAATAAGATTTAATAAGCTGGAGAAAACAATTTAGAAACCACGCAATATATCTCTCAGCCATTGGAAGGTAAATTGTTTTATTTTATAAAACTCATTCAGTAAAGCCTAAGTAAAATCTTTAATAATTATGGTTAAGATCTCTAGCTTCAAATAAATATTGGCAATAACTAATGAGGTCTTAAAGATGATTTCAACTTGACCTTCTCCCTCTAACCTTTTTCCAAGGCACTTTGTATTTTTTCTCTTAAGTGTGTTGAATGCAAACCCATGTTGTCATATGGGCATGAACGAGTTCTAGTAGTGTTAGTGTGAATAGATGGCCTTGTGGAATTAAATTACCCTTTTTCTAAATAAACGAATTAAGCAAATAAAGGTCATAATAGAGAAGACTTAAAGCAAATTTCTCTTCAGAGTAAAAGTAAGAAACTTAGCGTTGTAAGAGGAATTGTACGAATCATATCTAGAGTCCTAGAAAACTTAAGTTAAGGATCGAAAGATGTTTTATCAAAATAAATAACCTTCAATAATTTCTCATTGTGGCTTGCCCTATCTGTAAGTGTGTTATGTGGTGGTTTCCTATGTTGTCTTGTCAAAAAGAAAAGTGAATTATCCTTGATGGGTGTGAACATTTTTGTGCTACCTTTGTGGTCATCCTTGTATCGAGTTGTTCACAAAGTTAGTTGTAACCTTGGTGGCGACATGTTGTGTCGTGTTTTGTGTCAATCAAGTCAAAAAAATTTATCCTATATTTTACTGTGTTGTTAGCGTGTGTGAATTTTTTTGGGTCGTTACAGTAGACTAATATAGCATTTTGAATATGTTGAAAATTCCTACACAAATAGTTTCACTATTATGGACACCACTCTTGTCCCTTTCAATGTATGGCTCGATTTTCCAACCATAACTATAACATGAATCTTTGTATTTTTTTTACCTTTCCATCCCATCATTTTGTAAAGTGAAACCTATAATTCCATTTTATGTAGTGAGCATGTTTTCGATGTGTTGTCCACTTTTTCCACTTGAAGAGATACAATTGTATTTTTTATACACTTTATGCTCACAAGAATGCAAACTTGTGTGTGTTGTTCACAAAGTTAGTTGTAACCTTAGTGGCGACATGTTGTGTCGTGTTTTTGTCTCAATCAAGTCAAAAAAAAATTATCCTATATTTTCTTGTGTTGTTAGCATGTGTGAATTTTTTGGGTCACATTCTGGTAGACTAATATAGCATTTTGAATATGTTGAAAATTCCTACACAAATAGTTTCACTATTATGGACACCACTCTTGTCCCTTTCAATGTATGGCTCGATTTTCCAACCATAACTATAACATGAATCTTTGTATTTTTTTACCTTTCCATGCCATCTTTTTGTAAAGAGAAACCTATAATTCCATTTTATGTAGTGAGCATGTTTTCGATGTGTTGTCCACTTTTTCCACTTGAAGAGATACAATTGTATCTTTTATACACTTTATGCTCACAAGAATGCCAACTGGTGTGTGTTGGTCTCCCAAGGAATGAAACAACCACAAATCATTGTAATAATTATCAGGGGTGTGAACTTCAACGAACCATGCTTCATCCCTTCTTCCACAGTCATCTGCACCATCAATAAATGGAATTTCCTTATACGGGGTCATGGTAATAAGAGCCATTTTTGCTGTTACAAATTTTGTTAGTGTAATATATATCAAAATCTTTGCAGACTTAACATTTTTTATAAAAGTAACAAGCTACGATAACATTCAAATTTTCATTTTAAACTCTATTCTTTTTCAATGATTGCATCTACCCATGATAATTTTGTTTATTTTTATTGAATGGGTAGATGCCTATTCTCATGTGATATAATTGTTTGTTTATATTAGTGTAATACATATCAAAATATTAAGAACACTTACTTTTCCATTTTGATTGAAAACAATTCGGCACCTCCTTGATGGTTTCTACCACCCACCAGCTTTTGAAATTCCCGCATCCTTTGGTGCTTTCTCGATGTCGGACCCTTCTCGGTCTAGATTGGGAGTAACACCTTGCAAAATTTAGGTCCTGTCTCCTTGGCCTCCCCCCGAGGCATGGAAAAATTTGTGGAAGGGTCCACTTCTACACCCCATACGGAGAAGTTGTCACCAGTCCTCTCTGTAGGGTCCTTCTCTCTTCACATCCCCTCTCACATCACAGAGGTGGTCTGCTACCTCTAGAGATCTGTCTCTAGTGGGTAAGTTGATGGGTCCCAAACCCCCCTTAAAGATATCAAAAAATGGGCCCGCATGAAATGGAACCCTTGTGGCACATTGGAAATAGTTTCCATGCCAAACGAATTCATTCTCTTCTCATTCATCTTAAAGGAAGACTTTTCTCGGGCACTTCTGGGTGGTCCATGGTTCTTTGGCAGAAGAGGGTTCTACATTAGAAAATGGTCTCCTAGTTTTAATCCGCTCACTGAAACCATGACACAGGCCCCAATATGGGTTCATCTACCAGGCCTTCCTTTGGAGTTTTGGGATCCAACGGTTCTCAAAGGTATTGCTCTTTCTATGGGTCCTCTAATTGCAATAGATCAGGCCACAAAGGCTAAAACTAGATTCATTCATGCTTGTTTCTGTGTCAACGCTGATGTTAGTTGTCCACTCCCAAAATTGATTGATCTTTTATCAGATTTTGGAACATGGACACAACCCATTGAATATGAGTATATTCCATAAGCGTGTTCCATCTGCAAAAGCATTGGCCATAGAGCATCTAGATGCCCCACTAAGCCACAACCCAAACCTAAAATCCATGAAGTTTCTCCCAAGAAAAAAGGGAAATATATACCAAAAATGATTTCTGAAGAGGCTCCTGTCATCCCTACTTCTAACCCCTTTTCTCTCCTTGAGGAAGGAGAAATCACTCTTGATACTACCATGATAAATCCTCTTACCCCCAAGCCCTTTCCTTTGGTTACTATTCCCACACGAGGTTCCCCTTACCTTCCCCCATCTTTGGTTATGTCCACCTATGTTTCCTCTCTTGCTCCCTTTTCTGAGTTCTCTTCTAGGATCCCATGTGCTTTTGCTTCCCCTTCTCTCGCCTCCACCTACCCTCCCCTCCAATGGTCTTCTCACCCTCCCTCCTCTCCCCATCCTCTCCTCAGAGCCTCCTCCTGTTGGATCCACCCCTTGTCCTCCTTTCCTTCCCCTCTTTGACTCCCAACTCTCCCCTTCCACTCAAACCTTGGATGACAGTTTTACCCTCCACTTGACTCGAAGAAGTTGCAAGAAATCCTGATATTGGCTTGGAGAAATTTCATGGGTGTACCCCGGGAAACATTAAGCTTCAACAAGAATCAGCCCTGAATGTGGCTCAAGGAACCCAGAGCACCATCCCCATGGTTGTGGGGAGCAAACCCAAATCCAAAAAATGAAAATAATCTCATGGAACATAAGAGGTCTCAACTCTCTACAAAAATAGAGGGTCCTCAAGGATATGAAATTTAACCACTCTCCTGATATTATTATGCTTCAGAAACCAAAATTAAAAAGGATGACAGTCTCTTGAAAATTTGGCCTGCTGCATCCTTTGCGTCCCAACTCTCAATAGGAAATTCTGGTGGCTTATGCACTCTATGGGATCCCAAAAATCTCAAAGGTGATTTCCTTTTACAAAGCACCCAAATTTTTTTGCATGCTCTTCCAAGAGGTAGGCTCAAAATCTACTTGGATTGCAATCAATGTTTATGCCCCGAATTTGGAAACCCATCGTGAAAAACTTTGGCAGGACATTTCAATTTTCATAAGAAACTGTGGAAATTTCCCAAGTGCTTATCATGGGGGATTTCAACAACACTCTTTATCCCTCTGAAAAACAAGGAGGAGCCCCGGATAACCCCTCCAACATGGAAGCACTTGTTGACTTCATACGTTGTGAGGAACTATTAGATATGGACCTTCACGGTGCCTCCTTCACTTGGTCCAACCACAGAATTGGAAGAAATCATATTCAAAGAAAACTTGATAGGGCTATGGGATCTTTGGATTGGATCTCACTTTACCCCGATTTTTTCTCAAGTAATCTCTCTTGTGTGGCATCAGATCATAGCCCCATGATGTTATGTGCTAACAACAAGCTGAATATAAATAATCCTCCCTTCAGATTTGAGTTATCCTGGCTCGAAAACAACCAATTAGATCCTCTTATTAAGAGTTGGTGGGATATCAAAATTTAGGGCTTTGATATGTTTAAGTTCTCCAGTAAGCTTAAGGAGATAATTCACAAAGTTCTATTCACCATGAAAGGAGATAAAATCCTTTGCCCGACGGATTCCCTATTTCCTTCTTCCAAATTTTCTAGGAGATCATCAAGCAAGACCTCTTTAATGCACGGTGAATGAATTCCAATTGAGAAACTCCCTTCTGAAAGAATGGAATACTACTTTCATCGCTTTATCCCCCAAATCTCTTGGCTCTAAGTCTGTAGCCAACTTCCGACTGATTAGCCTCTGCAACACCTCTTATAAAATCATCACCAAGATGTTGGCTACTAGACTAAAACCTCTGATGAATGACCTCATCACTTCGCATCAGAATGGTTTCATTAGCGGTCAGTTTATTTAGGGTGGTATCATTACAGTGCATGAAGCCATCCACTCTTCCCAACAAGCAAAGTCAGCAAGAATGATCCTCAAATTAGATATGAAAAAGCATTTGTGAGTCGGTGGACTTTCCTTATTCATGTCTTTGAAAAGTTATGGTTTTGACAAAAATGGTATAACTAGATTTTTCTTGTATTGCTACCCCTTATTTTTCGATCCTCATAAATGACATCCCGACCGGCTTCTTCAAAAATAGCATAGGTATAAGGCAAGGGGAAACTCTGTCACCTTTCCTCTTTCTGTTAATGGTAGACACCCTCAACAGAGCCTTAGAGGCTTCCAAGAGTTAGACACTATATCTGGTATCAAAATTACCTCGAGCACCCCGCGCTACTCACGAGACAATTTGTGGATGACACCCTTCTCTTGAGTGTTGCTTCAGTGATTGAAGCTTGAGCCCTCAAAGAAATATTAGAAAATTATCAACTTGCCTCTCAACAATTGATTAACTTTACCAAAAGTAGTATATCTTTCTTAAACACCCTTCCTCAAACACAAAGGAGGATTGCTGATATCTTTGGTTGCAGAATTGTGGACTTACCTTCCTCCTATCTTGGCATTCCTCTCTTCAAGGGAAAGCAAACTAAAAGTCTGTGGAATCTGGTTATTGAGAGATACCAAAAATTGGCTTCTTGGAAAGGAGCTCTTCTAAGTCAAGTGGGAAAACTTCAATTGGTTAAAGCTACTTTACAAAGTTTGCCTATTTATTTCATGTCTCTTCTCAAAATGCCCTCCTCAGTGATATCTGCTATTGAGAGAATCCAAAAAAATTTCTCTGGTCGGGTGTGGAAGATAAGAAGTGGATCCACCTTGTCTCTTGGAATGAAGTTTGTAAGCCGACCAATCTGGGAGGTCTTGGGATTAGACAGATTGCTGATATGAATGTAGCCCTACTAGCTAAGATTGGCTGGGAGGTGGCTTATGGAAACTCCCATTGGGTGTAATTGTTGAGAGCCAAATATTTGTCTCAAGCGGGATATTTCCTTCTTTCCTCCCCTCCCCACGGCTCTGCCATTTGGAACTCGGTTATTAGCTCTCTTCCTCTTCTATGTGCTGGCACCAAGTGGAGGATGGGAAATGGCAGATTAATTGATTTTTGGTCGGATTGGTGGTTTGGGGAAAAACCTCTGTGCCTAAACCTCGTTTGGGATTCTATCAAAAGACCCCTCATTAATCACCATGGAAAGAAAGTTAGTGGTTATTGGAGAATGATGAATTCAATTCCCTCTTGGTATATTTCAGATTGGATGGGTATCAACGTGTATCAGAGTCAGTGTTTGAATCAGTTGAGAATTTCCCTCTCCTCACACTATATACCTTTCTCTTTACCTGTTGATGATTGTATTTGGCCCCTCTCCCCTTTCGTATCTTTTTCTGTTAAAGATGCCTATGATTCCAAGCCCAGGACCAGCTCTGGCCCTCCTCTCAGCAAAATTTGGCACAAAGAGACTATTCCTAAAATTGGATTTTTTTGGCTCTCATTCAAGAATGCTTTCCTCTCGGAGAAAACTTAAAAAGGAGAGGCTTCTCCCTCCCTACTCATTGTGTTCTTTGTTGTAAATCTTTGGAGTCCTCTTCCCATCTCCTTCTTCACTGTCCTTTTTCTCAAGATATCTAGAATTGGCTTCTGACGCATTTAGGAGTAATCCTGGTTTTTCCCGAATCCCTTCAAGATGCAATTAATCAATGGTGTTCCCCTTTCTCGCACCAGGCCCTCTCCTTGATTGGAAACTTATCCTCCCTCACGGCCTCTGGGGTATATGGAAGGAAAGAAACTAGAGAATCTTCAAAGATCAAAGCATGGACCCTTGTCAGGTTTCCAACCACATTGCTATACTCTTCCAAGATAATCTCAATCATTTCCTCTAGAAGAAATATCAGCAAAAATCTAGTTCTTTTGACAAGTAATTAGTGGTGTCGGTGGATTGCAATCCTTCCTGGGCTAATCCCTCAACCCTCGGATCGCTATAAATTTTGTTGGCTTCCCCCTGGATGGATTAAGCTAAACATGGATGGTGCTTCTAAAGGTAATCCCTGGGAAATGCAGGGGGTGTGATTCTCCACAATAATTTGGGTTCCCCTCAGTAGCCATATAGCGAGAAAATTTTAATGTTGGAACCAATCACCACGCTGAAGCCTTAGTGATTCTTAAAGGGTTGGAGCTTACTCTCCAAATTGGAAATGACCCTTTAATTATTGAAAGTGATTCACTCAATATTATAAATCTCCTAAATTCGGATAACCCAGTGCCAATGGACTATCAAGAACATTATTGTTGACATTCATCTTCTTCAAAGGAACTTCCAGCAGATCAAATTCCAGCATATTTACCATGAGGGAAATAGGGTGGCTGATTGCATGGCTAATATTGGTGTCCTCCTTGACACTCAACAAACTTGGTTAGGAAATTTTCCTAATGATCTTCTTCAAATTGCTCATAATGACTGCTCCTTTTCTAGCTAATTTCCTATGGTGGTTGTATACTACTCATGATGTCAGTAGGTTAAACAAAAATATCTCCACCCCTAACGAGGGTAGTGGACATGATTACCGCATTATGATGATGTGACATTCTAAGGATCCGGGCACGTGTGGTGAGAGTTATATCACTCAGTGGATCTTGTTTTGAGATGCACCTTTTCACATCACAATCATAACAGGTACAGGAGGGCAATTGATGTGGAAGACTCTCACAAATCACATGGGTTATTTAAATCCATTCGAGGCCCCCACCTCTGTTCATTTCCACGAGATCATCATCATGGGTGGGAAGCTCAAAATAATCGAACCTATTTCTTGCACTGATTTGCAGGAGGATAAAGAAGTCTGGAATATTTTAAAAGACAATGGAGTCACTACTTTCTTGGAAAAAATGTCTGGTTATTCAGCCATGGTTTCTTATGGGGTCTTGGCTACTGGTTGTGTGGTAGATTTCAAATTGGCAACACTTTCTTCACCATCTCTACCAATGCCATAGCCTCGGTGACTGGTCAGGGCAGTTTACTTCAAGAGGTCCTTACAAGTAGAGCTCTAGAACTTCATCAAAAAGGGTGAGAAGACAACCAATTATCTCTCAAGATATGTTTAGGAGTCCCTACATCCCCCTTGGGACAGAGTCACCGAAGTGATTATGAGATACTTTACTATCGACGGGCGATACAGGTTGGTTTTGGGCCTCACTTTTTCATCCTTTCCCACCTGCATTGGGGAAAGAGAATCAATCTCATTACCTTTCTTTACCAGTCTCTAGAACACTCTATCAATCTGGCTAGAGAGGGAGAAGGCCCCATTCTCCATCAGGGCCTACTTTACCTCCTCTTTAAATTTTCTGCTTCACCTGCGGAGCTTGCTCATTTTCCTTCCAAGTCTGGAAAATCCCGTCGTACCCCCACCTCGTCTCCCCTTCCTTCCCCCGCTTCCCATCCCACTTCCAGTTAGTAACGTCGCACTGTAATTTTTATCCAAATTTGATTCTAAGGTTTCCATTATGGGTTCTTCCTTCGCAGTTTCTACTGATATCACCATTAGTCCACCTCACTCTCCTGGCCATCCTTGCCTTGACCTACCTGGGTTGCAGAACCTCGATTCATGTTACCTCCCCAGTCTCAAGCTCGGAGATCCTTCTCTCAGATGCTCTGTTGGGGTTAGCTACACTATATCCAAAGTCCTCTGATTTTGGTCCGGTTGACATGGAAGAGGAGCTGACGCTGAGGGGAAGAATGTCCAGCAAGGTTCTGAGAATTTTAAAATGGAGGATAGTGAGATCATCCCCCATGATAGGCAGATGGAAGCTCCAACTAAAGTGGAAGATACCAGGGTCGGGAACAACTTGAGGGGAAATGAGGGAACTGCTACTGAAGATATTATCCAACCTGAAGATAGCCATGTGGATCTGGTGTCTTCCATCCTTGCTAAGCTCCAACATTCTTTCACTGTCCTGAAAGCTTGGGAAGCTTACACTGACAATACCAGGTTTGTTATAATCAAAGACTACTTTGAACTGATTGCCCTTGCTGATCTGTTGGCTGAAGAGTCTAGGTCCATACATGTAAAGAATACTATTAAAGAGCTGAAAAATCTCCTATGATCTTTTGTACTTTTCTTCTTTTTGTCTCGCTTTTTTCCGTTTTGTTCAGGTTGTTTGGATTTTTGGAATTTTCATGGGTTTCTCTTATGTAATTTTCATCACATAATTTAGCCTATTGGGTCTTTTGTACAAGGTTGTGGAACCTTCTAAAACCCTCAATTTACCCTTATTCCAAGAAAAATACATATAAAAATATTTGAAAACTTTACAATTTTTATAAAAGTAACAAGCTACGATAACATTCAACTTCCCATTTTAAACTCTATTCTTTTTCTATGATTGCATCTACCCATGATAAGTTTGTTTTTTTGTATTGAATGGGAAGATTCCCATTCTCATGTGATATAAATTTTTTTATATTGAATGGGCGATGCCCATTCTCATGTAACATAACTATTAGAAGAAGAAAATTTATCTTCAATTCATAATTTTTTAGAGTTATTAGAATGGGTAAGTGGAGTGAAAATTGTAACTTTGGTTTGGAATGGGTAGATGCAAATTTCCATATAGGAATCATAGAAACAAAATAATAGAGATAAGAGATATTAAAATGATCTACCCATTCCCATATAGGAATCATGGAAGAAGAAGAATATAGATTAGAGGTATTAAAATGAATGTAATTAATTTATAGTAGAAGGAAATATGGTCGTTTATGTTACTTTTACTCTGTCTAATTTGCATGTTTTGGAGTTTCAAAAATATTTGAAGAAAATTTTTATGCTACTTTGACTCTCTTCACCTTATTTTTTCATCCTTTCGCTTTAAAAGGGCAGATGCCCATTCTCACATATAACTAATAAAAAAATAGAGATAAATCTACTCATTCTCATGTATAACTAATAGAAATATCTTATATATCTAATTTAATACAAGAAGAATAGATATAATTTTAAGCTCAACATATTATATTTACATTCTTTTAACATGGGAAGGTTATTCTCATAAAAACAAACATATTTAAGTGTTTATAACTGTATCATATTGGCTGGACTATCCCTGGCCGAGCCAAGTGCTGCACTACATACCCTCTAGAGGGATCAAGCCTTATGTAGTTCTCATCATATTAAATACCGTAGTAATAGAAGTGAAGCATTTTGTTCTGAAGATGAAGTGAAGTGTCAAGATATTAATAGAAGTGATGCATTTCATCCTAAATATGTGATTCAAGAACATAATGGTCTTGCATTACCAAACATCAACATGAATCACATATTCAAAATTAAATGATAAATTTTGTTATGATTGTTGGTTGAATATTCCTTGTTGAAGAAATGATTAGGTGCTCATGTTTTCCTGCACCCCATCCTGAAACTTGCACAAAATAGGAAATCATTCACTTCATAGCTCAAGTTCTTGTTTATAATTATATCATTTTGGCTAGGGTAATAGATTCAGATATATTAGATGTTTAGAATGGAAAAATTATGCTCTACATACCCTCAAGAGGGATCAAGCCTTATGTAGTTCTCATCTTACAATATATATATATATATATATATATATATATATATATATATATATATATATATATATATATATATATATATATCCATTCACATTTGGGAAGCATAGAATAAGAATAGATATTTTGAATGGGCGTATGCCCATTCTCATATAAGAATTATAGAATAGAATTGGAAGATGTACCTTGTGATAGTTTCAACAAGATTTGAAGAAAATGTTTATGCTAATTTTACTCTCTCTACTTTATTTGTTCATCTTTTCAGCTTTAAAAGGGAAGATTCCCATTCACATACATAACTAATAGAATAATAATATAGACACGTTTGCTCATTCTCATGTATAACTAATAGAAATATCTTATATAATTGAAGAAGATTATAGATAACTTT
This sequence comes from Taxus wallichiana var. yunnanensis, assembly GCA_018340775.1. Lineage (NCBI taxonomy): Eukaryota > Viridiplantae > Streptophyta > Pinopsida > Cupressales > Taxaceae > Taxus > Taxus wallichiana. The sequence continues at coordinate 377,496,272 of CM031238.1, read as the reverse complement.
AAGTTCAACATATTATATTTACTTTATTTTAACATGGGAAGGAATGGGAAGCAGTTCATTGTGACAACCTTTATAGAATATGTGCACGTTTATAATGGGCACAAGCCCATTCTGATACAAACAAACATTATTTGTATTAAAGTAATTAGTATTATTATATTAAGATATCTAGACTATCCCTGGAAGCACAAGTGTTGTACTACATACCCGCAAGAGGGAGCAAGGATTATGTAGTTATATTAATTTTTGTATAATTGTATCATTTTGGCTTGACTAACCTTGGTGGAGCCAAGTACAAGAACTACTAAGTGCTGCACTACATACTCATGAGAGGGATCACGTCTTATGTAGTTCTATTTTTTTATGATTGTATCATTTTGGATGGAATAACCTTGGTGGATCCATGTAATGGCACCGTCAAGTGTTGTACTACATACCCTGGAGAGGGATCAAGTCTTATATAGTTATATTATTATTTATTATAATCATATCCTTTTGGTTAGAATGACCTTGGTGGAGCCAAGTACATGAACCACTAAGTGTTGTACTACATACCTATGAGAGGGATCAAGCCTTATGTAGTTCTATTATTATTTTTATAATTATATCATTTTGGCTGGACTAACCTTGGTGGAGCCAAAGTACAGGCACCACCAAGTTCTACACTACATACCCACAATAAGGATCAAGATTATGTAGTTCTATAAAAAAAATTTATAATCGAATCATTTTGGCTAGACTATCCTTAATGGAGGAAAGTGTTACATTTGCCAAGTGCTACACTACATACCCTCTAGAGGGATCAAGCCTTATGTAGATCTATTAATTTGTTTATAATTGCATCATTATAATATATTGTTTTCCATCATGACCTCTTCCCATCCTCATATTATGTATTTCTATTATTTTGTTTTAGAATGGGCAGATGCACATTCTCATCCCATTCACATTTATCATTTATTTACTAATTAAAGGTGACTATTTTAAAACATGTCTTTGACTGCTCGTTGGAGGGAATTATTTACCACCTTTTATTTATTAATTAAAGGGAAATTTGCATGTGGTTCATCCTTCGGAATTAAATACTACACTTACATTACATAGATTAAAAATAGAGATAACATGTAAAATTTTGTTAATGATTAAGTTTTTAGACAGAAATATTTGTGCCCATTCTCATATAATAATTACAATAGATGCATAATGGGAAGTTGTGAAGAGCCAAGTGTTGCACTATATACCCTTGAAAGGGATCAAGCCTTATGTATTTCTCGTTTCTCATCATCATCATCATCATCATCATTATATATATAACAAATATTGAATGAGCATATGATGATTCTCATATAAGAATTACAATAAATAGAATGGGAAGTTGTGCATTGTGACGGTAACATTTTTTGTTTTGTAATTATTAATAATTGTATTATAGTAGTTGGACTATCCTGGCACAACCAAGTGTTGCACTACATACACTCACAAGGGATCAAGCCTTATGTAGTTCTCATCTTACTATATATATATAAAAATCACGGTCGGTGAAGCTATCTCTTTCTTGTTCATCCTTTCCACTTTATTTTTCATCAAGTTTCGGCTTTTTTATTGTCCTTTCACTTTGGGATGCCTATATTTTGGTTATACCATTTCATCGAGAAGTAGAAGATTTGTAGAATATTTCAGAGAAATTATTTGTTCTTCTCTGCTATATTTTTATTTACCCTTTCCGCTTTGAGCTCCCTCTGTTTTGTAAGACTGTTTGGATTTCAAGCAAAATATTTTAAGAAAATTTCAGGCATGAATTATTCTAACTCTTATCTTTTGAATTATTATGAGATTTTTTGGTGTGTATTATTTTCCACATCATTAGGTGAGTCATCTCACTTAGGTGATATTGTAGGTCCATGTGTCATTTAGGGGTCATTATGAGATTCTCTTGCATCGCATCAGGTGTGTCGGTCAAGGCCATATGCGTCATTGGGAGATACACTTCTATTCTAGGAATGTAACTCCCCTCTCCACTCGAGTTATCATGATTGTAGCACCGGGGTTACTCGGAACCTCCTATATGTAAACCCCATTTGATCTATGAGATAGAGGATATTTTTATGGCTTAACCAGGTTCTACCCATGTTTCAAATATTTTCATGCACATTCAGTTGATGCTTGCTCCTCCCGAGATCTTTTCACGCTATCGTTTGCACGTCCGTTAATGTGCACACCATCCCTTGTGATCCTCGCTTATGGGTTTTAAACCCTCTTTCATGGTATCAAAGTGGATCTTGTGGATCCGTGCACTCCTCGGCATTTCGTGTGTTTTTCGGCTTCCGGTGTGATACCTAGTTCTCGTTGTGTGTGTCGTAATGGATATTCCGTTTGTGCACTTCTTGCATTGATTCAGGTGTTTATACCTCCGTTCGGGTTGTTCGTGGGTGTTTTTGGGGTGTTCATGGTTTTCTAGGTTTGCATGTGCATTTGGAGGCATTTTCCAAGGTTATTGGTGCTAGCTTGTTTGATTACCTGTGTAGACTCTATCTCGGCCCTATATGTTCGTATTCTCCTATGCCTCGAACCGGGTCTTGTCTCTACCGTGCTCACCATTCTTCACTATGCAACATTGAGTCTCTGCTCAACTTGGACCTGTTTTACCTCTCGGCCTTCCTTTTTTGGCACGTTGGTGTGTTGCTTGTTCATGGGTGGGGATTCCAACATGTTTACAGTGAAGCTCTACGGCATAAACCAACATGTTGACCTGTATTGTTTTGGAAGCTCGGGTTCTTATTTTATTAAATGCTCGCTGCCTTGGTCTTCAAAATTCGTGGTTCTCCTCTGCGTGAAGGTGTTTTCCCTGACTCAATGAGCTCAGGTCTACAAATGTGAGGTAATTTTCATTTTCTTTGGATCCGCATGAAGGTGTTTGGATTAATTTCCATGAGTGGTTGTTTCTCAGAATCTTTAGCTCGGTGGTTACTTAGTTCTCTTCATTGTGAACTTGAGCATTTACTTGCTTGTGTTTTTCAGGCTCCTCTAGTTTTCTCGGCTCTACAAAACCACTCCAGCTTCTTCCATGCATCTTCTGGGCTCCAACTCCCATGTTCGACCCTCACACCACCGCCAAACCTCACTACCTTGCCGTGCTCTCCTCCATTGGAGATTCCTACTCATCCTTCTGTTGGAGACTTTTTGTTGAATCCTGTAGTCTCAGCCATTACCCGCATTTGATTTTTGATTGGTGCTACATGTTACACTCAACCCGGCATGCACTCTTGCAAATGGTAATAGGCTCAACACTTCGTTATACTGCAATGCAGTTTGGTCAACAACCACACCATCTAGCTTGACACCTCAACTCAGGCCCACTCCCTTTTAGAATTGTTTGTAAGTTAAAACAATCCCTATTTTAATGTTTTGAGGCAAAAACATTCCTTTATGGCATTGTAATAATTTCGGCTTCTAATTTTGCTTGTATCATGCCCTTCCTACATGTGTCAAAGACAGAGGGCGAGGTTTGGGGTTGGTAGGAGGCTAATCCCCCCTCACAAGAAAAACAAACCCTACCTAAAATTTTATGCCATTTCCAATGAGTACCCACACGACACCCTTTGCACCCATTTCAGAATTTTGAAATGCATTTGCAGCATTTATTGGCATTTTCCATTACTTACGGGAATCATATTTTTGCTATAACTTTTGACTCACTACTCATTTTTGAGTGCTTCTTTAGTCAAAGTTGCATGATTTTTCACACATTACGTGATGAAATTATCATTTTGTAAATGCACTACTTTATAAATTTCCACATTCTGGGGGGGTTCACTAGTACTCTTGGGTTTTCACACGCAGATGCATTATCGGCTAAGTCCGACTTCTTACTTTTGTGCACCTTACACTTTTGATTCCGCATCATGGAGAGTGCTCTTTTCATACTTGAGCATCGTATGATCACCTTATAGCCTCCACCACTTCTCACGGGAGAGGGAACTATTCAGCTTGGCATGCTTCCATGGAATGTTACTTCGCCCATGAGGGTCTTTTACCCTTCTTTCTTGGGCGAGTTGCTGCAATCATCATCATCTGGAGGACTTCCTTGACACTTGAGACCACATCTTTGGTCACATGATGATGCATGTCTCTTGTTCTCTCTGGTTTCACGTGGCAAACACAGATCCACCTCACCGTGTCTGGAGCATTCTTCAGTCCCTCTATGGATACCCTTCACATACTGCTACCATTGTTGCTACTGTTGATTCAGTTGTCTCCTTTTTTTCATGTGATGACAGTTCCATTGACACAGGCTCATTTGGTTCTACTTTTGATGATGAGGATTGTGCACCCAATTCTGATGTCGAGAGTACTACAGAGGACTCTTCTCCTCTTTCTCTCACTATTTTAGAGAGTGTTGACACATCCCACATCTCATCAGATATCAATCAGTCTCCTATATAGTGTCATACATTCATCACACCTACCTCTTTTCCACCTTCATTGTATGAGGCCCACTTCACTACTCTACCTTCATTGGATGACTCATACCTATCTGACATCACTCTTCTGTTTGTTGAGCCCCCTCATTGGGACAAGTATCTACCTAACCTTAGTCGTCTTTTCACAGAGTCTACTTGTGATGCACTATAGGTCCCTCATCCATCTACAGGTGTTTCAGAGGAGTTCATCATCTCTGTTGTTGGGAGTGCCCCTTCCGAGAATCATGTCACTTCCACATTTCCAAAGACCTTCATTGATCCACCCTTAGCTATGGATCCCTTTTTTGTTGTGGAGGATGTTTTGTTCCCTTCACATCACTTAGACATCCTTTCTGTGGGTGTTCCTCTTCACTCTGATAGTTCTATGCACGTGGCATTACCTTTGGTTCCTTGGCACTCACTCGCTAGACCTATGTCACACTTCCATGCACCAGATTCAGAGTTCTTCGTGTTTGCTTTGCCTTCAGTTTCCTTTGTGGAGTGGGAAAACTTCAAAGCATGTCATTTATGTCCTTCCTAAGGACAAAAACATAGTTCGGTGTGGGTGGCTCTTCTTCAGTCCAGAGGTAGAGGATCTCATCATTGACATTCTTCTAGGAGACCTCCTACAGTTGCAAAGTTCAGATCCATCCATGACATCTTATGCATTCCTCTTGTCTCCCTCTTCTTCTCTCTTCTTCTTTTTGAGAGATTTCCTCTTTGTACATGGGTACCTTTACAAGATCGTCTGTGGTCGGGACCCATCTTTGGCATCCTTCTTAGATTAGAGAGTGTGTTTTTCTCTTGTGGTGGATGTTTTTTCCACTGGGTTTTCCTTCACTGCTTGGTATCTTTTTCTTGTACATGGGTACCTCATCAGGCTTTGTGTCAGGACCCATTTCTCATTTCTGACTTGCTACCTCATCCTAAGTTACGATGAAGGGGGTGTTGGTGTGTATTATTTTCCACATCATTAGGTGAGTCATCTCACTTAGGTGAGATTGTAGGTCCATGTGTCATTTAGGGGTCATTATGAGATTATCTTACATGTCAGTTTATCATATGCATCATTGGGAGTTACACTTCTATTCTAGGAATGTAACTCCCCTCTCCACTCGAGTTGTCATGATTGCGCAGACCGGGGTTACTCAAAGCACCTCCTATATGTACACCCCATTTAATATTTGAGATAGAGGAGAGTTTTATGGCTTAACCAAGTTCTACCCATGTTTCAAATCTTTACATGCACATTCATTTGATGCTTGCTCCTCTCGAGATCTCTTCACACTGTCGTTCACATGTCCGTTGATGTGCACGTCATCCCTCGTGATCCTTGCTTGCGGGTTTTAAACCCTCTTTCATGATTAACCTTACAATTTCTAATATTTCTACCATCGTCAAAAACAGTAACCATCATCATTCTCTCTACCATACCATGGAAGAATTAATTACCATTAATTTCACCAATTTTCCTCCAACGGGTGCTCAAAGATGAGTTTGTAACACAAGAACCTTCATTTAATAAAAGGTGGTAAAAAATTTATTTGTAAATTAATGGTCTCGTTATGCCAAATCAATAGTACAATAACATTAATTAATAATATTATAATATTAATTAATAAGTTAATAAAGTAATTTTAATACATTATTAAATTAAAAATAACATTAATTAATAATATTATAATTAATTAGTATTAGTGCTAATTTAAATAATTAATCAATAATATTATAATTAATTTCAAAAAAATATCCTATCAATTAATATTAACTACAAGAATTAATATTACTAATAAACTTCAATTATTATATTAAAAATGACATCTAATTATATTATCAAATGAATAAAAAATAATTTTACAATAATTAAATAATATTATAAAAATATAATTAAACTTTATAAACGTAATTAACAACTTAATCACCATTATTTTTAATGCTTAATTAATTATTGTGCATTTTTAAAATAATTATAAAAAATATAGTAAAACTTTATAAAACTAATTAACCACATAAACTCCATTAATATTTATAATGCTTCATTACTTATAATGCTTCATTAATTATAATGCTTAGAATGGGCCGATAAAAATATTTAAACTTTAATCATCAAAAAATTAGAAATCAAAGAATATGTATTTAACATATCATATTAGGACTAATCAAAATTAATTAATAAACAACATTATTAATAATACTAATAATTAAATAAAAATAATAATATTGTATCATTTAATAATACCTATAAATTTCAATTAAAATTTTACATTACGAAAAATAAAATTGTTGTTACAATACACATGGACATAATGGGCATATGTCCATTCGCATACAAACAAACATGTTTTCTCTTATATTAAAATGACATATGCCCATTCTCATATAAGAATCATAGAATAAAAATACAGAGACATAATTAGCATATGTTCATTCTCATACAAACAAACATTTTTATCTTGTATTGAATGGGCATATGTTCATTCTCATATAAGAATCATAGAAGAGAAATAGAGGTAATATATAATTTTTTTTAGAATGGACAGTTGCCCATTCCCACATCCTTTATAGTGATATAAAAATGATTAAGTTCATTATTGCTTCAATGAGGTAGAATGGTTAGAATAGGCATATGCCCATTCTCATACAAACAAAGAGTTTTATGATTGTGATGAGAATGGGCATATGTCATTTCTCATATAAACAAATATTTTTATCATTGTAATGAGAATGGATGTATGCCCATTCTCATAAAATCAATATAGAAAGAAAGAAAAATTCTCCTCCGTGAAACATAAAAATGAATGACAATTACATCCTTTTATGAAAATGTTTAAAAAATGGACAGATACCCATTCTCATAGTTAGGAATATGGAAAGTATGAGGAATTCTGCAAAAGTAATATATGCTATGTTAAAAGGATGAAGATATTTGGATGAAGCATTTAGAAATCAAGTTTCTAATTAACTTCTATTTAACCATTATTTATTTATTTATCATCGTTTAAATTCAACCTCATCTATTTAATCAATATTTGGAAGAAGCGGTTAACAAATGGAAATGTAACCACTATTTATTTCTCATCATTTAAATTTAATTGAGTCAAGTTCAATCATAGATTAGAAATCATGTTAGAAATATTTCCAAATTATATACATAATTTTGAAGTATTTCTAAACCTTACTGAATTTTAGAAGTTTGTAGCTCATGTGCTATGTGTATTCAATATACTTATGGTTATACATACATGGTGATTTTTTATTTATTTTATGCAATGATTTAAGATATTTTCTATCATCTCACAAACTTTGTATTTTATGTTGTTACAGAATCGAAGTCTTTTGAATTTGTAGAGGATGATCATGTGGAATTTTTTTCTAAGGGAACCAAAGTTTCAAGGGAAGATTATATCCAAGTAGGAAGACACTACATTGAAAATATGTGGGAAGAGGATTTGTGGTTGTCAGTGTTAACATAGTATTAAATGGAAGATTAAAATTTCCTTTCTCGGTTGATGAATTTGAAACCTAGGAGGATGTCAAGAATAAAGGATACTATATTGCTTGGGAATGAATTGTCAAAGCATGCAGATTCATCCATTCCCCCCAATTTGGGAAGTGAAAAAAATTGTAGTGGTTCATAGGATTACAATGCAGAGAGTGAAAATATTGTAGTGATGATAGTGAAAGCACCATCAATACAAGTCCTAAAGATAGAAAAGATTTTGTCACAGACAATGTCATTCTCAAACACAAATCTTGTAGCAGAGACGATGACATAGCCATGGGTTATATAACTCATGTGCTAGAAGTTCATGAAATTGATGGAGAGAGGTTGGGTCCTTTGAATTTTGGTGTATGCATAGAGAATGTGGTAAATATGTGTTCAGAATTCTCAAACTCACTAGAACCTAATAAATCAATTGTTTGGCCAATAAAACATTTTATTTTCAATAAAAAAGTTCCCTTATGATTAAGAAAGGGAGTGCTCAACTGGTTAGTTTGCACCTTGTACATAGTGATCAACTAGATATTTATGTTGGGCCTATTTATGGAAGATCTAACCAATAATTCAATCCATTGAAGGATGTGTTCAAGGAAAAATGCTACTTATATGACCAGGAATTGATAATGAAAAAATATAGATGGGGAGAGCATATGGGGATATTTTCCTTCAATGGGAAGGCAATGATGCAAATAAAAAAAGATGAGAGTTCAATATCGGAAACCACGTAGGGAGAGGAGAAGGTACAACATTGTATCGGGATTGTTAAAGCTAAATAAAACATGGACCATCTTAGATGAACCTAAAGCTAGATATCGATGTGGATAGTATCATCTAGGCATGGACACCAAACAAAAAAAGGAAAAGTGGATACATAAAGATACCCGATAAAGGACATGTGGCCATTAAATCATACCTTGAACTACTTGAACAGGATAAGGAATGTTGACTTAGAGAAACTATTAAAGTTTATAAATTTATATGTGAAATCATTTTGGCCCAGGATGTGGGTTTTTAAAAAAAAAATATTCCAAACATTGGTCCTATAAAACTTTACATTTTTACTATTATTTGATAATTAAATGAAAGTGAGTATTATATTACTTTGGAATATTTTTCCATAATATAATTCTATAAAACATTGTATTGCTTATGGAACTATTGAATCTTATTAATGTATTATTAATAATATGATCTCCACCATGTAATTAATTTAATTTGGAAAAAAAAATTAATTATGCTCTATTTTTTATAAAATGCAAACCTTTATGAAGTCTAGATACTAAATTATATGCTTAGAATCCCCTATTTCTTGAATGCAAAACTATGTTATTTAGAGTGACAAGATATATTATTTAATGATCTCAATAAGAGTGTCTGACAATGCTCAATGACTTAACCTACTATCTTCCAAGATATAAGTTTTCAAAAGAGGACAAAATCTCTCATATAAGAATTATAGAAGAAAAATAAATATAAATTTGATACAAATAAAAAGAATTAGAAACATGTGTGTACCATGAGTGTGATGAGAATGGGCATATGTCCATTCTCATAGACTCAATATTTTCTTCTTATTTTGTAAAACATGTACCCATATCACATTGGTTTAATTTTCAAAAGGGATAAAAATGCCTCATATATGAATCATAGAAAAGAATTAAGACAAAGTAGATACACAAAAATAATTAGGAACATAGTTGTATTATAAGTGTGTTGAGAATGAGCATAGTCCCATTCTCATAAAATCAATATAGAATTAGGAACATAATTATATGGCATAGTGTAAATATTGGAATCTGATATTACACTAATTAAATTTCAATAATAAACATATTGGAATCCGATATCACACTAAAGAAAAACTAATAATGGTAATGGGTAAGTGCACCAAGTTGGTGGGCCAAAAGGGGATCTTAAGTGGACGCATTTTTCTGAAGAAAAAAAAAACTTCAACTTGTATGAGTTTTTGAAATAGTTACACTCAAAATTGGAAGATGTTGTAGGAATATGAATCCTAGAATTTTGAGTCTAGTTTCTAAGCTACTAAATTTTATTGAAAACAGATAAGTTTAAGTGGATCAAACAACTAAAATACCAACAGATGCTCCTGTTTTTGTTAAAAAAATATAATAGAGTGACTTTCGTGCCCCCCACCATTTTTTGAGCACCATTTAGTATTTTTCAAAAACCCTTTGGTAGAAAGATAGCTAGAAGCATCTAGTTTGGGCTCATTTTTTTAAAAAATTTAGATTTTTTTATTTATGATTTTTCTAGTACATAAATTTTATGTTTTCATAAATAACAGAGCTCTAATCGTGCCCCCTAACTACCTCAAAAATATCGAAAATTAGTTTTTTTAAATATGTATAGAATTATGCCTAGTTTGGACTAGTATAATTTTTTTAAATTTTGATCACCCAAAAAAAAAAGATACACAATGAAAGATAGACATATTTACACTTCAAAAAATAGCTATAAAAATGCATGGTTAGAAAACAAATAATATGGAAACCTTATATTACTTAGAAAATTTGAAAATTTATATTTTTGAAAGAAGAAACTCGTTATACATCGTGGTATAATTTTTTGAAAATGGAGCGATTGTTTTATTTTGATTTATCATAGAGGAAGTGAAATTTTTACATTTTCTTGCAAAAACACGTTGTTTCTTATGTTTTCAGACAGTCCATGCCTTAGGCTTGGGGATCCAAATGGATCCCAAGCCTTAAGGCATGGCTTGAAAAAGAGAAAACACAAAACATGTACGCGTTACATCACGAGTACGCATTACATAATGAGTACATGTTTTTCTTTGTTTTATATATATGGCCCCCAACGTCCCTTTTATCTCTTTCACGGGATTTGCAAACATTTTTTTTGTCTGTAATTTTCTCTACATTCTTGCACGATTTTTTAGTAGTTCATTTTGTCCCCTACCCCACTAGTTGATTTTTTCTAATCATGGGTGATAAACGTTGAGCTAAGGACAAGAGGAAAGTCAAGAACAAGACACTAGAGCAATTGGAAGAGAAGAGAATAAAGAAATTGAAGAGAATGCAAAAACTTGAGCAGGGCAAGGTACATCCATTATATCAAATGTAGCTAATGTATTAGAAAATGGGGATGAAATACATAATGAAAATGTAGATAATAATGATTTTGCAATGAATAATGATATTGAATTGAGTATTAATGTTGGTATGGATGAAGAAATTGATATGAATCTAATTGTTGAACCCTTACTTGAGAATCCAAATGTTAACCCGAAATTTGTATGAAAACACTGAATGAAGAAAGTAACCTTGTAAACGAATCTTCACCTCTAAGAACACCTCCTTCCATTTTGTGAAGAAAAAAAATTCACTTAATTGAAATTAATCCAAGACCTCCACATCGGGTCCCTCTACAAAATCCTATCGTGGTTTTATCCATCTCCATTCGGTTCTCTCATTGTCCTATTATTTGCAAACACATGAAATAGTGCATGAGACCTATCTCAAGAGTCGAGGTTAAGGGTCACAAACGTTGTAGTTTTAAAACGGAAGCTCATGGGACCAAACCAACTACACCAACACATCAGGGTGGCCTAAGTGAACACTAGTGGAGGATTAATAAATTTCGGTTCCCTACGAAAAAAAAGAAGTGCTTTCTGTGCATTACCTCATCCGGCGTAGTCACTTAAGAGCCTCGAGGCCCAAACATGCTATATCTTCTATGGGTGATTTCTGGAATCCGTGGCACCTAGATATGTCTCTTCAAATCTGATACCTCCATGTTGGGGCCATCTATGAAATCCTCTCACAAAATTTTCTCCATCTCCATCTGGTTCTCAAATTAATATGCTATTGTTTACAAACGAGTGAAATAGTGTAGTCTCGAGTCAATGTAGGGCTGCCAAAGGTTGTAGTTTGTAAACGGAAGCTCATGGGACTGAAAAAACTACACAAACATGTTGGGGTGGCCTAGTCAACACTAGTGGAGACTTCATTTTGTTCCCTACACTCCCCGTGCTTTTGGGCTAGCTACCTCGACCCGGGCGTAGTCCTTTAAGATCCCCTAGGGCCCAAACATGCATATCTTCGACGAGTGATTTCTCGGACTCCGTGGCACCTAGAGATGTCTCACAAATACGAGACTAGAACGCTAGTGAAGGATTTGTTTTGGTTCCCTACGCTTCTTGTGCTTTCGGGCTACCTCATTCGGGCATAGTCCCTTAAGATCCCTGAATGACTAGATTGGCTTAAGAATGAATTTGATAGGGGTATATCTAAGAACACATGGGAGTTATCAATCACCTAGTAAATCTTTCTTGTTTAGTTCGGATGGGAGTCATTGGCCTATGGCTTAGTGACATTTCATTCATTGATAATTTATGCTATGATAAACCCATAGATGCTTTCAAAAGTGACTTAAAAAGGATAGGGGTAGTCATCAAGCCTAGTGCAGGTGTGATGTGATTTCTAAATAACTTGAAATGCCTCTGATTTAAAGTTAATAACAAGAATTAGACATGATTAGACAATAAAGAATCATTGAGTGTCCGAATCGAATGTCATTACATCTGGGACATTCTCAAGCATTGGAGTAATGCATATGGAGAGATATTCTCAAAATATCAACAGATGAAAGGCATCAAATTGTGACGACTCTCGTTGTTTTAACAAGGAGAAGACCACAAAGCATAGAAGAATGTAGTAAGTGCATGATAAGATAGGAACCAAGACAAAGAGACCATGAGCAAGAAGAAGTGCATGTAAGGTAAATACACATATACACATTGATAAATTGAATGAATAACTACTCATATTAGGTAAATCTTTATATACATAAATTATATAAATATTTATTTCCAAAGTTTGATGCATATTATACATTGAAAATGCTAGTACATGTACATCACTAATAAATGAAAAAATAATCCATAATGTCTTAAATATTATCAAGTGCACATCATATTAGTTTCATTGAAAATAATCTCATAAATGTAAGGTCTCATACAAAATTATCAAGTTCCAAATAGTATTTTAATGTGCATAATAAATACAAAAATGCCCAAACAGATCATATACCATCAAGTTCAAATGTCATATAGGTATACATACAATTCCATACATATAGGCATACAAAAAGAATGTCATATAATACATATATTTCCTACTCATCAAAATTTATCCCTCTCTTGGCCTTTCTCGAAGAAGGCCCTCCTTAGATGAAGATGGAGATCCATGAGACGACTTTGAATCATCCGAGCCCATGCTTCGAGTCCTCTTCCGTTGAATAATTGCACCGTAGATGAGCCTATAAATGCAAACAATATTTTTTGTCAAAACTTAATTTATATATGTTTTCAACATGTATTTAAGACCATGCTAGAATGAAATTATTTACATAAATACACAAACTTACCGCAAGTTGTCGATCACACCAAATTTTCATCTCACTCGGATGATTCATCGGGAGCTTCGTAGTACAAACGAGGTACAAAGACGATGAGATGGAGGAGTTCGTGCCCTCGAAGTCAAAATGGAGGGGTTGAAATTCCCTACATACACATAATATCGAAAATATAATATCAGAATTAGCGAAAATAGAACTAAGTACATGTATGTACATAATGAAAATATTTTAACTAATTTTATCAATATAGAACTATTGTTTTTACCCCGCCATGCTTGTGAATCAAATGAACAGTGGCTCTGCTGTCATCATCATGTAACTCTGCATATACACAATGAAGGACATTATTAACATAATTTAATAATTCTACAATGAAATACATTACTAACATGTAATTTAACATAATATGAATTATATGAGAAATTTTAAAAATTATGTGTTGTTTGAATACCTCAGTGAGTTGCTTCATAGATGAAATCACAACGGCAACACCTTTATCTACTTGTCGCAGAGATGGTGGGGTGTTTAGTGAAGTCAAAATCTTTATCAAACATGTATATCACGCAAGTTAGATGGACATACAAGAACATACATATATTTGAATTCAAAATAATATATATACATACATATATATGTATATATATATACACATGCATATATATATACACACATGTATGTGAAAATTTTACATAATTAATATTCTAAATTACCTCTGTGAATGTATGTGTATGTATGGTGCTCGCCGCCTATGGTCGTATGAAGATGCGTGTCCCGTGCGCTGTAATATCAATGCATATACATGTACAAATACAATTATTTCAAAAATTTAACATATATAAGTAAATAAAGTACTCTAAACTTTGTAACACACATAACAAAACATAAAAAATTACCTGCAAAGGTGACACCAATGAATGTAATCCAAATGTCTCACTCAAAAGGACATCTGACATAGTGACATTATCATGTTCACCCCTAGCACTAGGTGCACCAAAATCAGTACGCATGAAAGTATCATCCTCCTCGGGCCCCAAACATATGCTACCACATGACGAGAAAAGATGTGGCCTCATGCTAGTACTCCCTGAGGGAATACTCTATGTACCTCCACGAGCATCTGGCTCAGAAATCTCCCTCGTATGTCGAACAAGGGTCACAGATAGCCCCTGAAGCGCGTGGAGTGTATCAATCTCTACTATCTCCTTCACTGCTTGAGGGAAAATCTCAGGGTGAGGGGATTCTATGTGGGGAGTCTACCCTACTAAATAGGTAAACATTATGCACTGGTCGATCTGTGTAGATCATTTTCCTCAGCCCCTAGAAATCTCGGAAATCAAAAAAATTGGGATCTTGTTGAGGATATACTCGCAATAGAGTTTCCTCATAAAATATAGTGGCACCTTGTTGTTATTACAAGGTGGAAAATGAAACAACATCCACCATCGGTCCCAAAAATTATTTTTAATCAAATTATTATTGCACCAATGGATGGGAAATCATTTACATGACAACGGAATAGGAAAATTAGTGCGGGGGTCCGTGAATAAGGCACATATGAGGTCTTTTGAAATTTCTTTTTTCTTTACATCCACATATGAAAATTTTTGGAATAATAAACCCTACAACCCTCTCTATAAGTTGTCCAATGATCAATTTTCCCCATTTCCATGTCAATTTGAACAAGTAAGGCCTTCTATGTGTTTACAAGAGAGGTGCGGTGGGAGTTTGTAGATTGTGAATCCATCATTGTTTTGATTAAATCCTCAATTTCAATTTTGTTTTGAACTGTGTGGGCTGCTAAATCTTCTTGACTACTTGAGGGATGTTGAGAAATTATGGGAGTGTCGTGAGGGATGATAGGAATAATAGGGTTTGGTTATGGTTGATTCCCTTGACCTCTAACTATAACAATAAAAAATATGTATTCAATTCAAATTTTAATCTATAATTATCATATTTCAATGCAATTTTGAGAAAATAATTGTGCTTACCTCTTCTCTGTGGCACCATCATCAATTTAATCTTCTCGGCGATCCAGAAATGATCCTTTGATCTTGAGATCCAGTTGAATGAAAAAATGCAAGGGTATGGTTAAGCTCGAAAATCGCGTTTGAGGGAGATAAAATGATGGAGGCCGGGCCTCTTTTTTGTTTATAATATGCATAACAAGTACACGTTATGTAACGTGTACATGTTATGTAATGCATACACATTATGTAACGCGTATGCATTATAATGCATATGCATTATGCTTCAGTAAATCCCAACCCGACAATTGAAAACACAATTATGTTATAATAGAACACATACGCGCGTTTTGCTTTTTTCTTGATTTTTGTCTACTTTTGGCCTCCCAACTTCATGCACTCACCCCAATTTAGGAATCCAATTTCAACAATTATAAAACCAAAAATAATAATACTATAAATCTATATTCTTAGTAAAATGTCCATATTTAATGAAATTATGGTTAAGGGATAAAACACGTCAACCCTAAAAACAATAAGCAAGTAAGTCTCTTGATCGGATGAAGTGGTTAAGACCCCGGTAGGGGTAGTTAAATAAATTTCCTACAAGTTGGAAAGAGATGAGAAGGGGTTATCTTTGATCCCTTAGGTTCAAAATCAAAATATATTTAGAGGATATCGTAGAGTAGATGATAATGGAAATAGATCTATGGGTCAAAAGGATAGACAACATCCACTCAGAGATAATAAGGTAATTCTTAATCCATTAGGTGTAAGAATTATAGCCTTTGAAGAAGAACACATCATTGATTTGTGTCATAAATTCTTATTGCCTTATGTTCCTCATGAACAATTAGCCTTGGATGAAGATGCTACTAGATAAGAATTTGATGATGCATGTGTGTTTGATCATCAAGTAAACTTTTATTGATCTTCTATGCTATAACTATCAATGATTTTTGGGAAAGTGTAAACAACGTATGTTATCTTCCCCTTGAATTTTATGTTGAAGTTGATATGGCTCAATCCTTTGAATTTCCCAATCACGATTTTGAGCACCTAATATCTCTAATGATAAAAATGTGATGGATAAGTCCTTCCAAGGAGGATAGGGAATTGTTTATCACCGTAGTTATTTCCTAGAGAAGGAGTATAATCTAAGAAGTAGGCAATCAAGACCCCTTTCCAAGCCTCAAAGATTAAGATGAAAATATTGACTAATTTTCCTAAAAGTGACCCCAAGAAGAATCTACCATGAAAAACCCTTGTTGTTGAGAGATGCAGCCTAAAATCTACTATATAGAATCTAGAAAACCCAAGCACGCCGACACATCACCCAGCCTGAGTTGAGCGCTCACCCAAAGCATGCAAAGGTACCAAGCCCCTCTTTATAGTTTCTTGTGTGGGATGTTAGTGTAATGAAGATAAATCACATATTCAGATCCATAAATAAACATAAACATTCCATAATGCCTAACAAGATCTAAATCTTTAGAGAATCATGAATTAAATGATAACTATAATAAGATTAACCATACAATAACCAATTACAATCGCGTAGAAAATCAAGTTATCCATCCAATATACTCCATTATATTAAACACTGTAATACATAGAATCTTCTTGCATTACAAATCATCATCGTATTCATGTGTGTATATTATCCACCATCATAACTCTACAATAATTCACTCACACTAAAATATATAGTTCAATACATATTTATAGGGGTGGGGACTTTCCCTTCACCACCTATGCACTTCCCAAAATAGGTCACATGTTGATAATAGCCATGCACCTTTATAATAACATGCACACATGTAAGTGTGCTAATAATAGACATCCTAAAATTAATTGGAAGAAGTAATCCTATTATTATCTTTAACTCATGCATGACACTTGTTCCTAAAATAGCATTTGTGTGTCACACAATTCTCCATCCCAATGTGTGCTCTGCACGTTATCTTCCAAAAATAGCCCGCATCCATGAAAATGGCTAAGTCTCAAATCAGCTTGTCCTGGCATGCATTTCCTTTCCTATCCTTCCATGCCTTCAAGTGTGCCTTATTCCCACGCGAGCATCCTATGTGTGGCTTCTCTTTATCACAATATTATGTCTGCTCAACATTACCCCACACTAAAGTACATTTTCGTCCCAAAAATGGGGATTCTTTCGATGTTCCAAAATAAAGAATAAGAATGGAAAGAATGTAAAGAATCACTGTACAAAAGAATAGACCTTTACTCTGCAGCACCTTCTTCTTCAACCGGGAGGATTAACTCTGGATATTCTATTTTAATCTCATCCTCTAATGTCTTCCAGTCATCCAACATGGTCCTTATCTTCTCTGGAATGTCTGTGATAATGGCTTCTAATTCATCCTGGTAATCTTTTCCTTTTCATTCTACAGTACTTGGACAACATTGGCCATAACAGTCATCATTCCCTCCAGAAGATCCATCTTCTACACTATGAGCTTCCCAATCTCATCTATTCTCTCCTTATGTGGGTCTTGGGTTGCTATAAGGGCTTCATGCTTTTGTTTCACTAGTGCCAATATTTTTGCACGTCCCAATGTCTCATCTTTCATGGCCTTCAGAATGTCATTATCTTCAACCAGAGTTTTGATCCTTATCACTGCTTCTAGTGCTGCACAAATATTCAGAGCTTGGTCGGCTTTCTTCAGTTCATCCTTTAGAGTTTGGAGCAACACCTCATAATTTAAAATTTTCATAACCATAGAATCCCTTTCTCTTTCTACTTATTGTTCATGGTCCTTTCGTGCTTTGGCATTCGAATTGGCCTATCTTCTAACGCCAAATAAACCAATGTGTGCACATAATGCATAGCCAAAGGAAACGTTTTAGGTACCTTAGACTTAAGATGAGGTCTTTCTTTCATAATGTAATCTCTAATTTCTTCTGCCATGTTAATGAAGGCCTCATTCTTTTTCTGTTCTAAGTCCTTTTCTCCTTTCGACACATTATTTCTACATTTTTTTCCTTGTTATCTTAAAGTAGCGCTCTAATGGTGGAAACCTTACCAATGTTCCTCTGTGCCACCTCTACAAATACCTTAACCAAGGCATTTCTCACCTTCTCATTAGACATTAGAGTAGGCTTTACCATCATATGTATACTTTAGGTTGCCTTCTTCACCATCCTTTATACTCAAGATTCCTCACACACATTGAAATATAGCTCACCCATATGTTTCTTCATGGACCGGGATAATTGTTTCCTTATGCACGTGGTGGCCATGTCTAGATCCATCAGCTCCCATCCATACAATTCCTTAAGGCCCATTGTGCTCTGAAACTAGGTGTGGATAATTTTTCTTGTGTCCTCAATATAGCCCATACTTGGCACAACATATTATTCATTTTTTCTCTTTGTTCTTGGCCCCTTAGGAACCTGAGTGCCAAGGTTTGGAGTTGGCCCTTCTTTTCCTGAGTAGTAACATGCACGCTGGGTTACTCTTGCATCATCTCTTCTACTTCCTTCACCCCTTCCTCTTCATATTTCATTTCTTCATCTATGGGTTCCTCCACATCTTTTGGTTGTACTGGGGTTATAGGCATTCTCTTGTTAGAATCCTCCACCTCCTCATTCAGCTTTAGCTTTCTCCTTCTCTTCTCCTCAGGTGCTTCTTTCTGAGGGAGAGTCTAGGTGATCTTATTATAGGTTGTGATGTTCCCACGCCTTGGGTCTTAGTTCTTCTGAATACCCTCTTAAATCGGTACTCTTCAGGGACCGCATCCACATCCAATTCCTCTTCTCCTTCTTGCACCTATGGTGGAGTATCTATGCACTCACTCTCCACTTTATTTGTGGGTTACCTCCAGTCCCCTATGATCCAAGCCTACACTATCTTTGTGTTCCTTTTCTTCCTCATCTATCTCGTATAGTCACAAAAATCTTTGGAGCGGCACATTCTCCATTGTTTTTTTCCTTGGCGGAGACACTGGGAGCATGAACTCATTCTCCACATACTTATTATTCTCCATCCTATGCTTGAGCTGAAGATATATAAGTGTGGCTCCATTGTCCCTAATAGTCAAAATTACTGGTTTCATATTTATGACATCTGAAATGATCCTCTCAATGTAGGCAAACCAGCCTAGATATACATATGTTTTTCTGAGGGTATGGTAGTCATAATCTACCTTATCTACATTGAAGTTCAGATGGTGCACATTAGTAAACATATGAATTGAGGCTTGGAAGTAGTGTGTTGTGAAGGCATAAGTCAGTTTGCATTATGGACTCCATGTCCTATCCTTAATGGAAAATCATGTGATGCGAAATGTTGATACACTACAAATTGTATCTTGCCTTGCCTACTACCAAAGGTAGTTCCTTTGGAATGTGCCATTCCTCCTCAAATGTCATGTGAAGTTGGTCATACCACATTTTTACCCTTTTCTTGAATGGGCCACTCATTTATCCTTCACATAAATATTTCTTGAACCTTTCCACGAGGGACTTCTTCTCACTGGGGTATTCCTAAATTTTGTTCCTTGGCCCATTGGGCACTCCAATTTCTACCAAATAAATAAATAAGAGGATGGTGCCAAAAATTATCTTTTCACCTATGCGCGCTTCCTCAATAATGGTTTCTGCAATATAGCCTACTAAATTATACACTTATCCTTGGGACATTTTCTTTGCAACATAAATCCACATGGTGTTTACCTGTGACCATCTCTCTTGATCATTTAACTTGGTGAATAGATGCACGGCTGCCTACACCATATGGTACTTCCTCAATTTTTATATGTCCATTCTATGTAGACCTTGGTATACCCCAACTCCTTGCTTATGGCTATAACTGTTGCTTTATCATTCAGATCACTAACAATGTCTATCCTTGTGCCCTTCAATCCTGTTAATGTCACAATTAGGGTGTTATGAGCCTAACCCTCCATCTCGATGAAATAGAAGAAGTCCTCATGGACTCTTCTCATAAGCCATTGGTATAAAGGTTCATGTTTTCCAAAATATGGGAGCTCATACAGTTGATAAACTCCTACCTACTTAAGCAAATTTCCCCAGCATTGTCATACACTAGGCATATCTTCCACCATGCACTTGTTGGTCTTCTTATTCAACAAAGCATCCAACTCTCCCTTGTTATCAATGGTGTGGTGGTTGTAGTCACTTACTTTACATCTACAGATGTGGGAATCCCAATCTTGTTTGACTATTACTCCTTTCGGTACTGCATCTCTAAAAAAATTCTCGGGAGAAATTTCAACCTCAACTTCTACCTTTTTCTTTCCTTGTATTCCTGTTGCAGGTTCTTTCTTCGGTGCCATCATAAAAATCCTACCTTTCATCTTCTTTGTCGAGTAAGTTCAAACCCTAGCTTAAAATTGTGTACCCTAGCTTAATACCATGTTCCATAGCTCCTTCTCAATGCTTATGCTTCACTCAAATCCTTCACCAATGGGGACGTAATCCTTTTCCACTCACAAATCTACTCTCTACATTTGGTTTTGCAACTCTGCACCTTAATATGATTTTCTTGGCTCAATTACACTTATCTCGCTCAAATACTTGTGATTACAAAGGTAAACATGAACCCACATCACATCCTTATATAGATTTTCAAAATGTTAGTGCATTTATTTGCTCCACCTATCAACAATGCTCTCATTAATTAACCATTTTCAAATTTTCCAAAAAATTCCACATGGTACAATTTTTCACCCCAACTATAACCTTCTAATACGCCTTCCTACCCTCTGGCTACAAACTTCTCTTCTACATGATTTTATGTGCTGAAGTACCTCACCACCGTGCCCCCATTATAGTTTCCACGTCTATTTCTTACCTCATGTTATACTATCCCTTCATTCATCTCCATTTATGGTCTTCTTTAGAAGAAATATCCTTTCTAATAGCTCATTTCCATAATTGAATAACACCTATAATAGTTTGTTCTCATATGTACCCATTTGTGAATAACAAATAACAACCACCCCAAACCAATGGTATGTGTAGTCCTTTGCGCATAAAAATATTTCAGATTGTGATTAGCTTCCAGTGCACAAACACACTTATTACACAAAACACCAAACTAAATTGACAATGCATAGCAATGAAGAAGGAAATACATTAATTAAATAAAGAAAGGGAAAGCTATACTAAATGGCAACACTACCTTATTACAAACACCAAGAAGACTTATTTATAGTAGGGCTTCATCCTACTCCCATTAAAGTAATCACGTAACTATATTCTATCAAGCACCTCTAATTGGAAAGTTCCTGATTCAAGTATATGAGTGTGTTTCACCTGATTCTAGATCGTTTCCTTGAAGTATTGATGAAATAGATAGGGTAACGGGTGTAGGAGGAATACTTGTTTTAATGTTGGTTGATGGGTTATTGTGTGCGTATGACTTCTGAATCCACAACTGATTGTGAGAGCTTCCTTTTGGCTAGGAGGAACTACTTTTAATGCAAAGCAAGACCACTAGAAAAAGTTAAATAATATATGTAGTGAACTACCTAGCGTATGCTAGATCCAGAAGTGTGATACTTCCTAGATGGCTATCAATCCACTGTTTTAAACAATTTAATGCGGTAAATAAGGTAAAACCTATTGTAATTCAAAATGATTTAGGTATCTCACTTAAAACACAATAAGAAATAGATCTAATCTAATATGCTAGGTTAGAATAGGATCCAAAGGTCAAATAACTGGTTTTGGGTCTCTACAGGTCTGACAGAGGTCTCAAGTAGATCATAGGTGAATGAGGGTGAGAGGAAATTAGGTGGGTAGGTCACTATTCTAGGTTGTATGGGAAAATACAGAGACCGATGTCGGTTAAGGGTGATCGACGGCGGTTAGGTGTAATTGGTGCTGGTTACTATGGAAAACTGGGAATGCCACAGAATGAGATTTAGGTCTCCTTTGTGATTGCACAAAAGGACTTTGGTTGGTCGAGATGAGGTATTGGGTGATTTGGGTAGGATTTGGAAAGGTTTTAATGGGTATATGGAGGGGTGAGTGTTGGAGGAGGTCAATGGATGGCTAGGTAAACAAAAGATGATAATATAATGATGAAATTGAATGAATGAGAGAAGTATAATGTTTACTTACTTGGATTCGGTCCAAGATGCCTGTGAGTGAGGGACATAGGGTGTTGATGAGAGGTTTGAAGGCTACAAGTGGTCACCAACTGAAGGAAATATTCTACATGGGCTGCATGTACATTCCTCTTTGCTTGGTTAGATCAAATCATTGTTGGGATGGTTGTGCAGGAAAAGATGCTTGATCTCCTTCCTTGCATGCATGTTCTCACTAGAATTCACTCTCAAAAGATGCGATATCTCTATGGAATGTGCTAATGTTCACCAAATTTTCCAATATTTTTCCAACCTTCTGCCAACCTTGAGAATAAGGTTGTTTTGGGGTTAAAAGGGTAACCGACGGTGGTTCCAGCTTAACCGGTGACGGTTAGGGGTAACTAGCATCGGTCAAGGTGAGATTTCCTAGGTTTACTAAACTAGGGAGATCCTCTTGATTTCCTCGGATCTCGTGCCGTTAACCCATGGATTAGACTGGGAGCTTCTTGTAAGCATGTGGGAATGTGGTTAGAGGGAATGTAGGCATTGATTTTTAGGGTTTAGGTAAGTCTCAGTTAGTTATGGCAACTTACTAAGAATAGGTTTTACGTTTAGTTAGCTTGATTAGGTGTCTCAGGTGAAGTGTATGTGTGGATATTATTTAAATTAAGATATTTAAATAATAAATATAGTGAGGATAATGAATTAATTTAATTTAATTAATTAAATTAATATTAGTGGGGTGAAGGGGGCCATGGCTAGGTGAATGTGATGAAGGGTGCTTATTTGTCGAGGGATCAAAGGGGAGTGTGACCTAATTTTAGTGTCTACATTTTACCCCTTTTTGTTGTGTATCTTGTATTGGTAAGTGACGCTAACAAAAATAAGATGTGGTTGCCCGTGTGTGGATGAAGGTGATCCCCTTAAACCAGAACCGATGAGGCGAAGGTAAAATCGGTGAGTGGTTTGATAAAAGGTAAATGTGATGAAAAGAAAGGTTGATAAAGGGGGAAAAAAGGAGCAAGGTCTACTTGGGTAAGCTAGGTAATGGGTCAGGGTCAAAGGTAGTAAGATCAAACGAATGCACATGTATAAACTATAGCATGCTACCAAGTTGAAGATCAGGAAAACTCTACATCATCTAAGGTCGATAGGTTTATCCAAGGTATAGGATATGGTCGAAAACACAACGTAGGTTAGGCGCAAGAATGTTTTAGGTATGTTCCGGTACACCAAAGGTAGGGTCAAGATAAATGGTCACGAAAATAGGCTAGGTAAGGTCATTAGGTCAACAACACAGGTAATAGTGCCACAAGGTATAGCGAACACATGAGGTCAAAGGTCACTAGCGATGGTCCAGGTCCAAATATCTAGGTCGCGGCATAGGTAAGGCCAAGGTAGGGGAAAATAATGAGTCCCCAAAGGAGGAAAAAGGGAGGTAGTAAATGATGAGGTCAGGAAAGGTGAGGTAAATGGGTAGGGTAAAGGTGGGGTGGGGTAAATGATTAGGGTGAAGGTTGGGTGGGGAAAAAAGGGAGGTAGGGGTAGGGTAAAGGTTAAAATTTAGGGCAATGTGTAGTTGATGGTGACCGATGCCGGTCATGGATAACCGACGTTGGTAGAGGTAAATCGATGACGGTTAGGTAGGGCACGTGACCGATGCTACGGTCAAGGGTAACCGATGTCGGTTAGGTCGGGTTTGTTATAAAAACAAAAAATCCACATTTTTGGTTATTCATTTGTTATTTTGTGAAATGAGAAAATGAAAAAAAGAGAAAAGAGAGAAAAAGTTTGGATGAAATGGAACAGGAGTGGCGGTTTGATTGGTGAGTGATTGATTGGTGAGCAGTGGGTCCACAGGATCATTGCGAGGGATTCGATTGGTGAGAGGTTATGAGTAGGTATTTGGTGATGGTGGAGGCTGGAGAGGGATTGGGTGGGTCACCAGATACGGTGGCGAGATGTGCCACGAGCGGCGGCAAAGTGACGAGGTAAGCACCCTACTCTATGTTGTTGATTTGATAGATTAGAGGATTATTTTAGTGTTGGTTTAGGGCTTTGTTTGTTTTTGGTTTGGTGGGTGGGCACAAATTAAATTTGGGAATGGGGGAATATTGGGTAAAAGGAGGAATGGGGAGGGTAATAAATGGGATAGGGGTGGTGGGTGGAGGTCTAAGGGTAGTTTAGGGCATTTTAGGGGGAAAAAGGGTAGGTGGCGGGTTTTTTAGAGAGGGGGTTTTGGGAAATTGTAGGACTTTCCACATGATGTGACCGGTGTCGATTAAGGTTGGTTGGCATCGAGTTAGGTGGAACCGATATCGTTAGCAAATAGGTGATTGATGTTAATTAAAGGGTGACCGTGGTTGGTAAGGGTGAACCGTATCGGTCACCAAACAGGTGACCGGTGCTGGTTAAAGGGTGATCGGGGTCGGTTAGGATGAACCAGTACCGATCAGATTATTGGGCACAAGGGTCCAAAAGTGATGTGGGCTAGGTAGTTGAAATGGGTAGGGAGAAAATAAGGTATATGATAATGATAATGGTTGAATATGGATGATACATGTAAATTAATGTTGTGCTTGTATTGGATGTAGGGGAGAGCACAATTACATATGCGGGACAAGGTTTTGCCTCTATTGGTGACAGTGCGTGATGCAGCGACCCCGAAGGAGCTGCAACATGTGGAGGTAGTGGGCTTGAGTGGGGTTCGTTGTTATAGACATGTTTTTCGATAGCCCAGTTTGATGGTCGTACTCATCGATAGATGGGACTCCACGACCAACATGTTCCACCTGCCAACGGGTGAGATGACTATCACCCTGGAGGACGTGTTCCAGATTCTTTGGTTACCCATATTGGGTGCCTAGGTTTATTCTATCTCCTCCGAGGCCTCAGAGGAGCTGATTGTGTCTATTTTTGGAGAGGGGATGGCGATTTGAGATTCCATAGCACCATTTTGAGCTATGGAGAGATGTACCTAGCCCATCCAGAGGAGACGAGGCTAGTGGTTCTATTGATGGAGGTAGTGTGCTGCTATGCACTGCTAGATGTAGAGGGTGGATGCTTTCCCCGATCACTAATGGGGGTACTCCATGACATGATGGTGCATGAGACCCACTTTTCCTAGGCACCAAGCATTCTTGGTGTAGCTATACAAGGAGTTGTGGGCATATGGGTGGCTACGCAGTTGACTTGTCTTTGTATGTTTTTTACCGCACTCACCTGGGCCTACGAGCACATAGTTTGTGTGTGGCCTATAGGGATGCCCCAAGTATATGCATTCCCAATACGATTTGTGTGGGTGGGGTACAGGAGATGGGTGCCGGTGATAGGAGAGCAGAGATCTGAGAGGCCGACACATGATGTGGCCCATTTCCGGTAGTTACTGGAGGGGTTGTTCGGAGTGGACATTATATGGAGGCCATATGTGGGATTCCCCTCATATAGGCATATGTATGAGGAGCTAGCTGAGCTCCAACTAGAGAGATGGATACATGGTTTCCATGCCGGTGAGGATGAGATGATCCCCGGTAGAGATGATTCCAATGACAATTTGGGCTAGTATAGGACATACCTCCACCCTTCCCACAGTACTAAAGAGATGACATGGAGAGGCCCTTAAATTTACCACGACCTACGGTGCCCACTGTGGTAGGAGGAGCAGCAAAGTGGACCGGAAGATAGATAATTCCGGATGCACTGAGATAGGTACATCTAGTGGTGGGAGGCTTAGTTATGATCCATACCACCCAGACCAGGGAAACCATATCTAGCTACCATTACAGTGCAGAGAGACACCCTACAGGGGCAGGTAGTTAAGCTCATTACCCAATTGGGTATACTACGGATACTGATTGGAGGGATCGAGGTGGAGGTAGCAGAGCCACGCATACAGTGGCAGCCATTTGTAGGTCTAGATGGCTAGTGGAGGAGATGGAGATGGAGAGGAGGGGGATGGTCAGGTGGTAGCCTTATAGGCTTAGGTGGTAGGTTTACAGGGCCAGTTGGCCATAACCCGAGCATGTACTAGGGTCTTACAGCCCGAGATACAGCACGAGGGGCAAGGGGACCACCACAGCTCCGGGAGTAGGTCCCGATTCACAGGCAGGCATGGGGTAGGGTCCCATAGGGTAGGTACAGGGGCCAAGACCTATGGGACCACCATAGACCATGCCTGTATCTAGGTTATGGGATGCCCTAGGTGAGGCTAGGTACTATCAGGACTAGCTGATGGTGGCCGAGATAGACTTCATATCCTATGCCGAGTACAGGGCACAAAGCAGTGTCTAGTGAGAGGACGAGATCCCGCACTCATAGTGTGGAGAGCACAGGAGGTCAGTGATCTCCAAGTCCTGATTAGGAAGAGGCTACCAGCACACAGAGACCAGCTCCATTTTAGGCACCAAAGATGGACCCAGGAGGCCAAGGGTATAGGTGATACAGAGATGGAGGACATCCACCGAGATGCCTGATATGCAATCACCTAATTTTTTATGTATGATAGTGATTGTGTGATTATATACCGGCCTGCGTGCCGAGAGATAGTTGTATTTTTTATCACATACCGCCTATGTGCCAAAGACAATGAGGATGTATGAGTGATTTTGTATATTTCAAGCATATACCGTCCTGCGTGCTGAAGAGATTTTGTATTGGTTCATTATTTTGTTGTATATATGAGACCGACCTGCGTGCTGATGAAATTTTGTACTATATATCATCTGCGTGCCGATGATTTTTGAGATGATGGACAATGAGATATCCATGTATTTTGGAGAGACACATTGATTTATTTATATGATGAGATACATGGTATTTTTGATCTGTTGATTTATTATTTTGATATAGAGCGAAATTAGGTGAGTTAGGCATGATGGAGTGAGGTTGTTTTAGGCATGGATTGAGTCATGTCTATTTAGGCATGGATCGAGTCAGGTTATAGGAATGGTTGAGTTAGGTTTGTTTAGGCATGGATCAAGTCAGGTTATAGGCATGGTTGAGTTAGGTTTGTTTAGGCATGGATCGAGTCAGGTTATAGGCATGGTTGAGTTAGGTTTTTAGGCATGGACTGGCGAGTTAGGTTAGTTTAGGCATGGTTGAGTCAGGTTATAGGCATGGATTGAGTTAGGTTATAGGCATGGATCGAGTCAAAAGTAGGTGAAGTGGTGATTCATTGTTTTATGCAATGAATGATAATATGTGTCATATGTGAGATGTGGTATAATCTATGCATAGTGGTGATAAATAAATGGTAGGCGTAATAAATGTATGATGTGATAATATTTAAAATATGAAACAACTTGTTATGTGTGTGGTTTAATTTCTAATTTCTGGTATAAAAGGGAAATGAAGTTAGGTGTGATGTAATGTGAGGCACATGGAAGATGAATTGTTTAGGGTAGAGGATGGCCGAGCTAACCTCCAAGGGCCCCATGCCCTCGGAGTGTTGCCTACATAGTCCCGATGAAAAGGGACCTCAAGCCGATGTAGTTCTTCCATAAGCTAGGGAAGAATATGAGGAGGTATGAAAATAAGTTGACAAGTTTTTGGGCATGTTGTGGGTTTAGGTTTGTTAGGTGTGGGTAGATTATAGGTAAAATGATGTAGGTGAGGGTGATTGTGGTTAAAGAAGAAGATTACCCAAAAGTAGGCGTCGAGGACCAAGTCCTGTATAAGGCAATCAAAACGTAAACATAGACGGTTCAAAAGATAAGAGGGGGCAAGAAAGCCACCAGATTGGGTAGGATCATATTGAGGAAATCACACCTTGAAAGAGGTGATGAACGTAAGACCCTAAAGACATTGCATGACTGATTGCTCTATGGTCAAAAGTAGTCACATGATCACTAAATGTCTAAGTTCCAAGAAGTCCCTTGAGGTAGTAGGAAATGAGAGTGGGCATGGTTTGAAGGGTGAAAAGTGGGTAATTTTGCATATGGTATAGGTGGCATGCGTTTCGAGCAAGAGAACCTAGATCACAATGGGCAAGTCCATGACAAAAAGATTGAGTGTTTTGACTTATAGTTAAAATAGAATGATCGATGTGGGAAGTCTATATGGGATGAAGAAAATTTAACTCATTTAGGTCTTCATGAAGCTGATCGATGCGGGAAGCTTCGGTTTCTCTCATTTTTTTGTTGTTTTACATATTTTTCCTTCTAGGGAGAAGTCTATTTATAGCAGTAATTTATCGAGAGGAAGATGTCCTTTTGAGGGATTCATCATATTTTTAGTAGAAGTTTTACTCAATGAGTTTTCTCCCATGTGAGGTCTTAAAGTCATGGACAAGACTAAGGTGGAGAGTAAGACTCTTGTTCAAAAGGAAAGGTGAAATGACCATGGGATCTCATCTAAAGGTAGATGAAAAATATCCATGAGAATCATGCTATATGTGCAGCATTGTGGTACACATATTTAAGAGAAGATAAAAGTGATGGGTACTCGCATGATTCTTGTTTAATCAATGGCGAGGTGCATGAAGTGAATAACACTTAACGAACGAGCATGCAAAGAGACAAAAGGTGAGGGAGGAATACAAGTCGGTAATAGAATGGTTGAAGATGCAAGGCATTAAGGGGCTCAGGTTTGGGTTTACCATTAAGTGATGATAAACGGTAAACACCGATCCATAGGTATGAGTCATGATGTATGGTCTAAGCCAATTAGGAGAAAATTTTCCCCGTTTACTTTTTTCTACTTTGGTTATGTGTTGATTTTCTTTTAGGACAAGGTCACCGACTTGGAAGGTTCTGTTCATGGACATGTTTGTCGTAGGCATGTTTGATACGTTTTTGGTAAACTTGAAGGTGATCAAGAGCATTAAGACGATGTTCGTCTAATAAATCTAGTTGTGCTAAACGGTCCTGACAAAATTCATCATCATTGAGCATGTCATGGAGAGAAATGCGAAGTGAGGGGATTTGGACTTCGAGAGGTAGGATTGCCTCTATACCATAGACCAGAGAAAATGGTGTGGCCACAGTGGAAGTGCAAATACTAGTACGGTATGCCCATAGGGCAAAAGGAATGTCCGTATGACAATCCTTCCCAGATCATCAACCACTTTCATGAGAATATTTTTGAGGGTTTTGTTAGTGGATTTGGCTTGGCTATTTTTTTGGGTAATAAGGTGAGGAGAAACTAAGTTGAATGCCGAAGGCGTCGTAAAGTTTTTGCAATGTTTTGTTTTTGAAATGTTTTCCATTGTCAGTGATGATGTGATGAGGAAAACCAAAGTGACAAATGATGTGGTGGTTAATGAACTCATATATTTTATTAGCATTCATGGAAATGAGTGGTATGGCTTCCACCCATTTTGTATAGTATTCGTAGTAGTGATGATCTATTGATGGCACCGGGAAGAATGAAGTTTGATTTCTCCGAGAAGATCCAAACCCCATTAAGAGAAGGGCCAAAGGTCTCGAGCGACCTGTAAGGCATGACTGGGTGTATGATGAAGATTGGAATGTTGTTGGTATTTTAAAAATGTTTGACATAGTCACAACAATCATGGTTAAGGGTCGGCTAGTAATATCCCAGGAGAAGAATACACATAGCAATAGCAAGGCCACTAAAGTGACCGCAACATATGCCATCATAAACTTCCTTAATGGTATAAGGAATTTCAGAACTTGTGAGGAATCGTAAGAGAATACCATCAAAGCTACGCTTATAGAGGAGGCCCCAGAATGACGTAATGAGAGACCTTTTTAAGGAAGGTGCGTTTTCCGTTATGGGTGAGATCAGGAGGTAAGATGGAGAGAGAAAGGTAGTCGGAGTATTGTTTATACCAAAGGTCACTCAAGTCAGAGGTAGCGGTTCCGATTGAGTAAACAATGTGAGGTAAATAAGAAGGTGATTGGAGTCATTATACGGTGATAAATATTGTAGAATCGGCAGGTGAAGCGGGTATTTGGGAAGCTAAGTAGGACATGGTATCTGCAAACTTGTTAGTTGAACATGGGATGGTTTGAAGGGTGTAACGATCAAAGGTGGTCAAAAGTATGTCTACATGATGTTTATACTTTTGAAGTATCATGTTACGACACTGGTACATACCATTGACTTAGTTTACGACCAACTGAGAATCACCAAATATGTTGATTGATTTGACATCTAGGGCATAGGTAGCTCAAAGACCTAGTATAAGCACTTCATATTCAGAAATATTGTTGGTACATTCAAAATATAATTTGAAAGACAAAGGCATGGGTTCACCCTCAAGAGGAATGACGATAATACCAGCCCCATCCCCACACTGACACTTGGAACCATCGAAGAAGAGTGTCATTTGGTAAAAGGGTTTGTCCAGGGAAAGGGTAACAATCGACTCATCTGGAAAGTAAAAATTAGAGGGTTGATCCCAAAAATAGGTGCGTCCAATTGGTTAGCGATAGCTTGGCCCTTGATGGACTTTTGATGAATGAATTCAAGGTCAAGATCAGCTAAAAGCATAAGCCATCGTGCAGCACGCTGATTTTGATAAGGTTTGGCATACATGAAGTGTAAGGGGTCGGTGTTGGTCACAACATAGGTTTTGTGGTTAAGTAGGTAATGAAAAAGTTTGGTGGAAATGAAAACTAAGGCTAAGAAAAGTTTTTTGGGGTGGGTGTATCAGGTTTCATAGTCTAAAAGAGTATGGCTTATGTAATAAACCGCCTGCTCCCTGTGTTGTTCATCGCAATGAGCGAGCATGGCTCCCAAGGAATGATTGGTAGGTGAGATGTATAGGTAAAAAGGTTGATCGTCTTTAGTTGGGATAAGTAAGGGTGGTTGAAGAAGGTATTGCTTTAGGGCCTCAAAAGCTTTGTGACAGTCATCATCCCATTTAAAGGAGACATCCTTCTTGAGCAGATGATGAAATGGTTGCCATCAATCAAGATAATTGTGAAATGAAATGGCGAATAGACTGCAATTTACCTTGTAAGCTACGAGTTGTCTAAGGTTAGCAAGTGGAGGCATTTCGAGAATGGCCTTGACTTTAGCAGGGTCAACTTCTATACCATGTAGGGAAATGATAAAGCCCAAGAGCTTTCTTGAAAGGACCACAAAGACACACTTATTAGGCTAAAGGTGGACGTAATATTTAATGAGACGGTCAAAGATGGCTTTGAGGATGGTAAGGTGCTGGAGTGGCATTTAGATTTGGCCAAGAGATTATCCATATAGTATTTCAATATGCAATGCATGATGTCATGGAAGATGTAAGTCATAGCCCGCTGATATGTGGCACCAGTGTTTTTAAGGCCAAAAGGCATGACTCGATAGTAGAAGGTCCCCCAAGGGGTGATGAATGAGGTCTTGTGTTGATCTTCTATGGAAATCAAAATTTGGTTATAACCTGAGAAACCATCCATGAGTGATAACATCTCGTGACCAGCGATAAGGTCAACCAGCTAGTCAATATTGGGTAAGGGAAATTCATCTTTTAGGCATGCTAGGTTGAGGTTGTGAAAGTCCATGCAAATGTAGATTCCCCTATCACCTTAGTGATAGGGAAAATGTTATAAATCCAACGAGGATAATCAATGGGTAAGATGAAGGAAATGGAAAGAAAGTGTTGAAGCTCTTCTTTGACGAGAAGGGCAATGCGAGGTGCATTTTCCTCGGCTTTTTTAATGGGTTTGGCATCGGGAAGCGATTACGATATTGTGGACCACTATGGTGGGATCAATACCGAGCATGTGCATGTAATACCAAGTGAATGTGTGGTTATAATATTTGAGAAAAGAATTGATGGCTTCCTATTCAAAGAACATCTAAAGATTGTTTAATCTTTAGGATGTGCGGGTCATCCTAAGTATGAATGTTGATCTCGATAGTTGATTCATTCAACATGGTTTACATCTTAGAAGGTAATGGCCGATGAATATATGATTCTTCTACACTAAGGTAGGTGAGTATAGCTTCATCATCCTAACATTGAACGATGTTAATCGACAAAGTGTATCATCATCGATCATTTCGGGATACGAGAAGGGAAGAGTGGAAGGGGCCTCTCCCTCACATTGATAAGTCAGAGGCCCCAAGGAAATGGTGTTTATGAAAAAAAAATTAGGAGGGATAGATTCAGTATCCATCGACTCCGTCGGTGAGGGTGGTGATGAAGGTGGAGCAGGTGAAGAAGGTGGAGAAGAGCTAGTGTCCTTAATGAGTTCAATGTAGGCTTGTTTGGTAGGTGGTTTAGGAAAGCCGATACCACTACGGTCATTATGTTTGTGGGTGGTACATGGAATAACGGTATGAAAGCCTTACTTGTAAAATCCAAAACAAAAACCCTTCCACGCACATCGGTGTAGGAAGGTGTGGGTGAAATGATGATTGGTAAGTGATTGGAAGTCAACGGAAAAGGGGCAAGTTTGTGGCGGTGGTTTGGGTGTGTAAGTGGTAGTATCAAGTCCCCCATAGGTGAGACTGGTATGGAGATGAGGAGGACCATAAAGGAGGCGTTCTCCTATGCGGTGATCATAGCGAGGGTGTGGGTGAAGGATTCCATACTCTTGTGGAGTAAGGAATGGGTTGAAACTATATAGCAAAGTACTCCCCCATAGTGAGGTGTTGAAAAACACCTTCCAAGGGATTAGTGGTTGGTATATAGGTAGCTGGAATGGATGATGTGTCGGAGTTCGATGTGGAGGTGGAGTTAACGGATTGGGAAGCTAATGTCAGGTCAGTTGTGGAGGTTCCTGGGCAGCGGTAGGAATGGATGAGGTATGTGTGGTAGAAGCAGTGGCTACGCTGGTAAGTGGAAGTATAGGTGAAGAAGTAATGGTTGCAGAGGTAGTCGACTTAATAGGTATGAGCACATCATTGGGTTGGTAAAGCATGTTGCATGTTTTGAAATGTGAGGGGTCAGATGGAATGGTATAAGTGTGTCCTTCATGTTCAAACTTTACACAATGATGCAAAGTGGAAGGAACATAACCCATGACACGAATCTAGGGTCTTCCAAGTAATAGGTTATATTGGAATTCCCCTTCCAAAATGTAAAACAATTCTGCAATAGTGCGGGGGCCCACGCAAATGTGGAGGATGACGGTGCGTAGTGTAGAGGTGATAGTGTCATTGAATGAACATAACATGATCAAATGTTTATGTATGTAATTTTCAGGTATGAACATTTGAGTGAATGCATGGGATGAAATGATGTTAATGTTAGTTCCCCATCAATCATCACGGCAAGATACCCGTATGTCATCAATGTGGACAGAGATGAAGAGGGTTGGGTCTGGGTAATCACTTTGGTGTGGCGCGATCTCTTCCTTTGAGAAGCTAAGGGAGGCCACTTGGTGAATAGGATGGGGTGAAGATGAAGGTGGTAATTTGGTGAGAGAGGCTACATGATGGGGTGTGAAAATGGAGGCTACATGTGTAGGTTCATTAAGTAAAACCTCAATAGATTGAAGAACCTCCATGCGAGATTTATAATGGTATTTCAAGGTTTGGATGAGGTCAGATAGGAACATTTTGAGGGGAGACTAGTGTAATTGTTTGAGCATGGTGCGATGTGTGACGTCATTAGAAATGGGGTACGTGGGGCCACAGATAGTGATTTTAGGTATGGGTGTAGATGGTATGTTGGGTATAGGATTGGTTGGTGGGTCAGTTGCCTTTTCTTTTCCCTTATCCTTCTGAGCATGTGTAGTGACGTGTATCATGTTGATCTAAGGGGAGTTGGAAAATGGAGAAGGTGTAGGGTGAGTGGTATAACGACACGATGGGAAAAAACCTACCAGAGGAGAAAAACCCTGTGAGGTGAGTTGGGCGCAATGACATTTGGGTGGTGGCATGGCAAGTTCTCTGATGTGAACCATGTTAATTTCAAATCTTGGGGGTGGCTCTAGGAGTTGTGAGGGTGGAGTTTTTGGTTGTTGAGTGAGAAGTGTGGGAATGGGTGTTGGTGAAGCAGGATCCTTGTCGAGAAGGTCATCGTTGTCAAAGTTGGCTTCTGGAGGACACAACTGGATCAAGATAGTTTTCAAGGCTTTGCATTTCTCCACATTGTGCTCTAGCACACGATAGTATGCAAAAATTTTAGTATCATCAAACCCTTTTGGCTTGGGTTTGAGGGGGTCATAAGGTCTGACTAGCAGTAATGTGATGATAGAAGTCTCAAGGAGGTTGGTTAAAATTTTGGCATAGGACTCTGCTAGTGGATCGCAATGGGAAGTGAAAGTGGGTTTGGGTGTAGGTGTAGTTGATTGTCGAGGAATTTTCTTTAGAAGAGGAGGAGTGGATTGAGCTACGGGTTTGGGTTACGGCATGGTTTTGGTTGTCGGTTGCACTTGTTTAGGTAGGGGTATAGTAGATGGATGGGTAGGAGGGTGTGTGGTTGTTTTGACTACCTTATTGTGGGGTAGTGGAATTGTTTTTGGGTTACATTGGGTAGAGGTGATGTGGGTGTATGAGGTCTAGAAGGAAAGGTAGATAGGGGAAGAGGATGAGTTACCCATGGGGATAATGGGGTTGATGTGAAGGTAGATGATGCGGGTCATGCTTGGGGTGTGAGAGACATCGGATCGAAGTGTAGTGGGTAGTTAAGCAATAACCGAGGGTATGAGGAGGTATGGGTGGTAAAGATGCTATAGGTGTGGGTGTAAGTCATGTTTGGTGTCTGGGTAGGTTAGAGGTTTGTGAGGATGGAATGGGTTGTTCTGTTTTTGGTTTATTGGTGGGTGGAGGTTTCTTGACCATGTGGGGAAGCCGAGATCCTAAGACAGAGATGGGACAGAGATGCAAGTGTGATTATTACATGCCTGGGGTATGAGTTCTATGGGTTTGGTACTTCTGTTTGGGTGTCGGAGTAGGTGTGGTGTTGTCTTTGGAGGATGTATCTAAACCCAGTTTGATAGGTGGATGAGTAAGGCTAGTATTTAGGGTGATCCCTAAAGTGGTAATAGGTTTAGTCGAGGATGATGTCATAGGTATGGGTTTGGGTTTAGATATAGATTGGGCTATGGGTAAGGATGTGGTTTGAGCTATGACAGGTGTTGTGGAAGGATTTATGATAGAGGTGGTTGTGTTCGGTTCTATTGGTCGAAATATTTTGGGTAGATAGTGGAGGTATCAAAGCAAGTCACCTCTCGCATCTACGTTGGGACAAGAAGCAAAAGGCATACCCATAGTAAGGCTCTATCAAAAATGATCTAAGTGATCGGCCAAACATGAGAACGACATGTCCGTAGGTGGAGTTGATAAGGACCTAATGGAAATTCCTATAAAATATGTCTTAGAGACGGGAAATTGGCTAGCTTCACTTCCGTGGGTAAGAGAGCCAAAAGTAGGTTTGCAGGATTTTAGGTGGCAGATGGAGAATGCTCACCAAGAGACAAAGGTATCTCAACTAGGTCTATGGTAGGTGTAGAAGGTGATCGAAGCTCCTCTGTAAGTGGAGCAACGGATAGGTGCTCCTCTATGGGTGGAGGAGGTAATGGGTGCTCCTCTATGGGTGGAGGAGGTACTGTGGGTAAAGGTTCTCTAAGTGGAGAAGCCAGGGGTGAGATGGTCTCGATGTTAGCAGAAGACTCCTTCGTAGGTGATGAAGGAGACAAAATATGTTCCTTTGTGGGTGAAGGAATAGGGGAGGTTGGTTCTTATGCAGAAGGAGGATTTCGGGCTAGGATTTCCTCTATGGAAGGAATGTGGGGTAATTTTGAGGTGATAGGTATGTCATTAAAGATAGCCTGACCTCGTGGAATGCAGGTATCATGAGTTGATGTCTCACCGGTTTGATCGTGACAAAGGGGCATGGTTGGGAAATGGTTTCTTGAATATGTGTAGGTTTTGGTTGGCAGGTGTGTTAGGATTATCCACAGTTAACTTTCCTTTCTCAAGCATTTATTAAACAATTTTTGAAAGTGATGCAACAATTGGCGTCACTATGACCCTTTACTCGATGATAGTTACAGAATTCATGTTCTTTATACCATGTGGGCATGGGGTGAGTAGGGTCAAAACTAGTGTGTGGTTTTATGGGTGGAAGAGTGATGGCTCCAACTTTGATAAGATTTCCTAAGACATAAGATTAAGGTTTCCCAATTGGGGTGTATTTCTCGCTCTCGTCGAATTGAAAAGTTTGGACAGGTGAGATATTAGATGAGGGGTAGCTTGATTTGAGATGAGCTAGGCCATCCTTGAGTACCACCGGGCTAGCAATTCCCTTAGCCTTTGAATAATTGTTTTGTGTTTTAGAAGAAGAGGTATCATTCGACTTGAATGTCAAATTCTTATTGCGTAATTAGATTTTCTTCTCTTCGATGGCCCGAATCTCTAACTTTCGTGCCATAGTGAATGCTTCATCGAATGTTTGGAAGGTTTAGACCTACAAGGTTGGTGAGATATGTCTAGCACAATCCCATGTGAAGAGCTCGATGAGTTTTGTTTATGGCAGTTGGAAGGTGAGTTGGTTGATCAAGCTACACTAGCGAGTGACAAAATCTGTGATAGATTCATCCTCATACTGATGTGTGGAGTATAGGTTGGTCATGGTAACCTTCTTGACGATATTGATAGAGAAATAATCCAAGAAGGCTTGGGCTAAATGATTGAATGAGAATATGGAGTGTCTAGGTAACCCACTATACCATTCTAATGCAGGTCCAGTCAGAGACATGGGAAAGGTTCTCAAGAGTAAGGCATCATGATGAGCGATCAGATAACACCCATGTTTGAATGACCGTAAATGTTGATGCGGGTATTCTTTACTATTAAATCAATTGAATTTAGGAATTTCCCAATGCACGGCATATGGGCGAGATAGGAATGGATGGGTGGATGGGCTCGTTGCAAATCCCTTGTAGGTGAGAGTGTTGTGGGAGACGAAACCGATGCCTCTAATGTTTACATCTTATCCAACATCAATTTGATTAGGTCGTTGGTAGGTTGCGATGATTGGGTGCCTCTTGTAGTGTGAGAGGGTTGGTATTAGGCATATAATGGGGTAGCTCTCCAGTGTATGGTTCGCCATGTAGGTTAATTGGGAAGAAGGCAATGAAACAGGAGGTACGTATCCAGAGGGAATAATAGATGAAACAGAGGAGGTGGTGATAGTATGTATATGGAGGTGGAAGGGTCGTGGTGACCCTAGTGACAATGGGGGTAACGATGTGGAATGGAAAGGATCAAGTTCGAAAAGGGGTAGGGGTCACCGACACCGAGAGGTGGTAGTGTAGCTATGGGTATGTGTGAGAAATTAGGGGTAGATGAGGTTACATTGTGGGTAGTCATCGAAGGTATGGTGGATGTGGCGGGTGCCACTGAGGTGGCAGACACCGCGAGTCTTAGCGGGTATAGGACCTAGCTATGAAACAACTAGGGGTAAGGTAGATGCGGGTAGCATAGAGCTAGATGGGGCCGATGTAGGAGTGGGAGCGAGAGTCGGGGGATAGATACGGGCATGTTGTATATCAACTGACCCGAGGCATCTTGAGTGGATGAGTGGGAAAGGTAAAACTACAAACGCAAGCCAAGCGAAACACTAAGAAAAATGAAGAACGTGATCTCTCACCTCAAAACGCAAGCAAGCGAAACACTAAGAAAAATGAAGAACGTGATCTCTCACCTCAAAACGCAAGCCAAGCAGAAACACTAAGAAAAATGTGATCCTAGGAGTGCCTTTT
The DNA here is from genome assembly GCA_018340775.1 of Taxus wallichiana var. yunnanensis. Taxonomy (NCBI): domain Eukaryota; kingdom Viridiplantae; phylum Streptophyta; class Pinopsida; order Cupressales; family Taxaceae; genus Taxus; species Taxus wallichiana. Next base: position 377,458,253 of record CM031238.1, on the reverse strand, counting down.
CTATTATGTTTGTTTAGCTTATGCTATTTAAGGACTAACACATGAATTGTGAAATAGATTTTTTTGGTGAGGATGGCTTCCTATGAAGAAGGAGATCTAAAAGGTGAGGTTTCAGGTATGTTATGGTAGGGGCAGGCTTCACTCTAAAGTATGACTCAATAGAGCAGTGAGCTGGGGAGTACCTACCAATCCTCATATTAGTGTGATCGTTGACAAGAATTCCCAGGAAAGATATTGTTTAAGAATATGTGTTTGTTTTGAATTTGTGCAATTTGGTAAGACTCGGAGAGAGAGAGAGAGAGATGTGCTTTCTATGATTCGTTTTTCAACCATCAATTGGTCATGAATTCCAGTGTATAGGTTGCTCACAATTAATGTGAGCTAATGCGATAAATCAGAATGTAATGCACTTATTTTAAAGCCCAAATCTAAGTGTGAAGTTGGATGACACAAAAAGATGAAGAGGAAGAGGGATGCTCTTTCACTATAATGTAGAAAACATGAAGAAATGGTTCTTTTTAATTACACCAAAAAAAAGTTTCCTTTAGAGAAAATAGAAAGAAAAGGTGGGTTACCAAGGAAGAAAATTAATGTGTATGCTTTTCAGAAAGGAAACAAACACACAACCTTTCCTAGGAATGAATGAATATGGAAGGAACCCCCAATGGGTCCCATTGGGCATGCCAAAATGTTTCACCCGATTCTAGATCGTTTCCTTGAAGTATTGATGAAATAAAAAGGGTAATGGGCATAGGAGGAATACCTATTTTAATGTTGGTTGATGGGTTGTTACGCGCGTATGACTTCGAATCCACACTGATTATGAGATCTTCCTTTTGGCTAGGAGGAACTACCTGTAATGCAAAGCAAGACCACCAAAAAAAGTTAAATAATATATGCAGTGAACCGCTAGCCTATCTATGCTAGATCCGGGAAGTGTGATACTTCTTAGATGGCTATCAGTCCACTATTTTAAAGAATTCAATGCGGTAAATAAGGTAAAACCTATTGTAATTCAAAATGATTTAGGTATCTCATTTAAAACACAATAAGAAATAGATCTAATCTAACAAGCTAGGTTAGAATAGGATCCAAAGGTCAAATAACTGGTTCTGGGTCTCTACAGGTCTGACAGAGGTCTCAAGTAGATCACAGGTGAATGAGGGTGAGAGGAAATTAGGTGGGTAGGTCACTATTATAGGTTGTATGGGTAAATACATAGACTGATGTTGGTTAAGGGTGATCGACGGTGGTTAGGTGTAACCAGTGTCGGTTACTGTGGAAAATTGGGAATGCCACAGAACGAGATTTAGGTCTCCTTTGTGATTACACAAAAGGACTTTGGTTGGTTGGGATGAGGTATTGGGTGATTTGGGTAGGATTTGGTGAGGTTTTAATGGGTATATGGAGGGGTGAGTGTTGGAGGAGGTCAATGGATGGCTAGGTAAACAAAAGATGATAATATAATGATGAAATGGAATGAACCAGAGAAGTATAACGTTTACTTACTTGGATTCTAGTCCTAGATGCCTATGAGTGAGGGACAGAGGTGCTGATGAGAGGTTTGAAGGCTGCAGGTGGTCACCAACTGAAGGAAAGCTTTTACATGGGCTGCATGTACATTCCTCTTTGCTTGGTTAGATCAGATCATTATTGGGATGGCTGTGCAGGAAAAGATGCTTGATCTCCTTCCTTACATGTGTGTTCTTGTTGGAATTCACTCTTAGAAGATGCGATATCTCTCTGGAATGTGCTAATGTTTTCCAAATTTTCCAATATTTTTCCAACCTTCTGCCAACCTTGAGAATAAGGTTTTTTTGGGGTTAAAAGGGTAACCGATGATGGTTCTAGCTTAACCAAATGACGGTTAGGGGTAATCGCCATCCAAGGTAGGATTTCCTAGGTTTACTAAGCTAGGAGATCCTCTTGATTTCCTCGGCTCTCATGCCGTTAACACACGGATTATACGGGAGCTTCTTGTAAGCATGCGGGAATGTGGTTAGAGGGAATGTAGGAATTGATTTTTAGGGTTTAGGTAAGTCTTGGTTAGTTATGACAACTTACTAAGAATAGGTTTTAGGTTGAGGTAGCTTGATGAGGTGTCAGGTGAAGTGTATGTGTGGATATTATTTAAATTAACAAATTTAAATAATAAATATAGTGAGGATAATTAATTAATTTAATTTAATTAATTTAATTAATATTAGTGGGGTGAAGGGGACATGGCTAGTGAATGTGATGAAGGGTTCTTATTTGTCAAGGGACAAAAGGGAGTGTGACCTTATTTTAGTGTCTACAGAGTGATAACATACGGTCCCAACCAATGCACCTTAAGCTTGCTTGGATGGCACCAAAACTTAGAATCATAAAGTAGTACCATATGTCCAACCTCAACTTTTTATCTTAAATGTGTCGGTCATGCCAAGCCTTCTATCCGGCCTTTTTACTTCTTCTGAACGTCTTTATGGCACACCTCTCATCCAACTATATTAACCTATCAATTCTTTCTTCTAATGTTTTCTCATCAGCTAGACCTCCAACACACGTAATACACAAAGAAGGTAACATGAATTCCATAGGAAGAACTACTTCTATGCCAAACACCAACTGAAAGGGTGTGGCCTTATTTAACCTCTTGTAGGTTGTTCTATATGCCCAAAGCACAATAGAAACTTTATCATCCCAATCTTTCCTTCCAACATCACAAATTTTTGTCAAGGTCTGGCTCAATATCTTGTTGAAGGCCTCAGCAGTACCATTTTCCGAGGATGATAGGGTGTAGTCTTGTGGTGCGTAACCATAAATTCATCCAATAATATCCTAATTGTCTCATTCAAAAAGTGTGTACCCCTATCACTTGTCAAGCTCAGTGGACATCCATACCTAGTAAGAACATTTTCCCATAAGAACCTGGTTGATGTAGTTATTGTACAATCCTTTTTAGGTGTTTCTTCTTCCCACCTTATAAGATAATCTATGTAAGTGATGATATAGCATGATCCAATTCTACACGTGGCTGGTGAAATAGGACCTATAAAGTCTATATCCCATTTCTCAAATGGCTCTACACTAGAAATAGGCCTCAAAGGCATTTCATCTCTTTTCCTAGGTTTTTAAGGCATTGATAGTGATCACACACCTTAGAATACTCTTTACAATCCTTTTACAGGGTCTCCCACCATAATCCAGCTAGTATAATCTTGCACGTGGTGGTGTCACCTATATAGTGCCCACCTACAATACCACCATGAGCCTCTTCCATGATATATGTGTGCTCATGTTCCAGTACACACCGACGCAACACTTCATCTCGTCCTAGTTTATATAAATCCCTATTGATAAACATAAAGGGTGTTCATGGGAATTGCAAATTGTTTCTTCTCCAATGCTTTCATTCCTTCTAGCACCATACTGGTGTGTAAAAAGACACCAATATCCTCCAATTCTAAAGGCACATGATGTAACTTATACAACTATGCATTTGGCATTGTATCTTCAATTGTTTACATGTCCTCCCCTGACTGAATCCTTGATAAGTGGTCTGGGTTAGAATTAATTTTACATGGTTTTACAACAACTGTGAAATCAAATTCCTTGAATAAGAGCACCCATCGACATATGTGCCCCTATAAAATGGGTTTATTTACCAAGTATTTTAATGCCATATTATCATTATAAAATACAAAAGGTGTTGCTTTTTGAATTTATGTAGCACATAGATCATCGACAAGGCCTCATGCTATGTTGTTGTATAATTATTCTCTACAGGAGTCAACTTTCTACTAGCAAAATAGATAGGATGATCTATAATACCTTCTCTAGGTTGAGCTAACACCGCACCAATGGTTGTACTAGAGGCATCCACATGTACATGAAACAGGTTAGTTCCATGAAGGAAAACGTCTGATAAGTTTTGTTGTAAGTCTATCTTTCAACACCTCAAATGGGTGCTACTACGGTTCTCCCAATAGAACGCCCTTTCCATTTTTAGTAACTCTTCTAGGGGTGTGACAATATTTGCATTTCCTTTGATAATTTTTTTGTAATACCCTGTGTGACCCAAGAATCCGTGCACCTCACTTTGAGTGGTAGGCTCTTCCAAGCCTACAATAAATGCAAACTTAGCTGGATCCACTAACAAACCTTCCTTGTAAATGATGTGCCCTAAAAAAGTTCTAAAAGGTGTAGCAAACATGCACTTATAGATGTTTAAAGAGATGCTTAACTATCTACATCTTTCAAACATCATGCACAATTTTTCACAGTGATCCTTAACAAGTCCATACACATTCCAATCATCCAAGTAAACCTGCAAGAAGTTGTGAATAAAATCTTGGAATGCTTGACCAACTATGCACGAAAATATAATAGGCACATTTTTCAAACAAAAGGGCATCACATTATATACAAAACTTCCCCATTTAGTGGTGAAATTTGTCTTCTATTGATCCTCCTATGCAATTCTAACCTAATGATACCCAGAGAATCCATCTGTAAAAGAATAAACTTCGTACCTCACAATGCCTTCTAATATATCCTCTGTGAAAGGTGTAGAAAAAGGATCAATCACACATGCAAAATTCAATTCCCTGTAATCCACACAAATCCTAATCTGACCATATTTATTTATACTGATCACCATGGGGCTAACCCACTCTAATTCTTCTAGGGGCTTGATGATTCCAAATTTCAACATTTTATCAATTTCTTCCTTAACTTTGACATGTAGGTTAGGGTTCATCCTATAAGGTCTCTTCTGACAGGTGTGCACCTTCCTTTAGCTTAATCTTCATCTCTCCTAATGAATCATGCACTCTTTTTAACTCATGGTAGCCCCTAGGAAATAATTCCTAAAAATCTCATAGTAACTCAATTATCTTTTCCACTTCATAATCAGTCCAATAATCCCCAATTATTGTCTTCTTAGGTTCAACATTTGTGTCAATGTCCACTTTCTTAGTCTTCATAGGTTCATGATAGATGAGCACATTTTTTCTACATTGTCCACCACCTCGCGCGCACCTACTAAATGATATATATCCAGATTTTCTACTTCTTCATCATCCACTATGTAGACCATCTTACCTTTTTCCTTCTCAAAGTAAGAAAACTTAAGGTGTGTGGCATTTGTCTCTTTTACTTCATAAAAATGTACTCTTGATTCTACCTCACCAAATAACTCCTAAATGAGTTCTTCATCCTTTGCACTATCTCCCATAGTTAAGCATTTTATGACCCATAATGCCTCTTCCACCAGAGGTTTAGTAGAGAAGTAGTCAAAATTATGGGTCATTCTTGCAATTAAGTCATGTTAATTCCAAGTCTCCCTCTGTAACTATGCATAAACATACCAAGCATGTGTGCACCCTTGTAAAGTGGAATAAAGCTTGTGCACCCAAAGTGAAGGTGGTAAGGCTTCTGCCGCCCCTCTGTCTAGAGTCTCTCACCTTTGTTGAACGTGGTGCTAAATAGTTTGACACATGTCTATTGTATTAGGTGCATTGCTCCTAAAGAACCGAGTGGTTAGAGAAATTATGACTTCATTCCATTCCATAATATTATCCCTGTGAACCATCCACCAGCGTGTTGTTGTCCCATGTAAGGTATACACTAACATATTTCTTCTTTCCACTTGATCTATCCACTTCTTCTCCATCGCATGCAAGAATATCATAGGGTCTCCTTCTCTAGTGTACCGAGGTACAGAGTTACCTATCCTCCTAACACAACGAGGTTTTCTTCTCCATGTAAATGCACTTCTTACTTCACGTCAAACCATATCATAGGTGCCATGTGCCCAATTGTCACAAGCAATACTTTTATTATCACTAATAGACTGTGCATCTTCCCATTGGAGGATTCCTTCCTTAGATTTCTCAAGTATTTTTGGGTCCCGAATGGTGCGTACATAAATTATGTTCAAGTCTTCCTATCTCAAAGGTTTAATATAAGCTGCATATTTCCATTCTATCAAAGTGATAATTACTCTTTCTTTCTTGTTCTCAAAACTTATATATGCCTTGTTGAATCAGTAAATCAGAATTATTTGCATAACACCAAGCATGCCCAAGTAAATATGGGAAGTTTTCTACTTCTACAAGTGCTAAGACCACAAAGTCCCAGTGAATTTGGCCCCTTGTATAGTAATGGATGCATCCTTTAAAACTCCTATGGGAGTGGCCTTAGTTAAATTGGCCACAAATATTACATTAGAGGATGGTTGTAATGGAGGTCTTCCCATATGTACCTATGCATATAAAGTAAGCACATTAACTTCCACACATGTATCAATCAATATATTACTCAAGATCCACCCATCCACAACAACATTTAGAGTTATCTCCTTGTCATAATCCAAACTATGAGGGGGAGATTAGCATACGAGATCTACCTTTCAATCTCAATACTTGTGCACGAGTGTTTCCCTCTAGCCAATTACCTAATAATGGAATGATATTCTCCTAGTGTAACATCTTACATACCTCTTTTAAGTCATCAATATCTAATTGGAATGTCTCTGCTGCCTTCTTTTTCCCTAAATTACATGACTATTCCTTTAAAAATTGTATTTCATCCTAAAGATTTGAGTACCTCCATGGTTTCCTAATAAACCTCCTTATGATGTGCAGGATCTGGGTACCTTGCATGTTAAAATTCCTCCTTATTAATGGAAAGATTATGTTTTAATCCCTCTCTAGCACGTGTAACTTCAACATGTGTAGTAATCTTCATAGGTAACACCTCACATTCTAGTGCTAGCTTTGGCATCCCCGATTTTACAGTAGCGTTGTATTCTAACTATCCCGCTCCCTTGTTATCATTTTTATGTTGCTTGATAAGATGCTCATATAAGTCTGAGCATTCCTCATAGCTGTGATTCTTCCCACCAAAATAACAAGTAATATTCTGAGGACATTCGCACCTATAGTGGTCAAGAGATTTGTATGTAAAACACGTTTGGGATGGAACTCACCTCATCCACCACCATGGCATCAACCCCGAATCCACCATGGTATCCTTGACATGCGCCACGACTTCCTTCAAAGTGCCCTTCATTCCAATCATAATGCGCTTGAGTGTGATCACAATCATGGTACTCACTTTTACCTTTAGATTTATCTGATACTCTAATCAATCGCACACCAATATCTATGTCATCATGGATCTGACCAATCAACTTGTAGTCCTTTGTATTGTGATTTGTGGACCATCAAATTTTACAATAGCAAGATACATTCTTCCTTATCACGCATTGTAATAATGGGAAGTGGCTAACATCATGGTCCAAATGACATATCTCATAGTCTAACAATAATGAGCGCACTGACCTATAGGGAAAACTATACTTAGTGTTCCCTTCCACTTCACAATCTGTACACCAAATCATAATGCTTGTCTCATGAGCAGAATTGGCTGATAGTCTCTTCAACTATTTTTCCATAGCTGTAATATGTGCTTCCAGGAATGGGCTTACTCCAATGTCTATACTTCCAACTTCCTTAGCACTCAAAGTTTATTTTAGTGCTTCACGTGGGTCCGTATATGTCTTATGTGACAATGCCCTCCTAAAAGGTGTGATCAAGCCCCCAAAAACCACTATGTATGTTATCTTACATGAATATCATAAGAAAGTTTAGATAACAATGTCTTGAAATAGGCATCATATTCCGAACGCTCTTAGTAGTGCCCTAATTAATATCCTTGAGCACGCTTATACTCTTCTGCTCAAACTCAAGGATATGAAACTCCTTAAGGAAATCATCCTTTAATGCTGCATAATCTACGTAATTCTGATCAGGGTCAAACTTCCTATACCAACTATGTGTGTGTCCCTATAATGTAGGTTCAAACTGACTTGCCTTGTACTCAGAATCCATAACTCCTTTTGTATGCCAAATTATCTCACACATGTGCATGTGTTCAAAAGCATCTTCTATGCCCCTATACTCTAGAAGATGAAGATACATCTCCATGTAAATATTATGGGGTTGGTGCGGACCCTGCCCACCTAATCCAAAACCTATTATGTTACCTCTGCCTCTAGAACCACAAGATCTACTAGATCTAGATCCACCTATACCTCATGATCCTCTACCGATATTCGTAAGAAGAACATTACATGTACTACCATGTGTCCTAATAGCGGTACTAAACTAAACTCCTACAGTCTGTGAAATGGTACTACTCCAGAAGTGAGTCCAAAATTCTATGCACTTTATTTCGTGTTAACGATGTGCACGAAAAGGTATCTCCAAACAAAAAAAGAAGACATTTTCCCTGTCATATATATACTTTCCATATGACTTACTCCTACTCTTCTACTTCTGAAACTAGCTTGTTGAATATTGATTATACTAGATCTTTGGAAATCCAAATGCAAGGGTTACGTTTCCATGTAGATTCAAATGCGGGCCCATGGCCCATGTCATCTCTACTAATATGCTCCCATGTGAGGCCAAGGAGGGTTCCCTATTATGCTTTCCCAAATGGGGGAATTCTATATGCTCTAGCTCCATGCCTCATGTGTGAGCTTCAAATCCTTCACGAGCCATCTCTCTCCTCAATGCCATCCACTCTGCAATATCATGTTGCTTCTCTATCTCCCTCTCACGTGCCTCATTATACTTAAGCCACATTTTTATCTTTGTCTCTCTATCGCTAGGTCTTCCATATTTCACCCAACCTGTTCCTTCCCCACATGTGATGGAGTTTAGCTAGCCATCGGATTCTCTTCCAAGTTCAGGGTTACCATCAAAATTTTGATCGCTAGTGGATTTTTTCCAAATAAGTTCCCCCTGGGATAACGTAAAAGCGTAACTTAGCTATCTCTACGGGAAATAATAAGTGGAAATTAAGTACTCTAAAATATATCTATTCAAAATACCATGGAACCAAGTATCCACAACGTGTGTCCAAATCAAATCAACATCATAAAGGGCCTAAAATTCTTCCTACATCCAAAAAAGTTTGTGATACCTCTAATTACTTTTAAACGCATAAAAACTAGCCACTCATACAGCTCCATCGGAAAGATATCAAAGAAGCTCTCATGCAAATAGTAATACAAATTCTTATCCACCCACATACATGTGTCAAACTCAAATCCACTATTGAACCTCCGAGCGTACTCTTCTTCCGGATCCTTTATCCACTCCTCCACATTGTCTAAGGTAAATTGAGTACGTCTTCATCGTGAAACATCCTAAAAACACCTGAAAAAGAGGTCCTAGAAATATAACCAATGATGCATCCTAGAATCTACTATATATAACCTAGGAAAACCTAGGCGCACTTGCACATCACCTAGCACTTGAGTGAGCACTCACTGAAGCATGCAAAGGTATCGAGGCCCCTCTTTAGAGTTACTTGTGTAGGATTTTAGTTTCATTAATATAAAGCACATATTCAGATCCATAAATAAATATAAATATTCCACAATGTGTAACCAAATCTATATCTTTATAGAATCATAAATTAAATGATAACTATAATAAGATTAACCATACAAGAACCGATTACAGTCATGTTGAAAATCTGTTATCCATCAATATACTCCATTTCATTAAACATTGTAATACATAGAATCTTATTACATTACAAAGCATCACCTTAGTTATGCACGTTTCGTATCCATCAACATAACTCTACAATAATTCACTCACATTAAACTACACATTTTAATACATACTTATAGGGGTGGGGACTTTCCCTTCACCACCTACGCACTTCCCAAAATAGGTCACATGTTGATAATAGCCATGTGCCTTTACAATAACATGCACACATACAAGTGTGCTAATAATAGACATCCTACAATTAATTGGAAGAAGTAATCCTATTATTATATTGAACTCATGCATGGCACTTATGATTAGAAAATGATCAAGTTTTTTTTATCTACGATCTTGGACCCCTATAGGCTTATTTTATTTTCCGACTAGTTATTCCTTTTAAGTAATAAATTTAAAACTAATGCAAGCATATAATGACAAATTGCACAATGATTGATTATGGAGTTTGGCAATAGCCTACGTCTTTGGGTTCTTATCAAATCGTTCCACTAGTAAAAATTGTAAGTACAATGTTATTTATTACAATAAAACCTAATGGAATTTCCACTTGCCTAGTAGTATGCCAGTCCTTCAAATAACTTTCAATGATCATTCAAATCATTCTTCACCTTCCTGATGCACAACCTCCTTTAGAACTCGATCGTCCTTCCCAACGCTTCCTAGCATCCTTCAACACTCGGTCGATACTCCAAGCATCGCAAGTGAAAATATTATGGCTCAATGGGCCTATTAGGTAGTGTAATACTCCCAATCACAAATATTTCATCTACTATTGCCTAAAAATAATAGGCCAATAAACAATATTTTCCTATAGTAATTTTAGGATTTTAATATAGTTCACAAAACTATATTAAAATTACCCTAATACTATTTTCCACAAATCCCACAATTAAGCTTAGAAATAATAAGCTTCCATGTCTTGGTATATTTTACAATGCAAGGGGTCCCCTATTTATACCCAAATGGGGCCCTAAAATAATGTTACATTATTTATCCTAAGGCTATTAAAATCCTAACCGTAGCATGTAGATGGGTTTATTTCCCCATAGTAGGTGGCTTGCATGATAAAGGGGATAAAATCCCACATGGGGTGGCATTTTTGTTTTTCTAAGGTATTTAATACCTTAGCCTCCCCTCCTTTCATGTGGACTTCTCCACGCATGGGCTTTGCATGCCCCACCGCTTCACCACGTGGTCATTGGCTTATCAATTTGGGGTTGGCGGATTATGTGTTGGCCGCTATGTTTGGAGTGGTGGTCAGTTGGTTTAATGTGTTGATTGTTTTATCAAGCCATGTGTTGATATATATGCCAATTACTTTGGTGTGATAAGCTCTCTGAGCTAGTAGAAATAATACCGAGCAGGGATAATAAACTCGGTCAATTCTCAAAACATTGCAAATTGAAATAACATAGTAACATGGTGAATAATTACAAATGTAATATAAAATTTGACCATATAATACTATGATATTCAAAATGAAATATGGCTAAGTGGTGGCAAGCCACGTGGTGGCTTGAGGACCCACCACGTTGGTGATAATACCATAGTCCTCATGGCGGTTGGGCTCCCCTCCATAACAAAAGTTGAGCCTCTTTCTCCCACGAGCTATATCATTTTATGACCATTGAAGACCAATGGTGAAAACCTCTGATTTTTCCAACGCCTTTTTGCCATGTGTTACAATGTTATTGGTCCACTATTGACCTGTTGACCATAGTTGACTTTCCCATTGACTGAACTTTGACCGAACATAACTAGAGCTCCTAATGTTTGTTTGTCACATTCTCATAGTCGATGGAAATATCTCAAAAATATAGTCTACACTGACACCATTTAGATATGTTTAGGGAACTTTTAATATCAAAAATGATCCCCTAATCATCTTATAAGATTCTCGTTCCTAAAATAGCATTTGCGTGTCGCACAAGTCTCCATCCCAATGTATGCTTCGCACACTATCTTCCAAAAATATCTCACATCCATGAAAATGGGTAAGTCTCCAATCAGCGTGTCCTAGCACACGTGTCCTTTTCTATCCTTGTGTGCCTTCAAGTGTGCCTTGTTCCTACACATGTATCTTATGTGTGTCCTCTCCTTATCACAATATTATGTCCTGCTCAACATTGAGATAAATATAAGTGTTCATTATTTTGTGCCTATTTTGAAAACATGTATACCATATGACAAATAAGTCAATCTCCTTCTCAATGCATCCAGGCTCAAGTACATTATTTATGGTATGACCCAAATCTTAAGCCAAATGAAGATAATTGTCCCTTGATGAGAGTTTCTTAAGATCCCTAAGCATATAAAAAAATTCATTTAATTATTTGGGATTCAATGAAAACGTTGTTACAAATAAATATATCTCTCCCTTGTTGCTAAGAATGAGATTGAAGAATCTCAAGAGACCATTGAACAATCTCATGAATTTTATTTATGCAAAAACTTAGTTGAGAGACAATTAGATGCTAATACTTTTTACACAACATTGATAGTTAATGGGTTGGATCTTATGTAATTGTATGTTTAATTCTATTACATCCCACAATATCATGTTATTGGAAATCATGAATGAACTAGGTATAAAGATAACAACCTGCTTATGAAATATGCTATGTTATGGATTCAATAGAAGTACATGTTGGTTGTGTAAAGGGATTGGTTATATAATTGGTAGATCACCTTGGAAAGTAATTGAAAATGAATGTTGTTATTTTTATTTCCATTCCAAATGGGGAATTAAATTATCAAGAAAGTGGGAAGCAAGTGTGGGAGGTAGTGTGCAAATGGAAATTTCATATGCTAGCATTGCTTTCGATGGAAATTTGGTTAAGTTAAATAGAGAATACAAGTTAATGCACTTGCTAGAAGACCCAATGAATGCATCATATGACGTTTTGTATACATATTTGGATTTGGGAAACTATATTGGTAACACATACTTTCAATATCATTGCATTGAACTTGGAACTCAGTTTGAAAACCCTAGTGCTCTTTAGCTAATGTATTTTGATGGAGCATGTTCTAGTTTTGGAAATGGAGTAGGTATAGTGTTGTTTTCTCCTAACCAAGGATCCTTTAAATTTTCATTTAGATTATGCTTTGAGTGCACAAATAAAATTGTTAAATATGAGGCACTCATACTTGGTTTGAGGATTATTTGGAGACATGGGATTAAGAGCTTGATTATAAAGGGAGAATCTGAATTGGCTATAAATAAAATTAAAAACTATATGCAACCATGTGTTAGAGGTTGAAATAATATAGAGACACATCATGGAATCTGATTGAGATGTTTGACTCCTTCAACATTGAATATCATGGAAGAATTCAAAATGTAATACCGATAAGCTAACAGTGTTGACCTCTTAATATGATAATGAAATCATATCCCCATACTATAATTTTGAATTTGAAATTCTTTTTAGTCATTCCACATTTGAAAACATTGAAAGTATTTGATAATGAATCTCACATCATATAATTACTAAGTTGTGAAGATGAGTTTACTAATTATTTGATTGATCTTAAGCCTATGGTAAAGGTGTGTGATGGAAAAGAGACCCTATTTGGGAAGGATATAATTCAGTTGAAGACTAACACAATCCCAAGAGGGTTGTTCATCCTTGAAAATACTTTTGATGGTGTTGATAGAGTTGTGAACATGTCCACCCACACTCTAAAAATATGTAATTGAATACAACATAAGAACTTTCCAAGATCCAAAAAATTTTGGTTGAGAAACAATTTAGATATAGATGAAAAACAAGCCTATAAAAACTATTAAGAGAATACTAGGACTATTTTGCATGGTCTAATTTTGAGTTGAAATCATATAGGGATGATCTATTTCTACATTTGATACCTTTAGAGCCTCACGCAAATCCCTTTAAGAATAAATAAAGGCTAATCAACCCCATCCTCACAACTAAAATGTAATAGGAGCTTAAGAAATTTAAGGATGGAGGTATCGTTCATCATGCACGTAAGGTACTCTTAATGGGTTGTTAATATGGTTCCAATAAGAAAGAAAAATGGGGACATCAAATTGTGTGTTGACTTCATAAATTTAAACAAGGCTTCATTGAAAGACAACTACCCTTTGCCAAACATGGATAATATTTTGTAAAAAGTAACAAGGTCAAAAATGCTTTCAATATTTTATGGATTCTCTGGTTACAATCAAGTGGTGGTTAAATAAACTGAGTAATACAAGACTTCTTTCACCACCCCATGGGGAACCTATGTCTATTTTGGAATTCCATTTGGTCTAATGAATACAAGATCTACTGATTAAAGAGTAATGGATGTTTCATTTTTGGATTCATCAATAAGTTTATTGTGGTATAACAAGATGATATAATAGTATTCTCTAAGTAGAGGGTTGATTACTTAGAGTGGCTTTAAAATTATTGATTAGATGTAGAGAATTACATGTCTCATTGAATCTTGGGAAATGCCATTTTGGTGTGTAAAAGGTGAATTTGTTGGTGCACATTGTGTCTTAAGGAGTTATAATTGAACCTAATAGGTTGGAGGCAATTGAAAAAGGAATAATTCCCCAATCCAAGAAAAGAATACAATCTTTCTTTGGTTAAATTAACTTTGTGATAAGTTTTATATATAACTATTCCAAGATCACTCTACCTATCACAAGTATGTTGAAGAAGGATCATATTATCAAGTGGGGAGATGAGGTAGTGTAGGAATTTGAAGGAGTGGAAGATGCACTGAATACTTTGCATATATTGGCTAGTCCAAATTATGAGAATTAATTTCATATGTTCTCCTTTGCATCTGAATTTACCATTGCCTCAATTTTTTTCAAAAGGATGATGAAATCCATGAGAAAAAAATTTCATTCTTAAGCAATGCCTTACAATGATCTAAATTGAAGTACATAATCATGGAGAGTTAGGTTTTTCTTTGGTAAATACCACTAAATTTTTTAGATCCTACATCTTGAGTTCAAGGGTTATTTATTATGTGATTAATTAAAATAGATTTATTCTAGTGTAATCTAATGATATAGGAGTAGTAAAATAACTAAATAAATGAAGTAATAAAATACTGAAATAATACCCAAGCAATTTAAGAAAGGGTATGTAAAACCCTAATTTACAAAGAGGGTTAAGAAGGCCTTAGATGGTTTGATGATATCACGGACGTCGTGTCGCAGTGAAGACAAAATGAATAGGAGGAAACCTTCACACAAGTGCCCTAAAAAGTGTAGATCTAGGTATGCTCAGATAGACTAGGGTTCCGGAGAGGGATAGGGGCATTTGTGGGCACCCTAGTATGAGATATGGGTGCCCTAGTTTGTGTAAATGACCAAGAAACCTCCTCTAGAGTGTCATTGGATGTTTTCCTATGTTCTCTCCCTATATCCTAAATGTCGGTGTATGATCACTTAAACACTAGTAAACCTATAATGGTGGAATCACCTGAAAAACCCCATACACAACATCAAAACCCTAAAAATAAATATGCATATGAATGGGTCAGACTTTCCTCAGCTGCCAAGTAGATTGAATTATCACTGAGTGTTGCACTACATCTCAGACGTAATGTAGTTCTAGGTGTGTGTGTGTGTGTTTGCAATTGTGCCCTAGGTGCTCTTGTGTCAGTCACACTTTGTGAAGTAATGAGCAAGTAACTAGATGTAGAATGTAATAAATGTGTACATGGAAACAATAGACTCCCCTCTTATGAAGTGTGATGCAGATGAACCAACATTTTGTGCCTTATGATGGATCTATATGGATACAAATGTAACTATAGATTCCTTTGATGGATGCAACCTTAGGTGGAGATAGTTAGTGTTTAGTGTTTGGTCCCTCATTATGGTCACATAACTTTATATTTATATGGTTCTCTTGCTTTAATTTCATAATCAACCCCAAAAAGGTCAACCACCAAAAATATAAGAAGCTCAAATGGATAGAAAGTGCCCAAAAAGTGAGAGGAAAGTAAGAAGAGGATCAATGCACCTAAATGGGACAATGCGGCTTGGGTGCCCCAGTCAGAAATAGGGAAAACATAGTATGAAGGTATGGACCGAGAAATTACAGTGTAAGATAAATGGTGTAGAAAGGATCCCGTCGATGTCATGTGATATTTTTGGGTGATCTCATGCCACTGGCTGAAGAAGTGTGGGGAGGAAAGTCTAATTTATCCTCCAACCTGTAACTTCTTCCCAAGAGTGAAGAGATCTTTGTAATGTCTAGTTTTTGGGAAATATGACACCATGACAGTATAGAAGGGAAGGTCTGGTTTATCATTTTTCCTTTAGGTTCACCCAAATGTGCTTAGGACACTCGGTCCTATAAAATATTATGTGTATGGAGTTTTTTTTGACTGTCCGAACCCACTCGCTTTATAACCCACTATGTCGTGGATAAAAATGAAAACTAAACTGTATTGTTACTATGTGTAAACCCAAATAATTCCCCCTATTTGGGGGCACATTTGATGTCACGGATACGAGAATACATCCCAAAAGAAGATCGATTGTGGATACTAAAATTATGCCCTACAGGGGGGAGGGGATGTGCTTGGTAGAAACCAAGGCACAAATAAACAAGGTATCTAGAAAACAAGTGTTATTATGAACATGCATGTAAAAGAAAAGTGCAATCCAAATAGATAATGTGTAAGCTAGGACATAAGAATAGAATGTAAACACCCAAGAATATAATGTAGGCCACATAAAGTAGGTTAAAAACATGGGAAACAACTCACAATGTTGCAAGACACTCAAGGTTGCAATGGCTACAAACAAACAAGTACACACAAAAGATTAAGGGAAAAGCCCGCAAATAATAATAAGCAATAACAAATAAGTATGGATACAATTATCCTTACAAAAAAATGTTACACATGAAGCACCCATTAACATGTTAGAAATATAAAACGTATGTCAAAGATTTTATAACAAGAGTAATGTGCTATGAACAAAAATGAAACAATAACACCTATAGTGTATGAATGTGGATGCCCCTAGGAGCCATTGTAGAACTAGTAGTCAAACATCCATGTTATGTGTAGTATTCCTATATATCTAGGGATCAAAACTAGAAATAAAGTGAATGTGCATGTGTGTATGATAATGATATGACATACAAGATATCTATCTGGCATTTGTAATAAAGTGATCATGTAAAAGAAAGTGCAAGCAAGAGTCGATGCGATCATAAAATGTAGCATGTTTTAGATGCATGGAATGGAATTAATATTTAATGATAGAAGCTATGTGCCTCCCAAGTGAATGTAATTTTATGCATTGAGGTTCATTTAGTATACCCCCTCAAGATCAAGAATGAACCATAAATGAGAGTGCATCATCGAGAAATGGTCGAACTATGTGTTGTGTGTAGCACATTGTGATGAGTGTGTAGTGATGATATGCGACATTGAGATGAAAGATGTATTAATCTATAGCCTAAGTTTATATCATGACAAGATGAATAGAAAGGAGTGGTGATTTATCCTAAAGCGTGTACCACTAAATGATGTAAGCAAAATTTAATGATGTAGCCTATGACAAGATGATGCTAGAAGAAGTAACATTGTAGCCTAAAGTGTATATCACTTAATCTAGGTATGTCATGTGAGAAAAGAGTGAATTATGTGTAAAGGTGATGAGGTCCATTTGTGACTTATACCCTCAATAGTCTAGTATGGATCATGAGACTAGAGTGTGTCATGAGGTAGTGAGTACAATGCGTAGAATATAATGTGTAACATGTGTGATGTGTGTAGTAGGGTGTATGGTATATAATTTGAGATGCATAGATGACCCAATACGTATAGATGCATAGTAGATGTAAGATGCAATATGTAATAGGTAAGGTGTAGGATGTAAAATGTAAGATGACATGTATGATGTGTGAAAATGTGCAATATGTAGTGGCTATGGTGTAGTATGTGAGGCATGAGTAGAATGTGTATGATGTATGTAGGACAAGATGTAGAATTTATGAAGATGCAAAATGTCCATAACTTGTAATGTAGTGTGTAATGTGTAGATGATGTAGGATTGTGTGATGATATGTGGTGCCTAAGGTATAGTGACTATTGTGCAGTGTGTGGGGTTCATGTGTAGATAATGCCCTCAATAGTCAAGTGTGAACCGAATCATAAGAGTGTGTCATCGGGTAGTGTTCAAACTATGTGTATGCTAATATGTATGTGTAAGTATGTGGGAAAAATTGATGAGAGAATAAGATGTTGGGTGATGATAGGGGCTATAGATGACATGCCCCCCAAGTGTGCATTGAGGAATAGACTATCCAATGAAAGTGAAAGATGATGGTCCTCTACTCGATATAAGTGTCAATGAAGGTGTACATGACCATGCCCTAATAGTGGTGGTATATAAGATAGGAATTGTGCAGGTGAGTGAAGTCTATGTACATGTGATGGATAAGTATATGATGATCGGTAGGTGAAACAAAATGTGTAGGTGATGGAGACCAATGAGAAGTCGAGTGTGGAGGTGATGGACACCTACATGGAATAAAATGAGGTGGATATTTACACATAGATGTCAGAATGTGAGAGGAATGGGTCTATGCCAATGTGTATGAATAATATAATGGCGAGGTCATGTAGATGGTGTGTGAGTAGGTGAGCTAGGATTAGATGGACCTTTAGGCTATAGAATTCATGACACACTAGAATGAGTAGGTTATGCAATCGATGACTAAGAGATGAGATCGGGATCATGGGGTATATGGAGTCACACCATTGATAGAAATAAATTAATTGTTACTGAGATGAAATTTAGATGTAAATGATATAATGGGACCTACTAATCCAGTTAATACCTAAGAGCATATCACACCCGTTGATTGCTTGTCCCATGAGAAAGGGTACAAGCATAGTGAGAGGACCAGCCATAATGAAAAGATTGACAACACCATATGAATTGTTCATTGGGTAGGATATTTGTGAATGTGGATAACCGATAACATCAATAAGTGGAATAGAACATGCACCTTTGACAAAGCCAAGACATATCAACTTTAATATTATTTTTGGGGATCACTTCGATAGAGGAATTAATATGTAATTGGTTAGAATGTAATGTGGCATGGTAATTATGATCAAAGAAAGAAATAATCAGTGGAGAAATATCGATGGAAACTAATAAAATCCCTTAATGCGGTGGAGGTACTACATGATAGGTATGATTATCCGAGGAATCCATAGATTTATTTTCATGTTGCGGATGCGGGTTATTAAATATTATAAGATTTCAATTTTCATTAACTAGTGATGAGTTTGTAGCCTCGGGATATTCAATCATGTCGTTATCGATAACATATTGAATAATGGTGAGGAGTTTGAGACACCTATTTGTAGGGTGTCCCACACAGTGAGTGATAATTACATCAAAAATTTCATTGTAATTTCTTTATTTTTGGCGAGATGGATCTACTTCAGCGGTGGAGGAAGCGTGATAATATTGCTTTCAAGAAGCTGTTGTAATATGATATGTGGGGCAATAGGAAATTTGGTGAATGTACGTTGAGGTGGTTATGAGTGAACTTCCTTAATAATAGCTATAACATTGACATTGATTTTTGTCTGTAGGTTTTTTTGTGGATGGTTTAAATGTTTACTTTCTTTCAAAGCGTGTAGATGTTAATGCTTGTTCCTAATACTTAATCTCGTCAATGGATAAAATTTTGGTTTCACAAAGATTAAGGGTATGATAGAGTTGATTGAATGAAGGAGATGTCTCAAAGAGACTTTTTTTGGATGTCTAAGAGACTCTAGATGAATAAATCTTGAAGCTCAGAATTTGCAAGAACATTTTAAATCTTGGCTAAGTTGCTTTTGTATCTCAAAACATAATTTGCTTAGTGTTTGTTAGATCCATGTTTAAGTTGTGCAATTTGGGCATATGAGATCTTAAAGTCGATATTGATAGAGAAGAAAGTGAGAAAAGTATCGGCTAAATGCATGAAAGAGGTTACCAAATGGATGGGTAGGTTGTAAAGCCAACGCATCACATAATCATGAAGATTATTAGGAAATATCTTAGCTAGGATAATATGATCATTCATAAAACCTAGACAAGCCACATGGAATGCTCGGAGGTTCTCTTTTGGGTTTCCCTGGCCATTGAAAATAGGTAGTTTAGGGGTGGCGAAATTTGGTGGAAGAAGATAAGTGGATATAATGGGCACGAATGGAGTATGCAATAATATAGTGGAATCCAAAGATGGATACACACAAGAAGTAGCTTGTTGTAGTTGATGAATTTGTTCTTGAAGGTCCTCTAATGTTGTAGGAGTAGTAAAATAACTGAATAAATGAAGTAATAAAATACTAAAATAATACCCAAGAAATATAAGAAATGAAATGTAAAACCCTAATGTGCAAAGAGGGTTAAGAAGGCCTTAGCTTATTTGATGATGTCGTAGAATTTTGTCACAATGAAGATCAGATTAACATGAGGAGGAAGCCTTTGCACAGAGCCCAAGAAAGTGTATATCCGAACTATCTGGATAGACTGGGGTGCCTAGAGAGGGATAGGGCGCCCATGGGCACCCTGGTCTAAGATCTTGGTGTCTTGGTCTGAACTGGCGAAGAAACCTTCTCTAGAGTGTCATTGGATGTTCTCATGTGTTCACTCCCTATCACGTGAATGTCGGTGTATGATCGTTGAAGCACTGGTAAACCTGCAATAGAAGAATCACCCCTAGACAAAGCATCAAAACCATAATAAAATATGTATATGAAGGGTTGGGATTTGTCCTCAAATTCCAAGTGGATGGACTTATCTTTGAAGGCGTTGCACTACATCTCATACCCAATGTAGTTCTAGGTGTGTGTATGTGTGTGTGTGTGTGTGTGTGTGTGCATTGTGCCCTTGGTGCTCTTCTTCCGGTCGCACTTTGTGAAATAGCAAGCAAGTAACTAGATGTAGAATGTAATAAATGTGTGCATGGAAACAATAGACTCCCCTCCTATGAAGTGTGATGAGAATAAGTGTGCCTTGTGATGGAGCTATATGGATGCAAATGTAGCTATATATTCCTTTGATGGATGCAAACTTAGTTGGAGATAGCTAATGCTTAGTGCTTGATCCCTCATTATCTTCACATAACTTTATATTTATATGGTTCTCTTGATTTAATTTAATAATTAACCCAGATAAGGATAACCACCAAAAATATAAGAATCTCAAATGGTTAGAAAGTGCCTAAATAGTGATAAGAAAGTAAAACGAGGATCAGGAAATTAAAGGGGATGAGGGCGCCTGGAGTGCCCCAGTCAGAAATAGGAAAAACACAATTTGAACGTACAAATGGGCAAGTATGGGTGTAAGATTGAAAATAACGACCAGTAGTGTAAAAATGGCCAAAGACATGGGTTAATTATTACAGTCCTTTCACTTGAGAACCATATGAATAGTAATATGAGATCGGGACTAAATAATGACTCAAAGGGTGTGATTTAGGGTCTATACTATGTACCACACACCATTTACAAATACACTCTGACACAAATGGAAGCTTTAAGTAAAAGGTTTAAATGGGTTAAAAAAACTCTAGGAATATGACATGGATATTCAAGCCAACCATTTGGTAAGAGGCCTTGGTTTGTAAAGATTAATGGTAGAAGAAAATCTATAAGTTGTTGAAGTGAACAATGTTGTTGTTGATTTAGGTGATCCCCATGAAAAGGTATGTGCTTCCATTTGGTACAAGGAAATTGTGTATTACTTGAAGAATTTGAATTGTCCTTTTTCCTAGACAAGAATCAAAGAAGGACATTGAAGTTGGTGTCCCAAAAATACATCTTAATTGAATTTAGTTTATCTTGAAGGAATTTGGAAGTGGTCTTGTTAATATGTATAAATGAAGATGAAGCTCCTAGGATAATTAATGAGTTTCATGGAGGAATTTTTCGTGGCCATTATGCTACTAAATTAACCCTCGTAATATTTTGAGGGTAGGTTATTGGTGGCCATATTTATTTAGGGATGTTTCTCAATTTATGAGGAGGTGTAATCGTTGTCAACATTTCTTAGGTAGGCTAAAATCTTCAGGATCCCTACCATTCCAACCCATCTCAGTGGAATCTCCTTTTAGACAATGGGGTGTGATGTTATTAGTGAAATAATAGAGGCCTATAGTGTTTTCCACAAGTGGATTTTTCTTGTTATATATTACTTCACCAAGTGGGTTGAAGTAATACCCTCCAAAAAGGCTACTCACCAGGTGATCATGGACTTTATTTTGAACAAAATAATTTATAGGTTTGGTGTCCTATCCAAGTTAGTTTATGATAATGGTATGAATTTTAGGCTAAACCATTTTCCATAATGTTCAAAGAGTATGAAAAAAACATAAATCACGCCTCCAACTATAACCCCCAAGGAAATGGGAAAGTTGAATCAAGTAACAAGAACTTTCTCAAGATACTTAAGAGGACCTTGGAGGTTAACAAGAAGAAATGGGTTGAGAAATTGGAATTTACAATACAGGTGATAGAATCACACCAAAAGTTCAATCGGGAAAATCCCATTTAAGATAGTTTATGGAACCCAAGTATTTCTTCCTCTTCATTTGAAGTTATCAGTGTATCAATTCATGTAGAAACTTGGAGAAGAACAAGGAGTTGATCCTTATGTGGAAAGGATCAACCAAATTATTGAAGTTGATGAGGTTATGAGTGAATCTCACCGAGAGACACATAGAGCTCAAGGAAAAATAGAATAATATATTTGACAAGAAAGTCTCTCTAATAAGTTTCAATATTGGATACTTGGAGTTATTATGGGACAACTGGCATAAGGATAAGGGAAAGAATGTCATATTTTAAGCTCTTTGGATGGGAACTTACTCCATAGATTTTAGAATCGGGGAGCATACCTTTTTCTTGAGATATTTAGATGGTGAAATAATTGAGTTTCCTATCAATGGTAGGCATCTCAAAAACTTCTTAGATTAGGTGTATCCCAAATCATTCCCCTTGTACAATGTATAGTTTTTCCTTTGTTTTCTTTTTTTCCCCTTATTTTTTTGTGTTTCCTTTGTCCTTTGTTTTTCCTTAGTAGGTTTTTGTAACTCATGTGATATAAAAATTCAAGAAACCAAGTGTTTACCCATTTGACTCTATTGCGCAATGGATAGGCATCCAGTCTACTTCTATGAGTTTTTTTATGGTTGTTTCAATACCCATTGGGAGTGTCCCTCCCCAAGATAGATCCAAGGTTGGTTCCCATTTTTATCCCCTTGTTTCTTGACACCATCTTTGTAAAACCATTCGAAACATATTGAAGTGACCTTTCCATTTTCCTCATTTATTCCCTTATTCTAAAAATTTCTTGATGGTTCCTTGATCCTCAAAGTTATATTTGTATCATGTTATGACCGTATAATGTGTAATTATACTTACATATTGACATTCCTTTTATTTTGATGATTTCACAAATCAAAAGTGTTTTGTGGTTTTCAAGAAATGTTTTTCCACAGATTGAAGAAAATGAAGTCTTTGGTGGGTTTAAAGAAAAAAAAAGAATGCACATAAGTCATAGGATAGTGTTATGCGAGCTGAAGGAACTTACATAGGAAACCCACAGAAAAAAAGGGTGAAGAGACTTAGTGCTTTGAGGCATTGGTAATTATGGTGTACTTTGGAATTTTTATTTCCACGAAATAAAAGGGTGTAATCTACTCATAAGAATCCATGAAGCTAATAGAAAGTTACATGAGGAGATGAAAAATAGAAAGAAGGAATTTTTAATGTGACTAAGTATGCATGCCATGGAGTGAAAAACTTAAGGTTTCGCAAGTTTCTCAAGGTATGGTGTTTAGTGGAGTTGCAAAAGGCCATGAAATAAATAAGTATGGGCCTATGGTTAAGGGGAAAGGATTCCACATAGCGAAGTAATGAAACCTTTTCGATATCAATGGAGGGCATGAACATTTGAGGTATGCTGATGTAATAATAATAAATGTGGGATATTATCAAATGAATAAGTATGAAGAATTTTCTAACCAACAAGAAAATGGAATTTAGTGTTCTTCGGACATTAGATACTTAGTGTTTCACGAGTTGATGGAGCTACAAAAAAAGTAAAAACCACATGTCAAAGGCATAATCTGAGTAACAAAGAGAGAACCCCAATACAAAGGAAGACCCCGTGGAGAAAGAAAAATCTGTGATAAACCTAAAGGAGTCAAACCAAATCTGCAACATGAAATGAATACTCAAAAATATGCAAAGCAAAGGTGAGTTATCTTAGAATATGTTGAACAAGGTAGTTTTGTGTGGAATGGTAAGGTTTACAATTTTTCCCATAACTTTCAACTCAAACATCAATTTCACCTCAAACCAAGCACATTGGGAATGTCTTGGAGAAGTATTTCCAAAGAGATCAATTTTATAGGAAATGGTGAAGTAATTCATGATATTTTAATTGCAGGACATTTTTCTATGCATGCCATTTCAGGAATCAAAATAGTTGGAGATAATTTATTATGACCCTCCTTTACCCATGGATTATTCTTGAATAAGAATATACCTCTTTAGCCCTAAGAATTTATGAAGAATGGATGATCGAGCATCAAAAATTATACACTTGGCAATCCCATATTCATTCATCTTCCTAATTGCATGGTTCTCCATTGATTTTCTCCCTAATCACACAAACCACCAATTAGCATGCTCTCGGTCCTCGGATTGGAATCTATGGGATATTTATTTGAGATTGAGACATTTTTGTATAAAAAGTGAAGGATTATCTACAAACCTATCTCTCTTTTTCAAGTTGGTCTTGGATTGGATCTCATGAGGTTTCCCCTTTAAGAGTGTGGATTTCTTCTTGTGAAGTGGATTTACAAAGAAATGGTGATTTGTTCTTGTAATTTGTGAGTTTATGTTAAGGTGGTTACTATTATACATCCATTAGTAGGATTTGAGACTCATTCTCACATTTTTCCCTTATCTCCTTTTCAAATGGACACACAAAACTTTTCTTCCATGTACAATATTGATGTTTCTTCTTGTAGACAAATCCAAAATCAATAAATTTCCATTTTCCTTTGTAATTATGTGTCGATTATGCCAAATAACTGGAGAGAATCATTTTCTAATTGATTGTTTGATTGTGTATTAAGGGTTTGTTGCATTTTAGTGTTACCTTATATCATTAGCTTCAACCATAAATTTCCTTCATGTAATTTCTAAAAATGTATACATGTTTTCCTTAGGGTTTCCTTTGGTGTAAGAAATTTGGTGTGATGAGTACATGAGACTTCATTCTTGGGTGTTTTCATTGGGGTTTCAAGATTTATTCTATTTAGGTGTCTATTAGGGTAAATAAAATTTTATTCCATGTTTAAATGCATGAATAATTATCAGCACAAAATGGTTATTATAGCTACTTCCTCTCACTAATCCCCTTTTCCACTATCCCCATATTATTTCATCTCATCCCACACCATCCTTTTTCTCACCCCTTTGCAGATTTAATCACCATTTCATACCCACATGTAACATTATAGAATATCACATAACTTATGTAAGATCTAAAGTGTATTTTCCTTGATCCATAAATCTTAGCATCTCAAGTATCATTTCACTCCATATTGTCAAAAGATTCCTTCAAAATGATTCTTGTGATCACATTAAATATCTCTTTAGATTTTTATGGTTAATGTATCAAGTTTTTGTAATGTTTTTGTGACCATTATTTTTAATGAGCATTGCATTTTTTGGTTGCATTTAATCTCATATTGAGCCTCCAACGAGTTTGATATTTTAAAGTATAATATCTCCCTCTATCTTCCAAGCTACCCTTAAGTCCTCTCACCTTGGTTTAGGCAGAGCCATTGATACAGCCTAGAATTCAGTGATACGAACCCTATGAAACCCTAGACGCACTAGCACATCACTCAGCCTAAACTGAGTGCTCACCCAAAGCACACAAAGGTACCAGGTCCCTCTTTAGGGTTGTTGTAGTAGGATGTTAGCATGATGGAGACTTAACATATATAGTTCTATTACTAGCTCATCATTCTATAGAGCATACCAGATCTATATCTAAGGAAAAGTAGAATTAAGTACTAACCATGATGAGATCAAAAACATACTAGATTCAGATACACATAGAACTAACACTTAGATTTAGCCAATGTCCTTCATTATATTCAATGCAATAAGTTTACAGAAGCCTCATTACAATATCAGTAGTATGCACGTAGCAGTTTTAACAACATATCTCTGTATATCTCGATCCCCTCTGTGTATATCTATTACATAGTTTACTACATATATATAAGGGTGGGGAATTTCCCTTCACCACTTATCCATTCAAAAATAGGTCGCATGCTTTTATTAGCCACATGCCTTTACAAAAATAGCCACACATGAAGTGCACTAACAATAGACTACTACTATCTAAGCGTGACAATAGCAGATCTATTTCCATCTTGTGTCCATGAAAAGTTCTTTGTATCTAATCCTCCAAAATATCCAATGCACAACGCGTACATCTCTACCTTGTTTGTTTTCTCTACACATCATCTCTAAAAATAGACCTTAATGAGTGAAACTGACTAAGTCCTGTAAACTAAAATTTTGTTCCGCATGCACATTCTCCCTATCCATTCACACCTTTGAATATGAATCACTTCCCCATGTGGACTTCTTATGTACTTTTTTCAAGTGTTCTTTGATCAACATTACCCCACACTAATTTCATTATCACCCGACAATGGTCATCTCCAAAAACTTAAGTAAAGAATAGAAGAATGGAAAGAATGGAAAGAATGAAAGAATATTTTTACTCCATAGTCTCTTCTTCAGCCTGAACAACTAATTCAGGATATTCCTATTTTATTTCAGCCTCCAAGGTTTGCCATTCAGTGAGTGCTTCCTCTACTTTTTCTAGAATGTCCATCAGCAATGGAATCCAATTCATCCCTTACAATCTCCCCTTTTTTATTTTGCAAGACCAACACAATGCTAGAAATTACATTCATCCTTCCCTCTAGTAAATCCATCTTCTGTGTAATGAGCTTCCCAAGCTCTTCCAGCTGAGTCTTGTGTGGTTCTTGTCTTTGTTACCAAGGCCTCACGCACGGTTAACCATTGATAATCTTTCTGTGTGGCCCAATGTTTCGTCCTTCATTTATTTCTAGACCTAATTATTCTCCTCCATGGTTTTTATGTTGATAAGCACCTTTAGAGCTGTGTAGATGTTCAAGGATTGGTCTGCTTTCTTCAATTCTTCTTTCAGCTCTTACATGATCCTTCATAGGATGTAATCTTCCACATCACTAATGCCTTCTCTTGTTCTACCTCTTGTGTTGGATCCTTTGGCGCTGGCATGCGTAGAGGCTCATCTTCAAGCACTAGGTCCACCAACTTTCCTACATAGTGTATTGCTGAAGGAAATGTTTGTGGTACCTTTGGCTCCAAGTGTGGCCTAGCTCTTATGACATTGTCACCAATATCCTCTGTGATGCTGATAAATATAGTGTTATTTTTCTGCGCTAAGTCTCTCTTCTACGTTAGGCATGCTATTTCCCCATCCTTAGTTTTGATCTCTTCCTTAAGTGCCCTAATCATGGAAGCCTTGTCCATATTCCACCTCACCACCTCTATTGAGACTTTGACCAATGCATTACTCACCTGTTCATCTGACATGATAGTAGGCTTTACTATCATGTGTCTAGCCTAAGGTGTTTTCTTCAACCTCCTTGATACGCACGACTCCTCACATACATCAAAATCTAGCTCATCCATGTGTGTGTGCATGGACCATGATAACTACTTCCTCATGTGCACTATGGCCATATCTTCATCCATTAGTTCCTAGCCATATAATTCCTTTTGCGACAGAGTGCTCTGGAAACAGTGTGGAAAATTTTACCTACATCCTCTGCATAACCCATGGCTGGTGGAATGTGCTCTCCACTTGTTCTTCTAGACCGAGGCTGCTTAGGAACTTGAGCTTCCAAATTTGGGACTTGTGTCTCCATGTCCTAAGTAGTCTCTGTAGTTGTCTCATCTATTCCCTTTTCCTCCTCTTCTCCTTGCTTCATTTCTTCATCTTTCTATTCTACATTCTCTAGAGGTGTAGGAGAAGTAGGTACACTTTCCTCTGACTCTTCTACCTCCTCATTCAACTTCAATTTCCTTCTCCTTTACATTGTTTTCTCCTTCTGTGGAGAGAGTTTGGGTGATTGTACTCGGTCACCTTCCTCTAGATATTGCATTTATGAAAAATTGCTTTGGGAGCTATCTCCTTTTCTTATTCTACTACCTTCTTCTTTCCCTTCACTCCTGTTGCAACTAATTTCTTGGGTGCCATTTCTACCTTAAAATTCTTTCGCATCCTTATCTCTTGAATTCTACAATGTTTGAATCAAACCCTAGCTCAATTCAGTGTTCCCTAGGTGAAATCACGTGCCCTAGCTCCTCTCTATCACCTTGCTTCACTCAAACCCTTCACCACTGGGGATGCAAGCTCTTTTTGCACCTAGATCTCTTTGTCATGACTGGTTACACACCTTTTGCACCTCAATATGATCACTCGGCTCTTCACACTTGGCTCCTTTTCAAATACTCTTAATCGCAATGGTAAAAATGAACTCGCATCCCATCCTTATATAGATTTTCAATTTTTTGATGCATTCATTGCTCCTTCACCTACCAAATATCCTCTCATTAATTGACCAATTCCATCCTTTCCATGCATTACATCTTCGCACCTCATCTATAACCTTCTAGCATGCCTTCCTACCCTCTGGTCACAGAATTCTCTTCAACGCACTTCCTTACACCCGAGTACCTCATCATTGCACCTTCTTCTGGTAGTTGTTATGGCATCTACTTACCTCTTGTTATATTTTTCCTTAATTCATCTTCATATTTGGCCACTTTTTAGAGGTAATCCTTTGAATTGAAGAGAACCCGTAGCAGCTTATTCCTTTCATCTTTCAATTCCCACAATCTTGTACCTAAATATTCACAACCACCCTACACTAAAAGTATGTGCAGTCCACTATGCATAAACATAATTCATATAGTAATTAGCTTCATGTGCACAAGTGTGCTTATTTTACAACACATCAACTAAATTAAAAAATCATAGCGATAAAGAAGGAAATACAAAATTGAAAACCTAATCTAAATGGAAATACTGCCTTATTACAAACACCAAGAAGACTTATTTATAGTAGGGCTTCAACCTACTCCCATTGAAGTAACCAGGTAGCCGTGTTCCATCTAGTGCTTCTAACTGGAAAGCACCTATTTCAAGGATGTAAGTGATAACATACGGCCCTAACCAATGTACCTTAAGTTTGCTTGGATGGCGCAAGAACTTAGAGTCATAGAGAAGTACCATTTTTCCAATCTCAAACTTCTTATCCCTTATGTTTCTGTTATGCCATGCTTTACGGGTAAGTGCACCAAGTTGGGGGACAATTAAGTGGACATCAAATCCTGAATTTTACATTAAAAACAAAAAAACATCAAATTTAGTCTTCCATGGACTTGAACCATGCCGAAAAGTCATAAATATGTCATAAAAATGGTACCATCGTGTAGGGGAGACTATTAGCTTTGTAGAAATATTGATTTTAAAGTGAATAGAATAGGATAAATATCATTTTATAATTTTTTACTAATAGTAGGTCTTTAAGACACTTTTTCTGTGAATGTTTATGTCTACGTTTAAGACTGAAAATTTTGTTTCACTTGTCATAATGTGATAAAACTTATACCATCCCAACCATGGTGAAATTATATACATGTTCAAAAAAAAATTATTTGATTTCAATATTTTTGATGAAGTTATGGCGGGAAAACGGAAAGTGCTCTATATTCTTTATGTTTTCATAACACTTTCACGGAAAAAATCATAAAAAATAAAATATTTCTCAAAAAAATACAAAATAAAATCCATCCCAAGATAGATAGCAGCATCTAACTTCTCACCAAATGAGAAAAATATATATCAATTTTTGGTCATCCAAATCGTGGGCAAACGGACTACAATATTATAGGTGTTTTTTAATAAAAATACCAAGTCATTGAATTTTGAGTGTTTAATATAGCTAATCTTGTCCATTTTTTAAAAAAATAGTATTTTAGAAACTAGATTCTATATGCTACAATTCATATTACTATAAGTTTTTCTAATTTTGAGTTTATGTATTGCTAATAATCCCTACAAGTTGATATTATGTTGTTATTTACAATATGATGTCCACTTATGACCCCTTTTTTGTCCCCCAACTTACCGCACTTACCCCATCGCCTGGCCTTTTCCTACTTCTTACTCCAACGTGTTATGGTTCATCTCTCATCCATCTAAATTATCTTTTCAATCCATTCTTCTAAATCTTTCTCATCAGCTAGACCTCCAACATGTACAATACACAAAGAAGGTAACATAAACTCCATAAGAAGAATGAATTCTGCACCAAACACTAACTAAAATGGTGTGGCTTTGTTTAACCTTTTATATGTTGTTCTATATGCCCAAAGTACTGCAGATACTTTATCATCCCAATCCTTTCTTCCAACATCACATATTTTTGTCAATGTGTGGCTCAAAATATTTTTAAAAGCCTCAGTAGTTCCATTTTCTTAAGGATGATAAGGTGTAGTCTTATGGTGCGTAATCATGAACTCGTCTAATAAAATTCTCATTGTCTCATTAAGAATATGTGTGCCCTTATCACTGGTCAAACTCAAAGGACATCCATACCTTGTAATAATATGTTCCCATAGAAACTAAGTTGTTGTAGCCGCTGTACAGTCCTTGGTAGGTGTTGCTTCTTCCCACTATGTTAGATAGTTTGTGCAAGTGATAATGTAGCGTGATCTAGTTCTACACGTAGCTGGTGAAATAGGACCCACAAAATCTATATCCCATTTCTTAAATGGTTCTATTCTAGTAATAGGTCTCAGAAGCATTTCATCTCGTTGACTGGTCTTCCAAGACATTGACAATGATCACATGCCTTACAAAATTCCTTACAATCTTTATAGAGGGTCTCCCACCATAATCCAATGAGTAGAATATTACGCGTTGTGGCATCACCTATATAGTGGCCTCCTACAATTCCACCATGAGCTTCTTCCATAATTCTCATGCACTCATGTTCTAATACACAACGGTGCAATATTTCATCCCGACCCATTTTGTACAAGTCACCACTAATTAATATATAAGGTGCAATGTGTATAGCAAGTTGTTTCTTCTCCAATGATTTCATTCCTTCTGGTGTCATCCTTGTGTGTAAAAATATAGCAATGTCCTCTAGTTCTGATGGCACATGTTGTAACCTATATAACTGTGCATCTGGCATGGTATCCTTAATTTCTGTGCTTCTTCTCCTAACTATATTCTTGATAAATGGTCTGGTCCAAAATATTTTTTTCCTAGTTTTACCACAACTGTGAAATCAAACTCTTGAAATAAGAGCACCCATCGACATATGTGCCCTTGTAAAATAGGTATATTGACCAAATACTTCAATTCCATGTGATCTGTATAAAAGATGAATGGTGTGGCTAGTAGGTACTGGAAAAATTTATGTAATGCATAGATCATTGACAAAGCTTCATGCTCTGTAGTTGTGTAATTCTATTCTGCAAGAGTCAACTTTCTACTAGTAAAACACATAAGATGATCTGTAATACCTTATCTACGTTGAGCCAACACCGCACCAATGGTCATGCCAGAGGCGTCAACATGTACATGAAATTGTTTTTCCCACAAAGAAAAATGTAGAATAGGCGTGGTAGTAAGTTTCTCCTTTAATGTCTTGAATGTGCGTTGATGTTGTTCTCCCCAGTATAACATACCTTTCCCTTTCAATAACTCTTCTCAGGGTGTGGTAACTTTGGTATAACCTTTAATAAATTTTCTATAATATCCTGTATGTCCCAAAAATCCATGCACCTCACTTTGACTGGTAGGCCCCCCTAGGCCTATAATGATTGCAACCTTCGTTGGGTCAACTAACAAACCCTCCTTACATATTATGTGTCCTAAAAGTATCCCAAATGGTGTAGAAAATATGTACTTCTTGATGTTTAAAGAGATACTCAACTACCTACACCATTCAAAGATTAAATGTATATTCTCATAGTGGTCCTTAACTAATCCATACACCGTCTAATCATCTAAATATACTTGTAAGAAGTTATAAGTAAATTCCTTCAATGCTTGGAAAACTATGCACAAAAATATAGAAGGCACGGTTTTCAAACCAAAATGTATGACATTATAGGTGAAGCTACCCCATTCATTAGTAAATGTAGCATTTTCCTGATCCTCCTGGGAAATCCTAACCTGATGATACCCAAAGAACCCATCTATAAATGAATATATTTCACACCTTACAACTCCTAGTATTTCCTCAGTAAATGGCATAGGGAATGGATCTATTACACATGCAACATTTAGCTCCCTGTAGTCCACACATATTCTAATCCATCCATCCTTCTTAATACTGATCACCATTGGCCTAACCCATTCTGACTCATCAAGGGCCTTGATAATTTGACACTTCAATATGTTATCAATCTCTTCTTTGACCTTTCCATGCAAATTAGGGTTAATTTTGTAAGGCCTCTTTCTAACTGGGCATGCACCCTCTTTAATATTTATCTTCATCTCCCCTAATGATTCATGAACGCCTTTGAGTTCATGGTACCCCATAGGAAATAGGTCTGGTAGTCCCTTAGTAACTCTATGATTTTTTCCACTTCAAAGTCTGACCAATAGTCTCCAATTATGGCTTCCTTAGGCTCAGTCTCTATTCCAATATTCACCTGCTTTGTCTTCATAGGTTCATGATACGTGCGCATGGTCCTATCCACACTGTCCAATACCTCATGCCTTCCTATTGAATGGTTTACATCTAGATTATCTACTTCTTCATCATCCACTAGGTAGACCATTTTTCCTCTCTCTTTTGCAAGGCAAGCATGTTGAAGTAATGTTGCATCAGCCCTTGGTTCTTTATCAAGATGCGCTCCTGAGTCCTCTTTATCTAATAATTCCTGGAGGATTTCTTCATCCTTGGCACTATCCCCCATAGTTAAGTGCTTGATAACTTTCAATGCTTCTTCTACCAGAGGTTTTGTAGAGAAGAATTCAAACATCTGGGCCATTTCGTAATTAAATTCTGCCAATTTCTAGTTTCTCTATGGAGTTCTGCATATACATACCAAGCACATGCGTAGCCTTATAAAGTGGAATAAAACTAGTGCACCCATAGTGAAGGTGGTAAAGCTTCCTACCCTTCTGTCCGAGTCTCTCACACTTCTGAACATGGTGTTGAACAGGTTGATCACCATGATAATTGCATATTTGTGTAGGTGCATTGCTCCTAAAGAACCTAGTAGTAAGAGCAACCCCAATTTCATCCCATTCGACCAGATTATCCCTGTGGACCACCCACCAACATGCTGCTATCCCACGTAGTGTATATGCTAGCATATTTCTCCTCTCCAGTGGGTCTATCCATTTTTCTTCCATGGCATGCAGGAATACCATGGGATCCCCTTCTCCTGTGTAATAAGGTACCAAGTTGTTACCTATCCTCCTGACATAACGCGTTTTGTGCCTCGAGGGAATATTCTCTATACTTCATGCCCTACCAACTCATAAGTGTTGTGAGCCCAATTATCAAAAGCAACACTTGTAGTATCACTAATAGGTGTGCATCCTCCCACTTTGAATTAGTCCTTTGGTTAGTTCAATCATCTCTAGATTTTAGATGGCACGTACATAAATCCTATTTAGATCTTCTTCACTTAAAGGCTCAACATAAGGCACAAAATTTCCATCTGTCAAAGGGATAATGAACCTTTCCTCTTTATTTTCAAAACTGATATAGCCCTTGTTGAACCGAAGATCAACATTATTTTCATAGTGTCAAGGACACCCTAGTAGATCTGGGAAGCTATCTGATTGTGCCAGTGTTAAAACTTCAAAGTCTCTAGTGAACTTGGCTCCTTGTATGGTAATGGATGCATCTTTTAAAACTCCTATGAGAGTGGCCTTAGTCCGATTAGCCATGAATAATACATTAGAGGATGGATGCAATGGGGGTCTCCCCATTTGTACCCATGTATCCAAGGTAAGAATATTAATTTCCATGCTGTATCAATCAAGCATATTACTTAAAAAACCAATCCACAACAAAATTCGAGTGATTTCCTTGTCATAATCTAAGATATGAGGAGGGATATTTGCATCGAGGATATGCCATCCCGGTCTCAATACTTATGCACAAAGTGTTTCCTTTCAACCAACTTCATAACAGTGGAATGATTTTCTCCTGGTGCAACATTTTGCACACTTCTCTTAAGTCATCTATATTAGTTTGGACCATCTTTGACACTTTCTTCTACTCCTTTAAATAATGTATCTCACCTTGAAGATTCATTAACACTTCCATGGTATCCTGATAAACCTTCTTCTGATAGGAAGGATTTGGGTATCGTGCATGAAGAAACTCATCCTTAGTGATGGTAGGTTTCTATTATAAGACCTCCCCAGCATGTGGTGCCTCAGTGTGGGTCGTGATCCTCACTTGTAGTGCATCAGAATCTACTTCCATTTTGGGCATCCATTTATTTTCCATAGTGCATTGTATCCTAACCATCTCGGCACCTTTTTTTTCTTGCTTATGTTTCTTACTTAGATGCTCATGTAAGTCGAGAACTCTTCATAGCTATGATTCTTTCCAGAAAGAACATGTAATATTCTGAGGACATTCACACCTATAGTGGTCAGGAGATCTGCAAGTATAACATGTTCCGTGAGGAAACTCACTTCTTCCACCACCATGGCCTCATCCTCTGAATCCAACACGGTATCCTCAACCTCTTCCACGACTGCCTTCAAAACACCCCTCATTACGATCATAGCATGCCTGATTGTGCTCCCATTCCTAATGCTCATTCTGTCTTTTAGAGTTATATGAAACTCTTTTCTTCCATACACCAATATATATAGCATCATGGATCTATCCAATCAATTGGTAGTCCTCTTTGCCTTGAGTTATGGACAATGCAGTTTTACAAGTGGCTTGAAACGTTCTTCCTTATCATGCATTGTAATAATGGGAAGTAGATATCATCATGGTTTAAGTGACATATCTCACAATCCATCAAAGAACGAGCGTCATTTGTTCGCAAGGAAAACTATCCTTTGTGTGACCCTCTACTTCACAATCTGTACACCAAATTCCTGAGCATGTTTCATGGGATGAATTTGTTGATAATTTCTCTAGCTATTTTTTCATAGCTGTAATTTGTGCCTCTAAGAATGGGCTAACGCCAATGTTAATATTCCCAACTGCCTCAGCATGTAGGGCTGATTCCAATGCATTACACGGATCAGAATATGTCTTATGTGACAACACCCTCCTAAATGGTGTAATCAATCCCCCAACAAACCATTGTGCATGCTGGCTTGCGTGAATATCATAAGAAAGTTTAGATAGAAGCATTTTAAAATGGGCATCATATTCACGCACACTTTCAGTAGTGCCTTGCTTAATATCCTGGAGTCCACTTATACTCTTCTGCTCAAATTCAAGGATATGAAACTCATTTAAGAACACATCCTTCAATCTTTGCATAATCCACGCAAGTACGATCGGGTCAAACAATTTGTACCAGGTGTGTGCACGCCCTTGTACCATAATAGAAAATTGGTTTCCCTACGCTAAGAAGTTATGATTCCTTTTACATGGCACAATACTTCACACATATGTACATGTTCGGTGGCATATTTTATTCCCCTATACTATGGAAGAAAAAGAGACATTTCCATATAAATATTTTGGGGTTAGTACGTGCCTTTCCCACCGATCCAAAACCTCCAGTGTTCCCCTACCTCCAGAACCTCTAGATCCACCTGAACTTCCCATGCCTCTTGATCCCAAACTTGTAGCTAGAATAGGTCCTATAGACGTACTCCCCTATGCTCCGATAGTAGTAATATACTGAACCCCTACGGTCTATGAATTAGTTCCACTTCTAGAAGTGAATCCAACATTTGGTGCACTCATATTTTGTGCAGACGATGTGCTTGAATACATGCCCTGCAAATAACAACGAAGTCGTCTTCCCTGCCATTGATGTACTGCTCTTTTACCTCCCAAAATTTCTTCTTGATTACTTTTCATACTAGATCTTTGGAAAATGAAGCACAAGGGATAGGTTACTGGTGGATTCATATGCGCACATGTGTCCCAGGTCAGCTCTATTGGTGTGTTTCTTTGTGAGGCCAAGGAGGGTTCCCTATCATGCTTTCCCAGATGGGGAGTTCCTGATGCTTTAGCTCCACATCTTCTAAGTGAGCTCTAAATCCTTCACAAGCCATCTCTCTCCTTAACTCCATCCACGTTACAACATCACACTACTTCTCTATCTCCCTCTTGTGCACCTCATTATACTTAAGCTACCTTTCTTCTCTCTTCCTTGCCACTGCTAAGTCCGCCATCCTTCACCACTCCTGTCCCCGCCCCACACATGGTGGGGTTTAGTTATCCATCGGTTTACTCTCCA
Organism: Taxus wallichiana var. yunnanensis; assembly: GCA_018340775.1. Classification (NCBI taxonomy): domain Eukaryota; kingdom Viridiplantae; phylum Streptophyta; class Pinopsida; order Cupressales; family Taxaceae; genus Taxus; species Taxus wallichiana. The sequence goes on along the minus strand of CM031238.1, from coordinate 377,422,101 downwards.
GGTTCAAAGTTACCATTAGGATTTTGATCGCATGTGCAGAATACCTTGTAGGTAAGCTCCCCGTGGATGTCATAAGAATTGGAATTCATCTACCTCTAGACATGAATAATTGGAAATTGAGTATTCCAAGATATAACTATTCAAGACATCACAAAACCACGTATCCATAGCTCAAGTCCAAATCAGATTAGCATCATAAATGGCCTAGAATTCTTCCTACATCCAGACAAGTGCATGATACCTCCAATTCCATTTAGATGCATAAGCAACCAGCCACTCGTACAATTCTACTAGAAAGATAGCGAAAAATATCTCATATAGACTATCATATAGATTTTATTCCACCCAAGTGCGTGCGTTAAACTCAGATCCAATGTTGAACCGTCGTGTGTATTCTTCTTCAGATCACATATCCATTATTCAATACTTGCTAAGGTCAACCGGTATGTCTTCATTGCAAACCATCCTGAAAACAATTGAAAAGAGGTCCCGACAACGGAACCAATGATGCAACCTAGAATTGGTGATAGAAACCCAATGAACCCCTAGATGCGTCGCCAAGACATCGGTCAACCTAAGCGAGCACTCACACAAAGTGCACAAAGGTAACAGTCCCTCTTTAGGGTTCTTGTAGCAGGATGTTAGCATGATGGAGACTTAACATATATAGTTTTATTACTATCTCATCATTCTCTGAGATCATAACAGATCTATATCTAAGGAAAAATAGAATTAAGTACTAACCATGATAAGATCAAAAACATACTAGATTCAGATACACATAGAACTAACACTTATATTCAGCCAGTTTCCTTCATTATATTCAATGCAATAAGTTTACAAAAGCCTCATTACAATATCAGTAGTATGCACGTAGCAGTTTTAACAAAGATATCTCGTATATCTCAATCCCCTTTGTGTGTATCTATTACACAGTTTACTACATATATATAAGGGTGGGAACTTTCCCTTCACCGCTTATTCATTCAAAAATAGGTCGCATGTTATTCTTAGCCACGCGCCTTTACAAAACTAGCCACACATGCAAGTGCACTAACAATAGACTACTACTAGCTAATTGACAATAGTAGATCTATTTCCATCTTGTGTCCATGCAAAGTGCTTCGTATCCAATCCTCCAAAAATAGCCAATGTGTGGCGTGCACGTCTCTACCTCGTTTGTGTGCTCTACATGTCATCTCTAAAAATAGACCTTAATGATTGAACAGATAAGTCCCAAAAATTGAATTTATGTTCCATATGCATGTTTCCCTATCCATTCACACCTTTGAATATGACTCACTTCCCGTGCGGACTTCTTATGTTCTTTTTGTCAAGTGTTCTTTGATCAACAACCATAAAGTAGAAATTGAACAACCACAACATCAGTAAAGTAACTTCATGTCATACCTAAAAGGCTTGATCATGATCAGAAGATAGATCAATCCTCAACTACAAATGGAAAATAAATAGGTCTACCTTCCTCCCTTTCTCCCTCCTTATGCAAATTTACATTTTAGTCTTATTTTGGGGGTTTTAGATTGGGAACTAAAATGACTTCCAATGTATTCACTATGGTCTATAAGGTCATAGCTTGTGTAGTTGATATATTTATATATGGGAGTACGATGTAAACATAGGATGAAGGTATAATTAGCTTACATTTTTGTGTGGGCACAATTGATTGTGTTATCCACCAAAACACTTGCACATCCCCCTTATCTTCGTTTATCTCAATTATTTTTATGATCAATGTCACGGCCTCTAATTTTTTTACTTCTTTGGACTTCGTAGCTATTTTTATTACATTTTTATTCTTTTTTTGCTATCTTATCTTCTTCTTTTTGTATTTCTTATTCTTTCCTTATACTTTCTTCCGCTTCCTTTTATTTCTCTTCTACTTCTACCTTAGCTTGTGTTTCATATTCTTCTCTTTATTTTTCTTCTCTCTATTTCTTTTCTTCTTCTCTTTGGTTTTCATCTCTCTCTACTTCTTCTCTTCTTCTTCTTATAACCTTTTCATGTGCATGGAATTTTATGCTTCATCTGCACAATTTCTATCTTTTACTACTCTTCTTCTTATTCCTTGTGCACTCTCTCTTTCTATTGTATTTTTACTCTTTAACTTGTTTGCATAACTCTTATTTAGGTTCATTCTACTTCACGTGTTAGTATTTGGCTATGTCATCTTCTTTATTAGTTATTTGTATTAGTTCCTCTACTAATTATGCATTGATCTACGTGATGGATTCTTGTTCTTGCATTGTTTGTACCCTTAGCATTTACGATGTGTCAGATTTGGATGGATTTCTTACCTCTTTTGGAGATGGAGGAGGAAAAGGTGTGTCTAGTATTTGGATTGTAGCTTCGGTGATTGTGATTTTGATTATTTTTTTATCTTTGAATTCCCATCTCTTCTATATTCTTATCTCCCTTTCATCAATGGTATTTTCTTGCACTTGCTCAATTGTTGTCTTCTATTTTTATATGTTCTCCAATGTAAGTGAGGCTTGCCTATGTATGCGACACCCATACTTTATGTAGTTGTTTCTTTGATGCAGAGTAGTCCAAACGCTATGAAAGGGATTATTTTAGCTCTCTAATTCTTAAGTAGGAAACTAGGAATTATTCCTCTATAGTGGCTACATCAAGCCCTTAATCCTTTAGACCCTCCTTTATGTTACACACTAGTTGTTCTTGTGTCACATCCTTCTGTCCCACACTGATCATGAGATACTTTGGTTTTGATGGGAGCTCAACCCTATCTTCTAACCTCGGCTTCTTGGTTACTGACTTTCTCCATTGCAATATCTTTATAGGTTTACTATTCTCATTCCTCTATAAGATACATTTTCATACCCATTTATGAAATTGTGATAGAATTTGTTCTCTTTGTCAATTTGCATTTTTTGAAATTCCATATTGGAAAACTAGATGGATCATCTAGGGTCTATTTCTACCCTTGTTGATTATCTTTGTGTTGGAGAAACAATCAATTGCTTACCTCTTTTCCGTTTAGTCTCCCTAAATGAATCTTTTTCTTCAAATTGCATTGCACATTGATCTTGCTTAGTGTATTCCATATGTAGCTCTCTCGTCACTGATTTTTCTATCCATTTTGTGTATAATGGTTAGATAATTTTAGGATCACGTCATGTTATGCGCTTAATTTGGCTCTGGATATATCATGTTGATGAAAAATCAAGGTTCTTTTTAAGACCCCCATCCGAAAAAAAAAAAAATTATAGAATGGTGGAAAATATCCGAAATGGACTTTCGAAATGATGGTGAATCTTTGAAATGGACTTTCAAGATGATGGAAAATATCCGAAAACGTGATTCATAGCAAAGGCAAATTCTCAAGGTGTTTTTCCCAAAGGTTTCGCATGGATGGACGGGTTTTGGATGACCATCTATTCTATTTGGATGGATTTCTATTCTAGTTGGACGTTCATCTCATTTCTATTAGGCGAAATTGGATTGAACAAATGTGTACTTGGATGTTACCCATTAGTCTTCCATCCAACCTGGGTTGGATAGACAACTATTCTAGTTGGACGTATGTATTGAATAGATGTCCATTAAAGTTAGACAACCTAATCCTTGGCCCTCTTTCCAATGGAGATGGATGGGAAACCAAGTGCTAAGTCATCTAACTTTAATGTGCACCCATCCAATGTGGGGTGGATGGATTTTGTTAAGACGGGACCCCTAGTTGTCCAATTTTTGGATGGCTTGCGTGACCCATATACCTACAAGAAGATAGATGGGAAATATTCACACGAGTCCCCATACACTTTCCTTGATCTTCTCAACCAATTATTTTTTCCATGTGTCCCTTAAATTGTCTAGAGCTCTATATATACCCATGCGAAGTCCATTTCTTCACTTTTTCATGAAATTTTCCAACACTCGAGCTCTCCAATCTTCTACCAAACTTACGTGCACCTTTTTTTCCTCCCTCTCCTAAAAATTTCAATAATGGCTAGCACCACAATTACTCCTATACCGAAATTACAATACAAAAATCTCATGTGCCCACATATTACATCATTGATAAAACTAAAAGACACACTAAAGGAATGGATATAAAAAACACAATTTACGGGGCTTGTCAATATGCCCCAATTTAAAACTAATAATTTTTTCCTTAATTACCTACTTGTGTTTTACGACCGAGAAACATGTACCATTTTCCATTCACCTCTTGAATCGTATAGTTTTTCATCATAGCGGAACCCACATACGTACATTGTTTAATTGTCTTACCATTTCAAAACTAGCTGCTCGTGACTATAAAGGAGGTCCTTGCAGATGAAGATAAAAATAAATTGAGTCTCATTACAATGTGTGGATTAACAATGGTAAGTTAAATATTATTTTCACTTGTTTTTTTCTTAATATTACTTGATTTCCCAAACATCTAACATTTCTTGTATGTTGTTACAACTCCTATTAATCATTCAAAAAGAGGCTTTGTTATAAAAGGTATTACAAACAAATTATTTATTGCAGTTATATCACTTTTCAAAGCTAGGATTTTGTTGCGGTTTAGACATGTAGACATTCCGTTTTGGGCGATTCAAGATCTATTTATGGACACTAGCATGGAAATAATTTGGTTGGTGCACATATTTGTCAATAGAATAAAAATAGATGTTATCATACAAATACATTCCAAGTGTATTCTTTTCGCCAATTATCTATTTTCTTTCTATCATGAATCTTTCCACCAACTACATGATGGAAAAATTCCAATTGCAATTAATGACAAAATGATTGGTCTCCCTCTTGAATAATAATAGGTAATGACTACATTTTAAGTTTTCACATTATAATGATTTCACATTAATTATTTTTAATACAATAATAACTATAATATTATCTTTTGCAAAGAAGAATTATAGCTGCAATATCTCATAAGAAGGCTATTTCTCAAGTTAAGGCCCCTCCAGAGGTCTATGTTTATTCGACATGGATTCAATAGAACAACATCGATATGAGTTCCTTTTCATAAAGCGACCTAGGGGTTGATAGCTCCACCACTCCTATTTTCTATGCCATCACACTTGTCTACATGTATAAACTTTCTTGTTTATATAGTTAACCAATTTAACCTACTAGAGAGTCTAGGACAAAATGTAATCAAGCTATGTTCTGTAAGTACTATAGTATTTTAATATTTATGCATTTATTGTTTTTGAAATTTCAGAGTTTGATGATCAAGATCAAACTCATTCTCGATTAAGATCAAATTTTCACGTCATAGTCTGCGAGCATGTAAGGTAATGTATAGTATTTAACATATTTTATTTAGTTGTAAATATTTTATTTAGTATTTACAAGGCCCAAGGGTATAATGATTAGTTTTGTAATAATTTTTAGTTTGCTTCTTGCAGTGAATAGACCTTCATAGCACATTCCAAGAAGGTCACCCATAATACCGACATGTACAATCCAAACAATAAGAAAATTTGTAGGAAAGATTATAAGGTTTCCTATAGACTATGCTAGAACAGTTCATCTTGTAACCTCATAACTTCCTGGATTATCACTAGGTAGTGTCTTCAGTACAATGGGCACCTAGATTTTGAACAACATTGAGCTTGACGATGAGTATTTGAGCTTCGATAGTGGTGATGTAGATAAGGGTAACTATTTTGACACACATTATATGATACAATCTACTGCACATCCTCAACCACAACAAGATGTGCATTAAATACTAGACAAGGACTCTCCTCCTCCTTCAAGTAAAAATCCACTCACAGATGATCAAAATACAAATTTTACATTCAAAAATATGATATCAAATAGTATGGGGGCTACAATTCAAGAATTTTTAATGAATGATGTGGATTTAGTGTGCACGTGGGAGAGGAGGCCTAAAATTTTGAGTAAAGAAATAAATACTTGATACCATAATCATGCTCAAAGGTATTCATTGTTCATTATCATAGAGAGCTAGCTGCGGCAAGGCTTGACACTTTGCTAAAAAAATTGATTAGGCACAATTTCATATAATAATGATTATGATGATGATATTATGGACATAATTTTAAATAGGTCGGAGAATCTTAATGTTGAATCCCAGGCCTACTATAAAAAATGGGATAAAGACAAGACAAATGTTTTAATTGTAAATGCAGAAAAGAGAAAGGTGTGGTAAGTCATCTTTTACACATAAAATTGTAATATTATGAGCACCGCAATATATAATTTTGAATTATCTAATAGACTAATACATTTATATTTCTATTTTGTAGGAAAAATATGAAAATTTAAAGAAATAAGCGATTGCATTTGAAGCACAATTGAAGAAATCCCACAAAATCTTGAATTCATTTATACAACTAAAGGAAAAACTTATATCATTAAATAAACAAAATAATACACTAAAAAGGATAATCAAGGAGCATAAGATGGATCCATAAATATTACTGAAGGAAAAGATAGATTTTGATCCATCACTTTTTTCATCAAGAGATGTTGTGGGAGAAGTATAATATTCTTCAAAATAGCAATACCTCGGCGCAAGATTTGCAGGCATCATGAGTTTTAGTAGATAGCATTGTATGGACTGAAAACATTCCTCAACCTTTTACGCAAGAAAAAGATCAAGATTCCCCTACAACATAAAATTGAAAAAAATAGTTAGTTTCACCATGTGATAGGTGTGTTTTCACAATTCCGACACTGGCATAAGAATTAAAATATAGTGGCCAGCCAATTTTTTTATTTTTTATTCCATGTGGTAGATGTAAGGAAAACTATGATTCAAAATCATAGGTAGAAAATAGGATTCCTTCATAATTTTTTCTTGTATGACAGAACTTTTCTGGATGCTTTTAAAACCATTGACAACCCACAATGCCTGTAAATGTATTGGATGACAATGCTTTATAAAAATATGTCTTCATAAAGTATTCTTCCTCTTGATAGAATGAATACAAGTATATTTTTGAATTGGAACTATATTTACTATTGTATTGCATTTATTAAATGTTTTCAACAATTTAATATGCAAACTTGTAATTGGATTTCTGCTTCTTGTGAATGTTTCTATGCTTCTATTTGGAGATATAAACAATAAAGCATGGATTAAGATGCATAGTTTGTGTGTGTTTTAAAAAATTTATGTTTTTGCATAGATGAAACAATAATTGGTAATCACACAGATGGAGCCAAATAAATCAATCTTTATTTCATTAATAAATCAAAATATAAAAATATGAATTTGTTACAAGTAAAAAAATTCTATTAAGACCAGTTGATTATCATTAATGAATATGAAATATATCAATATCAAATCATTGTCAATGTCAATAATTTTAAGAATGTATACAAAAATTAGAACTCGGGAAACTAAAAAGCAGATCCTGGCGCAACTTTGTTCATTTGTGTCTTGAAATCTACATAATCGAAGCATTTTTTTGTAGATGTGTTCGCATCCCCTAGATCAGTCAAAATCTTCTGAATCCTCTTATTTCTACGAGATAATTTCATAATGCAAGTGCTCACTCATAAGGGAAATTTTCCACAAAGTAACTAGATACATACAATCTCGGATAACTTTCTAAATTTCAATCTAATCTCTTTCATACATTTGACTTTACAAAGGACAATGATCTAAATACCCTCTCATCTTCAACAAAACCCACAATCATTTTTTGAAAAAGTTCATATAGTTGAATATACTCACTCAAATTCTCTCGCAAAATACTTCTAGAATAAATCTTCTTCTAATGGAACCATTTTCACTTGGATCTTCCAAAAACCCAAATTGCTCTAGCATAGTGGTGGCAAAATCATGGGAGTGAGAACTCGGTAACTTTTCCATAAAATAGCTTCAACAACAACTCCATTTATATCTTCACACTTCTAAAAATGTTCAATTAGATTAGTCATGTATTTGACAAACAAAGTACGGATTGATTTTCAAGAATGCCTCCATGTGTATCCCAAAATTGTGGATTAGCAATTCCCATTGCTTTAAGTAATTTATCCTTTCTGAATCTTTCACGGATCTTTGTAGATAAAGATAAATAAATATTTTTCAATTTATTTTGAGTTATAGATAATATTGTTTCATATAAAATGTGTGTCACTCTTACTTCCTCTATCTCGACCTAGTCAAATCTACTCTTTTCTTACAAGTATGAAGTGGTATCTCTTTTTCATGTGTTGTTATACACAAGTGATCATGTATATTGAATTTTAAGAAGCAACTTGCATGCTTAAGGTTTTTAATGCATTAAAGCTTTCAAAAATAGGACTCTTAAAACTATCATATGACAAATATAAATAATCTAAACTCAAAATCACACATTTTCTGAGTTTTATGAAGAATGTAATGTAAATACAACGCTCTTATGCATGATTTGTCAAAATATTTAGCTCCTTCAACATTAGAAAAATTCCACAGAGTGAAAGTAAAGTTTCAATATTTGTTAGACAGACAATAAATCTTTAGCTTTATCCACATCCATACAATATTTATAAATAAAACTTGTCAATGAAGGATATTCTTCAAATATTCTACAAGTAGGCTCATAAATTGAGATCCATCCAAGTATCTACATATTTGAGAAGCTTTTTCCCATCTATCAATCCAATAGAAAAATTTAAAATTCTAAAAATATCTTTGGACTACTAGAGTAATATGCATGAAAATCTTGGATCAGCTCCTCCACTTTGGCAACAGTTTCAAAATTTCTCACAATTTTATAGGCCAGATTCATTTTGTGAGCCATGTAATGGATTATAATCATATAGGGGGAAATAATTATCGTAGTCATACGAGACAATTTTGGCCCCCTGCATTATAGTTGCCCCATCAATTCTAACACAAACTAACTTCATTACAATGGAAAAATCATCCATACATGCAATATCCTTCAAACTTGACAACACTAACTTATAAATGTTTTCAGAATTACAATTTTCACTCATTTTATGAACTACTAAGAGATGGGGATTTCTTACTCAATTTTAAATGTGTATACATGAATACAAACCCATGAGGTATTGTCCACTCTACGTAACCTCATCAATTGAAATGGAAGTAAACTTTGTATTTTTATAGCCTCTTTAAGATCCTCCTTTTTCACCAGAGCAAGAAATTTTGCTATTTCCCATCCATTGGTATATGACCAATGTGATTGTGGAACATTTTGTAATCCAATTACTTGATACGAAATTTATTTTCTCATAAATTTAAAATGGATCTGGAATTTTTCAATATATGGAATACATTAGAAAATTGAATACTTTTGGCATGCATTACAGTCTCCATAGATTTTCTCAATTTTGTAGCAATTGTGCCACCTTTTTCATTTGTATTTTTCAAACACTTTTGTTATTTTTCATATTATTTTGCATATTTTACATGTAAGCACTCTTTTGCATCTTTCTATTCATGAGATCTTACTATGCTCCCATCCTTTTCTTTTGGGAAATATATATTTTCCCATAGTGTTTTTCAATGGTGTCTAGTTTGAGTTGCATTGTGTGATCTTTCCCTTGTTTTCAACTACATATTTTGCATCGACATTGAGTTGGAACATCATTACTATTTTTCAGCTCTACCAGTTCAATAAAAGGATATTTTACTGCCCAATCAAACCTGAAAGTCCTTCCTATAGTCTAGTTTGTCCTCTTTCTTCTGATAGATTTTTTAACTTTCTTCAACTTCAACTTGTGCATCTAGGTTCTCAGTAGGAATATATTTATCCTCACGTCTCCTTTTTCGGAAGCAGACAACTTTGGAATAGAAGCTTCCTTTGTTGGTGTTGGATGAGAATTTGATGAATCTTCCCCTAGTTTGATGTTATCAAGTGAGCGAATGTTTTGATCAATCGAGATCATTAAAACCAAAAGGATCATCAAGATTGATATCTCGAAACACATTAGTTTGTGAAGGTTTTTGAGAAATGTTTACATTTAAAAGTGTAATAGAAATAGTATTAATTATTTATATTATTAGTAGCACTAAATAAAAATAAAAATAAAACAAGAGTGTAAAGGGTATTTGAAACATACAGTGAAAAATATAATAATAAAAATATGTAAATTAGTAGATAGTACACACCTTTATTTTCCACAGATCTTGACACATCAGTCATTTTTTGTGAGTTTCCAAAATAGCCAAATAATGTCTTATTACTCTTTTTTGAACTTGCAAAAAGCTTCTTACCCTGATTTCTGAATCCATGGATATGGTGCCAAACATGGATAGTCACATATGGGCTTTGAGTTGGATGCATCTTTATCGGACGAATCTATTGGATGGCTCTTTTGGGACGTCTCTGTTGGATGGCTAACCGTTGGACGGTTGTCAATTAGATGGTTATTTTGGATGGCTCTTTTAGATGGCTCTTTTGGAAGGCTCTATTGGATGGCTCTATTGGATGGCTTTGTTGGATGACTTTGTTGGATGGATCAATTAGATGGCTATGTTAGATGACTCTGCATTCGATGGCTTTGTTGGATGGCTTTGTTGGATGGCTATGTTACATGGCACGGGGTTGGCAGAAATTCTTGGAGTAACCACAAAAGGTTTGACGGATTGGGGTTTGGATTCCATGGATAATATTTCAAAAGGTTTGGATGGTTTTATATGTATTATACCTTATACCTATGCATTACATGCTATGTATAGTTATATACTTGAGAGAATATTAGCGAGAGGTGTATTCGGAATGTTGGTGAATTACATGCATAAGTTCATTTATATGTGTAAATACTAAACAAATTGACCCATGTTAAGGACCTTTCAGCCAAAATTTTTGGCAAAGTAGGTGGCAGCCGACTCCTAAATAGTCATCATTTCCAATTTCGAAACTTGAATATTCGCAAGTTTACGAAAAATTCGCCACTAAATTTTTTTCTTGTGAAAATGCAAGTAGTTTTGGTGTTTACCACTAGAAACTTAGGATCATAGTATGACCCAATCATATAATAATGCTATTTTGGAATACATGGGTATGTGGGGGTTTGCACTAAGCTTTTCTCTAATTTCTAGTATTCATATTCCCAATAGTTGTGTATATTCAAAAATTTTGTAGGTCTTTCTTGGGATAAAAATGTAAACCTCTCATATAGTAAGTACTCATTATCTAATTCTATAATGTCCTTGAGTGCCTTCCAGTTGTGAATGATAGTAGGATGATCAACCACTAGTATTAGAAAAAACATTATCCTACCTATGTGATCTTTTGTGCAATTGTATTAATTTCATGTACGAGAAGTTCACACTAGTTGAACCGTACGTCATTGTCCTATATTCTTGTGATGATTCCCATAACTCCCAAGGATTATTGTTTACTCCCCTACTTTTCTATTTATATCATTCTACTATGATTTCTACAAGAATTTTTACTACATGATTTGTGATGTCCCCAATAGAATGCCTCTCCCTTTGCGCAATGACCATAGATGTTCCCGGTTTTTGGATTTATAGGTGGATTGGTGGTTTTGTATGGCATAATAAATAAGCCCTAGTTTGGAATACCTATATCTCATGTGATTATGGTTATGTTGATAAGAACAACATCTTATGTAGAGAATTAGATAGCCTCATTATGGTATTTGATTATGATTGTTTTCATGAGCTCAAGATGGTCTCCCAAGTATGGCATTGTTGTGATTTTGTGCATAATCATTCCTCGAATGGATCCTTTGGTACAATCTACCCTTGTGTAGTTTCTACTTGGGCTTTTGGATTTTCTTCCCCCAATTTTTTAGTGCATTCGCTACTAGATCTTGGTTTGGTGGATCACCCATTTATTTTATCAAAGAATTGTAGAGATCCTTGTGTCTCATTTTCCTGTGTTTGATGGGGAAAGGAATGTAAATCCCTTTTTGCATCATTCCTTAAATGATTGGGTTGGTAGGTATGTTAAAGGCATCAATTTATCTATATGATTATCTTTCTATTTCCTAACACTTTCTTTTTTATCAGTTCACTTTTGTTTCTTGTTTGCTTTGAGTACAATAATGAATTTTTCTAAGTTTCTTCTCTTGTTTATACCTTTGATAATTTCTAAGTGGTCATTTTTGAGTCGTTGATCACTTGATCTACCTCCTTAATTTATTTTTTCCATTGGAGATTTAATTTTGATCAGATCTTAGGCATTTGATACGTCATTGTACTACTAGATAAATTCTTTGCAGTTTTATTATTTTTAAATTTTTAAACTTGACGTTTTGATTTTGTTTGTTTCTTGTTTATTGCTCATATTTCCTAAACTTATTTTTTTTAGATAAGGTAAAAATTGGTTTTGAGGGGACCAAAAAACCCCATACATATAAATAATCAAGGTTAAACAATAAAGCCAACAAAAATCTAAGGAACCAAGTCAAAAAAGCTTGACAGCATGCCACCTCAAAATAAAGCTAGACCACACCAAGTCTGAAATATTAAACATTACATTTTTGTACTAAAAACAAAGAGACCAACATAACTAAGCTAAATTCCATAGGAACAAGAAATGCAAAAGGCCTATCATTAGTTCTCGTAGTACTTTGAAGTCCTTCTTAGGATTTCTAGCACTCGGCCCACTATCTTTCCTGCTAGCCACTTTGATGATCACATGTTTTGGTCATTTCTCCTCCTTTGCCACAGGATGGGTGTCCACAATCTCAGTGTCTTTTGGTCTTTTATCCTCCTTAACCTCAAGCTAGGTGTCCACAATATTTTTTTAGTATTACCATCAGTCTCAAATTTTGAGGTGTGTTCTTTGTAAGAACTGTTATGGAAAATCCTCATATTTTGCTTGTTTTTGTCCACTTTAGCCACTTGGTCCTGAAGGATAGAAACCCTCTGCTCCTACATGAAAAAATCAGCTTGTATTCCCCCAATTATTTTGTTTTGAACCTCAATTTTATGATGGCACTCCTTAAGCTCTTGAATCAAGTTCTTATTGACCGCATAAGGATGGTATCAATAGTCAACTCATCTCTCATTAACCTAGCCTCCTAATCCACAAAGTCTCTCTCCCTGTAACCAAAGCCTTCACCCACACTCTAAACACCACGTTTCAAATTGCATGAAACGTCATATATCCCTTCAAGGTGTCTTTCCCTTTATTTTTCTTCATATGTTTAATGGTAGATGCTAGGGTTTCATGTTTAGACTCTGTGTCACTAGCAATCACCGGTTAGGTGGGAATAAGGGGTTTAACCTTTTTCACGAACAAGAGAATCAAACCCTAATGCAAAGGAACATCAAATTTCTTGTTTTTAAAGTCAAAAATGGTGGATAATAGGGACCTATAGAGGAAAAAATCCAAACTCATAGCTTGGTTCCTTGAAAGTAATTTAGGATGGAGAGGTGATAAGAGAATATCTTCCTAAATTTTCCTTCCAGGGTCAAATATTTCATGACAACAAAAATTGACATTAGCCCATCGATCAAGGAGATAGGTATGAGAAATGTCATCATCATAAGAAACAATATGCTCACCAAGCTAAAAAAAAGTGGCAATCTCATGTTTTCTTCTAGTTTTATCTTTAAAATTTTGAGACCATCCATAGTAAGCCATATTATCTCAGCTATATAACCTTTAGTAACCATAAATTCAACTCCCTTGAGATTGAAGCCCCCCTTAACCCAAGCATTTCCAAATTCAAAAGCGATCCTAAAATTATTATATTCATTCCTTTTTCCCCCTTTTTACTTCATATGTTGTCGAATATATATCATGTTTGAATCCTTTCTATCTTACACACACTCACACACAACTAATTAATTACACAAACATATACTCAACGAAACTTTAAATTTTGAATAGTTTCCTACTCTAACCACTTTTTTGAGGTGCTTATTGTCTTCTTTGATATTTTTGTAATCACACAATATAATATTTCAGCCTACATCCATTTATTATTCTAAGAAATATGTTTCCTTGCAGATACAACAATATGACAATAACTTGTTTTGTGGACGTGATGGATGATATATATGCCTTTCCATATTATGCACAATATTCATGGGTTTGATCTAACCCTAATTTCATACACCAAAACCCTTTGTTCAGTTTAGAACTCATTGTTGCATAGATTACGGTTATGTCGGGATTTACGGATCTGTTTGTGTGCTTCTTGATTCCATTGCATTGTTTCCCTATATTATTCCATGTATGTCCAATCTAACAAAAAAAAATCGATATATTTTTTTGTCTCTTAACCGAGTAACTATCGTGATGTGAAGGCTTGGTACAATATATTCCATTTGCATGATTGCTTCAATTCCATAAATCAACTGAAATGTTTTTTTCATGTACTTCTCTTGTAGTTGGTTTTGTATGCCCATAGAACTATAGGTATTCAATCTTCCTAATCATCCCTTTGAACATTACATATTTTTAAGACTTTTTCTAGTGCTTTGTTTGTAAATTCCATTTTTCCATTCACTTGTTGGTGATTTGTTATACTTTTATGGTGTGCAATCATAAATTCTTATATGAGGATTTTTATGGTATTGTTCAAAAAAATTGTTACTCTATCAATTACTAGTTTCTATAGACATCTAAATCTATTTATTATATTTTCATATAGAAATTTAGTTGTATCCCCTGCTGCATAATTTGGTGTGGTTATAAATTCTACCTATTTTGGAAAATAGTTAGTTATTGTAGTTATATATCTTTCTCTAGAACTTATTGATGGAGGATGAATTGACCCAATGAATTATATTCCCCATTTCTCACATGGTTGCATCACTAACACTATCTAAGAGGCATTTCATCCTTCTGATTTGGTTTCCCCACTCCTTGAAAAATTTCACAATGCTTTTCCTTATGATGTGTATCCTAAAACAAAGTTGGCCACCAAATACCACTCTATAATATCTTTTGTATACTAATTTCCCATACAAAATGTCCTCCGGAAATGCCTCCATGAGATTCATGTAATAATAATTATTTTTCGTGTTCCACTGCAAATATGTGCAATACTTCATCCTTTCCTAGTTTGTAGAAAAATCCATTGATGATAGTATATGGTAGGGCATTGGTAATTAATTATTTCTTTTATTTTTATATATAGTGTTTTGGAAAATTTCCTTGTTATAGAAACTACAAAATTTATTCTAATTATTCAAGTATTTTGATGACTGAAATAAGTGTGCATCTAGAGAATATTCATCTAATTCCTTTGGTTCTTCTCTTGTGTTTATGTGACTCAAGTGGTCTGGTCCTACATTTTATCTTCTTGGTTTCACATTTATTTTAAACTTGTATTCTTGGAATAACATCAACCATCTTGATATCCTACCTCCCAAGAGTGGTTTATTCACTAGATATCGCAATGCCTGGTGATCTATGAAAAATTAAAATTTAGTTGCTAACAAATATTGCCTAAACTTTTGGAGTGTGAAAATCATAGCTAAAGATTCTCATTTTGTAGTTGTGTAGTTTCTCTCTACAGGTGACAATTTCCTTCTTGCAAAGTGGATTGGATGGTCTATACCTCCTTCCCCTAGTTGAGATATAATTGCACCAATTATGCTACCTGATGCATCAACATGCACATGGAAAAATTTTAACCAATCTATAAATACTAGTATCAGTGTGCTAACTAGTTTATTTTTTAACTATGTGAATGCATTTTGACATTTGGTTGTCCATTCAAAATTTTCACCCTTAAGTAACAACTTCTCCATTGGTTGTACTATGCTTGCATATCCCTTGATAAATTTCTTGTAATACCTTATATGTCCCAGGAATGCACAGAGCTCTGAGGGTGTTGTTGGTGGTTTGAGTCCAATTATGACAACTATTTTTGCTTGATCAACCAAAATTCCTTCTTTACATACTATGTGCCCAAGTAGCACTCGAAAGATGTAACAAAAAAATATTTTCAAATTTAATTCAATGTGCACAAATATCTACATATTTATAATATTAATCATACCTTGGATACATGTTATTTAAATAAGGAGAATATAACCCAATCATCCAAGTATACTTCTAGGAATTCATGAATGAAATCTTTGAACGCAGTGAAAATAACTCGAGAAAATACTACATGTTTGTTTATTATTCCAAATGTCATGACCTTTTCCCCATTCAGTTATAAAAGTGGTTTTAGCTTGATCTTCTTGCACAATTGGGATTTGATGGTAGCCATTGAATCCATCTGTAAATAGTATACTTCATGTCCCACTACTGCTTCCAATATTTCATTTGTGAATGGAGTTAGGAAGGGTCATTAACACATGCATCATTTAAAGCCCTATAGTCTCCACAGATTCTAATTTATCCCATTTTATTGGGTTGGGTGACTATCAGACTTACCCAATCTAATTTTTCTATTGGGTATATTAGACCTTCTATCATCTAATCCAATTTTTCTTTTACCTTGGCTTTCATATTCAAAATCAATCTGTATGGTTATTTCTTTATAAGATTTGTTTCTTCTTTTAACTCGATGTGCATTTCCTCAATTGATGGATCCAATATTTTTATTTCAATAAATTTGGAAAGGAAAACATCTTCATAGTATCGCAATAATCTCACTATTTATGACATCTCTTTTTCCATCCAGTAATCTCCAACAGTATTTAGTTTTACTATCCATGTTGGTATGATTTCTTCTAGCCTTTTGTGAAATGGTTCATCATATATTTTAGCCTTCCCCTTATTGTGGGTCTCTATAACCAACCTGGAACTTTTTTCTTCTATATTTATATTACACAGTTTTGCATATTCTTTATCTACACTTATTTTTTTGTTGGTATTGGGTGAAGATGTTCTGCTTCAAATATTCCACTCAGTTCATTATCCTCTTAATTTTTAAGTCACTATTATATTTTTGTTATCCCCAATCTATTACAAATTTTCACATTTTATTCTTCTTTGTTCTTTGTTGTAGTATATTTCTTATATCTGCATCATTTTTTCTTTTATTTCCCATGGGATCTAGAAATTCTTCTCCTCCTTCTAAGTCAAAAGTTTTGTAGTAGAGGAATGTTTTAATTTTCGAAGAGCGAAGTATCAACCATAGGATTTTTTTCTTCAAAATTGAAGGGTTAGATTAAATCATATTATAGTTGTCCCTAATTACATGCTTATTTTGTTTTTGTTAGTGAACGTGCCATGTTTTTAGTAGTGGTGTCAATATTTTTGGGAATATATACACCCACTATTTTTTTGTATTTCTTGAATTTTTCAAGCCTTGATGCATTTTGGGATATGTATTGTTGGGCATTCTTACACACAATACTTAGGAAATTTTGCATTTATCCCATCCTCTAATTCAAATCTTGATTTAAAAAAATTATGTGGTTTCCTTTCAAGTTAAATTTTTGGATTTATGCACAACCCACGATGATACATCTATTCCTTTGAGTTCATAATCCTATGCAATTATTCTTAATTATCTATGGGGCACATGTTTTTGAAATTCTACTAAAAATGTATCTAAATTTGAAGTTCCAAAGTATTGTGGAATACATTTTTCTTCAACATGTACCATCCTCATTGATCTTATCTCATGTTCCCTTCTCATCCAATGGTTCAAATTTACATCCAAGTCACCACTAATTGAGGATTCCATTTCCCATGGGATATGAATTTATCCATTTGGCTCTATGTAATATTGATCGTGTTGTGCAAAGTTATAGAGTTGGGATATCTTTGATCTAGTTAGGGACTAAATATTATAACTTGGTTCTTCTCCTATGAATGGATTCTTAGTGTGGGTTTGAATCGGATTTGACCATTTTGGGAACTCTTCCTTTCTTATTTATGGCATGCATCATGGGACGAAAGCCTTTTCTTGATGTCCCACCTTAAACCAATTTTCAACATCATGCGTATATGGATATAATAGTTCTTTAGGAATGGTATATGAATTATTTTTAGTCTGTTTGTTGGAATCAAAATAATAGAATCATCTAGATGTGCTTCCATTTGATTTGTGACTATGTTGATTGTCATATTACCATCATATGCCCAATTCTTTCTAATCAGTACTAGATAATGTTTTTCATTTGTTTTCATGTCTATGAATTCAAAATCTCCTTTCAAACATAAGTCTCCTACTTGTATTTCAATGTCTTCTAATAAGCCAATTGGATCTACTCTTCCATTTCCTATGAGGTTGAGTGTAACAAGACTATATGCCAAAGTAGGAGCTCCCATTTATACCCAAGTGTATCTTGGAATCATGTTAATTATACTTCCAAAATAAAACATTGCATCTCATATTTCATAGTCTCCTAAAGTTACATTGAGTCGGTGTCTATATCCTGGGGCTTCTTACTTTTACATACCAAACTAGTTTTTGCACCTTCACATCTTGTTCGATAAATTTTCTAATAAGGTTATGAGGATATTGGATATGTTCTATGAGATATCTTCATTACAAAATACATTCACCATGTTTAACAAGTCCTACAAATTTGTAACTATTCTTTCCTATTTTACTATTCTAATCATTTGTCCATAAACTTGATCTTTTTCTTTACCTATGTTTTGTGTATTACCCTCCCTATTTTGATCTAATTGGAGTAACCTTTTATCTTATACCAAAAACACCTTTTAATTTCTTGGGTTATGATAGGTATCATTATACACATGGTGTATGTGGGGCTACATAAGAATTTCCTCATGATCCAAGGATTTTTTTTTCTTTTGTGCTTGTGTAATAGCTTGAATAATGATAATTTCTCTATGTACTAAATTAATCATCTTAACATTGTGTATTTGTTTATATTTTCTTTGTTTCTCTAATATGGGAGAATTTTTTGTATTATATTGCACTTGCACCTGCGAGAAGGCACAATAAATGTCCAGTTAAAGGTTTGGATCTCCATAAATATGGTGAATCACATCTCATCATTTGGGTTCGGTATTATCTTCCTTTACGGGTATCTAGCTGTTGTCGCCAAATCTTTGCACCCCAGAATGGCGGGATGTGAATATGACGTTCGGTGTGATTGGGACACATGGGATCACCTCTCAAGATGTGGGACTTGGGATCAAGGTGAACCTCCGGAGAAGGCCAGCTTCCTCTTCCTAAACTAAGTGTTGTACTACTCCTAGTGTAAAAAAGTGATTATCTAGTCCTATGCTAACCTTTTCATGGGGTTTTAGGGAAAGAGATTTACAGAAATGAAACTATACTAGGGATGGTGATGCACCAAATAAAGGGTGTCTTCAAATTCGGGAAGGGTTAATTTGAAGAGGGTGTGTGCACCACAGTCAACTTCACCTACTGCAACTTAGAGAGGGTACAGGATACCACGGACTAAGAGACACACGTTCCCTTTGTTAAACTTTATCGACCGAGAAATATACCGGTTTCCCGGTGAAGAAGGATGAACTCAAGAAGGGTGAACGGACACCACAACTCAACTGCATGCAATACTCCATCACTCGATAAGCACAGAACTCCAAGAACCTACAATAGAAACTTAAACTTGCACAATGTACCTGCAAGTATGAGAAAGGCACAAAGAAGCACAGAAGGATGAAAGGACCGAGATTAGTCACAAAACACACACTTTTATTGCTTCAATAACATGCACAATGCATCATACATTCAGAAGAGGCAATAGTTGCCATTACAGTCTTGAAGAGGAGGCTTGAAAGTTCTCTCAACACACAAGAACAACTTGCGAAGAGAGAGGACCCTTGAAAAGTATACACTCACCTAAGATATCTAAGCCTGTCAACTTATCCGAAGGCTGTTGGAACCCTTTGAAATGAGCTTCAACTTACATTTATAGAAAAATATGTGAGAAAGAAGAGGAAATGGTCATAATTACATTCCTAAAATGAAGGCCCATGATGTATTTATTGCAGTTAGTTGAACCACCGAGAAGGTTCTATCATGGGTCATTAATTGCTTGATGACCTAGTCTTCTCAATTAACTAAAAGAATATTTAAAGAAAATATTTAAATAATAATAATAAATATTATTATTAAAATATTTAAATAAAAATATTAATTTAATTAACATAATGTTGAGACCCCCCCGTTGACCCGTTTGACTTGAAGAGGAGGGGGGTCCATGTGGATAGAGTCTGCACAATCTCAACTCGGTGAGCTTCGAATCCTCTAACTCGGTGTTGCACTCGATTTTGACCCCGCACTAACTCTTTCCTCATCTTGGCAATCGAGCTCTTTTACATTGAGTCCTTCAAATGGTGAGCTATCAAACTTGATTCTTATCGTTTTGCTAAAATGCATGTAGATCCTGTGAACCTGGCCTGATGCAAATTAAGACTCGCCTCACGAATGCCACTGCTACGGTCTTGCTTCAAACTCCAAATCGAGCCATTCTGAATTACCAAGCCACCTATATGCATTGTGAACATGAAGCTTTAAGCCCGAAATTGAAAGCCTCTACAAATACATTAAACTTCAACACCCATGAGCTTATTCTTTATCTCGACTTGGTACCAATGTTTCCACAATATGAAAAGTTTGACTCTAAATCATACTTAGTGGATTTGATCCATAATACATTGGTTGTACCCACAGAGGTTAAACAATTCAATGAATTTAAATTATTTCACTCCTGCATGTTGCGCCATTTAGAAATGATTTTTGAGCTATGAAAATTGTTAGGGATCACGTTACGTGGCCCTGTCAACACTCAATCGATTGATTTCTCTGTGATAGCTCTAGCTTGACAGATAGAGTTATTTCTTCTTGTTTTGGACCACATATTCACATGCATTCCACGTTCAAACTCCATGAAACAACACCACGAGCTCTTCAACTGATTCGACCTGGCTTTGTTTTGCATATCAACCCGAGCACCCGGTTGGCTCAAACTCACTTGAATGTCGTGCTTAACCCAACATTTCTAAAAAGAATGGTTTTACCACAATGTTCACGGTTCTTCCTTATCATATAACACTTGCAGTAAGAATGTTTTAGCTTGGCCATAATAAGCACAATTGTACCTTCCAAACGATGAGAAAATGCCATTATCAACAAAGACCTAATGCTGCCATGATGATGACCGGGCTTATGCCGTAACATGTCGATAAGACACCCTTGAGACTGATTTTTGGCCAAAAAGCCCTTCGGTATTTTGGCAGTGCACTCGGCAATCTTGGCTCCTTCATGTATGGCATAGGTAGTTGTGAGCTAAACAATATACTCATTTTTTCGGAAACTAAGAAGATCCTTCATGTTACAATTTGCAACACATAAAAGGATCCCTTTAAGAAATACGTTGAATAATGGGGCAACCAAAAGGACCTTGGAAAAATGTACAGGGAACAACCATATGAATTCTTCCTTAGTCATGGATCAAAGCTAATAGAAATAAGCTAGATAAAATCAGCTTGAAACTACAATATTGTTGTCCACTCAAAATTCCCTACTCGATGAAGGTAAAAATTTCAAAAATTTTAGTTTAAGTGTTTTCTCTAATGTACCAAGTCATGAAATTGAGAAAAGTCATGTAGTTTTGGCTCATTTTGTATGTATTTCGAACTGTCAGGACATTTTTGTCCCACTGTCCCAAGTTCGAGAAGCGCGTCTATTCCCCGATCGGCCGATTTCCCCGAAATTGTCCCGATTTCGGGCCCGTCAGAACTTTTCGTCCCAAGTGTCCCAAACTTTTCGTGCGAGTTGTTCAATGTTCGGCCGAAGCACCCAATCCGCGTACTTCGCTCTTTCATGTCCCAACTGTCCCAATTTCAAAAGTGCGCTCTGTTCCCCGATCGGCCGAAATCCCCGAAGTTGTTCCATTTTCGGGCCCGTCGGAACTTTTCGTCCCAAATGTCCCAAGTCAAAAGTGCAAGCTGTTCCATTTTCGGCCGAACCACCCGAGTCGCGTACTTCAGAGCTTTTTGTCCCAATTTCAAAAGTGCGCTCTGTTCCCCGATCGGCCGAAGCACCCGAACCGCGTACTCGAAACTTTTCGTCCCAAATGTCCCAAGTTCAAACGGGCCTTTTGTTCCATTTTCGGCCGAAGCACCCAATCCGCGTACTTCGCTCTTTCATGTCCCAAATGTCCCAAGTCAAAAAGTGCAAGTTGTTCCATTTTCGGCCGAAACACCCGAACCGCGTACTTCGCGCGTTTTCATCCCAAATGTCCCAAAATGCATTTGTGCGTCTTCTCCTTGTTTCACCCGAATCGGCCGAGCCGCGTGTTTCGCGCATTCACGTCTCACATGTCCCAAGCGAACCAAATGCCATTCATACTTAGTTTTTCCCGCTCTACTCGAATATGTTGTTTTTCAAACTGATAGATATGAATGTAATGTGCATTGATCACCCTTCCCTCTCCTCAACTGCTATATAACGAGCAAGCCACCTTTGCAATTCTTACATTGTTTCCATGCTACCCTTGCTCGAACCCTTGCAACCTAATTCCCTGCGCATGTATCCCTTTTCTCTGTAATTCCTCCCCGAATTTAGGTTGCAGCTCTGTTGCTATCAATATGAAGATCAAGTTTCAGGAACAGGAACAAATTTCACCGCTCGAGTCTGCCATTGAAGAAGCCAAACAAAGATTATCATACTCATGTCGAGTTTGATAAAGAGATGGAGAAGTGTCTTGGATTTTGGATGCAGTCTACGGCCAACACGTCAGTCCCTCGTGGCAGAGACATAGCTGAGGCGTTAGAGAAATTCAGGTAGCGGATTCTGAAGTCGGTGGGTCCCTCTCAGTGACTGGCCACCTGTCTTCTTCTCCTTGTTCTTTTCTCTTCTTCCCTTTCTTTTTCGTTTTATTTGTAAGAAGTTAAGGTATTGCGATTGGTGGTCCTTAAGCTGTTCTTGGTTAATAAGCGGTTACGAAGAGTAACTGATTTGTAAGCTATATAATGGCCTTCTTTACGCCATTCAAAAAAGGAAGAACTTGGCATATTTTCTGAAAGTGTAAATAGATTATAAAGAAATCAATACAGAAGGACTTTTCCATTCTTTGTCTATCTGATCTCTGTTATTTCTAAGCTTTCATTTATTTTCTTTGTGAAGATCATTTGTCTCAAATTCGTTAGTCTTACCGATTGCATACTCCTCAACTTTGCAAGCACGGTGATCTTGTATAACCAAGAAGGAACTTTGTTTCCTTGATTAATGAATCTGTGTTATGTTAAGAAACTTTGTGTTCTAAGCAGATGTTATTTACAGAACTTTGTGTCTTTAAATTCCATCTTATTCATTCGATACGAATGATCTTATTTCAATTCACTGTGACTTTCACATACATAAAGAATTACTCTGATATCTATAATTCTGCATGTTGCCTTTCTGCTCTTTCCCGTACTCTCATTTCCTCAGTCCTTTTGTAATTGATGATCTTCATAGAAAACACTTTCGTGATATCCAAGTTTAACCAACAAATCATGTTTTGTACATTTGTAAATAAGTTCGTTTCTGAATAAGGGAACCTCTCCCATTAAAGAGGAGGGACTTCTTGTCCCCTAACTGTTGCTCTTCGTAAAGTCCTATCTGACGACCAACAAGTATAATCGTCCATTGTTAAAAAACGAGCTTCTCTGAACTGGTAAAAGAATATTTTTATTATCGATTGGACGTACATAATGGAAGGATATAAATATTGCTTACGCCTCGAGTTTCTCAAAGAGACCATCGAGGATGTAACATGCAAAATGGCCATTGGGTATTTTCACGGTGACCTTCACATTTAATTTGTTTTTAGGTAAAGAAATGCTGAGCAATACGAATCGTTTCATTCTGTACCGTAGTAAACCTTCATCTCCTGATTCAGGTAGATTTTATGAAGCCTTGAATGGCGTGACTCCAATCCATCGTACATGGCAGTGAATATTTCTTTCCTACAGCTTTCATAGATCCGAGTTCAGAATAAGGATAAGCCACAGTTTGAGGATGCATTCGATATTGATCAGATAACAACACAGTTGGACAACCTGTTTGCTGGAAGCGTTCAAAAGACTTCAGAATAAGGATAGGCATGCATTCGACACTGAACAGATAACAATACAGTTGGACAACCTGCTTGTTTAAACGCGTTCAAAAGGCTTTTACTGTACTGCGCATGCCTGCTGACTGTGCGTGGGAGCAACTGCCACTTTAATTATCCTGGTAACTCGCACAAAGACTCGGACTACTCCAAATGGCGGGGTTTTCATGACGGATTGCCATCTTAATATTTCCCTTGGCAGTTTGATCCGATTTCTCCCCAGTGCGGAGTGAACAACATGGTTTTCCATGCCAAAATTTCCACTTGGCGGTGCTGCTCCGAATCTCCCCCGCGTGGAATTTCTTCCTTGGCTTGCCATCCACGAAAACCCACTTGGCATTGCTCGCCTTATTTCCCCTTCGCGGAAGTTTGGTCATGGTTTGCCAAACCAATATTTCCACGCTTGGCAGTGTTTGCCTTATTTTCCATGTCCTTGGCAAGATAGCAAAATGTTTCCCATGCGCGGGATTTTCATGACGGATAGCCATCATATTGTCTTCACTTGGCAATTTGACCCGATTTCTCCAATTCACGGAAGTCTGACCATGGCTTACCACGGGTATATTTCCACTATTCATTCCTTAGCGTGGGATTAACAGCTTGGCCTGCCATCGTAATAGTTCCACGCTTGGCATACTAGCTCCAAATCCCCACGTAACAGCTTGGACAAATTAATTCACGGGCCCCGGCCTCAGCTTTGCCACGCAAACTTGGCAATTTGACCCGATTTCTCCACTTCACGGAAACTTTTCAATGGCTTGACATCACGTCATTTCCCTTGGCAATGCTCACCTTATTTCCACATCCAGGATTGGAGTGTGGGGTTTCGTTATCATTTGGCCATATTTCGTTTTGGACAGATGGCCACCGATCTCCACTTTTCCACCAGCGCGCGGGATCTTCATGAATCTTCTCCTGCCGAGTTTTCCTTCAACAGATTTGAGGATAACATTAAACTCTCAGTGCAAACATTTCAGCTGTAGCTTGTAAGGTGTGATAATTTCAAAGAATCCTTTATGCTCGCCAATCTAGTGACTCGTTGAAGATGCTCATATAATTGCAAAGCAAATTGTGCCTCATGAATATTCTGATATGAAATGTCCCACCTCTATGAGATTCACTTCCATGAGTTACATCGTAAAACAAGTAAGATCTCGATAGAGAGTCTTTGTAATAAATTTCCTCAGGTCTGCTGGTAACACTCTTACTGTCACTTAATCGATTTTCATAAAAATATCTTGAAGGAAAATCCGAATTTGAGGATGCATTCGATGCTGAACAGATAAAAACATCGTTGGACGACTTGCTTGCTGGAAGTGCTCAAAAAGGCTTCTACTATACTGCAACATGTCAACTACCTGTGCACCAAATGCTCGGCCGAGGAAGGTCTGAACACCATTATAATTTGCAGCTCTTTTTAAAATGTCGGTTTGACTCAATTTTACATGGGTATTCCATGGTGCTTATACTATCTTCCTGGGTCGATAGAAGTCCTTCTATTATGTAATTACAAACCCGAGATTCAATGATGTTGAACCTCCCATATCTGCATAATTTCATATCATCTCGGTCAAACAAGATAATTCTCCCAAGTGGTTGGTCGAGCACTGTCTTAATGGATTAAACCTGGCATCATGTTGACTTTGACTCTCCCTGACTTGGCCTTCGGATCTTTTTGCATCGATCTCCACCGAGATCCTTATGCAGATTCCTTTCATTTGTCAATTTTCAACGAGCTATATTTTGCATTAACAAGACCATCGTCGAGCTCTTACAACCGAGAGTCTCTCTTGAGATGATTTACGAGATGACTATCAATTTGACCGAGTTCTTTAACAACTCGACCACTGAACTCTTCACCGAGTCGAGATCATTTGGGTGCCTTTCAATGCTAGGTGATCTCTTCATATGCAATTTAGGAATTATTTTTTTAATTATTACATCTCAATAATAACTGAAGGTGGGTTCCTGGGACTATTATTTCATTTTGAACGTGACAGGACCCCCTTGTCCAATCTTTCCAGGTGTGCAAAATTGGATAACATTTTTGGTGACCTCTCGGGGATGATTGCCTGCTAAGCATGATTCCAGTAGCCTTAAGTCATCCATTGGGCATGGAGTCTGTGTTGGAATCCTGAAAGTAGTATGATTTTCTTTGACACATCCCGGAATCTCCTTGAGCATTTCCGATATCCTGGACCTCCTTGGAATGCTAAGCATGAAGTATACTGAATCTGTTGAATGCTTGACATCCATGGAACATTGCAAAAATTTGAATGAAGCAGATTTTGAACTGTTATGGAAACCTTGAACCTTTCTTCTCCTTGACACCTTCCAATGATGAAACAATGTGCAGAACAACACAAAACACAGCAACAAGGAAAACAAAAACAACAACACACAACAATGTGCATAAGCACTTGGAGGAAAACACCTAATTTAAGCTATCAGAGGGGGTGGGCGCTTGTCAAAAACAAGCTTTGAGATGTATCCCATTCACATGAATGGGCAGTTCTTCTCCATTGAGCCTAGATAGACGAAATGAATTTGCCTCTTTACAACTTGTGATGATATATGGCCCACTCCATAGAGCATCAAACTTGGCATGTTTTCTGGTTTGGCCTTGTCTTCATCCCATTTGAGAACTAAATCTCCCTCTTGAAAATGCCTATCGGATGCCTTCTTGTCAAAATATTTCTTAACTTGAGCCTGATGCTGCTCCAAAGTTTTCATAGCCTTGTCTCGTACTTCCTCTAACTCCATGAGTTCAACAAACCTTACTGTCAGAGGATCACTCTCTATAACTTCAAGTTGATGAGCTAACTCCAAAGAAGGTAACTCCAATGAGAGTGGGAGTTTTTCCTCTCTTCCATATACAAGAACGAAAGGAGAATTTCTGATGGCCCTTTTAGGTGTGATCCGATCTGCCCATAAGGCGGTCTTAAGCTGTGTATGCCAAGTCCTCTTGTTAGTCTCCATTGTGTGCTTAATAATCCTTATGAGGTTTTTTGTTGCTAGACTCAGCCAATCCGTTTCCTTGAGGATAGTAATTGGACGAAGTTTTGAGGTATACCCCATTTTTAACAGCCCATTCACTCAATTTCATACCAAGGAAAGCAGCGCATTATCGAAATGATCAGAATGTAAGCGGAACATCGAACCTCGTCATTATACCCTCAAAAAAATCTAGAAGCGCCTTTTCATTGCTCTCTTTTAATGCTCGCCTCTGTCCATTAAGTAAAATAGTACATTGCGGTAAGGACCCATTTATGTCATCCTTTGGATGGAGGATTAATCATTACGATGAAGTCAACCCCATTGAACAAAGGTTTGATCCACTTGAATTGGATGCAATGGAAGAGCTGCCAGCTTCTGCTTACCTGTGAAAAAGGCACATTCTTTGCATTTCCTTACCCAAAGATGGGCATCCTTGAATAAATCTGGCCAATAGTAGCCAGCTCACATGATCTTGGTAGCTGTTGTTCATGTGGAATAATGTCCTCCAGATAGGCCATTATGAAATTCTTCTAGTATCTTACTAACTGTTCTGGTCCTATGCACCGAAGGAGGATGCCGTTCAAATCTTTTCGAAAGAGAACACTATCTACCAAAACATATGGGATAGATTGAAGACGGAAAGTTCACCTTTGGTTTTTATCCATGTTTGTCGGGTATGCTCCTGAGAAGATGAAATTCTTCATTTTGGATAACCAGTCAGCTTGATCAACATCCTCATCAGTATTTAGGAGTGTCACGTCCTCATTACTTTTTGATTCCATGTCTATTGCAAGTTGTTGACATAAACCCTTACCTCTAACAAGTTTAGTGACTTTGATGTGCACGTCATACTCCATTACCTTCATGATCCATCCAGCATGCTTTTTGTTCATTTCTTTGTTCAGCAAAAACTCCTTGACACCTGGATGAGACACCATCAGATGAATCTTGTTGTTGGACAACATGTGCTTGAATTTCTTCAAAGCTCGAATAACCGCAAAGACTTGCTTTTCAATGAATGAGTATTTGAACTCGTAGTCTTTGAGGGATTGACTGAAGAAAGTGATTGGTTGCTCCATCAGGTTGTTGTTTTGTTGGGTGAGGATCCCTGAAATGCTCTCTTGACCTACAAAAGCATAAAGGATAAAATATTTGTCAAACCTGGGGTTCACAAGCATGGGAGCTTGAGAAATGGCTGTTTTGATAGCTTCAAAGATTTCTCTTCCTTCTTTTGTCCATGAGAATGGCATGTTTTTCTTTAGCATGGTATCGGTGGTTTAGCCAATGTCGCGAATTGAGGGATGAATCTCACTTGAAATTTATGGTTCCCAGAAAACTCGGAGGCCCTTCTTGTGACTTGGGAGAGATAAGGACATAATTGAATGAATCCTGGCTGGATCGATTGATAATCCTTCTGTTGAAACCACATGCCCCAAAAATTTTCCCTCGTGTACTGTGAAAATACATTTCTTGGGGTTAAGTGAAACCCCAAATTCCCTACACCTTTGGAAAACTTTCCTTAGATGCGTGATGTGATCTTCTGCATGCTGAGAGTATACAGTTATATCATCAAGGTAAACTAAAATAATATCATTGATTAGTCCCTTAAATGCCATGTCCATGGCTCTTTGGAAAGTAGCTCCGGCATTGGACAATCCGAATGGCATTTTATTGTAGGCATACGTGCCCCACTTGGTAGTGAAAGCCGTTTTGAATTGGTCGGATTCTTGGACTAGGATTTGATTGTAACCTGAATATCCATCGAGCAAAGAAAATCTTTGAGCTCCTGCCACCGTTTGAAGGATCTGCTCCATCGATGGAAGAGGATAATGGTCTTTTAATGATGCATGATTCAAATCCCTGAAATCTACGCATAACCGGATCTCTCCGTTCTTCTTCCTCATGGGCACCAAATTGGCTACCCATGAGGAATGCTTGATGGGAAAAATTATACAGGCCTCGATGAGCTTGGTTAGCTCCTTTCTCATTAGTGGCTCAATTTTGGGATTAATTGGTCTCTGTTTTACACGAAGGCGGCTTAGCATTAGGATCCGGTTCGATGGTATATTATGCTAGACACTGGATCAAAACCACGTAGATCTTTATAGCTCCATGCAAAGATGTCATGATACTCTTGTAAAATTTTGATGAAAGTTTCTTTCTCCTCAGAAGTACACACTTTTCCGATCTTGAGAAATTTTTCATTTGATACTTCAAATTCCTCAAAATATTCTTCTCTGACCACCATGTTAGGGCTTTGTCTTGTGGCTTGGTCATCTGAATTGAAAATGGATTCCAAAGTGACTAAACCTTTTGGTAACTTGTTGCTTTTCAATTGGATAATTTGCTCACCATATGAATCCTGCAACTTATCTTGATTTTTTGCAGCAAACTCCGCCTCTTCTTGTAGGAAGAGGACAATTTGGTTGTCACTATCGAACACTTGCCAACTATTCACATTATCAGGGACTGCTGGTCGAACCACCATTTTAACAAATTGCTGCCCTTCTTTCATGATATCAACTGGTATGTTGTATTGTGAACCAATTGTAGCAAGCCTATCGCATCTTGATTTTGACCTCTAGGAATTGCATGGATCCCAAAAGCTTCAAAATATTCAATCAGGTCCCAGACTCGATTCTTATATGATCGTAAAAGATCATTTTTGGATGCACTACGTGCGAAACTTGATGAACAACTAACTCACTGTCTCTAAAAATAGTTAGGGCCTTGATTCCCTTCCTTTGGGCTAGCTGAATTCCTTGCACAAGAGCCTCGTATTCAGCAACATTGTTGGTGCAACTGAACTGCAACCGGAAAGATGAGAAGTACTTATCTCCCTCTGGAGAAATTAACATAACACCAGCACCGGATCCATTCTTACTTCTTGAGCCATCGAAGAACAATTGCCACAGTCCTTTAGAATCACTTGGTGTTTTGAAAAGTTGTGGTATGATCGTATCTTCTTCATGGATACAGTAAGTACCTAATCCTGTTTCTTCCAAGACCAGCAAACCAGATTCTTCTTCTGCCAATACATCAGTGTAGGGATCGTATTGATGATCTCTACTTACTTCATCCAAAGCAAAGTATCAGGAACTTCTTCAACAAGGGTGGTTGGTTCATGATCGGCATCTTCCTCTTCAGGATCGCCGATGGTGTAATTTCCATTTATGGGACTAGCAGTGTAGGGTTCTACATGATTATGGCAGATTGGTTCTGCCCTTATAGTTACTTTGGTTCCGTATCGAGTCCTGAGAATCATATGCGACCAATCGGCTGATAGGTAACCACCCATCTTGGCAGTGAAATTTTGTGATAGGCAGATGGCAAAGAGAGGAGGGAGATTGACGACCAATATGTCTTGGGTGAATGACAAACTTGGGCATACATGAATGGTAAGTTGAAGTCCTTTGATAACCCCAACAGTCTTAACAGCTGTGCCATCCAGTTGAATAACCCCTCTTGTACCAGGCACATATTGTATGCCTAGTACATCGTAATTTGTTTCGGCATGACAGAGCTACTGGCACCAGACTCGATCATGCAATTATGTACCAGGTGGTCGCTTGATGATTAGGGAAATGTAGAATGGCGGTGGTTTGTTTTCCGTAGGAATGATTTTCCCTTCCGGTTGACACAAATTTGTAGCATTTGTCTCCATGGCTTGGTGATCCATTTGGTTGTACTAAAAGCTGTTGAGCTTCTCGTAACGAGGTTTCTTTGGGAAGGGATCAAGAGTGTGTCTCACATGGTAATGCTCAAATTGGTTGTCTTCATTTGTTCTACTATGTTGAAGGGAATTTCTCCAACTTTGATGACACTTTTTTGGGCATTGGGGTCCTCCTTTGGAAAATGTTTGTTGGGTACCATGATGCCTAGAGAACCATCTTTCCCTACGGTGTGGCTAGCTGGTGTTTCTGGTGATTTCTTTCCCGCATTTTTATCAACTGCCATTTGTAACCCAGGTTGAGAAGTGGACGCTAGATCAGCTTCGAGAGGTTGAGGCTCCATTGCTCTTTTCTTGGAACGAGTGTTTTCTGCCACTGATGAAGAATCTATATTTAATCCACAAAAATCTTCTTCTTGCCAGTTTAGCAAAGTGGATTCTTTAGGTGCCTGCTGTTGATCTACTACTTCTTGCGTAGATGAATTGTTTGTTAACTCTGAAGAGGCAGATACACTTTGAACCATAAGGGCCTGGCTAAGAACCCCATTGGGACAAAGATTTTGATTGTGAGGTTGAGAGCAAGGATAACACCATTCGTAGTCTTGAACCAGATTATTTTGAACAGGTACTATAGCTCTAGATGAGCTAGCTGCAAGAGGGTTATGAAAGTTCAAGGGCCTAACATTTGCAACTTGACTTGTAGTTTGATTTCGAGGCTGATTGTTTCCTTGAAAAGGAGGACGGTTAGCCTGATACTGCTGATTTTGTGGCTGATACGGACGATTGTATTGAAATTGTTGCCTTTTGAGTGCAACGAGCTCATTTCCAAAATTTTACAGTAGTGACTTGACTTCAAATAGGTCATTTGAAGAGGCAGAGGAAGATTGAGATGGTTGCCTGGAGTCTATTGGAATAGGAGCAATGATAGGCTGATGATTCGTAAGATCTGGAGAAAAGGGCATTGGTGGTCGTGGAGCTATATTTCCAGCCTGAATCAAAGAATTCTCTGCACTTATGGTAACTTCGTAAGCATCAGGAAGTGTAGTCCCTCCCATGGACTAGATCATAACTGCTACATCGCTATTCAAGGCTCGCAAATAGTACAAGAATGCATTATGTGCAGAAGGCTTTACGAGCACCAGAATCCTATTCCAAGTCCTATGGAATCGGAAGTTGAAATCACTCATGTATTCTTGGGAAGCTCTCTTTATGGTAGTAAGTTGTTCTAAAAGTGATAGGTGATCACTTTTGTCTTTGAATTGTTTACATAGCTTTTCTCCCAACTCGTCCCAAGTGGTTATAGTGCGACACCTAACCCATGAAACCATTGAAGTGTTTTTCCCTTGAAAGAGGTAGCAAGAAGTCTAAGCGCAAGCGTTGTCTTCGGTGATATTATGTCTTGCATATGCAGATCTTTGGCTACATCAAAGATATGCTCTCTTTGGAGTAACGTGAGTTTCCCCGTGTAGAAGGGTAAACGTTTGAGTGCCGCAACAGTATCGGGTCACGTTGAGCCAACATGAGAGGATTGCTTGCATTGAAGGGGGAAAAACTTGGTTCCTCGCCATAACAATGAAAGGTTGATTGTTCTGGGTGGAGGAAATCTTCCGTAAGGAGGAGTTGAATGACCCCTACTAGGTAAATCTACAATGGGGATGTGGAAATGCCTCTTCTTCTTCTTCTTTTGGAGGAGACAAGGAAAGTTCGGTATCTTTGATACTTTCCTTTCTTTCAAGAAGCTCTTGTCGAATTCTTTGCATAAGTTCTTTGCACCTTGAGATTTGGAACCCAGAGATATAGGGTCGCCAGGTACTTTGACTTGTGTAAGTGAGAAGAGAAGTACCAACTCTCTGTCCCAAGAGAATACCCCACTGGCGTGCCAAAAACTGTTGTGTGTGGTCGCACGGTGGCTTAAGATTTCTTGTTTGATAATGAGACACCTCTGAAAGATGGAACTCTAACTTTTGTGATGTCCCACCGGGCGTGCCAAAAACTGTTGTCGCCAAATCACTGCACCCCCGAATGGCCAGGATGTGAATAGGACGTTCGGTGTGATTGGGACACATGGGATCACCTCTCAAGCTGTGGGACTTGGGCTCGAGGTGAACCTCGGAGAAGGTCGGCTTCCTCTTCCTAAACTAAGTGTTGTACTACTCCTAGTGTAACAAAAATGATTATCTAGTCCTATGCTAACATTTTCATGGGGTTTTAGGGAAAGAGATTTACAGAAATGAAACTATACTAGGGATGGTGATGCACCAAATAAAGGGTGTCTTCAGATTCAGGAAGGGTTAATTTGAAGAGGGTGTGTGCACCACAGGTCAACTTCACCTACTGCAACTTAGAGAGGGTACAGGATACCACAGACTAAGAGACACGCGTTCCCTTTGTTAAACTTTATCAGACCGAGAAATATACCAGTTTCCCAGTGAAGAAGGATGAACTCAAGAAGGGTGAACAGACACCACAACTCAACTGCATGCAATACTCCACCACTCGATAAGCACAGAACTCCAAGAACCTGCAATAGAAACTTAAACTTGCACAGTGTACCTGCAAGTATGAGAAAGGCACAAAGAAGCACTAGAAGGATGAAAGGACCGAGATTAGTCACAAAACACACACTTTTATTGCTTCAATAACATGCACAATGCATCATACATTCAGAAGAGGCAATAGTTGCCATTACAGTCTTGAAGAGGAGGCTTGAAAGTTCTCTCAACACACAAGAACAACTTGCAAAAGAGAGAGGACCCTTGAAAAGTATACACTCGCCCGAGATGTCTAAGCTGTCAACTTATGCGAACTGTTGGAACCCTTTGAAATGAGCTTCCAACTTACATTTATAGAAAAATATGTGAGAAAGAAGAGGAAATGGTCATAATTGCATTCCTAAAATGAAGGCCCATGATGTATTTATTGCAGTTAGTTGAACCACACGAGAAGGTTCCATCATGGGTCATTAATTACGATGACCTAGTCTTCTCAATTAATTAAAAGAATATTTAAATAAAATATTTAAATAATAATAATAAATATTATTATTAAAATATTTAAATAAAAATATTAATTTAATTAACATAATGTTGGGACCCCCCCATTGACCCGTTTGACTTGAAGAGGAGGGGGGTCCATGTGGATAGAGTCTGCACAATCTCAACTCGGTGAGCTTCGAATCCTCTAACTCGGTGTTGCAATCGATTTTGAACCCCACACTAACTCTTTCCTCATCTTGGCAATCGAGCTCTTTTGCATTGAGTCCTTCAAATGGTGAGCTATCAAACTTGATTCTTATCGTTTTGCTAAAATGCATGTAGATCCTGTGAACCTAGCCTGACGCAAATTAAGACTCGCCTCACGAATGCCACTGCTACGGTCTTGCTTCAAACTCCAAATCGAGCCATTCTGAATTACCAAGCCACCTATATGCATTGTGAACATGAAGCTTTAAGCCCGAAATTGAAAGCCTCTACAAATACATTAAACTTCAACACCCGCGAGCTTATTCTTTATCTCGACTTGGTACCAATGTTTCCACAATATGAAAAGTTTGACTCTAAATCATACTTAGTGGATTTGATCCATAATACATTGGTTGTACCCACAGAGGTTAAACAATTCAATGAATTTAAATTATTTCACTCCTGCATGTTGCGCCATTTAGAAATGATTTTCGAGCTATGAAAATTGTTAGGGATCACGTTACGTGGCCCTGTCAACACTGAATCGATTGATTTCTCTGTGATAGCTCTAGTCTTGACAGATAGAGTTATTTCTTCTTGTTTTGGACCACATATTCACATGCATTCCACGTTCAAACTCCATGAAACAACACCATGAGCTCTTCAACTGATTCGACCTGGCTTTGTTTTGCATATCAACCCGAGCACCCGGTTGGCTCAAACTCACTTGAATGTCGTGCTTAACCCAACATTTCTAAAAAGAATGGTTTTACCACAATGTTCACGGTTCTTCCTTATCATATAACACTTGCAGTAAGAATGTTTTAGCTTGGCCATAATAAGCACAATTGTACCTTCCAAACGATGAGAAAATGCCATTATCAACAAAGACCTAATGCTGCCATGATGATGACCCAGGCTTATGCCCGTAACATGTCGATAGACACCCTTGAGACTGATTTTTGGCCAAAGAGCCCTTCGGTATTTTGGCAGTGCACTCGGCAATCTCAGCTCCTTCATGTATGGCATAGGTAGCTATGAGCTAAACAATATACTCGTTTTTCCGGAAACTAAGAAGATCCTTCATGTTACAATTTGCAACACATAAAAGGAGCCCTTCAAAAAATACGTTGAACAACTGGGGCAACCAAAAGGACCTTGGAAAAATGTACAGGGAACAACCATATGAATTCTTCCTTAGTCGTGGATCAAAGCTAATAGAAATAAGCTAGATAAAATCGGCTTGAAACTACAGTATAATCGTCCATTGTTAAAAAATGAGCTTCTCTGAACCTGGTAAAAGAATATTTTTATTGTCTGATTGGACGTACATAATGGAAGGATATAAATATTGCTTCTGCCCTCAGAGTTTCTCAAAGAGACCATCAAGGATGTAACATGCAAAACGGCCGACCGGGTATTTTCAGAGCTGACCTTCACATTTAATTCGTTTTTAGGTAAAGAAATGTTGAGCAATACGAATCGTTTCATTCTGCACCGTAGTAAACCTTCATCTCCTGATTCAGGAAGATTTTATGAAGCCTTGAATGGCGTGACTCCAATCCATCGTACACGGCAGTGAATATTTGTTTCCTGCAGCTGTCATAGATCCGAGTTCAGAATAAGGATAAGCCACAGTTTGAGGATGCATTCGATATTGATCAGATAACAACACAGTTGGACAACCTGTTTGCTGGAAGCATTCAAAAGACTTCAGAATAAGGATAGGCATGCATTTGACACTGAACAGATAACAATACAGTTGGACAACCTGCTTGTTTAAACGCGTTCAAAAGGCTTTTACTGTACTGCGCATGCCTGCTGACTGTGCGTGGGAGCAACTGCCACTTTAATTATCCTGGTAACTCACACAAAGACTCGGACTACTCCAAACTGCGTGGGGTTTTCATGACGGATTGCCATCTTAATATTTCCCTTGGCAGTTTGATCCGATTTCTCCCCAGTGCGGAGTGAACAGCATGGTTTTCCATGCCAAAATTTCCACTTGGCGGTGCTGCTCCGAATCTCCCCGCATGGAATTTCTTCCTTGGCTTGCCATCCACGAAAACCCACTTGGCATTGCTCGCCTTATTTCCCCTTCGCGGAAGTTTGGTCATGGTTTTCCAAACCAATATTTCCACGCTTGGCAGTGTTTGCCTTATTTTCCACGTCCTTGGCAAGATAGCAAAATGTTTCCCATGCGCGGGATTTTCATGACGGATAGCCATCATATTGTCTTCACTTGGCAATTTGACCTGATTTCTCCAATTCACGGAAGTCTGACCATGGCTTACCATGGGTATATTTCCACTATTCATTCCTTAGCGTGGGATTAACAGCTTGGCCTGCCATCGTAATAGTTCCACGCTTGGCATACTAGCTCCAAATCCCGCGTGCAATGCTTGGACAAATTAATTCACGGGCCCGGCCTCGGAACTTTGCGCACGCAAACTTGGCAATTTGACCCGATTTCTCCACTTCACGGAAACTTTTCAATGGCTTGACATCACGTCATTTCCCTTGGCAATGCTCACCTTATTTCCCACGTCCAGGATTGGAGTGCGGGGTTTCGTTATCATTTGGCCATATTTCGTTTTGGACAGATGGCCACCGATCTCCACTTTTCCACCAGTAGCGGGATCTTCATGAATCTTCTCCTGCCGAGTTTTCCTTCAACAGATTTGAGGATAACATTAAACTCTCAGTGCAAACATTTCAGCTGTAGCTTGTAAGGTGTGATAATTTCAACAGAATCCTTTATGCTCGCCAATCTAGTGACTCGTTGAAGATGCTCATATAATTGCAAAGCAAATTGTGCCTCATGAATATTCTGATATGAAACAGTCCCACCTCTATGAGATTCGCTTCCATGAGTTACATCGTAAAACAAGTAAGATCTCGATAGAGAGTCTTTGTAATAAATTTCCTCAGGTCTGCTGGTAACACTCTTACTGTCACTTAATCGATTTTCATAAAAATATCTTGAAGGAAAATCCCGAATTTGAGGATGCATTCGATGCTGAACAGATAAAAACATCGTTGGACGACTTGCTTGCTGGAAGTGCTCAAAAAGGCTTCTACTATACTGCAACATGTCAACTACTGTGCACCAAATGCTCGGCCGAGGAAGGTCTGAACACCATTATAATTTGCAGCTCTTTTTAAAATGTTGGTTTGACTGAATTTTACATGGGTATTCCATGGTGCTTATACTATCTTCCTGGGTCGATAGAAGTCCTTCTATTATGTAATTACAAACCCGAGATTCAATGATGTTGAACCTCCCATATCTGCATAATTTCATATCATCTCGGTCAAACAAGATAATTCTCCCAAGTGGTTGGTCGAGCACTGTCTTAATGGATTAAACCTGGCATCATGTTGACTTTGACTCTCCCTGACTTGGCCTTCAGATCTTTTTGCATCGATCTCCACCGAGATCCTTGTACAGTTCCTTTCATTTGTCAATTTTCAACGAGCTATATTTTGCATTAACAAGACCATCGTCGAGCTCTTACAACTGAGAGTCTCTACTGAGATGATTTCCGAGATGACTATCAATTTGACACCGGGTTCTTTAACAACTCGACCCTGAACTCTTCACTGAGTCGAGATCAACTGGGTGCCTTTCGATGCTAGGTGATCTCTTCATATGCAATTTAGGAATTATTTTTTTAATTATTGCATCTCGATAATAACCGAAGGTGGGTTCCTGGGACTATTATTTCATTTTGAACATGACAGGACCCCCTTGTCCAATCTTGCCAGGTGTGCAAAATTGGATAACTCTAACTTGGTGACCTATTTATTGAACTTTATGTGGTCTTGGTGGTGCATTCCAATTTTGATTTTTCCCTTGATATCCTCTATATTTTTCTTATGGTGAAGGCATAATCCAAATAGGTGGTTGCTAAGGATAAGGAGGTGCTCAATCCCATATTATTTTGTGGATATGGTGGTGCCTAACTCGACTAGATTGAGGAGATTACATAATAAATTATGTATTTTTTTTTTTGTGAGGTTAGATCTCATAGTGCAATCAGATTTGGCGATGCAGCCATTTCTATTTCTGCTACAATATTTTTTTACCTTGGGTGTCATTTGATCTTGTAGAGTAAACAGAATCCTAGTAATTTCCCCCTTTACATCCATCACTACATGACATTATTTAGTTTTATAGGCCTTGACCTTGTAAAATAACATACCAAATTTTGAGGGTGCCTCACATAATGTTGCAACGAATGACAATTGTTAACTACGCGTCTAAATATTTTACAGATATCACAAAATTTTCTTTACCCTCTAGATTTCACATTATGGAAGTCATTCTTATGATGTCCTTCCCCACAATATGTGCACCATATAATAAGTCTAAGCTTCTTTCCTTCTTATAGTTCCTCTAGTCTTTGCATTACTAAATTAATATTTACTTATTTTGAAACCAAGGTTACTACTATCTCCATAATCTTTAAAATTTTCCACACTAATAGATAATTTGATGGCTTCTATTTTGGTTGGAAATTTTTTCTATGTATATACAAACCATATTTTACTATGCAACCTTCTATAAACAAAGTATCTTTATTTGACTCATCAAAATTAAAATTTACCTTATTCACAAAATCTAAGAATATTTGGTCATATTATGTGATTTTTTCTCTTATTATTTGATTAATTTTTGTAGATCCTGAATTATCTCCCCAACACATTGTTTCTTTTAAATTCATGATTTAGAGCTTTATAGATGTCCTGTGAATTTTGCGAGCTTAATTGTCTTGAGTAAATTAATTCCATTGTTCTCCCTTGTATTGTGTATATTAGCTCACATTTCTTGGTATTTTCATTGGTGACTTCTTTTGTGCCCCATTGCATGTCACAAGTCATCAAGTAATGTTTATGGTTTGTAGCTCTATTACATGTTTACAAGCCTTTATATGGGTTATAATAATAAGTCATTATGCTTCCTTTTCCTAAGCTTGTTGTCTTGGTTTACTTTACGCAATTGAAAATCTCAACTTGAAATCAAGTGCACTTTGAGTCATGAATTGTTCACTCTAATACTGGTACCGGTCATGTTAGATTTAGGTTTTTATTCTTTGTATTCCTTAGATTCTAGAAAAATGGCCTTGTACTTTGGGTTGATGGAGCTATGATTACTATCTTCTCCACTTATTTCACAATTTCCTCTTAGCGCAATTCTCCACAATGAAGGACTATATAATGAAAATTCTACTTCTCTTGTAACTTCTCCTACACCAATTTCTTCTACTCTTGATTTTAATATTGAATGTGTTTCAAATTTCTGTTCTAACCTTCTTCACAATTCTTGTATAATTTTAAATTATTCTATGTCATTTAGAAAATCCCAAGTAATCAATTCTCTATTTGGCTCCAGGGATATATATCCTAGAAGAGGGGTACTATCATATTCTACGAGTCGTTAAGATCATGTTGTATTCTTTCTTCATATTATAGACTTGTTTGATTCTCACAATACCATGTTTTCCATGATGGTTTCTCTAGGTTCAACATCCACTACTTACTAAATCTACTCCTAACTACTTCTAATTAAATATCCTTGGTTTCTTTTTCTTTTTCCTCAATTTCTCCTTGACTTGTCTCCAGTTCCTTGGTTCCTTTTTGGTTTCCTCTTCAGGGTCCACACCTTCATTGGGTCTGCTCATACTCATAGATCAAAAAATAGGAAGTAAAAATAGGGGTAATGTGTAACCCCATGCCTAAACATGGAAAGAAACTCAATGAGCGCCACCGACGCATATGACGTTGACTTTCGCATATGACACCACTAGAAGAGGAGTTACTGATTCCAAATAAGGAACGTAACTCTTAGAGTAGTTAAGCATGCCAGCCCCAGAGTAGTCTTTGGGATGGGTGACCTCCCGGGAAATTCCTAGTGTCACTTCCTCTTAATATGTCATTGGGCCTAATTGGGTGTATACCCGGCTCCATCGTGTGGGAGGGTGTTGGCGTAGCAGTTGTTTAACACGATGAGATCCCTCTCCACCATTAGTTTGAGCTTTTGGTGTGATGGTAAGTCGTGTAGCTCTGATACCATGAAAGAGGGATTCGCGAGAACCAATGTTGAAAAGCGATGCACCACAACAAAGTTACACTCCAATGGTAACGTCAAGCCAACGTAATACACAATATTCGAAACAATGGAAAGAAGATTGCAAGTAAGAAGAATGGGTCTGCTCATGCTCATAGATCGAAAAATAGGAAGTACAAATAGGGGTGTTGTGTAACCCCCATGCCTAAACATGGAAAGAAACTCAATGACACCACTGACACATATGACATTGGTCGACGCGTATGACACCACTAGAAAAGGAGTTACAATTCCTAATAAGGAATGTAACTCCTATGACGCATTGATGCAAATGACAATGTCAGATTCTATGACAGAATCTAACACTTCTCATTTGACTTCCTAAGACCTATGACTCTCGCAAGGTGAGATGACTCACCTAGGTGATGTGGATGATGACCTGGACAATCACACACCAACAACCTTATTACACACCTTCTCATTCAATTTGATTCCTTTCTTCCTTGGTTCCTTTGATCTCTTGTGGAGGCTCCATTCCTCATCCTTCGGTAACTCTTCCTACTTTACTCCTAATCCAAGTGGTTTTCATCTTTCCTAGAATTATTTCCACTTATTTGTATATTATGAAGCCTTATTTCTCTTTGTAACCTTTCCATTCTTCTCTTTTCTTCCTTTTGATCCTTCTCATAACTTTTCCTATTAATCTTTAGATCCATCCCCTTCCATTTTATTTTCCTCTTCTTGGATTATATCCCCTTGGTGCTACGACTACTCGTATTGTGTTGAATTGACACCGTAGCGTTTTACACAACCAACCTTTTGACCAAAAATGGTAATTACCTAAAAAAATTCCTCTTGGTCCAAATAGAATTCATGCTTCAGTAGAATAAAATGAGAAAAAAACTTAAACAAAAATCTCAGTTGCATACATGTCAATAGTAGTTTTCATCCAATGATCAACAACAAAAGTCCATAAAACATCCAAATTGTGTAATGTTTCCTCATTTTCCTATTTATATTTATATTCCTCCTTGGGTTCATATCATAAGAAATAGAATTTCAATAGATATAACCAACAAGTTAACTACTCTAGAATCTTACACCATTCGCCATAAATATGTTCCAAATGGATTATTTCATCGGGTTCTGTCACTTTTTGTTAACTTCGTAAATGTTTTCATCTTCTATTGTCTCCATATTTCTTCATCTCTTTATCCTGGTAGATGTATTAGAATTTTTGGGTCCCAAAAATGGAACCATTTTTAGTAGAGGTTCCTATATTATGGCATTAGAACTTGCAACAAGGTGTATTCTATATTTAAAAATAGGATATAACTAAGTGTTCCATTTCGCAATAAATACCATACAAATATTTAAGAACATAAGAGCTAGATCAAAGGAATTCCATAAGGAAATTGGGATAAACATAGTTGTATTAAAACACATATGTGAAAAAGTAACTTATAATGAAATACTTTTGATTTGGATCCAAGATCAACCTTCTTGCAATTAGGATTACATAGCTTTATACAAAATATGGTGATTGTTGAGTTACCAGTCCTTTCATCTCCTTCTCGTATATTCAAAGGTTTTTCATATTCTCTAGCTATGTGCATAGAAGATATATATATATATATATATTATAGTTTTAGTTTTATAGTAACTACATAAATACAAAAGGATTACAGACTTATATATTATATCCACATTGGCTTGTTATTACATTTAACTATCTAATAATTAGACAACTTGTAGAACTTAAATTTAATAACTTGTCCATTGAAAATAACTAGCTTAGATATACTCCATTGGTAAGAAAAATGCTCACATTATAAGTCTACTTAGTATATATTTTTAACTATTCCATGACTTGTTCATATCTACACTATGCTCTATTGCGATTTCAAGAAATATTAATCAAACAAGTAAAAATTCCCTATGAATCATGCTAGAAATTTCTATTTACATCACATCTCTTATGTCATGGACCTAAATTTTGGTCAAGATATTAAATCTAGTCTTGGAATACTTGTAAATTCCTATATTTTGTTATCCTCCTCTAGTTTTTATTTAAATGTATTTATTATGTCATTTCACCTTCTTAGGGTTGATATTATCAAAATATTTCATCCATAAAAGGATACATAAGCAATTTTATATCACTTTATAACTCACTTGGCACTCTTATAAGTTGCTATTGAAAATATCATGTCAAAAGTAATCAAGTCTCTCCTAGATCTTCCTAAATTAGTTTCACATCCTAAAGTACTCAACCAGGTCAAAAATTCAATCTTTCTCCACTTGTAAGCAAGAAAAGGTCATAGAGCCATGTCTTAGAAAGTGGAAAGTCACTCTAATCATTTTCATAGGGTTTCAAGGGAAAAAGGGTTAGGTCACATAGTTTAATAACATTACAACCACACTAATACAATAGTAGGTACATTTTCTATTCTATAGTTATCTCACTATATTTTGATCAAGAGACATGAGGGAACCTGTGCACCTAAAAATATACACGTGATTTGAAGCACTCAACTTCTCAAGATTGTGCCGAGATAACCAAAATGTGATAGATGGAATGGGTATGGGATAAATCGATGTAGTGTAAGTGGGCTAGGTGGGAAAGATTATAATGGTAGGATTGAATATCAAGGTAATTGTAGATGCTCAACTTACAAACTAGGTATTTGCTCTTTGAGAGCGAAAAAGCTCGCTTAACTCCGTGTGTGGTGGTGATACGGTGGTAAAGAATAATTGTTGTTAGTTATAATTTTATTTCAATAAAACCAAACGTAGCTCGACCCAGTTGACGGATACGAGGGAATTGTCCTTATTCCTCTAAATATTCCTATCTAAAGAGGGTCATGTAAATATGAGGGGAGATGTGCTAAGGAAAAATTAAAGGTTGTGTGGTCTAACCCTATCAACTTGATTGGCCTAATATTATTTTGTAATTTCTACTTTGTTGTGTAGTGCCCACATTTTTATAGCTCAGTTACTTGTTGCTCATTTACTCATAGACATGTTTTGATAGAGATTTGATATGTTTTGGACATTACATTAGGAGATTTGATCTGATTAGATATGTATGGACATTTAGGCGTCGCTGCACCGATTTAGCTTGATTACTATGTTGTTTGCATTATCTTATGATGTCATGGATACTAATTGATATGATGTTGTTTTGGAACATAGTTATATTGATGGATACTCAATTTGTTGCATGTTGGGATTCTATGGATACATGTCATTTTATCATTGTGACTAACTTATGGTGAATTATGTATAGTTGTGCACATTGTCACACTTTTGATTCCGAGAAAGACAAAATGTTAGTCTAGAATTCATTGATATCTTATTTAGTAGTTGATTTATATTTTATCAGACAGGTGCATTTAATGTGTGCAATGAGTGTGCAGGTGACAAGTCACAGGAGAACGTGGGACTCAGGCTAGCTACACAACTTTGCACAAGCAGCCCACGGGCTAAGCCCTAGCCATGTTTATTTCTCGAGGGCACGAGTGTTGGAATTATTGTTTTGGGCACCATGGGTGACCCTTATTTATAATGTAATATGTCTTGTAATTATTAATTTTGCTTAGGGTGTTTAGTTTGTGTTATAAGCTTGTTTTGGGGAATTAATGACCCCACTTGCATTAAGTTTTGAATTAGATTAATGATGTACTTAATCTAGAGGGTTTAGGGTCACATGTGAACCCTTGGGTGGCCCCCAAATCCTCTAACCTTGTGTCAAATTTGCCAAACCCGAAATTGGGTTATTTTGGGCATTTTTAGGGACCCTTTTTTGTTTGGGAGTTCCCTTAACATAAAAATGAGCCCTTGGACCCTACCTAATAGGTATGGGGCTTATTTCCAAGGCTAGAGGGATTTTTTCCTCCCTTTTTGCCTCTTTTTTGGTCACATCCATGTAAGGGGTATGGATTAGTGTGTTTGTTAAAAGTTGCACAAGTTTTGTTTTGTTATCATTTAGAGTAATTTGGGAGAAGAGGGCTAAAAGGAATTTTACCCTTTCTCTCTTTTGTTTTGGCATCTTTGACCTTGAAGGAAGAGAGGGGTGACACATGTCACCCCCTCATTTGTGAGGATTTTTGCTTGCTCCTCTTCAAATTCCCCCTCATGGGAAAAGAAGAGAACTTTTTTTTGGAGCTTTTGCTTGGATGCTTGTGGATTTGGAGCTAGAGTTTGCTTGAGTCAAGAAGTGGAAAAGATTGAAGTTGGAAAGCTTTTTGGAGAGCTTTCTTTGAGGTAGGTCTCTTTAGCCTTATTGTATGTGTTGTATTCATGCTAGTTGTTAGATTTGTTTACTTGGAAATATGGTTGTTGCATGTGAATTTTTATTTATTATTACTTGTTTTTGCTCCCTCCATCATATGGCATGATGGAGTTTTGGAGTTGTGGGGGAAGAGAGAGGGATTTTTCCCTCTCAATCCTCATAGGCTTGATGGGAAATCCTTGTAGGATTTGGTTATTCCCCTAAAATTGGTTTGAGGTGGGGAAGTTGGTTCATTTGGCTTGAACCTCCTTCCCCATTCTTGGTAAGGAAACCCCTTTAGGGTTT
Source organism: Taxus wallichiana var. yunnanensis (assembly GCA_018340775.1). Lineage (NCBI taxonomy): Eukaryota > Viridiplantae > Streptophyta > Pinopsida > Cupressales > Taxaceae > Taxus > Taxus wallichiana. The sequence goes on along the minus strand of CM031238.1, from coordinate 377,377,683 downwards.
GAAAGTCCTTCCAAGAAGGATTTGGTGAAAGAGTGGAGAAATAAGGAGGGCTTGAATGAATTAGGAGAAATAAGGAGGGCATGGAGATCTTGTTTTAATGCAACTATTGTTGGTTACAATTTTGGAGAACTTCTTTCCTCTCTTCCCCATTTGTTTTAGAGGTAGAACTTGGGTTCTCCTCTTTTTCATCTTTGTAAAATTTGGAGTCTTGTTTTATGCTTGTTTTGTTTTCATGTGGATGTATCATTGTTTGTTCACCCTCACTCTTGTGCAAGTTGTGGATGGTAGTCCTCTTTCCCATGGGCTTGGGGGAGGCTAGCATGCATCCCAACCTTGGGAAGGCATGTAATGATGCCTATGGTTGGGTGGAAAAATAAGATTTTCTCCTTGTGTTGGATTCTTGGAAGCTTTTGAAGCTGGAAGAATTTTGAGGTGAAAACTTGGAGTCTCTTGTCATCTTGGTGCTCATTGTATTCTTCACTTTATTGGCATTTCTCTCTTTGTGACTCTAAGATATGGCTATGTGAGGACTTTCACTTCTTGTAAAATCTCTATTATTTTGTAGTTGGTATTACTTGTAAAACTAGAGTCACATTTGTTTGTACCTTCATCAAACTTGTAAGAGACTTGTAATAAGGTTATTGAGTATTTCACATAGATTGCAACATGTTGGATTAGTGTGCTTAAGCTATTGGAAAATAAACCTTGTAAGAGAATTATTATTTGAGTTTGTAATGATTGAAATAACTCTATTTGTGAAGGAAAGTTGATTTATTGGAAATGTGGTTGTTTTGATATATGTTTCCTTCTTGCAAATTGTTATTGTATGTCTTCATGTAAAAAAAAATACTATTCTTGAAATGTAATTATTCTTAGTTTTTTTGAAATGTTAGAGGATAGAATACAACTAGTTGTCTCTCTCTCTTTCCCTATTGTAAAAAAAAAAGATGGACACATTTGTTAGAGTACATATGAATATTTCCTTTCCTTTCTAAGTTGTAAAATTAATTTAAACTATATTTTATTATTCATATAGTTCTTATGGTTTTCAACCATATTTTCTTTTATTCACTACATGGGTAAAATGTTTAATATTTTAAATAGTACAATATATCAAAAGAAATATGTGTATATATATATAAGTAAAATAAATTTATGTTAGTCATATTTTATTGGTATGTTAGTAGATGTATGTAGTGCGGATTTATATATTTAAACATGTATTGTAAGTTCAATATCCTAAGAATTAATACACTGTAATTTTATTATACATATACATTGGTATTATATATGTATATATTTATAATATAATTGATAGAAATTTAATTGCGAGAATGGATAATAAATATCGTATAGTGTAATATATTATATATTACATATTTTATTTCCCATATGCAAACATATTATATATATTATAAATATTAAATAAAAAAAAAAAACAAATTATATGTATATATATATATATATAACTAAATTAAAGTTTAAATTTTTTTCAAAAATAAAAAAATGAATTGTTTGGGTATAGGGTTTGGGGAGGGCCAAACCCCTCCCCCAATCCATTGCCACCACTGTACCCTTACTACAACACTCCCCCACCTATTCACTACCCCCACACAGGCGCCCCACTGCCACCCTCCGTGGCACCCTACGAACCCCCAACCCCACTTTGCTGCCCCGCTTTGTCCCACGGCCCTGCCCCACGCTTGCTACTACTGTGCACCCTACCATTTCCCCCTTCCATCCACGGTCGTGGACTATCCCCATGGACCTACGGATAAAATCCCAAACCACTTTGCCACCCCCTCCACCTTCAAAAACAATAAATAAAAATATATATGTTTTAACCCCCCAAAAAAATGTGTTTATTGTTGTTGGATGAATCTTCAAACAACACAATGTAAGATTAATCAAATCTCATAGTTTCCTCCTCAAACCTGCAAATAGGAGAGTAAAACAAAATGAGAGAGAAAATAACATGGAAAAGAAAGGAAAACAAGAAAACAAGAATGAAATCCAAATAAAGAAAAAAGGGGAAAAGATAAAGAAGTTTAGGGCACAAATTTTGATCTAGGGTTGAGATTTGTTTAATCCTAGGGATCAAATAAGACCCTACTCACATTAAGTCATAGGTTTTTAGTGGGAATGGTCTTTTAAATTAAAAGGGGAGACTAAATTATTTAAAAAGGTTGTGTAGCCTTAATAAAATTTGTGATTTCGAGTTAATTCTTAGTAAGATGAAATAAGCAAGTTATGTTGGGCTAGTGTTTACGCAACTTTGGGGAGATTAATAATTAATATGAATTAAATATTAATGAAAAGGGGTAAGTAGAACATTAGTTCACCTTCAAAAAAAATTTTACCGGCTTATTGGTCTAATTTACGGTGTCCCAAGGTGGGGCATTACATTTGGTATCAGAGCAGAGGTTCACACACGTGGGACACTCTGGGTAATCAATCAACTAGTTAACAACATTGGTAATAACATTAAAAGTAAATAAATAAATAAAATAATTAAACACTTTCCACAACCATTTAATAACTTCTTCACTCACCTCGTGTACAGGATGGCACCCAAGAGGGGACGATCAGCTAGAGGCTTGGGGCATAGTGCACCTATGCGGGAGCCGCCGGCACCCGAATTTGGGCCTCAGATATTAGAGGTCCTATAGCAGCTGATGGGTGTTGTGCAACAACATCTTCCACCACCACATTTGAGCCATCGAGCACGATACACCGAGGTGGGAGAGGTCATGTAGCCCCTGTTCATCATGAGAGGGTAGCCTCGTACTGTCGTAGCCGCTCACATAGTCTCGAGGGACCATTTGGGGATAGGTGACCCCTTTCACCTATTGGACTACATCACCAATATTGTGATACAGGTAGTATGATCAGGGATCTCCTTCGCTTGCAGCCTCCCACCTCCACCGGCTCTATAGATGGCTTTGGGGCTGAGTCATGGCTCCTTAGCTTGGATAGTTGCTTTGGCTTGCACTCTTACGAGAGCAACATCAAGGCAAGGTTCACCATACACCTCCTTTGAGATGCAACAGGAATTTGGTGGAGGAATGAGGAGTGGAAGCTCCATCTGACTCGAGAGACAGTGACCTAGGGAGATGTTCGAGGAGAGATTTAGGGCTCACTATATGTCAGAGAATTTCATGCGAGAAGAGGATTGGACGAGTTTCACGACTTACGACATGGATCTAGCATAATAGCATAGTATGAGAGCAGGTTCCTGGATCTTCTGCAGTAGGTGGATTACCTGCAAGATGAGAAATTATAGGTTAATAGGTTTATTCGAGGCCTTAATGTAGATATACCAGGAGCAGTTAGGATGTTATCCCCTCCCACGCTTGAGAAGGCCTACTTAGCTAAGGAGATCAAGACCAAGGCACGGGAGCAGGGATAGAAACAAGAGCAAGTTTCGGGAGAGGATACGGGACTTTGAGTCGGAGGTCACAGTGGTATAGCACCACCCCCCTAGAGGAGGATTCTATCCTCCGTCGGTAGCCTGAGGGCTCCACCGCACTCGCGGCAGCAGTCTACAACATCATGGCCACCAGCAACAGAGGGCTAGACAGACTCGGAGTTTTCAGAGATGTGGCACTAGAGGAGGTTTTGGTGGAGCTAGGGATAGGAGCGGGGTACTCGGCAAATGCAGTGGCTCACACACTGCAGCGATCTTCTAGGAATTGGGTGACTAGATTAGTACACCGAGTACATGAGGGACCCCATCTCGAGAGGGTACAAGAGGATGTTTCATTTGTGGATCTCTTGATCATTATGTGTGTATGTGCTTGCACAAACCCAATACCATGGATGCATAAAGAGCCACTAGATCCGAGCAAATGGTGGGTGATGTGGGACACACCCATTGTGTATATGCATGCGGTTGACAACCACCGGTGAGCATCGAGCCACGATCATTGAGATGATAGGTACTATCGGGGTATTTCTCTCTCTCGGTACCTTTTGATTCAAGTGATTGATTCTTTTATATCACCTTCTATAATGGACCAGTGTGGGCTAGTGGTTGCTAGGAAACCAGATAGTTGGCAGGTTGAGTTGGCCTCTAGGGCCAAACTCGTCGTGGACTCATATGTGGAGAGTTACGTACTTGATTTAGGAGCCTTCTCCACTACACTTGACCTCCGAGTTATCCCTCTAGGATCATATCAGGTAGTATTGGGTATGGATTGGCTCGAGGCTCATCGAGCTAAGGTGGATTACAGAAATAAGGTCATTGAGTGTCAGGATGATCTTGGTAGTGTAGTTGTGATTTTAGGGATGAAGAGACCTATCTCCTTGCGCATGATCTCGGCTAAGAAACTCAAGTGAAGCATGCGTAAGGGTTGTCAATTGTTTACTATCACCATCAGTGACCGATCAGAGAGCACTCCAAAGCATTCACCCTTGGATGATCATGTAGTTTTGAGGGAGTATGCCGATGTGTTTCCAGGTGAGCTTCCAGGGATACCACCCCGCAGAGAGGTGGATTTCACCATTGATTTAGTACCTGGATCTGCACCAGTTTCTAGGGCACCCTATCAGATGACGACTCCAGAGATTCATGAGCTCAAGATTTAATTAGAGGATTTTTTAGATAAGGGTCTCATTCACCCTAGTGTATCTCCTTGGGGAGTGCCGGTCATATTTGTAAAGAAGAAGGATGGTTCTCTCAGGATTTGTGTAGACTTCAGGCAGCTCAACAAAGTCACAATAAATAACCATTATCCACTCCCTAGGATTGATGACTTGTTTGATCAGATGTGGGGAGTGAGATTGTTCTCCAAAATCGATCTCAAGTCAGGGTATCATCAGTTACACATTTCAGATGCAGACATTCATAAGACAACGTTTCACACACATTATGGGCATTATGAGTTCATAGTTGTTCCATTTGGATTGACCAATGCCCCAAGTTGTCTTCATGAGCCTCATGAATGGAGTATTTAGAACATTTCTAGATCACTTTGTCTTAGTGTTCCTTGATGACATATTGATATATTCTTGTTCCGAGGAGGAACACGAGGAGCATTTGAGGCGGGTACTTGGGTTTTGAGAGAGTAGAAGTTGTATGGGAACTTGGAAAAATATAGCTTCTTTCAGACAAAGATTCAGTACTTGGGTCATATCATATCAGGTGAGGGTATCTCAGTAGATCCCTCTAAGATACAAGCTATCATGGACTGGCCAGCACCCACATCAATTACTAAGGTAAGGAGTTTTATGGGTTTAGCAGGGTATTACTGCAGGTTTGTACATGAATTTTCTAGGATTTCTCACCCTATCACTTCTCTTCAGAGAAAAGGGAAGAATTTTGATTGGTCAGAAAAGTGTGAGCAGGCCTTTTAGTTGCTTAAGGAAAGGTTAACCATGGTACCCATCTTAGCAGTTCCAGACCCGACAGAGGATTTTGTTGTTTGTCTTGTTGCATCACTAAAGGTTTTGGGAGCAGTTCTTGTACAGGAGCGTCGGGTAATTACATTATTGTCTCGTAAGCTCAAGTACTACCAACTTAATTACCCTACTCATGACTTGGAGCTTGTAGCAGTTGTCCATGCACTTGTGCATTGGTGACATTTCATTTTGGGTAGGCCTTTCATTTTAAGCACAGATCATCGTAGCTTGCAGCATATCTTCTCACAGACGAACCTCAACGCTCATCAACGGTGTTGGATGGAGTTCCTATGTGAGTATGACATGGAGGTGCAGTATATCAAAGGAAAGGAAAATTTTGTTGCAGATGCACTTAGTAGACGATGACATGTGCTTGCTTCTTTGACACTTTAGTCAGATTTGAGAGGCAAGATTCTTGAGCACCTTCCAGAGGACAGGTTTTATGAGGGAGCTAGATAGATGTTGGAGTCACAGGGTTCATTAGAGGGAAGATATTTTGGGTGTGTTTTAGAGATAGATGGTTTACTTCGGTTCCATAGGTGCATCTACGTGCCTAAGGCCGGTGATCTACATAGCTTCATCCTCACAGAGGCTCATCGAGCCCCATATGCAACACATCTAGGAGTGAAGAAAATGCACACTGATATGAGGGAGTTATATTATTGGCCAGGTCTTTGACGGGACATAGAATATTTTTTACACATTGCCTTGAGTGTTAGAGGGTCAAGGTAGAGCATTCTCATCCCACAAGACTCTTACATCCTCATGATATTCCCAAGTGGAAATGGGATGTGATCTCCATGGATTTCATAGTCGGACTCCCTATGTCTTCTTACCATCATGATGCCATTATGGTCACCATGGATAAGTTGACCAAGGTTACGCACTTCTTGCCAACCAAGGTCACCTATAATGCATAGGCCATCACCAAAGTATTTATGGAGGACATTATTAGGCTACATGGGATTCCGAAGACCATCATCAATGATAGGGATACCATCTACACTTTAATTTTCTGGACTTCCCTTGATCGCTTTGGGTACTCAGATTAATTTCAGTTTAGCTCATCATCCAAAGATAGATGGACAGAGAGAGAGAGTTAATCAGGTACTGGAGGACATGTTGAGGATGTATGTGATGGACCAGCAGAAGAAATGGGAAGATTATTTGCATTTAGTTGAGTTTTCTTATAACAACAACTATCATAGTTCCATTGGTATGGCTCCTTACTAGGCTCGTATGGATGACCTTGTAGGACACCTTTGAGTTGGGATAAACTAGATGACAGGATTATCCTAGGACTAGCTTACCTATAGGATTTAGAGCAGCAAGTTATTCTGATTAGACAGTGCCTTGAGCAGGCTAGAGCACGCTAGAAGGCATATGTAGACACCAAGAGGATTGATCGTCACTTCTCAGTGGGTGATAAGGTCTTCTTGAGAGTTCATCCACATAAGATCCCAATCTGTTATGGAAAGGGTTCTAAGCTATCACCTCGTTTTGTGGGGCCTTTTGATATTTTAGAGGTCATTAGTCCAGTTGCCTACTACCTGGCTTTGTCACCACGCCTTGCACGAGCCCACGATGTATTTCATGTTTCTGTACTACGTAGATATGTACTAGGTTTTTCTCATGTTTTGGATTAGTTGACATTACAGGTAGAGGACGAAGGGCAGTGGAGCTGGAGCCCATACGCATTGAAGCACCGAAGGTTGGCCCTTCAAGGTCAAGAATTAGACCAGGTTAGAGTGCAATGGGACCAATACGACGAGACAACAGCTACCTCGGAGGATGCGACACCTTTGAGGGCTAGATATCCCTATCTCTTTCATTGACTTCCAGGAGGAAGTCTAATTTTAGTAGAGGGGGATGTAGTGCCCACATTTTTATAACTCAGTTACTTGTTTCTCATTTACTCATAGACATGTTTTGACAGAGATTTGATATGTTTTGGACATTACATTAGGATATTTGATCTGATTAGACATGTATGGACATTTAGGTGTATAACACCGATTTAGCTTGATTACTATGTTGTTTGCATTATCTTATGATGTCATGGATACTAATTGATATGATGTTGTTTTGGAATGTAGTTATATTGATGGATACTCAATTTTTTGCATGTTGGGATTCTATGGATACATGTCATTTTATCATTATGACTAACTTATGGTGAACTATGTATAGTTGTGCATGTTTTACACTTTCAATTCTAGAAAGATGAAATGTTAGTCTAGAATTCATTGATATCTTAGTAATTGATTTATATTTTATCGGATAGGTGCGTTGAATGTGTGCAATGAGTGTGCAGGTGATACGTCACAGGAGAACGTGGGACTCAGGCTAGCTATGCAACTTTACACAATCAGTCCACGAGCTAAGCCCTAGCCATGTTTATTTCTTGAGGCCTTAGCATTGGAATTATTGTTTTGGGCACCATAGGTGACCCTCATTTATAATGTAATGTCTTGTAATTATTAATTTTTCTTAGGGTGGTTAGTTTGTGTTGTAAGCTTGTTTTGGGGAATTAATGACCCCACTTGCATTAAGTTTTGAATTAGATTAATGATGTACTTAATCTAGAGGGTTTAGGGTCACATGTGAACCCTTGGGTGGGCCCCACACCCTCTAACCTTGTGCCAAATTTTCCAAACCCGAAATTGGGTTATTTTGGGCATTTTAGGGACCCCTTTTTTGTTTGGGAGTTCCCTTAACATAAAAATGAGCCCTTGGACCCTACCTAATAGGTAGGGGATTATTTCCAAGGATAGAGGGAGTTTTGCCTCTTGTTTGGTCACATCTATGTAAGAGGTATGGATTAGTGTGTTTGTTAAAAGTTGCACAAGTTTTGTTTTGTTATCTTTTAGAGTAATTTGGGAGAAGAGGGCTAAAAGGCATTTTACCCTTTCTCTCTTTTGTTTTGGCATCTTTGACCTTGAAGGAAGAGAGGGGTGACACATGTCACCCCCTCATTTGTGAGGATTTTTTCTTGCTTCTCTTCAAATTTCCCGTCATGGGAAAAGAAGAGGACTTTTGTTTGGAGCTTTTGCTTGGATGCTTGTGGATTTGGAGCTAGAGTTTGCTTGAGTCAAGAAGTGGAAAAGATTGAAGTTGGAAAGCTTTTTGGAGAGATTTCTTTGAGGTGGGTCTCTTTAGCCTTATTGTATGTGTTGTATTCATGTTATTTGTTAGATTTGTTTACTTGGAAATATGGTTGTTGCATGTGAATTTTTATTTATTGTTACTTGTATTTGCTCCCTCCATCATATGGCATGATGGAGTTTTGGAGTTGTGGGGGAAGAGAGAGGGATTTTTCCCTCTCAATCCTCATAGGCTTGATAGGAAAGCCTTGTAGGATTTGGTTATTCCCCTCAAATTGGTTTGAGGTGGGGAAGTTGGTTCATTTGGCTTGAACCTCCTTCCCCATTCTTGGTAAGGAAACCCCTTTGGGGTTTGAAAATCCTTCCAAGAAGGATTTGGTGAAAGGGTGGAGAAATAAGGAGGGTTTTAATGAATTAGGAGAAATAAGGAGGGCATGGAGATCTTGTTTTAATGCAACTATTGTTGGTTACAATTTTGGAGAACTTCTTTCCTCTCTTCCCCATTTGTTTTAGAGGTAGAACTTGGGTTCTCCTCTTTTTCATCTTTGTAAAATTTGGAGTCTTGTTTTATACTTGTTTTGTTTTCATGTGGATGCATCATTGTTTGTTCACCCTCAATCTTGTGCAAGTTGTGGGTGGTATTCATCTTTCCCATGGGCTTGGGGGAGGCTAGCATGCATCCCAACCTTGGGAAGGCATGTAATGATGCCTATGGTTGGGTGGAAAAACAAGTTTTCTCCTTGTGTTGGATTCTTGGGAGCTTTTGAAGTTGGAAGATTTATGAGGTGGAAACTTGGAGTCTCTTGTCATCTTGGTGCTCATTGTCTTCTTCACTTTATTGGCATTTCTCTCTTTGTGACTCTAAGATATGGCTATGTGAGGACTTTCACTTCTTGTAAAATCTCTATTATTTTGTATATGGTATTACTTGTAAAACTACAGTCACATTTGTTTGTACCTTCATCAAACTTGTAACATACTCATAATAAGGTTATTGAGTGTTTCACATAGATTACAACACGTTGGATTATTATGCTTAAGCTATTGGAAAATAAACCTTGTAAGAGAATTATTATTTGAGTTTGTAATGATTGAAATAATTCCATTTGTGAAAGAAAGTTGATTTATTGGAGATGTGGTCGTTTTGATATATGTTTCCTTCTTGCAAGTCGTTATTGTATGTCTTCATGTAAAATAAAATACTATTCTTGGAATGTAATTATTCTTAGTTTTTTTTTTTTTGAAATGTTAGAGGAGAGAATACAACTAGTTGTCTCTATCTTTTCCTATTGTAAAAAAAAAGATGGACACATTTGTTAGAGTACATATGAATATTTCCTTTCCTTGCTAACTTGTAAAATTAATTTAAACTAGATTTTATTACTCATATAGTTCTTATGGTTTTCAACCAGATTTTCTTTTATTCATTACATGGGTAAATTGTTTAATATTTTAAATAGTACAATATATCAAAAGAATATATATATATATATTATAAAGTAAAATAAATTTATGTTAGTCATATTTTATTGGTATGTTAGTAGAAGTATAGCGCGTGCAGATTTATATATTTAAACATGTATTGTAAGTTCAATATCCTAAGAATTAATACTGTTTGTAATTTTATTATACATATACATTGGTATTATATATGTATATATTTATAATATAATTGAATCAAATTTAATTGCATAATGGATAATAAATATCTTATAGTGTAATATATTATATATTACATATTTTATTTCCCATATGCAAACATGTTATATATATTATAAATATTAAATAAAAACAAAAAAAAAAACAAATATATATATATATATAACTAAATTAAAGTTTAAATTTTTAAACAAATAAAATATGAATTGTTTGGGTATAGGGTTTGGGGAGGGGAAAAACCCTCACCCCATCCACCATCGCCCCTGCCCCGCTCAAGACTCCCCCACCTATTCACAGCCCCCACACTGGCGCCCACCTTGCCACCCTCTGCGGCACCCTACAAACCCCTAACCCCACTACCGCTCACTTTGTCCCACGACCACCTGCCCCACGCGTGCTTCTGTGCACCCTGTCATTTCCCCCTTCCATCCACGGCCACAGGCCGTCCCCCCACCGACCTGCGGCTAAACTCCCAAACCGCCGCCGCCCCTTCCACCTTCAAAAACAACAAGGAAATATATATATGTTTTAACCCCAAAAGAAAAATGTGTTTATTTTTGTTGGATGAATCTTCAAACAACACAATGTAAGATTAATAAAATCTCATAGTTTCCTCCTCAAACTGCAAATAGGATATTAAAACAAAATGAGAGAGTAAATAACATGGAAAATAAAGGAAAACAAGCAAACAAGAATGAAATCCAAATAAAGAAAAAGGGGACAAGATAAAGAAGTTTAGGGCACAAATTTTGATCTAGGGTTGAGATTTGTTTAATCCTAGGGCTCAAATAAGACCACTGCTCACATTAAGTAATGGATTTTTTGTGGGAATGGTCTTTTAAATTAAAAGGGGAGACTAAATTATTTAAAAAGGTTGTGTAGGCTTAATAAAATTTTTGATTTCAGTTAATTCTTAGTAAGATGAAATAAGCAAGTTGTGTTGGGCTAGTGTTTACGCAACTTCGGGGAGATTAATAATTAATTTGAGTTAAATATTAATGAAAAGGGGTAAGTAGAACATTAGTTCACCTTCAAAAAAAAAAAATACCGGCTTATTGGTCTAATTTGATGTCTGAAGTGGGGCATTACATGTTGTTGATTGCGTTAAGTTGGCCAATAATCTCAGGTGGTGCATGAGTTTCTCTAAAGATTAATTGGCATAAACCTTGGTCAATGTCTACTTGGCGTATGTCAATGTTGGGTTGGTTTATAATCGGGTCAAATATTCTTATGTGAGGTTGAGATGGACCCAAAATGGTCATGTGGGCATCAATTTGGAAAGGTATGGAAATAAACAAATAACTAGTAACCAAAGGGATTGAGAGCTAAGTGCAGGTAGCCTAGGCCGCTAGGGAAATAGAGATTGTGTTCATTCCAATTATAATCTACTTTTAATTCCTATCTTTAAATAAATGAAACAAATGAATTTAAATTAAATAAAAGATGATTTGTTTTCCCCTTTCAATCTAATTAAAAACAACTTGCTAGGATATAATTAAAGAAAAACAAAACACTTAGCTAATTCTTTGTGTTTTTTAGGAAATATTTTAAATAAAATAAATGAACAAAGCTAATTAAAATTTTATCTTTTTTGTTTTTGGTTTTTTAAGAATTAAATAAAAAAGTTACGAGATATAGAAAAATAAATTAATCTAAATAAAATAATCTACTTCTAAACTAAAACAAATAAAAACAGGGAAAGATGTGGTCATTCCTCTGTTGTAGAGTGTGGAATTAAATCTAATTTTAAAAAAATAATGTACTCTACAATTATTATTCTAGAAATTTGATTTCTTCTAACTACTTCTACCTCATATTCATGGGAAGAAAGAAAGCTTCTCAAAAGCAATTTCTTCTTTACCCGGAAACTTCCCCAAAAAAATATAAAAGAAAATGTACATGTGTTTTGAAATGAAAAATGATGAAGAAGAGTAGGCACAAAACCTTCCTTCAATTTATTTCCCTTACATATCCACGAGCATAGGCAAGGAAGAAGATATCAATGGAATATTCGTATACTAGAAATGAAGAAATAAGAAATTCTACCACTTAAATTGTTAGGAAATTAATGTTTACCATGGTAATTATTCATGATGGGTAATTAGTGAGTGATTTGTAATAACAAATCACATATATGTTTAATGGGTATATAAGTTGTTATTAACAACTTATATTTGATTGTTATGTAGGCTTAAACAACCTACATATATGGCTTATTGTTGTGAGTTGTTTTCTAAATATTAGAAACGATCTCACCTCTAAATTTGGCCTTTGTGTAATGTCCCCGTTCAATCAATGAAGTGGAGATTATTGAATGATTAAAAACTATCTCTGTGTTTATTTGTCATGATTTGTATTTAAATAAGTTATTGCAGTGTTTTGGATCCTACAATACCAAACAATGGTATCAGAGAAAAATCTATCCCTATGAGATTATTTTGAGAGGGAATATCATATGGTGTAGTAGCATTATTCAACAACAATATCTCTTATCTAAGTATCAAGCTTCATTCGATGTTTGTGCATTAATATGGAAAGGAAGATAACAACACATTCGAGTCCAACATAACTCAACAAACATTCATTCTCCTTGGTGTCAATCCATGTCATCTTATTTGCTACTATTTCCATGCATCACATCTTTCTATCAGATAGCATCTCCATCTCCCAACGCATGCATGTTTTGTTTTTAAGAACCATGTGTTTGTCGTTGTAACTCAATCCTTTTGATTTGCACTTCTTGTTATTTATGGATTGTGTTACTGTAAACTGACTTCAAAATATTTTTAATAGCTTTTGAGCTTAGGAGGTGGACAACTTTGCGAGGATTGGATCTGTCTTATTAGGAAGGAAAATCAGCTCAGAGATGGATTTTTTGACATTTCTATAAATCCCTTTTGTGCTTTAATTCACCCAAAGTGTGCACTGTATCATAATTGTATTTTGTGTTGATGCTCCACATCCTAATTTTTTGATAAGCTACTACATTGGTCAAATTTTAGGACTTTTTTTTTTTGTAGTCATGTAACTTCTACATGTGTAACGTGGCAGAGACATGTACATTGTTCAGCTGATTGATAGAAGATATCCCACTTTCCTCTAAAGAAATGCTTCAATTGTGCCGTCATCACTGTCCATAACTCAAAAGGAACTCTCAATTTTCACATGGACCATGGTATTTTAGGAGCTCTCCAAGTGGTTCGGTCAACTCAATATTCATGTGTAACAATCCTTCATGCATTAGATCCATGGTTTCCTCCAACATAAACTGGTAATTAGTCATGTTAGTTTTTTGTGATACAGTCAAATTCTATATTGTACACGTAACTTGTTATTTGTAAGTCTTAAGTCTATTATTTTGGTTCATGTGTTTGTTCATAGTTCAAAAATTTGTTCTCTTAACTTCCCATTCCGTATGTGGCCTTTCATTAAAGAGTTGTTCTTTTATTTCTTATATGTTTAGTGTGTATGTTATTTGTATATAACATGAGAGAGTCATATTATATTTAAATAAGTAGTGACAAATTAATGTGAGTTTTATTTTTAGGTGTTGTCTAAAAGGGAATCAAAATCCAAAAGAATATTTACCTAAGTCATGTTTATGGTTTGACAAGTGTCGTGTGATATTAGTGTTGTCTTTATTATGTCTAGTCTAATTCATTTTTCAAAAGTATTGTTTTAGTTTTTAAGGGTCATTATTTTGTGTCGGTAATTTTGTTGTCAAAGTTAAAAAAATAGTGTTTTGTAAGAGTCAAAGATTGTAAAAAAAAACTTACCTCACGAAGCATTTTCGGTGTTACCCGACGTTCGAGAAAATAAAGTGTTTCACATTACGAGAGGGAAGATATAATAAACAATGTGGAAACAATTGAGCTTTATATCCAAATCCGGCTGATCTAAGCAATAGACTACTAGAGGATGGAGGCACTGGAGGATGGAGGTAAAACAACAACCTCTCGTCAGTCACCAATAACGAGGCCGCACGAAGCTGTGGTGACAGTGTGTGTGTGTGAGTGAGTTTTATTTCAGTGTTGCGATTGATTTCAGTTGTGTTCTTGATTTTACGGTTTGGAGCATTCAATAAGTGGAAATTTCACATTGAGGGGGGAACATGATCAACATGATCTAATGTTCCATTTCCATTTTTTCAGTTGAGTATGTGGCTATTCCTATTTCCCCTATGCAAAAACATAGTAAAGAATAGATAGCACAATGAAAGGCACATCATGAGTCTTGATGAGGTAGAACAGTCATATGTTTTCCTATTCGTACCGAGGTTTGTGGTTAGCCTCCTGAAAACCATTGAAGGTTGTTCAGATGTGTTCTTGCTTGAGTTCCCACACTGCTAGGTTAGATGTGTTCCCTAGAGTGACTGGTTGATAAGCATAGATGATTCTTGAGCGTGTTCTCATCCTCATCGGCTAGATGTGTTCCCAATAATGCATGGTCGATAAGAAGTTGATGTGTTCCTTCTTCTACCTTCAGTTTGAGTGTGTATTAAGATCATGAGTGTGCAGAGGTGGCAAGTTACAAAGGAAGTGTGAAAGTTCTTTTTCTACCCTTTAAGGGGGAATGTTAGGAAATTAATGTTTATTATGGTAATTATTCATTATGGGTAATTAGTGAGTGATTTGTAATAAAAAATCACGTATATATTTTGTGGGTATATAAGTTGTTATTAACAACTTATATTTACAGATTGTTATGTAGGTTTAAACAACCTACATATATGGCTTATTGTTGTGAGTTGTTTCCTAAATATTAGGAACATTCTCAATTATAAATTTGGACTGTGTAATGTTCCCATTCAATCAATGAAGTGGAGATTATTGAATGGTTAAAAACTCTCTGTGTTTATTTGTCATGATTTGTTTTTAAATAAGTTGTTGCAGTGTTTTGGATCCTACAATACCAAACAAAAACATATGTATTTCTTTTAATCTAATGACAATAATCAAGTGAAATATTCAAAGAAATATAAATGTACCCCCAACACAGTTCTTGTTGTGTTGTGATAGCTTCCCAAGTGTGATGATGAATTTTCTCCTTAGATTCATTTTATTTTCTGATTAATTCCAAATAATCCAAGGTATGCAATTTTTTCGGTATCAAGATGAACAAAGAAATGATCAGTAGTTCACTAGCTGCAAGGAAATAAATAAATTGATGGAGCTGGTTGGTTGCAATAAAATTGGTCACAAATATAGTATTGGGAAGAACATAACAATGTGTTGTGTTTTACGTGTGATTCCTACTAATATTCCTAAAGTATAACGGTGAAAAACAAATCTCAAATCTCCAACCCATTATACGGGTAAAATTCTAGTTTTTATAAAGTTTGGGGAAGAAGAATTCTAAACACACGTGTCATTTAAAAAAATCCAAATTAGAAATAGAATGGGGTTAACCTTATAAATATAGTAAATTGATAAAAAAAGACTCCAATACAAATCCAACATGCTAAAAATAAGGTGAAACGGTCAAGAAATGGGTGAGAAAATCACTCACGAATTTGAAACATGTGTTCCATATCATACGATTTAAAATCATGGATAAAGTTGATGAAGCGCCGGTTTGTGTGGACCAATGGTTATGTAACTTACACAAAAATAAAGGGGTGAAAATGGTTCACGAGGACATGAAAAGCTAGAAAACTTAGAAATATGAAGAAATAATCTAAAACAAGCATGCTAAAGGTGAAGGGAGAGGATCTGGATCTCATCATTGTTCTAGAAAATAATTCTTTCATCATTGGAGACTTACCGCATCCTTCAATGTGGCACCGTGAAATTTTGGGTGCATATATATTGCCCCCTTAGAGGATTTTTAGCCATGAATGGGCGTAAAATGTGAATTCTGATTATGGCACTCCCAAGTGGGAGAGTTGGTAATTTTACCTTGTTCTTCCATGTGTTGAAAGGACGCTAATCCAACCTTCCCACTACTGCGAAAGAGAACTCGGGAATCAATTACATATATGAAAAAATTAGAAAAATATTTTGAAATGAAATGAAAAAATTACCTACCATATCTATGGGGATGAGAAATATACTGCTCTAGAACACCAGCCATGCATACAAAATATGAGCTATATATACCACTTCTTTACTATTTTAGAAATCATTTGTGCATACCACTTAGCTAAATTTAGAGCTCTAGATTTATGGGCTTGTGAGTACAATAAAATTGAATAGCATTAATTCGTGATGGAATTGTAACTAGTGACAAGTGGAAAATGGCTAAGAATGTGTAAGTTACAATCATTTATTTGTTTTTACCCTAAAATGTAGTGATTGCTTGAAACTAGCTATAGGGGATATTTCTAGTAATTTTATAGTCAAAATGACTGTAGAGGGGACTCCTTTTAAATTTTCCAATTTATTTAAACTTTTTAAATATTTTTAGTATGTTTTTAGTTTTTAATTTCAAGGAATGGCCATGTCCTCGGGTGACGTGACCTCCATGGTGGTTACACAACCACCACTCCCCACAAAGTGGGGGTTATGCAACCACCTTGTGAGAGTTGTGCAAGCTGTCACCCTATTAAGAGCGGTAGTTTTCTAACTGTCACCATGTTTTGTTTTTTAGAGGCTAAGTACGAGTTTTTATTATTTTTGTTTCCATTCATATTGTTTTTATGAGCGTATTAAGAACTTATTAGATTTTAATATACTATTTTTATTTGTTTTGGATAAAGGGGATTTATATTATGTGGAGCACTTCCCAAGAACAAGATTGGTTTCTAGGATTCTACGATTATTGACATTGGTAGAGAGGGGATTGTTATAAAGGGAAAGTATATGGAGTTTAGCTCGAGACGGGGCTAGTAGCCCCAGCAATTTACATTCTCTATGACTTCTTGTCTTATTAGGATGTGGATTGGAACACTTCCCAATTTCTTGGTGTTAGAGGAGAGTGGACTATCACACTAGAGGATGTTTCTGGGATCCTCGAGTTCTTGTCACAAGAAATAAGTTGACACTAAAGAGTACCAACTCATCATTTGATTCCCATAGATGGGTGACATACCTTGGTAATGCACATGCACACGACACAAGTGCCAAACAGGAGTCATCTTGGTTATTGTTGATACTTCCTCTATTCCATCTATGCACAAGGCCATCATTGGTATCTTGGCCTCGCATTTGATTGGGGATAAAGGTGGAGATAGATTTCTATTTTGTTGGCCACCAATTTTTGAGAGCCTTGAGCTCTATGGCATGGTATTTGCATGGGGTATTGACATTCTTGGCATTACTTGTTATGACTTATATTAGATTATCGGGTGTGGGGCTAGATATTTTATCCACCCCACATCGATGATGTCATGGATTTATAAGTGGGTTATCCCCTATCGAGAGGTGTTGGGATAGTAGATTCTATAGAGATCGGGCCTACTAGATGGGGTGACATGGATCCACTTAGGGCTTCTCAAAAGTTAGTATCTACATTGACAAAGAAGATCGATACTATAGCCATATCATGATATGGCGGAGTCGATGGGGTGAGGAGGTAGTTACATTGTTGCTGCACTACTACTTCTTTGTTGGTTAATCACAAAAATAGATTTGAGACACATCTAGTGCTCTAGGTGCCTCAGCAATTTGGGTTGCCTCTTTTGGATGTTCTCCTAATAATCAGTATTATATACAAGGGGATTTAAGAGGTGAGAGTTATTTGTAAGGGCCAGCTCTAGTGGACGGTGAAAATTCTTGGGGCTGCAATTGGAACTCCATGTGCTTGCACTAGACCCAACTACATATGTTATATTTAAATTGAGGTAGGTTCTATATATTGGTGAGGGATCGAGATAGGAGTGAGGAGGAGTAGGCAAGAAAGACTCGGGTTTGGAGGAGTCAAGCCCCGAGTGGAAAGGTTAATGAGAGGCATCGGTGATCTGCTAGATCTAAGGTGAAGGCGGAGGAGGAGATAATATATCCCAAGGAGAAAGAGGAGTATTCCATGCATCTAGAGGAGAGGGAAAATGAGGAGGTCATAGCAGCTCTGCAGGAGGTGTAGCACAACTCTGCAAAATTGAGTTGGGTTTCCAGAGACCCAAGTGAGTATTTAAAAACTTCTCGTTCCTTTACTTCCTATATTAGATGTTAGTAAAATATCTTCTTATTTTTTCTAACTCGTCATTTCTTGTTTTCTATTTTCAGCCACAAGCGATGGATGGTGGGATGTCACTTGGTGCGTGAACCTAGAATTATTTTTGATGACTACTAGAAAGACTCAAGAGGCCTTACTAGTAGACCCAGAACCCCAAGTACATGTTGGGTGCCAAACTAATAGTTTTGCACCAACTTGACATGTAGTAACAAATATCACTCGATTTAAGATTGATATTGTGATACTTGAGGATATAGAGAGATGACGAGGATCCTCACATAGTGAGGCTACTACCACTATTTTCTCTCATGGTCATTCTCACCGATCAATGCATGGAGGATCATATGCTACACCTAGCTGATTTCGACATCGGAGCTGCAACAAGAGCCCTTGCCCTACTCTTTCACATGGATCTAAGAGAGAGGGATAGGCCAAATTCCTTTATTGCTTTAGGACCTTTTTGTTTATATATCAATTTTTTTTCTCACAATTGAGAATTTTGACCACAATTTTCCTTCGATGTGATGAAATTGTATCAAGACACTCTAACACACACACATATATATTGACATATTTTTGGTTCAACATTCCTTTGCAAGAGTTAATTTCATTATGGTTCATCTCATTTGTGTACTCTTAGATGGTTTGGAATTTATGATGTTTTTTGTTTTTGAATACATGTTATGGATGATGATGTAATGTGATAAACAAAAATGATATATATGACTATGCATATGGTAACAAATTGTAATTAGGAGACTTTATTTTTCAAGTAATGTTTAACATTTATATTACATTGGAAAAATGTGTTGAATATGGTATGATGATAAGATAACCTCACTCCATTCTTGACTCCACACAACTAGTAAGATGTGAGGGATCATCACCGAGAGCCAAGAAGGACGCAAGATATGTGATTTGAAGAGTGTGAACAAGAATGATGACTAAGAGACAAGAAATTTGACAAAGATTTATTCAGAAACTTACAACCCAACCCTAACCAAGATTAACTAACCAGTTTAAAATGAATTCTACTTTGCAAGATTTGAATAGAATTAGATCCATAGATGGCCTACTGATTGATAAGATCTGGTTTGAGGAATGATTGTCTCTCCTAATATATGCATCTAATTCATTTTCTTGTGAATTTTAGACTTTCAAGCACTTTTATTTCTTTGTTTATTTAGGATTTTTTATTTTTTATATGACCCTTATGTCTTTCCCTATACCACCAATAAGAAGCATGGGCTCATCACGAGGAAAAAACATAAGCGAGTAAGGGCACTTCCCTCCTTTCCCAACCTCAAGGGATCATCACTAAATGTTGATATATGTGAACAAAATTTATAGGTGAAATTATTAGAATTTTTGTCATGAAGAAATCTCGTTAGGGAATATCTATCATCAAGAAGCTTCTAGAGAAAACTATGAGCAAGAAACACCCGAATTGGAAGAAACCATGAAGAAGATTATGAATACAAGTCTTTATAACACCAATGTCAAAAATTTCTCATGAATGGAAATGATGATAAGGATTATATAATTTGAATATGTGAAAATAATGTAGAAGAGGTATGATTGAGATATTTTCCAATGTTTGAAAGTTTAAGAATTACTTGAAAGGTAAGTTTCCATTTTACAATTTCAACAAAATGATAATGCAGGTGATAAGACAATGTGAATGCAATAAAGGATAGTGTGGAGATGCAAATGAATATATGTAGAAATATTTGAGGTGAAGCAAGTTGACGGATTCTCCAAGCTCCTCGCCCTCTAAATTACACAAATGATATGCACCATTTTTGAAATCTTCCTTCACTTGGCAAGTCCCTAGCCATTTCAGCTTGAACTTCCTACCTTTGTCAACCTTCTTAGCTATAAGGCTATCAAGTCTCAAAACAAGGTCTCCTACCCAAATTTCATGTTCATAGACCTTTTTATTGTATTGGTGACACATTTTATCTACATAAACCTGATGGTTTTGTTTATATCTAAATCATCTTTGATCTAGTATTTCTAAATCATCTAAACACGTATGTCGATACTCATCTTCTTCTAGAGTGCCTTGTAAAGACACATTAAGACTAAACAATTCTGCCTCTAGCGGTAAGACCGCTTCAGCACCGAAGACTAAGGAAAAGGAGGTTTCCCTCATTAGTATTCAGATCAAAGTCCTATAATCCCATAAGGAGGGAAATAATTTTAGGTTCCAATCTCTCTTATTTTCCTTAACCTTCTTAAGAAGAATGGACTTCAAAAATATTTTGGTCACCTCAACCTATCCATTGGCCTAAGGATAATACAAGGAGGTTGTGTGATGAGATATTTTGAATTGAGTGCATAGTTCACACACCTCGTCATTTCTAAAGTAAGTTACATTATCTGAAATAATGACCCATGGAACACCATACCTATAGATAATCTAGTTCAAGACAAACTTGGCTATGATAGATCCATGTACTGTAGTCAGAGGCATGGCCTCAACCCACTTCATAAAATATTTCATGCCCGTGATTATGAAATTGTGTCCATATAATGATGAGGTAGAGAATTTCCCTATTAAATTTAGACCCTAAGTAGAGAAGGGTCAAGGTGTCACTATGGGTTATAAATCCTAGGCTGGGATATGTATGGCGTGTGAGAATTCTTGACATTTTGGAACTTCCGCACATACTCTACAATGTCATTCTCTAACGTGGGACAAAATTAACCCATCTAATGGATCTTATGAGAATTTGAATGTTGTCCAAAGTGGCCACCACATACTCTATTGTGAGCTTCAAAGAGAATATTTTCCACTTCTTCCTCATTGATGCATCATAGTAACATACCATCAAAATATCTTTGATATAGAACTTCTTCTACAATTACATACTTGGCAGCTATGACACGGAGTCTTAACCTTTGTTGTGAATTATCCCCTTCAGGATACGTCTAATCTAGGAGGTGGTATATTATATCTATATACCATGGGTATAAAGCAATGACGGGATTATCTATGTAGTAAACACATTCATAAGGGAAATTCAAGTCGATTAAATCACTGCGCAATATATAGGGTTGTCAACCAACCAACCAGCAATGATTTTTCCTGTGACAAACTTTTGATTGATGGAGGTGAGTTCAAATTCACCCATTAATGTTATGAAACTACCGGTCTTCTTGGATAAATCCTCCTAAGTTAATAATGTCTACAATTGATCATATTTGATGCTCACTCTCATTTCTGGTTAAGCATATAGTTCCTTAACCTCTTGGTTGCGAAGAAAATAGCCAAGCATTATTTTTCCACTTGAGTATACCTAGTTTCATAGTCAAGGAGATACAAATAATGAAATATATGTCATGTTCACAACCATCATCATCCTCCTATGCCAACATGCATGCTATCGAAACATTTGTGGCTCAAGAATACAAGATTAGAGGACGATTGGCCTTGAGTGGCATGAGTTTTGGTGGTGACATGAGGAAACACTTGAATAACTCGAAAGAAGTGTGACATTCCTTTGTCAAAATTTTACAACATGGTACTTCTTCAACAAGTTATTAATAGGATGGATAGTGTACATTAGATTAGGAACAAACCTATGGACTTCCCCAAGATTTCCTCAGAAATACCTAATAATCGATTCATTTGTTAGTAGAGTCATTTCCAGTATTTTTTGAATATTTATAGGTTCTGCATTAATCCCTCAATAGGAAATGATATAGCCCAATATCTTGCCTCATGTGACTCGAATATGCACTTTTTGGGTTTACTGATTTGCATTGTACTTAATTAAATGTGAAAGAATAACTTGAAGAGCTTCGGGATGATCACCCCTCTTTTTAGATTTTTCCAAGGGAACATCAACATGCATATCCACAGTCTTGTGAATGAGATCATGGAATATATATGTCATGGATCATTATATATGGCACCAATGTTATTTAAATCGAAAGGCATGATGACATAACAAAAGGTTCCCTAAGGAGTAGTAAAGGTAGTTTTGGTCTGATCCTCATCATAAATCCTTATTTGGTTATATCTAGAAAACCCATCCATGATGGATAAAAACTCGTAACTAGTTGTTGCATCAATAATGATATCAATAGAGGGTAATGGGAAATCATCCTTGGGGAAAGCTTTGTTTATGTCTCTAAAATTGATGTATATCCTTATTTTCTGTTATTTTTAAAAACCAGTTTAATGTTGACACAACCATATGGAGTATTCCACTAGATTTATAAACCCTTCCTATAGAAGATTCATCACTTATTCTTTGACCATTAAAGTCACTTTAGGATTCATAGGTCTTAACTTGTTTTATGGGTTTTACATCAATTTTGGTAACAGATTATGAACCACTAAGTCGGGTTTGATGCACGACATGTCTTTGTAACTAAATGTGAAATCTTGAGAATGTTCCTTAAGTACTTTAGTATGTTATTCTATTTCCTTGGCTAACAATGAAGAACGCAGATTTAAAATGTTAGGCTCTTCCTCTGTCTTGATATTAATTTTAATCGTTCCTTCTATTAAAGAGGAAATCCCTTCTTCAAACTCGGGGAGGTGGTGGTAGTTCCAAATATTTCTCCTTTGACTTCGTAAATATCTAAATCTCGTGAAAAGGAGAGATTCATTATTTTGTCTCCGAAGTATGAAGAAGAGTAAGGGATAAGGGAAAAACCTTTCTTATAATGTGCGGGATGAATATCAGTGTACGCAAGAGGAATACTAAGATTGCTTCATCATTATCAATGAATTCTAATGTGATGGAATTGTTTTCGATCTCTACATATGCTAATATTGCATTGTTAGGAATATTTCAGATTAAAGGTTCAACTTTGAATCGAAACCGTGAATTCTATTTCTTTCAAGTCTTTGCTAGGGTAAAAACAAGAGGAAGACGACACCATAGAACTAGGAGCTGATTTTTCTCTCTAGGAATTGATTCTATAGAGATAAGGTCAACATATTTACACAACAAACTTATAAAGCTATAGATGTTTTTCTCTTATCTCATAAACCTTCGAGACTTGATTGGCTATGATTTGAGTCTCCTAGGACCCTAAAAATCTTCACCCCCATTTTATTGGCCACAATGAGACCAATAAGCAATACTTCATACTCTCTGTTTTTATTGGTACACTCAAATTTCAACTTGAAAGAAAAAGGCATAAATCTACCTACCGAGAGAATTCAAAATCACCCCCGCCATTGTGCTATAACAACATTTAGCTCTATCGTAATGGAGTGTTCAACAATCGATGGGAAATATTGACTCCTCATTGATTTTAGGATTTTCTTCTTGAACTTTAAAAACCTCCACCATATATATCTCTTCAAAATCATCTATTGGGAGATAGGATAATCCAAGAGCATTTCCAATACCTAGAGAATCAAATGGGAGAATGATCGGTAAATCATTTTCCAATATTTTCACTATTTTTATTGTTGTCTTGGTAGACACAATTTCTACCGCAACAGTCCTACTTTCACTCCTATCTACCCCTTGATAGATTTCAGTTTTTCTAATTCATTTGTTGGAACTAGCTTTGTAGTAGGGACCATTTCCTTAGAAGGTGACAATTTGTTCAATTGATTGGCTAGGAGTTAAAATTTAGAATGAACCCCAAGTTTCTTCTTAAGATTTTCTAGGTGGATATCAAAAGGTTTGGGGTCACCCTGAGCTACAAATACCTTACCCAAGTGAAGGAATCTCACCTCTTGAAATAATGTGGATGGAATGGCCTTCATCTTATGGATCCACAACCTACCAAGAATCATATTATAGTTGGTTTCCTATCTATAATATATAATTCGGTTAAAATGGTCTTAGGCCCAAGGGTAACTGGAAGAAAA
The DNA here is from genome assembly GCA_018340775.1 of Taxus wallichiana var. yunnanensis. Classification (NCBI taxonomy): domain Eukaryota; kingdom Viridiplantae; phylum Streptophyta; class Pinopsida; order Cupressales; family Taxaceae; genus Taxus; species Taxus wallichiana. The sequence continues at coordinate 377,353,563 of CM031238.1, read as the reverse complement.
ATGGTTCTGATTGATGTGTCTTTCAAGATATCGTAACTCCTCAGCGTATTTTATGTGGGGATCAATTGGTTTCTCCATATCCTAACTTCTATAAAAAGGAGAAAGGGGCAATGTTCATGGTATCCATGTCATCAATCATTTCTCTCTTAACATAGTTATTATAAATCCATGTTGAGTTGTTGAGCTTAATTGATTCACAGGCATGATTTTAAAGACTTGCTAGATTACACAGTAATTGGCATCAGTTGAGAACCACCATCGGTCACCCATGGACCGGTATTGGTCAGGAAAGGAGGAACCGGTATCAATTAGGTATAACCGACTTCGGTTAAGGCTAACCGGCATTGGTTTCCTATGCATGATTACTATAATTAAGTTGCATGAATTAGGTCTATCTTTAGTTGTAAAGTGAATCTAATGGTTATAATTTCATAGCTAAATTGCCCTAAGATTTTAGATGCATATATAAGCATAAAGCTAGGATTTAGAAGTAGAAAGAATTAAATTGATAATAAAGAGAAGTTTACTTTTGAGAGAAAAGAGAAATTTGTAGAGAAGAAAGTACAGGACATCCAAGAAGGTGTGGAAGATTTCAAATCTTCATTGTATTTCCTCTGTGATAATAAATTGGTTATTTCTTGGTGGACGTAGCCCACACTGGGTGAACCACATTAAATCTTGTGTATTGTTTCTTCTTTTTTATTTATATATTGATTACTTTTATGCTTAGATATAATTAATATATCTTTACAATCTGGTAGTGTCTAACCCCAACAAGCTGGTATCGAGCATATTTGTTTGAGAGGTTATAGATTTACTCACAGAGGGATTTTTGATTGAGTGGGAGCAAAGCAATGGGAGAAGAAGGAAAATTCAAAGTAGATAAATTTGACGTTCATGACTATCTATTATGGAAGATGTAGGTGGAGGATTATATGTATCAGAAATATTTATACTTACCATTAGTTGAGAAGGAAAGACCTACAAATATGGTGATGTAGAATGGAAAATTATGTATAGAAAGGCTCTGGGATCTATAAGATTGAGCACGGAAGCATTTTTGGATTTGAATATTACCGAAGCAGATTTATGGTAGATTAAATGAAATTTTTAGCGAATCTATATGAAAAACCCAGTGCTTCAAATAAAGTTTATTTGATGAAAAAAATGTTTAATTTAAAGATGCAAGAAGGAGGATCTGCATCAATTCATTTGAATGATTTTTGGTCTATTGTAAATCAATTAAAATTAGTTGGTATTCCATTTGAGGATGCGGTGAAAGCACTTTTACTATCATTTTCTTTCCAGATAGTTGGGATAACTTGGTAATGGTTGATAGTAATACAACATCTGCTACTAATGTTTTAAAGTTTGATGGTGTGGTTAGTATAATCTTGAATGAAAAAAACATAGGAAAAGTACAGGAGAATAATCATTTGGGAATTATATAAATGTAGAAAGGGGAAGGTAGAAGGAGATATCCAAAATCAAGAATAATGGGAAAAAAATTCTAATAATGGTAGATCTAAACCTATAGGAAGAGGTATAATTTGTTGGAATTGTGGAAAGAAAGGTCATGTAAAGAAGGATTTTCGGTTCAAGAAAAACAAAAAGAATGTACTAGAGAAAGGTAAAGAGGTAATGCAAGATTACCTAATTTTCTCCTTGGATAGTAAAATTGATTCATGGGTTTTATATTCGGGGCTTTTTTCTATATGCAACCCATAATAAGGGTTATTTCAGAAATTATGTCCAAGGTAATTTTGGGCATGTTTATTTAGGAGATGATGAACCATGCAATATTACTTGGTAGAGTTGAATTTCATCTTAAATTTCAAAATGGAAATACATGGATATTGAAATATGTGAGGCATGTTCTAAGCCTCAAAAGAAATCTAATTTCTATGGGACAATTGTGTGAAAATGGTTGCATGGTTACACTCACAAAGTTGAATCTTGGAAAGTTACCAAGGGATTTTTTTTTTTTTTTGCAAGAGGAAAGAATGTAGGATTGTTGCATTTGTCTACATGTATTAATGATTAATTTTCTATTCTATCTACTTTATATTTAGATACAATCATATGGCACAATCAGCTAGGCCATATGAGTGAAAAGGGAATGTAGATCTTAAAGGAAAAGGGTAAGTTATTAGATCTAAAATGTGTAGATCTTGATTTTTGTGAGAATTGTATTTTTGGAAAGCAGAAGAGAGTGAGATTTCTCAAATTTGGGGAAACAAAGAAGAAGCATAAATTGGATCTTTTACACTTAGATGTATGGGGACCAGCCCATGTAGCTTCTCATGGAGGATCCCAATACTATGTTACTTTCATTGATGATGTCACAAGAAAGGTATGGGTTTATTGTATAAATCATAAATATGATGTTTTTGAAACTTTTAAAATATGGAAAGCCCTTATGGAAAATGAATCAAATTCAAAGTTAAAGTGCCTTAGATCTAACAATGGTGGTGAGTACTACAACAAGCTTTCAATGATTATTGTTTAGTAAATGGAATACGCTAGAGAAATGATGGTTCCTAGAACACCACATGAGAATGGTGTTGCAGAGAGAATGAATAGGAAAATCATGGAACATGTTAGAAGCATGAGGATACATGTTGGATTTCCCTTACAGTTTTGGGTGGAAGCAGTAGACACACGGTTTATTTGATTAACCATGGACCTTCAAGTGCATTGAATGGTGGAATACCAGAAGAAGCTTGGACTGGAAAAGAGGTAGATATTTATTTTCTTAGAGTATTTGGATCGAAGCTTTTGTGCATATTGATAAGGAAAATAGAAAAAAAAATTAAATGTTAAATCTAAAAGATGTACTTTCATTGGTTATGGCTCTCATGATTTGGGATTATGGTTTTGGGATTTATAAGGTTCTAAGATAATTAGGAGTTGTGGAATTGATTAGAACAAAAAGAGAATGTACATGGATCAAATTTTTGTACCCAAAGGTGAACCGGTGGAGAATTTTGTTGATGAAAATTAACTCTTGGATTTAAAATTAACACCTACGGAGTTTACGCAGTAACCGAAATCAGTTTACCCATGACCGACATATGTCCCCTGTACCAGTGTCGGTTACAGAAGATCCATACCAGTGTCAATTAGCCGAACTAGCATTGGTTAGCCAAATCAGCATTGGTAGAAGGTGACTAGCATCAGTCACTATCAAAAGTAGATACAAATCTATAGGATGAGCAGATTCAGCTTCCAGCAGCCCAAATCTTAGTGAGAAGGTCACAAAGGATAAGTAGACCTCCAGAAATATTTCCACCTTCCTTTTCTTATTTATTATTGATTGATAGTGGTGAACCAAAAATCTTTGCAGAATCAATGCATGATAAATCCCAAATGAAGTGGGAGCATGGCATGGATGAGGATATGGAATCCTTATAGTAGAACCAAACATGGAATTTGGTTAAGTTACTAGTAGGTAAAAGAGAATTGCAGAATAAGTGGGTTTATAGGATCAAGGAAGAAGAGGGTGGATAGAAGAGATACAAGGAAAGGCTTGTAGTAAAGGGATTTTCACAAAAAGAAGGTATTGACTTTGGTGAAAGTTTTCTCTTGTTGTTAAGATGACTTATTATTCTACTATACTAAGTTTAGTTCTGATGAGAGGATTTGCATTTAGATAAACTTTATGTCAAGATGGCATTTCTTCGTAGTGATTTAGAGGAAGAGATTTATATGAATCAATTACTTGGGTATGAAGTCAAGGGTAAGGAGAGACTTGTGTGCATATTGGAAAAGAGCCTATATGGGCTCAAACAAGCTCCAAGGCAATGGTATATGAGGTTTTATAGTTTCATGCATGAGCATGGTTATTTGAGATGTGAATCGACCATTGTTTTTATTTCAACATGATTGGGAATAGGAAATATATTATTTTGTTAATGTATGTGGATGATATGATTGTTGCAGGATCTAATATACGGGACATTGGTGAGCTTAAATAAAATCTAGCTCACACATTTACAATGAAGCATTTGGGAGATGCAAAGAGAATCCTTGGCATGAAAATTCACAGAGACATGAATAACAAGAATTTGTATTTATCTCAAGAGCTTTATATCAATAAGGTGTTAGAAAGGTTAAATTTGAAATATTCAAAACCTGTAAGTACACCTATGGCTGGACACTTAAAATTGAGTAAAGATCAATTTCCTACATCACACAAGGAGGTAGAGTACATGGCACGAGTTTTGTATGCTTCAACAGTTGGTAGCTTTATGTATGTTATGGTTTTTACCAGACTAGACATTTCATAGGAAGTGGGAGTTATGATCAGATTTATGGCTAATCTAGGTAAAGAGCATTAGAAAGTAATCCAATTGATTCTCAGGTATTTGAGAGGAACATCTGGCATGCAGTTATGCTATAGAGGGTCAGATACTTATTTACATGGCTATGTGGATTCAAACATGGATGGTTATTTTTATGGTAGGAAGAGCACCACTGGATATGTTTTCATAGTAGGTGACATAGTAGTTAGCTGGATTTCTAGATTGTAGAAGGTTGTGGCCCTGTCTACTACAGAGGTTGAGTATGTTGCAACTACAAAATCTAGCAAAGAGATGATATGGATGATCAGAGTTCATGGAAGAGTTGGGAAAGGATCAAGAGGATTACAGATTGTACAATGATAGTCAAAGTGTGATTCATCTAGAAAATAACTCAGCGTTTCATTCTATAATGAAACACATTCAGTTGAGATATCATTTCAGACAGCAGCTATTAGAGGACGGGTAGTTGAAGTTGTAGAAAATTCATACAAAGGATAACCTTGCGAGATATGCTAATGAAGTCTTTATCAAAGGAGAAGTTGGAGCTACACTCCACTTCATTGCTCTTTGATTTTTAGACTTGATGAGGGAGAAACAAGATGAGGAAAGGATCAAATGAAGGAGTTGTACAATATAGTGTAACAATCTATCTCCAAGTGGGAGATTATTGATTTGTGGAGCTTAATTACTCCACAGTGCATACTTTTATAGACTTTTTGGATTACACACTAAGCGGCGTCGGTTAAAAAACCATACTCAATCACCCAAGGACTAGTATCGGTTAGGTAAGGAGTAACCGACATCGATTAGGCTAACCGACATTGGTTAAGGCTAATCAACATTGATTGTTGGTGCGTGACTATTATAATTAAGTTACGGGAATTAGATCTATATTTAGTTGTAAAGTGAATCTAATGGTTGTAATTGCATAGCTAAAGTGCCCTAAGATTGTAGATGCATATATAAGCATAAAGCTATGGTTTAGAAGTAGAGATAATTCAATTGAGAATTAAGAGAAGTTTCCTTTTGAGAGAAAAGAGAAATTTGTAGAGAAGAAAGTATAGGACATCCAAGAAGGTGTGGAAGATTGAAAATATTCATTGTATTTCCTATATGATGATAAATTGGTTGTTTCTTAGTGGACGTAGCCACACTTGGGTGAACCATGTTAAATCTTATGTATTGTTTCTTCTTGTTTATTTCCGTATTGATTAATTTTATGCTTAGATCTTATTAATATATTTTTACAAATGGTGTGCTAACCCTAACAATCCATACTTGCAAATATATTATGGGATAACCACTTTGTGCCAACTCAACATCTATATGCATCTTGTTTATGTCAAACACAAACCCAATATCTCTTTCATGTTGACTGGAGGATAAATTTAAAAGTCTATGTGATTAATCTAGGCCTCTTGAGGGGTGTGACATGCACTTCGTGACCAATACCTAATGATTCCAACAAGGTAGATTGGTGAGCTGGAAAATTCTTCAACAAATTTAAAAAGGAAATGTGAGAAAAGGTTTTGGTAAGATCTTGTGATCAAATCATAAGCTCCTACTAGTTTGGGAACTACTAGAAAATTGTCTTGCACTAGAGGATATACGGGAAGAGGGTGTGATGTGTACTCTCGAGTATGAGTAGTAGTATTGACCTCTAAATCTATCTCCAATTCGACTAATCCTATGATTTTTTTTTCTACGGTCCAAGTTAGGAATAACTCAAGGATCATTAAATGTAGAAGCATTTTGATCGAGTAGTCTCTATAGGAATACCTTTGTTGGAATTCTAAGGATTAAGCTTCTCATTCTCATAATGATTGGGAAAAGGATCTCTATAAATTCCTAGGTTGGCATTTTGAGGAGTGACATGTCCTGTATGAGTGTTATTGGAAGTTCCTTCAGGGTTTTCTAAGAACATGTCAATGAAAAGTTGTCTCTGGTCTTCTAGGAATCATTCTATGAACTTATTGTAGTCCCTACAAGAATAAGCATCATGATTGATTACTCTATGAAAATTGCAATACAAATTGGGATCATATACTCTCGGCCTCTAGTTTTGAATTTTTGTGGCCCATAGTTCTAGTTATTATTTTGATATTGATTGTTATAATTTTAATTTATAGCCCCCTTGGCGAGATTACGATATTGATCGGGCCTGGGCTTGAACTTCTTTGAGGAAGTGGATATTTAAAATCAATTGCGTTGATAGAGGGAGTGGGATTATTGATTATTTGATTGTCTATATTCTTGTTGTTATTGTTTTCATTGATGGAATTACAACATTTGTAGTTTTAGGTTGATTGGTGACACCATCTGTAGTGACATCACGGTTTTGATTCAGGACCTTGGGTCCTTGGTTATTGTTTGAGTTATTTGGATAGTTTGAGTTGTTTGGGTTAGAGGTGACCAACCTCCCATTAGTACCATATGTTTTACTTCCACTTTGTTAATCACCACTTGATCAATATGGAGCATAGCCTCTAAGATGTCCTTTTAGTTTCATAAGGGAAAATTTTATACTTCCTCCTTGGTTTCTTGATTGAGTGAATGGAGAAAAGGGTCGCAGATTTATATTTGGTCCATGTTTGGAGCACTCGCGGATGTTTAGAGGACTTTCTACCACCTTTAAATGAAGTGGGAAGTTGAATCATTTTGTTCTTTCTTGATATGTAAGAATTCTTTGATTCTTATTCTCAACAACTTGTTCGTACCAACATAGTTATTAAATTCATACACAAGTTGTCTAAAATAATGTATGGATGCTTTGGGAAGTCATTAGTACCAATCCAGAGAAATTCTTTTGACATTTTTGGGGAATATATTAGCAACAAATTCATCCCATAGAAGTAACTCTTTGATTGTAGTAGTGTATTCCTTAATATGGGCATTAGGATTTCCCTCTCCTTTATATTTGGGGAGGTCAAGAAATGGTCATAGGATCATTACACCTCGTATCGTAAAGTCAAGAAGTTCTTTTAAATGCTCAAAATTAGTTCCCACTACATAGGATTTAACCATTGAGGACCCTTAATGAGGAGGGGGAAGTGGAGTAGCAGCTTTAGTAAGGCATGGCATATGTATTATTTGGGGTGTAAGGAACCCCTTGATGTTACGTGTAAGAACCAGGAAAAGTGTACATGTCTATTTTTGGGATTTATAATACATATGGACATGGGGTAGGATATCACTAGAATATGGGATAGTGGGCGTATAATAAGGGAACATCATGTTATTCGAAGGAATAGTATTTGAGAAGGCACTTTTAACCAAACATTGTGTAGGATAAGAATAGAAAGGATGATAAGTCATTCCTCACATGTCGATCCCGTGAGGTGATCACCCATACTTGGGAACACCCAAGTAGACTGTGATGGTGGTTGTTTCACCTTGAATAAACATTAGTGACAAAGGGGTGTAGTTTTGATAATAGGGAGTATTACCTTGTCCAGGTCATCTGTACAAGTTGTGAAGCAGGTGACCTCTAATTCCTTAATCCTTTCTAATAATGTTGAAATAACATCATTAGGTGAAGGATGTGAGCCTTTTGTAGGTGTGTGTTTCACATTACTCGGTTGAGGGAGCATATGATACCCCCTTATGAATGTATCGTTAACTAACTCCCCTTTTATGGTGTTTCCTCTATCTTTGGAGGGGGCAAGGAAGGATTGTTTTACAACAAGACGTTAATTTATGTTTGTATCATGACCATGGATCCATATAAAGAATTGATGTGGTCGTCGCTTTGGGTGAACTTCACTAAGAATTCATCGTGTTGTTGTGATTGAAGTGGAAAGGACTCGGATTGCATGCGATATGGGGTTTTGATAAGACCCACAAATAAATATTGTGCTCTCATGTAAAGGTCATGTTGTTAGAGCTTGAAAACTCACGGTTGAGAGTTGTGATTTGGTTGGTCCATCTCCTCAATTCTTACCATTGAATTTGTTATACGAGGAGATAGCAAGCTTTGTGAATAATTATCAACCCACCTTGTTAATGAGGGTGACTGTTGAGGACTTACCTGATTGTAATAGGATTCAAGAAATAAAATACTCCTGGTATATTCCTAACTCGACATATTCGGGGTGTATAAACACCCACAAAATAATGGGAGAGGAGAAGGATGGATGAAAGAAAAGAAAAGAAAAAATGGATATGAAAAGGAACTATACCTTTACACTAAGTTCACCAATTTTGAACACCTGAAAATCAACACGTGATTTCGACACACTCAAATTCTCGAGGTCATTCCAAGATAGCCTGAATGTGATAGATGGAATGGGTATGGGATGAATCTATGTAGTGTAAGTGGGATATGTGGGAAATATGGTAATGACAAGATTAATGATCAAGGAAATTATAGATGCTCAACTTGCAAATTGGGTATTTACTCATCGAGAGAGACACAAACTTACCTGAAACTATGTGGGGTGATACGGTGGTCAATAATGATCGTTATTTATAGTTCTAAGTATATTTTTGTAAAACTACACATAGCTCGACCCAGTTAATGGTTACAAGGAATTTTCCTTCTTCCTCTAAATATTCCTCTCTAAAGAGGGTCATGTAAATATGAGAGGAGATGTGCTAAGGAAAAAATAAGGGTTGCATGGTCTAACCCTATTGGCTTGATTGGCCCAATATTCTTCTACAATTTCTACTTTTTCATTGAGGGCATTAATTTGGCCAATAATCTCAGGTGGTACAAGAGTTTCTCTAAAGACTAATTGATGTAAACCTTGGTCAATGTCTATTTGGAATCTGTCAATGTTTGGATGGTTTATAATCGGGTCAAATATTCTTATGTGAGGTTGAGATGGACCCAAAATGGTCATGTGGGCATCAATTTGGCAAGAAATATGGAAATAAACAAACAACTAGTAACCAAAGGGATTGAGAGCTAAGCACAAGTAGCCTAGGCCACTAGGGAAATAAAGATTGTGTTCATTCCAATTCTAATCTACTTTTAATTCCTATCTTTAAATAAATGAAACAAGAGAATTTAAATTAAATAAAATATGATTGTTTTCCCCTTTCAATCTAATTAAATCCAATTTGCTATGATTTAATTAAAGAAAAACAAAACAAGCTAACTAATTCTTTTTTTTTTTTTCAAAAATCTTTTAAATAAAATAAATGAATAAAGCTAATTAAACTTCTATCTTTTTGTGTTTTTTGGTTTTTGAAGAATTAAATAAAATAAAATTTGTTGACATAAACAAAGAAATTTATCTAAATAAAAAAATCTACTTATAAACTAAAATAAATCAAAAACAGGAAATAGTCAGATGTGGCTATTCCTCTATTCGGGTAGGTGTGGAATTAAATCTAATTTAAACATAGAATAAACTCTTTATTTATTATTACGAAATGTTATTTCTTCTAACAACTCCCACCTCATATTCATGGGAAGAAAGAAAGCTTATCATAAGTAATTTCTTCTTTACTTGGAAACTTCCCCAACAAAATAGAGAAATAAAACGTACATGTGTTTTGAAATGAATAAATTATGAAGAAGTGTAGGCACAAAACCTTCCTCTAAATTATTTCCCTTGCAAATCCATAGGGATAGGAAGGGAAGAAGATATCAATGGAAGATTCATATACTAGAAACAAAGAAATAATAAATTCTACCACTTAAAACAAATGTATTTCTTTTAATCTAATGATAATAATCAACTGAAAGCTTTAAATAAATATAAATGCACCCCCAACCTGGTTATTATTGTGTTGTGACAGCTTCCCAAGTGTGATGATGAATTTATTGTCTCCTTAGCTTCCTTTTCTTTTCCAAATATGAATTCCAAATGATCCAAGGTATGTAATGTTGGTTGGTAGCAAGATGAAAAAATAAAATGTTGTATCTAACTAGTTGAAAGGATATCAAGAAAATATTGGAGTTGGTTAGTTGAAAGAAAACTGGCCACAAATGCAGTAATGGGAAGAAAAGAAAATGTGTTGTGTTTTCTGTGTGATTCCTAACAAGATTCTGGTAGCATAACAGTGCAAAAAAATCTCAAATCTCTAACCCATCATATGGGTAAAATTCATGTTTTTATAAAGTTTGGGGAAGAAGAAGTCTAAAAACATGTGTCATTCAAGAAATTCCAAATCATCAAGAAAAGGGGAGTTAACCTTCTAAAGATAGTAAACTGAGAAGAAGACTCAAATACAAATCCAACAAGCCAAAAATCAAGCGAAATGGTCAATAAACGGATGAGAAAATCACTCAAAATTTGAAACACGGGTTCGAAACATATAGTTTGAACTCGCGGATAAAGTTGAAAGAACCATCATCTGCATAGAGCGGCGGTTAGATAACTTAAGCCAAAAATAAGAAGAAAAGGGGTGAAAGTAGTTCATGAGGACATGACAAGCTAGAAAACTTAGAAATATGAAGAAATATGATAAAACAAGCATGTTAAAGGTGAAAGGAGAGGATCTGAATCTCATCATTTTTCTAGAAAAGATTTATTTTATCATTGGAGACTTATCATGTCCTTCGATGTGGAAAACCCATAAAGGGTTGGATTAGATCACATTCACACTTGTACAATAACCTAGGATAACTACAAGAGGCTTGGTCCCACACAACAACATCTAGTGTAGCACTCAGATTAGTTTGGTTGGGTTGAGTGCCTAGTATAGTTCAGCCTCACCATAAACATGTTTTCTTCTTTTGTCTAACTAATGCATTAATGTAGCTGCTAGGTAGTTGTTCTGTGGTTTAGGTGTTGTTTAGTTGTTGTTTTTTAGCTATTTTTCAGTTGTTGGATTGTTGGTTGCAGGCTTCTCTTGGCAGACTAGTTTCTGTCATTGGGCTTATTGTTCATATCTAGATTTTGATCCTCTTTGGTTATGTTACTCTAGCTATATCTGGATTTTGAGTCATGTTGTACAAGGGTATAGTCCCTTTCAAAAAACTATTTACCAATAATAAAAAAACTAATGCATTAATGAAGAATATTAAAGGTTTTTAGATTTTCCACTTTGATGCAAGTGATTACAGGTCGTCTCGAGTTGTGCAAGAAAGAGAGATATATAGTGAAGTATATTTATAGATAAGTGAATCACATATGAAGTTTTAGAGTCTCACTATCAAAGGGTCCAATATAGTACACTTTCATTCAGGGTTGTATACTTTTGGAGTGCTGGGCCATACAAAATTCCTACGATCTTACACTAACTTAGTTTCTATCTCTATGATTTATAATGAAGCATTTCCAATTTCTAGTATATCGTTTCTAGTTTTCTATAACATGTAAAGTTAAGTCTTCGTCTCCTCTTATGTGTTTTATGCATCATTTTATCATTTATCATTGCTACAAGTATTAATGTATTATTTAGATTATGTATGGTTAATTATAAATTAATTAGATTAGAATATTCTCCTGTAACAAACCCTTGCATCATATTTATTATTGTACACTTTCCAAAACATGAATTAATTAGGGAATGCACATTTAGTGAACCCAACTTTTGAATTTAAATTTACCTCATACCCTCTTGACCCTAGGGTTTTCAATTTCTAATATCAGTATGTTCTAATTAAAATTATTATGAATCATTATCATTACTTTCATATTTATATCAAGCCAAAGGTTTCCTACCCTTTCTCTAGTAGGAATAATATCCTGTTAATCAAGCCCATGCTCCTTCTTGTGAGGTTGGGAACCATATGTTGAGTCTACTTATGTTGACATACATCTTGAGACTACCATATCTAACTATTGTGAGCATGCATACACTTTTTCCATAATTTTTATTATGTTTTATTCACTATGATCAATACTATTATACAAGGTGATGGGTCACATAACACATTTGATAATCAAGCTCTATCGATTATGATGTAAAACATTTAAAAATTTCTTAAAATAAAATCATAATAATATTGATATTATTTTCTATACTACTAGGTACCAACATAAGAATATTGTTATATCCTTTGTGTATGATCTCAATCCCCCATTGTATAATGTTACTACAACTATTTCTCCCATATTTACAATTCCTATTTCATTGGGGTCACCTAATCTTCCACTTCACGGTGTTTGTATTTCTATTTCTATAAACGTTATTATTCCTACATCTCATATCTATATGTATAGAGGCTCTAATTCTTCTTCTTATAGCACACACACTCTTAATTCCCTTATTCATACTTTACAAGCTCAAATTTTATAATTACAACAAGGAAAATATACTTCTTCTCATGCAATGGATTTTACTCAGTTTCTTCATAATCCACTTGCACCCAAAGTGTATTCCTACCCTTTACATATAATTTTTGTTTGTCATAATCCTCCTATCTATGATGGAAAGGGTGATCTTGAAGAGCACCTTTGAGCGTTCCATGTTGTTTTCTTGGATTATTCTTCAAATGATACATTAATTACTAATATTTTCCTTAGAGTATCAAATATTTATCTCTATAATGGTGTTATAATCTCCTATGCATTTTATTCATACATTCAATCCTTTAACTAATCAATTTATCGTAGAAAAAATTATCTATATTTGAGACAAAGTTTCCTTTTCTCAAATTTCTAAAATGAAAAAAGGTTCCAATGATTATAGTGTATGTTATATGACCACATTTACTAAGATGAACAATATTTTGGTAAAAAATGAATTACAATATATTTTTACATAAAGTATTCTTATTTCCATGCAATATATGGTTGTGTTTGACAAGTTTAACTCATTTGGCCATCTATGTCATGATTTGAAATAATTTGAACTTGCACTCCTCAACATGAATAAGTTCAAATATGTTGTTAATCCTCCTACCACATCTAGTCACAATTTTAAAGGAAAAACAACTTTGAAAATTAAAATAAATGATGAAAAATCCAAATTTAATTCCATATTCACATATGCACTAGGATGGAGTGTGCATCTAGTAGAACACTCCATCCTAGTGCATATGTGAATATGTATTCTAGTTCACAAGATAATTCTAATCAATCACGGTATCCTCAACCTTATATATGGTTATTCTAGATTAGATACTACTTCTTATAGAACACTTTCTCCTAGGCCTTTGACTAGATCACTTTTACATACTACTCATTATGGATCTTCCCACCCTAGGTCTCTTACATAATACGTTATGGTTTCTATACAAATTATATGAAAGCATCCTTCGTATATTCTAAAAATTGTTGGGCCGAGTCTCATTCACCTTATGAGTTTGATATGCCTCTTTATGGGGATCTCATTGGGTATCTCTTATCCTACCCCGCCTTTCTATATATAGATATTTTCAACATAATTTAAAAACATTCAAATAATAACATAATAAAAAATATTCACATATTTATTAAAATATTAAATTGGGACATGTTTATCGTAATATTTGTTATAATATGTTGTTTTTAATGTTGGTTAAATAGATGTCATATATTTTTCTATTTACTCTTTACAGGCATACATTCATGAGGTATGTTCATATTGATGTAAGGCACATACTAGATGATACCCGATGACGAGATGTTGGCTTGGTTACTTCCCATTAACACTATTTTTGGGGAATCTCCCAAACTATACAAGTGATTTTGTTTCATTGTAGCTAATTTGCACTTCCTCGTCATGATTGATTATGTAGTGTCTATGATGTATTTTGAGCTAATAATACTAACACCTATGTCTTGTGCAACGTTGACCTATCTTGTTATCTCTCATTTTACTATAAATTTTTCTATAATACTTGATACATTACCATTACTTGATTATTTATGTAATTTAATTCATTTCATTCTGCTACATTTTATGAATTGTTTCTTATGATTGGTTATTTCCTATCTTGATTGCAATGTTATAATTTCTTAGTATAAATAAAATAAGTGCCTTTATTGTCTTATGATGACATGGGTATCCATATTTATGGATATATGCCTATCTTTCATTTATATACTTTTTCTCTATATGTGACCTATAAGACCTTGTATTTTGATTATGTTGTGACATCATGAGTGTCCCATGTTTTTCGGCTATATACCCATGTGTGACAATGTTTCTATACTATTGATTACTTGTCTCTACATTGTTGTTTCTATTTATATATTATTGTTAATGTAGCTTATGTATCTCTTGAATCTTACTATATTGATGTTTCTATCATGATAATATCACTAATTTTGATTATATTAAGATTGAATTTTACTACATGGATGCATTTATGTCTATTATGGCTTATGATATGATTGAATATTTCTACACTATTGTTATCTAATTTTATATACATGTATTATTTCTTATTATATGGTGCTTTCTTTACACACCATGGTTTTTACCATACACAACCCCTTTTACAAGTATAGGTTCCCAATGGTGGCCACCATTCTATCCTTCTATGTGATCCTACATATATTATCATACTTTTCATACATGGGTACATATATTTTCTTTTGGGTCATGCACTCAAATGATTTATCACACACACCCAAAAAGAGGGGGCATTCATCAAGATACATTCTAAATTTGATAATAGATTACAAAAAAAGGGGATAGGTTGCTACAAGATCCATGTCCTTATAAAATTGTACATATAATAAAATTGGAAGAATTCAATACAAGTCAAAACCATGCAACTCATTCAAGATCGTAGTGCAGTCTCTTGATGACAATGGACATTCTTGGATAGGGTGCATATTCTCATTAATTTATAGTATTATCATATTCTTTCATCTATTTATAGACTTCTTACATAGGTTCAAACATATATTACTTAGTTCAAAACATGATACAAGGGGGATGAGTACTCCATTCCTTCTCATCTACACTACATATACGGTTATAGGAAAAGGGTTTGGGGCCATGAGACTTTTTCTATTTTATGTTATTTCATAATCTATATACTCAATATCATCCTTATAACACATGATCGGGGATGGTATATATATTTCTTTTGAATATGTTGTTTTATCTTACTCAATAGTTACAATAGTTAAAAAATTGTACCTAGATCCATCTAGAGTGGCATGGTCTATGGGGCTGTGGAAGGTATCAAAGAAGCAAAATTATTTGTAGGTTTTCATTCCTCTTCTCTCAAAATTCTAAAGTGGTAGATATCAAGGTTACTAAATTTTTTGATATTTTATTCCTCTCTCTTGGTGGGGTACTTCATAACCTTTCTCTCCTTCAATGGTAGGTTGTATGCATTCAATGTTAGGTTGTATGCATTCAACACTTGAGTTTATCCTTCAACACAATTAGGAACCGATCACCCCAAATCCTTCGACATATTAGGAAAAATTCCAAGTACAATAAGAATGGGAAATAATCCCTTTACAAAATGAACAATTGTATTACTTCCATGTTTTACATAGTTTGTACTTTACTTTATGTAAGTTATAAGTTGAAAAATTTATATATACTTTGATTTATAGTTTATTTTCTATCATTGACATTGATTATACTCTATGTTACAAGTTTAACCATGGAGTGTGCAACACCAACACATTTGGAACCAAATATCAAGAAAAGGAAAAGTGTGTGTATGTGTGTGTGTACTCAAGTATTTTTTTCCTTTAAGCATGTAATTTTCAATTACACACTTAAATGGGGGAAATGTAGATGCTAAAATCTGGTAACTTGTCTTTGGAAATAAAAATTTTAGTTTTGTTCCCTTGTTAAGAACAATGTTCATTGTCTAATTCCAATCATTATCTCTTTAGATCTTTTGTGACTTTCACATCTCCACACTTTTCTCTATCACAACTTCAAGAAATGTTAATTAATCAAAGTAGTAAACTATCCATGTGCATCATGCTAGAAATTTCTATTTACATCACATCTCTCCTATCCTAGATTATATAATTTATTTAGGATGTGAAATATGGTCATGGGTAACTTGTACAGTCATGACTTTTATTATCATCCTAATTTTTTTATTTTTTATTAAGGGTAAATAGTTTCTTGAAAGGGACTATACCCTTGTATCGAAGGATCAAAATCCATACTTAACAATTATAACAGAGCTAAAATGATCAAAATTAGGATAAAGAAATAAATCCCAACAACAGAAAATAATCTACTCAAAATAGAACCAAAAATAGCAACATGTTAGCACAAAAATATCTAATGTACAATGACCAAAGCTGTAGCGACACAATAGCACCAAAAGAAAAGAAACAGTTGTTGTTGTTCAAAGCAAAGAAACATGAGGTAGAAGGGAAAAAATGAACAGTAAAACAAAATAGAATCAGCAGGTGGAGTAGTGTTATTCTTAGAAATATATTTTTCTGTTTCCACACCGTTACCCAACCTGTTGAATCCTCCTTGATTGGAATAAAAGGAGTATTTTCCTTATCTGTATTTACTCCAGCTGGGACAACAATGATGTTAGCCTCAAATAAATATTTTTCCTTAGTCATGTTGGCTCCAGTTGGGACAACCTTATTATTAGCTTCAGATAAAACATTTGCATTTTCTTTGCTGCCAACAACAGAATTTCATATAGTGGGGTTCTCATAATGAGTCGGATTCAGCTTTTAAATCTGCATTTGAATCCAAATCGTCTTTTTCTTCAAAAACTAGGTGTTTCAATCATCCTACTTTATTTTCAATTGGAATATATTTTTTGTTTTGTTTCACCTTCCTAGTGTCATCCTTGTCGAGAATATTTCACCTATAGAAGACTATATAAACAAGTCTATATCACTTTATAACTCACATGAAACTCTTTTTAGACATTATTATAAATGACACTCCAAAAGCACTCAAGGGTTTGCTAGTCTTCCTAAATTAGTTGCACATCATTTAGAGTAGTCATTACTACAAGTTTGAAGCACTTAACCAAGTTAATGATTCTATATTCCTCCACTTCTAAGCATTCAAAGGTCATAGATGTATGTCTTAGTAAGAGAAAAGTATTACCCAAGCATTGTCAAATGGTTTCAAGTGATAAATGGTTAGGTCATGTAGTTAAAGCACACTACACCATACTACTATTGTGTTGGATACATTTTCTATTATATGGCTAGACCACTATATTTGTTTCAAGGGACAAGAGATAACTCATAATAGGTTGGCTTAGATCATAGTAACACTTGCAAAAATACATAGGATAAATACATGAGGATTGCTCATGTATGAGGGCATGTAGTACAACACTTGGATTTGTTCGATCGAGTCAACTTCCAAAGGTAGTCTAGCCTCACTATACACATGATATTTCCTTTTGGTTATCGAATTTTTATGAAGGATATTATAATTTTCTATGGTTTTCACTTTTTGTAGGTCATTACGGAGTTAGCCCAAGGTGGTACGAGAGGGAGAGAAATACAAAGAATTATATTTCCAGACAAGAAAAGAAAACATGAAGTTATATATTCTAACTATTGAAGGTTATATGGCTATACACTTCTAATCGTGGATTGTACACTTCTAGGTATATTTCATACAAAATTCCTACGGTCATAAATCGTCTTAGTTTCTACATCAAGGAATGATAATGAAGCATTTTTAGTTTTTATATGTCTTTCTAGCTATCATCACATCTATATATTATTATTTTCTAACATGTACAACCAATTCTTCTTCTCCTCTTATGTATTTGAGCTATTTTTTTTTCTTTTATAATTATTGTAAGCATTAATGCAATCTTTTGATTATGCATGGTTAATTATAAATTGATTAGATCGTAATAATATCTTGTAACAAAATCTTACATCTAGGTAGGGATAACATTGAGAGATGGGGAGGAGAAATGACAGAAAAAATAGTGGATGAAAGTAGATTGGTAAACTCCATCAAGAAATTTTAGGTAACATCTTCGACTAAGGAGAGGGGTTTTGGTGTTAGAACATTAATATTAAGTGTTATATATGTTATAAACTATATTTTACAAACAAATAAATAAAAATATATAATTATTTTTAATATAAAATATAGGTTATAGGTTTAATTAATTTTGAAATCAATTTATAAAATGGTGTGGGTTTCTTCACGAGAAGGCACACCCATGAACAAATGTTTAAATAAGACCGATGGGATCAAGTGAAATCGATTTCATGTGAAAAACATATGGAATATGTTTTATGGAGAGAAGTGGGTGAAAGGAGGAATTACTAGATTGTAAAGATTTATGTTTCTCATTAATGGAAATCTTACCTTGACTATGGTTTTTACCCTTCGGGAGTATCATATTTATCATGTGTTTTGTTGTTATTGTTATCATGTATTTTAATTCATAATGTATAAATATGTGGTGTGTAATATTTAATTAATGTTTAATTTAAGGCCCGACCTTGATATGATACATAGCATGGTAAATTAAAAACAACCAATAAAAATGAGTTTGTTAAATAAGTTGGGTAAAGTTGGTTGGGGTAGTTTACCCCCACGCACCCCCGGATCAAATTTGAAGGGCTAGTCAAAATTTTATTTTGAAGGGCACATATTTAAAGAACATTTTCTTTTTTAAAAGTGATTATATAAAAACACAATACTTTGGTTCATGGTACTATGGTTACAATAAAGTAAATGATGCATTATGCTTTAATTTCAAACCCCTTTCAAATATCTCTATGTGTCTTTCATACTAAGAGAGCTAATAATAAATAAACTAGTTCATATCGAACATGTTAAGAAGAGTAACTCCACCTAAAATATAACAAATTACATTTCCCTCAAATCATATATTCAAAGGGTATATGCATATATACACACATATTTGGATAATAATGCAAATTTGTGTCAAAAACTTCCCATACAAAAATAATGGATTAAGTTCAAGTTCATGTTCAACAATAATAAAATTCAAACATTTTCGATAAAATTTGGAGAATCTTGTGACAACCACTAACTACCCTATGTGGATCTAATTGTCTGTCTTATTTTCCAAAACATCTCCATCTCTTTTCCTTATGGCTCATTGATTCCAAAATGTCAGAAATTTCCAATGAAATTTGAAAGATAACAAACTAAAATTTCAAAATGTTCTCAAACCAGTGTCATCTCTCTCAAACACCCTGATAACATAAATGAAAATGGATTACCACAACTTCATAACATATATTATATATGTATCTAATTCAGAAGCTATATAGATATAATTCCATGAGATGATAATAGGAATGGGACACCTCAAAACAATATATGTTTACTGGCCCTTGACGCTGCGAGCCTGCGACCACCATTTCTTATTTGGATACAAATGGAGTGGCAAGCAGGAAGTGCAAAGAGGGGAATTTGTGTTCTCGGGAGAGCTACCATAATTTATGGGCTTGAATATACGACTAAGCAAAGGGAAAAGTGCAAATGCTGCAAAAATTGCTTATAATTTATTTTGTAAAGACCACAAAGATGTTACCTAAACATACCAAAGTTGATAGCAATGATGTGGTGCTAGCTGAGACTGCAATGTCTATAAAAATTATTTTCCATGATGGTGTCATATTAAACTCTCAAATTATTGATTTCTTAATCCTTTGGCTAAAATTCCTCCAAATTCCATGGAATAGCCTAGGGGAGGGTACCGAACTACCCAAATTCTAGTGGAAAATTTAACCTTTTGTAGAGCCAGATTTTGTAATTTTAGCACGCGGAGACTAGGCTTTGATCAGGTTGTGCAAATATTTATAACACACGTTGAAATGATAAACTTTGAAGGTTGGATCTTTCATCTCATCATCCATGCATCGATGATCGAAGGCCATTCTACAATGATGAATGCATTTTGTTCAAATATTTTATTAGATATAAAATAAGGATCTTGATTCCATTTTATATTAGAGAAATTGAAACCACCAAATAATGATTTTGTGATTGAAGAATGTTTTACCTCATTTTTCACCATCATATGATTTAAGCCTCCAAAGCCCATATGCAGAAGCATTGCGACATGATTTTTTTTAACGTCCACTTAGTACATGCAGTTGTAGACTTGCTGAGTATAAAAGAATCAAATCAGACTTATTTCTCACTGAGTTCTCAACAATTCATCAAGTGTTTGGAAAAATGCGTATTTTCAGAAGTATTTACCTGTTTTCTTATATCTTCCACATGTTGAATCGTTGATGCATTTAGTCTAATTTTTTACAAAAAAGTGTGCTAGAGTCTGCGAGAAGAACAGGTTACAGACAACAATGCTTAATGAGAAAGTGGCATTAAAATTTTATAATTAATGAGTATTGTTTTGCTTGGCGCCATCTATTTTTCAATGTCCACAGTCACTTCCAAATTGGAACTTGGGGTTTGGAGCATAATTGCATTATGCATGAATTTTACAGGATATGTTATTAAATGCTAGAGATTTAGTTGTATATTTAATAGTTATTTTTTCCTCTACTGTCCTCCAAACAAGTCGAAAGTCCAAAATACTTAAAATTCCGATTTCCAATACTCCAAATAATAAAATCAAAAAATCAAATCCTTAGTGATAAAATTTGTATGGTGCAAGTTGCATTGGTGGCAGGCGGCAAGCTGCAGTAGATGACATTGATGGGTAATTTTTAATGGCACCCTTCTTTTGACATTTTAAATAATACTTTATACTTCAAGAATGTCATTTAATTTTTATTTTTTGATTTTCATTTGACGGGTAAATTTTCCATCGCATTTCTGGGACGGGCTTGGACCCTTAGGATGGGATTGGATGGGTGCACATTTGATCGGTACCAAGTATCTCACCCTTGGTGGATGAATCCTCCAATGGGATATTGAGCTTGAGCTCAATCTGTTTGTTTTTAATATAATATTAAAACCTTAATCGTCCCTCCTTAATTTGTTGTCATATATGATTAAGTTGTGTTGGCGAGAAATTTTATCTTGTGGACAAATTGGTGGGTTTCAAGCCAATGCTATGGGAATCTAAGTCCCTCTACTTGAACGGTGTAGCTTCCATAGGTGTATGCATAAAATATGGGTTTCAATGGTGGTCTTTCGACCAGAGATCCAACAGGGGCACTCCACTGACCCTGTGGCAAAGCTAGCAATGTCTCGCTAGAGAAGAAACTTTGTCTTGGAAAGGGGAAGGGAGTGGAAATCGAGGTAGGAGAAAAAATAATGGTGTGAGTACAATATAAGATGCCCACGTAAATTAATTAGAAATTTCATTTACATGCATTTATAGTTAGAAGAAAAAAATCGCAGGAGAAGCTACAAGACCGAATAAAATTCATTGGTCGTAAGGTACCAATCAATCCCTCAATAAAAAAGGTGAAAATTCCTTCTTTTATTATTGAAGCTAAAGCAAAATTTGTATAGAGCTTTGAGAATAGAGGAAAATCTAAGGAGAAGGGAAAATAGAAGAAGTATGGCATTTTTTGTCTTTTCTAGGTACAAAGCACTTTGGTCTTTTTGAAATCAATTCCATTACGGAATAACTCCAAGGAGCCATTATATCTCATGCCAAAATGGTTACAACTTTACAAATCATTTACGCCTCTTCAAATTCCTTCATTGTGAAGAAAACACTCATGGCGGGTTTAAAAATAGATCTTGCAACGCAAACGTTAGATTTGATTTTCCAGTTTGAATACTGGATCGTTTGTTTTTCTCTTATAAATTTGAAATCGGGTCATCCACGTGGTAGGAATAGATTGGAGTGGGTACGGGGGAAAGCCCTTTGCATTTTTTGATTTCTTAGAGATTTGGAAATTTCAAAAAAATTGGCCCACACCCCCGCTCCAACTTTTTAACTTAGGCACGTGGCACGTTTTCATTGGAAATGGGGTTGCGGACCTTTTCTCAACATTTTACCCTTTTTGGGAAAAGGTCAAAACTCAAATTCCTTCTCCAACCCGTTGCTCTGGTGGCATCCTCTGATTGGAAATGGGGTCATGGCCCTTTTCTCAACATTTTAACCTTTTTGGAAAAAGGCTCAAAAACTCAAATTTCTCCGCCGTTCTGCTCCTCCACTTTGAATTTTCAACAACGGCCCGAGACCTTGGCGGAGCTGCGGAGCATTCTAGAACTTTTACTTCACTTTTGGGAATTTGGTTAAATTTCCAAAAGTGCCCCGATGGCCCACTCGTCCACTTTGAATTTTCAACAATGGGCTTCACCTTTGACTTTTTCCCTGCATGGGCTTCAACTTTGACTTTTTCCATGTGGGCTTCAACTTTGACTTTTCTCTACGGGCTCAAAATTTGAATTTTACCTTTATAGCCTGATCGGGGCCGTGGGTCACTTTTTAAATTTTCACCTTTTTACAAAGAGGCTCAAAAACACAAATTTCTCTGCTGACCCGCTTCCAATTAGGTATGTCCATGTACCTGTGGATGATGGGGCTAAAATATTATGGGGAAGAAAATGCCCATCGTTCTGACATGTGGGAAAATACATACAGAAGAGAACTTCATCATTTTGAGTCCAATTTTTGAATTTCCTTCGCAAGTTGGAGGCATGGAGGAAAAAAATGATTTGACGACCCAGGCCATAGAACAATTGAACAATTTTGATAAAAAAATATTGTAAAGAGGATATTACGTACAGATCGGAGATGGATAATTTCTCAAAACAAGAAAAACAGAGGTTTAAAAACACTAGGGCACGAATTTTGCTATTTCTTTGAACCTTCAACTTGGATTAAATACTTTAGGAGGGTGAGAGCTCGAAATTTTGAATTTAACTTGGAAAACGAAAAGTGGTTTTCGGGAGACAACAACTAGCTCTAGCTTGGGGACATGGCATGGACTGAGCATGACGAAGACATGGTATGAGGATCCAGAATCTCAAAAAAATTAAACCATATAACATTGAATAAAGATTGCCTTATCCATTGGGCCTTGTAGATTCATGTACAATTTTGAGAAAGAATGTAAGAAGGAGAAAACACAAGCCAAACCACACAACAAAACTAAACAAAACTAAACCAAAACCACACAAATGTAAAAGGGAAAAACACACCTCTAAAATCACCTATGGTACAAGGCGGGAGACAACTTGCTTTCACTAATGAAACAGCCCAAGTATTTCCCACTTCAAGGCAATCCTAATGGTGTTCCATCCAAGTATGAGAGGAGAAAAGACATTCTCACCACAAGCTCCATGAATTTGGAATGGGTCGAGCCATAATGAATCAAAATTTCCATGGCTTCCTTTTAGTTCCCTTCTCTTTTCCCATAGCAGACAAAGTCTCCAACCTTTAATTCTCTTGCCTTTTCCCTCTTGTCAAAGATCTTCTTCACTTTCAATTGGTGTTCTTTAAGTCTATCCACCACTTGGCATTTGCTTTCTTTCATCTTCTCCGGGAAGAGGATCCTCTTGTCAATGGAGTCTTTGTATTGACCATCTTCTATTTCTTACAACAACTTGAGAGTTATCATCTCAATTATGAGGGGGTCTATGCCTCAACTCCATACAACATTTGGAAAGGTGGCATACCTATTGCCTTCTTAGGAGTGATCCTATCGGCCCACAATGCATCATATAACTTCTTGTTCCAATTCCTTTGATTCTCATCTACCAGCTTGTGAACAATGGTCACAATGTTCTTGTTGCTTGACTCAGCTTGCCCATTTCCTTGTGGGTAGTAGTTAGAAGAGTGAGATAGGGAGATTCCAAATCCATAACAAAAATTTGTGATCTCCTTGGAAGAGAAATAGGTGGCATTGTCTACAATAATTTTCGTGGTATTCCAAAATGAACAATGATATTCTCCTTGATGAAGTTGCAGACTGTTTTAGAGTTGGCTTTCTTGGTTGGGATGGCTTCCACCCATTTAGTGAAGTAATCAGTTGCATTGAGTACATAAGTATGTCTTGCACTAGAATAAGGATCCAGAACACCAATAAAATCTAGCCCCCATTGCTTAAATGGTTCTTCAATCACCACATGCATGAGTGGAAATTCAGCTAGTTATGGCTTTCCAACAAATTTTTGGCATGCTTTGCATTTGGAAACCCAATTCGAGTTTCTAAAGATAGAGGACCAATAATATCTCCCTCTGAGGATCTTATGTGCAGTGACCATTGCTGAGAAATGTCCACCACAAGCTTGATCATGCTATGCCCTAAGAAACTTTTCTTATTTCTCCTTATCTACACACCGAGGAAATAACCATCTAGGCCTCTCTGTAAAATGCATGATTCCAGATCACAAACTTCATTATCATTATCTTGAGTTTCCTTCTTTGTTTTTAATCAATATGAGGAGGGAATTCTTCATAATTGAGGTAGTAAGAAATGTCATCATACCACTCATCAGTAGTGGTGACAAAGAGAACCTGTGGACTGTCTCCTAAACAAGTTGAGCAAACACCATATTTTTCTCCCTACTGAGCCTTGAGAGCTTCATCTTCAGCAATCAGCTGACACAAACCATTTCCTCTTACTAGATTAGAGGGTCTAATCTCTAATTCATACTCTTGGGTCTTTACAATCCAACTTCCTCTCTTAGCCCCAGGATCTTGTTGAGTCAAAATGGACTTGATTGCACTTCTAGGGACCATTACCACTATATGGGAATTGAGAATGTAGAATCTAAAACTTTTAACAGCTTTGACCACTGTGTAGGCATGTTTCTCCAATTGGTTGTACTTTATCTCATGATTTTTCAAAGGAAAGCTCATGAAAGCAATGGGTGCTTCCAAACCTTCATCATTTTTTTGAACAAGGACAGTAGAGAGGGTATGTTCTAATGCATAGCAATACATGATGAACTCCTTGTTGAAATATGGAGATACAAGAGTTGGAGCTTTGGCAATGGCTTTCTTGATCTCCTCAAATGTTGTTTTTCCTTCCTTATTCCACTTGAAACTTGTTTGAGGCTTCATCATGAAATTTATATGCTTAGTCAGTTCAGAAAATGTAGGCACAAAATGATGAAGGAATTTTACCTTTCCAAAGATTGAATGAACTCCTTCTTACTTGGTTGGTAAGGCTAGTGCTTGGATAGCTCGATCCTCTTAGGATCAATGTGTGCTCCATGTTTTTCACAATGTGTCCCGAGAAAATTACCTTATGTGACTCAAAAATGCACTTCTTTGGATTTAGAGAAATGCCATGTTTCCTACACCTTGCAAGAACTTGATCCAAATGACAAATATGATCTCTCCTCCTCTTTGAAAAAACTATCGGTCATCAAGGTAAATGAAAATGCAATGTTTCAAATCTCAAGGCCAATTCCATTGCTCTCTGGAAAGTGGCTCCAACATTGATCAAGCCAAAAGGAATTTTGTTGTAGGAAAAAGTGCCCCAAGGTGTTTTGAAGGCTATTTTGTTGCATCCTCTTTTGCCACCTTGATTTGGTTGTACTCTAAGAATCCATCAAGAAAAGAGAGCATTTCAGATCCAGTGACTTCTTGCAAAATATGATCCATGATTGGAAGAGGGTAGTTGTCCTTGAGAGATGTCTGATTCAGATTTCGGAAGTCTACACAAATCCTTATTTCCCCATTCTTCTTCCTTACTGGCACAATGTTAGCCACCCATGTTGAATGGTGGATGGGGAAGATGATTCTAGCATTGAGCATCTTTGTCACCTATTCTTTGATAACATCCACAATCTTTGGATTGCGTAGGACTTTGTTTTTTCCTAAAGGGCTTAGCTCCTTACTTCAAAGGAATGGAGTGATGCATTTCCTTTAGCTGAAAATATTTGATTTCATCATAGGAATAGGCTAGGACATCGAGTAATTTTTAGCAAAGAAAAAAACTTTCTCTTCTCTTCGGTGAGCAGCATTTACCAATGTTAACCATCTTTAGATTCTCTCGAAGTGCCAATGTTTTCTTGATTAGAATTAGATGGACACCAAGAAGACTATTTTTCTTTCTCTTGGATGAACCTTTCATGCTTTTCAAAGAGTTCTTCTAAAGAAACTAGGCATTTGGGGTTTTTGTTTCCTTTTAGTTTGATTACTCCCTCTTCATCAATTCCCTCGGTTCCTTCCTTCTCTTCTTTGGGGACTAATTCACGTGTGGGTTTTCAATTCCTTAAAAGAAAAGATTATTGAAGTTATCCCTTTGTTCTAAGAAGGCTAGGATCTGATTGTCATCATTGAAGACCTGCCAATGATTTGCATTGTCTGGTATGCTAGGTCTAAACACCATCTCAATGGTCACTTTATCCTTGCAAAAGAAGGATGATGTGTCACTAAGGAAGATGACACTGCTAGAGAATCATCCTTTTCATTCTACTCCCTAGGGATAGCTTCAATGGAGAATGCATCAAAGGATTCAATGCAATCCCACACTCTGTTTCTATAGTGCCTGAGTCTGGGGTTTTTCACCTGATATTGCTAGTGGACCTACTTTACCACAACCTCTACATCACCTTTGCATCTCAACTTCTTGATTCCCATGTCCTCTGTTGTATTCATGCCTAAGAGCAATGCTTCATACTCTATTGTATTATTTGTATTGTCAAATTGTAGCTTGTAGGCAAAAGGATATACCTCATTGGACAGAGAGTATAATACTACACCAACTCCTGAACCTACTCTGGAATGACTGCCATTAAACTCTATTATCCAGATTCGGTCTTCTTCTTCCTCCATGAGAAGTGGCAAGTCCTCTTCCTTCTATAATGTAAGGAGGTAATTTCGCAGCCCACAATCTTGAAAAAGGATATAAACTCTTGGATCATCATACTTACTTGTGAACTTCATTTTTTTGACTAACAACAACTTCTTCATTTCTCCTTTCACTAGGATAGTTGCAGATGACCAATCCATTTTTATTTCTCCACCTAGATCTCTACGAAAAATTCTACTCAACAGCATACCAAAATATGTTGGGATGTCTACCACCAAAATGGTTAGGAGTATCTTCTTGTTAGGGTAATCACTAGTGCAACCTGAGCATCCTTAATCCTTCCTACCAATAGAACTTGTTTGGATTCCATTGAAAAGCACGTGCCATTTACAGGTCAAAGTGAGACCAAGATCATTTGCAAATTTTGCGGGCATCACATTATCTAAGGCTCCAGAATCTATAATGCAATTGTTCAGATCGAAACCTTTGATGAGAAGTGACAGGTAAAAAGGCTCAACTCTATTGGTGGTGGAGGCACTGAGGGCTAGCATGTTTTGAGAATATGGTGTGGATGGTGTGGGAAGTAAGCCTTTATAATTAGAGATTGGGGATGTAGAGTTACCACCCCAGACTGCCTTGATGAATCTATCAAATTGGGCAGGATGTGTTTGTAGGTATTCAATTTCAGAGAGTTGGACTTTGGTTTTGCTAGCATGCTCTACAAAGTCAAATGAAGTTATGGTAGATGAGGACTTAAATGGAAGATGCGTCATTACTTTTGGTGTTGGGTTCTCCTTTTCAAATGTAGCAATTGGCTTGGAAGGAGATGGGGGTGTAGCCTTTGATTGAAATTTAGATGTTCTTGTAGAACCAAAGCATTTAGAATAGAATTGCTCTTAATAGATTTTGATTTGGGAGAAGAATCAGATAACTTAATTGTAATAACAGTGTGATCCTTGATAACTAGTGAATCTAATTTCTCTCTAGCTGATTCCATGGAAGGTGGTAATGGTGATCCCCTGTTGATGATCTTATTTAGTGGAGGCTTTGAAGAGCTATCTTCTTTATTCTTCCTACTCTCAGTTGCAATTGCTGAGGCTAAAACACCATTCTTGGATTTTGCACGAGTGAAAATAGCACATGAAAAACTTGGAGCTTCTTCATCACCTTCCTCCTCATCATCAATGTATTCAATCAGGCCATTATGCATGCTAACCTCTTCAATTTCAAGATAGTTTTCATAGTCATCCATGCTTTCTTCTTCAGTTTCCTCAATGTCTTCTTCTTCTTCTGATTCCCTAGTGTCATAGATGGAATTGAATGGTGGTTCTTCAAGAGCAAGCCTACGAGGAGGTGGAGAAATTATTGGTCTATCAGGAGGATTTAGTCTCCTTAGAGCATTCCTCATTTTGATTTGTGACAGTTGCTTCTTCAAAGCAACTAGGTCATTTGCCATTTTTTGGAACATTGGATCAATGGTGACTGAATTTGAACTCTAACCTTTTTCTTCCCATTTGGTCCTTTCACTTTTCTAGAAAGAATTAGATCATCATCAATCTCAATTACAAAGTCTTGAACTTCCCTCAATGTTCTTGGTTGGGCTCTTCTGAGGAAGAAACCAACTTCTAATGGCAAAGCACTGATGAAGAACCTTTTCAATTTATTTTCAAGGGGTACCACATCTTCTGGGATCCTTCTTTTCAACCTATCATACCTTGCTACAAAATATCTCATTGATTCGGAGGTCTCCTTCTTCATCTGAACCAATTGGACTAGTAGATCCTGACAATATTTTGTGCTCTTGAACCTATGTTCAAATGCACTTCTTATATCTTCCCAAAGACGTGACAAATCTTGGGGAAAACATGTAGAACCATTCAACAGATTTTTCTTGGAGTGACTCCACAAAGAGCCTAACTAAAACATCTTCATTTTCAACTCCAAACACTTCGCAAGAAGTGATGAATGTTGCTACATGTTATTTGGGGAGCCGAGAAACATCCCCTACGAATTTTGGGAAGATTTTCCTCGAGCCTCTCGATAGCTCATAGAGTTGTTGAGAAAGAGCCAGTGGACCAATGTTTCCTCCCCATGGTACATTAGGTCTATAGGCTTCACGATCCCGTTCATGCTCATGATCCCGACCCCCATTCTCGTGTCTATTTCTATCTTCCAACCTTGCTAAGGTTATAGCCTCGCCGCTTCTCTTTCATCTACCTTAGCTTGAAGTCTCACAATTTCTTCGATTTGTGCTCTTATTTCTTTTTCAGGTCTTGCTTCTCTTCTCTATCTTCTTCTTCAGTCTTCACGTGGTGAAGTCTAAAAGGTTCTCATTTATGTATGAAAATTCACCGTCTAAAGGATTGGCAACACTCAGGTTCCCAACGTGACCGGTTGCTTGAAAAGGAAGCCTCTGGATTCGAGTAGCTCTTGTATCCTTTGAAGTTCCTAAAAAATGGGATCATTTTTCCTCCTTTCTCTATTGCAGGATGAATCTTCTATCCGCTACTTGAAAATCTATGCACTTCGTAGGGTGTTAGAATTTGTCTCTTCCTTTCCAATTCGACAACACGCTCCTATTCCAGTCCGAGAATCCTTATGGAAATGAAGTAATGATTGACACTTCATCTATTATGCCAAATAGCTTCTCTCAAATCAGAAGCAATGTATTCTTGGATGTGAAAGAGTAAATCAGGTCTCTTAATAGGAGGATTTCCCAAAATAGCCATGATTTACATCCATGTAGTTTGTGTGATTATTTCAATCTCTAGAAATTTTCTTCTAGAATCTTTTTTTGTATTTTATGACCCTGAGGTCGTTTTTAGGTGTAGATGCTACAAAATCTGCCCCACGGTGGGTGCCAAAAATCTGTTGGCAAGAAAATTTGTCTTGTGGAAAAATTGGTGGGTTTCAAGCCAACGCTATGGGAATCTAAGTCCCTCTACTTGAACGGTGCAGCTTCTATAGGTGCATGCATAAAATATGGGTTTCAATGGTGGCCTTTCGACCAGAGATCCAATAGGGGCACTCCACTAACCCTATGGCAAAGCTAGCAATGTCTCACTAGAGAAGAAACTTTGTCTTGGAAAGGGGAAGGGGAGTGGAAATGGAGGTAGGAGAAAACTAATGTTGTGAGTAGAATATCATATGCCCACACACATTAATTAGAAATTTCATTTACATGCATTTATAGTTAGAAGAAAAACAAATCTGCAGGAGAAGCTACAAGACCAAATAAAATTCATTGGTCACAAGGTACCAATCAATCCCTTAATCAAAAAGGTGAAAATTCCTTCTTTTATTATTGAAGCTAAAGTAGAATTTGTACAGAGCTTTGAGAATAGAGGAAAATCTAAGGAGAAGGGAAAATAGAAGAAGTATGGCATTTTTTTATCTTTTCTAGGTACAGAGCACTCTGGTCTTTTTGAAATCAATCACCAACCCTTGGAATGACTCGAGGAGCCATTATATCTCATGCCAAAATGGTTACAACTTTACAAATCATTTATGCCTCTTCAAATTCCTTCATTGCGAAGAAAACGCTCATGGCGGGTTAAAAACCAGATCTTGCAATGCGAATGTTACATTTGATTTGCCAGTTTGAATATAGACCGTTTGATTTTCTCTTATAACTTTGAAATCAGGTCATCCACGTGGTAGGAAGAGATTGGAGCGGGTACGAGGGAAAGCCCTTTGCATTTTGTGATTTTTTAGAGATTTGGAAATTTGGAACAAATTGGCCCACACCCCCACTTCAAATTTTTAACTTAGGCATGTGGCACGTTTTCATTGGAAATGGGGTCGCGCCCTTTTCTCAACATTTTACCCTTTTTGGAAAAAGGCTCAAAAACTCAAATTCCTCCGCCGACCCACTACTCTAATTGAACTCTTGACATGTGGCATCCTCTGATTGGAAATGGGGTCATGCCCTTTTCTCAACATTTTAATCTTTTTGGAAAAAGGCTCAAAAACTCAAATTTCTCCTCCGTTTCGCTCCTCCGCTTTGACTTTTCAACGACAGCCCGAGACCTTGGCAGAGCCGCGGAGCATTCTAGAACTTTTACTTCACTTTTGGGAATTTGGTTGAATTTCAAAAAGTGCCCCAATGGCCCGCTCATCTACTTTGACTTTTCAACAGCAGGCTTCACCTTGATTTTTTCCCTATGGGCTTTAACTTTGACTTTTTCCCGTAGGCTTCAACTTTGACTTTTCTCTGGGCTCAAAATTTGACTTTTACCTTTATAGCCTGATCGGGGCGCATGGGTCACTTTTTAACTTTTTGCCTTTTTTACAAAGAGGCTCAAAAACATAAATTTCTCTGCCAACCCACTTCCAATTAGGTTTGACCACGTATCCGTGGATGATAGGGCTAAAATTTGACGGGGAAGAAAATGCCCATTGTTCTCGACTATGGGAAAATACACAGAGGAAGAGAACTTCATCATTTTGAGTCCAATTTTTGAATTTCCTTCACGATCCAAAGGCATGGAGGCAAAACAATGATTTGACGACCCAGGCCATAGAACAATCGAATAATTTTGATCAAAAAAATTGTAAAGAGGATATTATGAGCACAGAGAGATGGAGAATTTCTCAAAACGAGCAAAACAAAGGTTTAAACAACACTAGGGCATGGATTTTTCTATTTCTTGAACCTTCAACTTGGCTTAAATACTTTAGGAGGGTGAGAGCTTGAAATTTTGAATTTAACTTGGAAAACAAAAAGCAAGTTTTCGGGAGACAACAAGGTGCTTATATGTGGTGAAGGAAATTTAATATATGATCTATGCTTAAAATTTTTAGTTTAATAACTTGGAGTATGTGACTTCGCCCTATTGTGTTGGAAATATGTATAGGAATAGTTTTTATTTTATTTAAATGTGTAAACTTAAATGATATATATATATATATATATATATATATATATATATATATATATATAATGTTGCTTAGATAACTTGGTAGTGAATATTTTATACAAACTATAGGTTACGGGGTCAAACCCCTCCACTAATTTTTTATATATAAGGAATTTTTTTCTCAAGCAATTTTCTTGTGAAACTCGATAAAATATATAAAATTTAATAAATTAAATTTTCAATTTATAAGATTTTAACCAATAATTTTTTTTTGAAGTTGTTTAGGGATTATTTTTCTTTAATTCAAAACTAGAAAAAATAATTTTTCAATTTATTTTTGAAAATTATGAAATTTATTGACAAGTTGACATTTTTATAATTAGGAACGTGTGTCAAAATAATTACAGAAGAGGACAAAATATCAAATACAACAATTTTTTTCACATAGAAATGATAGGAGATTTCACTAAAACCTTTGCATTTTTTTGCCTCCATAAAACCTAAATTTTATTAAAAATTGAATAATAAGATTTGAATATACTTAATTTTTGTAATAATATTGTTTTTTTCTTGATTTGATTATGAAATATTCAAGATGGGTTTTAGTCATTTCAACATTGAAGAGACATGGATGTTGAATGGAACAAACTACAACATCTGGAATATACGGCTGAAAGTAAAATTCATGGCACAAAAACTTTGAACTATAGTAAACAATATGAAGAAATAACTGGCTTGAAGACAAGTGACAATAGACAACATATCGCATTTCAATCAATAGAAAGTGAAGGAAGCAATGTATAGCATACTCCAAAACATGCAAGATGTCATCTTACTTCACATCGGGAACTAGGAAAGTATGAGCGAAGCTTGAAAACCATTAGAATCAATTCATGAAGGTTCGTGTCTTTCAAAAATTATTAAATTGATTCTAGAGTTAATTATGACTCCCATGAAAGGAGATGAAAAATTAGTTAATTTTCTAGCAAAAATTAAAAACATTAAATCTCAATTAGATGGATGTAACTATAATTAGATTGATGATAATATATTATATTTTATTATTAAAATGAACATCCATGAGAGGTTTAATAAATTTTTTAACATTTTAAATGCAAAATATCAAACTAAACAATACATTCCAAACTTATCTACTCTAAGTTATCTCCTGATTCAGGAAGAGCAAGTCAAGTCAAACTTTGATTCGAACAAGAATGTTACTCAGAACTTCTCACTCAAACCCCTAATAATTTTTCTAGGTTTAATAAGAATAAAAAATCAAACTTTAAACCTCCTAATAAAGATAAGAAATTAGGGAATCCTCATTTAAAAGTCATTTTTTATGGGAAATGTCATAATTGTGGGAAATTTGGTCACAAAAAGGAAAAATGTAGGGTAAATAAAAACAAACCAAATTTTAAAAATAAAAAAATGAATAAACCAAATCAAAATCAAAACAAGATTCAAGAGAATAATCAAAAACCTAATGTTGTTGTTTTATATACTTGCATTAGTTACTACATTGGTGCATCTAGGCACATGACTTATAGATCCAATATTCTAACTGATATCAAAAATGTAATGATCAAATTTATCTAGGCGATCATTCCATTTTTGATGTTCAAAGTCAAGGAAAAGATAAAGTTTTCAATGATGTTTTGTATGTTCCTAAATTGAAAATGAATATGTTATCAAGTTCACAACTAACTCAAAACAACTATAGCGTTATTTTACTAAAAGATAAATGGTTTATTAAAAATGAGTTAGATGTTACTATCGTATAATGCATAAAAAGGGATGGTTTATGTGTATTTAAAGTTTTTGTATTTATTTCATGTCTTTCTACTCAAAATAAGAATGATGTTCAGTTGTGGCATGAAATATTAGGTCATGTTAATTATATGATATTGTATGATATGTCTCGACTTAACCTTGTTATTGGTTTTCCTCCATCTATCATGCTCATGAAACTTATGAAGGATGCTTACATGGTAAGAAATTATCAAACCCCTTCCATAGTCATCATGATGCAAACTCCTCAAAACCTCCGGAAATTATCCACAGTGATATTTGAGAGCCATTAGAAGTTCCTTCCCTAAATGGTTTTTTGTATGTTTTTACTTTCATTAATTACTATTATCGTGTGATTTGGTCATTCTTTATTAAAAAATCAAATATGTTATCTAAATTTAAATCCTTAGTCGAAAACTAGTCTTATCATAAAATTAAAAATTCTTAAACCAGATAATGAAGATATATATGTTAATAAAACATTTTTGAACTCTAAAAATAGTATGTGATTACTAAAAATAGTATTATATGCACACCAAAATGAAACTTGGGGATGCCTTTGTGCCTGTATTGGATACGTTCAATACTGATTGCATCGAATATTTTTTCAAGATTGAAATGTTGAAGTTATTTTTTTCAAAAATTCAATATATTGGTAATATGACGTGGCTGATTATAAACATTTTTTCATTAAAGTTAGTACACAAATTTTTCAAACCTATTAATGTAGGATTCATATATGGATAAAAATGAAATCAAATAATGGTTTATATTGTGTTTATTATGATAATGCATGTTTACTATGGATAGTGTGATTCTAACAATGTTGGTGATGTGATAGATAAAATATATATAATGTTTATGTGTTCAAGTTTGGTACATTTTCCATTAATTGGAGCAATAAAAAGTAGCCAAAAATATCCATCTCTTCTACCGAGGTAGAATATAGAAGTATGATGGAAGAAGTGAGAATCCATGTGGATAAAGAGGCTATTGTAAGAGATTCACGTGGAAGTTAAAGGAAGTAATCCCCTTTTTGTGATAGTCAAAGTTATATTGCTCTTGTAAATTTGGTCATAGCATTTAATAATTTGTAAAATAAAACATAATAATACTCACTTCTTTTATTCAATTCATTCAGGGATAATTACAATATGAGAGATATTACAGATATAGTTTTTAGTTTCTTAAAGACTAAGAGATAGGTAATGTCTCCGATCCGAGGATCCTCACTGAGAAACACCGATCTAAGATCTTCTAAGAATCGATTGCGGTCAATTTCATTGCATGGGGAAAAATTAGAAATTTCGATGATATCTCGTTTGCGAAACTAGACCACATATGAAAAATTTATGGCTCGCTGAAATTTTCAGGCAAATGGTGAATTCAAGGTACTTATGTGCGAGAGATGATGCATGTACACATGGACCAATCAACATTTTCCATGTGGACAATATGGGTGATGGAGAAAAAGGTGGATTTTGGACACTAGTTCGGCCTCCTTTACTTCACATCTACATTACAGATTTTCCGTATATATTTGCTTGATTTGAAATTATAGGAGGCATGTGGGATTATTCATACTTGCATTTGTAAAGGGATAATACTAAATCCCATTAAATTTGCACATATATTAATTTTCCAAATTAACAAATTTAAATTCCACACATCATATGCTAAACCACCTATATTCTAACTACCACACATTATATACTATATTATCTCCACATTTAAACAAACCTTATCCCTCCAACTATTCAAAGCCACCACGAATGATGCCAAAGTGCCTAAACCTTAGCATTTAAAAAACCTATGTATCCATAATGCTAGGAATGTGGGATAAATCCCATGGGAGGCAGCATAGGAGGTGGGATTTGAACCATGATCCCTTCCACCAAAAATATATGCCTTGACTACCATGCCATAGGAGATGAAACATTATAAAAGGGTTTTTTTGTATTTAAAGGATATCCGGGACTATGTGAAATATTGTTTTGCTCATAACTTGAGCTAGAGAAGGAATTTTGAGGTGATGTAAAAAGTGACTACTATTATTTTGGAAGAGGAACATGATGAGAAGATCAGAATTATTTTATAAGTATTTGTAAGATTTATTTTCAATATTTTAATAGATCAGTCTTATTCAACTAGACCCAAAAATGTAGGCCACAAGTGCCAAACTCCGTTATCAATTCTGTGTCAATTTGTTGGTGATTCATATCTGTATTTTTGATTTTACACAGTACTTTTAGTTTAATTTCCTTTATTAAAAATAAAAAAAGTTATAATGGTCAATTTATCAATCAAAAATCAATACAAAGCAAAGTAAAGTGTGTGCATAATTGCTAGTTAAATTTGATTTTCATATCACTGGTATCAGAGCTGGTTTTGGTTCAGATTAACGATTTTTGGATTGTAAGTTATTGTTGTGTTGGATGTTAACAAGGTACCAGTCTAAGAAGGGTGAAGGAGAGCTAGTAGAATAGGATCCCGAAATTTTTATAAGACAATCTCAAAGTCCTACCATGGCGGAATGAGAGGAAGAAGAATTTCGTCAATCATCCCTATAGATGAAGGAAATATTGGAGGAAATGTACCAAGATAGAAAAAGGGAAAAAGGGAACTAAAGGAGGTAAAAAAGAATAAATCTCTAGTTCTGATAATTCTAAAAGTGAACTTGAACATATGATTTTCCTTCATTAAAATTATATATTAATTTTGAATTTCCAATGTATACTAGAGAGATAAATGCAGAGAAATTGGATAAATAGATCAAGAAGATAGATTTCTATTGTAGGATTCATAAAATTTTGGATGATGAATCGAATATTCATTTGGCAACTCTTCGGATGGGTGGGACAACACTCATTTGGTGGGAGAGTAAGCTTCAAGAAGTAGAGAAAACTAAAGTTAATGCAATCACTTCTTGGTCTGATTTTGTTTCAAATATTAGACAACAATTTTATCCTCTAAGTTACAAGTAACAAGCTAAGATGTAATGGAAAAAATTAAGAAAAACTAAGGGACAAAGTGTTCAAGAATAGACACAATAATTTAGGAAAAGGGCTCTAATTCTGGGAATTTCCCTAAACACAAAAGAAACACTGCTTAAATATATTGGTGGATTACATAGTTACCTAAGGAATATGATTCTTGTTTTAGGTCCTACTAATCTTGATGCAGTGTGTGTTCAAACAACCCATTTAGAAGCACGAGGGAAAATGACAAAGGAGTCCTCTTCCTCTTCTTTTAAACAAAATAACAAGCAATCCAAAGGAAAAGGTTTGAAAGAACAAGGAAAAGGAAAGGGTAAGAAAAATACAAACTCTATTGTTAAGAAGGAAGATGAAAAACCATTTTGCAATCATTGTAAAAAGAACCATGATGAGTCTAAGTGTTGGAAATTACATCCTGAAACGAAGCCTAAATGGATGGTTAAGAAAGGAAAATAAAATAAAACAAACACTACGAGTTCATGATCTTGGGTATGATTCAGGTGATGAAACCAAGATCACAACTATGAGTTTTCAAGGAAAATCAAATCTTACAATTTCCAACAATAATACTACAAATGTTGCATCTTCTTTTAGTAAACAAACTATACATGATGATAAGAAAAGGAATGAACTTTTCCACATTAGAGTAATTTCAAAGCATACGAAAATTGATACTCTTTTGATGGTGGATCTCAAGATAATCTAATTTCGAGGAGGTTGTTAAGAAATTAGGACTCAAAACTAAACCACATTTTAAGCCTTACCCTTTGGGTTAGGTTTGTGATGATGCAAAAGCTGCAAGTAACTAAAACTAATTTTAGATTTTTCATCACGAGACAAGTTTATAGATGAGGTTGGATTAGATGTAGTTCCTTTGGATATTTTTGGGGTGGTTTTGGGAAGTCCTTATTATATGATTATAAAGAAAACTTCTATAGGGAAGAAAATAAATATTTACTTGTAAAGGATGGAATTGAGTTTATTGTTAGAGCTCACCATGAAAAGAGAAATATCTATGTGGTTCTTGTAGGTCAAATGAAAAGGATTGTAAAATCAATAAAAAAATTTTACTCGTGGTGGTGAGAGCAAAGAGAAAGAACATGAAATGGATTTTGAAGATTGTAATATGAAACATAAGAATGAATTGGTAAAAATTGTTTCTAATTTTGATGAGGTTTTTCAAGATCCACAAGGTCTACCTCCTAAAAGAAGGGTTCAAAATTAGATTCAAGTTACTTCAAGATGCACCTCTTCCCAATATCGGAGTGAATATATTTTCAATAGTAGAGAATGAGGAAATCAAGAGACAGGTAATGGAACTTTTGGCTCAAGGTATAATTTTTCCATGTATGTCCCCATGTGGTTCACTAATTATATTGGTTCCTAAGAAAGATGACGCTTGTTGAATGTGTGTTGATTTCGTGCTTTAAATAATATTATGGTAAATAATCGTTACCCTCTTAATAGAATGGATGATTTATTGGATAAATTAAATAATGCAACTTATTTCACTAAGTTAGATTTAAGAAGTGGTTATCACTAAGTAAGAATTGCAGAAGGTGATGTTTAGAAAATGTCTTTTAAAACAAAACATGGATTGTTTGAATGGTTAGTAATGCCTTTTGGATTCTCGCAATGCACCAACAACATTCATGAGAGTTATGAATGATATCTTTAGAACATTCATTAATGATTTTTTTTTCTACTTAGATGATATTCTTGTTTTCAGTAAGTCGTGAGATGAACATGTTAAACACATCTAGAAAGTCTTAGATGCATTAAGGAGTGAAAAATTATAGTTGAAGATGTCAAAATGTGAATTTGGAAAAACATCCTTAATCTACGTGGGTTATGTTGTAGGCAATGGTGAATTGAGAATTCATCATGAAAAAATAGAGGTTATCGTAAAATGGCCTAGACCCATTAATGTGATAGAAGTTAGGAGTTTTCTAGGTGCGAGTCAAAGATCTTTGGAGGAAATTCATCTCTAACTTCTCATATATTACATCTCCTTTGCATGCTTTGAAAAGTGTTAAGCAAGTATTTCAGTGGGGAGGAAAACAATAGAAATATTTTGATACACTAAAAGAGAAAATAAGTACCACTCCAATCTTGGCACTTCTAGATTTGCAACATTCATTTGAGATTGAGACAGATGCTAGTGACTATGCAATGGGGGAAATTTTGATGCAAAACAAATGACAAGTATGTTACCATTCAAAAACCTTTACAAGTGCAAGTAAAAAACTATCCAACTTATGATAAAGAGTTGTATGCTTTGGTTCAAAGTGTTAAAAAGTGGAAGCATTATTTAATGGGAAAAGAAACAATTATACATACTGACCATCAGCCGCTTTAGTACTTACAAACACAAACCAAGTTACAACAATCTAGACATTTCAGGTGGATGGGGTTTTTGCAGCAATTTCATCTTGTAATAAGGTATAAAAAAGGTATTCAAAACAAGGTTACAAACATGTTATCTAGACCACCAGTTGTAGTAGCATCTATTCTTTTACAACATAGTTCTTTGGCTCATGTTAGTTATAAGGAACAATATGTTGATGATGTAGAATTTAAAGAAGTGTATGAGGATCTAGTAAGTGGGAAAAAAGTAGGGGAAAAATATTATCATTTTCATGATGGATTGT
Organism: Taxus wallichiana var. yunnanensis; assembly: GCA_018340775.1. Lineage (NCBI taxonomy): Eukaryota > Viridiplantae > Streptophyta > Pinopsida > Cupressales > Taxaceae > Taxus > Taxus wallichiana. Next base: position 377,314,532 of record CM031238.1, on the reverse strand, counting down.
TATATCATTCTGGTAAACTTTGCATTCCAGAAAATGAACGTGTGCATATGATTAGGGAAGCACATACTTCTCTTATTTCTAGGCATTTTGGTGTTAGTAAAATAGTTGCACATTTATAGAAATATTTTTATTGGTCTAGAATGCATGGGCATGTAACCAAGTATAGTAAAGGATGTGTTCTTTGTGCCACGAGCAAGCCAAGCAACAAGAAATCAAGACTTTACATTCCTCTTCTGTCCCGAAAATGCCTTGGGAAAGTATTTCCATGGACTTTATAGGAGGCTTTCCCATGAAATGAAAGAAATGTGACTACTTATATGTGGTAGTGGACAAATCTAGGAAAATGTGTGTGTTGATTCCTTGCACTAAACATATAACTAGTGAAGGAAGCGCACATTTGTTTTTTCGGTTTGTTTGGGTTCGTTTTGGTTTGCCTACTTCGATTTCTTGGGAATTTTGATCAACATTGTGGGGGTTAATGGACACAAGACTAAAAAAGAGCACTACTTTTCATCCACAAACCGATGGTCAAACAAAGGTTGTAAACCACACAATGGTACATTTGCTTAGGAGATATTGTGGTAAACATCCTAAATTATGGGATGAACATCTATATTATGTGTAACATGCTTATAATTGTTCCCTACATTCTTATAATTTGAAGTCTCCATTTGAGGCTTGTTATGGATATCTGCCTAATTCTCCTCTAGATGTATATTTTGGACATGAAACTGTTGTTAATGGTTCAAGTGATTTTGACAAGGCTAAAAGATTTGTGTAGAAAATACAACAGGTTCATCAATATGTCCATGAAAAATTAGAGAAGAGCCATGCTAAGTACAAAGTCAGGCATGACAAACATAGACTGATCACAAGTTCAAATTTGGTGAATCAATTTGGCTTCACATCAGCAAAGAAAGGTTGACAAATGAAGATAAAAAATTGAAACCTATATGGTATGGTCCATTTAAAATATTGGAAAAAATTAGAAACAACACTTTCCGAGTTAGATTTACCTCCATATATGCAAATTTACTCAGTTGTAAATGTTGATTATTTAAGATTGTATGAACCACCTATGATTGTTGATCATAATGATGCTAACATAATGCCTTCCATTGATGATTTTGCTCTGAGCATCTTGATGAGAGTTAAGAAGACATCATTTTGGATAGGAAAGTAAGAACTTTTCAAAGGGGTGACATTGAGTATATTCAAGTTGGGTTCAAAGGCATGCATCCAAACAAGGAAAATGGATGGAAACCAGAAAGGTGAGGGAGAAGTACCCTCACCTATTCACCAATTAAGTTGACTTTTGGGGTCCAAAAGTTTCTTAGTGGGGAGGAATGATCCAGAGGATCCTCACCGAGAAACATCGATCTAATATCTTCTCAGAATCAGTCATGTTCGGTTTCATTACGTGGGGAAAATTTATGGCTTTCTAACAATATCTCATTTGTAGAAATTGACCAATGTAAGCAACATTTATGGCTCGCTGAAATTTTTAGGCAACTGGTGAATTCAGACTATGTGCAGAGATGATGTGTGCACACGTGGACCAATCAACATTCACCATGTGGACAATATGGGTGATGGAGAAAAAGGTGGATTTTGGACACTAGTCTTGGCCTCCTTTACTTCACATCTATATTGCAGAGTTTCTGTATATATTTGCTTCAGTTTGCAATTACGGGATGCATGTGGGATTATTCATATTTGCATTTGTAAAGGGATAATACCAAATCCCATTAAATTTACACATATATAATTTATCCAAATTACCAAATTTAAATTCCACGCATTATATACTATATTATCTCCACATTTAAACAAACCTTATCCCTCCAACTATTCAAAGCCACCTCACAATGCCAAAGCACCTAAACCTTAGCATTTAAAACACCTACCTATCCATAATGCTAGGAATGTGGGATAAATCCCATGGGAGGTGGCATAGGAGGTGGGATTTGAACCGTGATCCCTTCCACCAAAATGATATGCCTTGACCGCCACACCATAGAAGAGGAACATTATAAAAGGGGCATTTTTATTTAAAGGATATTTGGGATTGTGTGAAATATTGTTTTTCTCATAACTTGAGCTAGAGAAGGAATTTTGAGGTGATGTAAATAATGACTACAATTATTTTTGGCAAAGGAACGTGATGAGAACAAAATTATTATAAAAGTATTAGTAAGATTTATTTTCAATATTTTAATAGATCGGTCTCATTCAACTGGACCCGGAGATGTAGGCCACAAGTGCCGAACTCTGTTATCAATTCTGTGTCAATTTGCTAGTGATTCATCTCTGTATTTTCTGATTTTACACAACACTTTCAATTTTATTGCCTTTATTAAAATTATAAAAGGTTATAATGGTCAATTTATCAATCAAAAATCAATACAAAGAAAAGTAAAGTGTGTGTACAATCGCTAGTTAAATTATATTTTCATATCAATCTCAATCCCAAAAATAGCTCCATCTATCTCTCCACAACCCCAAGATAAATCCAAGGATATATAATGAGATATCACTCACCCAACTCCTATTTTAATGGTGAGCTAAACTCATGTATAAATAATCACCCTATATTATTAGTAATGAGGTTTATTATGATAACTCATATTAATAATACTATTAAACAAAATAATAATTCATAAATATTAAACCATACAAATAATAACAATGTGAGCACTAATACGATATTTCTTAACATTCCCCCTTAGTGCGAACATGGGTAGAAACATCATCTTATAACTAAGCAACATACACATGTGTTGGCCTACTTGTTCCACATATATGTACTTGATTGTGGGAACACATCAACCATGAATTGGAAACTTCATTGACCAATCATAAAAACATCAACCATTATGGGAACTTATCTACCATATAATGGGAACATTGTCAACCATGCAAAGGGAAAAATATCAACATATCATATTGATATGAACTAATATGAATTACGTAATACACGTAGTTCAAGACAACCATTATTTATTACATTCTCTAAATTTGGTGAAGCGGGATAATGGAAGGAGCGGAGGAGCAGAAAGTGGGAGTGGGAGTGGGAATGGTAAGAAGAATTTTGAATACGGATGAAGCGGAAAACCCTAGTTTGAATGATGGAAGAGGGAGTGAAGGAATTCCTTCTATAGATTCATCAGATCCTAAGGAGCATCATGGGGCTATGCAGGCACATGTGCTTGACCCAAGTAAGGATGAAAAGGTGGAGCTAGTGGTGGAATCCACATGGGTGAAAAGGTTGGTCGGTAAAAAGCTGGACAAAAATGCCTTAGAAGGATTGGAGCCTTCTAAAGATAAGTTCCTTCTAGCCCTTACAATACCAGAATCTCTTTTAAAGCAAGCCAAGAAAAATATGAAAGCATATTTGTTCACCAAATGTTTGGGATCCCGACCCAACATTGATTTCTTTCATAATTGAGCCAAGAGAAGATGGGCGCAAAATGGATCTATTGAGGTAACTACTTATGTGAATGAATTTTTCTTAATATCTCGAACTAGTAAAGAACATAACTTAAGAATTCTCGCTAGAGTTCCTAGTTCATTGATAAGTCCCATGTGGTAGTGCAACAATGGGAACCAACCTTCAATCCCTTTGAAAAAATAGTCTCTGAATATCCTATTTGGGTGAATCTCCTTGGCTTACCTCTTGAGTTTTGGGAACCTGAGGTCCTGATTGGTATAGCCAAAAGTCCTGGGAACCCCGATAACGATAGATATTGTAACTAAATCTAGAACTAGGCTTACACATGCGATATTTTGTATTAATATGAAACAAGAAGCTGCATTGGAAGAAACTATCACTTTTCTCTCAAATTTTGGTGATTGGGTGCAAAGATTTGAGTATGCTTCATCCCCTTTTGTTTGTTACAAATGCAAAACTATTGGGCATGATCATCAAAGGTGTCCAACACAAAAGAAGAAGTAGGAAATAGGTCCAAAACCTCATACCGTGGCTCCTAATAAAGATAATACATAATGGAGAAAGGTGGGAAAAAATGGAAGAACCATTAGTCAGGATCCTAGAGGGGATCAAGAGGCTCCTAAGGAGACTATAGTTACTGAGAGACACAAGTTGTGGCTGAAGAGGAAGATCCAAAGAACAAGGTTGAAAGGGGTAAAGCTAGATAATGATAAGATGAGTGATGAGGACTTTTCTCCAAATCTAAAATAGAAGGAAGCTGAGTATCTATCAGATTCAGAAGGGAACTATGCACTGAAAGTGGCTCAGGGATTTTCCTGGAAGAAGTATCCTCGGTTGGACAAAGCTATTTTGGTCAAAGGCAGGAGGAAGGAATCTCGACATCAAATGCTTTTGATCTCTTGATGGGAGGTATTTCCCCATATTTTTCTGATCCAGTGTCCTTCCCTATTACCCTAGTAACATGGACCAAACCTATTACTAGAAGTAATTTTAGAGAAGCGTGGGTAAAGAATTAACTCCAAAAGGGAGAAAATCAAACAAGGAGAAGAGGGAGACCTTGGTAAAGAAATATATGGATAAAGGGATACAAAAACCTCTTAGGTTTCCTCAATCAAAGAATAAATGATTTTATTATCTTGGAATATAAGAGGGTTGAATAACCCCAACAAGCAAAGAATTATGAAGGATTTTAGGAACAAATACAAACCTAATATTTTGATGATCCAAGAAACAAAGATGAGTACCAAAAGATTCAAAGAAGTGAGTAGGGTGATCTAGAAAGATAGCCTTTGGGCTGGGGTAAGCTCGGATGGTGCTTCAGGAGGCATTTCCACCCTCTGGAACCCCCTCTTGGTTAAAGGTATGGTGCTTCTATCTTCAGCCAACCACCTGACCATGTGCTTTACTGATTTAGTTTCACACAAATCTTGGATTGTGTCTAATATCTATGCCCCCAACTCCATTGTTGGTAGAAGGAATATTTGGGGAGAACTCACTAAGGGGAGGTTTTTGTTTAAATATTGTGATTGGATTATTGGGGGATATTTCAATACCCCTCTCTCCCAGGGGAAAAAAAAGGTGGATCCATCTCCTATACTGACAGTATGGATGAGTTGGCTAATTTTTTAGTGAATAATGATCTTTTTGACCTCAAGCTTAGAGGGTCCAAATTCACTTGGGCTAATAGAAGAACTGGACAGGACCTCATATAGATCAGACTAGATAGATTTTTGGTGAGTCATTCTTGCATGCTTAATCAACTCTACTCTCTATCCACCTTGCCCAGAATTAGATTTGACCATAATATGATCATCCTTAAGTTGGGTATGGCTATTCCTAAAAAATCCAGACCTTTCAGATTTGAAAAATGTGGCTCCAACACCCTAACATCCTCAAGAGAATTCAGGAATGGTGGGGATCATGGTCCATGGTGTCCCGATGTATAAATTAAGTTTTAAGTTGAAACATGTTAAACAAAACCTGAAAATCTGGAATAAGGAAATTTTTGGGAACATCTTTCAGTCTAAGAGAAGAATAGAGGAAGATTTAAGGACTATTGAGGAGCTAATGGAGGAATATGGGCTCAACCAAGTCCTTAAAAGTCAAGAGCAGGCTCTCCTCATTGAATATCATGATATCTTGGCCAAGGAGGAAGTCTACTGGAAGCAAAAATCTAGAGTTAAATGGCTAAAGGAGGGTGATAGAAATACAAAATTATTCCACTTCTCTGCCACCTCTAGGACCAATCATCTCAAGATCAAGGAAATCAAGAAAAATGATGGTACACTTATAGAAGATGAAAAAGAAATCAATGAAGCTATTATCAAATATTTTAAGGACCTCTTTCTCCTTGGGTTAGATCCAAATAGAAATTCTTGGGAGAAGGCTTTAGGAATCTTCCGAATGTCATCTCACAACAGGATAATAGAGATATTCTTCTCATTCCTGGTGAGGAAGAAATCAGATATGTCATTTTGATATGGAACTAGATAAATCTCTTGGACCAAATCAGTTCCCAACATTATTTTTCCAACAACTCGGGAAGTGGTTAAGAATGATGTCATTGAGATGATCCAGACTTTCTTCAATAACTAGATCCTCAAAAAAATTAACAACACCTTCTTGGTCCTTATTCCCAAGATGATAGGGGCCAAGGATGTGAAATATTTTAGACCCATTAGTCTATGCAACACTAGCTACAAATTGATTACCAAAATTATTGCTTTCAGGCTCAGGAAAGTTTTGGCCAATTTCATCTCTCCTAATCAAGGGATTTTGTTCCTGAGAGACAAATTCTGGATAACATTGTGGTCATCCAAGAGGCCATTCATTCTATTGAAATTTTGGGAAGATTTGCTATGTTTTTCAAGATGGATATGCATAAAGCATATGATAGAGTTTCGTGGGCCCTTCTCCGAGCCATTCTAACCAAGGTGGGTTTTGATGCCTTTTTTATCAACATGGTTATGGTTTGTATTTTTTCGCCATCTTCTCTGTTATGATCAATGGTAAACTGGAAGGTTTCTTTCAAGCCGTAGAGGACTCAGATAGGGAGATCCCCTCTCCCCTTCCTCTACATGATTGTGGCAGAAAATTTAAGTAGACTTTACAACCAGGAAATTTCCCTTAATCTCTTACAAGGTCTCAAAATTTCTAATGGTCTTTAGCCTACTTTCCTTAACCAATTTGTTGATGAAAATTTCTTGATGGGGAAGGTGTCTATGCAGGAAGCCTCTATCTTCAAATATGTTCTGAATGAGTATGAGGAGGTCTCTAGTCAGCTAGTCAACTTCCTCAAAAGTGTTATTTTCTTCATTAATGTGGAAGAGAAATTCCAAGTGAGACTGGCCCGTATTTTTGGTTGTAAGATAAATACTTTTCTGGATTCCTATTTGGGAATGCCCCTCATTCACAAAACTCGAACCATTCCATCTGGAACACTCTGCTTGAGAGAGTTACCAATAAGTTGTCTACTTGGAAGGGGATTCTCCTATCTCAAGCTAGAAAAATTCAACTTCTCCAAATCTCTCTTCAAGGTGTCCCAGACTATGTCGTGTCCCTTTTTCGCTTCCGATCAATATTTTGGAGGCTCTATAGAAAATTCAAAAAAGGTTCTTATGGTGGCACCGAGGAGAAGTTAAAATTTCCTCTTGTGGCCCAAGAAAAAATGACCAAACCTAAGGATTGTGGTGGGTGGGATTAAATAATATTGGTGTCCCAGATTTCACCCCGAAACTGGGACTGCCCCATGTAAAAAAATCATACTTTTAAAATAATGGGTCATTTTTTGTTTTTATTTCCAGAAAATGTCTCTATTATGTCAAGATATTCCCAGAGAATCATATGAGCCAATTTCGACAAATACCTAGATGCCCAAAGTCATTTCATCCCTTCGCCAGAGTTTGTTTGCGGGAAATTTTTATTTAATTATTTTAAGCCCCGTTTGAGGTAAGTTGTGCTCCGGTTTAACCATGTTAAGGTTTTTCATGTCAATATTCACATATACCAAGAGGGTTTTCACTAGGAATGGATCCGGGCTTTGTCTATAACTTCGGCAATGCGCGTTTTCATTTTTTTTTGCGTGTTTTTCTCGATGAAATTTCTCTAGGTCAATTCCTTTTCCGGTTCAGTCTATTTTCTTTCCTGGAGTATCTAGAGATCATCTACGGATGTTATGCCAGAAGGAATTTGCCACAAGAGGTTTGGTTCTCTCTAAAAAGACGAAGTCATGCACACAAAAAAAAGCTTCTTCTAGACAAGTCACATTTTTGGGAAAGGAAGGTTTTAAGCTACAATGGGATTTTTGGTAGTAGCAGGCAGGTGGGAATTTTGTACCTACCTAGTAGGGTACTTTTTCCCATGGAAGCAAAGTCACTTAAGTCATGATGGGAAAATTAGAGGCAGCAGGCAGGTGGGAATTTCTTACCTGCCTTGCAGGGTGAAAATTCCCATTGTGAAATAAAAGAAAATCACTTAAGGCATTGATGGGAATTTCTTACCTGCCTTGCAGGTAAAAATCTCATTATGAAAGTCAAACAACTTAAGTGGATCATGGGATTTTTGGAGCTGCGGTGCAGGGTGAATAATCCCATTGGAAATTGACTTTTAAAAATAGAAAGCACCCATGTCAAAAAAGTGCGACCCCTTTTGGAATAGAAGGATAAGCTTTAATTGCATTTATTAATTGTTTCTATTTCCAAAATTGGCACCCAAGCATGAGGAAAAGTCAACACAGGAGAAGAGGATAAAGGAAATTGGAAATAGAATTCTAAAATTAAATAAATTTAATTTATTTAATGCAGCCCTCTCTCATGCAAAAAAGTGCGACCCATCTAGAGGAGGAATAATACTTTTTAAAGTATTTATTGATGGAATTAATTCCTATTTTTGGTGCATGAGGTCAAAGCATAGTGTGAAGTCAAAGTAGATTGGAAGTAGAAAGCTATAGTTAAATATATTTAATTTATTTAATGGCAGCCATGAGCATACACAAAATAGGCGCCCAAATTGAAGAGAAAAGCATGATTTTTAATTAATTAATTGTCCAGAAATAGGAAGGGCAATTATTAATTATAGAATGATCAAGGTTATATAAGTATGGGCTGTCATATTAATGAAGTAATTAGTTCTTTAGGAAGGAAGTGAAGCCCGTGACAGTTTTGGTGCCTAAAGGAGGAGGATTTTTCTCAAAGAAGTGTTTTTCACTGTCGTAAAGCTTCAAAGTTTGGCACCTAGGTTTGAAGGATCTTGATTTAAGTATAATTAATTGTCCTGCATAGTGGTACGCTTGCTTAGGTGTAGTTAACAAAATTCATTCTTGCTTTGCATGAAAACAAAACCTCTAATTATGGGGCAACATGATTTATATATGCAAATTTCTATGATTAAAATCAAGTGTTCATGTTTTGGTTGTCGTCTTTATCGAATTAATTGCAGGAATTAATTATAGGTGATTTTATAATTGAAAGGGATCTTAAATCAATGTCCAATACATTGAATAGATCTTTTGAATCTGAAGAAATTCCTAGATCTGCACCAATTGTAAAGAATTTCGGATGAATAAAAAGAAAAAGAGTTACTCAGATAAAGATTACTCTAGCCATGGCGAAACATGATGAAAGAAAAGGATCAGTAGAATCATCTATAGCTTCCAGATCCAGATCTAGATCCATGATTGCAAAGGCTTCATCCTCTTGTTTCTAATGCAGCCCGTGTAGAAGTCAGTGCATGAAAAATTCCTTCCAGGATCTTGTGCATGTTCTTCCAATCTTCCAGTTGAAGCCTTCATTGATGTTTCATCCACCCGAGTGATTTCTTGAATTTTTAATTTCTCATATGCAATTAAAAATAAAAAAAAGATGAGGTATTTATGGAAAACATTACACTGATGCATGTACAAGAGAAGAAATGTAAAATATTCAAGGATAAGAGGAAAGACAAGGCAAAGGCAACACCCGTAAGTAAAATTCTAGATCCAACTACTTCCAGATTCAGTTTGGTGAGAATCAAAGGAAAAAGAAATAACTATATGCGAGAATGTGAAAAAGACAAGACTACAGCTTTCCTCTTTCTTCTTCTTTCTCTTATTTCATCTGACAAAGTAATTGAGCAATCAATTAAATTATAAAACCTAAGTGATTGGTTTAAAATCCATTACTTTAAGAAGTCAACTACTTGGAAATAGGTGGCAGACATGTAAAATAGAAGGTTCTATCTTCATTTACAAATCATGCATGTCATGCAAAGATGAATTCCAGGAGGGATATTGCCAGTTGTTTCCTTTCCAACTTCCACATGTGTCAGTTCACTAAAAGCTTCTGACTTGTTATTGCCCCTCTACATTCTATAATTAGAGGAAGAACCTATGAGTTAAAGGATCTCGAATTTTGTAAAGCATTCTTGTGTTCTAGACTTTGTGTTGAAATCATTGATAGCTATTTGAAGAAAAGGAATAAAAAGGAGAATATTTCGGAGAACTTTGTGTCATGGTGCATTTTGTTTCTAGCTTATTGTCTTATATCTACTTATAAACTTTGTGTTATTCTAGATCTAGATCTAAAAGTTGCCTTTGCTTATAATTTTGTGTGTGTTAATATCTATTAGTTATGTCTATGTGCATGTAATCAACTCTATGATCTATTGATTGGTTTGCACATCTTCCTTCTTTATTTCCTATTTTTATTATTTTCCTTCTTCATTAGATATTTCCTTTCTTTAACAGCTGCTTACTTGCTACAAAACTATACAACTATGGTTCATGAGCTACATGGTTAAAGTAAAACCCCTAAATAGATACTAGCATATTTTATTGACAAATCTTACATGGGAGCCTCACCGGTAAATGAGGGAGATTTATCTCATGACTTCCTAGGTTTTTAGCTATGCAGAAAATCTAGCCAACAGCTTTTTTGACGACTGGTGGGAACAACACAAATCAGCATACCATAGATTTCTCAAGTTAGAAGTCACAAAGCCAGTCTTTCACCAGGAAGAAGAGTGAAAACATCTCCAGATCTAGATCATCTTCAGCATAATCCGGTAGCTGGAATTATTCATCGAGTCTATTCTCAAAGAAGACGTGCTCCTTTCATGATGCAAAATCAGCCACTTGCCCCTACAACACCTATTCCATGGGGTGCAACCTTTGAACCTCTGAATCGAATGCTCCTATGCATGATCTACCTAAAGGGATGAGAAATAATTTTCCAAAATTCTTTGGAGATGGCAAGTAGAATCCAAATGACCACTTGGCTGCATTTTTCATATCATGTGGAGTGCTTGTAGTTGAACATGAAGATGTATCTTTCAGACTCTTCATAGAGACTCTGCATGACTTAGCTAGAGAATGGTTCTATCGGCTAGCTCCTGGCACCATAACCAACTGGGATACTATGAGAGATGCATTCCTAAAAATATTCAAACTAGATGAAGATTCCAGTACCTTGATAACTCAACTCACTCAGTTGAAGAAGGAGCCACATGAGCACATGCGGGATTTTATTGCAAAATTCCAAAGATTACTGTACAAAATTCTAGCTTCTACTTCTTTGAATGATGAGAATCAAAAGGTATTCTTCATCAATGCTTTACTGTAACTTGTTAGCAGCCCAAAATATGGCAGTTAAAATCAAAGATGACCTCATCATGGCTGGAAAAATAAAGAGTAGCACTTCTAGAGCTTAAATTTCATCTTCTCGCTACTACATCGATTCACTATTGCAAAGATTGGCAAATGAGATGTTCTTGATGAAGAAAAAAATGGCTCAAATGGCTCAAGGCAACAACACTTCCCTTGCTCGAAATTTCAACAACAAGCTGGAACCACATTGGTGGTACCCAGAGATTAGCAATTGAAGTTACTCCTAGAAACAATGTGGAGATGAATGAAGAATACCGTGAAGCTAACATCGATTAGCTCAAGAATGATGATTTTGTATGTCTTGCACAAGAACTCCAACATTAATTACCTTAACTACAAATTTGAACATGACTATGAGGAGCTTCTTGAAGATGATCATGGTTGTGCATATGTAATATTTACACAATCAAAAACTCACCAACTTGAGGCATTAGCCGATGAAAAAGAAGGGGAAGCCATAGAAAGTAGCTCGAGGTATCGAATCTATACCTTCTTTTGACATTATTGATCATGCCAAGAAAACTAGAGTTCAAATGTCGAAAGGTGAATACCTGAGAGCTTTTCCTAAGTAGTGAAATAGGCTAGTTAAATATGTGTAATCACCAAGACAATCCAATACATCAAAATGCCTTTTTCCTAAGCCCAAGGATACTCCTCCCCAAAACAACACCGCAGTTAAACCCTCATTATCTTCTGAAAGAGTGGAACCGTTCTATGTTTCCCTATTGCTTAATGGTTTCAAGTTAAGCAACTGCATTTTAGATTCAAGTGCTTCTGAAAATGTCATTCCAGCTAAAGTTGTAGATGCTCTTGGGCTTACCTTAATAAAGACCATAAAAAGGTGTTACTCCATGAAGAGACAAGTACCTTTAATTAGACAAATCAAAGATGCACAAGTTGTTCTAACATCTTTCCGACAAAAGATTAAAGATGACAATTTTAGTTACAGATATTCCTATCTCCTACGGGATGTTGCTGAGAAGAAGCTTCTACAAAGAGTTGGGAGGAGAAGTAAAGATGGATTGGTCCTATGCTCATATTCCTATCAAGGGGATTAACCAGAAGCTAGATCCGGAAAAGAAGTCCAAGTACATGGTTACAAAATCTAAGGATCCTATATCTCATATTCTTTTTTAGGAATATGACTGTGGGGTCTATTTCTTGGAAATGGATAAAGACATTCCACCAGAACTTCAACCAAAGCCGAGAATCAAAAGGAGCTGAAAAATTTTATACTATGGAATTTAAAGGCACCTATTGTTCTATTGGATCTGGAGCCAACATTCTACTAATATCTCCAAATCATGAGATATTCCCATACTCCCACAAGGTGATGTTCAAGAACACAAACAATACAATGGAGTATGAAGCATTGTTGCTAGGAATGGAGCAAGCTAAAAAGAAAGGAGTGAAACTCCTCAAATCCCAAGGAGATGCTAAACTTCTAGTAAAGAAGGTTCAAGGGAAAAGTCAAGTCAAAAGAGATAAGATGGAGCATTACAGAGATAAAGTGCTTTCTGCCACACTGGATTTTGAAGCCTTCTCTATCAACTTCATCCCAACCAATCAGAACTCTAAGGTAGATTCTTTGGCAGTCACGACTGCACTATTGAATCTAGATATACTACTATCCATATTCACACAAGGAAACTATAAAGTGGAGATGGTCTACCACCCCAAAGTCCCTAATAATGTTGAACACCGGCAGACTTTCAACACTGACAAACAAACATATGCATGTCTGCATGTTGAAGGGAGTAAATCACCACCACAAAAATAGTCACAGGAAAAATTCATCCAAGTTATGGTGATAGTAGTGGAATGATCCAACCAAAAGGTAACAAAATCCCGAAGGGTCTAGTTTCCTTAGTGGAGAGTTTCAACAAGCGTGATCGGTACTTGGATAAGAACAAAGAACATGGTGATGGTGAATCTTCATAAATGCAGCAGCAAATAAATGCGGGACAGAGCAAGTTGATACAGACTTACCTGCCATGAAGAGAAGAAAGGATAAGCCACCACCAAATGAATTTGATAAGGACTTTCCCATAGTATTTGACAAGAAGGCAGAGAAAGGAAGTTCAAGATCGTAGACTCGGGTACTTTGGTGGGACATGAGGCATGAACCGAGGGGCATGCATGACAAATATGATTCACTCGAAAAGGGCCCTTCGTGATCAAAAGAGATGCCAAAATGAATACTTTCTTCCTTACCTACTAGGATGGAATTGAGTTATCACAGACTTTCAACGGGAAACATCTGAAGCTTTTCCAGACATAAAAATGTAGGGTAAAACTTGTGTATATAAATAAAACTTTTGTTGTTTTCTTTTCTTTTCTTTTCTTTTTCTTTTTGTATTTTTTTGTTTACGACCGACTCCCTGAGCCCAATAGATAAGACATAAAACCATAGATGTTGGGATCTCATCTTTACCCTTTTCATTTTGATAGAGGCAAAGATGTCCACAGACGGAGCCAACTGGTGTCCCTAGATTTCACCTTGAAATCTGAGACTACCCCATGTAAAAAAATTGTAATTTTAAAATAAGGGGTCATTTTTTGTTTTTTATTGCCAGAAAATGTCTGTATTACGTCAAGATATTCACAAAGAGTCATATGAGCCAATTTCGACAAATACCCAGATGCCCAAACTTGTTTTATCCCTTCGCCAGGGTTTGTTAACGAGAAATTTTTATTTAATTATTTTAAGCCCCGTTTGAGGTAAATTATACCCCAGTTTAACCATGTTAAGGTTTTGCATGTTAATATTCACATATACCAGTAGGGTTTTAACCAAGAATGGATCCTGGTCTTTGTCTGTAACCTCTGGCAACGTTTTTCATTTTTTATTTTTTGCGTGTTTTTTCTTTGTGAAATTTCTCTAGGTCAATTCCTTTTCCGATTTAGTTTGTTTTCTTACCTAGAGTATTTGGAGATTATCTACGGACGTCATGCCAAAAGGAATTTTCCACATGAGGTCTAGTTCTCTCTACAGAGATGAATTCATGCACAAAAAAAGCTTCTTCTAGACAGGTCACATTTTTGGGAAAGGAAGGTTTTAAGACACAATGGGATTTTTGGTAAAGGCGGGCGGTGGAAATTTTGTACTTGCCTAAGTAGGGTACTTTTTCCATTGAAGCAAAGTCACTTAAGTCATGATAGGAAAATTAGAGGCAGAGGCAGGAGGGAATTTATTACCTGCCTTGTGGGGTGAAAATTCCCATTGTGAAATAAAAGAAAATCATTTATGGCATTGATGGGAATTTCTTACTTGCCTTGTAGGGTAAAACATTCCATTATGAAAGTCAAACAACTTAAGTGGATCATGGGATTTTTGGAGCTGCGGTGCAGGGTGAATAATCCCATTGGAAATTGACTTTTAAAAATAGAAAGCACCCATGTCAAAAAGTGCGACCCCTTTTGGAATAGAAGGATAAGCTTTAATTTTATTTATTAATTGTTTCTATTTCAAAAATGGCGCCCAACATGAGGAAAAGTCAACATAGGAGAAGAGGATAAAGGAAATTGGAAATAGAATTCTAAAATTAAATAAATTTAATTTATTTAATGCAGCCCTCTCTCATGCAAAAAAGTACAACCCATCTAGAGGAGGAATAATACTTTTTAAAGTATTTATTGATGGAATTAATTCCTATTTTTGGCACATAAGGTCAAAGCATAGTTTGAAGTCAAAGTAGAGTGGAAGTAGAAAGCTAAAATTAAATAAATTTAATTTATTTAATGGCATCCATGAGCATGCACAAAATAGGCGCCCAAATTGAAGAGAAAAGCATGATTTTTAATTAATTAATTGCCAGAAATAGGAAGGGAAATTATTAATTATAGAATGGTCAAGGTTATATAAGCATGGGCTACCATATTAATGAATTAATTAATTATTTAGCAAAGAAGTGCAGCCCAAACAGTTTTGGCACCTAAAGGAGGAGGATTTTTGCTCAAAGAAGTGTTTTCACTACCAAAAAGCTTCAAAGTTTGGCACCTAGGTATGAAGGAGCTTGATTTAAGTATAATTAATTGTCTGCATAGTGGTACAGGTGCTTAGGTGAAGTTGACAAAATTCATCCTTTCTTTGAATGCAAACAAAACCTCAAATTTTGGGGCAACAAGATTTATAGATGCAGATTTTTATGATTAAAATCAAGTGTTCATGTTCCGATTGCTGTATTTTTGAATTAATTGCAAGAATTCATTACAAGTGCTTTTATAATTGAAAGGAGCTTAAATAAATGTTCAATACATTGAATATATCTTCCGAATCTAAAGAAATTTCTAGATCTACACCAATTGTAAAGAATTATGGCCGAATAAAAAGAAAAAGAGTTTCTCAGACAAAGATTGCTCTGGCCATGGTGAAACATGATGAAAGAAAAGGATTAGCAGAATCATGCATAGCTTCTAGATCCAAATCCGCATTAGATTCAGATCCAGATCCGAGATCTAGATCCAGATCCATAATTACAAAGGCTTCATCCTCTTATTTCTAATGCTTTGCCCGTGTAGAAGTCAATGCATGAAAAATTCCTTTTAGAATCTTGTGCATGTTCTCCCAATCTTCCGGTTGAAGCCTTCATTGAAGTTACATTCACCCAGAGTGTTTTCTGAATTTTTAATTTCTCATATGCAATTAAAAATTAAAAAGATGAGTTATTTACAACAAACATTGCATTGTTGCATGTACTGGAGAAGAACTGCAAAATCTTCAAGGATAAGAGGGAAGACAAGGAAAAGGCAACACCCGTAAGCAAAATTCCAAATCCAAATGCTTCAGATTTAGTTTGGTGAGAATCAAAGGAAAAATAATCAACTATATGTAGAATGTGAAAAAGGACAAGACTATAGCTTTCCTCTTTCTTCTTCTTTCTCTTATTTCATCCGACAAACTAATTGAGCAATCAATTAAATTATAAAACCTAAGTGATTGGTTTAAAATCCATTACTTGAAGAATTCAACTACTTGGAAATAGGTGGAAGATATGCAAAATAGAAGGTTCTATCTTCAGTTACAAATCATGCATGTCATGCAAAGAGGAATTCTAGGAGGGAGATTGCCAATTGTTTCCTTTCCAACTTCCACATGTGCTAGTTCACTAAAAACTTCTGACTTATAATTTCCCCTCTACATTCTATAAGTAGAGGAAGAACCTATGGGTTAAAGGATCAAAATTTATAAGTAGCATTCTTATGTTCCATACTTTATGATGAAATCCCTGATAGCTATTTGAAGCAAAGGAATAGAAAGGAGCATATTTATGGAGAACTTTGTGTCACGGTGTATTTTGTTTCTAGCTTATTATCTTATATCTACTTATAAACTTTGTATTATTCTAGATCTAGATCGAAAGCTTCCTTTGCTTATAATTTTTGTGTGTTAATATCTATTGATTTTGTCTATGTGCATGCAATCAACTATGTTATCTATTGATTTTTTTGCACATCTTCCTTCTTTATTTCTTGTTTTTATTATTTTCCTTCTTCATTAGATATTTCCTTTCTTTAATAGTTGCTTACTTGCTGCAAAACTATACAAGCTATGGTTCATGATCTGCATGGTTAAATTAAAACCCCTAAATAGATACTAGCATATTTTATTGACAAATCTTACACAGAGCCTCACCAAGTAAATGAGGGAGATTTATCTCATGATCGCCTATGTTTTCAGCTATGCGAGAAAATCTAGCCAACAAATATGAGACTCATGAATGAAGCACTTGTGGCTAAAGCTGGTTGGAGAGTGATAAAGGAAGAAGGCATTTGGATTGATATCATCAAAAGGAAATATTTAAGGAATACTGGAAGAATAGAGACTTTCTTTTTATAGGATAATATCCCTAGGGGATCCTTCTTTTGGAATTATTTTCTCTTCTAGGGAGATCCTGAGTAGGGGTATTAAATGGAATATTGGGAAAGGTGATAGAATTCACTTTTGGAGGGATTGTTGGCTTTTTGATAAACCGTTAGTGGAGGAAGAACCTGGGAGAACTGTGGCGCAGTTCTATGAAGACAATGGAAAATTTTGGGTTAGAGACTATTGGAACTTCTCCAATAATCATGTTTTTTGGGAGAATGTGCATCCCCCTCCCAATTTCATTGGGGACAATCAATTTTTTGATAATCTCAACTCTAAGTTAAAGAGATTCTATATCCCATTCTTCCAACAGAATGAGGACTCTATTATATGGAAGGAAGAGGATTCTGGAAATTTCTCTATTAAATCTGCATACCTCCTAAATTTCAAGAATTCTAGCCAAAAAGATTACTGGGGAAAACTTTGGGTAAAGGACCTTTTACCTAAAGTTAACATTTTCCTTTGGTTGGCCACTCGAGAACAAAATCCTCACTATGGATAATTTGAGGAAATGTGGGATGTTCCTCCCCAATAGGTGTGTGCTTTGTAAAAAGAGGAGGAAAGTGTCAACCACCTCCTCATCTCTTGCCCCTTCGCTCAAGCGGTGTTTTCCAAGGTGTTGGAGCTTTTCAAAGTGCAATGGGTCTACCCTAACTCCATTGAGGAATGTTGGTTACAATGGGATTGTCCTTTCAGGTACCCCTTTCTTATGGCTACCTGGAAAATGGCCCTTCCCCACTTCATCTGGAGTTTATGGAAGGAAAGGAATGCTCTCATCTTCAGAAATTAGAAAGCTAACATCAGAAAGTTCAGTGCTTGTTTGATTTCCTCTATTAAAGAGAACTCCAATCTCATTAAGGTGAAGACTAAAAAGGCTTGTTCTAGAAAAGAAGAGGAAGTTCTCAAATAGTTTTCCTTCAATCTGCCTCAAGTCATATTCCCATCCACTATCATTAAGTGGTCCAAACCGGAAAGGGGAAAATTCAAACTTAATTTTGATGGGGCTTCAAAAGGAAACCCTGGTCTGGCTGGTGGAGGAGGCATAATCAAGGACCATAATGGGGATTGGATCTTTTCCTATGCATGACCTTTGGGGACTTAGAGTAATAATGTGGTGAAGGATGTGCTCTTCTCTGGGGTGTCATTCTTGCTAAGGAAAAATTAATTAAACACATTCTTATTGAGGGGACTCTCTTCTCATTTTAAATGCCATCAGCAAGACTAGTTCCCATAATTGGGATTTGGGTAATATTACTCATGATATTAAAGAGCATATTAAAATATTTGATTCCTATATCATCACTCATATCCCTCGTATCGATAATTCTTGTGCAGAAAAATTTGTGAATTAGGGAGTTCAAAGTGTGGCAAAAAGGTGATGTCATACCTGTGCCTATTAATGATATTATTAATCATGAAAAATCGTAAGGACTTCACCTTAAGTTGTGCGAGGGAGAATAATGGGCTCATTTTCCAATATTACAAAATTGAGTTTGATTTTAATTATTCTTTGAAAGGTAGATCTAATATCAAAATTTGCATGTTTCAATGAGCTGAACATTGGGGTAAAATTTCAGCCATCATGGGCAGAGATAGAACCAAATTCGAGTCATGCAGTCATGGGCGTATTGCGGAGGATAATTCTATGTGGAACCTGTTTAGGATTGGGGGTTTCAAGAACTTTATTACAAAACTACAAGGGCATGATCCCTTGCTAACTATGGAGTTTGGGCTAGTGTGGAAAGAGGGGAAGGTGGTGATCCGGGGTATGGAAATTGAGATGTTAGAGGAGGCCATTGCCGTATAATTGGCATGGACATGGAAGGTCTGAAAATATTTAAGGATAGGAATCGGAGGGAGTATGAAATCAATAATTTCTTTGTGGGAAATGAAACCGTCCATTACTTCACTAATGGCATTGCTCATTCCTGCATTCCTGGGGTGTGGAGGGAGGTCTTTCTACACATTATGAAGTATCTTACCCGGAAGGTAAATATCACAAGATATATACTCACCACTTTTCCTTTCTGAATATGTTCAGACACAAGAAAATGCTTAGTATTCCCTTATTTTTATTTATGTCTTTAACCACCTCGGTGAAGGATTTCCAATGGAGTAAGGTGGAGTCCCCCATCCATGAGGGTCTCATTCTTCTCCTGTTTCGAAATGGGAAATCGACCCGGGATAAACCTATGCCCCTAATTGAGGATGAGGAGGATATTACCCTGGCTGAGTGTCTTTCTAAGATGAGGGAGGGTAATTTGGGTATTAATAAGATATAAGGGGAAGAACGTGGAAGGGATGGAAAAGCAGGAAGCTGACCCATCGAAGGGTAAGGATAAAGTGTCTCGGAAGGAGAGCATTGTCTCGATATGTGGAAGAACAAAGTGTAGTATTTGGAGATGGTGGTTCAAGTCTTGGAAGAGACTAACTCAATGGTGAGGAAGGGCATGATTGATAGCATTGAAGCCACCAAACAAATATTCTTGGCCCAGAAGAACATTAGAGGGGATATCAAGTAGTTGGACACTCTGGTTTGGGATTTGGGTGCTCGTCTGGAAGCTATGGAAAAAGAGAAGTGGAAAAGGAGGTGGACCAGTTCTGATGAAGAGGAAGAAGAGGAGGATGAGAATGAGGAGGATCCTGAGCATGATGATGTCAAGGATCCCCCTCATAATAATTTGAATACTAAACCCAACATGAAAGATGAGATCAAGGAGGTTAAACCCTCCAACAATAGTAAAGCTAACTAAAGGAACTTCTCTCGAACTGTCTGTAAACTTTCGGGGACTTTCTCTATTTCTTTTTGTTTAATGGTTTAGGTCTCTTCTATTCATTGTTTCTTAGACCTCCTTCTCTATTTTGGAGTTAATTTTATTTAACTCCTAGGGTCTTATTCCTCTTTTTGTCTCTCTTTAGTACTATCACGATGTAATATTTTTGTACTTGGCCTCTGGGAGCCCATCCCTGCTTTTTACCCTATCTAATAAAAAAATATCAACAAATCTGTGAATATCAACCTATCCAATCAAAATTAGTAGGAACACACATCTTTCATATACTTTTATATGATCGTCTCTTACTTCATTACTTGTGGTTATAATCTATTATAATATCTCACATCATAGGTTTACATTCGGAAGCATACTCACTTATTAGAAATCTTGAATAGGAATAAACTTCTATTCTTATTACAAAATAATAAAACTGAAACACACAAATAAAAGTAAAAGTCACCATAGCTTTGTGTGGCCCCATCATTGGTGATTGAAAAGAGGTCATTAGTTAACCTCCTTCCTTTGGTGTCTCCTACCTCCATCGTGACACCGCTAACTCAACCTAATTTGGATTTGAAGCTCTTATGTATTCGTGTGTTGTCAAGCGTTACCATTTTTATGGTCGATCTTTCTCGAGTTCGATGTCTCCGCCTCATATCCAGTTTCAAAAAAATATTTTCTTGTAATTACATACACTGGACATTGGTTTCTACTGAAAATTTTTTACATAAACAAGTACTTGTTGACTCTTTTTAAAATTTTAACAAAACTCATTTAAGCGAAAATACAATTATGACTTAATGATGAGTTGAACTAGGGTTGGATAGTTGAAGCCTTTACCCCTCTAATTTGATTTTGAAATTTTATAGTAATGTCTTTAGGGGAGTGTAATAATAGATTTTGAAATAAATTCAAAATGTTGAGGACGGAAACAAAGGAGTTTTGTGACAGTCTAAGAAGAAGAGTGTAAATATAGTCAAAGAAGCTAATGAAGTGAGTGGGTTAACAAAGTAACTACATCGTTTACTTAGATTTAGCTAATGAAAGGGAATATTGGGTGTCCAAAACTCCTCTTAATTTGCATTAAATCCTTCAACAAACTAATATATTCATGGCGGTAGCCTAAGGAAGACCTAGTTACGGGTTTGAGTGCGAGATACAAAAGTGAAGATAGAAGCAATTATGTGAGGATTTAGGACCTAAAATTTTAAGGGCATGTCGGGGGTAGTGGAAGCACACTATAGAAAGTGATATCTTTTTGGATAGTGCTAGAGATTTTTTGCACATGTGAAGCAATAACCATGATTTAAAAGCCTTACGAGCACATTCTTGGTTAACAAGGATGAGAGAGTGAATTCTAAGAATTTTAAAGCATTCTCGAGTGGTTCTAATAGTTTGTTTGAAGTGTTAACCAGGCAGGTGCTTAAGAAACATTTAAGGGGTTAAAAGGTGCATATGGAGTAAGTAGTTAGATCAAGGCATCAAGAGCAAGAGTATGAGAAATTTGGATATATAAGGAAGTTTGAAGTTTATGAACCAATCCAAAGGTTTTAATAACATTTGGTTGAGATGTTGAACAAGGTACTGCTATAAAGAAGAAGACTTGAAGGTTGAAATTCAAAACTTGATGATTTGGGAGCATAGTGTGAAGAAGGCTAGTGAAGGAAATAAGAGTTATGGTGAGTGAAATTCATATATTCATGAAATTGGAGCATTTTGATAAGTGTATTGGCATTGTATGAGGTTTTGAGAACATGGTATGGAGTTGAGAGAGTATTTCACTACTTAAAGGATCAAAATTGCTAATTCTATTTATTTTAAACTCTAGAACAAGACCTTCAAAAAAAGAACCAAAGAGTATGAATGCTTTTGATTGCAAATAATATTGATAATGCTTGCAATGGAATTTTGTTACTACATCATTTGGTATCGAGCTAGGCTTCATGTTTTGAATAAAATTGCATTGTTGATTGCTAATAATACATTGTGAAGTTGTGTGTGATTGTGCAAGTGTAAGGTGAAGAGACAAAGACAAGAATGGATAGAGAATAGTTAGTATTTGAATTGGTGAATTTTATCAGAAAAAGGAGAGAGAAAGAAAAGAGAACGAAGCTCAGAAAAGTAGAGAGGAGAGGTAAGATTAGAGGAATGAATGGAGAAAGAGATGAAGGCATTAAGAGAGGATGTATAGAAGTTAGAAGAGATGATGATGATGAGAGAGGATGAATCAGTGGGACATGTCATGAACTTTGAAGAAAAATATCAAATGTCCTATAATACAAATTGTCAAGAAGAATCAAAGGCATCAGTGAAAGAAATCATCAAGAAAGAAGAAAAGAAACTAGAGAAAATGAAGAAGCATGTAAGAAAAGAAAAGAAATAAGATATCAAAGAGGTTGTGTTTGAGAGATTACAGAGGATGGATGAGTATAATGACATTTCCATGACGGTAGATCATATTGATGAATAAATATGTAATCAATTTCAAGTACAAAATGAAAGTTCCTTGATTGAAAATAGCCTAGAAAGTGAAGAAGATAAGTTTGATAGTTTTGTAAATAATGAAGAATTGTGTAAGTTGCATGTTAACAAGAAATAAATCAATTTAGGAGGTATGATTATGGTGATGGCACTTAAGAAATTCTTGATGAGACATAATAAAACAAGTAAATAGGTGAAAGAGAATGAAGAAAAGCACAGAGAAGTGATAGCTCAAAGGTATGAAATAGGTGAAGAAGAAGAAGATAAGGTCTTAGAAGAGGCCTTGGACTTATTTTTATGGTTTGAAGATAACAAGAGAAGTGTAGTGCACAAAAAATCACTTGAGAAAGAAGATGAAGAAAAGGAAAATTTGAGAAAAAGAGAGAGTGAAGAAGAGAGAAAAGAGGAAGGTAAAAGAGAGAATGGAAAATCTCATGATGAAGAGCTTGTAGACCTAGAAAAGGGTCTAAAAGAGAAGAAATCAGTTGATGAGGAAAATAAAGATGGTGAAAAGAGGAAGGATGAAGTTTGTGGGAATTTTTGGCTCATTTAACTAAAGAAATTGCTAGAATTGTGTTGAACCAAGGCTATAAATAAGTGTCCTAAAATATGAAGAACCATGTATATTTGTTGTCTTTGTGTAGTATTTATTTTTATACTCATATGCCTAGGTGGGATGGAACTTCACTCAAACAGATCACGAGTGCTCATCCAAAGTGTGTGAAGACTATCAAGTCCCTCTTTTATGACAGCTTGTCTAGATGTTAGCATGCATGCTTATAATAACCATAATCAAAGTATATATTCCATCATAATAGATAGATCCACGAGCACAGTACACATAATAAGGAAAACATGACAGTTCGGATAACAATTAAGATCATATTCACCATACAAGTACCGTGAATAGTGACATCAATGACCAAAATTCATCCACAAAGATCCATCATATTAATTCATCACAAACAATAGTTATATACATCATTAACACCATCACAATGTCATGTGTGTGAATCATACCAGTAACATAACTCTGTTACAATTCAAAAACATATCATGATCCTAAATAGTTCAAATCAATACATATATATGTGTGTGTGTGGGGGGGGGGGAGGGAGGTATTTCCCTTGATTTCCCATGCACTCTCAAAATAGGCTGCATGCTCAAAATAGCCATGTGTGCATACAAAGATAACTATGAAGCATGCAAGCTTCGCTAATAATATATTATCTATAAATAAACCCTAATCTAATCCTATTATTAGCTCGAACTCTACATGTCTCTTGATCTTCCACTTGCTCTCAAAATAGCCCTCTCTTATCCTTGAATTCTTCATGCCTTTTCCTTTCTTTTCCTATTCTTATCCCATGCCATGTAAAATGGCTAAGTCTTGAACTTTGTCTTACCAGAATGAATCCTCAGGGCATAAATATGTCAACCTTCCGCACCTATCCATGCTCCCCCTTATTTTGTGCCACTATCAAATGCATTTTTGATACTTAGGAAATATTTTACCAAGCCAACATTACCCCACACTAATGTCATTTCCACCCTCGAAATGGGTATTCCCACCTTATATCTCCATGGAATGAAGAATAAATAATGAATTTACAGAAAGAATGTAATAATATAAGAATGGCTCAACAATTAGCATGTTATTCTTCTACAGGTAATAGTAGCTCAGGGTATTCATTCTTGATGTCTGCTTCCAACTCATTCCAGTCATTGAGTCCCTTCACCTTTGCGGGAATATCTCCAAGTACTGCATCCATTTCTTGCAAGGTCATATTCTTTCCCTTGTGCTTTGATTCTTGTACTACATTTGCTAACCCTAACACCATACCATCCATTATATTCATTCACCGTGATATCAACTTCCCCAACTCTTTTATCTTGTCATCATGAGGGTCCTTGACTACTTTAAGCACATCAAAATTCTCTGTTAGTAACTTCAGCCTCTCCTCACATCCCAAAGTATCATTATTTTTGGCAACAAGGACTTCATTTTCTTCTATTAACATCCTTGTTTTTATTATTGGCTCTAGGTCTTCACACATTTTCAACAACAAATTTTCTAGTTTTAATTTATCTTTCAAATTTTCAAGTATAACATCATACTCTATAATACGGTGTGTTATTGTTTTATTTTCCCTCTCCTTCTCTGATACAATTTCCTTCTCACTCTAAACAACCATCTCCTTGGTTTCCCCTGGCATGCCTAACTTCTTCTCAAGTAAGATGTGAACACGGTGTTGTAAGGAGTGTAATGAAGAGGAGTATGTCTGATCTATAAGTGCATCGAATTCTAGATATGCATGTATGATCTCTCCTCCTATTTCTTCTATAAACCCAAAAAATTATCCTTCCTTTCCATATCTTTCCTTCACCCATCAGTCAAAAATATACTTATTCCTTCAAGTTCTTATTATCTTCTAGCGGTGACTCGAGTTTGGCCACCTTATCCACATTTCTATGTGTCACTTATCACCATCTTAGTCAAGGAATTACTTAACTATTCATCCGTGAACTTCGTTGGCTTGACTATCATGTGTGTTATTTAGGCCTTTTCATCCTTCTCTTTATGTGTGCTTCCTCCTTCACATCAAACTCAGGCTCATCCATGTGATTCTACATGCTCCAATACAGTTGCTTCCATGTGCACAAGTTAGCTACCTCTAGGTCCATCAAATCCCACCCATATAATTTCTTAGGATCAGTACTACGAAACCTAGTGCGGATTATTTTATAGGGGTTGTCGGTGTACCCAATTTCAAGAATCTTGTACATTTCTTCACCCTTATTTCTCCCAGATCGACACCCCTTAAGAATGTACACTTCAAGTATTAATATTTGGGCCTTCAGTTATCACGCCCTCTTGTTTATCAATGAGCTCATCGAATGGTTCGCCCTTATCCTTTTCTTTCTCTTCTCCTACAGATCCTCCATCCTCTTTGCGTTCTTCATATGACTCTGTATCTTGTTACATTTCATCATTCGAGGTTATTCTTTTTCCACTTCAATAATAGGTTCTTTCTTGATTATACATGTGTTATTATCTAACTTTTCCTCGTCGCTCTCTTTATTGGGCACATAATTGTGCCTCTTATTCACTAGTTAGGGTTTCTTGGAGTGTTTATGGGAAATCTCCTTCATCGGTTGTGAGGGTCCCACACTGTGCCTTTTGAGATGTTTCCTCCACATCACTCTTCCGAATTCTTGATCCTCCGAAACTCCCTCATCTTTTTCTATCTCCTCTGCACCCATCTCCTCTCTAATTTTTTCTTCCTCTCTACCTCAAGGGAGTATATTTGTTCATTCTCTTTTCCCTACGGTGAGCTTCCTCCATGAGCCATAGTGCAGATACCACCGACTTCCTTCAATTATTCTTCCTAATGAGGTTCTTCCTCATTTGAAACTATGGGATCCTCATCCTACAATGTCCCCACTATGTGCTTCCCCTTTGGAAAATCGGGGAGCTTAATCTCATTTTCAATATATCTCCCATTCACCGGTTTGGGCTTAAGGTATAAATATACATTAGTTGTTCTATATCACTAACCACCAAACTTATTAAATTGATTTTTACATCATCGAAATTAATTTCTCTATATAGTCGTGACTGACTGGACACACATATTTCTTCCCGAGTGTATGGTACTCATAGTCCACACTGTCTATGCATCAAAATTCAACTTGCACATGTTGGAGAATCTATTCATTGAAGCCTAAAAGTAGCACACATTGAAGTCATATGGGAGCTTGCACTAAGGGCTCCACTTTCCATCCTTCATCCCAAATCTTCCAATTCAAAAATCTTGAAAGAGCGTCAGAAAGCTGGGCCTACTTTTCTAATATGAAGGAAGGTCCTTAGAAATTCTCCACTCATGCACAAAATCCTCAAGCATGCACTTATACCAAAGTTCCTGTATTTTTCGTAAGATCCACTCATGGATCCTTGCAAGTGTACTTATTAAATTTTTTTGTAAGATATTTCTTCTCCTCGGGAGTTTTCAATTTTTTTCATTTGCCCCATCAAGCACTCCAATCTCCACAAATATCATTGCCAATAGTATGGTGTCAAATCTTATCTTATCACCTTCTTTTCTTCTTCAATGATTTTCTCAAAGAATAAAAGCAGATTCATTATAGATCGCCCCCTCGATATATATATTCTTAGAAATATGCAACCATCTCTTGTTTACCTTATTCTAACACTCCCGATTATTCAACTTAGTGAGAAGATGGGCAAAAATTTTAACCACATGGTATGACTCTAGCTTCTAAATTTCCATGTCATGCATTCCCTTCGCATATAATAACTCTCAGAAGTCACCTCCATACCAAAGCATCATTTGTTAGATCACTTGTAACCCCAAGTGTGTTGGCCTATCATCCAACATATGTTGGCGCTCACCCTAGGCATGTGTGGGCATCGAGCCCCTCCTTTATGTGAGCTTCATAATAGATTTTTTCCATTAATGGAGGATTATTTATAGAAAATGTAAGTATATGTATCTACTCAAAAAGGGAGGAGATATAGCTAATGTAACTACACATCAATGCATCACAAAAGCTAACTAAACATTGTAAGAGTAAAAGAAACTAGATCTGAGTCATGATAATCCAAGTAACATAAGGTTTTACACCCATAAGAAATTTGTACAAAATAGATCCATGTATATTGATTTAACAAAGTTCTGGTAGCCATATTACATTCAAAAGGGTCATCTAGACCATATACATCAAATGACAAAGACTCAACTCTTGAAACCTATATGATTAGAGATCCTAACTATAATTTTTCCCATTATATCCCTTGTTATAGATCCCAGTACCCATACATATGCTTAATGGTATCCCTTACAACCCTCTAGCACTAATTACTCTAAACCCTATCACTATGAATTCTAAGCCCTTAGCATTTCTACAACACTTCGTTACTCTCCTTCTCTTTCTCTACTCCCCTTTGCACTTTACACCCATATATCTCTCCCTCTATGTGTCTGCACTCTATATATATTCATGTCCCAAGCACCTCTTTAAATAGGATCATCAACCACCGCCATGACTTCTCTCCTGAGAAGATCACGTGCAAGTGTTGATGTGGTCCTCCATTGGAGAATGCTTATCCTCTTTACAAACCTTCCACTAACTATAATGATGCCTCTGGGAATATTCCCTATGTGGGATATCCTTCTTTTGACCTCCAAGGTTCCAAGCTAGGCACCTTATCCACTTATCATGCCTAGTCGGGTCCTCATGTTTTTCCTCAAGTGAATCCATGATGTCAAATATGGCTAAGTCCTTTAAACCCTTATTTTTTCCTCCCACTCATGCCCTTTTCACTTAAACCCTTCTTAAACCCATTTTTCCTATGTGCTTTTCCCTGAGTGCCCTTCTATCTACTAACCATGCATGCACATTCTTGGTACTTAGCCAATATTTTAGGGTCCAACATCACCCTACTCTACACATGTTCTCCATCCTCCGAAACATTCTTCTTCCTCAAAGAATAAATAATAGAGGTATTGAAACAATTAAAGAATTGAAGCATGGAAAAATGGAAGAATAGAAAATTATGCTATTGCTGCATGAGGAGTGGGAACTCCTTATTCACGGATGCCTCAATATTCTCCCATGCATCTACTTCTCCCTGCACCTTCTGAGGTAGGTCACCCACCACTGTACTTACTTCATCAAAACTAAGTTCCTCACTCTTAGCTTTCAGTGTATCTATAATGCTTTCCAGTTATTTGTTAAGATCTCCTAGAGCATCCATCCTGCGAGTGACTTGGGGGTGTAGTTCCTTTAACTTATTCTTAATATAAACCCACAAGGTTTCAATTGCTTCCAACTTCTTCTCAACTTCAACCAGGATCTTGTGTCACTCTTCCCTATTGCCTTAGTGTTTTTCCTAGAATTCTTTCAGATCTGCCTCATGTGTAGCAACCAATATGCTTACTACCCTATCTTTGTTGGCATAGTTTTCATACACGGCTTCGGCCATCTACACGAAGTCTTTACTGTGTAAAGGAGATTGGAGTACCAAGTCACTGTCTCCCTAATATTTTCTTTTCCTCCTCCTTCTAGCATCCCATCACCTCTTGTATTGACTCTAATGCAAGTGGTCTCCTTTCCATGGTGATGATGTGGGTTAAGTCTTCCAATCATTGCATGGTTGAATCATAATTCTACTCAGGAAGGGCTAGGTCTAGGTGCTTCAAGATAATGACATCTGAAATGGACTCTATCTTCTTATGGACTTCACACACCTTTTCCTTTTCATCCCTCATCTCACACCTTAACTTCTCACTGATCAATTCCTTATGTTTTATCTCTTTGTCTAGCTCAATGATATCCTCATTATTTTTCTCAAGCTCTTCCTCCAAGACCCTTATTATGGTGTTTCTGCCAAAGATTATTTCCTCCACCTCCACCAATGATTTCTTGAGCACATTGCAAACTTTCTCATTGGATAATTGTTGGGCATTTACCAAAGGGTTTACTCCCTTGGCATCTGGTATATTCATCAATGCATCTTGATTTACCTCCAATTAGGGATCATCAATGCATCTTTATTTACCTTGAATTCGAGATCATCAATGTGGGACTCAAAAGACCAATATAGCATTTTCCTTGTGTGTGGGTATGCACATTATTCATCAAAAGAAGACCAATCAAGGAGTTAGTTTGTGGGCATGGTACTTTGGAAGCGCACATGTAGTACCTTGTTCGGATCATTAATGTAAGTCATTTCTTGTTCCTATGCCACTACTATACCCTTTCCACGTGTGTGCACTTCCTTTGGGAAGCTTACTTCTAAGCTAAGGTCTTCACCTATGCTTCCATACTCCTTTCCCACACTCACGCTTTCCTCTTTTTCCTTCAACACTTATTTGGAACTTTGTTCAACTTCGTGCTCCACAACTATTGGATAATTCCTACCACTTCGCTCTCTATGGTATTATCCATCTGCTCCTTGGTGGGTAAGGGTCTTTTGATCCTTCATGTTTACTTCCTTTCTCCCTCTTTGTTGTGAGTGCCTCCCTCATTCTCATCCTTCTCTTCATTTCCTTCTTCCTCTGACTAGTGTACATCGTACATAGAATGATTATGAGCCTCTTCGCACTCTTCATTTTCTTCATCACCCTTGTTGGCCTCCATGCTTTCTATTTCACTTGAGTCAACCCTTTTGTCACCCTCTGCTTCTTCCTTACTGGTGATTCTAGTTCAAGGGACTTCTCTTTTTCTTCTTTCTTGGGTGACTCTCCCTTCCCTTCCTTTTGTAGTGACTCTTCCTTATATGGTGATTCCTCCTTCCATGGTGACTTTTTTCTAATGGGATACCTCTTCCGATAGACGTAAGTACTTATTATTGCCCCTGACTCATGTGCCCCTACTATCTGTACTCTCTGCATGTTCGCACCTCTTTTTAATGAGCCCCTCCTCTCTCTCTTTTCCTTTGCACATTATTTTTCCATGCGGTGGGGTCCTCAGGAATGGTGACATCATCTTCAACATAAGCACCCTTTTCATACTTAGGCCTTATGCACAAATACATCCTCATTGATGTCCTCCCTAAAATAGGTAATGTTAAAGGTTTTAACATGTGCACATCATGGGAGACATACTTCTCTACATAGGTGCACTTATTAGGGGATATTAGTTTCCTGCGCATCTCATAGTAGTCTTGATCTACTATAATTAGATCAAATATGAGTTTCTTCACCTCCTTGAATCGATTATCCCCGACCAAGATGTACTTGTGAAGGAGAAAGGAAATTTACACCAAGGACTCTTAATGCCATCTACCAAAGTAAATATGTCAATGCAAAAATGTTGGAATATGGTGAACTTAGCCTCTCCTTACACTAGTGAAGGCAATTATTCAGGTATTATCCATTCATTTCCGAAATGCATTGTACATCTACTTATACCACTTTTCCAGGTGCACCTTATGAGTGGTCTTCATGGTGTCATAGGTATAC
Source organism: Taxus wallichiana var. yunnanensis (assembly GCA_018340775.1). Classification (NCBI taxonomy): domain Eukaryota; kingdom Viridiplantae; phylum Streptophyta; class Pinopsida; order Cupressales; family Taxaceae; genus Taxus; species Taxus wallichiana. Next base: position 377,284,330 of record CM031238.1, on the reverse strand, counting down.
TGTTCAAATATCTTGGTGGGGGAGGGGTTCTCATCTGGGTATTCCCAAACAAACTTATCCGAACCATTGGGCACTCTAATCTCTAAAAATAAAATGGTGAGGAGGACATTACCAAACATGATCTTCTCTCTCCATCACACACGTCATTTATGATCTCCTCTACAATAAAAGATGAGAGGTTATAGATGGTCGTCTCGAGATCTTACGACACACATTCAACTAGGCCTTGCTGATCTATGTCCATATCTATTTCCCATTCAGCTTTGTAGCCAAGCACATGACCATCCTCATCACCAGGTCAGTAATTGCATAAATGTTGAAGTAGCGCAAACCCTTCTTGTAGTGATAAGCCTCAACAGTCTTCTTAATGGCTTCCTTGTATTCCAAATCATCATCTAATGAATCTCCTTCACAGATAAGGCTTGTGATTTTAGAAATTAGCTCGGGAGTTATGCGTATCCTCCAAACTATGAAATATAAGTGGTCTTCATGCACATCTAACATCAACCATTGGTATAGTTATTTAGGCTTGCTGAAATAGGGAAAATCATAGAGTTCCAACAACCTGACCTTCTCCATTTTCACCTTTACCTCACCATCATATATGGGCATTCCATTTGTTGTCCTCTTCTCTGTAGGGTGAACCAGTTCTAGTGTCATTTCATTTTCTGTGGTTCTCATTCGATGGTTGTAATAACTTGACGGACATCTTCCTGATGTGAGACACCCATTCTTTACTAAGTAATACGTCATCCGAGTACTGCATTTCCTCATACCATTATTTATTGAAACTGGTAGAAACGGCTTGTTTTCCCTTTCCCTTGCCCTTCTTGGTGAAACATTTTCTACTTTCCTTGGTGTCATTCCTTCATTGGGTCCTTAAAAATTCTTCCTCTCTCCTGGTCTTGGCTCTACTCAACTTTTGTGGCTCCACTCCTTTGCAAAAATTCCTTTAAACCTCATGCCCTAGCTATGCAACCCTAACATGGAAAACCCTTTTTCCACAAGACATCGTAACATCCATAGGATTCTTTCACATAACCTTCTCAACTTATGCCCATGTACTTCTTTCCACTTTGGTTCATTGATCAAACTATCTATGCACGTAAATCTTCACAACTCTTCTCAAACATTCTTCAAAGGATGCCCTAGTTCACGAGAGATCTTTGATAACTTAAAACACAAGGTAGAAAATAACGCACCCCCATCTTCTATTTATAACTTTTTTTCTTCTCTCAATAAATAAATACCACCTACCATAATTTCACAATAAAGGTGGATTTTTTTGCAATGCCAACCTTTGGTTTTTTCCACACTCAATCCTACATGAACAATTCCTGTAACACTTTGCAATCCTCGACCATATAATTCTTTGCACTTTCTCCCATGCTGAAGTCAATTCTTCCTCTATGTCTTGGACCAAATTTTTTCACTACCTACCTTATGTTCTCTCTATATTTTTATCCTCATATGTGGTTTCTCAAAGCCTTTTGACACCATCCTTCCCTTATGATCACCTTTTCCATGTGTGATCTTCCAATCCACGTGTTTTTTATTTTTCAATCCAATCCATCCACAACCATATCTTCCAACACTTGTCACATCACTCCACTCCACACAAAAATGGATGTGCAGTCCTCTACACATAAAAACTTTTGAAAAAAATAAGTGGCTACCCGTACACAAAAGTGCACAAAACAAAGCAACAAGAAACGGAAACAGAAAGAAGGGAAATTGTATCAAAGAAAAACCTAGGCTAACTGGCAATACTTCCTTATTTACAAACACAAAGAAGATTTATTTATAGTAGGGCTTCAACCCACTCCCATTGAAATGGCTTGGCAATCATGTTCCATCTATCTCTTGTAACTAGAAAGTGCCCGAATCAAGTATATATGATATAATGTATGATCCCATGTAATGGACTTTGAATTTCCCAAGATGGCAGATAAAATTGGAATCATACAATAGAACCATCTTCCCAACCTCAAACTGATTGTTCTTGATGTGTCTATCATGTCATGCCTTCTACTTGGATTTTTCTATTTTATGACTCTAGCGAGAAATAGCCCACCTCTCATCTAATTGCATTAACTTATCAATCCTCTCCTCAAGCACTTTTTCATCATATAACCCTCCTGCGCATGCTATACGCAGTGATGTAACATGAATTCAATAGGTCACACATCTTCTGAGCCAAACACCAATTAAAAAGGTGTGGCCTTATTCAATCTCTTATAAGTAGTTTGATATGACCATAACACAACTAGAAAATTTATCATCCCAATCCTTTCTTCCCACATCACAAATATTGGTTAGCGTGTGATTGAGAATTTTTTAAATGCCTCAATAGCCCCATTAGCTTATGGGTGATAAGGGGTAGTCTTGTGATAGGATACCATGAATTCTACCAATAAGATTCTAACTATCTCATTTAAGAAATGAGTACCCCTATCACTTGTTAAGCTCAGTGGGAATCCATATGTGCTAATTATATTTTCCCATAAGAACCTAGTTGTTGTTGCCATTTGTAATCCCTTGTAGGCACCACTTCTACCCACCTTGTAAGGTAATTTGTGCATGTAATGATATAGTGTGAACCTCTCCTTTGCACGGCTAGAGAAATAGGGCCTACAAAGTCAATTTCCCACTTCTCAAATGGTTTGCACTGGAAATCGGTCTTAATGGCATTTCATCTCTTTTCCCTGGTTTACCAAGGCAATGTCAATGGTCACAAGCCTTACAATAATTGATATAATCTTTGTAAACTATTTCCCACAAAAATTCTATGAAGGATCTTACATGTGGTTACATTCCTTGCATAGTGTCCTCCTATAATTCCACCATGTGCTTCCTTCATGATTGGAATGCGCTCATGCTCTAATAGACACCGACGCAAAACCTCATCGTGGCCTATCTTATATAAGTCTCCACTAACTAGCATGTAGGGCGTGAAACACATGGGTAATTTCTTCCTTTCCAAATTCTTCATTCCCTCTGGTGCCACACACATTTTGAGAAACACTGCAATATCTTCTAGGCCAGAGGGCACGCACTGTAATCTGAATTGTTGTACATCTGGAATTGTTTCCTCAATGCTCTACGCATCCTCTCCTGATTCCATCCTTGATAAATGGTTAGGAACATAATTACTCTTACCTAGTCAGGAACACATTTATTAATGTTGAGGGATATACTCAACTTATGATCTCTCAAACATTAGCCTCATATTTTCACAATGGCCCCTCACTAATCAATATATTGTCAAGTCATCCATGTAGACTTGTACAAACTTTTGGATGATTTATTGAAACACCTGAACCAAAATGTGTGAAAACACAGTAGGTGCATTCTTTAGTCCCAAAGGCATGAATGTGTAGGAAAACATTCCCCATTCAGAGTGGAAAAGTTGTCTTTTGTTGGTCCTCCTTTGCAATTATAACTTGATGATATCCTAAGAATCCATCTATGAAAGAATAGATCTCACGCCCGGCTACTCCTTCCAGATTTCCTCAATGAAGGGGCTTGGAAAAGGGTCAATGACACATACCACATTCAAATCTCTATAATCAATATAAATCCTTATCATTCCATCCTTCTTAATGTTGATGACCATCAGACTTATCCATTTTGATTCTTCAACAACGTCAATGATGCCTAATGCAATCATCTTGTCAATCTCCTCCTTGAATTCGACACGTAGATTCAGATTCATTCAATAAGTTCTCTTCCGAATTGGGTACAAACCTTCCTTTAACTTGATCTTCATTTATCCTAAGGAGTGGTGAACTCCTTTAAGCTTATGGTACCCACGTAGAAATAAATCCTGAAATTTGTGCAACAAATCGCTGATCTTTGAAACCTCCTTTTCTGTCCAATAATCTCCAATAGTATCCTCCTTCGGTTCCACCTCTAAAAAAATGTTAACCTTCTTGGTTTTCAAGGGTTCATGGTAGGCATGTGATTCCTCATCAACACTACCCATGACCTCGTGTGTGCCCACATTATGGTTAACATCCAAGGTTTCCACCTCTTCACCATCAATCACGTAGACCAAATTTCCTTTCTCTTTTTCCATGCATGCACGCTCAAGTTGTATCTCCTTTGATTATTCCTCATCAAAGTGCACTTCTAGGCTAGGTTCACCTAATAATTCTTATATTCTATCCTCTGCCATGGCACTATCTCCCATGGTTAGGAATTTAACAACCTGTAATGCCTCATTCACCAATAGCTTAGTACTTCGATACTTGAAAGCTTGAAGGAGATCATATGTCAAATATTTCTAGTTTCCTATCTAATGGTGGAGCTATGAGTGAATGTACCATCCATACATGCAGCCTTGTAAGGTGGCGTAAAGCTTATGCACCCATAAAGAAGGTGGAAAGGCTTCCATGTCTTCAATTAAGGCCTTCTCACATACCTAGACATGAAAGGAGGCAGGTTACTTCCCATGATAATCTTGTATAACAGTAGGTGCATTTCTTCAGAAAAATCTAACAGAGAATGTGATTCCACCTCATGTCACTCTAGAAGGTTATCATGATGGGTTTCCCACCAATGTGCTATGGTCCCAAGTAAGGTATAGTTAAGCATCCTTCTCCTTTCAATCTCACATATCCACTAGGTCTCCATTACTCTCAGGAAAACATCATGGTCGACTCCCCCAGTATAACTTGGAAAATTATTTCCTCTCAGGTGCCTGACTGAGCACACCTTTGTTACTATTTTCACAGAGCCTCTTAACTTCCTTCTGACTAACTCGTATGTCTTGTGTGCCTAATTTTCACATGCCACACTAGTTGTATCACTTATAGATTGAGCGTCTTCCCACTAAACAATGCCTTATTTTATTGGTTATACAACCTTAGGGTCCCTGATAGTGCACACATAGATTTTGTCTAGGTATTCTTCTCCTAAGGGCTTAGTATAGGGTGTTGACCTCCCATCCATCAAAGGAATGATAACACGTTCCTCCTTGTTCTCAAAACTTATATACCCCTTATTGAAACATAAGTCAACATTGTTCTTATAACACCAAGGGTGCCCAAATAATGCTAGAAAGTTGTCTTCCTCAGCAAGTGTTAAGACTTAAAAGTCTCTAGTGAATTTCACCCCTTGGATGGTGATAAAAACATTCTTTAAAAAACCAATGGGCATTGACTTTATCTTATTAACCATATACAACACATTTGAGGATGGTTGTAATGGGGGCCTTTCCATTTGATTCCATGCATCTAGGGTGAAAACATTAACTTCAGTGCCCATGTCAATCAAAATATTGCTTAGGAGCCATCCATCAACAACTACATTCAAGGTAATCTCTTTATCATAGTCAATGTTGTGAGGAGGAAGGTTAGCATGCAATACATATCTCTTGTGCTCTCCTTTAGCGCTTGGTACTTTGTCTCTCAACCATTATCCTAACATAGGAATCATGTTCTCTTGGCACATCATCTTACACACTTCTCTCACATCATCTATATCCAACTGAGAGATCCCAATGCCTTTCTTCTGCTCCAACTTCCTAGATTTCTCTTTTAGACACTGAATTTCCCCTTCAAGACTTTTGATTACATCCATGGTCTCTTGATAGACTTCCTTCTAATGCGTAAGGTCCGGATACTTCCCATGTACCACCTATTCTCTTGTGATAAATGATCTTTGCTTTGGTATCTCCCTAGCACGTGTAACCTCATCTCATGTCGTCACTAGTATAGGTTATAACTATGACTCAAGCTCTATTCTAGGTATCCACTATTGATCATCATATTTTATGTTGACCATCCCAACACCCTTATCCTTCCGCTACTTCTATCTCGTGTGTTCAAAAAATTCTAGGAACTCCTCATACTTATGATTCTTTCCACACCAAGAGCACTATAGCAGATTGAGGCATTCATGCTTATAGTGTTATGTAGATCCACAATTGTAACAAGTTCCATGTGGGAGCTCACTTCTTCTACCTCTGTGGTTTCCATGACCTCTAAATCCTTTTGAATTCCTTTTCCACGATTCCCTCTATCCATGCACCCCTGATAATGATGACCATCATCCTTGGATCTATTCACAACACTAGCTCTGGTGCACACCAGTATCAATGGCATCATGTATTTGGTTAATCAATCTACATTCCTTGGTTTCATGAGTAGTAGAGGTGAAAATTTTGCAATAATAAGACACATTCTTATGGATTGCGCATTGCAGCAGTGGACACCTACTTGCATCATTATCTCCATTGCAAATCTCACAGTCCATCATTATCACACATACTAATCTCTGAGGACAATTGTTTTTTGTATGCCCTTCTACTTCACAATCCATACACCATAACCCTTTGCAAGTCTCATGATCCTAGTTCGTGGATAATTTCTCCAATTCCTTTTGTCATTGCAGTAATTTGGGCTTCTAGGAATAGACTAACTCATGTATCAATGCTTCCTACTACCTCAGCACGCAAGGAAACCTCCAAGGCCTTGCGCGGATCTGTAAAAGTCTTCTATGAAAGAGACCTCCTGAATGGTGTGATCATTCCTCCGAAAAACCATTGAGCATGCTGCAAAGGGTGAAAGTCACAAGATAACTTAGATAAGAGAGTCTAGAAACATGCATCATTCTCCTATACACTCTCTTTCATTCCTTGTTGAATCTCCTTCAACTCGTTGATGCTTTTCTCTTCAAAATCAGGTATGTGGAACTCCACCAAAAAGGCATTACGAAGCGCAATGTAATCCACCACTATCTAGCAAGGGTCATATTTCCTATACCAGCTATGCGCGCGTCCTTGTAACGTGGTTTCTAACTAACTTGATTTCTACTTTGGGGTAGTGATTCAATTCTCACACCATAGTAACTCACACTTGTGTACATGTTCCACAACATCCTAAATTCCCATGTAATCAGGAAAGTGGAGTGACATCTCATAAAACACTTGTTGATGGTGTTGTGGACCTTGTCCACTAGATCCAAGACCTTAATTCTCTCTAATGTTACCTCCACCACTAGACCCAATAGATCCACTAGTGCCTACACCTCTAGATCTACCAGATCCTCCTCATGTTATAGGAAAAGGCCCTGACGCAGTTATGCCCTGTAAACCCACCATCGCGCTAAACCGTGCGCTAATAGTTTGTGATACTGAACCACTCCCATATGTGTCTCCCACACGATCCTAGATGTGATACTCAAACCTTTTGATCCCACGCCTTACCCAAATGTTGTGCCAAAAAAATACCCCAAACACAGGAAATTTTTGTGCAGCCATAGATGTACCAAATGAAAAATTATACCTCCTAGGTGTCACTCAACTATGAATTCTTATACCACTATATTATCAACACTTATCTCAGGAACTAGAAAAATAAGACTAAGGGTCTAGTTTCCATGTGGGTTAAGATGTGGGCCTACGAATCTCCTCCTTTCTTCATATGACAAGCTATCTCCAAAATCTGAGGGGTTTCTCTTCTGTGCTTGCGAAGATGGGGTAGCTCAGACTGCTCAGGTTCCACGTCCTCCACGTGTACCTCAAATCCTTCCCGTAACATCTACCTCTATAAATCCACCACTCCTATAGCCTCACATTGTCTTGTCAAATCCCTTTCCTGAGATTCATTATACTTGATTCGCACATCCTCTCTCTCTCTCCATTTCTTCCACAAAATCCGTCATCCTCTACCATGCCAGCTTCCGAACTCCACGCCTAGCTAGAAGTTAAGCCAGAGATGGGAAAGGCTTCCAAAATCAAAGTAATTACCAGTATCCTTGTATCCAGTGGAATAACATGCAAGAAATATCCTCTAGGCTCCCTCAAGAACTCGAACTCAACAATCTCTGGGAAAGAATACGTAAAAATAACATATTCTAGGTATAACTAGTCAATACTCTACTCCACTAGTGATAAAAAAACATGGGTCCATGTCAGATCGACATCATGCAACCACTGATATTTCTCTTGGGTCCAAACATGAGGTCTATAGTACCAACTCATCCTTGATGCATATGTCAATATCCATTCATATAATTATCTTGGGAAAAAATAGAAGAATGTCTCCTAGAGTTCATGATACAAGTTCTCCTCCACCTATTTTAATGCATCAAACTCAGATCCAGTGTTAAATATTTGAGCAAACTCATCTTCTGTGTTTTGAGCCAAGTCTCAATACCATCCAAGGTCAAGCACTCTGTCATTACACACTTTTATCACAATAGCTTCAAAAGAGGTCCTGACAATGGAACCAAGATGTAGTCATTACTTTACCCTCAATACTTCTTTCTAACCCCAAGTACGTTGGCCTATCACCCAACATACATTAGGTGCTCACCGAGGCGTGCATGGGCACCAAGCCCCTCCTTTATGTGAGCTTCACAAGATATTTCCACCATTAATGGATGATTATTTGTAGAAATAGAAGTACATGCATCTACTCAAAAAGGTAGAAGATATAACTAACATATCTACACATCAATGCATCACAGAAGCTAAATAAACATTGTAAGAAGTACAAAAAACTAGATCTGAATCATGATAAGCCAAATAACATGATGGTTTACACCCATAAGCAATTCATACAAAATAGATCCATGTATATTGATTTAACAGAGTTTTGGTAGCCATATTACATTCAAAAGGGTCATCTCAGACCATATACATCAAATGACAAAGACTCAACTCCTACAAACCTATCTGATTAGAGATCCTAACTATACTTTTCCCCATTATATCCCTTTTTACATATCCCAGTACCCATACATGCTTAATGGTATCCCTTACAACCCTCTAGCACTAAGTACTCTAAACCCTATCATCATGAATTCCAAACCCTTAGCATTTCTATAGCACTTTCATTACTCTCCTTCTCTTTCTCTACTCCCCTTTACATTTTTCACCCATATATCTCTTTGTGCATGTGTCTATACTCTCCTCTCTTTATTATATCTACTCTATATTTGTTCATGTCATAAGAACCTCTTTAAATAGGATCATCGACCATCTCCATGACTTCTCTCCTAAGCGAGATCGCGTGCCAAGTGTCGATGTGGCCCTCTATTGGTGAATGCTTATCATTTTTGCAAACCTTCCACTAACTATAATGATGCCTCTAGGAATATTCCCTGTCTATAATATCCTTTCCTTGACCTCTAAGGTTACAGGCTAGGACCTTATCCACTTATCACGCCTAGTCAGGTTCTCACATTTTTCCTCAAGTGACTCCATGATGCCAAATATGGCTAATTCTTTTAAACTCATGTTCTTCCTCCCACGCGTGCCCTAGTTTCACTTAAACCCTTCTTAAACCCCTTTTTCCTACACATGCATGCCTATTGGTACTTAGCTAATATTTTAGGGTCTAAACCAAATATATTTGTTACTACAAAGGGTCCCAACCAATGAAATTTTAATTTCCCTTGGTGGTGCACAAACTTTGAATCATACAGAAGAACCATCTTCCCAACTTCAAAGATTTTATTCCTGATATGTCTATCATGTCAAGCCTTATGTCTATCTTTTTCTTTCTTTTAGTTCCATCGGTTAATCCCATGCCATTCATATAAATGCATCGGTTTGTCTATGCGCTCCTTAATGGCTTGCTCATCATCTAAGCCTCTGTGCACACAATATGCAAGGATGGTAACATAAAAACAAAATGTAATACATCCTTCATAAAAACATCAATTGAAATGGTGTGGCCTTATTCAACCTCTTGTAGGCAATCTTGTATGCCCAAAATACAACAAATACTTAATCATCGTAGTCTTTCCTTCCAACATCACAATTTATTGTCAATGTTTGTCCCAAAATATTTTTAAAGCTTTATCGTACCATTTTCTGTGGGTGATAGGGTGTTGTCTTATAGTGTGCCACCATAAAATCTACCAATAAGATCTTGATAGTCTCATTCAAGAAATGTGTGCCCCTATCACTTGTTAATATCAATGGACATCCATCTAATCGATAATGTTTTCCCATCAAAACCTTGTTGTTGTGGTTATTGTGAAATAATTTATAGATGTTTCTTATGCCCATGTTGTCAAATAGTTTGTACAAGTTATAATATAGTACATGTCAGTCCTACGCATGAGTGGGAAAATAGGGCCTACAAATTCAATCACCCATTTCTCAAAAGGTTTAGCACTTACAATAGGCCTCAAAGGAATCTCATCTCTTGTTCTAGGCTTCCCAAGGCACTGGAAATGATCACATGCCTTGACATATTATTTAGTATCTTTGTATATAGTCTCCCACCATAGTCCAAACATCAAGAATATTGCATATGGTGGCATCTCCAACATAATGGCCCTTCGCAATTCCACCATGGGCTTCATACATAATAGCCTCACATTTATGTTGCAGAACACACTTGGTGTAAAAATTCATCATGGCCTAGCTTGTACAAATCTCCACCAATCAATTGGTAAGGTGCCACATGTATTGCAAGTTGTTTCTTCTCTAAGGTTTTCATTCCCTCAAGTTCATGTCTAGTGCACAAGAATAAGGAAATGTCCTATAGTTTAGTGGGCATGTAATTCAATCTAAAGAGTTTTGAATCAAGAATTATGTCCTCAATGCTCTACAAATCCTCACCATAATTGATTCTTGAATAATGTTCAAGACACTGAATTACTCTTCCCTGGATTGACAACCACTATAAAATGAAACTCTTAAAATAATAGTATCCACCTGTAAATGTGCCTTTTAAAAACAAGCTTGTTGACAAAATACTTAAGTGTCATATGATCTGTGAAGAAGATAAGCGGTTTCTCCATTAAGTAATGTCTGAATTTGTATAATGCATAAATCATAGACAAAGCTTCGCACTCAGGAGTTGTATAAGTTTGTTTAGCTGGTGTCAACTTCCTGCTTGTAAAACAAATAGGGTGGTCTACAATTCCTTCTCCTAGTTACACCAACACTACACTAATCACCATCCTAGAAGTATCAACATGAACATGAAATGGTTTTTCCTATGAGGGAAAGTGAAAAATAGGTGTGGTGGTCAGCCTTTCCTTGATGTTGTAAACACCTACTATTGTGCATCATACTAGTAGAATTTCACTTTTCCTTTCAATAATTCCTCTAGGAGTGTGGAAATCTTTACATATCCCTTAATGAATTTCCTATAATAATCTATATGTCGAGAAATCTATGTACTTCACTATGATTGTTAAGTTCTTCCAATCCTAAGATCACAACAACCTTGGCTAGATCTACCAACAAGCCTTCCTTACAAATAATATGCCCCAACAAAGTGTCAAAAGGTGTCGCAAAGATACATTTCTTAATATTCAGAGAGATTCTCAACTTCTGCACCTCTCAAACATAAGCCTCAAATTGTCACAATGATCCTTAACCAAACCATACATTGTCCAATCATCTAGATATACCTATAAAAACTTATGAATGAAGTCTTGAAAATCATGTACAAAAATGCATGAGAATACCACTTTGGTGCATTCTTGATTCAAAAGGTATCACAAAGTGTATGCAAAAATTCCCCACTCGGTGGTGAAATTTGTATTTTCCTGATCTTCCTTTTATATGCATACTTGATGATAACTTGAAAATCCATTAGTAAAAGAATAGATCTCGCGCCTTGTAACTCTTTCAAGGATCTCCTTTGTAAATGGAGCGGGAAAATGGTCAATAAAACATGAAGCATTTAATTCTCTGTATTCCACACAGATCCTTATCCTCTCATCCTTTTTAATACTGATGAACATGGGACTAACCCACTAAGATTCATCAATGGGCTCAATTATACTAGACACGAGAATTTTATCAATTTCTTCTTTTACCTTGACATACAGATTAGGATTCATCATGTAAGGCCTCTTCCTAATCAAGCACGTGCCTTCTTTAAGTTTTATTCACATCTCACCTAAAGAAGGGTGTACTCCTTTTAACTCATGATAGACCCTTGAAATAAGTCCTAAAATTTTGTAGGAGATCAATAATCTTAGCCACTTCCGATATGACAAGTAATTGTAAATAATGGCCTCTTTAGGCTCTACATCTATTCCAATGTTAACCTTCTTTGTTTTTATAGGCTTATGATACGCACACACCTTCTCATCTATTGTTTCCATCACCTCATGTGTACCTTTAGTGTGGTTAACATCCAAGTGTTATCCTCATCATCGTCATCATTTATCGTGCACATCATTTTACCCTTTTCCTTCGTTTCCTAGGTGCATATCATTTCTTCTTCAGTTTCTTCAAGTTCAAGATGTGCCTCTAAATCCAGCTCACCAAACATGTCTAACAAAAGTTCCCCAGCCTTTGCACTATCGGCAAAAGTAAGGTGCTTCATAATTTGTAGTACCTCATTAACCAGAGGTTTAGTAGAAACTTAATCAAAATTATGAATCATATACGAGGTAAAATCCTACCAATTCACTATTTCCCATGTCAATTCTGCATGGACATACCATGTATGCACGCAACTTCGTAGGGTTGTGTAGAAATTATGTACCCAGAGTGATGGTGGTAAGGCCTCCTACCCATCCATCCAAAGTCTTTCACATTCTTGGACATGGTGCGAAGCATGGGACTTCTAATGGAATTTGCATATCTGAGAAGGTACATTGCTCCTTAGAAACCTAATAGAAAAAGTGATTCTCACATATCGTCTTTGCAATAGGTTGTCCTTGTGTGTGTTCCACCAGCGCGTTGTTGTCCTATGCCAAGCATATACTAGCATATACTATCAATTTCCCTCATCCTTCCACTGGGATTCCTTGGCATGCAAAAATACATCAGGGTTCCCTTCACCAATATATTGAGGTACCTATTTATAACTTAAGCGCCTAACCATGCATGGTCCGATCATGCGTGTAACCATATTTTTAACCTCTCACCTAACTAATTCATACATTCCATGTGCCCAGTAGTCACAAGAAATACTTATAGTATCACTAACTAAATAAGCATCATCCAACTATATCACACCTTCCTTTAATGGCTAAATTACCTTGTAGTTTCGATTATGTGCACATGTATCATTTTTAAGTCCTCTTCACCCAAGGGCTCAACATATGGTGTAGCATTTGTATATTTCAATGGTATAATTACGTGCTCTTATTTATTCTCAAAGCTAATGTACCCCTTGTTGAAGTGAAAATATACATTATTCACATAGCACTAGGGGCACCCAAGTAATGCTAGGAAACTATCTACCTCCGCGAGCTCCAATACTTCAAATTCCCTAGTAAACTTGGCTCCCTGAATCATAATAGTCACATCTTTTAATACTCCAATAGGATTAGCCCTAGTTCTATTTTCCATATACAACACATTCAAAGAAGGCTGCAATGGTGGTCTACCCATCTGATTCCAAGCATCCAACGTGATTACATTAACTTCTGCACATGTATCTATCAGAATATTTCTCAGAAGCCATCCATCTATAACCGCATTCAATGTAATCTCTTTATCATACTCATGATTATGGGGAGGAAAATTTACATGAAGTATCTACCTCTCGTGCTCATTACCTACGTGTAGTAATTTTTCTCTCAACCACTCTCCTAACAAGGGGATTATTTTATCCTAACACAAGATTCGACATACCTCCTCCAATTCATCTATGTCCTTCGAGGGATTTTAACATTCTTTTCTTGTTCCATCACACATTCCTACTCCTTCAAGATTTAAATTTATCCTTGTTGATCCCTTATAATATCTATGATCTCCTAGTATACCTATTTTTGATGTGCAACTCATGGTACTTAGCATTTATCACTTCTTTCTTTTTATAGTTAGCTTATACTTTGGAGGATCACGAGTGCACACTGACCTTAGTGTGTATAGTGACTAATACGGGTTGTAATTCAGAACTAATTCCAACTTTCAACATCCGTTGATCTCCATCGTGTGTTGTATATTAATCATAGTTATTCCCTTCTCTTGCTTGTGTTGCTTGCTCATATACTCATACATGTATGGACATTATTTAAATTTTTGTTTCTTTCCACACCATAAGCAAACCACATTATGAGAGCATTCATGTTAATAATGATTAGGATATCCATAAGTAAAATAAGTTCCTCTAGAAAATCCTCCTCTTCCACCGTCGTGACCTCGGCCCGATATATCCTCCATAGAAGCCTCTATTTCATTTATCCCCATTATTATGCCCTTCATTATGTTGTTCACACTACTCCTTGGATCCACTTGCTACACTAGAATGGTGGATACTCATATCAATGGCTTCATGGATATGATCAATCACTCTGCAATTAACGGTGTCATGAGTATGAGTTTTGCAAATTTTACAATACATAGATACATTCTTCTAGATCACACATTGTAAGAGGGGACATCTACTCACATCATGGTCCAAATGAAAAATCTCACAATCCAACAAAGATTGTAGACACCAAATTTAGGTCACACTCCCCTTTACCCCACATGTATATTAATTTAATTACCCACAATTAAATTAATACCCATGCTCATAATATTCATTATTTAATTACCTTAATTAAACTAATTTCCACCTCACCTAGACACCTCATCATAAACCTATTCTTAGCATGTTTCCCTTTTACTAGGACTCAATATCCACTCACCATAACTAACTAAGACTTATTCCTACCTACCTTAATTAACTAAGACTTAGTTCAACCCTAAAATCACATGCCTATTCTTCCTCTAACCACATTCCCATTTATCTAAGTGCAACATTTCATTTTGATCTGGGAGAATGGACAGAGCTGGCCAAAAATATTGCCAAGATCTGTCATTTTTAGAAAACCTAGGATTTCCCACCTTAACCAACGCCAATCAACCCTAAAACGACACCAGACACCCTAAACCACAATCAGTTACCACACATCCACTTTGGTTACCTTGTTTGAGAGGTTGGAAGAATTATTCAATTTTTGGAGAAGATAGATCTGCATGTAAGCATGCACCGGAGCACTCATGCATATCCAAAAATCCTAAACCAAGCAACCAAATGGACAAGATCGAAGATGTAGACGGATAAGGAAGCCGATGTAGATAAGACGGCGCGCACCTAAAGTGACCTTGCTGTCCCAGATCCACTTTATTTACTTGCGACTTCTAGACACCGATCTGAAAAAAGACCACGTTAAAAGATATTTAGGTGGACTATCCGAGAGACCACGTTAAAAGATATTTAGGTGGACTGCCTGAGAAGCAGGTCGGGAAGCGATAAGCTCCCTCGGCGGATGTCAGTCCACGTTTTCAATTAAGTAAAGAAGCATACATGATAAAAGATGTACGTAAAGGACTAGATTTTCTGATCAAAGTAATAAACAGAATCTAAACAACGGACAGAAAGCAACAGAAAATAGGAAACTGTGAAAACAATGTTGGATTTGTGTTACCTGAGTTCTTTTACCTGTCTGCAGGATGATCGGCGTCGATTATGTAAAATCGTAAAGCGACGATTTCTAATCAGATCATAATCGTCGTCGATCGATATAGATCGGCATCGACTTGTTTTGATCGGCGTCGATCCGAGACAAACTGCAAGAAGGTTTGGGAAACAGAAAATGAAGGCAAGATCGTCAACGTCCGCTGGATCTGTAGAAGCCGTAGAGATACTGGAAAGGCTCCACCTGTGCTGGATGCAGGAACAGAGTCAGTAAAATCAATGGAGACTCGCGATGTCGATGTGGTAAGAGTAGAGTAATGGTGCTCCTCTCAGGGATTGATTTGGATAGGATTCACTCTCACTTGATAGATAATGCTCAGACTTGATGCTCGAAACTCTCTCATTCTCTCTGTCTAACTCACTATCTATCTCACCATCTAACTATCTCTCTCACAATCTGTGTCTAACCAGAACTGAGTTCTAGGCTTCTATTTGTAATCGGCGGCCGACCGAGATTAAATCGCGAAAAATGCCATTCGAAAAATTGGCGTCGACCGAGTACCGGTCGGCGCCGATCATGGAACAGACTCCCAAAATGGCCAAAAGGAGTGATTTCTGGAAAGATGAGAGTGATCCCTCCACCTCAAATATGGGAAATATCCCACTGCTTGGTTTGGGAGGAGGAGAAATAGGGGGGATATATGGATAGAATAGATATGGGGTAGATAAGTGGTTAGGATACATGTAAAAAGGTGTAATTAAATAGTTAATATTTAATTACTCATGGGTAAAACATAATGGGGTGAATTAAACTTAGGATAGGTGTTTAAATCACAAATTGAATAATACCCCAAGGGGGTGGTGGTAATGCAAACGTGCCCCAGGTTACCCGAGAGGGTAAACGAATGTGAGGGACACGAAATTGGGTAACCAATTTTAGGTGTCTACATTTTGCCCCTTTTTGTTGAGTAACTTGCGATAAGCAAAGTTGCAAGACAAAAACAAGGAGGTGGAAGAAAGGAAGGAAAAAGTGATGATGTGATCCCCCTCAAACTAGGGATGGGATGGGTGATAGAACAAATGATCCCAAGTTTGAAAAAGGTAGATGAAAATGCAGGATGCCCCAGCTAGATGTCTGGAGTAGATCTGATCATTAATGACGCACAAAAATAAATAAAGAGGCAGCAACCTAAGGAACTCACATTGGTAGGGCAGTCTAGACGGTCTCCTCATGAGACGACGTTAGTACCTACAGACCCATGAGTGTAAGGAGGGCTGCAAAATAGTCAGCACCTAAAGAGAGACACATTGGTAGGGACAACCAGATGGTCTGCAAAGTAGACGACGTTAGTGCCTACAGACCCGTTAACTCTAAGCTGCCAAAAAAAAATGTGAGTGCCCCATGCAAAGGGAACAAACTCGAAATGGATGATAATATCGAAAAAGTATGTGCCAAAAGACAACACTCAGGGTAGAATAATAATGACCAGATAAATAAGCCAAGCATCAACACTATGGCAAGAAGATTAGGAGATGGAAGAAAGTGACGTGGAGAAGCAAATCGGTGTCGATCAGACTAATCGGCGCCGACCAAAACAATCGGTGCCGACCACAAAAATCGGCGCCGACCATGCCCAAGCACATATAAATATGCGAATGGAAAACGTGAACGATTTATTTACACCATGACGATTGATTCAGAGAGAGTCAAAAATTGGATTTGAGCACCATGGAAGCCTCTGGAAGTGGTCAGAAGTGGAGGAGGACATGACCTGGGGTAAGTGGTTCCTCCTGAACTCGTCATTATCTTATTTATTTATTATTTTTTTTTTTTATTTTTTTTTTTTGGTGGGAGGCCAGAGTGTTTTTGACATGCTGCCTGCCAATCGGCGTCGATTGAGAGAATCGACGCCGATTTAATGAAAGCGGTGCCGATTGAATTCAATCGACGTCAACTATGTATGATCGATGCCGATTGTAATTAATCGACGCCGATTGGATAGAATATGTGGATAAAAATGATAAAATGTGTTTTGGATGTTCGGATTTGGATAAATATGAAGCTAACATTGCTCTTGATGTCGTGGATGTAGGCACGAGAGGTATTACACATGAGGGATGTGATTCCCGAGCTACTGGAGACCATTCTCCCGATGTCACTGACATGATTGGTGCCACTTAGAGTTAGCCGGGCTCGGGGGCTTTCGGTACTACAGACGAGTGCCGCGAGATGTAGAGTTGATGCGAGCACTAGTATGGATGATGGGATAGCCGGACTTGCACTTTTTGGTTCAGGATGGGTGAGATGACCATCACCCACGAGGACATATATACAGGATCTTGAGGCTGCCGATCACTGGGGACCCGATAGAGATTATGCCACGAGAGCAGCAGCAGAGGGCCCTAGGTCGATTATATGGAGACAGGGCGGATGATTCAGAGATAGTGTCGGGGCAGTGAGGATAGCCTCTCGCAGTAGAGAGAGATGATCCAGGAGAGCGATAGATAGTGTTGATTCAGATGGCAATCTCCTACTTTGCTCTACCAGATTCGGGAGGTGGGAGATTCCCATTGTTATTACTAGATTACGTTTGTGACATCCTGCAGTTTAGACAGGTGTTCGCATTTGCTGATGCCTTGATAGCTCAGATATATTATGAGTTATGGATGTATACCACTAGCCGGAGGATAGGCATTGATGTCAGTTTTGTGCTCCATTGCTGGGCATATGAGCACATAGTAGTGATCAGGCCATCGGGCTTCCTTGGATGCCAGCAGCAGTGGGGGCTATTGATTATGGATTCGGTGATGGCGGGCCGATATGGCCCCAGGAGATACAGGGAGATCCGCAGATTGGTATGCCGAGCGTTTAGGATGCTGACACCAGAGCAGGTCATCTGGAGACCGTATCGGGTATTTCTGACATGGGCGGTCAGGATGCTCACCTGGTGGGATTGAGACGGAGCAGGGTGGTTAGGGGCGCATAGGCTGATATGTGGGAGTGTGTCCCATTTATACGGGTATTGAGACAGTTCGGCCTAGTGCAGATCAGTGCCGACTACCTACAGGCCTTATAGGTGAGACAACAGAGAGACTAATTTACCGATTTTGATCCCGGCAGATCCATTGAGGGAGGCCCCACCCTCCATAGATAGTGATGATGATGCCGGAGTGGATGATGGTTATGTGGCATGGTATTCGATAGAGCTACCACGACACCTGCCAGCATCTATAGATGCCGATGAGGAGGATATGGCACTGATTGGAGAGATTGAGAGGAGAGCATGCCACGACGATGCATACACACCAGTTGGCTCTGAGGAGATCGAGCTCGGCGAGAGGAGAGGGATGCCCTGATATTGGAGAGAGACACAGCTCGCCAGGAGTGAGATACAATGATCCAACAGAGGGATCACTATCATCGACATAGGGAGGCCCTCAGGGCCAAATATGGTGATACAGTACCACATGTCAGAGTCTGGGACATAGGCACGACCATAGGAGGGCCACCACCAGCAGCACCAAGCTGACGTAGCAGACTGACACTATGAGCACACCGGAGTGAGCCGAGTACATATCAGTCTCTCCTCGCTGAGGTGAGATACTATGAGGATGCCCTAGCACAAGCATGCCCCTGATGTGCCTCGTTACGGGGTGAGGAGGAGATCGCGGCAGCCACACTAGTAGGGGCATCGAGAGGGGGGAGCACCGGGAGAGACCGAGGTGGACGGAGGCCCCCAGCAGCAGGTGCATCTAGCTCGATAGGTGGCGGCCAGGAGAGACAGCCTGGTCCAGAGGAGGGTGGAGGAGATAGTGTCTTCCACCTATCAGATTTCACGATATAGAGACTGATGTATTTTTGTATCAATGTATTGATGTAGCCTCGATTGGAAGGCATTTTATAGATGGCTTGATTGAAAGCCACCCATTTTTTGTTGTACAGATACTCATGTATATATATAGATTCATCATTTCCTTTGTCATATGATTGTTCTCATGCTTTTAATTTTGATATACATGGATAGATGTAGCGTAATTATGATGGATATAGACATAGACCGATAGATGATGAATAGATGTGATGGATAGACATAGATGTAGAGGATATAAATAGATGTGATTTGATGTGATTGATATGTGGATTTAATTTGGATGAGAAATAGATATAGATAGATGTAATGTTACTTGGATGTACAAGTGTTTAGATGATGTGATGGATAGATGGGATTTGATAGTTTTGATAGATTTGATATTTTGAGATGTTAATTAAATTTTGATGAAAATAGATAGATAGACCCACATGTGTTCATAATAGATGCTATGATGTGTGTTTTGGACAAAGTAGATCAGATGAAATTAGATAAATGATAGAGTTTGATTAAATTAACATGTTAAATGTCAATTTAACCGGATGAAATAATGGGAAATACTCTCTGCGAGAGCCAAGGACGTAATGAAATGACCTTGATTAGAAATAAAGGAAATACACCCAGATAAGAAAAAGAATGGTGAGCTGGGCTCCTAACCGACCATAAATAGAAATTTTGATAGGAAACCAAAAGATCATGCATACAAGGCCATATATGAGGTTAAAATAAACCTGACACTAACTAGCCGCAAACCAGATCTAGGAGGGAAATGGAAGGAGCAGTAAGTAGGTATCTTGTCAAAATTTACAAGGGACAGAATACATGTTCATACTGGGAAAATAGGATTCTCTATATGATCGACAAAAGGTCCTATATCTCAGCTTCATTATTTCTGGTAGAAAAGCAAACTGATCAATGCGGGAAGTTTGCTAGATATGGAAAGACTGATCAATACGGGAAGTCTTTCAGTGATGCTAAAAAGTGTATAAACTGACTAAAAGGCTGATCAATGAGAAGCCTTGGGAATTCCTTTGAGAAACAGCCATCCTTCAAGGGAGCGGTCTGTATTTTGAATTTTAATGATAGCCATCCTTCGAGGGCATGGTCTATATCTTTTGATTCATTTGATAATGCATGGATAGCTGTCCTTCAAGGGATCAGTCTATCTTTTAGGAATTTTGGATAGCATCTCTTCTTCTTCTTCTTCTTTTTTTTTTTTTTTTTGGAGCTTTTTGAAAGAAGTTGAGTTTAGACCTAGATAGATCAGATAGAGGGGAAGAAAACGTATAAAGAGCACGTACTCATGCCCCGAGTAGATCCGATTAAGATAAACACTTGGGACAGATGAAGAAGTGATTAAGGTATTCCTACCATGAGGAGGAACATATCCATAAGAAAAATGCTATGAGTAGAGCCGCGATACTCATATTTAAGGTAAAAAAAAGACAATACGTGGAGAACCACATAGTTTCGAATCACCACGAAAGTATATGACTGGTTGTTAGATGGATGAAAGATCTTGTCTTGTGACTAAATTTGTGTAAGATAGATTTTAACAGTAGAAGGGCCTTAGATGCAAGGCATTAAGAGGTTCCATTTCAGGTACACCATCCATGGAAGATAGATGATAAGCCCCAGACCCATATTTATGAGTGACGACGTACGGTCCCATCCAGTTGGGAGCAAACTTACCACGCTGACTCCTTTCTAGTGTAGTGACATTTTGGTTTTCTTTAAGAACAAGATCACCAACTTTGAAGTCACGGTGCTGCAAGTGCTTGTTATAAGCACGTTTGACATGCTCAAGATAGACTTGATGATGCTCAAGAGCGTTGAGATGCCGCTCATCTAATAATTCAAGTTGTGCTAGATGATTTTGATGATAATCCTCATCAGAGACAAATTCTCTGAGAGAAACACGAGAGAGATGGGATTTGGACTTCCAAAGGAAGAACAACCTCAGACCCATAGATGAGAGAGAAGGGAGTAGCACCAGTAGGAGTATGAATGCTAGTCCGATAAGCCCAGAGAGAGCAAAAGGGATATGTAAATGCCAATCCCTACCAGCTCGACTAGTTACCTTTGCGAGGATATTACGCAAAGTTTTATTGGAAGCTTGGCCTGGCCATTAGCTTGGGGATAGTATGGAGAAGAAAAGCTGAGTTTGATATTGAAAGCATCGCAGAGGTTCTGCAAATCGACGTTCTTGAAAGACTTACCATTGTCTGTGATGAGTTTGTGTGGAACACCAAAGCGACAAATGATGTGTTGATAGACAAAGTCAACAATCGGTTTAGCTTTTGTTGAAGAAAGAGGAATAGCTTCCACCCACTTAGTAAAGTATTCAGTGGCAGTAATGATAGAATGATGATGCTGTGAAGAATGGGGATTGATAAGACCAATGAGATCAAGACCCCATTGCGAAAAAGGCCACAAATCATCATGTAGGTTGTAAAGCTTGACTAGGGATATGTGTAAGATTGGAATGTTGTTGGCATTTGACACATTTCTTAGTGTATTCACAACAATCTCGATTAAGAGAAGGCCAATAATAGCCTAAACGTAAGATGCGTTTAGCTATGGCCAAGCCACTAAAATGTCCACCACAGATACCGTCATGGACCTCCTGGATAGCTTTAGATGATTCAGGGGTTTTGAGGCATCGAAGAAAAATACCATCAAAGCCACGTTTGTAGAGGATCCCGCCTAGAATAGTATAGCGATTAGCGCGTAGGATAAAAGATCTTCTACCATTGGAAGTCAGATCTGGAGGAAGCACTGAATGAGATAGATAATCAACGATCTATTGATACCACTCATCCTGAGTATTGGTTGTGATGGCATTGATTGAAGTTAGTTGCCTAAGATGAGATGGTTGATCTAATCATTGCATAACCACATAAAGTCACGAGTCCTCGGTAAAAGGTGGAATAAGTGAGGCTAACGAAGCCATTGTATCTGTGAATCGATTTACAGTGTGAGGAATAGCTTGGATAGTGAATTTATCGAAAGATTGGAGTTGAAAGAGAACGATATCATGATATTTTTGAAGGATGTCATTCTTGCATTGATAGACACCCGTGACTTGATTAACGATGAGTTCAGAGTCACCAAAGATGTCGATATGGCGAGCGAGATTAATGGCATTTTGAAGACCCAAAACAAGAGCTTCATATTCAGCCATATTATTGGTGCACTCAAAGTTTAATTTGTGTGCGACTGGGATAGGCGCACCCCAAGGAGGAATCATCATGAAACCCGCACCTCCCCCTTGCTGGCATTTGGATCCATCAAAGAAGAGTTTTACTTTAAATGGAGACAGACCAAAATCAATTTGTTGGATATATTCATCGAGGAATTGAGCAAGGGGACTTGAGTGTCGGAAGAGGAGCATCAACTAATTGATCTGCAATGACCTGACCCTTGATAGATTTTTGTGGATAAACTCGAGATCAAATTCTGTCATAAGCATGAGCCAACGAGTGATACGATCATTGTGATAAGGCTTCGCATGTATTGTCTTGAGTGGATTGACACTTGTGACAATGTAAGTTTTGTGATTAAGGAGGTAGTGATGAAGCTTAGAAGTTGCAAAGAAGAGAGCACAACACAGCTTTTCAGCTTCGGAATAACGTGTTTCATACTCATGGAGAGTACGACTAATGTAATAGATGGCTTGTTCTTTACCACAAGCGTCCGATGTGAGATCATGGCTCCCAGAGCATGGTCAGTCACAGAGATATAAAGATAGAAAGGCTCCCCCTCGCGTGGAGGTGTAAGCACAGGTGGAGAAAGAAGATAAGCTTTGAGATCATCAAAGGCCTTTTTGGCAATGCTCATCCCATTCAAAATGAACATTCTTACGAAGGAGATGATGAAAAGGTTGACAACGGTCTGACAGTTGTGAGATAAAATGACACACTGATTGAAGGCGTCCTTGAAGACTGTGGAGTTGCTTTAAGTTAGAAGGGGGAGGCATCTCAAGGATAGCTTTTATTTTTGTGGGGTCTACTTCAATACCCCTAATGGAAATGATAAAGCCTAAGAGTTTACCAGTGAGAATGCCAAACACACACTTAGATGGATTTAGATGAAGACAAAAGTGAATAAGCCTCTCAAAGAGAGGTGCAAGAATGAAAAGATGATCCTGACGGTGTTTGGATTTACCGAGGAGATCGTCGACGTAATCTTCCATAGTTTTGTGTAAGAGATCGTGGAAGATGTAGGTCATTGCTCGTTGATAGGTTGCTCCTACGTTCTTAAGACCGAAAGGCATGACACGATAACAAAAGGTCCCCCAAGGAGTTATGAAGGAAGTCTTATGTTGGTCCTCTAGTGTGATGAGAATTTGATTATACCCAGAGAAACCATCCATAAGAGAAAGCATCTCATGACCCACAGTTAAATCCACGAGTTGGTCGATATTAGGTAGAGGAAAATCATCTTTTGGACAAGCAAGATTAAGATCCCGGAAGTCGGTACAAATTCAAATTTTCCCAGTAGCTTTAGTTACTGGTACTACATTGGAAACCCATTGTGGATAATCGATGGGTTGGATGAAGTTAGCCGAGAGCAAGCGCTGCAACTCTTCTTTAACAAGAAGGGCTACTCTAGGGTGCATTTTACGCAATTTTTGTTTAACCGGTTTGATGTCGGGAAGAGTAACGATATTGTGGACCACGATATCGGGATCGAGTCCTGGCATATCCTCATATGACCAAGCAAAGGCTTGATGATGGTTGGAAAGAAAAGTGGTAAAGTCTCCTAACTCCTGTGGATTAAGGGATTGACCGACCTTAATGATGCGAGGGTCTTTAGAAGTCCCTATATTAAGGTCGATGTGGCTTCGTTGAGAAGCGTAGACATGTCAGAAGGAATGGTTTTAGGAAGATAGGAATCCTCTACCCCCAGATAGGTGAGGACAGAATCATCATCCGCACAGTGGATAGTGTTGATAGTAGGAGAGTCGTCTCCAACTATTTCAGGGAAAATTAACGGTATGGAAGCGGACTTGTCATTAGTCTTATAGGTTAGTGGCCCTAAGGAAATGGTATTGACTAAAAAAAAAGTTAGACGGGATGGAAATGGCGTCATCCACATCAAGTGATGCTTCTGACCTAGCGGGAGAAGATGGTTCCTCAATAGGAAGAGGCTCATCGAGAATAGTGATGGTGGCTTTTGAAAGAGGTTTAAATCCTAAACCAAATTTTTGATGTGGCTTGAGAGTTGGAATGGATGCGAGGTCATGCACACCTTGTTCATATTTTCCCAAGCCAAAGCCCTTCCACGCGCATCGATATAAATAAGTTTTTGCAAACGTGGGATTCTGTAGACAATCGAATCCTGCTGAATAGGGCTTGGCCCTAGGAGGAGAATCCGGGTGATAGTGAGGTATATCAAGACCACCGTAAATGAAATTAGTCTATTGATTGGGTAGACCAATGGTGATGATGCTACCGAGACCTGGCTGATATTCAGGTTGTTTTTCTGGTCTACCATACTCGTTAGGTTTGAGATGGGCGTCAAAAGAAAGGAGAGGAAGCTCTCCTAGTGAGAAACGCTGCAATGTCTCTTCTAGATTTTGTAAGTCCGGTAGTTTAGTTGTAGGTATGGAAGAGGATGAGGCCTTTTCAGGAGAACAAGCATTCTCCTTTAGAGGGGCAGACCCTGTGGTCATGTCGCATTGTGCGGAAGGAAAAGGATCTCCTGGATGAGTATAGATTTTCCCTCATATTGATATTTTAAGCATCGATGGAGGGTGGATGGGACACAATGCATTGCATGAATCCAGGAGCATCGAGGATCATATTGTAGTGGAATTTCCCTTCAACAATGTAAAAGAGTTCGTGAAGCAGCTTCTTACCTACTCGAATGGGTAGGACCACAGTTCCTAAAGTAACTGCTAGCTGATCGTTAAATGATCGAAGAGCGAAAGGCGGGGGTGACACTACGTTCTTGGTAACTTAAGTTGCTCGAATGTGTGTGAGGAGATGACGTTGAGTGCAGCACCACTATCGATCATAGTGCGTTTTAATGTAGTGTTGTTGATTTGGACTGTGATAAAGAGGGGAGCCTCCAAATCCTCGGAAGAAAGGGAAGGAATTTCTGAATCTTCAAAAGAAATGGTGGTTGATGGTCTATTCAATCCAACAACCATCTCGAAGGGCTGGGGCTCATCTGAATTCACTGTGATGTGACGCAGATTATCAATCAGAGCCTGGCGATGTTGCGGAGAGGATTGAATGAGGTCAAAAAGAGACATTTTGACCGGAGCCTGGGTGAGTTGTTTCATAACACTCTCCTCAACTGACACGGGAATTTGAGCCCGAGGTGCAAGCACGAATAGAGACCCGAGGTCTCGGGGCTAATGAGGAAGGAAGAACTCCTTCGGGGGCTGCAGAAATGACAACCCGTGGTCGAGATGTTGTAGATGATGATGGATTATCATACTGTTGGGTTCTAGTGGCGATATGAATTGTGTCAATTTGAGAAGGTGGAAGACCATCTGGAGTGGAATCACTAGAAGTAGAGGTCTGAGTAGATCGTTGGGGCTCAGATGGAGCTAAGATGACAGGAGATACTTGTTCCTCCTCCTCTTCAGCAAAAGATCACTTTCTTCCAAAAGACTGTTGATGACAGATTGAAGAGCTTTACATCCCTCGGTGTCATGACCGGAGTACGGTGGTAAGCACAAATCAAATCAGAGTTAAACCAGGAAGGTTTTACTCCTTTAGGGTTATAGGGTTTAATCGGAGGAAGAGATATGGATGAAGATTGGATAAGTTGGTGGAGGATTTCAGTATAGAATCCGGTAGACAAAGATGAGGACAGAGATGATGAAGGCACCTCTTTTACTTTAACAGATTACCGAGGTAAAAGAACCTGCATGTTAGGTTTGACAGTCTCTTTAGGGATCATCTTATTTTTTGGACATCTGGAGGAGCAGCTTTGGGCACTTGAGATGGAAGTAAGTGAGACATGATTGATTTCGATGGAGGAGGAGCCCCTAAAATAGATTTTGAAGATGATGGAGATGTGACAAGTGTTGTGGTCTTCAGAGATAAGGGAGGCTGCTTGGTCGAAACTAATGATGATTTAGATAATGTCGATTTAGATGAGGGAGGAGCTCCCAAAGTAGGTTTGGTTGGAGGAACAGAGGGTGCCCTGGTTTTTGGTAATGAAGATGATGATTCTGATAAAAGAGGTGACGTCTTTCTAGTAGGTAAGTCCACTTTTCGAGGTGCTGGTGAAGAATGTGTTGTAGAAGAAGATGATGGTTTTGATAAGTTTGTAGAAGAAGATGCCTTCTCAGTGGACAAATCCAATCTTTTATGAGGCGCAGAGAGAGATTTTTGTGGGAAAGCACCAAGAGTCTTGATGGTTCGAAATATGGGCTTTCCTTTTTCAGGGATGGTGACAATTTCAACCGCATAAGGTGATTGTAACCTTTTCGGGGAAGCAAATGGGGAGGTACTGATGACGCAACATTAGATTTCAGTTGTCTCGGTCTAAGTTCAGGCACCAAGAGTGTGGGTGCTGGTGCTACTTCTTTAGATTTTCCCTTAATAGGAAAAGTAGCATCGGTGATGGAAGAAGTGAGTGATGAAGAAGTAGTTCCTTGAGGGAACTACTGCAGTACGATAATGTGGGTGAGACTACTGTAGGAAAGGAAATGGGAAGAGTCAAAATCGAAGATGCTTCCATCAAAGTTGGTACAACTATAGGTACGTTTACCAATGGCATAGTCGCAGCAAAAATGGGAGAAACAGAAGTAGATGTATCCGCGGTGGAAACTCGAAGGGATGTAATTGCCTCGAGCATTGAAAGAATATCTGACGATGAGACAGATGAGGATGATACTATCTCGGGTATGGATGGAAGATCAGACAAAGAAGAAGCAGAGAGAGATGAATCCGTATCTAACAATGTTGGAATATTCAAAGATGGGCTATCTGAAGATGGTGGAATCCCAAAGCGATTAACGAAGTGGAAGGAGGTTCTGATTCGGTCGATGTGTTTGCAGATGGCTTAGGTTTAGAAGAAGATTCTTCAGTAGAGATGAAGCTGATAGTATGAGTGTTTGGTTTTTGAGACTCTGAAGCATCATGGTTTGGGGAATGATTGGGAAAAGGTTGTTTAAAAACATCAAGCGCTTGATTTGGGGGAGCATTTGGGTTATCCAGAATGAGCTCGCCTTTATCAATGAATTTCTGGACAAGATTTTTGAAGGTCTGACATCGTTCAATGTCATGACCTTTGGTTCTATGATAATGACAGAAGTCATTTTCCCTATACCAGAATGGACGTTCTTGGCTTTCATCAATATTCCTAATGGGGGGAAGTTCGATCATGTGAACTTCCAACATTTTTTCCAGGATAGAAGCATATGATTCCCCCAACGAAGTGAAAGATCGAGATGACGAGGATCCTTTTCGAGAAGATGAGGAGTCTCTCCGTGGTGTTTGATTAGAAGTGTTATCGACTCGTGATGTTTTTAATACGATAGCGTTGGTGGATCCCTGATTCTTGTCTTTAGAAGTGGAAGGGTTTGATTTGGTAAACCGAGAAAAATCTGGTTTAGATTTAGAGTGAAGTTTTAACTTCCCTTGTTCAATGGCGCGAGACTCAAGTTTGCGTGCCATCGTAAAGGCTTCTTCAAATGTATGAAAGGTCTGGATCCTTAAAGTGGAAGAAATATGATTAGCACAAGATCGAGTAAACAACTCGATCTGTTGGGATTGAGGAAGGGAGAAAGACAATTGGTTTATTATCCCTCTCCAACGAGTGACAAAGTCTGCAATAGACTCATCATCGAATTGATGAATGTTATAAAGATCTGTAATCGAGATCTTATGCGATATTTATTGAAAAGTTTTCAACAAACATCTGGGCCAATTGAGAGAAAGAAAACAAGGAATGTTGAGGAATGTTATTGTACCAGTCTAAAGCAGGACCTGCTAGAGACATAGGAAAAGTATGGAGCATAAGCTCCTGATCCTGGACTATAAGGTAGCAAGCATGTTTGAATGCTCGTCAGATGCTGTTGAGGGTCCTCTCGACTATGAAATTTTGAAAATTTAGGAAGTTCCCATTGGGGAGGATAAGGCTTAAAAGCCACTGATGGGTGAATGGGTTCATTACACACTTCTTCAAAAGAGTATGAAGGATGAGCCCCTTTGGTGGAGGCTTCTAAGTCTACAATTTTCTTGAAAAGAATTTGGACCACGTCAGATTGAGGAGGAGGCATGCTGGCATGTCCTACATAAGAAGCAAATGGTGGATGTTGTTGAGGTGTCAATGGGGGATTCATCTGTTGATTGATAGGATGATAAGAGGAGTAACCGGGTTTCTGGGTGATGCCTGGTGTGGTATTTGTTGTGAAGGAGCCTGTGTATAGACAGGCTGTGAGATGACAAGTGGTTGAGAAAAAGAAGGTTGGATGACAAGACGGAGCCTGTGATTGGTGGACTCCTATGCTTGTTGACTGAATCGGAATGGATTGAGGAACATGGGTGTCGATTTGATTGGACATGGTGGGGAATAAGGTCTGAAAGAGGATTTTTACTACCGGATTAGTTATTAAGGGTGCCGACGCTAGAGGATGGGCGAAGGTCACTGTTTCTGGAACATTGGAAGAAAAACCAACTGGAGGATGAGAAGCGGGAACCAACTGACTCATGAAGGGGGTTGACTCATAAAGAGGTACTGACCCTGGGACGCAATGGATGGCATAGATGAATTAACAACAATCTTGTGGGTGTGCAGACATGCCCATTATAGCCAGAGAAGAGGACTTCTCAGAAGTAGGTTGTGGAATAGTCGAGGTAACTGCGGCATTAGGAATGGGAAAGACTATTTGAGAACTAGTCGACATGGTCGGTGGAAGAGAAAAAGGAGGCACAGGTGCGCCACCCTCCTCCGTGGTTCGAGGTGAGAAAAAATGATGCTAACTATTCTACAAAATCTGGGATGGTTCACGAGGATAATCGTAAACTTGTTGGATTGGTGGTCCCTGATCAGATATTCGAATAGACTTGTGTACTAGGTAGTCCATAAGGGCTACCGGATTGCGATCAAGGAGCGCCTGAAATTCAGGATCCCCGCGAGGAACATACTCCATATCAGAAGCGGATGATATTTCTGAAGGACTAGGGGTAGCTGGACGTGATGGGGTTGCTTTGGCCTGATAAAAAGGATTATATGACCAGGATGGGGAACCAACTAACAGTGGTCCCGAGGAAGACCCGGGGGTGCCGAAACATCCACACTAGTGGTGATCTCGGAGGAAGAAGGGGCCAGTTGAGCCATTCTTCTAGATTGTAATCGAGTGATGACCATCATAAACAAACAAAAATATAGAAAAAGAAGATTGACCTAACTAATGCATAGACAATTCAAGCAGCGTAGGTGATTATCTCTTTTAAGTTTTATGCTTTTAAGAAAGAAAATATTAGGGAAGGCCTTTTAGAACAGGAACTACTCAAATAGCCAAACTAAGGATGGTTTGGGGAATGTTTTGGTGAGGAGTCCCGAAGGCACTTCAGTAAAAGAATGGTACGTGGCTTGATATAGGGGCCTACCCCACACTTCACACACCGCTGCGATAAGGGAGTCGGGTGCTTTGCCAATATATACCAGAACTTCCGTGAATTTATAGCGCGGCCCGAGTACCGCGTAGGCTCTTCCTCTTGGATGTCACTTCCAAGTAGGTGAGGCCAGGGGAGGAATTTTGTTTAAATGCTTTATACCTAGTGATTTTGGCTTTGTGTGCAAGGGTGAAAAATAAAAATCAAATAGTGTCACTACCGATTTTGATCAATTTTCCAACCTAATTAAAACTAGATGAAAAACATACAACAGAAATGACAAAGAAAGAGTTCTTTTTAAGCACTTAAAAATGAAGTGTTTGATTTCGATGAAGACAAGTCAAACAGATTCTTTCCCAAATGTGATTAAATTCTTTTTAAGCACCAAAATCGAAATGTTCGAATGTGATAGAAAACAAACAAACAAAGTCTCTTTTTTTTTTTTTTTTTTTTTAGTTCCTAAAAAGGGGAAAACACCGTAAAAGAGAAATACCTGTAGATTTAGCTCTCCAAGGTGTGTGGACTTCAAAAAGTGCGTTGTTGAGCTCTTCCCCTCAAACAATCCCATGAACAAGCAAAGTGCTCCGCAAGAAAAGGTTAAGCAAACACACAAACCAACCCAGAAAGATATATCCAGATAATAGCAAAATGAAAATTTCTATTTAAGGGACTAGAAAAATTTCAAAGAAATAACAATTTTGCATAAAGAGATGGATCAAACATGCAATCTTGAAATCAAAATGAAATATTTACTAATTTTATAAATAGAAATTGGAATTGAGATTTGCAAAAAAAGAAAGGACCTAACTTTGCAAATTCAGAAATGAAAGAAGCAAGACTGAAACGATGAAAGGAAATGCTTAAGCAGAACTGATAAAAATCAGTGAAGAAAAAGAACAAAGCTCAAAACTAGAAAAGAGATGAACTTACCAATAAGGGACTTTGGTTGGGTCCCACCGGGCGTGCCAGAATGTTGATCAAGAATTTCGCGCTTGTTACCTGTCCAAGTTAATGTACCAAACTAAACACAAAAACCTTGAAAAACTCAAATGAAATCGATACCTGATGGACAAGATCCGAAGATGTAGATGGATAAGGAAGCCGATGTAGATAAGACGGGCACACACGAGTGATCCTGCATAGTAGATCCAAGAAACCTGCGAGACACCGATGCTTGAC
The DNA here is from genome assembly GCA_018340775.1 of Taxus wallichiana var. yunnanensis. Taxonomy (NCBI): domain Eukaryota; kingdom Viridiplantae; phylum Streptophyta; class Pinopsida; order Cupressales; family Taxaceae; genus Taxus; species Taxus wallichiana. The sequence goes on along the minus strand of CM031238.1, from coordinate 377,253,355 downwards.
AGAAAAAGACCACGTTAAAAGATATTTAGGTGGACTGCCCGAGAAGCGGGTCCGGGAAGCGATAAGCTCCCTCGGCGGATGTCAGTCCACGTTTTCAATTAAGTAAAGAAGCATACATGATAAAAGATGTACGTAAAGGACTAGATTTTCTGATCAAAGTAATAAATAGAATCTAAAAAATGTGAAAAAAAGCAACAGAAAATAGGAAACTGTGAAAACAATGCTGGATTTGTGTTACCTGAGTTCTTTTACCTGTCTGCAGGATGATCGGCGTCGATTATGTAAAATAAAATCGGGATCGGATAGATCAGATCGGTGTCGACTGATATAGATCGGCGTCGACTTGTTTTGATCAACATCGATCCGAGACAAACTGCAAGAAGGTTTGGGAAATGGAAAATGAAGGCAAGATCGTCAACGTCCGCTGGATCTGTAGAAGCCGTAGAGATACTGGAAAGGCTCCACCTATGCTGGATGCAGGAACAGAGTCACCAGAAAATCAATGGAGACTCGCGATGTCGATGTGGTAAGAGCAGAGTAATGGTGCTCCTCTCAGGGATTGATTTGGACAGGATTCACTCTCACTTGATAGATAATGCTCAGACTTGATGCTCAAAACTCTCTCGTTCTCTCTGTCTAACTCACTGTCTATCTCACCATCTAACTGTCTCTCTCACAATCTGTGTCTAACCAGAACTGAGTTCTGGGCTTCTATTTGTAATCGGCGCCGACCGAGATTAAATCGGCACCGTTCCGAAAAATCGGCGTCGACCGAGTACCGGTCGGCGCCGATCATGGAACAGACTCCCGAAATGGCCAAAAGGAGTGATTTCTGGAAAGATGAGAGTGATCCCTCCACCTCAAATACGGGAAATATCCCACTGCTTGGTTTGGGAGGAGGAGAAATAGGGGGATATATAGATAGAATAGATATGGGGTAGATAAGTGGTTAGGATACATGTAAAAGGTGTAATTAAATAGTTAATATTTAATTACTCATGGGTAAAACATAATGGGGTGAATTAAACTTAGCTTTTTATTTTATATTGCATTAGTGAAAGACATACTCTTTCCTATTCATTATTTCTCTCATCGAATATAATTTGTGGATTTGGGTTTAAAATCTTGTTGCATTTCATCCTTGTATGTTGCATTATTAGCTCACATTTAAAAATGAGGGCAACCTATATGTTGGAAGTCATGCCCAATTGATGGTTGACACAATTGAACCGTAGAAAGAAAATTTCTCTCTTCTCTCTTTTCCAAACTGCACAAATTTAAATTTACACATCTTCTTAAAAACATCCCACCCGAAGAAGTTGTCAACAATCACATGATCAAAGGATTAATAGTGGGCACCGGTGGGTTATCTATGTCTAGTCATCACCTCACAAAAAGGATCCCCCCCGCCATAAGATAACCTGAAACCTCACCTTTAGATTTACTTCTTTGTAGGATGCCTTCCCAACCAAAAACTCTATTCTAAATTCACAAGTCAATCTTAAAATCATAATCTAAAAAAACATAAATTCACTTTTAGGATTACGTATTTTTCTTAGCTTTGTTCTTTACTTGCATTTTGAGGTGTGAGTTACGATTCTCCATTTTTCTCCTTCCTTTCACACTCCCCATCATAGCTAGAGTATTTTGGCTATTTCTAAGTGTGTCAGGACCTTATCTGGTCATTCTCAAATTTCTAGGTTGACCCTTTATCTAGTTTAATTCACAAACATCCATTTTTCTTCATTTCTTCTCATTTCACAAGATGTCGGCATCGTCCAACAACCATCGTCGGTTTGAATCTAACCTTCATGAGTTGACCTAATACCCGGTGCCGGGCTTCTTCTTGATCTTGTTGTTATTTTTCCTAAAACTACCTTCATCACATATTCTTCTCTGTTTTTGGTCTTGAGGACACCATCATATCCCCAACTTTCTTATATCTTTGTGAGGTACAGTTTCACCAGCTCATATTCATCAATTTTGTTTCATTTTCTGAAATAGGTACTTTCCATAGTGACCAAAAGACGGTTATCATTTTACCCCTAGAAATTTTCCTTCTATGGTTTTCGTGTCATTTACATAATACAATTTTACTAGGTCAACACTAATTCAAATGGTGTTGACTTCCAACCAAAATAACACCCTTGTATTTCACACCAACCATCAACCACTTCCACCTATTCCATCACCATCATCCATCCTATCACCTATGGATCACACTCGATCTTATCCCCACTACTACCGAGAGACGAGGAGTTCGCAAGACTCCTTGATCAGAATCCAACCGCCCTACAATACTATCTCACTCACTCATCTTCCCGAGACTCCATAGGATATTTAATATACAACATGCATGTATCTATCCCTCATGTCATTGTACCCACTTCCACGTCGATTACCATTAGATCAATGCTGCCCTCATCCACATTTACCCATGTGGTTTCTCAATTAAGCTACACCTATTACGTAATTACTAACACAACAACGTTTATCGCACCGTCTTGTTAATTGTTCCTTCACCAAATTACTTGAGCATAGCCCTATTTTCCCCTTTTTCTTCGTATGTCCACTGGTTACATCACAACCACCTTCTGTGTTGGAAACCCACACCCCTTTCCAAAATATGGTTCTTTTTATCCCTCAATCTCTACCACCCATTACCACGAGAATCATCGTGACCACCCCACCTATTTACACGCATCTTCAACAACCCCAATTTTATCTTTCACCTATTCGAGGTACATTCCACCTATATCTATACCCCCTTCACATTTTTCATATTCCGCACCCTCATGTACTAGGATACCATCTACATCATACACCCATCATCAACCTCCCTTTATTGTGGGAGGCACCCATTTCTCACAACCCACCAACGACTTCATTAGGATGATGATGGAAAAGATCCAAACATTAGAAGCATCGGTTTCGACTCTCATAACTCCCGACCTATGACAAAATCTATAATGAGCCTATTCATCCATCCATTCCTATTTTCCCATACCCTATACATTAGGAAATGCCTAAGTTCAACCATTTCAATAGTAAAGAGGACCCACAACAACACTTGTGGTCATTCAAGCATGGGTGCTACTAATTACCCATGATGATGCTCTACTCTTACAAACATTTCCCATGTCCCTAACTAGGACCCGCCTTAGATTGGTACAATAGTTTACCTAGACATTCCATCTACTCCTTCAACCAAGTGGCTCAAGAATTCCTAGACCACTTCTCGATCAATGTAGTCAAGAAGGTCACCATGACCAACCTATATTCGACATGATAGTATGAAGACGAATCTATCACATATTTCATTGCCCGTTGGTGGAGTCTTATCAACCAATTAACATTCTAGCTACCTCGATCGAGCTTATTTATTTATTCATTAGAGCTTATGCCCAGAGACATCTCACCAACTCTACAAGTCCAAACCTTCCAAACCTTCAATGAAGCATTCACCATGGCACGAAAGCTAGATATTCGCATCATTGAAGAAAAGAAAATCCAATTACAAAACAATAACGCCCCATTCAAACCAAATGATTCTTCTTCATCTTCAAAACCTCAAAATAATTATTCAAAAATTGAAGGATCTGCCAACGTGGTAGTCCTCAAGGTAATCCCATCTCATCCTTCTAATCAAGCCCAACCTTCTTCCAATCTTTCCCCTGTCCAATCCTTTCAACTACGGTGGGAGCAGCTGAAGTACACATCAATTGGATAACCCTATTCTTTAGTCTTGGAAAAGATTCTTAAAGTTAGAGCCATTACACTTCCTCCCATAAAACCTCATATAGGTTTATATCCCACTTGTCTTATGCCTGCATGGTATAAGGAACATGACTACTATAATTACCATCGTGCTAAAGGCCATAGTGACAGTAACTACATAAATTTGAAGAACATTGTCAAGAGATGATAGATAATGGAGACCTCATCATGGACAACCCGAACGTGCCAAAAAATCAAAATTTGCACATCTTTAAAAATCCATTCCCTAACCATAAGTCGTCATCTAATTAAAATAGTGAACCTTCCTTTAGCAACAACAACAATATCCATGAAGTCCATGAAATTTTGATATCATACCGGTCATCCCTCAAATCCCACCTATTTTGTCTATTGAGGAAATTCTAGCACGATCCCCTCTACCCATAGAAGAGCATACCTATTCTACTCCTTCACCCACAGGGAGTCCCCTTCATCTCCCCTACTCTCACAAAGGAACCCATGCTTTCTACTGATGTCATTTCACCATCTACCTCACAACCTACCGAACAGTCAATGCTTTTAATTCTCCCATCCACAGGGGAATCATCATCATCTTCTCCTCCACCAAGGGAGAATTCTACCTCACCCCACCTATTATCTCTCCTACCCATGGGAGACTCTTCAGACATACCACTACCTGTTGGGGGCAATTCTCCCTCAGCAGCCTAAGACCCCATTGATATGATCTTGGATCTGTTTCCCACAGAATCCGAGGCTATCCAATTCCTTGTCTCACAGACATATTTTAAAGGGATTTCCACCAAACCAACTCCATCTTCTTCTACATCAGGCCCGTTTTCACAATTGGTTGATTACTTGGATTATGTTGATAATTCCATGCTCTAGGGACATCTTGACTCCCTTTTTAACCCAAATGCAAATTTTTCCCGAGGATACTTCCACGATCTACCCAAACTTATTTCTAGCAACCAGATAGACATTAACAATGCCTATTGAAACTAATTCTTCTTCGTCATCTCTACTCGCATCCAAATGTTTACCCATGAATAAAACCATTCCAAACCTAGAAAGCCTACCCACACCTATATCTTCATTTGTATCTAGACCCATCACTACCTTGGGTGTCATGCCAACATCAAGCCTTACTCACCCACCTATCAAATTGGACTTGGCCACATCTTCCCAAACCCACATCAACATTATTCCTCCACCTAAAAGGAAGACCCAACCTTCTAGGCCACATACACCGGTCTCGCCTACCACACCTTTGTCACCTTCACCCCTTCCATCCATCCTAGGGCCCCATCCATCAACCTTGACCAAACAATTTCCTACCCAAGGCCAGTCAAAATATAAGAAACCTATTGCTTCATCATGATCCTTCGTTACACCTCATTTTCCCAAAAACAAGCATCCTCACCCTCATCTGTGCATTTCTTACCACCTATACCTCCACCAGTTACTATAACCCCAAATTTTCCTATACGACTTCAACCCATACCATCCACCCAACCTCTACCAACCACTTCCACCACAACTCGGTTGTCCCCATGGGTAACTCATCCTCTTCCACCATCTACTTTCCCTTCTGCATCCCATACTCCCGTGTCACCTCTACCCAAGAAGGTGCAACCCAAAGATAAGAACCCACTACCCTCCAATAAGGTAGTCAAACCAACAAAACCTTCCAGTGCTAGTTCTTCTACCACACCTTTACCTAAGAAAATTCCATCAAAACCTAAGACAATACCACTTACCAAACTAGTGGACCAACCCATTCCCCCTCCTATAAATCCTCTTCCCTCATGATCATCCACACATTTACCCAAACCCACGCTCACTTCCCATTGTGATCCATTAAAGGGTCCTACGAAAACATTTTAACCAATCTATTAAAGAGTTTCATCATCACATTACCATAACTTAGACCTTGTGATCCTCTCAAACCCAAACCAAAAGTGTTTGATGAAACCAAGATTTGTGCCTAGCATTGTATGCCAGAAATGATGTAGAAAAATTTAAGGCTCTAAAACTGTTCTTCTCAACTTTTTCCTCTCTGAAAAAAATTTGATGATGATGACCTTCTTGATGAGGACCATATTCCACCTTCACCTATCACCACACATCATCATCCCTTTCTTCTTCAATGACTAGCATCTCCACCCCCATAACCCTTTTTTCCACCTCCAAAATTTGAGATCAACATGGTCTGTATCTAGAGAGTTGGCCAAATCACCACCCAAATGTCGGTGTGCATAGCTCACTTCACAAGGTTTTTCCCCACCATTAGGTTTTTTCCCATCATGTCATTACACTACTCATCCTACACCTTCTCCATTTACCACCTCCCTCATATTAACATGGTTCAAGTTGCCACCTGCGCCTAGAAAGACAAAGGCAAAGAAAAAGCAACTAGCCCATCAACCAACCCCATGCCCAATATACCATCTACACCCACACCCAAAATCACCATTCAAGGACCTACATACCCTATCTCTAATGGGGTCACCCATCACATAATGATAAAATAATTACATCAATCTCCTCTAAATATGTCTTTGTAATATCTCATCCAAATTTTTGAATCTCATAGACAAGTCCTTATAGAGGTTTTGCAATATATTGAAGTTTTACCCAAGGACCCCACACTAATGGCCTCTATTATCACCCCTCACCATGTTGCCTTACTTTCCAAATCATCTCATTCTTCTACCCCCGTGCCCACTCCTCATATTGTCGCCCTCGGTTTCAGCGATGAGGAGATTGTACCTCTCCAGTTAGATGACCATGATCCCACCCTTTTCATTTCCATCTATATCAATAACATAAGCATACGACACATCATGATCGATATTGGTGCTAGCATTAACATCATATTCTCTCACGCGCATAATAAAATGTGTATCCCTTCTAATTATATGCATAATGACCAAGTTATGTTGTGCTCCTTCAATGACACCATCACCTCCTCCCTTGGCTCCATTATCCTCCACTTTCACGTAGGCCCTCGCCTTTGTCATGGAACTATTCTACATCTTAGAGGGAGAATTCCAATATAACCTATTTCTCATGCACTGGATTCGCATTATGGGTTGTGTCCCTTCAACTTTACTTTGTTGTGTAAAATTTAAACATGAAGGGAATAACTATACCATCCACAATGACCCGTCATCATTAAAACCTTGTAACATGTTGTACCAACCTAACGATGTACTTTTACCAATCAAGCCATCTTCCACTACCTCCACTTCCCCTTCACCCACGACCCCATCTACCAATGATATTGCCACCTCTCCCTCACCTAACTCTTTTATTCCTACTATTGCCGTAGCCTATGCAGCTGACCCATCTACTTCCTAACCAACTGATACCCCTCCTACCTAATCATTTAATGAATCATTTATCCCCGCTACCCACATATTGACTATTGATCCCTTAGAAGTTAGTTTTATTCAACGCCTCATCCTGGGGAGTAACCGGTGGGACCAACATTGAAAGCTCAAATTTCATATCTCTAAGTTCTGGTGTGTGGACTTAGTATTCCAACCTTTGGAGGCTCATTTCAACACACCTGGTGACTCCCCATATTTCAAGATCTCTATTTCAGCAGTCCTGAGCTCCTTTCATGAGAAGAGTGCACACAAGAAGAAATGCAGTAGCCAAGGATTCTTTTGAGTACCTCCATCTATCCTTGAGGAGAGTTCATTCTATAAAATCCATGTTCACATCTCCATCTCCTGTGTGCCATGCCCATTCAACTCCTCCTCAAAACAGACAACATGTGCACCCTATAATGGCGCATCAACAACCTGCTCCATTGATAAACTTTGCAAACTTTTCTAGAGGGAGTCCCTTGTTGTTGGTTGTGCAACATGATATGCCAAATGGCATGCTCAAGAGTATTCCATACTTTACTGGTGAGAATCAAGTCACCCCTAGGAGCATATCCAGGATATAGCAAACGTATGTTCACTCTACTTGATCACACATGATGATGTAGCAGTCAAGTTGTTTGCAGCCTCTTTCAAAGGTAAAGCACTTCAATGGTATCAAGGCTTGAGAATTGGATCCATCAAGCACCTAGGATGAGTTGGGAACAAATCTTTGCAATTACTTTGAAGATAAGTCAGATCACCTATCTTTGGTGGAGCAACTGACAACAACAAGGAGGGCACCCAATGAGCAGATGACTGATTTCAACATCATATTTCAAAATACTTGGGACATAATCCCTCTTGTGGTAAGACCTATAGCCCAACATGCTTTCCTGTATTATCTGAAGGTGCTCAACAAGTAATATTTCAGTTATGATCTAATCCATGGGAGGTAGGACTTTACCAGTTGCTTATAGTATTGTAGTAAGGGCAGAAAATAGTCTTATTCAGTAGGAAAGATAGCTCCTAGACCACCTATGCCCTTGTTCCCAGAAATGTTACAAGCACCCTAGACCTTCTATTTCCTCTATTCCCATTCCTGAGTAAAGTACACAAATGGTTGCCTCAAAATATTACTCTCAAAGGTGCGGTAGAAGGAAGATGAATAATTGAAGGCTCTAATTAGAAATTTATCAAACAAATTCATATCATTAGAAAAGAAATATGCACAAGCCTATAGAGGAAATTCTAATCAGGCGCATGGTTAAAGCAATCAGCCTTGGTGAAATTAGTATGGAAATCAAAGATACGTGCCCAACCAATAGAATGATAGATGGAAGCCCAATGCACATCTTCCCTTACAAGTTGTTCCTCCCGTGTCTCGCTCTTCCGGCACCTGAGTGTGATTCGGGCACTTGTTCCACTCAAAAAAATTGGCACAAGATTCAGAATGGTGCTTCCCTTGAAACATGCCTCATAGTCAATATCATTGTGCCAATGTTGCACATGCCCAAGCATTCATGATCCAGAATGCTTCATTATGCGAGCCTTCAATAAGAACCCCTGAGCGAGAAAATCCATAAGTTCCTCTAGAGAAAATTTTATATTCTTTGGCATGGAGGACTTCTATGTAATCAACCAAGCTGCAAAAGATGCAAACAGACTATGCACCTAAGTTGTGGACAACACAAGATACAAGAAGAGGATGTTAGATTCAGGCACGTAGGTCCCACTCCCAGTAATGCAAGTAGATCCTCGAAAGTAGAAAGATGTAGACAAGGCATCCTATAGTAAAAGCGCTCAAGTCCCTACGTAAGAGGTCCCACACAAAGCTCCTTCTGAAGTAATGTGCACCCCTCCTTTGGTAGGTCAAGCCTATACTCTAGCTAAAATCTAGGATTCTATGCCTGAACAATCAAGAAGGGATGTTGTTCCCCAAATGCACAAGACGGGGCCTTAAATTTTGCAATTTTTACTATATGAAGAGAACAAACTTAAATGTCACAATTTGGGATGCCCTGACCATTCCATCTCAGCGGGATTTGTTGCATGAAGCTCTAGTGCAACTCCCATGTGTTGATCTAGTTGTGTAGAAGCCACGTGCTTCTATCAACATCTGCTAAGAAGAGGAGAAACAAGTAAGTAAATTTGTTAAAACCCCACCCTTCTATATGTCCTTAATCATAGGTAAACACCTAGTGCATAATTGCATGATTGACTCAAGATGCTAGTACTTCTGTCATGCCTAAAAAAATAGTTGATGTCTTAGGTCTGAAATATAGCCCTTTGTCTAAAGGATTCCTACAACTTGATGGTTCAACTGTTACCACTTTAGGAGTCATCAAATATCTTGAGTTAACTCTCCATGCATGTCCGAGCCTAACCATTACTCAAGATGTGTCAATCATTGACCTACCTCCTTTGTTTTCCCTATGCCTATCAAGAGACTTCACTTCTAAAGTGGGTGGTTACTTGTCTTCTGATTGGTCTCATATATTACTCAAGACAAGTTATGGTACCTAGTTTACCATACAAGTTGAGCTTATATTTTCCTATCATGTAGAGTCATATGTCATATTCCCTCTCCAAGCCAACTGTTTAATCTTAGAAGAACAACTTTCGATTCAGGAAAAGAAATCTCTTCCACCCTCTGCTCCCGACCTAGTGCTTGATGAATGGGTGAAGAGGCACCATAAATTTGATCCATACAGTGAAGAACTAGAAGCTTATGAAACTAGGCTTGGTACTTACTGCATTCAAGAAGAAGAAGTTGTGTTGTCGTACGTGCTCAAGGAAAATAAAGTTGAGAAGGGTATATGGAAGTTGTATTTTGATGGATCGAGGAAGCGAGAAATGGCACGAGATCGGGAGTGGTTCTCATTTCCCTAAGGATGATAAGTTCTTCTTCGTTCAATGGCTAAATTTTGCATGTTCTAACAATGTGGCAGAATATGAATCGTTGGTTCATGGCGTGCTCATTGTTGAGAAGAAGAAAATTAAGGTGTTACAGATCTTTGGGGACACAGAATTGGTTATCCACTAAGTCACCAAAAAGTTTTGGAAAAAGAATAAGCTTCTCAAATCTTATAAGCATAGAGTATGGGACCTCCTTGAGAGCTTTGATGCTCTGAATCTGCAGGTGGTAACGCATAGAATGAACAAGGAAGCTGATTAGATGGCCACGTTGGGTTCACAATTTTCTCCTATCTGATGAATTTTTCAAAGGAAACACTCAGCACATTAAGATGGTGATTAAACCATCCATTCTAGACAACAACTCCATTTGTCAACTGTTTGAGAGTGATGCACTAATCGTCCAATTTATCGGAATGAATTTGAGTTCTCATCAAGCATGCAAGTTGACTTGCATGACAACTATGGTGACCAAGTGATACAGATGAAGACAAACAAGTTTCCTAAAGGGCTGGTCACCTTAGAGAAAAAATTTGGCCCTGATGATGAGTTCAAGGGTGAAGAAAGGTACATGCTCACTGTGTAATAAGACTACTCCTTAGTCACTATTGTACGTGGGAAAGAGTTGTTTCTCAGTAGGACTTATGCGCATGAAGAGAAACGAGCCTTCATATATCTTTGTCAAAAATACAGTGATATCTTCTCATGGGAATATGAATACCTCAAAGGTTTTGATCCAAGTGTTTCTCAACACTCCATTAACATTGATCTGGTATCAAGCCCATCGATGAATGTGACAAGTCAATCCAAAAGAGAGAGCCCCTTATGAGAAAGGATCTATCCAAACTCATTGAGGCAAAAAATATTTTCCTATCAAATACTCTACATGGGTCACAAATTTGGTTCCAAAGTGCGTAAGAATAATGGTGAAGTTAGACTCTGTGTTGATTTTAGAGATTTGAATAAGGCATCTCTAAAGGATGATTATCATTTACCTTCAAAGGAGTAGATTCTGCAGACTATGGTTGGCGCATATACATTCTTCATGCTAGATGGATATTCAAGTTTCAACCAGATCTTGGTCAAGGAAGAGAGTCAATTCAAAATGGCATTTACAACCAAGTGGGAACATATGCATATCAGAAGATTCCCTTTGGTTTGTCAAACATGGGCATCACATTTCAATGTGCCATGGATATTACCTTCAAAGGATACATCAATGATTTCATCTTGGTTTACCTTGATGACATAATTGTCTTCTCAAAGTGAGGCGTGGATCATATGGCGCACCTAGGAAAAGGTCTTTGAGAGATGTAGAGAGTTTGGGGTGTCTCTTAACCCAAAGAAGTGTAATTTTATGGTCATGCAAGGAAATCTCTTGTGTCATGTGGTTTCAAAGGATGGTATCGTAATTGATCTTGAGCGTGTTTTAGCTATCCTAGATCTTTCCCTACTAGCACACAAAAAGGACCTATAGTCCTTCCTTGGAAAGATCAATTTTGTTATGTTTTTATCCCTAACTTTGTGAGATTGGTTCGGACCATCACCTTGATGCTCAAGAATCACATAGCCTTCAGATGGATAGTAGAAGGAAGAGAAATCTTCAACAAAATCAAACAAGAGATTGCTTGCGCACCAACACTCATCAACCCAAATTATTAAAAGTATTTCATCCTTTATGCTTATGGTGCTGATGTAAGTGTTGTTGTTGTCCTAACACAAGAAAATGAACAAGGGCTCAAACAACTAGTGGCTTTCTTAGCTAGACATTGAAGGATTATGAACTAAAATATAGTCACATGGAGAAAGAAGTCTTCTCCATCATGTGCACGCTCAAAAAATTCAAAAGTATGCTAGCCACAAATCGTATCAGGGTGTTAGTCTCCCACTCTTCTGTCCGAGACTTCATCATGGAAGAAGAAATTAGTGAGAAAGGAGCATGATAAGTGACCAAAATCATAGATTATGATGTGACTATCAAGGCCAAAAATCTGGATAGAGGCAAGCGTGCTTTATAGGTAGATTCTTTGAGGACATGTAGAGTGAATCGAGGCTTCATTATTTCGGATGAAAACCTCCTGTGCATAGAACTTGAGCAGAATACATGGACCCTAGCATGCATGACTAGATGAAGGACATGGTCGCATTCCTTTCGGGGTGCATACCCTCTTGGTTTAAACAAAGCAAAGAGAAGAAATCTGAGGTAATAATCTATCCCTTACGTGTTGATTAATGTACTTCTCTTCAAAAGAAATCTTGATGGTGTGTTGTTAAGATGTATCAACGACATGCGGATTGAAAAAGTGTTAGTAGAATTTCAAGATGGATTCTCTGGTTGACACTTCTCTCCCAAAACTACAACAATAAAGATCATAATGGCAGGTATATTCTAGCCTACCCTATTTGTAGATACACATAGGTGCGTCACAAAATGAAAGGAATGTGCTTTCTTTTCGGGAAAGAAAAGATTGGCAAAGTGCTTCCTTTCAACCAATCCAGAAGATCATCCTTTTGTGCAATGGGGTCTCAACTTCATAGGGATTTATCAATCCTCCTTCAAGTCTTTGGACACAAATGGGTGTTGATATCTACATATTACTTCACCAGATGGACGAGAAGATGTTGCGCTTAAATAATCCACAGAGTCGGTCATCCTTGACTTTCTCAAAGGTATAGTCACAAGGTTTGGCATTCCTCAAACCATTATCTCTAATAATGAAAAATCCTTCCTTGGTACTAAAATCATTGATTGGGCTCTAAGTCTTGATCCAAATCATGAAGCACAAAATGAACATCAGCTAAAGACAATGGAATACAAAGGTCTTGCACACGCTCTGGGAAAATAGAATTTATATTCAAAAGGCAATAGGAACTTCACCTTACAATATTATATATGGAAAGGAGGCTTCCCTTCCTTTGACACTAGAACTGAATTTATTAGCACTTGTCCAGCAGTTGGAATTTGAAGGCGCAAACCAGAGAGAAATCAGAATGGCAGAGTTGATTAATCTTGAACATGATTAAGCTAGAACATCATCATAATCAACAAAGAAATGGTTCGACAGAAAGGCTAGGCCTCAAGCTTTCAAATTTAGGGACTTGGTTTTAAAATGGGATGCTGATAGAGCTAAACCAAGGCACCATTCAAAGTTTGATGCACTTTGGAGTGGCCCATACATCATCAATTCCTACAAAGAAGCTAACTCTTTTGAGTTAACTCATCTTGATGGAGGCACACTACAAATCCTAGTGAATGGGATCTATCTCAAACCCTTCCATTAAGTGTTTCACATCATGTTATATATATTAGAGTAGTTTCAATTCCTCTAAGTGCACTTTGCGTGCGTACCGCTTTGTTTATTGTACATAGTTATTTCTTCTCATGTGTTTTTACATGTGCCCTTTCGTTGCTTCTAGAATGTAGAGCTTCACGTCGGTGGTTACATGATTCATAAAAGAGTAAAGAAGTGCTCTTCAAGTGACTACATGGGAGGTTTCATGATTACATAGAAAAATCCATGCCCAATGGATGCTTCAGGCTACTAATCTTCTTCATCTAGCAGAGATGGCCCCGAAAGTTGCCAAAACTATTATCTAAATAACTCTCCTAGTTATTAGGGTAATTGGTATAAATATTTTAGCTCTCAAGTCCTCATTGAAGGTTGTGCATGCTCAGGTTCAGTTGACACAACTCCTTGGTTACAACTTCCCCTTGGTGCCCATTATTTTTCCTCAAGCGCCCTTGCACACTTTCCGTTCTCTCCTTCCTTTTTCTTTTCCTCTTTGTTCCACTTCTCCCTTGCGCCCACCTTCTACGTTTCTCCTTCTTCCTAAGTAGCTTCTTCGCCTGCACACATCTCACACTTGCTTCAATTAGGTAAATCCTTGATCTCCTCACGCATCATGCCCATTACTTTGTAATAGGTTTGCCTTGACCATGCATTCTCTTCTCACCAGTTTTCATCATTTCCTGTGCATATCATGCGCGCCCTTCTATGCCTTCCTCCATGTGCCTGTCCCTCACACCCTCCTTCGCATCCTTTTGTGCCAATTCATCTTATGACATGCCTAAATATGTCATATGTAACGAGTCAAAGTGCACCAATAGGGCGTTGAATCCTTGTAATAAATCAGCAAGTGACATGTGGTAGAAATGAAAATATTCACACAGTTAGCCATCATCTCATCCAATCCGTGGGTGCCACGTGTTTTTCAGTGCTAACGACTATGACATCTTTCGACGGTCGTATCTTTTTCCACAGAGATCAGATTGGCACACACTGGACTTCTCGAAACATGCTAACATCAGCTATAGTGCTAGAAATTCAAATTCAAATTCTTGGCAAATCTGGTAGGTAAAAATGGGAAAACGTCTCTTTGAGCATTAATGAGTAGATTTGATTGCTCCAACCACCTGATTTGATATGATCTACCTTCCTTTCTTATTTAACATGCTAAATAGGCTTGGGGAATCTTATTTCACAGATCTCTAGGCATATTTATAGGCATTAAAGGCTTCTTATTGGTGGTTTCATTTCAAATTCGAGTTTCCCCCTTTTTCTTTTCTTCTCTTCTTCCTTCATGGATTCATCAATAAATGTATGACATAGAATCATTTGTTATGTTAGACACTATGGATCCTTACGCATTTTGCTAAGGATTCCATAATTTTTGTGTTTTGAGTTGCAGACCTCTAGATCTGGCTCTTACATGTGGATATCGACCTCCTTCATCATTGTAAAATATCTGTTCATTTCGGAAGTAATAGAAGCATCATTTTGTTACTATCCTCTATCTTAACGTGCTCACATTCCTTCTTCTTGCCTTTTCTTTTTTTTGTTGTGTGTTGGTTGTGCTATTTCACATCCCTTGTAGTTCTTTATTTAGGTGTGTTCCATGAGAACGATCTCGGTGAATACGTGTTTGGTTGCGTTACTTGTGCCTAGCCTCTTTTCACACATTTCCTTTCATTCTTACTTAGAGAAGATAGTGTTCATCCCTCTTTTCTGGTGCTATCACCTTTTAGTGTAGTTTCCTTTTATGTCATCCTTCTATCCCTAGTCTCTTAGCATTATTAGCTTAGTTTCCCTTTTCAGCACTAGGAGTAGCAATAGCGAGAGACATAGATAGAGGAACCGGCCTTCTCTAGAGATTTTTCCCAAGCGTGCAAGGTCTAACAACTTGGGGATGGTTCCATTGTGGTCTTAAACACCTTGGTCCTTCCAAGTTCGAGACATGGTTGCATTTTTGAGAAACCAAAAGTTCTCATGGATACTTTTTGTCTTTTTCAAAGATGGAATCCCATGTTCGTTCATCATTTAAAATCATCTCTTTTATAAGTTAACCTTTGTGTGCTATGGTTTTGTCTTCTAAACAAGAACCTAATTTTCCTCCATAGTATTTTCCATGACTTAAACATCCAAAAGCAAAATGGGATTCAACTCCTTGAGTCAAACTTCTAGCAAAAATATGACTCCCTCAAAAGGGACATCTCTTCTCTCTATCTCGCCACTATAAATAGATTGCTCCCTCGAAGGACAACTATATAAAGTCATTGAAAAAATAAAATAAAATATTCAGAAGCTTCCCACATTAATCAACTTCATGAAGACCTCAAGGAGATAATATACTCATCCCATATAGACTTCCCGCATCGATCATTCTATCAAAAACAAAAACAAACGAAGAAAATAATAACTTTTTCATCATGGACTTGCCTATTTTTTATCATGGGTTTCTTTCTAGGTAAACATGTTGTCGCACACTAAGTTACACTAAATCACCCATTTTCACCTCATTTCCTTTTCACCCTACTGTTCTATCTACTCAAGGGACTTGCCGCAACTGTGAAATTTCATGATCATGTGACTTTCTTCACCCTCAGAATCATCTATTATGCAATGCCTTTAGGGTATTACGTTCATAACCCCATCTTTGGTATGGTAGACCCATTACGGTTATTATCAATTAAGTGGATCTTTTACCACCTCTTACCATTCACCTTTTTCATTACTTATTGATTATCCTATACAGGACTATACCATCGACACCTACATTTTAAAATATTTTCACTATCACCTAAGACTCAACGATGCCTATGACCTAGACTCAACCATGCCTATCACCTAAGACTTTACCATGCCTATGACCTAGACTCAACCATGTCTATCACCTAAGACTCAACCATACCTCTGACCTAGACTCAACCATGCCTATCACCTAAGACTCGACCATGCCTATGACCTAGATTCAACCATGCCTATCACCTAAGACTCAACCATACCTTTGACCTAGACTCAATCATGCCAAAAACCTACCAACCCATTCCTCTAATTCATCATATTCTTCCATAGCTTATGGGATAATTGCATTGGCCTGAGGCCCCTTTTTTTGAGGGCTATGTAGGTAGCACTTTGAGGGAATGGGTCCTTTAAAGGTTAGCTCGGCCACTCTTTACCATAAACTATTTTCCCCCATTTTCCTATTCATATTCTATCTTAGTTTCAATTTTCTACAACACTGGGAAATTAATAAAAACATCCATATCTACCATGTTACCACATCATAAAAAAATCCAATCAATCATTCCACATTTCTATAATATCAATTATTTTAGAAAATTACACCATAACATACATATCACTTCTCATTTATTTCCCTTTTTACCAATAACTTGGAAATTAAATCAAAACCAAAAACACACTCCAGCATGCCTAAACCAACACAATTCCATCATGCCTAAACCGACCTGACTCCATCATGCCTAAACCGACCAGACTCCATCATACCTAAACCGACCTGATTCCATCATGCCTAAAATGACCTGACTCCATCATGCCTAATCCACCTAGTTGCCACCCATATACATATAATAATGGAAATTAAAGCAACTACATCATCTATACCATAAATCCCATTAGCTACACCAATGAAAGTCTATGTATCAATACATATACACAGATACAAATAAATACCAAGTATCTCAAAATCCCTCATATACAACCTCACCATCTTTGGTATGCAAGCCGGTATATAGTCAAAACTCTCAAAAAATCTCATGTACTGACCTCATTATCTTTGACACACAGCCGATATATATCAAAAATAAATAATCACAATGACAACATCAATCATCGGCCCACCTAATGTCCAGAAGCCAATCTTATTTTCACCTCCTCTCCACTAGCACGATGCCCTTCGATCATCTCTCCACCCTCTATGGGTCTAGCCCTCACCTCTATCTGGCCTACAATTGGGTCAGGCCTTCATGAGCTAGTGGCCTCTTCCTGACCCTGTCTCTAGGCTCATTGGCCCCCTATACTCTCTGCACTATGTGTGCAAGATATCGTCCTCTCACTTGAGGCCTATTGTACCCTGTACTCCACATAGGAAGGGACGTCTATCCCAACAATAGTCAAATGATCCTAGTAGTACCTGGCCTCATTCAAGGCATCCCTGAATTTGGCCATCGACACTGTCTATGGGGGTGCCATAGGTCTCGCAGCAACCTACGAGCTGCGCTGCTCTTGCTTGGTGGCTTCGGCCCTGTACTTGTGAACCCTTTCCTCCTCTCAGTATCATGGGACCCTGTCCCACTAATGCTTGTACCATGGGACCCTTTTTCTAAGCTTTCGATGTGCTACTCGTGTTGTGACATGGGCCTATAAGGTCACAATCCGAGCCTATCTGTGCATGGCTAGCGGCCCGCAAACTCTTGCTACCTACGCTGTAAGGCAACCACCTGTCCCCCATCTCCATCTCCACCATGTCTGTGTGAAGGGTTACTACTGTGCCTATAATGTGATAAATTGTTCCTCACATCCTATCAGTTATCCCTACACTAATCCCGGTTGTGTCGAAGGGTAGCCACTTGCCCCTGTAATGTGTCCTCTAAATAGTAACTCTAGCTAGATCGGGCTCCCTTGGCCTCGGTGGTGTTTCCCATAGTTTCACTGCCCACCACTTTGCCGATATCTATCTATAACTCTTGTGTCATCAATCCGTTGGTCCACTTCCTTCTCCTCCTTCCCTGTCGGCACCATCGGCTATGGTAGAGGCATAGGCCTCTCCACGTTGTCTCTCTCTTATACTGAGGGAATAGTGGAGGCACATCCTAATGTAACCCAAACGGTCATCTGACCCTATCCATGTGTATCATCTCGTGCTCTCCAACATGGCACCCCTCTATCCATTTGAGCAGCTGCATCTCATCTAACTCTACTTCCATCTTCCTGTATGAAGGGAATCCAACATATGGCCTCCAAATAATGTCCACTTTGGACAACCCCTCTAGTATATGTCTGTAGTACACTACATCGTGTGTAGCCCTTGCATCGTTGTGCTCTCCAAAAACATGCACCCAACACTTGTAGCCAACATGAACCAAGCCCACATTGAATGTATTTGGATGGGGCATACCAACTAGATGCACACATATGATGTGCTCGTATGCCCATAATGGAGAAGAAAGGTGTAACACAAACTGAACCTCTGAAGCCTCCCATAGGCCCATAGCTCCCTGTATAACTACACCAAGTATGTTGGTGCCCAAGAAAATGGGTCCTCTCCTCCATCATGTCATGGAGGACCCCCATCAATGCCCATGGGAATCTCCCACCCTCCATATCTAGTAAAGTGCAAAACAACACACTACCTCCATAATCAGGACAACTAACCTCATCTCCTCAAGATGGGCCACGTACATATCTCCATAACTCAAGCTCACACTATGAAACCTCATCTCCACCATCCCCTCTCCAAACACCATCAACATCAGCTCCTCTAATGCCTCTGAAGAAATAGAATACAGTTTCTCTCCCACTATAGGTAATTGCGGGATCTTATATATGTCCTCAAAGGTGATCTGTGTGCTCTCACCCGTCGGTAGATGAAATGTGTTGATCATTGAATCACATCTATCAATGAGTGAGACCATCAATATTAGCTCCCAAAATATGTGCCTGTAGCATCGTATCCCTATCAGTCGACTTTCGACACGTGCCTCCACTCCTTAGTGGTCATGCTCGATCGCACTTGCAGTAATGTGAGGCGTACTCTATCTCTCATCCGTAACTGGTCCCTAGCCTTTGTGCACCCAAAAAATCACAACATTGTTAAACCTTGACCATACCCAACATCACTTGTAACCAACCACCCTACTCCCAAGACCCTTACTACTTATTACCCTATGTGAGCATATTACCCTACCCATCCTCACTACACTTGTCGTTATATCCCATTACCTACCTTTCCCTCCCACCTTGTCCCACTTATTGACCTATTTCCCTCTAGAGCCAACCGGCATCATTCCTATGATCAAGCATTGGTCCATCATCAACACCATCGGTCACCTCATACTTGAGTGATGCCGGCCAATGCCGACCAACATCATCCAAACCTTGACCGATGTCCATCACTATCGCACCATCCACACCTACAAACCCCTCTCCCGCCCCCATTTCTCAAAATTTGACCATACTGACCTAAATACCTACCCTATCCTACCCAAACCTCCACTACCTTTCTCCCTACCCCTATTTAACCCACATTGGACTTCCTACCCTTCCCATTTCATCAATTTTACTTCCAAATTCAAATTTAATTCCTACCCAAAACCATTTCTACCCAAACCAATTTCTACAAACTATTTCAACTAACAAGCATAGAATTGGATCGAATCTTACCTCATCATGGTGTAAATGCATAGTGGTACATCTCGCCACTATGCCGGTGGGTCCACCGAACCCTCTCCCACCTCTACCATGCCAAAATCCACTCCTCACCTCCAACTAATCAAATCGATCACACTGCTCTCGTGGACCCATCTACTAGCTCCTCTCACCAACTCGTAATCTCCACCTCAGCTCCAGTATAATGCCTTTTCCTTCTCTCTAAAAAAGTACAAAAAGGTCAAACGGATCTGTCATTTTCTCAAAAGTCACAACATAATAATGATTCCATAAAATATGGAATTTTTATTTTATAAACCCAAATCGACTTGACCGACATCGGTCATATTTGTGCCCTAGCCAACCGATGTCGGTCACCATATAACCGGCATCGGTCACCCTATAACCGGCATCGGTCAAACTTTATAGCTATATTCCCTTAATATGCTTCCTTTTACCTGCAACCATTAGTGCTCACACACCTTTTATCATTACGTACACCTATTGAACCATACCTACAAGCCCAAACTACCCCTACATTTCCTTAGTTGCATCTTGGGATTTGTTATTTAACCTATACCTGGGCCTTACCCGTGTCATGACCTATTTTCATGAACCCGACCTACTTGGTGTGACCGTTGACCTTATGTACTCGTTATACCTTGTGATGTTGTTACCTATGTTGTTTTAGCCTACCAACCATACCTTACCTATTGGCATGTTATTTATCCCGACGAAACCTTTGGTGTACCAAAACATACCTAAACATTCCTACACCTAACCTACATTGTGTTTTCGGACCATATCTGTACCGTGGATATCTAAATCACTTCACCCTTATTTGGATAAACATATTGACCTTGGATGATGTATATTTCTTAAGCTCTTCACCTAGTACCATGTTGTAATCTATATGTGTGCATGCATTTTATTGTCATTACCCATTACCCGATTTTGGACCCTGGCCTATTACCTATTACCCGAGTTGACCACTACCCTTCCCCACCTACCTTCACTTCCACCAACTACACATTTATCAACCCACTCACCGATTCCGTATTACACCTCATTAGTGCCTAGTTTGAGGGGGATCACCTTCACCCACACATGGGGCAATCACTTCTTATTTTTGTCAAAGCATCACTTACCAATACAAGCTACACGACAAAAAGGGGAAAAATGTAGACACCAAATTTAGGTCACACTCCCCTTTACCCCACATGTATATTAATTTAATTACCCATAGTTAAATTAATTCCCATGCTCACAATATTCATTATTTAATTACCTTAATTAAACTAATTTCCACCTCACCTAGACACCTCACCCCACCACCTCACCTAGACACCTCATCATAAACCTATTCTTAGCATGTTTCCCTTTTACTAGGACTCAATATCCACTCACCATAACTAACTAAGACTTAGTCCTACCTACCTTAATTAACTAAGACTTAGTTCAACCCTAAAATCACATGCCTATTCTTCCTCTAACCACATTCCCACTTATCTAAGTGCAAAATTCCATTTTGATTTGGGAGAATGGATGAGTTGGCCAAAAATATTTCCAAGATCTGTCATTTTTAGTAAACCTAGGATTTCCCACCTTAACCGATGTTGGTCAACCCTAAACCGACGTCGGTCACCCTAAACCATCATCGCTTACCATATATCCACTTTGGTAACCTTGTTTGAGAGGTTGGAAGAATTATTCAAGTTTTGGAGAAGAGAGATCTACATGCAAGCACACACTAGAGCACTCCTACACATCCAGACATCCTAAACCAGCAACCAAGCACTAATCGAAAGGCAAGCATTCATGGTAACATTCTAGGAAGCATAGTCATGGCACTGACCACTAGTTCCATGGATCAACCATCACCTCCATCCAACCACCAGGTCTGTAAACACCAATAAGTACATTTGGATCTGCACCTTCCCATATTTATTTAGATTAGCTTCTTCATATATGTTTGGGAGTTCTAATCTCCTTTGTATCCCATTACCTCTCACCCTCCTGCTAATCCCTCCACCTAATCATATAAAACCTTTTAACCTCCCCATACTTGAATCCAGATCATCTCTGACTATTCCCAACATTGTCATCTACCTCACCATTATATGTCCATTCTCTAGGTAATCCCAAAGAATCATCAAAACCCAACTTCACTAAGTTTCTATCAGCCCGACCCTACCGACACTAGTTAACCCAAACCATTATCGGTTTCCTCTCAATCAGCATCAGTCATACCATACCGACATCGGTCTCGTATCCGGAAAACCTTCTTGTGATAACAACCTCATACCTTTCATCCAAACAACCCAAATCACCTAAAGCTTGACCTTGACCTATCCCAACCACTTTATTTACTGTCTAACTTCTAGATCTGATCATAACCTATCCTGTTAGATTATATTTGTTTACTGTACTTGAATGAGATACCTAAATCATATCAAATATAGTAGGACATTATTGGTTTACATCATTTCTTGCATTAAGTTGTTTTAAACAGTGGATTGATAGCCATCTAGGAAGTACTACACTTCCCGGATCTAACATACGCTAGGTAGTCCACCGACATATATATTTTTAATATTACTTTTTTGGTCTTGTTTATATTCATAGGTAGTTCCTCTAGAAAAAGGAAGTTCTCAAAATCAGTATTGGATCATAAATCGAACACGCACACTCTACCTTCCACCTTCACTCATAGGTATCCCTCCTCACCCTTACCTTATATGTTTTGCTCTTACATACACATCACTATTAGGATAAACAAGTATGACATGCACCGATGGTGGCAAGGACAACTATCCTTTGTATTTCCTTCAACCTCACAATCTATACACCATATTCCACTGTGTGTCTCATGAGTTGAATTAACAGAGAGATTTTCCAATTATTTTTCCATCGTTGTGATCTGCTCCTCTAAAAATGGACTCACTCTATTGTCCACACTACCAACTACTTGGTAGCGTAGATCCGCCTCCGGATAATTTCACATATCCACTAAAGTCTTATGAGATAGCGTCCTTACGAACAGAGAGTCAATAATCCACCAACAAACCATTGTGCATGTTGACTCATATGTATGTCATAAGATAGTTTCGATAACAAATTCTTAAAATGGATGTCATATTCATGAATGCTTTCGATAAGCCTTGTTTAGTGTCCTTAAGTGCACTAATACTTTTTGTTCAAACTTAGGGATATGGAAATCAGCCAAAAATACATAACACAAATCATCATAATCCACAACAATCTAATGCAAGTTTGTACCAACTATACGTGTGCCCTTAAAGAGTTATAAAGAACCTGGCCTTACTTTATATTTGAAGTGGTGATTCCTTAGCACACCATAGCATCTCACACTTGTGCACATGCTCTGTAGCATCTTCAATACCTCTATATTCTAGAAAGTGGAGGGAAATCTCATAATAAACTTGTTGAGGTTGATGTGGGGGTTACTGAGGATGTGGGCACTATCCTCCTAGATCCAAAACTAGATTCACTACCAAGATTTCCTCCACCACCTAATCCACTTGATCTTGGCCCTCATGATTCACCGATCCTCCAACAACAAGCACCAGACTAGTGGATGTACTTTCTTAGGTCCCAATAAAAGTAGTACTAAACTGAACTCCCATAGTCTTGAAGTTGTAATATTTCCATATGTGTTCCCAATGTCTCGTGTACCCACACTTTGTCACGATGGCATGCCGAAAATATTCCTCCAATCGGGCCTCTAAACAACAAATATGATGTCTATGCTTCCATAGATGAATGTTTTGTCTAATGTACTTCTGTATTCAAAGGAAAATTATATGTACCTGAAGCTACTGGATTACATACACTCTCATGTTGATTAATGATTACTTTTGTAATGGAACACTATCCTCCTCTTATGTGTTCTCATTAGAAGATGAAGGGGATTTTCTACTACACTTGCCTAAGTGGGGGAGAGCCCGATGCTCTAGCTTTTTCTTCCACATTAGCCTCAAATCCTTCGCAAGACATCATCCTCCACAACTCCAAAGACTCCTCAATTTCAAAATGCTTATCCAATTCTCTCTCTCACGCTTCATTATACTAAAGCCTCTTTTCTTCTTTATTTTTTTCTCCTGCAAGGTCTGTCATCCTTCACCACACCTACTCTTTCCCCTGCACACATTGGTATGTTTAGCTAGCCATACGAAGGCACTCTAAAATCATCACCACCATCATAATCTTAATTGCCAAAGGAATAGTGCAGATGTAAGATCCTCTAGGCTCGCGCAAAAATTCAAACTCAGTATCTTCCGAGAAAGAATACATAGACACAACGTCTTGTAAAGTATAACTACACACAACACTAACCCACCAATGATTTACATCACACATCCAAGGTTCATCTGCATCAAAAAAATCTTGGCAATCTTCCTGCATCCAAAACCTTGATCTGTAACTCCATTTTTATTTGATGTGTATGCGGAAAACCACTCATACAATTATATAGAAAAGTAGCAAAAGAACATCTCCTAGAGTTCATGATATAGATTATCCTACACCCACTTACACGCATTAAAATCAGGTTTAGAACCATATCTTTGAGCAAACTAATCTTGTTTTTGATTACCCAATCTTTAATGGCCGTAAGAGTCAATTGATACACCATCATCATGAAACATCCTTGTAAAAATTTTGAAAAGAGGTCTCAAAAATAGAACCAAAATTTTGTCTTTATTTTTATACTTGAATTCCTAGGCGTCTTTGGTACTTCACTAATACATATTTGAGTGCCCACCCAAAGCCTGCAAAGCCTACTAGGTCCCTCTTTTTGACATCTTGATGTTAGCATGCATGTTTATAATAACCATACTCAAAGCATATATTTCATCATAACAACCAGATCCATGAGCATGGTTTACAAACACACATAATAAGGAAAACATGAAATTTTAGATAACAATTAAGATCAAATTCACCATATAAGTACCATAAATAGAGACATCAATGACCAAAATCCATCCACAAAGATCCATCATATTAATTCATCACAAACAATAGTTGTATACATCATTAACACCATCACAAATTCATGTGCATGAATCATACCAGTAACATAACTCTCTTATAACTCAAAAACAAATCATGATCCTAAAAAATACGAATCAATACATATATATAGGGGTGGGGACTTTCCTTCACCACCCATACACTCTCAAAATAGGATTCATGTTCAAAATATCCATGTGTTCATACAAAGATAACTATGAAGGATGCAATCTTCGCTAATAATAGATTATCTATCAATAAACCCTGATCTAATCCTATTAAGAGCTTTAACTCTACATGTCTCTTGATCTTCCACTTTCTCTCAAAATAGCCCTTGATTATCCTTAAAGTATTCATGACTTTTCCTTGTTTTTCCTATTCTTATCATGTTCCATGCAAAATGGTTAAGTTTCAAACCTGGGTACAAATCCTCGGGAAAAATATGTCAACCTTCTACACCTATCCACACGCCCCTTCTTCTACACCACTATCAAATGATCTTTTGATACTTTTACAATAATTCACGAGGCCAACACTTTGTGTTTGATTTTATAGGTGTGGCTGATGGAAGCATGAAGATGGTAGAGATGGAATCAAGGAAAAGAAAATAAATTTCAAGGAAAATGGAAGTATAGAGAATACCATGTGGGACCCAAGTGGCCAAAGAATGAGCGGTGATAGTGAAAAAGAAGGAATAAGAACATTCAAGAAAGTTTAAGAATCGAAAACAAGGACAAAATTATAGACTTTCAACACAAGAGTACAATGTTGTTTTTCTCCTCCTTAGGAGTATGATACATGAGCATCATTAAGAAGAAACTTCAAGAAGAAAATTCTCTAGGATATGAGGTTAAGTGGAAAGCTTAAGATATATGGATTCATGAAAGGGATGTTTGAGTGAATGAGTATTTCAAATTTTCAAATGGGAGGTTTTCCCTCCTAAATGGTGATTCAAATTTTGAAAACATGTATATTTGTGATAAAAGGGAACTTGATAGTTTATAGGTATGATATAGGTCTAGATATGTCATAGGAGTTTTAGCATGGTAAATAATATAGCAAGAGTTATTAGTGATTATAAGTGTTTCAAATGCCTATTTTTGTCTTAAGAAGGTATAATGAGTCATTATAAGCTTAGAAGGTAGTTATATTGTAAAAGAAGTTGAATGTCATAGGGAAAATTTTGAATAAATGGTAAAGAGGAGGCAGTTAGAACCTCATTCCTCATGAGGAGGAACCTAGAGAGGAGAAAGAAACAGAGAAAATAATGCATTTGAATTTACCATACAACATGTTTTGTTAAAAATTCTGTGACAAATATCACTATCTAAGTTTCTTATTTTCATATAGGAATGTGATCAGGTATCTTGTATGCAAGTGAATATAATGGAAAGGAATTCTTTGGTTTGATGAAATAAGTGATGCATATGATTGTGTATGAAGAAAAAGCATATGCATGTATGCTTTGCAATGGTAATGGTTTGAAGTTTTTCTTATTGATGTCTTCTTGTAAACAAGCATGTGGTAAATGACGAAAAAGTGTCATTGTAAAGTTTGCAAGGTGATAACTTTGATTTTATTTATTGCAAATATAAAAATCTTGAGGGCTATTCTGTGACTATGCATGTTTTGGAAACACTTTGTGTTGCCTATGGAAGTTCGTACTGATATGTATTCATGAATTATCTCTTTATTTCATGGCTAAGAAGAAAAGTGGATTAGGTGTATCAAGGTTATAATCTCTTCATGAGAGTAAAGTTTGTGTTGATAGAGGAAAGAATGTTTTTAGAAACTTGTTGATTGTGTTCTTGATCACCTACAAGTGGAACAGTCGGAGATAGAATGATTTTAATAAATACCCTAATTGGAGGGCCTCACTGGTAAGATAATATTTTTCATGCCATTTAAATATACCTTTGTGGAAAATTTAGATATTTAAAACGGATTTTGAGGAAAGTTATGCTAAGAACAAGCCCCCTGGCTATTGTAGTCTACACTCGAGTTGAACTAGGGTGGATAGTTGAATCCTTTACCCCTAAAATTTGATCATCTTTAGGGAGTGTAATAATGTATTTTGAAAGAAAATCCAAATTTTAAGGGTGGAAACAAAGGATTTTTGTGACATTGTAAGAAGAGGAGTGTAAATACATCCAATAGGCTAATGAAGTGAGTGGGTTAGCAAATGAACTACACCATTTACTTATATTTAGATAATAAAATTTTCATGGAATGATAAAGGGAATATTGGGTGTCCAAAATCCTCTTACTTTGCATTGAATCCTTACACAAACCAAGATATTCATGACAGTAGCCTAAAGAAGACTTAGTTAAGGGTTTCAAGTGTAAGATACAAAAGGAAAATAGAAGCAATTGTCTAAGGAGTTAGAAACTAAAACTTTGAGGGCATGTCAGGGGTAGTGGAATAAAACTATAGAAGGTGATATCTCTTTATGGGTAGTGCTAGGGATTTGTTTGCACATATGAAGCAATACCCATGATTTAAAAGCCTTAAGAGTACATTCTTGGTTAACACCGATGAGAGAGTGTATTCTAATAATTTTAAAGCATTCTCGAGTGGTTCTAATAGTTTGTTTTAAGTGTTAAATAGGGTAGGTTTTTAAGAAACATTTAAGGGGTTAAGAGGTGCATATGGAGTCAATACTCCAAGGTATCAAGAGCAAGAGTATGAGCAAGTTGGATATATAAGGTAGTTTGAAGTTTATGAACCAATCCAAAAGTTTTACTAACATTTGGTTGAGATGTTGAATAGGTGCTTGCTATAAAGAATAAGTCTTAAAGGTTGAAAGTCAAAACTTAAAATATTTGGGAGCATAGTGTGAAGAAGTCTAGTGAAGGAAATAAGAGGTATGGTGAGTCATATTCATATATTCATGAAATTGGAGCATTTTGATAAGTGTATTAGCACTATATGAGGTTTCCGGAAAAGGGTATGGAGTTGAGAGAGAATTTCACTACTTAAAGGATCAAAATTTTCTAATTCTATTTATTTTAAACTCTAGAACAAGACCTTAAAAATAATGAACCAAATGGTATGAATGATTTTGATTTCTAATAACATTGATAATTCTTGCAATGGAATTTTGTTACTACATCAATACTTCTGCTCCAATTTAAAGCATTGTAAAAGATATTTTTATGATCTTAGTAAACTTATCACTCTAAGTTTACTATGTAGTCTAGTAATGTAGCATCATGTTGTAAAGGAGGTCCTTACTTTATAAAAGGATCCTAGAGATGTTGGTATAGATTTTCCATGAGAAACAATGAGATGTAGTCTCAAAAATCATGCTTAGCCTAAATCATCACTTTTGATTTATGGATTCCAAATCCTTTTGTACCAAAATGTAAGTTTAGCATGATGAAGGTGTATAAATCCTTCAAATGTGATATGCTAGCCTAAACCCTCACTATGGTTTAAGGATTGTAAATCTTGTTGTATAAACAAGTAATGTTGACATATAAACCCCACTTAATATTAAGGGGGTGTTAGAACATTAATATTAAGTGTTCTATATGCTATAAACTATAGTTTATAATTAAATAAATAAAAATATATAGTATTTTTATTTATTTAATATAAACTTTAGGTTATAGGTTTAATTGATTTTTAAATAAATTTATAAAACAGTGTGGGGTGTTTCATGAGAAGACACACTCGTACAAAAATATTTAAATAAGACATGTGGGGTCGGGTGAAATTGATTTCACGTGAAACATATGCAATATGTTTTATGGAGAGAGGTGAGTGAAAGGAGGAATTACTAGATTTGTAAAGATTTATGTTTCTCATTAATAGAAATCTTACCTTGACCATGGTTGTTTACCATTTGGGGTTTTCCATGTTAAACCCAATGTCATATTTTTAATGTTTTTTATTTGTTTTTGTTATCATGTATTTTAATTCATAATGGTTAAATATGTGAATTTTTAATATTTAATGAATGTTTAATTTAAGGCTCAATCCTTGACATTTGACCTTATGAGGGAAGTAAATATGGTTGTATCACATCTATAGTAAATGATTTGGATTGGTTAGAAGATGTTTTACCTAAAAACATCAAGGATAAAGGAATTTTGAGAAAATACATGAGTTCTAGATCTAAAGGAAGTGTAACAGATCTAGACGTTTGTTTTAAGGAGAATAAAAATGAATGGTATTATTGATTCCGGTTTTATCGAGGATTTCCATGCACATAAGAGAAAGGAAATGGAGGATTTGTACGGTTGCATGTAGGAAGCCTTATAAATAAAATAATCATGGGATAAACATGATCCTTAGTGGTATAGGAAACCCTATCGACCCTTCTCCTTATTTAAGAAATTATCAAAATCCTGCAGTACGAGACTTAAGTGGGGTACATTCTCATGACCAAAAAAGGAAGATAGATGTTACTGACTACCTTGAAACTTTTCTTGGCTAGGCCATGATATTTGAAGGATGATCTAAATGTTTACAATCTAGAAGAAACCACAGTGGGTGATACTTGCAAAGAGGCTCTAATTCATGTGGGAAAAGGAAAATTCCGTCATTACCCCATAGATAGGTGTTGATCCCCCAACATATGGTGGATGACGAATGAAAAAAATAGGGGATCTAACACTCTTATGGAAAGCGCATGTCTTGGAAAGGGGGTTCTTAGAATCAAGGCTATGAAATACCTTTCTAGGTTTTCATCAAGTCAATATTATATATTATGTTAAAGGTTGGTTTATGGTCAAATTCCATACTTCAAAAGCTAAGAATATAATTTTATGCTAGAATTAGTTCTTTGAGGGAAATAAGCTTTTATTGCATCCTTGGAAACCTAATTTTATGAAACCATGTCCTAGGGGTGGTGATTGTTAATGGTGTTGGATTAGACTATATTCTCTTCTTTTGGAGTATTAGAGTTTGGAAATCTTTTGGAATATTGGTGATGTTATGGGTGGTTTTTTTAATCTTGATCCTAGAGCTACTATGAAAGATGCTTCCTTTTCTTAGATGTAGGTTAAGGTGAATATTGGTAAATATATTCCTCAAGTTTTAATTTTAAATATCAATGGGAAATATTAGTTCAACCCATTGAATATGAAAATTTTGGAAGAAAGGACAATTTCTAGTTTACATCAACTAGGTTTGAGGGATTTAAGGGTAAAAGGCCTTCCCTAGTCTAGCCTAGTCACAAATCTACCCAAAAACTATTTATGAAGATAAAATAGGTCTAGAAAAGAAGACAGAGTTTGACTAAATCAAAATAATTAGTGAACAAGGATGTAATGAGAAGAAAAGTTACTACCTTTGGTGTTTCCTCTTCAAAGCACATAATGTATGGATCTGTGAAGATTACAAAAAAATTGATCAATGGAGGAACCAAAAGGTGAAGGATTAGTACGGAACATCCTAAGAAATTAATCTCACATGAGGAAGCATCTTCATGACTAGATGGGAAAATTTCACCATAAACCTCGGAAGGAAATCTAAATCCACGACATCAATGTGTTAAGTGAATGGATGAATTCATTTAATTTAGCTTGAATACAAAATAGGATATAAATTTGTCTATAGAGAAATTGAAATATCATCATGACATGATTAATATTGAATATAAGGTAGATTGTGTTGTAGAGATTTTAACTCACAAGAAAGGAGGGAGGAAACTAATTGGTATATGAAGGAAAATGTAGATCATATTGTTTATGAATTTGTTCTAAATAATATAGACCTATAAATCATCCCCAAAACTTATCTCTATCAAATCAAGGTAGGAAAAATCCTCTCCCTTGTTATTTCCCATAAGTAAGAAGTGGGGCTGGAAATATATGGTGGAAAAGTTACTAGAAGAATATTTAGAGGCTTAGAAAAGTAAATATGGGTTGTCAAAAGACTATAGTATAGATGTTTTCTTCCACAATAAGGAGTATTTTCATTTAAGGAATGGTTATCTCCAATATTAATCCTAAAACCATATGATATGTTGTAGTTTTTGATGGCTTAAAAAGGGATGGAAATTCCTATAAGATTGAATGAGGATCTAGATGGCCTTTGAAGATTTAAAGGAGTATGAAGTACTTTGGGCTGAAAATGAGAGTAAGAAGGACTTTTTGTGGAGTAATAGGTGTTTTTTCTTAGAATGCAAATAAGAGGGTACCTCTACGGATGCTTTGTAAATAGGGGATAAGCAACGCTATTGTAGCTTTTAGATAATGGAGATAGATGAATATTCAAGTCTGTTAAAAAAGTTGTAAAGGATAATTTTAGGCACATGATTTTTATTTTTGTAGGTTGTAAAAGACCTATTATTTGATACTACGAACTATTTTTTTATATGAAATATTTATTTCCTTCATTTTATCTAGGATGTGAGAAACCTTTCAAATATTTTATGAAGTTTATGTATTTTTATTATATTTGTTGTAACATTGATATTGTAATGACTATCTTTATGATGATTAATAAAAGGGTAAGGCAATTACCAACACTCTTATTTATCGATCCAAAAAGCATACATCCTATTTATTGTTGTGCATTTTCCAAAATATAGATTTATTAAGGTGTAAATAGAACCATTGAGTGTTCTTTTATGCCATTATGTTGTTTTGCACTTTATGTTATTATTGGGTAAAATTTAGACAACCATTGAGTATTTTTTAATCATGTACTATGATATCTATTTGTTATTATATAATTGGGTATTATCTCAACCATTGGACCCTATTCACCTATTACTATATTTCCCCAAAATCAAATCTAAATATATGGAAACAAAATTGTCACTTTTTTATTTGTCATAATTTTATAATCAACATTAAAGTAATTCAAATGTTCATCCTTTCAACCAACCACCACTACCAAATACAACAATAACAATAACAATTATAATTAGATTTAAATATCTAATTCCATTAAGACACATTAATTATATGGAAAGGAATCATACCATCTTGTTCAAATTAATAATTGTTATTTATGTCATGTGTATTAAAAATTATTAGATGAATCCTAGCTCCATATAAATAATTGATCCTAATATTAAATACTTTATGAATGTGTAGAAAACATTTGAACATGTGGTTGAAGAATAGGGATTCTAGCCTTACAATTTTATTATATGAAAATATGAATTACGAGAGAATGGGGATAGCTGTAATGTGTGTGTGATGGACATGTGTGTGTGTGTGTGTGCGTGTGGGTTTATGTGTTGAACATACATAACAAGCTTAACAAATCTTTTTATACGGGTTTAACCAACCCAAACATTGAAACAAATAAAATACGGGAAGATAATTTCCACAAACAAACAAAAATGTTATAACCATAAAATAAAATATTACCTAAAGTAATAACGCATAATTAACTATTCATAGTAATATTTTACCCAACATTCCCCCTTAATTTTGAATCATTTGAATCAAACATGAGAGAAACTCTTTGAATTTCTTGAATTTATCTCGTATAAGTGAATATTTGAATACATTTGTATGTTTTTGATCTGTTGGGAAAATTTGAAGGTGAATTTTGTGTTGTCTAACATGTTCGAGAATGAAATGTACCTATACCTCAATGGGATTCATCCTCTCATGAAGCATTGGATTGTAAAAATGTTTTAGAACACCTTCATTGTTAACATACAAGATGGTAGGATGTTCTGTGGTAGTCCAAGTCCCTTAAATATGTGATGTAGCAATATCACTTCATAAAGAACTCATCTCGCGTGATATTCAACTTATGAGGAAGATTGAGAAGAAAAATTTTTATTTCTTGCCTCCCCATGATATTGGACAAAAGAAAACATATCGGGAAGTGGATTTCCTACAATCAATTTTACCTACATGATCGAGTCATAATATCCTATCAAGAATAATTGATCATTATTCTTGTACTCGAGGCCAAAATCCAAATTTACTCTAATATACCTCAAGATCCAATTTGTTTCTTTCCAAAGTGAAAAAATCTTGGTTCTCTGCATGAATCGTAAAATATGGCTAACCGCAAAGATGATGTTTGACCTAGTGTAAGTCAAGTAAATGAGACTCTCGATCAAATGTTAATTGATGAGGGTTGTCAATCCTCTTCATTAAATATTTTCAATCTAGGGCTAGTGTCTAAAGGACATATGAAAAAGGAGAAAGAGATGTTTGGAAATGGTCCCTCGTACTAAATACACACTTACATGAATTAAAAAGCACAATTACGAAATTATAAACACACTTGCAGAAATTAGAAACACACTTGTATGAAATTAAAGCACACATTGTAAGAAATTTAAAAACAATTTGTAGGAAAATAAATAAAACTTTTAACCAAGGGAAACACACTTGCATGAAAGGAAATTGTTGAATTTAAAATAAAGGATAAACATATAAAACACCTATAAATTCACAACAAATTATACATCACAAAAATAATTACATAACACAAGAAAAATAAAATCATAACTATATTTACAAAATGGAAAAACAAACATAAATATACATATCCATCTTCCTTGGAATGAGTGGCTAGCTCATTCCTCGGAAGAGGATTTTAATCTACACTATTTACAAATGGATGGAATGGAATCTCAAAATAAATTGATCAAAAAAATGGAGATTACATTCTTAGGTGTGGGAGGTTACATTTATAATTCCATGCTTCTAATCAACTCCTTATTTGAAACATCTCAATCAAATCTTATCAACTAAGATTTCAATCTATCCAAAAAGAATCAATCTCCACAAAATATGGAGAGATCTTATCTAACTTTAACTAACAATTTAACTCTTTTATTTTATTGTTGAGAATCAAAATGAATATTGATTCTTCTTTATTTTAAAAATAATAAAACACTTATAGAAATATCTATTTTTAGAATGAATTCCAAAAATAGATAACAATGTCACCCTTGGAGTTATGTTCACTTATGTAACTCTAGTATTCATCCCTAGGAGCTCTAATATATAACTCCAAAGCTATAATAATCAACTCGAAGCTATATTGGTAGACTCCAAAGCTAAAAATATTAGACTCCAAAGAAAACCGAGGAGACTCAAGTGATCCGGGAAGGCTCTAAAGCGGTCTAGAAAAACTTTGAAGTGATGCGGGAAGACTGCAAGCGATCCGAGAAGACTCAAGTGATCATGGTAGACTCGAAGCCATACTAAAACGGCTATAAATTTTGCATATGAACTCGAATCAAGATGTTTTTTTGAGTTTCCATAATATTTTGAGAGGGATATTAATATATACAATCATATTTGGGTTTAGATCTATTCTTGTTAAGCTGACTTTTTCACTTTTTCCCAAACATATGCTTAAAGAGTTTCTCATAAAAATTTAAACACTTCGAAGCTAGTGAAGGAACCTCTAGAGCTAAAACAATCTATGGAGATGATATGAGATATTTTGAAGATCCTAAAATGTTGGTTGTAGTTGGTTCTTAGTGCTCAAAATTTTTTATTCAACAATTATAGTGAAGTATGAAGTGCATATGTATATATTAACATATTTTTCCCAATAATAATTAAAATATATAAAAAAAGATAACAATGAATTCTAAATAAATAACCATGATATATACTTTCTATTTCATTCTAAATAAACCATAAGTTCATAAATTACACTTAGATCCACTTTATATATGTAAGGAAAAAGAATGTCAAATATTGTATAAAATGGGCCATTTTTGGGCTCATCATCTCCCCATGCCTAATCTCATGCATGTCCTCATGCATTCCATTTAAATTATGTTTTCTTCTTTTGGAGGACAAGTTCTTATGTGGAGCCCCTCCTGTTGCTTTTCTTTCTTTTTGTATTGATTCATAAGTAGGTTCTTATGTGGAGGTTTTCCTATTATCCTTCTTGATAGATTTTAACATAGGTTCTTGTGTGGAATTTCTTGCTACTTTTTTTTGTGAGAGTAGGTTCTTGTGTGCAATTTTTGTTGTTACTCTTCATTTTTTGGTAAGAGTAGGTTTTATGTGGATATTTTCATGTTATCCTACAAAAATATTTTCTATAAAACAACATTTACTTGTGTTTCCTTTCTCTTTTTTTCATAGGAAATGAATCCATATAGAAAGGATCCTCATAAAAATATTGTTGTTTTGAAATTTTCCAACATAGGCTTGAAGGAATGATTTCCATCATCAAAATCATATACCAAAATATGTTTTTAATATGCCCAATTCTTTTTCCTTCTTTTTCATCCTCAATCTTATGCATGTGATGTAAAAGTGGATCCTTATGTAATAAAAAAACTTACAAGTAAATTTAAAACTAAAATAGAAGAGTAAAATACCTTGGTATAATTCAGTCTTCGTTGCCTCTTCCATGTCAAAAAAGTGAAAAATGTTGGAAAAAATGATAAAATTGAAGTCTTGTTATACCAAGAAACAAGAGCACGAAAGTAGGCACCATGTACTTTATTGCTTATTTGGAAAAGATGTCATTTGTTGGTTTTCAACTTTTCCATTTTTATTTTATTATTTACTTTTTCCCTTGATCAGCCGAAGTAAGATGGATTTCTAATCAAGGATCTTTTTATTCCAATACTTGGTCCGTCAGCAAGCTGGTTTTCAAACCAAGACCACCAACAATACTGCGGGTTTTCATTGTTGGTATTTTGTTACTATTTTTAAATTTTTGAGAAATGATGACATGGGAAATTTTAGCAAAGAATTTAAATACATTCTCATATTGCTTCCAAATGTAGCAAAATTGTTGATATTTCTTCATCCTTGGTCCATGTAATGATAATCAATAACTCATTATTGATGTATGTTGATATTGCTTCTCATTTTTGTCTATGATAGCTCAAGATAAGGTGTCATCTACTTGATGAATTTATGGATAGAAATCTATCCATTATGATCTCTAAAAGTAATTCCTTATCATGGGATTATCCTGCAAAAATTTGAAACAAACAAAACCTTTCCATACAAGCATAACATCAGCCATATAAAATAATTATCAACAATATAATTTGAATACATATGGAAGAAATTATTTCAGCCTACTTTAGAATGATTGATGGTTCAGAATTAGTATTATTAATAATGGAATATTATTGTGAAAAATAAGAACTCCCTCAAATAAGTTCTCTTATTATGATGATGCATATGGTTTCAACTAATTCCGAATATG
Organism: Taxus wallichiana var. yunnanensis; assembly: GCA_018340775.1. Taxonomy (NCBI): domain Eukaryota; kingdom Viridiplantae; phylum Streptophyta; class Pinopsida; order Cupressales; family Taxaceae; genus Taxus; species Taxus wallichiana. The sequence continues at coordinate 377,217,506 of CM031238.1, read as the reverse complement.
GATGGAGTGAAATGAAATGAAATGTCATCAATTCTTTTATTCATGAATTGTGTAGAAAAAATAAATGTTATTTGTACAAGGAAGGTGAAATCTAGAAAATATGGATGTTAATGTTGGGTGGTAGTTTCTAATAATGACTTGAAATTTAAGTATTTGGAATATATGGTTGTTAGAAATGAATAATGTAATAACATAATTAAATATAGAGCTAGAAAACATACCTGAATTTTTAAGTTTGAAGGCCAATATTTTCATGAGTTGCAAATAAAATTTGCATGGTTCTTTCAAATCCAAACTCTACATTTTTTATCATGTTTTTTATAGCAGCAATGATCAGTTTGTTATATCACTCATTCTTCCTGTAAAACCTCATTTCCTATATTAAGAATATTGAAATTATATTTTCTTTCCCAATAAAAAATGATACTTGAGCAAATTTCAACATGAGAGTTAAGAAAACAACACTACTATTTTCTGCAAGCTCTCCATGATCTTATTCTTTATATAGAAAATAAAAAGCGGGGTTTGGGGGTGGCATCCCCAAGTGGGGTTAATAGGTAGTGCCCCTTGCACGCTCCTTGTTGTAATGCGGGCGGGGTCGAGGGGAAGCACCCTCGACGCCAAGCCCAAATTACCACTTTTGTAACCACAAAATTTCTTATTGTTGAAGATATTGTATGATTCTATGTTATCTTGAAAATCTTGATGAAAATGTTGAATTCCTACTAATTCTAACATCTACATCACTAAGAAATGATTAATTGCATAGTCTCATATCATATATGTAAGTTTTTGTGTTCTAGTTTGCATGTAAGTCTTGTTCGGGATGTAAGTTTGATTATTTGGGAATTTCCTCATTTTTTACAAACTTTAACATCCCATGCAAATTAACAACAAACATAGAAAACAAAATCAATAACTATAATGAAGACCATATTGTTAGAATTCCTAACTCAATTGTAAATTATTTCTCGGAAAACATTGGCGTTTGTATGTAAATAGGATATAATTTTATTTCTATCTGGTATTATTTCTTAAGTTTAGAAATAATCTCAAAACATTCTACATAAACTTAACAACCAACTAGAAAAATAGATCTTGATAATTTTGGATCCACCAATGTAGAAGAAATAATCTCAACAATCGAGGGTTCTAAGAAGTAGTGATTTGTCAAAACATACACGCAATAAAATCAATTACTATGGAGTGACAAGTAGGACTTACCATCAATATTTGAGATGTAATTTATTTTCCCATGCAAGATTTGGAAGTTTTTTTATACGCATGCAAATTTTTTGATGAATTTAGAGAATGTTTTCTTGTGATTTGTTACATTTAATAAAACATCATTTTAACCATTATGTTTGTTAACGTTTTGCATGCAATCTTTCTGATCTATTTCTTCCACGATTCTTGCATCATTTCTAGATTCTAAATGATTTTTTTAGCATGTGGTGCATACAAAGTGTATCCATGTTTTCTTAAACATTTGATTTTGGATGATCCTTTCAAATTGGGGCACAACTATTGCATGATCCGTATGAAGTTTTAATTTGTTTCAAAGTAGTTTTTTTAACCATGTTACATGCAAATATTCCCATGATTGTTGTTATCATGCAATTTAAAAATATAACTATATGATTGGTTACGGTCTTCTTTATAATATTTTGGAAATTAAAAATTAAAGTTTCCACCCAATAGTATTATTCTTAGGAAAAATACAAACATCAATAAACCCTACGTAGGTGTCAAACATACCTCTTTCGATTGATGGTCTTCAATAATTAGATGTTGCAATGTCATATTACAAATTATCTTTGTCTCAATGTGTTTCAAATTCTTTTTATCTCAACATGTTATCTCCAAATCTAAAATCATTACTTTGTCCAACAGATCTATGTTAGTGATTTCTAAAAATTCAATTCTCTTACTTGAAGGATTCAATACCCAACATTACTTCAAACTCGAATAAATTACAGAACTTTGTTGTAGATTTATTTCATAAATCAATTGATTAGTGGTAGTGTGATTTAATTTTGAAAAATGAGCATTTTTATATTTCTAATCATTTTAATGTCATCTCCTTATAAGCGGCATCCATCAAATTCCTCATCCAACCTGCATCAATATTCAATCCTTCATAATAATGTTAGCAGTTACATTTTTTTACACAATTAGGTTAGTATGAAATGGGGGACCTAGATCCTAATTGCATAAAGGTAAATTCTAAGCCACTTGCAGAAAGTAAATTTTAATCTATTGACATGAAAATAAATTCTAATCTATTTGTAGGAAATTAAATCTAAACTATCAACAAATTATCTCTTGTCACAAAATTTTCTAAGAGACATTCCCTCTCACAAGGAACTTGTTTATCTACTGCCACTAGACAATTCTCTTAGAAAATTCTGAATCTCCTAATAACATCGTGTCCCTAACAACGACACCAAAATGATGAGGGTCATCAATCCTCTTCATTAAATAATGTCAATCTAGGGTTGGTGTCCAAAGGCTATATGTAAAAGGAGAAAGAGATATTTGGAAATGGTCTCTTCTACCAAATCCACACTTACATGAATTAAAAGCACACTTACAAGAGTTAGAAACATGCTTGCAAGAATTAGAAACACACTTACATGAAATTAAAGCACAAATTGTAAGAAATTTAAACACACTTTCAAGAAAATAAATGAAATTTGCAAGAAAGGGAAACACACTTCATGAAAGGAAATTGTTGAATTTAAAAGAAAATATAAACATATAAAACACCCAAGTTTATAACAAAGTGTACATCACAAACATAATTACATGACATAAGAAAAATAAAATCATAAATATATTTACAAAATGGAAAAAAACATGAATATTCATATCATCTTCCTTGGAATGAGTGGCCAACTCATTCCTTAGAAGAGGATTTTAATCTACACTATTTACAAATAGATGGATTGGAATCTTAGAATAAATGATCATAAAAATGGATATTACATTATTAGGTGTGGGAGGTTTCGTTTTTATAATTCCATGCTTCCAACCAACTCCTTATTTGAAGACATACATCTCAATCAAATCTTATCAACTAAGATTTCAATATGTCAAAATAACATCAATCTCCAAAAAATATTGAGAGATCTTATCCATCTTTAACTAATAATTTGACTCTTTTATTTTATTGTTGAGGATAAAAATGAATATTGATTCTTCTTAATTTTACTAATGATAAAATACTTATAGAAATATTTATTTTTAGAATGACTTCCAAAAATAGATAACTTAGTATTCATCCCCAAAGATCTAATATTCAACTCTAAAGCTATAATAATCAATTCTAAAGCTATATTGGTAGAATCCAAAGCCAAAAATATTTGACTCTAAAGAGAAACTCAAGCGTTCGGGAATACTCCAAAGTAATCTGGGAAGACTCCAAAGTAGTCTAGAAGACTCTAAAGCAATATGGGAAGACTCCAAAGTGATCTAGGAAGACTCCAAATCAATTTGAGAAGAATCTGAAGCGATATGGGAAGACTTTGAAGTGATCATGGTAGACTCGAGAAGACATACTAAAACGATTATAAATTTTGCATATGAACTCAAATCAAGATGGTTTTTGAAATTGCATAATTTTTCGAGAGGAATCTAAATATGCAATCAGATTTTGGTTTAGATATATTCTTGATAACTATTTTTCAATTTTTCCCAAACATATGCTTAAGGAGCCGCTCATAGAACTGTTGAACATTTCCGAGCTAGTGAATGAACCTCTAGAGATAATAACAATACCTGGAGATGATATGAGAGATTTTGAAGATCCTACAAGGTTTGTTGTAGCTGAGTGCTTAGTGCTCAAAATGCCTTATCTAACAATTATAGAAAATGATAAACTACATATGCACATATTGACATCTTTTTCCCAATAATCATTATAAATAGCTAACAAAAAGATAACAATGAATTCTAAAGAAATAACAATGATATATACTTTTATTTCATTCTAAATAAATCACAACTTCAAAAATTACACTTAGATCCACTTTATATATGCACGGAAAAAAGAATATCAAATCTTGTATAAAATGGGCCATTCTTCGGCTCATCATCGATAGAGAGTTGCTTTTACATATGGTGATGGATCTATACGAGACAATTGAAGTCTTTTCTCTATAGGTGTGGCAATCAAAATATAGTATGTCATCCATAACTTCTCGACTATAGTCTTGGTGTATTTAAACTAAGATACAAATATGTGATTCTCTTTTTATCATACTTTTAGGCCAAGACAATGGTGCATCATCTCGAGAACTTCCATGTTGAACGATCTATTAAGATCTTTCTTCGTTGTGTCGATCATCTAAATTGAACTTCCAAAGTGATGACTAGATTGTCAACATAAAAACAAAAATTATAATCTCATCCTTGTTTTTGAGGTAGAGATTGGGGTCATAAGGATTCCTTTGGAATCCATGCTAAATGAGATGCTCATCAATTTTGATATACCAAGCCTAAGGAGCTTGTTTGAGACAATATAAGGATTTGATGAATCTACATACATTTTCTTCTTTTTCGGGTACGACAACACCTTCGATTAAGTCATGTAAACTTCTTCCTGTAAGTATCCATTGAGATATACACTTTTCATGTCCATCTTGTGCAATTTCCATCTAAACTATGAAGCTAAATAAAATATCATCCCAATTATCTTGATCTTGGTTGTGGGAGAAAACATATCCTTGTAGTCTATGCCTTTCTTATGAGTATACCCCTTTACTACCATTTTTTCCTTATACTTGTCAATGGTCCCATTTGATTTGTACTTTGTTTTGAATATATATTTGCATCTAATGGGATTCTTCCTGGTGGAAGATTGACAAGTTGTCATGTGTTGTTGGTCATAGAATGATATTCAACATCTATAACATCTTTCTAAGATTTAGATTGTAGGGTTTCTGAACTTTAGAAGGACCAATAAATTCAACAACTTTACTCATAATGGTAAAATTTACCTTATCACAAGCCATTCTATGATTATATTGTTTAGGTGTGGATGTGTCTAGGAGACTATATAATTTAGCATCTTGTATCACATTTGTATACCATTTAGACATTCAATGAGTTGTTATCACGGGTTATGGTCTTGTAAAATAATCACCATCATCCCCATAATCACTTTCATCATCAATGGAAACATCATATTTTGTCTTCACAAAGTAGGGATGCTTTGAACATATGGTAAGTTTGTGGAAGAAACCCCAGCTTCTTTCTTGAAAAATCAACATCCCTGTTTGTATAAACTTTTCTAGTCTCCAGATCCATCGGTCTCTATCCAAGAGCTTCTTTACTATACCATATGAAGATGTATTTCTCAACTTTCATGTCAAGATTCATTCTCTTCCTATTGGTAATGTGCATGCACACTATACAAAAAAATTGATATGTGTAATATGTGGCTTCCACCATGACCATACTTCATGTGGGGTTACCCCATCAAGAGAAATAATGGGAACTCTATTCGGTAGATATATTGATGTTTACGTTGCTTCTATGAAAATGTATCCATCACCCTAATCATTAATCATACATCACACCATCTCCATGATAGTATGATTCATTCTCTCGAAAATGTCATTTTTTGTGATGTATGTGGAGGAGGCATCTTTCGATGAATTCCATGAGTTTCAAGAAGGATTTGAATTCATTGTTGGTGTATTCACCCCTGATCTAAGTTGAGAGTTTGTATTTTTGAGCAGATTTTGTTTGAACTATAACTTTGAATTTTTTAAATACTCAAGGCTTTATCCTTAGTATGAAGACAATAAATCCACATTTTACATGAAAAATCATTAATAAAGAATGGTTCTCGATGATGTTTACCTTCCAAGAAATTTTGGCACTTTTTGTGTCCTTGAGAGGTGGAAATTCTCTCACCATGTCATACTGGTAGAGTGTGTCAAGATATTTGAAGTTGACGTGGCCAAGTCTTTGATGCCATAATTGTGTTGAGGAGGTGTCTTTTTCCACAAGTTCCTGATCATCTCTCTAGAAAAAATCAAATTGGAACATGTGTCCCAAATTGGAGGCTCTTGCAACAATTTTAAAGCTTCTAGATTTACCTATAATTAAACACATTTCCCCCACCTTTGTAGTCAAAATCAATCTTTAGATTAGCATCTCAAGAGCTAAGCCTGATTGGTAGTAGATTCTTAGTTAACCCAAGGACATATAAAACATTATATAGTCTACAATTACATATACAAAGGGGTAAATATATTGCCGATACCTTGGACATTATATGATGAATCATCATCCAATGATCATTGGTGTTGTCATTGATGTCAATTATCATTGATGTCAAAGAGTTTCTAGGTGGCATAAGAGTCAACATGAGGTGTCAATCATTAAGAAACATGAAGGTTGATTGGTAGTGTCATGTTTTGGTGTCATGAAGTGTTGCATTGGTGAAGTGGCATGGTGTCTTGGTGCATATGCATAGTTTAGGGCATGGTTCAACTTGCATGAACTAGTGAGTGAGCTCTAAAGGTTATATGAAGGTGTTATATGGTCTAGCAAATGCAGAGTGAGGTGGTAAAGGTGTTAGTGAGCTTGAAGGATGGAGAACATGTCACATTCTATGAAGCATGTGTTGAAGCAAGCCAATCTAGTTATAGGCCTAGACATAGTACAAATAGATGGTATGGTAACATGAGGTATGAAGAAGAGCAGACATGTATGAGTATGTGAGGAGTGTTTTTACATTGCATAACATGTATGGAAGGTTTAAAAGGTCGTGTTTAAGGTGTATAGTGCATGTTCAAGGTCATTAGAATCAAGTTCTAGAAGACAAGGAAAGAAAGGCGTGGACAAACCAAAGAACATGGTGTGTTTCAAAGGTGAGAAAGCATGAATGAGAATTGGAAATCATGGAGGAGGTCATCCTAGAGGTGTATGCAAAGTTTCAAGTTAGAGGTCAAAGGAGGAAGCATGAAAAGTTTTTTTGAGATCTACCAAGCTCTCAAAATTATCTTTCCCACTCGATGGTCAACTTCAAGTACTCACCCACACGTGTGTACTCTGCATGGGGACCCATGATTTTTTGGATGTTAGGGCATGGAACTAAGAAACTTTTCCAAGTGGAATGGGTTCATTTGGTGTCAAACTTTTATGAACCATTGTTAAGAAGCCAAGTGGGTTTAAACCCTTGTAAAACCCTAGTCTTATAGCGATGGACAAAATATGAAGGGTTTGGTCATGTAATGACTTGGGAAGGCTAGTATGAAGGTTCAAGCATGTAGATAATTCATCAGAGATCATTTTGGTGGTGGTGGCATGTTCCATGTGTGATGAGAAGCTACAACAAAACCTCTGTTTTGTGAAGATTTGCATGTACGGTATGAGTTGCGGTAGGTTCGTGAAGTGAAACCAATTGATTCCTCAAGCTTTAGATGTAAGATAAATTCTCATGAAAATATTGGAATATGTTTCAGTGCAAGAGATTGGTGAAACCTTTCCCGAGAGGTGCATACCATTAATGGTCTAATGTGGTCAAAACCAATCCTATAGGTTCAAGTGGATTTGTAATGTTTTGCATGTCAGAAAGCAAAGGCATTATGAGCATGGATAATTTCTTAAGGTTCCATATGATGTTTTTGAGTGCATGGTTTGTTTAGATGAGGTGTTGTCATATTAAAGTCTTAATGGCTTAATCAACCCAATTAGGCTTGTCAAGAAGGCTCGTGGAAAAAGTATGCAAGTGCAATATTATTCATGTGACAAATGCATATGAGTGATTGAGGAGGAGTGTCGGGATGCCATTGAAGTGTTCCAAGTGTTATAAATGTCCTGGAAGTTTCCCTAAATATTTTGAAGGTCGGATAGCTTAAGACTGATTCTTAAGACCTAGATGCAGATTTAAGAAGTTTCAGAGAAGGATATGCTTTGGGGTTTTGTGCCTGAATTAGATGTTTCTACTAGTTGTATAAGATACCTAAGGATGAGATATTTCTAGTGATGTTCCACATGTCATGAAAATGTGTTTTGAGGTGTGAAGTTGTTCGCTTTTGGACAGGTGAATAATTAGGTTCTTGAGACCTAAGCTGGTGGTTTTTGTCTTATGGTGTGATCCATGTTGAAGATGGAGGTTGTAAAGGCGCTTGTGCTTGTAGATAGTTGTGAAAGGATGTTTCGAAGTGTCCGGAGTTTTTGGATCCTTGGTGAAGTTTCTATGTGCCCTTGAAGTCCAAGAAGTTGTCGTTGGAGTGAAGACTTGTTTTTAGGCCTAATTGAGAAGTATTGTATTGTTTATGTTTGTAAGGCTTATGCCGACCTATAAGGTCCCTTTATGTAACTTATATGAATGTGTAGAGTGTGTATTTGTGTTTTTATGACCGAACTTGCATGGTCTAATGGTCTTTTATGACCTAGAGTGGTTTGTGACATGAGTCATGTATAAAAGTAAGTTGTATTTTCTCATTTGAGCTAGTGAAGTGGATGGAGGTTTGAGCGAGCAAGAGGAAGTAGGTTAAGATGTTGGAGGGATCTAGATAAGAGCAGAGAATAGGCATGAATAGTTGATAAGGGAAGAGCAATAGAGATTCAAGGTCATATGACCTAATCAAGCACTATATAGTGCATGTATGAGTGAAGGAGAAGAAGGTGTGTTTTGAGAAGTGTACGAGGTGTATGAGCTAAACAAGTTGATCACACTGTTGTGTGAGAAATAAGGTGTTTGAAGGAGATCATTTTCATCGGGGGATGAGTGGGTGTTTGTTCATCTTGAGGGTTGTAGCCTCCTTGTAGGGTGGGTGCTCTACTAAATAGGGGTTGGTGCTCCTTTTGGGGTTGGTGCCTCACTAAAATTATAGGGGTTAGTGCTCCTTTTGAAGTGGGTGCTTCACTAAAGAAATCTCTTGTGTTGTGTAATATACACCATTAAGAAATTTTGTTATTGTCACTATATGTGGCAGTCTTTTACTAAAAAATGAAGAGACGGTTGGAGATTAGGGTTAGACTTTGTCTTTGCTTCCATTGTTTTACCTCTTAAACGCCTCTTCCTCTTCCGCTTGGAGATTATTTTGTGGGCATATTTTGGATTTGAAATCCTCTAGACACGTGAAGATATCATGGCCACATTTTAGAAGGCACTATGTCGTAATGAAGAGGAGCTTGGAATGGTAAATAGCTCTTGGTTGGATTATTTGTGTTTTTGAACCATAGTCTGTCAACACCGAATTCAAAACTGTCATGATTAGACACTTCCCATGTGTTTTTGTTTTGATATTAACGAGTGTTAGGATTTATATGAATACCAGTGTTGATGGAAGGGTTTAGCCGAAGCAGGGTCTCCGCTTTAGCTTATGAGGAGCTCGCCATCCATGTATTTGGAGCTCGGGAAGGTGCACTACAAAGCAAAATTAGAGGTGCTCAGCCAAAATCATCCTCTATCAAAACTAGCTTCGCTAATATAGAGACAAAACCCGATTCCTGCAGAGGCCGACAGAGTAAAATCGAGATTGCGCTCTCAATCTTCAATTTTTTTCCCGAAAATGGAGAGATGGGTTGGGATTGTGGGATCGCAGGTGGCTCAAGAAGCTCACTCCAATAAATTTCTCAATGAACTTTCCTCCCTTCTCACTTGCAGAATCAGCCTACCCTAATACCAAATGTGGATTTTATTGATATGAAAATCTGAATTACAAAGAATGAGGCTGACTGTAATAAATATATGTATTGGACAACCATAACAAGCTTAACAAAGCTCGTTATATAGGTTTAATAAACCCAACAAAATAAAAAACATCTAATACCGGAATATAATTCCCATAAACAAAAAGAAATGTTATAACCATATACTTATAACCATAAAAAAACTATTACTTAAATTAATAATTCAAAATTAACCGTTTAGAGTAATATTTTACCCAACAAAATATAATATTGGAAATTTAACTATTTATAGTAATATTTTATCCAACAAAATATAATATTGGAACTTGCAAAGATTCATTGTTCTCCTCATTGGTATTAAATTTGAGGGATTGTTTGGTTAAATTCGAATAGACATTCGGTAGGTTACCAATAAGAAGGAATATTTCATTCATTTCTAATCATTACAACCATTGTGAGATGGTACGCATAGGGATACATGTGTAGTACCCAAAATATGGTCATGTGCACTTACGAAATATCACTTATGAATTTATTTGTTAGGATTATTAGTGTATGATGTTAGGAACTTATTTTTAGTAATCATATATAAAGTTAAATATTGTGTGGGTTAATTATATTATTTACTTTATATATATTAAGTTGTAATAAAAACTCTACGTAAGATAGGATCCTAAGAGTGATATTAGGATTTGGTGGGAAAAGTGTGTAGAGAGTTAGGTAACTACATGAGTTTTTATAAAAACTCACTTATTCTAAGATGGATTAATTTAGGGATATAGTTATGAAGCCCTTATTTATAATAGATCATCTCCTATATTTAAGCTCTCATTATTGAATTTATTAACAAATGATTATTGTGATTTAATTGTTCCAATGTAAATATGAACCAAAATTACATTTGGTATTAGAGAATGTAATCTTTTCGATGGAAACATATTGAATTCTTAAGGGAACATTGTAATCTATCGCCCCTATGGATTTGAGAGAATATTTATGTCAAGAAAATATATTAGTTTTATTTGTAATTCTTATATTAGCATTGGAAATGTTTAAGTTCTTTTGTGTTTTATAAGGTACTCTTATATTTTATGTGATTCAATATAAAGTCTTAGATGATGATTGTGGTTTGATAATCATTCATTGTTGTGCACCATCCTAATAAGGATATTTTATGTGGTCATAAACATAATTTGATGTGTCAACTATTGTATGCCTAGTTATTGAGCCACCCTACAAAATTGTTAGATGTATCAATCAAATCAAATCAAATCATGTGTACTAAATAATATGGGCTCATATTATTGTCATTAAATAAGAGAGGTATGTCATAATGTTCTTTCAATGAATAAAGTGGGTTAAGTATCTAAATCTAAATTTATAAATCACATCACCAAGGGGAAATGTTATTTTTTTTCGTGGCTTGGGGACCTACCTCTTTTGTATCCCAAACCTTTTTAAGTTTGATAAAAGAATATGTAAGATATGTAATAATAAATAGAATGTTGAAATGAAATAGTATACCTATTCGAGGGCCCAAGGGGACCAAGACGTGGTGCGGGGTTTATTGGTGGAAACTTATTAGTTTTTAATGATGTGTTGACTAATATGATGTTTCTAGTTTCATCTCAATTGCATCCACGATCACCGTAATGCATCATTTTGTTGATTTGGTATGGTATTTGTAAATTAGTTGATTAATATTCTTGTATGATTAGAAATATGCTTTCTATATGAATAATAGATAGTCATGAAAAGTAGAAAATAATCTTTCCATCTACTTGCTAGATGTCCATACGCTAGAGAAGGCTCTCATTCTAGCATTGGTTGAGAGTAGGGCGTTAGTAGAGGTGAATCGAACAAATTTAGGCATTTATTAACTTTAGAGGATGGACGTGTCTAAAGCCCCAAACTTCACATCTTGGCGCAGGCCCTGGGGTGTGAGTCCAAACCTAATTTCAAAGCTCCCATTTTTTGAATAACTCATTATCATGCGGTCTAAACATTAAACACAACTCCTATATTTCTAATTAAATGTGTTTCTTGCAAGGTACAAGTCATCTGCTTCACCACATGTAGACATCAACTCTACCAACTTCTCATCCATGCCCAATCGTCCCCATACCAATCACTCAATTAATTCAATTTTATCCCTTTTTACTTTTGAAGTAAATTTGGTTGTAAGTTTAATTTTTTAAGTTATTTTATTATTGTATGTGTATGTATATGTATATATTACTATATACATATATTTATATATATTATTTGATAATTATTTATAAAGATATTTTGGGTTGATAACTTGAATAAAAACCTATAACATCACCAACGAGGGTGTTCAATCAGGCACCTAAAATTTTGGATTAGAGAATCCTCTTGAACACAAACATGGGAACACACATTGACTTGTGGCATAAACTCGTCTAGGATTTGAGTGGTTTATATGAGTACAAATGTCTAAAATCAATCATTACAAAATTGACGTCTTTTTGGCGAGGCTCTCGACATGATGCAATAGGGCAAGGCATTACAATCACTAAGAAATTGTAGAGTCATCAAAAGCCATTCATAGTTATGAATTAAAGTAATATTGAAAATCTAAAATCTAATTATGTTTAAACACAAAATCACACACTTTGGGTATCTATTTAGTTTCGATTACATACTACTATTCATATGATTCCTAAGTAAGAAATGCACTAATTAACCCACGTCTTTGACCACCTTTCTTTTCTTTCTATTGCCACTTTTGGTCTCTCACCCTTACTTGCCCGGTCTACCTTTTTATACCTTAGCACTTATCATCCCGGACATCAACCCCTAGCCAAGACGCCAACGCCGAGCATCGTCATCCCCTCTAGGCACCGCCGACCTCAACATAGTTTGTTCACACTTTTCGGGTCCTTTATGACCGTTTGAGCATCTTATATTTGGTAGTCATAATTTTCAAGGTTAATTACAAAATTAAAGCAAGGGATTCATATAAATATAAAATTATGTGATCATAATAGAGGACACTAAGCATTAGCTATCACCACCTAAGGTTGCATCCATCAAGCATCTAAGAGCTCCATTGCATACATCTAGCACCATCTAAGGGACACAAGGGCTAGTTATTCTGCATACACTTCATAGGAGGGAAGTTCATTCTATTCCATGTACACATCTATTACATTTCTTTACATCTACCTACTTGCTCGTTATCAAGTGTGCGACATGCACAAGATCCACCTAGGGCACAATTCCACACACACACACATAGAACTAAATTAGGTCTAAGATGTAGTGGAATGCTCAGTTGTAAAACCACCAATGTGATAGCTAAGGACATTCTAACCCCTCATTTTACATCTTTCTTTTTTAATATTTGATGTCTCTTTGAGGGTTTTGTGTAGCTCACTATTTCATTGCAGGTTTCCAACGACTTCGGCGATCATTGTGCGACCAAAGACAAACAACAACGAATACCTCGCAACCACTCAGAGGAGGTTTTCTGAGAATTTCCACATACATAGGTTCCCAGAAATAGGTCTAGGGTTCCCACAGACACCCCTATCCCTCTCCAGAGCCCCAGTCCGAGGTAGATGGTCAACTCACACACTTTTCTAAGACTCTATGTGATGCTTCTCCTTCTCTATTCATCTCGGTCAAGCACCTCAAAGCATAGTCCAGAGTAATTGTGAAACAACTAAGTCATCTTACCTCTTCTTTGCACTTAGGGTTTTATATATTTTGGCTTAGTTTGCTTGGGTTAATTTATGTATTTAATTGATTATTCATTTACTACTACAATAACAATCAGATTAGGCATATATTTCCATATTTAGCTTAATCATTTTAGTGAACCCGAACATTCAAACCCTTCTTTCTAAGTATGGCTTCCCCTTATCGAGTTATGGATCAATCACCTTATCCTACTTTCACTCCCACTAGGGTTTTGGCATAGTTACTACTCATGCTGATTTTATACAAGTGTGTGCTCAAAATCCTCTTCGCTTTATTACACCTATGGTTGATCCTTCTATCAATGTTCAGAACTAGTCACCCCACTCGTCCTCTTACCGCTCAACCCATTTCCATCCCGCCACCTATTACTTCCATTGCTCCTACTCCTACTTTTAAGGGATATGATATTATTGAACAACTTAATAATACACCGGCCAAAATATCTCTCTATGAATTATTCTCGCAATGCACCCGATTGTCGTCATACACTAGAATTCTTCGTGCTCATTCTATCCACACCGAAAGTGATAACTCTTCGGTGGCATTCGCACACCTCATCTAGTCCCTCAAAAAATTCCACATTCTATATCATTTACTAATGAGGACATATCTCCACTTGCTCTTGACAATCCATGCACACCTTTTCTTATCACAACTGTTATTGGCACTACTTGTATTAAACTAAAAATGGCTCAGTTAACTTATGTGCTCATTCTCTTCTAAAACAACTTGGTATTAAAGATAATCTAATTTCTAAGAATTCTACTCTTATTCATGGCTACGACTCAACCACCCACACATGCTTAGGAACCATCACATTACACATCAAAGTCAAGCCTAATATTTCCTGTATAATTATTTGTTATTAATACTTCCTTTCAATTCAATATTTTACTGGGAAGATCTTGGATTCATGCAATGCAAGGTTCCATCCACTATTCATCAATGTGTTAAATTCCTACATGATGGATATGAACATACCATTACAATGACCCTGAACCATTCAAATTCTATCGCATAGACCCTATTATTGCTATGCATGTTCCCCATCACAACCTATTTCATATAATAGTATTGATACATATGACATTGGTTAATCCAACACTTCACAATCTTCTTCCGTCGCTCCAAGCGCCAGTTATTTCTACTCATACTACTACCATCATTTTTCCTATAGTGTCTGCTCTTATACACACTACTACCCTTCCCATTGAGGCTCTTCTCGCTCCTACATATATTATACCACCTACCAATATACTTGACACAACTATACAACACGACACTTTCGCTAATATAAATGATTCCGATGATTTTGATGACAAATTCGACATTGTTGAACTTATTGATGACAAATTGTGAAATCTTAATATCACTCATATTGATATCAATGACTCTTATTTCAATGACACCTTCGTTGTTGTTGATCCTGGTGAATAAAAATTCAAAACCCATCCTTCTACTAATGTTATGGTACTTTATCAGGGGTCTTTCCATGCACTGGATGTCATTTCACCTTCTTGAGTAATCTTTGTCCATACCACATCCTTTTAAATGCAAAATTTTCATCAAAAATTATTATTGGCATCATATTATGTTGGATTGTACTTGTTATGATATTATTTACACACATGATGGCTTAACTAGACTTGGTTTGATGCTCAATGATATCCTACCGCCACCACACTCACCTCATTTGTATCATGCATATTTTCACATTACGAGTGCCTATGGTCTTCACATGTTTCATTTTACAGTCTTTGTTGCACATACCCTCGTACTTCTCCATTGACACTTGGGAAATCTTGGCTTGATTATATTGGGGAAACTAAACTCCACTCACACTTCTATCACTTTTCCTATGTTTTTAGTCATGTTTCTATTGGTAATAATTCATCTCCTGGCTATTCCCAAAATCCCACTCATTATGCACATGGGTTTCTACCAACACCTTTCACCGATGAAGAATATGCAATGACCGTATACACCCTACGTTGCAATGGCTCTTTATATGATCCACCTCATACTATTTCTTATCAATTCTCCAACGCACCTCCCTTCATCTTCGATCATGATAATGATGATCTTTTAGACAATGACACTTGATCATTCTTCTTATCATGCATTTGGGGGCATCACAATATTTCTCCCCGCTTATAACAGTGATAAGTGTCTTATTTTCTCACATACCATATACACACTTTAATACATTTGCATTGTCATTTCTCGATGATGCACTCTCGTGCTTTGGTTCACACTTGATTGTTGAGGGCATAATATACACATGAACCTCACACACTACACACTACACACTACCCATTACACTTTTCAAAAATCATGTGTTATTTACACCTCTTTATTATAACATTTATCACATACTATACACACTATTCTCTCTACGCATTCATGATATGTCTTTATTGCATCTACTTTTACATGTTATGCTCACTACCCTATGCCAAACTCTAGTTTAGCAGTTCATACTCGATTTGTTGAGGGTTTTAGTCTAAAATTAACCTCACCACACTCACACACTCACTCCTCACTCATGCACTCTCCATGCTTTTATGCTTTGACAATCATATCTTTTTAGTACACACATTCCAACCATTTCCCGATGATGTACTCTTGTTTACGATTCATTCTTGACTACTGAGGGGACATAAATAAATGAACCTCATCTCATACATATCCCTCGGAGGGGCATGTTGCTCCAATCATTCACTCTGCATTCCATTATGTATCATCCACAACATACTACATATCTTGGTTTCACTTAGTCTTTCTTACACTTACTTGTTACATGTACACTCTTTTACACATGCTAGATAGATATATTTAATGTTATTATCTTTATCATACACACATGCGAATTCACTTGATTTCCATTTGTGATTACAAAATATATAGATCTATGCACGCAACATGGATGTTTGGCGCAGTACCTATTACTAGTCCCACAATAGCTCCTGGGGGCATCCACTTTCATACATTACATGTGTTATTGTTTCATTTTGTTTCATAGTACATTACTTTATCATCTTATACATGTTTTGACATAATTTTTATCTTTTCTAACATGTTAATGGGTACTTCGTGTGCAACATTTATCTTGCAGTCTATTTACTTCCATGGTCATCTCACTACATTGTTTTTCATTGTTTTCTCTTTATATGACATTGTTTTCGGGCTTTGCCCTTTGTCTTATGTACACACCGCCTATGTTTAGCTTCGTTGGCCTTGATTGTCTTGAGACATCATGATTGGTTTCCCATGTTTGCAACCCATTTTTCACGGTCTATATTGTCTTCTTGTTTGTTTACATTGTCTTCTTACATCTTAGCTTACACATTGTATGCTTAGCTTATACTTTGTAAACTACATGCATGTTTTTTTGCTTGTACTAACAATTTTCACCTAGCCACTTTGTTTGTGTGTGCCTTGGTTTCTACCAAACACATTCCCTTCCCCCCGTAGGGAAAAATTCAAGCACAACAAATCGGTCCTCCTTTGAGCCACATACTCCTTCAACGACATCACATACACCCCAAATGAGGGGGAATCATTTGGTGAATCGAACCACCCCATACAACATCATATAGTCACAATTCAACACAACATACGTTCCAATACAACACAATATTCAAGATCATACATAGGCTCAATCGACTTGGGTCCTTAGCACATCACATACATACACCATTGCCTGCATCAGAAAGTAGAACCTAGGTTCCATGACCATTCTGGACACCGTGACAGGGGCGATTACATAGTATTTGAGAATTCA
Source organism: Taxus wallichiana var. yunnanensis (assembly GCA_018340775.1). Taxonomy (NCBI): domain Eukaryota; kingdom Viridiplantae; phylum Streptophyta; class Pinopsida; order Cupressales; family Taxaceae; genus Taxus; species Taxus wallichiana. Next base: position 377,200,339 of record CM031238.1, on the reverse strand, counting down.
GCATAATCTACAAAAATCCACAAAGTAGATTTTATAGGGCACATTGTCCTTAGCACTCGACATGCATACATTAAACAAAACTTTTTATTTCACGTTGGATCGAATTGTTTGAATTTTTACACACCATCTACAATGGTGTTATACATTATGGGAAGCAGTTAAAGGTTAGAGGATGACACCAGACTTTTATCCCTACACTTCTTCCATGACTTGGCATGAGATCACCCCAAAACTCGCGGTGACACAATTGGTGTGAGATCAACCGAAAACTCGTTCATCTACAACATCTTCAGGATCCTTTCTACACCCTTTTTCTCATCACGGATCAAGTGCACATGTTCCTTTTTCATTTTCATATTTTACATACTTTTTACACATTTTAGACATATATATGTGTATTTTACTACTTGTTCATTCTTCTCTTTTACATGTTTGTCCTTATGGGAAGTGGTAGTCACATCACAACATCAACAACAACAATCACATCAACATCAACATCGACATCGACAACATGCACATCGCGACATCTTCACACATGTTTCCCTCCTAGGTCATTTTCATCATCATTTTTGCACTTTCTCCTCCTTAGCATCCACGCTTCACATTTTTTTATCACTCCACGCTTTTGTCTTGTCCTCCAGCATGCTCTCATCATCGATCTACATGGTTATCAGGTACACATCTCTTATCTACTTTATGTTATCGAGCATTTGTTCAACAACATAAAGTGGGGGAAAATGTAGACACAAAATCACGCACTTTGGGTAACTATTTAGTCTTAATTACATACTACTATTCATATGATTCCTAAGTAAGAAAAGTACTAATCAACCCATGTATTTGGCCACCTTTCTTTGCTTTCTATTGCCACTTTTGGTCTTGCACCCTTACTTGCTCAGTCTTCCTTTTTATACCTTGGCATTTATCATCCTAGACACAAAGCACCCATCCGTAACACCAATGCCAGGTTCCCTCGTCCCCTCTAAACACCCCGACCTCAACATACTTTGTTCACACTTTTGGGTCCTTTCTAGTTGTTTGAGCATCTTATATTTTTAGTATTCAACCTTTTTGGGGTTAATTACAAAATTGAAGTAAGGGAATCATATAAATATAAAATTGTGTGATTAAAATAAATGACCAAGCACTAAGCATTAGCTATCACCACCTAAGGTTGCATCCATCAAACATCTAAGAGATCCATTGCATACATCTAACACCATCAAAGGGACACAAGGGCTGGTTATTTTGCATACACTTTATAGGAGGGAAGTTCATTCTATTCCATGCACACATCTATTACATTTATTTACATCTAGGTACTTTGTTTCTATCAAGTGTGACACACACAAGAGCCACATAGGGCACAATTATGCACACACACACATTAAACTACATTAGGTCTGAGATGTAGTGAAGCACTCAGCCGTAAGATCACCATTATGACAAATGAGGATAGTTTGACCCCTCATTTGCATCTTTCTTTTTTAGGATTTGATGTCTCTTTGAGAGTTTTCTGGGTCATTATTTCATTGTAGGTTTCCAGCAACTTCGGAGATCATTGTGCGTGCCTAAAGTAAAATTACAACAAATGCCTCGTGACCACTCATAGGAGGTTTTTTTATCATTTCCGCAGCATAGGATCCCAAAAATAGGTCTAGAGCACTGCATGCACCTTTATCCTCTTTAGGCACCCCACCCAAGAAGATTCTCAACTAGTACACTTTTTCGAGACTCTGTGCGACACTTATCCTTCTTTGTTCATCCGTTCAACACCTCGGCATAGTCCAAGAGTAAAGTTGAAACAAATAAGTCATCTTACCTCTTCTTTGCACTTAGGATTGCATATATTTTGGCTTAGTTTACTTGGGTTAATTTTTGTATTTAATTTATTATTTATTTATTGCTACAATAACAATCATATTAGGCATATGTTTCTATTTTTATCTTAATCATTATGCAATAATCTTTAGGATATCCAAATGGTCATATTTTCCTTTTGCATTACATATAAGCAAAGCATGTGAGAGTTAGAGATAAAATTTTCCAAATAGCCAAATGATTAAGAAGAAATGAAGGGAGTAGGTGAGTGCAATTTTATAGAGTTGGGGTGTATAGAATATTGATATGGACATGTGTGAAATGTGTAGATGGAATATATAAAAGGATATGACAAGATTAAATGTGACTGGATGAGGATGAGTAAGTGGATGAAATGCATGAATTCAACCTTATTTTTCATTTTTTATTTGTTTTGTGGGATTATTTAATTTTTAGGGATTATTGTGATTTATATTCTTTTTTATTTTTGTAAGTGGTGTGACATTAGAGGTACATTTTCGTATGTCTACCTATATTTGAATTTGAAGTGTGATATCAAGTTGTGGGACTATCAAGAGATAAGGGTGCAATCGGGCACAATTACATCCATTATTGTGATTAGAATGTTTAAATCAATTTGTATATCAATTTATCACTTCTAAGGCCTCTATGTCACAACCTAATTTTTTTTTCACATTCACTCTTTAAATATTCAAACCTTTCATTGAGGATTGAACGATGTTTTGATTTTTTATTTATTTATTATGTATCAAACTTCACATCTCGGATATTATTGTGTAATTTCTACTAACTACTTTACAAAAATATGACATAATAAAACTATGTATTCTCCCCAAGGATGTTAAATCATGTTATATATCATCCATGATCTGAATTTTGTATAGTCCACAAATACCATGTGTGCCTATTAAATTTGGAATGAGATCTAGCTTGTTTAGATAAAGGCATTACAGGCATATCATGACACAACCCCTTATAATGTCACACCTATTTATTTGCATGACCATATGGATTTAAGTTTTCCATTCCCAACAAATTTGTTTGATCTAATACACCTAGCTAGTAATCTAATGTATTTGGATCCAATTTTTCCAAGTAAGCATTAACTTATGTTTTCACTCAAAACAAATTCATACAATCAAGCAGTCCATGTGTCGTGCAAGATCTACCTTTTTCATTAGTAAATAATAATCCTTCATAGCATCATACATTAACACCGTCACCCAACATCTTTTTGGAATGTGGATTGGAGAATTGAATAAATATGTCACTTTATTTTTATTCATTTTTACCCATGTTATTTATGCATCTAATTTTGTTTAAGTTTTATTAGAGTATAAGTTTATTTACTTAATGTGTTGTTTGGGAAATACAATAGTATGCGATCTTTAATTTATAGTCAACTACTAATAAATGTTGAATCAATTCAAGTCTATATGTTCTAGTGTGTTAATAAATTCATTTTATTTAAGTGTGCATAAAATAATTTGTCTAGAATTTGTAGGTATATTATTAAATATTAAAATCGATGCATTTTTGGTTGAAACCGACAACCAAAGTTATTTTACATCATGGGGAAATATAATTAAATTAAACACAATTATAAATTAATTGAGAACCATGAAGAATCTATATATTTGAGCTAATCCCACCGGAGGGCCAAGGCACCGAGGTTGGAGGATCATTAACCTCCTCTCATTTGTCACAAGTGATGTGGTCATAAAATTGAATGAGTGCCAAACAGGTAAGACCAAAGTGACTAATGTTGACGATGAATTATAGTCTATGATCATAATATTAAAAAATTAATGATAGAATTAGTTGTAGATTTAACAAATCAAGCGAGAATAAATGTGGAGAATCCGTAATATAATCACATTTTAAGCTCAATGATATTTATGCATATCAAAAGAATGAAACATATCATGAAATTTTTCTTGCAAGATTTAGCAAGATAGCATAAAAATGATATGATGATTATCAAAATAAAAACACATGACTCAATTCCTAATGGATCTATAATGACAAAGAACCCAAATCAGATTAGGAAGACCCTTAGTTCTTTACAGAGTAAAAACATGGAGGAATTAACTCTATCACAACACAAATTTTATCGATTAAAGGCATTAACGAAATCTAAAATCAATGTACCTCTACTAGGGTGTTTACAAAGCTAACAAAACCTAAGAACTACCAAGGGTTATATTTTATGGACCACTTCATCTTGCTTTGTATTCTTATCAATGGCTTGATTTCTTCCTAGATTCATTAAGCTCCCCAAATGAAACAATAGGTAGGATATTATAGATTAATCTTCTTTCCCAATTGGATTTTTTAATTTCCTTCTAGAATCAAATCCTTATCCCACCCAAACTTGAATTTGAATCATGTTTTCAATCTTTTTGAGTGTTATTAGGCTTTAACAATTATACTTAATCAAGGAATGAAGTAAATGGTATATGGGGTTATACTAATTAATTAACTTCCAACATTAACCATGTAATATTATAATAGTATATTGATACTTGCAACAAAAGTTCAATATGTAATAGAAACTCACAAATAAATGGGATTGATTGCACTTATCTGATTATAGGTGATTATGGTTTAATCTAGGTGATCTAGAATGATGAAACAAGGGTGTCTTGACTCGAGAATGCTTCACAACTAAAATTGTAACCTAAGGATCTACTAGGGAGGGTTATGGTAGGAACATTTGTCTAGTCTTGACATGTTTGTACAATTTTTCACCTACTCAAAATTGTGCTATGTGACTTTCTAGGTTTGTCTCTTGTCTAATTAACTTTGTCACTATCTATCAGTCCACTCGATCACAAAGTATGAGGTTCTATGAAGACTCTTCTCAATCCTTAAAAACCCTAACCATAGATGAATTTGTACCAAAAAACATTAGTTGGGTTGTGGACACCCATGTCAGCACTACTTTGAAGAGCCCTCAAAACACATTCTCCACCTAACATGTGATATCTAGTTGTAGTGAAATCATATTTGTCATCCTTATTTTATAATAGTTGACTTGATTTTTTATCTTGTGCAATCTATTTGAGTGGATGAATTTGAGTGCTGGTAAATGTGGGAATTAGTTCCCTATACCTAGTGGTAAGCTTCATACCTGTAGAAAGTTATACCTTAATGAAATTGTAGAGGTATTTTCAAAGTGTAGGGAGGTTCGAGTGCCTTTTGTGCTATATTTTTGTTGGAAAATTATTTTTTGCTAGGAAAAATTAGTTGATTTTCACCAACGCTCTAGGACTAAGTCCCTCCTGCTTGGAAAAGGGGAGGATCCCTTTATTGTATGCAAATAAAAACAAATTTGTGGTTGTCCAATAGGTCGGGGATCCAACATGCACACTCCATCTTTGCACTGCAGAAAATTCTTGCACCTTGTATAAGGGAAGAATTTACAAAGAAGGTGAGATTGTGGGAGTGAGAAATTAAAAGCGGGATTGATATTACAAGAAGGCTAAATCAAATTCTTCCAATTATTAACCAAATTTCATCAACACCTAATTGGAAGGAAAATAAACTTTGATAATTACGACAAGAAAAAATGATCCATGAACATAAAATTCCATTCATTCAATCATCAAAAATTTTACACTCTCGTTGGTCATGCAACTTTGACATGTTCACAAAGCTACAAATTAGAGAGAGAGGAAATATATGGAAATGAAATAGAATAATTTCCATATTTTATTTTTATTTTTAGCTATCTACTCATGAACTCACAAAATTGACAACCCCTTGAAATGAGGAATTCATTACAATATATAGTTTCCAAAATGACTCTTCGCCTACCCCTACATGACTTTTCATTAACCTTTACAACATGTGACCTTTCATATTCATAGGAAATGAATTGAGTCAATTTACATTAATTCAAGGAGACTCATTAAAAATTATAACTATATATCACATTTTAATGAATAATATGAAAATAAAAAGTAAACCCCCAACAAAGAATTAGAACATGAAAGAAGAGAGGAAAGGGGTGGGGAAGAGAGAAAGGAGAGGAGATAGCTACTCGGATGAGGATGATGCACTTGTCAATGTTGATTCACTTTCTGATGGACTTTTGGAGAGTTACTCTAGGAATATCTTGATCCCTTTGAACTCCTTACTATATTGAGTTGTTACACGCGTAACCTTCTCATCCCGAGGAATGTGTATAAAGCTCAAATACTTGAGCCAATTCTCAGAGATAGCATTGATGTTCTTACATTTCATGAACCATGCTTGATGTTCCTTTGTGGTGTTGGATATAACATCCCTTATCTCAGAAGATACTCCAGTGTGTCTTCATTGAAATAAAATGGATCTTTGACCTCCTTCTTGACAAGATCTTCAAATGGTTTTAGTAGATCATCCACTGAAGTGTTTTCATCCACCACGGGTACTCCAAGTTTTTGTACCTCAGCATTGATATCTTCTTGCATCTTTGAAGTACATTCCTCGTATGATTCCAATTCATCAAGATCATAGTTTAGCATCTCATATAGAGTGACAAACAAGTTATAGCCCAAAATTGAGGCAAGTCTTCTTCTTGACAAGATCTTCAAATGGTTTTAGTAGATCATCCACCTGCAGTACTCCAAGTTTTTGTACCTCAGCATTGATATCTTCTTGCATCTTTGAAGTACATTCCTCATATGATTCCAATTCATCAAGAGCATGGTTTAGCATCTCGTACTAAGTAATAAGAGTTCTAGCCCAAACTTGAGACAAATCTTCAAATGCGGAATTGAATACCTTTTTGCTCACCAATATGGAAGAGTTGACTTTGCCCATTTACACCACTAGTGGAAACACCTGGTCCCAATGCTCATTCTATTTTTCAATTTCATCTTTTGTCATTCTTACCATTTTTTTAATTGCACTCATGTACTTGAACAATGAGAGAATATCAGGAAGTAATGTCTTACCTTTTTCGAGAATCTTGTTTACCCACTTATCATTTTCCTTTCCATGTATCATAGAGTTTTGAGTCTTTCTCGATTGATTCTCGGATCAAAGCTACTAATGGTAGTATCTTCTTCAAAATGAAGAGATGGAAGGAAATTTTTATCCATGAAGGTTTGCACATACAAGGTGAGGGTTCTTACATGGCCTTCCAGTTGTTCAATTTTCTCTTTATATTCCTCGTTTCTTGCAAGAAGGCAAGTGGATGATTCCTTGAACAAGTGGGCATCTCCCTCATGTGTTACTAGTCCTAAATGAATGGTGCTCATTTTTTAGTTAGATGAAGTCATCTCCTAAAATGTTTGATTACCTTTGGTCGAACTACCTCCACGTACTAATTTCCTGAAACTCCACTGAAGAAGCGTGAAGCAACTTGGGCCTAACTTTCCTTTCTTCATTTTCACCATCGTGGATATAGCTTGAAAATTTAGAACGACTACTTATTTAACCATGTAGGACTCTCCTTCGATCATATCTTACACCCATAGGAATATCTCATTTGTTTCTGGGATCAACACCTGGGCATGATTATTGTTTCAGGCTCAACATTGGGCATGATTGTTGTTTCCATCTCTTAGTTAGATGGCATATCTTGCACTGGTGTAGTTACAAAGGAGGATATACTCTAAGATTTCTGAGTAATTTATGAATGATTTGGGTTGATTTATCCTTATTATAAAACTTAAATAGGATATTGTGTGTTTCGTATCTTTTTATGTAGTCTCTTGTAGTGTGGAGCCTTGGATTCTACCGATTTTCTTTTTGAGTGAGCAAAGCTTGAATTTTTCTCAGTTTCTTTTGAAGAGGAAAGGTGGGATGATTTTATTTTGAGATTTGAGAAACCTCTTGATTCAATGAGGTAATATTTATTATTTTTAACCATTCCCTTGACCTCCAAATTATTTCTTCGGTTCACTCATTTATGTCCCCTAATTCACGAATTCTCTAAGAGACTTGTGGGAGAGGTGAGGCCTTCACAACTTGATACTCATAATCATACATTTCAATACCATCATCTTCAATCCCATCCTCATACCAATCAAAATTGAATTTTCTCATATGCCCAACTATCATTCTCATATGATCATGTTCCCTGACTTCAAAATCATATGCACAATTCACCCAATAATCCTCTACCTACTAACATGGTACAAATAAGGAAGGTGGATTTTTTCCAGTTACTTTAAATGTCAAATTCATCTCATAGAGTGTATGATAGAGGTTTAGAGGAATGAATGCATCTTCCAAGTTTTTGGCATCATTAGCATTCTTGCAGGAGAATATCCTAAGGAATATAGGGAGTAAAACACTTTTCTTCTTTCATTTCTTAAGCTCACCATTGATGTGAACAAGTTGTGTATACAGCTCTAACATTAGGATCTTATCACTAAGATACCTTGGAAAATTATGTAGAGTAAGATCAAACCCACACATTTTGATGTATGAAAAATTTGAGAACTGTGTGAAGAAATATCCATACCTCTTGATCAAAGTAACAACTTGTGAAGACAACCTTGATTCAGGATTTCCCTCTAGCAATTGGATGACAAACATAGTGAAAGCATCATTCACTCTTGAAAAATGGTGATTTCTCTCCTTTAGGGTCAATTGTGGATACTTCTCATAGGTGGGAGCCTTTTGAGAAATATTCGAGTAAGAGTAAATCCTCTTAACAATCTTGTGCTTGCAAGACCGTAGACCAAGTAGGATATCATTGAAAAATTCTTCGTAGCCGGAAATTGGAGCTATTATTAATGGATGTTGTCACTGATTATATGCCCCCATTCAATCATCTACTTACCCTCAATGATAACAAGGATGAAAATCCTCTTCACCTCTTCTCCCATCACACTGCTCAGTAGGATGATTGCATCTGAAAAGCCTTCACAAAAATCACCTTGAGATAAAGCCTTTGGAAAGTGAGATGGATTTATTCCATGTTTTAACCAAGACCCCAATGCAAGGCCTTGAAGATATGATTATTTTTGGACCATCTGCTTGAAGAAAATTCTTTTTTGATGATCACTATGTTGTTCTATGTTGGAATATGCATACATTAAGAAATTCCTTTAGGAGTGAGCACCGCCAAAATTGATTTATCACCAACCCTTATGTTTCTCATCTCTTGTTTGTACTAATTATCACATGCCAAGTACCAACTTCATGATTTGAACTGATACAAGATGACCACCCGCATCATACAATCCACTTGTGAATACTTTGTCCTCCATTGGTTCTTTGAGACCACCAAGCATTCGATTCTTGATATATTCTAAGTCTCAGTATGGGTAATATCCCAAACCTATGTGTTTACGATACTAGGTATGAAATGGGCTCAAGACAAAAATGAGCAAAAATGAAGAAGACAACTTTCTCGTGAATGAAATAGACACTTTTATATTTTAGTTAAGTTAAGGTTGAGGAGCTATTATTTTGGGGGAAAGTGTTTTTTTCCTGAATTCACTTTTTTAAAACCCTTAACATGCTGGGAATACATTCACTGATGTTTTTAGTGATTTTGGACATATTCTTTTTTTTTTGGAAAAAAAAATGGATTTTTTTCTTGTCTTTTTCTTTTTTACTTTTTTGGTAAAAAAATTGTCTAGTTTTTCATCTTCATTGCTCTCTAAGTGCATTGATATGAGAGGACTTGATTTTTAGGTAATTTTTAGTGAGGGTACATGATACTTTTTATTTTTGGAAATAACACTTATCCACCTTTGTTTACAACGAAAATCCTTTCACTCGATTCACTTCCTTTCAAGACCCGCGCTCAAAAATTCACCTCGATCTTCCCATCGGAATGCTTGGAAAATGAAAAAAATTGACTAGGGAATTATTTTCATGTGTTTTTGCAAGGTCAAAATTCAAGTTGAAAACATGACAACTTTACCCCAAGTGTCAAAAACTTTGTTTGAAGCCCCTCTTGTAGTACCCTTTGGATCATTCTTCCTTTTGTGTCATAACCATCATGTCCTTGAAAACCTTAAAAATGTGATGAATAATATTTATAAGTGTTTGAAATTTGGTCATGAGGTCATTCATTCCATTCAATTGAATGTTTTCAAAAGATGAAATCTCTAGTAAGCCTAGAAAGGCTATTCTTTAGCCTTTCTAGGACATGTGTGCATCCTCTAGGGTTGATCAAGAATCCTAAAACCATCTACAGATGTTATTGAAGAGTTTGAAATGTGATGGAACAATTTTAGGAATATTTAGGAAATTTTTGGACGTTTTGGAACAAGAATAGTGAAATCAAGTCTTAGAGGCTTGAGGAGATTGCAGTGGAAAAAGGTACCTAAACTTTCAAGAAGGATTTTGGGAGCTCCGGATGAGTCAAGAGGAAAAAATATATCATCAGAAATATTAAATAATCCTCTACATGATTTATTTTTCAAATTCTTCACAAGACCCAAGTGCTTCTCGGGCATCTCAATTTTAGCGAGACTCATTGGTGGTCCCAAATGAAAAAGTAACATTTTTACTCAAAGAGGTAGAGTCATGTCTTTAAAACCATCCAATTTATCTTTAAATGATCTTGGGAGTCAAAATGATATAAAAATTTTCCTAAAAAGAGTTCCTGGAGCTTCAAGAAAAGTGATTTCAATTTTTTGGGATTTAGTCATTTTCACAGTTGGGTGGGTGGCGCATTTTGGTATCCCGATTGTCCCAAATGTCCTAACTGTCCAAATTTTCCCAACTATCCCGGAGATATTGAGGATAGCATGGATATTTGGGGCAATAAAATTCACCCCATCCCTTCTTTTTATCTCTTGAACTCTCATATGATCCTCTTTCTTCCCAATGAGTGCTAGGTGGGTGTGCATTAAAATTGGCTAAGTTTTTCTCCTCAACCCTTGGTAAAATTTTATTTTCCAAACTATCCCCACTATTCCCAGGAAAATGGTTACAATTGGGACAAAAATATGTTCCCCACCCCTATCCCCTTCTCAATTTCATCATGCAACCAAACTTTTTTCTACCCAGGTGCTTAAGCCTTTCTCTCTCATCTCCCCAACTCTCAACTCTCGCTCGGCCACTTGTCAAGCTCAGGGAAGGGGGTGAATTTTATTGCCCCAACTATCCCAACTATCCCAAGGATATTGGGGATAATTGGGACAACAAAATTTTCCCAACCCCCTCTTTTTTTCAAACCTAAGTTTTAAAGTGCTTTCACAAACTTAAAAATAATCACGTTATGAGCTTTTAAAGACTTCTATAAGCTTGTTTACCTCATTCATTCACCAATTCAACCTAGGAAGCCAATTTTGACATATCAAAGGTAAAAAAAAAAACTTGAATATTCATCATACATACCTAAAAATTCATTTGGGGTAGTCATGAGCACCGAAACGAAGAAAAATTCATATCTCCCAAACCAATGAATGAATTCGAATAAAAGTTTCATAGTTACTCTACAATCCAGGAACATTCAAGAAGACAATGATTATAAAATAGATGATTCTCTAAATTATTTATGGTAGAAACCCCTAGTTTTGTGACCTATATCATTCCTTTTCAATTTCCAAGCATTCCAATAGGCAGATTGAGACAAAATTTTGAGCACGCAATCTCGGGAACGAGCCTATTCCATTGAAGTTGTTTTCATCGTAAACCAACAGGAGAAGTGCCATTTATAAATATAGTAATTATTTTTATTTTCACTTATTATAAATATAAATTTCCTGAAAAAATCAAACCCTCTCAAGTTAGTGCACTTAGAGATCAATAGAGAAGACAAACTAGGCAAATTTGGTCAAAAAGTGGAAAACGCAAAAAAAAAAAAAGAAAATGCACTTTCTAAAAATAGTAACTATCAAAAATCATCAAAGAGACATAAAAAAGTTTCTATATTATGTTATGAGCTTCAAGAGAGTGAAAAAATCAAGAAAAATCAAAAACAACCCCTAACTCCTACTTACTAAAAATAGAAAGTGTCCATTTTAGGTGCAAAAAGTTGTTGTCTTCCTCATTTTCTCTCACCTAGCATATTTTTGCAATAATGAAGTTCAAATTTTCTGGTTTAGAGACCATTTTTACCCTTACATAAAAGTATCTAGATGTAGGAAATAACGATGTCGTTCACATGGACTTGGAGGATCTAAAAACCGGATGCTTGGTGATCCTAGGGAACCTATAGAAGAAAGAATATACACAAGGGGTTTGTTTGCTGACCCTTTATCCATCCAAAGCATAGAATTTGTGATGTCTTGTGCTCAACATTATGAACTAGAAACTTAAATCATCAGGGAAAATGATAATTCAATTTTGACAATGCTCACTCCCAAAGGAATATCACAAAGTATGTAGATCCCAAATTAGAGCAACATGGTAATCATCCCAAAGGAGTTTGCATCAGGAGAATGGTCAAAGACATATTCATACCTCCAGGGCCTTGCATTGGGGTCATGGTTGAAGAAGGTGATAAATCCCTCTCGTATACCAAATTCTTGGTCTCGACATGAGTTTCATGAAGGGTTCTCGAGATGTTATCATCCTATTGAGCAGGGTGATGGGAGAGGAAACCACCAAATATTTTAAGGATTGGATGGAATTTTTCATCCTTACCATCATTGAGGGAAATAAAATGATTGAATGGGGTCAAATAATCAGTGATAACCTCCACTTCCAATTGCTCCAACTTCCAGTCACAAGGAAATTTGCAATGACATCATACCTAGTGTATGCTCTCACCAATACAAGATCTTTCAGGGGTTTGACTCTCACACAAAAAATCTCCCAAAAGGCTCCCACCTATGAGAGATATCCATAATTGATCCTGAGGGAGATTAATCACCACTTTGTAAGGGTGAATGATGCATTCACCATGTATGTCATAAGATTTCTCAAAGGAAATCATGAACTAAGATTGTCCTCGCAAGCTACCACATTGATCCAAAGATACAGTCCTTCTTCACACAGGTTCTAGACTTTCTCATACATTAGGGTATCTGGATTTGACCTCGCTCCATGAAAACTTCCAAGGTACCTCAGTGATAATATTTTCATGTTTGAGATTTACAGATAACTTACCCATATCAACAAAAACTCAAAAGTAGGAAAAAGAAAGGTGTATCTTTCCTATCTCTTTGGGGATTTTATCTTGCAAATATCTTATTGATGCATCAAATTTGGAATCCTCTTTCTCTTAGTTGAATCTCTATTCCTACACTTTGAGATCCAACTTTGATATTTGGATCACTCTTAATATGTTTCATATCCTGAAATGCACCATGTTCCACAAATTAAGAACTACTAAATGAATTATTCTGACGATGATATTGAGGTCGGGAAAAGAGATCATATGAGGATGATAGTAGGGAAAATGAGGATATTTTTATTTTATTGGTTCAAGGATGGAATTTATGGTGATGGAACTAAGTTCTATAGCCCCTAGTATCTCGATTGTGAAATCTTCACCTCTCCCACAAGTTTCTTGGAACATCTAGGAATAGGGGGATACCTACAAATAGAATGAGGTAGTAATTTGGAGATCCATAGAGTAGTTAAAAAATAAAATAGTTACATTCATCAAGTCAGGAGGTCTCTAGGATCTTAATAAAAAAACATCTCCCATCTCTGCTTTGAAGGCAGCTTAGAAAGCTTCAAGTTATACCCACTCAAAGGATCCCAAAAAGAAAATCAATGGAATATGAGCCAACTCACTACAAGAGGACACACAAGAAGGAAAGAGAAGCTCAAGATCCTGTAGAAGGTGTGGAATAAGGTGAAATTGATCTACCTTAGCCACCGACTCTTCAAATAACTTAGAGCATTTTTTCTTCCGATGTTGCACCTATTTAACCGCCTAGGATGCACCTCCTCAACCAAAGCAAGAAAGTTACATCATGCCCAAAATTGAACTGAAGAAAATTAAAAATTATCATGGGTATAGGATATGATTTGAGGATAGACCTATATTATCCAACATGTAGTGATCCCATATTTCCATGCTATATCCATAATGGTGAAGGAAAAGAAAGGAAAGAAAGCTCAAATTACCACTCTTTTTAGCGGCACTTTAGAAAATCAATATGTGAAGGTAGATCAGCCTAAATTAATTTATCCTATTAGTGAGATGGCCCCATCTCGATTACAATATTATCACCATTCCTCTTGGACCAGATATACACATGAGGGAGATGCTCATTTTTCAAGGATTCTTCCACTCACCTTCTCATGAGAAATCAGGAGTATAAGGAAAGAATTGATCAATTGGAAGACCATATAATGACCCTCACCTCATATGTGTAAAAATTCATGGATCTGAATACTACTCCATATCTCTCAACCGAGGAAGTTACTCCCATCGTAGCTTTTACCTAGAATCCATCGAAAAATTGCAAGGTTTGACTATGTAAGGTAGAGAAAATGATAAATGGGTGAAAAATATTTTAGAAAAGGGTAAAATATTGCTTCCTGAGATCCTTTCATTATTCAAGTACATGAGTGCAATGGATACTAAATTTGGAATGGCTAAAGAATTTATTGAAAAAAGAAAAGGCTCATTAGGACCGAGTGTTTCCACTTTGGTCATTGATGATGAGAAAATTCAACTCTTCCCTATTGGTGATCAAGGAGTATTCAATTTAGCATCCAAAGATTTGTCTCAAGTCTAGGCTATAACTCTAGTTACTCATTACAAAATAATAAACCCTACTCTTGGTGAATTCAATTCATATGAGGAACACATTTCAAAGATGTAAGAGTATGTCAATGTCAAGATACATAAGCTTGGAGTGTCATCATTGGGTGAGAACACTTGACAGATGACCTATTGAATCCATTTGAAGATATTTTCAATAAGGATATCGCAGATCCATGTTCATTCAATGAAGACACGCTAGAGTCCTTGATTGAGATAAGGGACATCATATCAAACACCATGAGGGATCATCAATCTTGGTTCATGGAATGCAAGAACATCAACTCTCTCTCTCTCTCTCTCTCTCTCTCTCTCTCTCTCTCTCTCTCTCTCTCTCTCTCTAAAAATTAGGTAAATTCCTTGAGCTTCATGCACATTCCTTGAGTTATCTTCTTTCCTTTCTCTCTTCCCCACCCCCTTCCTCTCTTATTTCACATTTTATTTCTTCATTAGGGGTTGCACTTTTCATTTTCATCTTATTCATTAATGTGACTATAGTTGAAAATTGTAATAATTTTCCTCAATTAATAAAAATGGGACTTAATTTCTTTCCTAGGAATGCTAAGAGTCACAACTTGTAAAATACAAGTGAAAATACATGTGGGGGTAGATGAAGAGTCTCTTTTGAAAAATATAAATTGTAGTGACTTCCTCAGTTCAAGGGGTTGTCAATTTTGGGAATTCGTGAGTAGATATCTACTAAGAATAAGAAAAAATATTACTTTATTCTATTTCCTTTCTAAATTTTTACTCCCTCTCTCATTTCACAACTTTGTAAACATGTCAATCAAGAAAGGTGTTTCAAATTTTCTGGATGAATGAATTAATGAGATTTTATGCTCATTTTTTATTTTGTCTTGATATAATTAGAAGATTTTTAATTGTGTGTTGATATGTCTCTGGTTAATCTTTGCAAGAATCTAATTTAACCTACTTCTAGTATTAATCCCCTCTCTAAATTCCCACTCCCAACCTTTCACCTTCCTTGCAAATTCCTCCCTTGCACAAGATTGCAAACATTTGCCACAGGTGTAGTGGAATGTGCCTATTGGATCTCCGACCTATTGGCTAACCATGGAGTTATTTTTATTTTCATACAATAATGGAGTTATCCCATTCAAGTAGAGGGACCTAGTCCCAGAGCGTTGGTGAAAATCAACTAATTTTTCCTATCGACAAATTATTTTTCCAATAGACATGAAACTAGTGTTTCTGCCATTAAAAAATTAGGGCATCATCTTCTTTTTACCACATTTTTATTGAAGAAACTCGGGATGAGGAATTAATGAGAAAATTTCATTTGAATCCGTTTTGATTTGCAATATATGAGTTTTTCTTAATTTTAGTGTATATGGATGCCCTAGAGAAATTTTGGCAGATTTACTTTTCAATTTGTAGTTTTTACAAGTTATGGAGTAGTAAAAATGGATTTCTTATGAGATTATTAGGTGGGAAGAAGTTCTTTCAAGATTTTATAACTTACTAAGTGTTTTTAGTGCACATTAGAGGTAGAAACAAGTAGAAATAAACAAAAAGACTTAGTTAAATTTTACGTTTTCAACCTTCTTGGCATGGGGAGAATTTTATTGTCCCATCTATACCCTTAAGACATTGACAGGAGGGACAAAAAAATTTCCTTGATGTGGGCTTGACAAGTGGCATCGTTTGATTGCACAATGAGGGAAGGGGGAAAAACTAGCACCTAGTATCAAAGGGCCAAAACTGGGTGACATGAGGAATCATTGAAAGGGATGGAATAGGGTGTATTTTATTTTCCCATTTTTCCCCTAGGGATAGGGATAGGAGGGATAGAAAAATGTTCCCTATTATAGTGATGACAATTTATGAGGTTTGATTCGGTGCAAAGGTGAGAGGGAAGAGCTTGTTTTAGCACTACGGAGCTCCAACTGGGTCATGTAAAAAACCAAATCCAAGGATATAGTGGGGAACATATTCTTGCCCCCTCTATCCCCTTAGGACAGGGACAGGAGGGACAAAAAAATGAGCCCTACGCTGGTGATGACAAGTGGCACAATTCCATTGCATGACACGAGGGGCTAGATATAGATGAAAAAGGTGGCGGAGTGGTTAAAAAGGTCACATGAAGAACTTGAGGGAGAAGATGGGGTGAGGTGATTTTTAATGTCCCCAAGGGACAGGGATAGGAGGGATAGGAAAATGCACCTTAGCCTAGAGGTGACATGTGTCCTCTTGAAAAATTGGCTAAGTATGAGAGACGTACCTTTCAAGAGAGATAGTTGTTGATGACGTTGTTGGAGCTCCAAGAAGACTTTTTGATGAACCATTATATTATTTTTACTCCCAAGATCCTTTCAAATACAATGAGATTTTTCTCAAATACAATTCTTATTGCAAACACCTCAAATAGATCTTTTTTTCTCGCGACAGTAGGGTGTATCGATGAAAATGATCTTCCTTGAGAAGTACTTGAGTCTTGTGAAAAATGTGAAAGTTTCATTATGTAGAGGGTATAATTATCTTTCCAATTACTACTTGATATGTTGTTATAGCTTCCAATCATTTAATCAACCTATTCAAACGTTGATGTCATTATAAACCAAGGTTGTGTTCAAGGTTGTATGTAGAGAAGTTGATATGCAACTTAGTATTATGGTGGTTCTCTTTTTTGGGGGTTTTGTTTAGTGTCAATTTTCTTGTCTACACTACTTAACTATTGAAAGTAAGTAAAAGATATAAACTACTGAATGTCAAAGCTTCTAATCTATGGAGAACAAAGTATATGAACTACATCTACTCTACTAAAACAAAGTTTTGAAATGAAATGCTTGTTAAAGGAAATGTTTACTTGAAATGAAATACTTGCTTAAATCAAATGACAAGTAAAGGGAATGTGTTGAAACAAAGAAATACAAGATTGCATTCAAATAATCATCAAACCAAGATACTAAAACTAAAACTGAGAAAATATAAATATCTTGCATGAAATACCAATCCTTCAATCTCCTCAGTCGAGTGGGCCCTTGCTCTACTTCGGGATTGAGGCTCTCAACAAAAATGTATACTCAAAATAACATGTATTATATTGATCAAAATAAGTTCATCACATACTCTAGAGTGCAACTGAAAATAACTTCTTCTATTAACTACTATAATACTATAAAAAGACTAACTAAGTAACAGTTCAAAGGAGGTGTCTTATAGACACAGTTGATTACAACACATGCCACAAATATAGGAAACATATTAACCGATAAAAATTTCATAAAATTTCCATGACACCCTATAATTCTATTGGAAATAGGGTCTCTCGTTTATAGCTGGTTGTGGGTTAATCCTTAAAAATGGCATAGTGGATGTGTACTCGGTCTCCTTTACTAAAACTGCTCAAAATGGTAGAAAATGCACCTCATTATCCTGCATATGTCACCAAATCACTCAACAAAGCAGTTAGTGAAATTTCCATTGGTCATTAGTTTGCATAAGAAAAATAAGGGGAAATGCATCACTTTCTACTTTAGATATAACTATTTAGAACATTCCCATGCATATATTAACATTTTTAGGAGTAAAATTTATAGTTATATAGATGTTATGACAAGTCAATTTATGGACTCATCATCTCCCCTGAAATTTACCTTTTATAGGTCCTTGTGCAGTCTATCTCTAACTTGATCTCTACCCAAGTTGTTGTGCCATGTCATACTATTCAAATTTATCCACATACTACTTTTGTGTGCCTTTACATCCTTGGGTTTCCACATAACCTCAGCCCATGCCTTAAATATTTCATGTGATTGGGGAGCACTATTTTTCCAAGTGGTCATTGGGCTAAGGACCAGAGGAGGCCTAACCTATGCATACCAACCCATTCACTTCTATACTCATTATTCCCTTTCTCTACTAATTTCTGAATAATATCCACAAGTGCATCCCCCCTTCACATACTCCAACTGATATTCTGAGGAGAGATAACTTCTTTTTCATTTCAATGGAAAATTTGAGTGTCCCATATCTTATCATAGGCTATCATAGCCTTGCCAAAAAAATTGACAATGAGTTTCAAATTCTTTGACACATTTGGCCAAGATCTCATATGTGTTTCTACCAATTCCATCCTGATAATAAAGAGATCTAAAATCTTTTTTCATAGAAACATCATTATGGTGTTGAGGCCGAATGTAAAAACCAACAGTTTTGGCCTGTTGAGTAAAGAGATCGGTTTGTTCTTCCCACATAATCTGATTCCTTACCAATGATTGAAAGGATTTCAACTAAAACTCTCCCACTAACAGATTTATAAAGAAATCAGGAACATTTGAAACCAACATGTTATGGAGATAAAATTCACATAATAAGTTTTGGACTTCTGGAGTACAACCTTGATAAATCTGTAAGAATGTTTTTCCATCAGGAGCCTCATGAGGCTCTCCACAAAAAATTCTATGCAACTACCATGAATAAAATTGTTCTTAAATAAATAAACTATAAACTGAAGATGGTTTTCTGCAAGCCATAAGTTTACAAGCCAAAGGATGACAAACCCAACAATTGTTTCCAATTTTCTCTTTGCATTAGAACTTGACTCATCCTCTTATTTAATTTTTATATTTTCTCCTACAAAATCTTTATTTCTAAGAGATAGTTGGACACAACGAGAGGAAAAATCACCCCATAATTTCAAACCAATATTTTTTTGTCTCTTTAAACTATTAACTTCCATTCTCAAAGCAAGCTTATTTCTTTATCCTTTTCTACACTCTTTTGTACAAACTCATTTTGAAGAGACAAATTATTTGTTTCCATACCTTTTATTTATTCTTTCAGAGAGGAAATTTCATATTTGTGTCACCTCAAAACCTCATCTCTTTGTGATTTCATTTGACCAACCTCTTGTGCAACAATTTTTATAGCTTGTCCTGGATTTCCAAAGCTACATGCATACTTTCTAGAGCTTTGAAATGAGTTTTTGGTGCCTCAAAAGCATAGCTCTATTCTTCAAGAATGGATGAGGTAAACTCAAAATCTCGTGACTATTCTCCTAGGGAAAAGGAAGTCTCAGTTCCAAAAACTCTTCCAAAATTTGGGTTGCACCTTCATCAGACAATGTAGGCCGAGAAAATTCATTTTTCCTTGTGGGACCAGACCTTCTTTTCTCAATGAACTCTAAGCAGGGGTTGACATGATAGTTTTTTTCTTTAAAGCTCAAGGCTCGAGAGGAATCCTAAGCTTCATCTTAAGAATATTTAATAAACATTGGGGCAAACTAAGGAGTGGATTGAATCTTGGGTGAGATTTGTGGGTTGGTTTGACAAAGATTTTCATAGAGCCCTTTGACCCTCTTCTACGTGGAACTCTCCCCTACATTAATATTTTCTACTTTCCTCTTGGGTTTCCTTGAGGTCTGGTGTACGTAAATCAACTGAATAAGCCTTGGGTGCTTAATTGCAGCGTCACCACCCCCACTCTTATACTTCTGTCCCACCTTTATGACAACATCCGCGAGGTATTTAGGAAGATTCACCTTAAGCTCAGGATTTTCCCTGCCTTTCTTCAAATGGGTTAGAATATTCAGTGTATCACCCCTAATACCAATGGTTTCCCATCACAAATGAAATACCTATTTACCCAAGAAGCAACCTCCCTCCAATGGCCTAAAAATATCTCCCTCTTAATACCCTTTTGAATTCCTTAGGATTAATGATTATCTTAGGCAGAGTTTCCCCTTCCTCATGAAAAAGGGCTATCAAATATTTAAGGGGGGAGTTAGTGACAACCTTAAGCCCAAAATATGGAAGACCAGAGATTGTGCTAACAATTTGGTTATCTACTTCAATTATTTTCCCTCCTATTCTAGAACAAGTTGCTTCAAAATTTGACAGAAATTATTCAATTAAATCCTCATCAAACCCCCAAATTTTTGAATAAAATCCAACCAACCTACATCATGGAAGACTTGAGAGATGATGACATTCCATAGTAGTGGCTCATGATTCTGGCTTGGACTTCTTCTTCTTCCCCATAGCACAGATTGGTTTACAATAGAAATGAAAAAGGTAGTGAGGGGGTATTTTTAGAACAATGGCGATGGTTTCGTGAGAGAGATAAAGTAGTTGTATGCAATGTCAGTAGCTTAAATTTTAACTACTCGTGAGTTTATAATGGCATCAAGTTGGCATAAAATGGTGGTAGAAAGGATGGATGGGACTGTTTGAGGTGGCAAGCTTTTAATTCATTTACATGGCCCCCATACTATCATCCTTATCACTCATTTTGTATGTCATTCCTCAAAAAAGTGACAACATGCCTTTATTCATCATCATTACCCTTATCTCTCCAATTACTCTATTATATTTTATTTTATGGTTTTAATAAATGTATTGGGAAGTTCAAACATAGTTAATATCCATAGCAAAAAGTAAGTACATGTCACATTACCACTCAACATCCTTTTGACTGTTGGCACTCCACTTCTTACATTTGAAAAGAAATTGTGGTTAATCCACATTTTGATCCATTGCATCTCTAAATTTTATTTACATGCATGAAAGAAAACATATTTTTGTACTTTTTAGATATAGGATGGAAGAGGAAGATAGTCATAATCGTGGTTTTATTCCTTTATTTGCATATTCCTAAAATACTACTCATATTTGGAAGCATTTAAGTCTTCCATTGAATTAAAGGTTTCTTTATCCTAGGGTTGTTTATACAAAGCCTCAATATATGGCCATTCACTAACAAAATTATCCTGTCACCATCAATTGGTAATTGTCTCATATATCCATTATCATATATCTTTTCAATTTGGTATGGTCCTAGCCATCTTGTTCTCAATTTCCCTTTGAATTGTTGGTATTTTGAGTCAAATAGCAAGGCCCAGTCTCCTTCTTTGAATCTCTTGGTCTTGATATGAGATTCATGTCAGACCTTCCTTTGATGTTGAAGGATCTCAACTTATTGTTGTGCCTCCATCTACATCTCATCCAGTTCATTTAGCTACATCACTCTATCTCACTGAGCTTCATCCAAATCAATTCCTATCTTCAATGTTGTCCTCCAGGTCTATAATTCAAATTCCACTAGGAGAAATGACTTCTTCCCATATACTAGTTCATATGGGAGAAACCAGTGGTGGTTTTCTAAGTTATGTTTTATACCCAGACTACTTTAGGTATTCTTGGCACCCAATTCTTTCTATTTTCATTGATAACCTTAGTCAAGATGTTTTCCAATTCTCTATTGGTGACTTCTACTTGCCCATTAGATTGGGGGTGGTATGGAGATGATTTCTTATGCTTGATTTGGTAAATCTTCAAAAATGCCTCAATCATGTTGGACATGAACTAAGGTCCTTGATCAGATATTGTAGTTATTAGAGCTCCAAACCTTAGCATGATCATGTTGTACAAAACCAACTACAACGTCCCTCATTGGCGAGATGTCGACTTGAACCTTAGCCCATTTTGTAACATAGTTGGTGCACACCAACAGGTAATATTTTCCATAAGATGGGGGGTCTATAGGTCTAATGAAATCAATCCCCCATTTCTTAAATGGCCCTAAGACCAGCTAAGGATTGAGGTTCATTTTAGAAGACAAAATACGCTTCCCCATTCTTTGACATACATCACATTGCCATACATATTTCTTGACATCTTTGTGGAGAGAGGGCCAGTAGTACCCAACTCTAAGGACCTTATGAATTTTCCTCTTTACTAAGTAATTCCTCCTCCAGGTTCATCATGGCATGCTCTCAGTATGTCATATACCTCATCTTCTTGAACACACCTACAAAGAATCATGTCAGGACAACATTTAAACAAAATTCCATTGCACCACTTATATGTAGCATTGTTTCTTACTAATATTTTGTGTTATTTATTGGTAAAGTAAGCTGGAAACTTCCCTATAGTTAGATAATTGGAAAGATCAACAAACCATGGAGGACTTTCGATATTGCAAACAAGTGCTCATCCGGGAAGTGATCTTGAATTGCCTCACCTTCTCCTGAAACATTCAATCTTGAAAGAAAGTCAGCAAAAACATTAGCCTTTCTAGGCTTATCAATAATGGTCAAGTTAAATTCTTGCAAAAGAAGCAACCACCTGATATTTTGCCCCCTACTACTAGTTTGTTCATTAAGTATCTTATAGTTGAATGGTCTGTATACACAAATATTTTATATCCAGTAATGTAGTGTCTAAATTTGTTCAGAGAGTAAACAACATCTAGAAATTCCTTTTCGTAGTGGTGTAGTTTCTCTCTGTAGGGGTTAGGTTTTTACTTGATAAAATAGATGGCATACATTTTGTCTTCCTCATCTTTCTATCCAATAATAGCTCCCATTGCAGTGTTGGAAGCATCAGTGTGAATATGAAAAGGTTGACCCCAATTGGGTCCTCTCAAGACTAGGGTAGTGGTCAATTTCTCCTTTATAACTTCAAAATCTTGTTGAAATTGAGGATTCCATTCAAAAACATGTACTTTTTCCAGCAGAGAGAACATTGGTGCAATAATCTTACTAAAATATTTTATAAACCGTCTGTAATAACCTACATGTCTAAGGAAACTTTTGATGTTTGTCTAATTTTTTGGTGTAGGCAACTTAGTAATGACTTCTATCTTTTTAGGATCAACTTGGATACCCTTAGCAAAGATATGATGACCCAAGACAACCCCTTGATCAACCATTATCAAACATTTTCATGACTTAAGGAGAGTTGGTGTTGCTCACATCTAGTTTCAAATGTTTTAAGACCGCTCAAAGATTCCTTAAAGGTAAACCCATGAATAGTGAAATCATCCATATAAACTTCAACACAATCATTGGTGAGGTCTGTAAAAATAGCTAAAACTACTCTCTGAAAGGTGGTAGGTGCATTAAAAATTCCAAATGGTAGAAATTTGTATGCAAATGTACCCTAAGGACAAGTGAAGGTGGTCTTATCTTGATCAACATGTGTTATACTAATTTGGTTGTATCGATAAACCCATCTAAGAAGGAGAAGTATTTCTTACCTACCAAATTGTCTAGAACCTGGTCTATAAAGGGTAAGGGAAAGTAATATTTCTTGGTGGATTTATTAAGCTCCCTATAATCTATACAGATTATCCACTTACCATTTTTATTGGGAACTATAACAAGCGGTGATACCCACTGACTATCAAATATTGGATAGATGAATCCTACCCTCAACAATTTCTTTATTTCATTTTTGACAATGTCTCTTAGTGTTGGGTTAATCCTTCATTTTGGTTGTCTGATTGGTTTGACATCCTCAGTGTAAATATGATGAGTTCATATGCTTAGATGAATCCCTTTCATGTCATTATAATCTCAAGCAAAAGCTTTCAAATGATTCCTAGATATTTCTATGACCCTATTCTCTTGGTTGTCTTCTAAGTTGTTACCAATGGTCATTTTTTTTCCTATCTCAATAGTTACTTGTTTAGTGTATTTCAAAATAGCAAGCTCTGTCTCACCAATCAGAGAGTTTAATGGACAAGCATGAGGTTGTGGCGCGTGAAAAATAGTCATGTTCTTAAAAGATACAATATTGGCTAAGGTGTAGACACCAAAATTTTGCTTTTGCAATCTTATTCTTAAAAGCACAATAATCACTCTCATTCTTACCATTTCCATTATAATTAGTGATTTCTACTAATTAACTGAAATTTATTACCATTTTGGTTAATTAACAATGCATTGTTGATTACCTATCCTCTTTTCGCATTCGGGACGTCAATTTACAACACATCGTAAGTCAAAATCCTCTTCCGAACACACAATTAGCGATTATTAGCTAATTAAGCCTATTTTACCTTATTTTTGTCAATAAACCCTATTATTGGCTTAAATCCCTCTTCCAACCATTCAAAATCACCTCACTTCCCTCCACAACATCTCAGAAGGCTTCAAAATCTTATCCTAGCCTCTTAATTGACCCTAAGTGGTTGATTAAGGCTCCTCACATCCTAATCACTTGTTAATTCACTAATCATGATTAACAAGCCTTAATCAAGATTAGAAAACCTTAATCTACTTTTTGCTTTTAGTCCCACATGCAGCAAGATGTAATTTTTCCTCAAAGGAAAAACTATAAAAAGGACTAACCACATACCTTTAAATTTTACACCATGCTTTGAATTGCATATCATATAACAAATATGATTAAGAGCCAAGCTCAATCTTTGCCTCCAATATTCAATGGGGTTAGTAGATGGGTATCCAATATGACCTTGTAGTCATTGTTGGAGAGACCATCTCACCTCTCTTGAAGTAGAAACAAACCCAATTTGATTTCCCTCCTAGATCTAATTAGGTCTTTTGTAGTTAGCAATTCATATTAAGTAGGCATGTTTTAGCTAGGATTGATTTATATCATGTTAGTTGTTTCAAGCATTCCATTAAGATTTTATCATTGATGTAACTATTGTTATATTCATACAAAGCATTTTTAATAGACTATGTGGTGTTAGTCTTGTTAGTTTATCTTTTCTTGAAATTTTAGTAGTCTTCATTTAGCACGCTTTGGTGAAAACATACCCCATTGCATTCATTTTTAAGCTTTTAACTTTTTTCAAAGTTTTTAGTTTCAAGCTTTCTAGATTCACTTTAAGTTTCCTATATTATTTTCAAGATTTCTAGATTAGTTTGAAGCTTTTTAGATTAGTTTCAAGCTTTCTAGATTAGTCCTTCAAGATTTTTAGATTAGTTTCAAGCTTTTAGAGTAAATTTCAAAGTTTTGTAGATCAATTTTCAATTTTGATAGTTGTTTCAACTAGATTAGTAGTAGATGTTGCATTTTGATGTTCTTTGCAAGAACTAAGTGTTATCCAAAATGGTACCCCAGCTCGTTTTTGTCGCTAACTCCTTGTGTTCTTGCCTCTCTTGTGCCTCAATCTACATTTTTTGATTTTTAGGCACTCAAGGCTTTCTGGAAATGGCACCATCAGATAGAGCTCTCTCTCAGCTTTCCAGAAAGGTAAAGTTTGCCTCCTAACTCCTTATATTTTTCAAGTTATGGCTCGGCGGAGTTTTTGTGGAAAATTTTCCCATTTGAGGCCCACAGCCAATAGGAAGCTGCCACATGGCATCCGACCAGCGGAGCGCGGGGAATTTTTGAAAAAAATTCCAAAGACAAAAAAAAGGTAAAATTTGAAAAAATTTCCCGCCGATCCGTTTTTAAATGCGTTTTTGCCCTAAATCTTCAAGCGATCATATCTTTCGATCCAGAGCTTGGATTTTCGCGTTCTTTATATCATTGGAAATCTGTTAAAATTCTCTACATGATTCCATGGTCAATTTCTAATTTTGGTTCAGTTTGAGAGAGAAAATTCAAAACGGTTGTGGTACATGTCCATGGCCGAAATGACATTTCAACAACCAAATTTAATATCTGAATGGGTCGCATTCTTCACCAATATGGTCAAAAATGATAAGGTATGGGTTTGGAAGGTCCTCCATGTTGTTTTAATGCATTTTCCATCAATGAGGATGGCTCCATGCGTTTTCATGTTTTCTCTCTCCTGGGCTCGACCCATGTACTATAAAAGCCAGATTTGGCTCATTTCTTCATGGTTGAACACTTTTTGGCATTGCAAACTTCTTCTTTCACCTCCAGCAAGTGATAGTTGTAAGAATCAGACCTTTTCACAGTTTGTAACAGGTTTATACCTCTTTGATGGTGGAATGCAAGAGATTTTTACATGGAATTGACAGTGCAAACTCTGTGAATGCTTTCAGTCCTCTGTTTGTATTGTTTTACTTCATTTTAAGACCTCTAATTACATCTATCAGCTTGTGTATGTTTTCCCTTGTTGCATTTCATGAATTTGTGTCTATTTACATGGAAAAAATGTTTCACCACTCCTTTTGGTGCATCACCATCTTTAGTTTAGTTTCATTTTTGCATATTTATCCCTGTCTCCTTGCAATTTAGAGTAGGATTAGGAGCTGAACCTCTGTAGTTGTAAATATAGATCTAAATCAGAGGAGTTTGAGGAACTGACCTCTCTCTGGAGATTCCTCTCTCATTTTCACAAGTCCCACACTTGGAGAGAGGTTTTCATGTTGTGCAATCACACTGGATGCCTAAAACATCAATTCAGAACCTTGATTTGCATCCAGGGGTGCTGCTGATTTGCAACAATAGTTTTGGCACACCGGTGGGACCTTAGAGGTCTCATTTTTATTGCAGCAAAGTTGATGTGCATCTGCTGCAATTTTCTTGCTTGAAAAGAGCTATAATTTACATATCGACGACTCAAGGGGAAGAATCAAGCTGGTTTCAGTGAAGTGCGGGCACGAAAACTCATGAGAAGAATCACTACAAGGTCAAGAGCTGGAGAAGAAGAGGTGTTATTTGAATATCTGCAGTTATCTCCAAGAGTAAGGAAAAGTGGGAGGAGAATCCAAAGGTCTCCATCTCAACCAAACAGAACTCTCTCAACTCCTCCACCTGGTAGGCCTTTCATTCAATCAACAAGGGTTTTAAGACCAATTAGAATGGCGCAATCACCGAATCCGTATGTCATTTTCACAGGTAGTAGCCCACTTGTCCTCAATGCACAACATCCAATTCCAATTGCAGCCTTGAAGAACATTCCATACTTCACCGGAGAGAATCAGACTACTCCAGGGGATCATGTTAAAGACATTGCCAACCTTTATGCAATTCATGAAATCAATGAGATGCAAGTGGCTGTCAAATTGTTGGCATCTTCATTCAAGGGGAAAGCATTGCAATGGTTTAGAAGCCTTGGAGTTGGTTCTATCACAAATTGGAATCAGTTGTGTATAGCACTTCATGAGAAATTTGGAGAGAAGGGAGACAACTTGTCTCTTTTGGAGTGACAACCATCAAGAGAGCTCCCAATGAGCAGCTAACCGATTTCAACTTCAGATTTCAAAAGACTTGGGAGAGAATTCCAGTGGCAATCAGGCCAATGCAGAAGGTGTTTTTCTCTATTATCTCAAAGCTCTAAATTCTGATATTTCTATGTTGATTTAGTCCATGGGAGGCATAACTATCCCTATGGCTTATAAAGCATTGCCATTAGGGCTGAAAATTGTTTGATCCAAGCTGGAAAACTAGCCCCTAGACCTCCCATGCCATTGTTTCCAAGTTTAGAGAGTCCAAATACCAATCAAGCACCTAATTTGGCTCCTTCTCCCACTCCGGAAATCGAGTTCAAATGAAGCTTCTACTTCATCTCCAAGTGCTCCAAATGAGCTTCAAGAAGTCATGAAGCAACTGCAAAACCTAGGCAATGATCTGGTTACTCTCAAGAGGCAACAAGCCCAAGGTTTTAGACCTTCTTACCAGCCCTAAGCTCAGCCTAACAGGCAGCCATACCAACCACAAAGACCACCTAATCTAGCTGCAAATATGAATCAAACAAGGCCTCCTGCCAATAGACCATTTCAGCCCTACAATCCAAATGCCATATCTGCCTCTAAGGCATTGGTGCCAACACAAAACAACATTGCTCAGGAGTATGACTAGTGTTTTCCATGCAATGAACCTCATAACCAATCCATGTGCTTCAATGGTACTTTGAATCAAGCATTAATGGTGACAACTATTGGTGTGGAGGGTGAGGGCAGTCAAGGAAATAACCAACAACAAGAAACATTCCAACAGCAATCAGCCCCAAATGACACCACGTTGGTAAATTGGCAAGCAGAGGATTTTTGTGGCATGAATCAGGCAGTTTCCCAAGGTGTTGCAGCCAACACAAGGTCAAAAAGAAGGAATTTGGGTGAAGAACAGCCATTAGCTCCAACCAATCCACAACCTTCCATGGCTCCACAAATGGTTGGCAAGAAAAATCCAATTTCAAATGCACAAGGGCAGCCAAGAACAGCTCCTAGACCAACTCAAATACCAGTTATTGCTGCCCACGTGCAAGGAGTGAATGTACAAGCAAAGGGACAGCAAAGAGATCCTTCATCACCATTCAGTATCATTGATCAGATGAAGAAGACAAATGTTAATATATCAATGTGGGAATCCCTATCTATCCCAGGCCAAAGAGACTTGTTACAAGCTGCCATGAAGGACTGGCCAACTTCGAATCAGCAAGTTTAGATGCAAGAGAAAGTGCTCACAAATGCTACCCAGCCTGAGGGAAATCATGGAGGATAGCAAGGTAAAATGTTGAAGCCCCCTCCTTTCTATGTTTCATTAATCATTGGAAATTAGTTAGTGCACAATTACATGATAGATTCCAGGGCAAGTAGCTCAGTGATGCCTAAACAAATAGCTGATCAGCTAGGGCTCCTAGTATGAAACCATATCCAAAGGGGTAGTGCAGCTAGATGGGACAGTTATAGAATCAGAGTTGGGGTGATTAGAAACTTGAGTCTTACCTTGCATGCATGTCCAAATGTTGTTTTCACAAGATGTATCAGTCATAGACCTTCCACCACTCTTTGCCCTATGCTTGTCAAGGGACTTCACAGCCAAGATTGGGGGATATTTGTCTGCTGATTGGTCACACATCTTTGTTGAGAATGAGGTATGGAACTAAGGCTACAATCAGGTCTTAACCTATTGCAAACTTCCACATTGAGCCTTACACTCCAAGTCAGATCAACGCCAATTGTTCAGCATTTGATCAAGAAGACCACCCAAGCACCGATGAAGCTGACACCAAGGTTGGGAGCATCCCGGATCTAACTCTTGATGAATGGGCAAACAAGGTACATGCTTTTGATCCTTATCAAGAAGTAGAAGAATCTGAGCAAGGGGTCTATTGTATATATGAAAAAAATCAGCCTATTCCTAACATCACCAAGCCAAACCACAAGGATGACAATGAGGTATGGCAGTTGTTTTTTGATGGATCAAGAAGTAGATAAGGTGCAGGAGGTGGAGCCATGCTTGTTTCACCTCAAGGAGTAAGGTACTATTCAGCTTTTAGATTTCAGTTTGCATGCTCTAATAACACTGCTGAATATGAAGCCTTAGTGCAAGGGATGCATTGGGCAATCAAGAAGAAAATAAAGAACTTGCAAGTCTTTGGTGACAGTGAATTGATTGTAAATCAGGCCAAGGGACAGCATGCTGCCAAGAATGATCTACTCAAGTGCTACAAGAATAGGGTGTGTGACCTCATGGAATATTTTGAGGGTTTTGGCCTCAAATCCATTCCTAGGAAAGAGAATCAAGCTGGCTGCGAGGCTTGCAGCGTGAGGGGCAGCCTTTGACATTGTGGAAAGCATTCAAAAAGACAAGGTACAGCTAAACATCCATGTGATTGTGACGCCTTCAGTGCAAGATAACAATGTCATTTGGCAAGTGTTTGAGAATGACCAGCAAATCATCCATTTCTTGCAAGAAGAAGCGAGTTCTCAGCTAAGAATCAAGAAAAATTGGAACAGAAGTATGGTGACCAAGTGGTACAGCTGAGAACTAACAAGCTGCCCAAGGGACTTATCACTTTGGAGTCCATTTTTAATCCCAATGATCAATTTAGAAAGGAGAAAGCAAACATTCAAGTCAAGAGAGAGGATTCAGTATCCATCTTGGTAGAAGAGAACAAACCATTGCAAATTGGAAAGATGACAACTGATCAAGAAAGGTATGAGTTTGTACAGCTGTGTCAAGAGTTCCCTGATGTGTTTACATGGAGCTATGAAGATTTGAAAGGTTTCAATCCCAACTTAGCTTAGCATACCATTGAATTGGATCTAAATACTAAGCCTGTCAGGCAGAAACAAAGACCATTCAATCCACACATGGAGCCTCTCATGAGGAAAGAATTGGACAAGCTGATTGAGTCAAGAATCATATTCCCAATCAAGCATTCTAGTTGGGTTGCCAACTTGGTTCTGTCAGAAAGAAGAGTGGAGAGATCAGATTGTGTGTTGATTTCAGAGACTTAAATAGAGCATCTCTCAAGGACCATTACCCACTCCCTTCCATGGAGCAAATCTTGCAAGTTTTGGCTGGCTCGAGAGGTTTTCACTACTTGATGGCTACTCGAAGCTACAATCGGATTATGGTGAAGGAAGAAGACCAGTTCAAGACATCCTTCACAACCAAATGGGGACTTTTGCATACAGAAGATGTCATTTGGGATGTCCAATGCTGGTGCTACCTTCCAAAGAGCAATGGACATGGCGTTCAAAGGTTTGATTAACAACGTGGTGCTGATTTACCTTGATGATATCACTATTTTATCTAAAAATGTAGAGACCACCTCTCTCATTTGAGACAAGTTTTCATGAGGTGTAGGAAATTTGGAGTGTCTTTAAATCCTAATAAGTGTATCTTTCTTGCACATGAAGGAAATCTCCTTGGCCATATTGTCTCCAAAGAAGGATTAGCAATTGATCCGAGAGAGAGTCGAAGCCATAAGAGCCTACCATTGCAAGCCACAAGAAAGCCCTTCGAGTTTCTTGGGGAGGATAAACTTTGTTCGGAGGTTTGTCCCAGATTTTGCAGCCCTTGTCAAGCCCATCACCAAAATGTTAAAGAAGAGCATGGCTTTCAAGTGGACAGCAGAAGGCAAGGAGAGTTTTGAAGCAATCAAAGAAGCCATTTCTCAAGCACCAACTCTCATCAACCCGGACTTCTCCAAGGATTTCATCCTCTATGCATTTGGAGGTAATGACACTATTTCTACCATTTTGGTACAGCAGAACAAGGATAATGATGAGCAGCCAATTGCCTTCTTCAGCCAGAGCCTAGATGACTATGAGGTGAAGTACTCTTTTATTGAGAAGCATGTGCTGGTAGTAATCAAAAGCTTGAAGAAATTCAAGCATTTAGTCTCAAACAACAAGGTCCAGTTGTTGGTCTCACATGTTGGGGTTAAGGACTTCCTCCTCAACAAATATTTGAACTAGAAAAGGGCAGGTTGGATCACCCATGTCATGGAGTATGACATTGAGATCAAAATCACCAAGCTGGTAAGAGGAAAAGGATTGTGTGAGCAGATACTTTTGGGGAAGAAAAAGAAGCATGCAATGAAGGAGAGGTTGTTTTGACAATTCAAGACAGCCATGAGCCATGGGGCACTCAAGAAGAAAACAATGCTGCCCCACTCCCCTGCTGGACCCAAGGTATAATAGACTTCCTAAGCATAGGCCTATGCCCTCCGGAGATGAACAAGACCCAAAGAAGATACTTCAGATTGCAGGCTGTCCCATATGCCATTTTGATGGAGTTTTGTTTAAAAAAGATGTGAATGGAGTCTTCTTTGAGATGCATTAGCACAAATCAGATTCATAGGGTGTTGGAAGAGTTCCATGGTGGACCAGCTAGTGGTCATTTTGCACCAAGAGTGATAGCTCTAAAAATATTGAAGGTTGGTTATTATTGGCCTAAAATTTTTAGTGATTGCTATGCATGGATTAAGAGGTATAAGAATTGTGCATTCTTCACAGGAAAAGAGAGACTTGCTGCCCTTCCATTGCATCCAATCTCAGTTGACCAGCCATTCATGCAATGGGGTTTGGACTTCATTGGAGTCATTAATCCCAATTCAAGTCAAGGACACAAATGGATTTTGACAGACCACGGACTACTTCACTAAGTGGATGAAGCAAAGTAGCCTCAAAGAAGTAAATGAGTCTAAAGCATCTTAGACTTTTATGAGGGGATAACAACCAGATTTGGTATACCGCTACAATAATCTCGAGATAATGCATTGGCATTCATTGGATCCAAGGTGACTCGAGTGGGCTGTCAAGAATTGGATCTACCTAAGCACTTCATCAAACTATTACCCTCAAGGTAATGGTCGAGGCGAGTCTACAAACAAGAACTTGTTGAGGATCATTATGAGGACTCTTGATGAGAATCGAGGTCTTGGCATACCAAATGAAATCAGCCTTATGGGCTGATAGGATAACTCCCAAGAGATCCACAGCTAATTCTCCATTCAAGCTTGTTTATGGAAGAGAGGCAATCTTTCCCATGTCACTTGAGTTGCCAACATTGGAACTCATGAAGCAATTAGAGTTGCTAGAGTTTGAGCCCATGGAGGTGAGATATGCAGAGTTGATGGAGCTGCAGGAGGTTAGAAATCAGGCATCCCAAGCAATGGAAAAGGATCAAGCTTTGATCAAAAAGACCTTTGATAGGAAGGCCAAGGATAGATCTTTTCAGGTTGGAGATCTAGTGTTGAAATGGGATGTGGATAGAGAAAAACGGGAAGGCATTCAAAATTTGATGCCATTTGGAGTGGCCCATACATGGTCATGAAGTGCAAGAACAGCAATGCTTTCCAATTGGCCTCATTGGATGGTGAAGAACTCGCATATTCCAGTCAATGAAATCTATCTCAAGTGTCTCTTCTAGAGGGAAATTTACCACCTTGTAAATATTAGATTAGATTTTCATTCCTCCAAGTGCTTTGCACATTGTTTTGTCAGAGGTTAGTTTTGCTTTCCTAAGTGCTTTGGCATGACTTGTTGTCCCTAGAGATGTTTTGCAGTCCTTGCTTCCATCATGTGATATTCCATCTTCCTCCTTGCACATTCTAAGTTAGTTGAGGTTCTAAACAGAATATTTGATGACTCCATGCCCAATGGACTACTTCAGCATAACTGGTATTTTCATCTAGTAGGCAGATGACCCCTCTGAGTCACCAAAATTGTTATCCAAAATGGTGCCCCAGCTCATTTTTGTGGCTAACTCCTTGTGTTCTTGCCTCTCTTGTGCCTCAGTCTACATTTTTTGATTTTTAGGCACTCAAGGCTTTCTGGAAATGGCACCATCAGATAGAGCTCTCTCTCAACTTTCCAGAAAGGTAAAGTTTGCCTCCTAACTCCTTATATTTTTCAAGTTATGGCTCGGCGGAGTTTTTGTGGAAAATTTTCCCATTTGAGGCCCGCAACCAATAGGAAGCTGCCACATGGCATCGACCAGCAGAGCATGGGGAATTTTTGAAAAAATTTCCAAAGACAAAAAAGAGGTAAAATTTGAAAAAATTTCCCACCGATCCGTTTTTGGGCCGTTTTTGCCCTAAATCTTCAAACGATCATATCTTTTGATCCAGAGCTTGGATTTTCACGTTCTTTATATCATTGGAAATCTGTTAAAATTCTCTACATGATTCCATGGTCAATTTATAATTTTGGTTTAGTTTGGAGAGAGAAAATTCAAAAACAGTTCTGGTACATGTCTATGGCCAGAAATGACATTTCAACAACCAAATTTAATACAGAATGGGTCGCATTCTTCTCCAATATGGTCAAAAATGATAGGGTATGGGTTTGTAAGGTCCTCCATACTTTTTTAATGCATTTTCCATCAATGAGGGATGGCTCCCATGCATTTTTCACATTTTCTCTCTCCTAGGCTCGACTCATGTACTGTAAAAGCCAGATTTGGCTCATTTCTTCATGGTTGAACACTTTTTGGCATTGCAAACTTCTTCTTTCACCTCCAGCAAGTGATAGTTGTAAGAATCAGACCTTTTTCATAGTTTGTAATAGGTTTATACCTCTTTGATGGTGGAATGCAAGATATTTTTACATGGAATTGATAAAGTGCAAACTCGTGAATGCTTTGAGTCCTCTGTTTGTATTTTTTTACTTCATTTTAAGACCTCTAATTACATCTATCAGCTTGTGTATGTTTTCCCTTGTTGCATTTCATGAATTTGTGTCTATTTACATGGCAAAAAATGTTTCACCACTCCTTTTGGTGCATCACCATCTTTAGTTTAGTTTCATTTTTACATTTTTATCCCTGTCTCCTTGCAATTTAGAGTAGGATTAGGATCTGAACCTCTGTAGTTGTAAATATAGATCTAAATCAGAGGAGTTTGAGGAACCAGCCTCTGTCTGGAGATTCCTCTCTCATTTTCACAAGTCCCACACTTGGAGAGAGGTTTCCATGTTGTGCAATCACACTGGATGCCTAAAACATCAATTCAGAACCTTGATTTGCATCCAGGGGTGCTGCTGATTTGCAACAACACTAAGGAGGTAAAGTGTTGTCAAAATTCCAACAAGAAGTCAAATATTGGAGCTTTTTCAAGTTTTCTTGTCAAAACCCGTGTTTTTAACACATAAAATAAATACAACCCCACACTCAAAGGGGAGCACTCACACTCCAAAGGTCATGCCTATGCTTCACGAGATGCGCCTACACTTCTTGGACATACCGCACCTCATTGAATTTTTTTCCTCCGTGTATAAGTTACCTTAGTGCTTTAAAGTGTGTGTTGATGCTTCATTGGCCACACTCATGTAATTTAACCGTGTGATTTTAACAGAGGCACGCTTCTACCATTAAAAAATTTTGTTTCTACAAAGTGCACATTGTGTCTCTCGGGATGTGCTCGTGTTAGGAGGCACGTTAGAGCTTTGATGTATAGTTGGCTCAAATTTCAAAATTTCAACTTCTATTTTTTTCTACTTCTGTCATTTTCCAGGTGTTTTTAGCTATTATTATTGTAGCTTTTCTTATTTAGAGAAATTTTTCTAACATATTAGCTTAGGGTTTGATGAATTAATTTTGTTTTTCTTACTTTGTATGAGTTTGGAATAGGGTTGTGTATGCTCTTATCTTGCACTTTGTGTGATCTTGAGAATAAAAAGTAGCCTTAAACCTTCTTTTGCTAACATTAGAGTAAGTGGGAAACTTCATTAGTCATTTTTATGCTTAAGGGAATAAAATTTCATTTTGGGCATGTATATGATCTTTTAGTTTAAGAGATTTTCATTTGATAAATAACTAAGGCTAAAGTTTGTGTATGCTCTTCTCTTGCACCTTGTGTGATCTTGAGAACCAAAAAAACTTTAGTTTTTCACTAAAAATCACTTGGATTAATTGGGAATGAACCTTGATTTACAAATTATTATGGTGGTTATTTGATTTACAAGTTTTTCATTTTTATCTAGTTGGATTTTTTATTGTGTATGCTCTTCTCTCACATCCTTGGATGATCTTGGGAACCAAAAAAATTTAATCCATTTTTTATGACATTGTAGATCTTTTTGGTAAACTACTAACCATTTGTGTGTATGACCTAATGATGACCAAAGAAAGGAGAACTCTATTCAAACCAAAATATAACATTCACGTGTGTTGTAGGTTTCCAACGGTGGTCTAAACCAAATTTCCTAAACCAAAAGATAAGAAAATACACCACACATCATACATCACAATGTATTATATGTTTCGGTTAAGAGCTATGGCTCGTCTACTTAACTAGAAAAAACTTCCTTTGGCATAATCCTTAAGATAACAAGAGGAATAATCCTAGGAACCCCAAAGTAGTTTTAGCAAGAGGGAACCTTGTGAAAAAAAGGGAAAGTGCTCCACTACCCAATTGATTAGTACACCTTGGTGAGATTAGCGTAAAATTTATTTCCATTACAACCCTAGTGAAAATACAACTGAACGCATTTATTTCTCATTGTATTAAAGGGGGCAAAGTAAAGTTAGGATACTCCAAGACTAGTTAGTGTGACTTTCTTAGAAAACTAAGCTTGCAGAGGTAACTTGTGACACCTAGAGAGAGAACCACTAGGAAAGCTTGTGGCTTGGAGACTTAGACATCATGTTCTATAGATCTCTCACAAAGTGACAACTTGTTTGGAATCTAAACCTTGTTTTTTGACCAAGGTGAAGAGTACATTTAAGTTGAAACTACGTGTTATTCATCACGAGACCTACGGAATGTTACTTTGTCCTAATTTCTCACTTGTCCTAAGACAAGGTGAAACTTTTCCAAAGTTACACTTAGTTTGTTTAATCACCACTTGGTTTACACTTTTGTTTTCTTGTTTCCCACTTGCGACAAAATAAGAATAACATACACGGATACCACTAGAAATAATCATGTCAACCACTTTTATAGTCTACTTGCATGACTAGGTTGCAATGCCAGAATGCAAGTGTTAAAAGTGTGAATGGTACGTTCTTATGTTCTAGTAGGCCCTTTGTCTCACACCCATATTGATACTAATTATCATTGTAGTTATATGATATCATCATTGTCTTCCTTTGAGTTGTTATCATAACCGCATTATAGCCATACAATTGTGATATTTACGTCTTGTTTCCATTATAAAACTTTGCGCAAATCTCTAAATTGTATTGTTACGCTACTCACACGC
The DNA here is from genome assembly GCA_018340775.1 of Taxus wallichiana var. yunnanensis. NCBI lineage: Eukaryota > Viridiplantae > Streptophyta > Pinopsida > Cupressales > Taxaceae > Taxus > Taxus wallichiana. Next base: position 377,163,803 of record CM031238.1, on the reverse strand, counting down.
ATAGTAACTTCTTGATATAATTAAGCTTAGTTTTTGAATCGTAGCATTGCCTTGATTTTTATAAGTGTTGAGGTTATATGTTTGCATTGCTATAATGTCATTTTGATACTAAAATATTACTTTCTTGTAAATCTTGATTAACATTTCCAAATAGTGTTGTAACGTTGCTCACATTTGTAACTTCCATTTTCCAAAACTTATACTTTATTAGTGTCTAGAACTAGTTGTAGTAAACCTTCTTAGAGGATTGTGTCAGCACTTTCTTAGCATTTAGGTCTTGTTTATTTCAAAACTTTGCCTAAGTGGTGATATTGTGTTGTCACTATTTGTTTCAAACCTATCTCGAAGAATCATAGGAAGTAAAATTTTATTGTGACTAGATTTGATTTTTGCACATCATTGTATTGTCTTAGGAATTTCTCATCACATATCACCTTGTTAGGGTAGATCATTCTTTATTCTTTGGTATCCTTGGGTTCATATTGACCTATTAGATTCACAACTTTTTTATAGTCATTATTCTTTATAGTGACTTAGTTTCATTACTGTTGTGAAAATTTACCTAGGCTCCCTTTTAATAAACCCTAATAAAAGCTTTCACATTATGCCCCTATTATAATAATGGGGTATCGCAAGTTAGGAAACAAGACCTTTGGAAGTGACAACCCACTTTTGGAGGATAATTTCATGATTGATCATAGCGGGGTGAGGATAATTCTCCTCGTGCGGACATGGAACGTCATCCACCCCACTTTGATGATTACTTGTTTCAAAACAAACATGAGGTCCTTTTATGTGTCGTAGAACTAGGAGCATGATTACCTTCTATAGTAGACCCTTCTCTCATTGTCGGCATGGTTCATGGAGAAGAAGAAACAGACCATCCTCGTTGCCATATCAATAAAATATTAAACCTAGGTCATGCCTCTACTTCTGGACGACATAATGATGAGGAGATACCTTTTGAAAATGATGAAGACTATCGTATACCTATTGTTAGAGTACATTGTGAAGACCATGAGGAACATACTCATCATGAGCAACCTCCTCCACATGAAGATCATAATGAAGTACCCACTCGAGAAGTAACCTTAGAAAAACATGTGCAAGCTCTTACTTGCCAATTAGAAAGTTTGGCCTCACACATAAACAAGGAACAACTGAAAACTCTAAAACAAGATATACCAAAGGCTAAACCTAAAGCTTTGTATCATGAGTTCCCAAAAAATACTCCTTGTTGAGAGACACGAAAAGACCCCTATGAGGAATTTCTTGCAGAGAATAAGGGTAGGAATACACCTAGATTCAACCCTTCCTACAAGCCTACACCACCCACAAAAGACCAAGTATTCGATCAAGATTGCTCCATCATGAAGAGTGTCCTTCTAGCATTGCAAGAAGGCAAAATTGATAATAACAGAAAATACCAATTCGATGAATTGTTCCCTTATCCATTTGATAGAGCCATGTTACAAGTACCTTCCTATGACAATTTAATTGCCCAAAGTTTGATAAATACAAGGGAAAAGGTGACCCCGAGATCATATCAAAGACTTTTATATGGCATGTCAACGAGTCACGTATAATGACAACTATCTTATTTTCCTCTTCCACAAAAAAATTTTAGTGGTGAATTTTCGTAAACTCGTGAATATTAGGGATTTTGGAAATTGGAAATGGAAAATTTTCAGCATTCGTTTGTCACTTGATTTCACTTAAAATTTATACTAACAAGTCATTTGTATGGGTTAGTTTGCCTACTATTTATAGTTAAAAATGAACTTATGCATGTATTTCACCAATGTTTCTAATCAAAATGTTCTCATATTCACCGAGGTATAATACATAGACCGAGGGCTTACAAGGGGGTAACCCCTTTTGGGGTCCAGGGGCCTATCCTCGCGGAGAAGGGTTCGAGGGCCATGCACCTCGATGGGGGTTTGGGGGCAGCACCCCAAAAGCCACATTTTATATGTTTGTTTCTAGGGGAGATGACAATTTATTTCTGAAGATACGGTCATCTTAATAACACAACATACATATGACAGATGTCCAAGTAATATATATAGATGACCAACCATAAGATAAGATTTTCCAATGCAAGTTTCATCTAATGAGGAAGGGATGACCATTTAAACTTACTGGGATGGTCATCCAACATAGGTCGGAAGCAGACCAACAAGGTTGGATGGATGAAAAATGGATTATGTCCAATGCACGGTGTGACAGTTGTCTAACTATAATAGATGTACGTCTAATGTTGGTTAGTCAAGCGTCTAACTATAATAGACGTCCATCCAATGTAGGTTAATTGGATGACCAACAGGATGCATCGTCGTCGATAGGAATTTTGTACAATGATAAATGAATTTTCATCTAATGCCTATCTAACTATACGAAACTATCCGAAAAAACACCCCGTCGAATTGCCTTTACCACGAATCAATTTTTCAGATATTCACCATCATTTTGAAATTCCATTTCAGAGATTCTCCACCCATTCTATAATAATTTTTCAGAGGGGGTCTTAAAATGAACCCCGCCTCTTCCCACATAGTTTAGGAGGATAGATGCTAGAGTGGTTTTTACACATCCCCAAGGGATCCATATCTACATGGCCAGAACTAGCGGAACATTTTTTACGTCACTTCTCTTTTAATATAGAGAGTGATGTCACCATGCTAGATCTATGCAATGTGAAACAATGAAACAACAAGAACTTTGCTGCTTTCCTACAATGATGGAGAGGGTTAGCTAGTCGTTTCCCTTGCTCCATACCTGAAAAATAGCTAATAAGTATATTTTTTCCAACCTCCACTCGACATTACGTTCCACTTGCAAATGCATTGTGGTAACACATTCGAAGAGGTGATTGAAAAGGGGAGTCAAATCAAAAAAGTGTTGTTAGCTAGAGGGACCCTAAAACCCTTTTCACGTGATCATAACAATTCCAAAACTAATGACAAGACAAATTTTGTTCCTAATAAGAACAAAAATGTTGTCGGTGATGGAATAGTAGACTCTAAACAAGTACAAGCCATTAAAAATCACACTCCTTTAAAGCTTGCAAAGGGAACTCCACCTATGGAATATAAACTTCATGATTTCACCCCTCTATCTGACTCAATATCGTCAATACTAAAGTAGTTAGAGGTGTCAACATGGTTTGATACCCTAAAACAACACCTTATGGGGATGACATACCTAAGCCATCATGGTTTAGGGAAAATGAGTTTTATGGATTTCACCGTGTCAAGGGTCACAAAAATGACAAGTGCTTGAAATTAAAGCATTACATTTAGGACTCAATCGACAGTTGATATGTAGAGATGGATTTTTCCGCCCTACCAAATCTCTAAACACAAACATGGGGATTTTTAAAGAACCTTTCCCCAAGAACAAAGGAAAGGAAAATCAAGATTAGGGACAATCATCTCAAAATAAGAGTACCAATTATGTATCAAAGACAGACCATTTTGATGCCTTAATAGGTTGTGTTGATTCACCTATTGAGCATATCAACATGATCAAGATCAGATCAAGGAGTGCACCATGGCAACATGACGAGCTCTCCTTGTCATCTTAGAACCTCTTCCCCTCCTCCTCAAGAGATTCATTATGATGTATTAGATCAATTAGAGAAAACCACAACTAATATTTCAATCTTAGACCTTCTTAAAATTTCTAATGTTCATAAGGACATCCTTTGCAAAACCTTACAGGGATCAGGAGTGTCCGTTGATATAGATCCAACACACTTGCAAGAAATAGTATTGCAAATCACTCCTTTAGAACACAAACTTCGATCCGATAGAAATCCTAGAAGAAAATCCCTCCCATAGCCTGCCCTTACATATTGAATTAATAATCAAACGTAAGAAGGTCAAAAGAGTTTATATGGATGGCCTATTGGGTCTAAATATTTGTACTCTTAAACTAGTTTGACAACTAGGGTGCACAAAATCTGATTTGGAGACAAAGGTCATCACCATAAAGGCATATGATAATGAAGAATGACAATTAGCTGGTATGATAACTTTCTCACTGGAATTAGGTCTTATAAACCATGATAAAAATTTCCATGTCTTAGACTTGGATCTCCCTTATAACATATTTCTCATCCACCCATGGATTCATGCCATGTAATTCGTACCTTCAATGTATAATCAATGTTTAAAGTTATACCATAAAGGATAGACCCTTACGATATAGGGGATGCCCAATAATTTTCTCATTAGAGAGCATTGTTGGGCTATTTTCCCACCATCTATGAGTGTCCTTCTATGGAGATTTTTGTTCTTGTTAAGTAGAAGGCCCTCACTTCATGAGTGGATCTATATGCCTTGTCTTCCAATGATAATAGTGCTTCCACAATGGATACACCTATCACTGTGTGGGAGATGAAGGTTAGACCAAGCGAGCACAGAGAATATGATCTACGGTGAGGCCCTTCTATTTCACAACATTCCCCTATCTGCCAAAGCACATGGTAGACCATGTTACAAGTTTCAAAGATCAAGGGAGAATTGCCCTTTTAACACTTTCACTCCTAGTGGATTATTAGAAGATGAAAAGATACTCAAAGATATTGTATTTCATCCTGAAGATGATGAAATGGATCTATGCTACCAATCACCTAGGTATGTTATCCCCAATCAAATGATGCTTACTATGGGATATAAAGGACATGGTTGTGGCCATAATGAACAAGGTATACTAGAATCCCTTCCAATACCTCATCGTATAATGGGTAAGTCTAGTATTTTCATCCATCTATATGAATCTCACTCCTCAGAGATCGAGGATACCTCTTTTGAACGCTAAAATATTCCATTCAAAGGTGAAAATGAAATAGATTCCCATTGTAGTCTTTACGAAGACCTTGCCTCCACAAACCTATTTTCTGACATGGCTATCCTAACCATAACCCCCACCATATCCCCTATAACTCAGACACTAAACCTCATTTACCCATCACTTGTGAATTGGGACTAATAACAACATATGTCAATCAACATATTTCGAACTGACGAGGCTATTGGTGAGTTCCTTGGTATTCATGACAATATTCCAAGAAATGACCACAAGAAAGGCTTCTCCATTCAGCTCAATGCATGCACATACTTTGGGAGGAGGAATATTTCGTGGTCACTTAAGAAAAAAGTAAGCAAGGAAAATTTCCTATAGAGAATCCTTGTGGAAAGAAAATTCCAAGTCCTATAGTGAAAACCTCTTTGAGGCACTTATGGACAAACAAACAGAAAAACCCATAGACAAGATAATTGACCCACTTCATGATGAAGATCTCTTTGAGCCACCTTTGTTAGAATAGAATATTAATCTCCCCCCTAATCCTATGCACATGGAAGATGATTCCAAGTTACTGGTGCAGGAGATAATAGATGTGAACATTGGCACGAAGGAGCTACCTAGAATGGTTAAGTTGGGAGCTTCACTCTCAGCTCAAGAACAAAGAACTTTGATAGGGCTTTTGAGATAATTTGTAGATATTTTTGCTTGGTCTTACGTAGAAATTTTAGGACTTGATCATCCATTAGTGGTGAAAAATCTTGTTGTACACCCGGATGTCAAGCCCATAAAACAAAATCTCCAAAAGATACATCCTCGCATCGCCTTGTTGGTTAAAACAAAGATAGAAAAATTATTAGAAGTAGGCTTCATCAGGCCTATTGACTATTCAAAGTGGATTTCCAATGTGGTCCTAGTTCAGAAAAATCTTGTCGGTATCAGAGTGTGTACGATTTCTGAGATATTAATAAAGCTTGTCCTAAGGATGACTTTCCTCTTCCCAACATCGACATGATTATCAATTTGAAAACTAGTTACGAGATGATTTCACTCATGGATGGATTCTCAGGATATAACCAAATAAAAATTGTTGAGGAAGACCAACATAAGACATCTTTTACTACCCCATGGGGAACATTATATTATCAAGTCATGCCCTTCGGCCTCAAGAATGTAGGCACTACCTATCAATAGGCAATGACTGTTATTTTCCATGATATGATCAATGACATCATGGAATATTATGTGGATGACATATTGGCAAAATCTAAGACTCGAGAAGAGCACCTAGAAATTTTTGATGCATCTTTCAGTGGTCTAAGGGACTACAAGTTCCTACTAAACCCGAAGAAGTGTGTCTTTGGCGTGTTATCTGGAAAACTACTAGGATTCATTTTTTCAAGGAGAGGAATAGAAGTAAATATGGAAAAGGTTTCCACTATAACAGAAATGCCTCCTCTAAAAAATATCGACAACCGTAAATATTCTAAGGAAATATCCAAGTAATTATAAGGTTTCTATCTCATCTTTCCGATAAGTGTCACACCTTTACACATCTACTCAAGAAAGATGTCAGTTTTCATTGGGGACTAGAGCAGCAGCAAGCATTTTCTTTTCTCAAAGACTATTTGGCTAAACCCCTATTCTAATGCCACCCACAATAGGTGAACCCTTGTTACTCTACATTTCTTCCATACACTTTGCAATTGGGGCATTATTAGCCCAAGTATGACAAGGAGTAGAGGAAAAAGTTGTGTACTACTTAAGTCGAACGTTGATAGCTTATGAGCTCAACTATCCATAGATAGAAAAGGCTTTCCTAGAAATAGTTTTTTCCTTCCGAAACTACATCATTATCTACTCAACAATAAGGTCAAGCTTATTTCAAAATTATATCCATTAAAATACTTATTGTCAAAGCCCACACTCATAGGAAATATGGCTAATTGGATCATCTTACTCAACGAGTTTGACATTGAGTATGTACATAGAATTCAATGAAAGGACAGGTTTTAGCAGATCAAATAGCTGAAGCCCTACTACCAAGTACTAAACCTTTGAGTCTGGAACTCCTTGACACATCTACAATGTACCTCAAGGAATCAATCGTATGGAAAATATACTTTGATGGCTCTTTTACCTTTCATGGTTCAGGTGTCAGAGTTGTGTTGATCACTCCTACGAGAGACTTGATCCCTTAGGAATTCTAACTTGGGTTCCCATGCACAAATAATATAGCAGAGTATGAGGCCCTTATTATAGGGATGAAGCTATCTATTAAGTGGGATATCAGACAAGTAAATGTAATCGATGATTCCATGTTGATTATAAAATAGGTGACAGATGAATACAAAGTTAAAGATGAGAAACTTCTTCCGTACAAGAGAATGGTTAATTCTTTGAAGGATTTATTTGAGAAGATAACATTTGAACAAATACCAAGAGCACAAAATATAGTAGCAAACGCTATGGCCATAGTAGGTTCCATTTTGATCATCCCACCTGGGAACAATGATATTCCATTCTTCATTGAGAATTTACGAATGCTAGCATATGACATGCCAGAATCTTGTTTGGTATGCGAAGTTGTTGGTCCCTTTTCCCCATGGTATTGTGACATATTTAATTACCTTCATGATGGAACATTTCCCAAACCAATAAACGAAACCTCATCCAGCGTATATCCTGTTATACCCTACTTAGGGGCACCCTCTTCTGCCGAGGCTATGACGGGAATCTATTACACTATTTAAATTCGGAAAAATCCATCCTAGCAATCAAAGAGGTACATGAAGGCATCTGCAGGCTCATACTAATGGGATTTTCCTAGAAAATAAGATACTCAGAGTAGGCTACTATTGGCCTACCATGGAAAATGATTGTTGCAAACATGTGAAGAAATGCTTGGATTGTCAGAAGTATGGCAATTTGATACATGCATCTGCAATCCTTACAACCTATCATGACACCTTGGCCATTCTCAAAGTGGGGTCTCGATCTTATAGGTAATCTTAACCCTGTCTCCTCAAATGGCCATAAGTTCATTATCACTACTACTGAATATTTCACAAAATGGGTAGAGGTTGTTCCTCTTACCTATGTTGAAGGCCCTCAGATATCTAAATTTATAATGAACCATATCATCTGTTGATACAAAGATCCCCTCTACCATTATAACTGACAATGGTAAGCCCTTTAAAAATAAAACTATGAAAGCATTATGCAAACGTTTTCAAATATATCTCAAATTTTCAACCCCATATTACCCTCAAGGTAATGGGCAAGCCAAAGCTTCTAATAAAACTCTCATTTGTATTATGGAGAAGATGGTGAATACAACATGCCATAACTGGAATTTACAGATTCATCCTTCCCTTTGGGCATTCAGAACGTCTATCTGCACTCCTACAAGTGTCACTTCATACTCCCTATTATTCGGCATAGAATTTGTGCTACCTCTAGAGATCGAGATCCCCTCACAGATCGAGCTCAAATATTTCATGAATGAATAAGAGGAATACATAGCTGTTCGACTAGTAGAGTTGGAGATATTATATGATAAATTACATCACTCCATAAATCACCTTAAATTGTATCAAGATCGAGTGTGGAAAAGATTCAACAAAAGAGTGGTACCTCGTCAATTTGAGGTAGGAGGCTTGGTGTTAAAATAAAATAAATTCAACACCAAAAAATACCAAGAAAATAAGGGAAATTTTGAGCCTAATTAGATAGGACCGTATGTTGTGGTTTCCAAGTTCAGTTTAGGATCCTATATGCTTGCCTATTCATATGGTCAAGAGCTTCCAGATCCCATGAATGTAATGCATCCTAAGCATTTCTATGCTTAGACATGGGGTGGTCCCTAAAATATCAGAAAATGACAAAAATTTATAAAAAAAAAAGAGAAATAAACAAGTGCATCCAATAGTGAAAACAACGCAATGGTGGAACTTTAGATAGGTCATTTGGTGAAAACTAGTTTCCAGCACCATGTGAGGATCCATTGTTCAAAATAATTTCAGGTCTATGAGTATGATAGTTGTTTCCTAGGTTGGTATTTACCTTCGTCTGAGTCCCTTGTGAGCTTGTCCCTCTTTGCCCTGATTTGGCTGATCCTACTTTTGAATGTGAAGAGTTTGAATTTGAATATTCCCATCTCACACGGGGGAAAATTTGCATCATCACTTATTACACATAACATGTGGCATTCTACCCTTATACATCCCATCTAATGTTGGGGGCATCCATGTTTCTTTGTTTCCTTGCACGTTCACTTTGGAAAATTTCTTTTAAAACATCAAAACATTCGTATAATTTTTGAAAATCCCAAAACATACAAATATGTTAGTTGAGAAAATCAAAAACATTCAAATATGTTTCGTAGAAAACTCCAAAACAATAGAAAATTGTCTTGAGATAATACCAAAAACAACAGAAAAACATCCCAAAATTGTCCCACAAAAACAAAGTAGTAGTTTGCTAACTTTACTTGCTAGTTTTCTATGGTTTTAGTTGCATTGTTTTTCATCTTGTGTGAGTTAAGTTGGATTCATTTTCTTATTTAGATTGAGTGTTACTTTAATCTGTTAGGCATTGTATTGAGTTCATTTTATCTCTCATACTTGTATATAGTTGTGTTGCCTTGATTAGATTTGATTTTTTTCTTGTTATTTACTTGTTTAGTTTGTTGTCATTTCATCATCATATCATCTATCATCACATATATACATCATATATCAATAAAGGCTAAGCTACATAATCATGAACATGAAAATTAAACATGTATACTAAGCTAACATCATATAATATCACCAAGAGGGGAAAGAGGGACCACCTTATGTCCCCCTCAAACATAGACCATGATAAAAATGTGGATTAAACATGTTATCTCATACAAAAAATGTGATAGGTAAAACACAAAGTATCTCATCAACATACAAAGTGATATCATCAGATCATATATCATAATTTAAGCAACATGTGCTACAAACATAAACCACAATAAACATACAAATTGAACACAATATCTCATAAACAAAATGTGAATCATTAGTAATCCATAAAATCATCATACATCATCATAAATGTAAATATTTGTGTACAAAATCAATGTATCTCGATACATATTAGATACAAAACACCATCATGGGCATATGTCAAAAATGTGCCTTCATCATGAGGCATAATAAAAATAATACATAAAGTACATCTGTACCAAAAATGTGTCTTCATCATGAGGCATGATAAAAAATAATACATATACATCCCTACAAAATTATGCCTTAATATTGAGGTGATACACTAAAAATATACATCAAGTACATCAATAAAATAGTCAACCACGACTCTCGTCCCTCTCGGGACTTCCTAGCTCGGGTCTACCACTAGGTGGGGGAATATGTTGTGATGGACCCACGGAAGGTGTTACACCATGTTGTGTTGAACCATGTTGCTCGAAGCCTATTTCAAAGAGGGATGTTGTACCAACCTCACTGATCATGAGGTCCTATTTGATCTCGAACATGACAAGCCGCTAGATATCGACTAAATTTGGGATCTCTCTACTCTGCTGGGAACACCACATGATAGTGCACCCTATAGTAGGTTTCCTCAGCTTCCAGGGAGGCACTCTAGATCTGCCAAAAGTTTTATTCCCGAGGGAGTACCTCTCTGTTGTAGTGTATCACACTCCACTCTCACACTCACTAGCTCTACCCACAGTTGGACTCTCTCTCGCTAAACCCCCGGTCCCTCTCAACATGCAACAGCCCTCTCAATGGCCACACTGATATCATTTTCCTGGTATGATCTCTCTCAATCCTGAGCTGATTTCACTCTGTAGTAATTTGATCCCTCTCTAAGGCAATCCGATCTCTCTCTCAGTAGTAGTCTAAAGTTATAGGTATATAACTTGTAGTTTTTGTTACAAGGCATCCACCTACTTACCAACCTATATATCCTCCTCCATATCCTCTCCATCTCTACCATCTCCTCCACTTCTTAGTGGAATATGCGGTGGACTCATGTGCGGGTGTGATGGAGGTTCCCGTAAAGGTGCCCGTAGTGGGAACTGTAGTGCCCACTTCCCTTCGACACCATTTTTGTTTTGTTGTTTTCGAGACTGGTTACTTCACTTATGGATTTATTATGGCTTCTTGATTTAGCATGCTAGTAGATATCATAGACACTAGACTGTTATTGATTTGATCTTTATATGATGCATATGGTCTACTGGTGGACATTTGATGATGATATTTGTATACTTTTGACATGGTTATTTATCTTTAATTATGACATGTGATATATTTAATCATATTGAGTAGAACTTGATAATTGGACTAATGTGATGATCGTTTTGACATAAATGAAATGTGGAATAGAAATGTGCTAGAAAGTGTAAGTGATATCGTACTTGCATAGATGATAGTAAATCATGTGTCGTTTATTTTAGATTATATTGTATATTTGGCATGAATGTTTTAATGCGGCCAACAGGCCGAAGGAGGTATTCTCTGTTCTGCAGGTATATTATATTCACAACAATATTGGGGAGTGGAGACCAACCACATCGGAATTCGAGAAGAATCCAACTAAGGTCACCATGGCAACATGTAATTGTGTGTGTGTTAGAATTATTTGGTTAAGGGAAAACTTGTGACCTAGGGGTCATGTGTTTTGTTTTAATTTTTCCCTTTTTATTATGTTAGTATGTGTTTTCTTTTAGTAGTGAATTTTTACTTGGTTTATTATTTAGATTTTTGGATTGGTGGTTACCCCTTTATTAGCCATGGGTTGTAGTGTCTTAATTAAGTTAATTTGAATTTGTCCTAAACTAATTAAAAGGTATGACCAAAAGAGAGTTCATTTATTAGGCTTGATTTACTTTGGATTTTGTGTGGAATGATGTGTGTTTGAGTTTTGAGTGTAGCACACTCTACCCCACATGGGAAACTCGAATTTGGCCTTAGAGGCCAAATTTGGAAGCATTGGACAAGTCAAACTTATCCCATACCTCTTAAAACCCCATGCCAACGCTACCTATGGGTTGGAAGGCCAAATTTAGGGTATTTTAGGTGTTTTGGGGGGATAAAAAGGGTAAAATATTAATTGCACTTTCTTTCAAAAATTTAATTTTGTCCTTTGAGGAGTGGGCTTAGATGGAGTGTGTAAGGTGCTTGCCTTTCTTTCAACCACTTATTAATGGTGCATTGGAATATGAGGTTGACCAAGTGATGTGGAGTGGAGGGAAAAGGAGGTGGCATCCTACTTGGAGCCACATCATCCCTCCCTCTCTTTTCTCTATTTATTTGATCCTCTTGTTTGTTTTGGGGGTTGGAAGTTTCATTTTTAGTCTTTTGTATTTTGGAGAGGAGAGGATTTTGAAGGAGTTTGTGGATTTTTGGAGCTTGTTGATACTTGTGGGAATTTTGTTGGAGCTTGTGGATGCTTGCTTGATCTTTGGAGGGATTTGAGACTTCATACTTGGAACAAGCTCTACCATGGAAAGGTAGGAGCTTCACCTTTGTTTGTATTATGTTTTCTTCTTTTTGTTATATGAATGAGTATATATGTTGTGTTGAATATTGTTGTTTGAAATGCTTGTTGGGAATGGGTAGAATGCCTAAGTTGGGAGTGGGAGGAGACTATGGGGAGTTTAATTGAGGGAGGCATAAGAGATCATTTTCTTGAGGAGGGAGTTTGGGTTGGGTGCCCACCTAGTAAGAGAAATGCTTGCATTTTCTTCTTGTTTTTACTTTGAGGGAGCCATAAGAGTTGAGGGAGGCATAAGAGTGGATGGAGGGATAAGGGGTACTTGAGGGAGGCATAAGAGTTGTTAGGGGTATTGTGTTTTGCATTGGAGGCTTTTAGGTGGCACCCATTCCCATTGGGAGGCATAAGTGGCCTCCCCATAGGTCTTACTCTTATGGCTTTCTTGATAAGCCTTGTGACTTGTTGTTGTGATTGTCTTCCCTCTTGTTGAGTTGTTGATTTTGTTTTGAAGGATTATGGAATGAATGTGAAATTTTATGTTAAGTTATGTGGAAGCTAGTAGTTGCCATGAGTTGGATTTTCTCCCATTGTAATGTGGTTGGGGCTTGGGGGCCAATGGAGAGGATGGCTTCTCTTCTCCATTGGGTATCTTGGTTGGGAGGAGAGCATTGCCTCTCCCCTTATTTTTTTGTGAATCAAGCAAACTATTGGAGGAGCTACCTTGTTGATGTTTGTAACATTGGAGCCTTGTTGATGACAATGTGAAACTACCTTGTATATTTGCCCACCTAGAGTGGAAGAAAGTGTAATATTGCTTTGTATTTTAGCTTCCATTATTGTAAATTTGTTCCCACATTAAGTGGAAAATGTTGTAACAAGATTTTGAAGGAAAGTTGTATTGATCTTCATTAGTAAGGTTGTAATGTGGATGGAATTGGAAGTTGAAGGAAAGACAATTTATTTATTCTCCTTTAACTTGGCTTGGAACCTCATATGAGTGTATTGATCTTGTTGGGATGTTAGTAATTCTTACTCTAAAACTTATTGGAAATATTGTTGAACTCTTTTGTGGAATGTTGGGAAATTTACAAAATATATATATATTAGATTTCGTTTTGTTACTTAAAAGAGATGTATTGGAAAAGTTGGAATTTTAGTGCATTTTCTCTTCTTGTATTGTTGATGGAAAGACTTAAGTTTTTAAATAGCTTTCAATATGCCAATGAAGTAATTTAAGCTCTAGCTCTATTATGTTTTTCTTCATTTAAGAATTCATTGTAAAACTATTTGCAAATTATAAAGGGAAATGAAATCAAATCTACTTGAAATCCCGTACAATGCTTATTAAATTGTGTAGAAGGAGATTTTAATGCAAAAGTTCTAAGCTTATTAAGTTAATTACCCATATTTCCTTAATGTTTAATAAGGAAACTAATATTTTAAATATTATTCATATTTAAGTAATATTAAAACTAATGGATTTATTATTATTAATTTATATTAACATTAATGTACTATTAATACTTTTGTTATATATATATTAACAAAAGTATATTAATACAACTATAGCCAAGGAAATGATAATAGTTATATATATAAATAAACCTGCGAATCTTTATGTATCTTATCAAGCCTCCTAAGACCAGGACACGCCGAACACAACGAACCAAAGTAGGCTTTGCCAACTCATATTTTACAAAACAAACTACTTCATGAATATTCTGATATGGAACAGATCCGCCTATATGAGATTCTCCTCCACGAGCTACACCGTAAAACTGGTAAGATCTCAATAGAAAATCGTTGTAATAAATTTCTTCAGGTCTCCTCGTAACACTCTCACTGTCCCTAAATCGATTTAGATAAAAATATCTTGGAGGCGTATCCCAAATTTGAAGATGCATTCGATACTGAACAGATCATGGCAGAGTTGGATAACCTGCTTGTTGGAAGCGCCCCAAAAGACTCTCCTATCCGCGTCTGCCGTTGCTGCTTCGTCTGTCTCTCCTGTGCAAGCGTGCGGGCTGTGGATCCCCGCCAAGAACACACCTCGCAGCCCAATGAAAGTGGAGGTAACATGCCTGCCTCACTATCCTGTAGCTTCATCTAAAACCACCTTTTCTTACCCGCATGGCCGGGAGTTAAAAAGCAAGGCGAGACCAAATGAGCAGCATGGGATTTGCAAATCCAAAGCGAGTAAATGAAGATAGGTATGCGGCCCAGCAGGAGTTAGTCAACACGCAAGGGAATGGAGTTTTAATGTTATGGTAGGTGGCTATTAAAGCCACCCACCCCCAACCATGAATTCAAACCTAAATTTGAATGTATTTCCACTGTTAAAACTCCTGTCATTTTGTTCAAATTCAAATATGATTAATCTACATTTAAGAAAGTAAATTCAAATGATTACAATATTATAAATATCCTTCACAATGACTTTCCATGAGGAAGGGGTGATTAAGCTATTTAATCAAAAGTAATATTTATTTAAAAATTTGTAAAATGTAACGATTCTTCATATTAAAAAAATATTTATTTAAATATATAGCAATTATAAACTTGTTTCTCTTAAATCTTGATCTTCATGCAAAAAGGAAATAAACAATTACAAAAAAATGCCTATGAAAGAGAGATACCTGCCAAAAATAATATGGATTCATGGATGATATATAGATGGCATAGATGTATGGCAATTATTAATGAGATATAGGAGTCATGCAAGTACTAAATATAAATTTTGATGATGCTAGATAGCACTTGCAATCACGTTTTTTTTTTAAATTAAACATTTATATAAAACAAGTTATATATGTTAAGATTAAAAACATAAAAAAATCATTCTCATAATAAAGAGATTATTTCAACTATTTGAAGTGTTTCAAATAAAATAATATAGGGGAAAAGCGCCAGTCATTGAGCACTCTATGTTTAGCACCGTCTGGACAAAATTTGTGAGCACCTCAGTATAATTCTTTTGTTAGCATGTCAAAAATTTAATCACTATTTTAGAAAACATACGATATCATGTTGGTGCCACGTCAATTGTCATGTGGCAGGATCACTAGGAAAAACATCCCTTTTAAGAAAAAAATTTAGTTGTATTTTTTTTGGGTTATATGTTTGTGGAAGCTAGTTCTTTGATCGTCGTCATTTTTTTTCGCGGCATCACAGAACCTGGAGTGGCATCCATGGTACCAACACCTGTGGTTGCACCAATACCTTCTACTACACTACCATCTACCGCTAAAATACTACCTGTTATACCCATGGTCTCACCCGCAACCCTACCGATGGACCTACACCGTAGATCTACTTGAACCTATGCTCTAGGATCTGGACCATGTAACCCCTATGTTGTGGTATATAATACTACCCGAGGAATTGTCCAATGCCAAGGCAACACCGTATCATACCATCTATATAATCCGAGGTCGTCCCTAGATCCACTATTTGTGCTCATTGCACCCAAGGTTGTTGAACCACCTATAAGAAGCTGGTGTAAGCTCATCCTAGCCTAATCTAGGGCCCTATATGAAAGGTCTCTCTATATCTACGACCATACCACATCTCATCGTCGAAATCCCCCAAATGAGACCAAAGCTGTCATTAGACCATGTTCACTCTATACCACTAAAGGATATAGCTCCTGCTCCCAATAATCAAGTGCTCAATAGCTACAATACTCAACTCAGCCACATCTTGAGGCCACGATATAACTTCTACAACCACCATGTAATCATATAAGGTTGTACTTCATCAAAATATTTCTTGTAATAATTTGTGTCTCCCTTATGGCCATCTCCATTCGGAGCCATGGCGATATGGTCTCATACCCATCTCTAAAATAAAGTAAGCTGGATCCATGGTCTTCTGACCATGGTAAGCTATCAAGTGAAGATATGTGTACAAATGTGCTAGTATAAACTGTCCCGTAAGTAAACCTCTCCTTAGATAAGGTCGTGTATCACTCATATCATACCCAAAGAAAAACAAGCACCGGTCTTGTCGGGCACCATCAAGACGCTTAACAATATCTATGAGGTATACCAAAACCCATCCAAGTTAATGATCATTCATACATCTTGTAATGTTCACTCGACATACCCTAGCGAGGAATATCTACTACTCCAAAAATCATAGCAATGCTCTCAGATTACAACCTGTGATGGTCATTATATGTCACCAACTCGACCTAAATGGGAACTCTAAGAATTTTCCAAACATCCTTCAAGGTAATGCTCATCTCACATGTTGGAATGTGAAATTTTCGGCTCTCACTCCGCCATCTCTCAGCTAAAGCTATGAGCAAGCTATGATCCAAAGTGATATGTGGTATGTGAGCCATGTGTAAGAGTCTGTAACATCCAAAGTAGCATATTCAAGTAGATGTGATCTCATTGGCGGAATGTCACCTTAAAGGCCGAGAGCCATCCATTTCACACCCGCATCCCTAATTGGGGTAGGTCCACCTACATGATTAGTAAAGTCATTTTTTATGATCTTATTGTTCTATTCTATCATTTTATTCTTCTATTTTCACAATCTAATTCACTTATCCTATCATCTAATTTTTCCTTAAAACTTCCCAGTTCTTCTAGCAATTCATTCAAAAATACTTTTTAGTGTCGTTGCTCCCCATATAGAGTCAGTCCACCATTGTGGCACTAGTTCCCCAAGCGCCGCCGCCCCCTTTTCTATGCAGGCCCCTACTCATTCACACAAGTGCGCTCAAATTTTTCTCCCACCTCTTGGCTCATTCCAAAGTCATTGCAACACTTTTGGTGCTAGTGTACCCTTTCAAGCACAAATCACGTAGGCGTATGCACCTTCTAACCATGTAAACACAAATGTGCATCTTTATGCATCGGGCACAGAACGCCCTGTGCATCTTCAAAACAAGCACACCACCGTGAATGCCTACGTGCCCAAAGGGACACGTTGGCACTTTCGCGTGTAATTTCTACCCTAATTAATGTGATTTAAGGCTAATAAATACACTACAAAATGAAAAAGGTGAAATTTTTGAATTTATGTACCTGCGGGCCATCCCCGGGAAGACGCATGTAGTATCAAACATGATCTCGCACACGGTGTTTCTGGTTCTGCACCCTCGTCATTTCCTCTCATAGGTCAAAGCTCAATCAACAGTAAAAAGGTAAGTGTATGTGGTAAATGAACTTGTGATGGTTTTTATCCTCGTAGCATGGTTCATATACCCATTTTAAGTTCCCTAGGACCAACGTGATTATTTTAAATTCCTCTAGCATTTGTTGGGATGATTATTTTTAATAAATAATTATGTTTCGCTCGTTTTTGCTACGCTGCGGCATGTTTTTGCTTCCTGGTGACCCTTTCTGCTACATGGGGCATATTTTTGCTTTCCAACATCTTTTGGCAATGTCTCATGACTTCGTTATTTCTTATACAATATTTTCTTCCCAAAAATTTTAAATTTAAAACAATATAAAATTTTCCAAAAAATCAGTAAAATCATTAAAAATCCCAAAAATTGTAAAAATTTCAAAAAAATCAAAAATTGGTAAATGGCATGTATGCAGCTAAAGCCTTGTATCAAATGCATTGTCCTTGAACATCAAAATTTGTCTTACAAAAATGTCTTTCTTAATTTCTTGCTTGTTCTTGTCTCAAACGACTTGCAGATCATTGTGATCTACCTCCATTAACAAAGTTGGCTTGCTTACTATGTCGGTACTCCCGTGCAATAGTGAGTTGTCAGAGATTGTGTCATAGTGCACGAATACTTTTCATGGGACCACTTGTGTCCTCAATTATTCCCTTTGCATGTATCCTTGCTTGAGGCACCATTTTTAACCCCTTTTTGTTACAACACGAACATTCTTGAATTGAAGCTTAATAATAAAAACATTAGTGCAACTATCTTGAACCTTATTTCTTTGAGTATGTGTGATTGTACTTGTGTCTCTATTAGGTTTGTTGGTTTACTTTCTCTTCTTGCATTGCATTATGTATGTTGCATGGAGTTACACATTTTTAGAAATGATTAATTGCCATTAATATAAATTTTCATTTTATTTTGCACACTTCGTCTATTTTAATAAAGGTTGATGATGTAGATCATAAGGGCAACATGATGAAACAAATTTTCTTATTAAATATTAGATGCAAGAGCTATTCCTACACTCTCCAATTTCATGTCATTTCACTATTAATTTTTCTTCCAAATCATCGGGGCAATAAACAATCATGTTTATTCCTAACTTATTTCTTCTATTCGTCTCGATTATATTTTCGATCATCAATTGACTTCTTCTATCACCCCATCAACACTCGAGGGGGCATCCTTGATTCTGCTAATTTTTCTTCAAAAATTTACTTTCTTATGTTTTTCTACTATGTTTGAAGGACGTCACTTACTTCACCTCAAACAGAGGCAAATGTAGACACCTAAATTCCACTTTTTCAATCTTATTGCAAAAGCACACCAATCACAATCATTCTTACCATTTTCATTATAATTAGTGATTTATGTTGATTAACTAATGTTTCTTACCATTTTTGTTAATTAACAACGCATTGTTGATTACCTATCCTCTTTCACATTTAGGATGCCAATTTACGACACATCATAAGTCAAAATCCTCTTCGAACACACAATTAGCGATTATTAGCTAATTAAGCCTATTTTACCTTTGTTTTGGTCAATAAACCCTATTATTGGCTTAAACCCCTCTTCCAACCATTAAAAATCACCCCACTTCCCTCTAAAACATCTCATAAGGCTTCAAAATCTTATCCTAGCCTCTTAATTGACCCTAAGTGGTTGATTAAGGCTCCTCACATCCTAATCACTTGTTAATTCACTAATCATGATTAGAAAGCCTTAATTAGGATTGGAAAACCTTAATCTACTTTTTTCTTTTAGTCCCACATGCACTAATATGTAATTTTTCCTCAAAGGAAAAACTATAAAAATGACTAACCACATACCTTTAAACTTTACACCATGCTTTGAATTGCATATCATATAACAAATATGATTAAGATCCAAGCTCAATCTTTTCATCCAATATTCAATGGGGTTAGTAGATGGGTATCTAATTTTACCCTTTATTCATTATTGGAGATACTGTCTCACATCTCTTGAAGTAGCAACAAACCCAATTTGATTTCCCTCCCAAATCTAATTAGGTCTTTTGTAGTTAGCAATTCATATTAAGTAGGCATGCTTTAGCTAGGATTGATTTATATCATGTTAATTGTTTCAAGCATTGCATTAAGATTTTATCATTGATGTAACTATTGTTAGATACATAAAACATTTGTTAATATACTATGTGGTGTAAGCCTTGTTAGTTTAGCTTTGCTTGAACTTTTAGTAGTCTTCAAAAGGAAAAGGAAAATCAGTTGATGTTTGACCTTCATGGTAATCACAGTTCTCTCCACAACCTTCTATAGACATTTCACTTACCAAGGTGATGTTGTTCTCTTATACATTAAAACAAACATTTTTGTAGCCATAGTGTTGGTTTCTATATCCACAATTTTGATTTCCGTAGCCACAGTATCCTCTTCATCTAAAACCATATATGTCTCTATAATTTCTTCCATATGATTTCTTACCTGTAATGGTGGTTAGATAAGAAGAACTTGTATTGTTATTATCTAAAAAATATACCCATACACATTCACAAACATATACATATATGGTTGGGTAGGAGGATAAAGAGGAATATTCTTTTATTTTTTCCTTTTTAAATAGTCATTTTTCCTAACCTATAGTCAATGTATGCAACAAAAGTAGCTAGCCAAGGTCTTCCTAAGATAAATGGATATCCCATATTTTGATTTTTAGGTTGTAAGACTATAAAATCTATTGGATACTCCTAGGATTCAACCGTAACCATCACGTCCTCAATTATTCCATCTGGTACAAAAATAGATTGATCTGTTAATTGGAGAAAAGTACTTGTTGGTTGTAATCTTGTCAAGGACAAGAACTTGAATGTATCTATTTTTATGACATTGATGGAAGCACCGAGATCCACCAAAACATTAGCTATTGAATGACCATTTATAAAAATAGTGATGACTGGACTCTCAGGGTCCCTATATTTTGGTGAAAGAATTTTTCTAGCTACAAGATCAGCTATATTTCCTTCTACTTTGACTATTTTTGGGTATTTCTTATTCCTTCCTAGTGTCTTTATGCAATGGTTCTTAATGGTATAGTTTAATTTGGGAATTTCCCATATTTCTCTTAGGAGTGGGACCTCAATATTTAACTTTCTCAGCTCCTACTATTGTTGTCTCTTCCCCATTCTCTATTTTTAATCTCTCTGCGAAAGGAGCTACATGCACATTCTTGTCTCTCCCAGGTCATCCCTAGTGTCTTGTGTTTGTGGAACATGTTTAATCCCTCACTTTCCTCGGGTACCTCAATAATAACTATTAGAGGATTTTTTACTATTTTTCTAGATATCAGTTGTAAGTTATTAACGACATTAACTTGCATTGTCTCACCCTGACCTACTTCATTAATTGACT
Organism: Taxus wallichiana var. yunnanensis; assembly: GCA_018340775.1. Lineage (NCBI taxonomy): Eukaryota > Viridiplantae > Streptophyta > Pinopsida > Cupressales > Taxaceae > Taxus > Taxus wallichiana. The sequence continues at coordinate 377,142,974 of CM031238.1, read as the reverse complement.
TTTGGGGTTTGAGACAGTTTGAGCTGGAAGTTGTTTTGTGCTACCTTCCCTTGATGGTAATTTTTTTGTGATGGAGGAATTAAATCTTGTTTTTGTTGTGTAAACCTCCTTGGTTGATTATAGTTCTACTGGGGTGACCATTGTTGGTTTAGACATAGATGTGTATTAGTTGATGGTGTACTGGCCTTGCCGATTATATGGAGGCATCCATGGTTGTGGATTTGGGTAGGCCATCCAGTTTGGTGGTGTCTAATCAGGTTGTCCCTAAGTTGGTGGATTTGATTGGGCCATGACATCATCCAAGGGTTCTGAGAAGGTCTAGGGGCATAAGCAAACTGATTATTTGATCTTTGAAAAAAATTTTACCTCTCCATTTGTTTGAGTCATATCATTTAATGTAGGAGATTACAATGGTTGGTGTCATGTTTAGGGACATCATGATCAAACACATTTATGTGATATTTAAAGGACATTCTTTCAAAGGATTTTTTTCCTATATCTAGGACAATATATGTCTAGAGGTTCTTTTGTAGCATTGTTCTTTGCTTTCAGCTCATCCATGGTTAAAGTTAAGCGTGAAAAAAAATCATATTGGTCATCTCTTCTAGAATTTCTAAGGTACCAAAGGCATGTTTTTATGTTTTCCTTCTTCTAATGCATCCCCTTGTTCTAGAGTAGCTCCTACATAACTCAACAATCTGTGCCATGGTGAGTTTGTGTACATCACCTCCTCCCATGAGATGGAGGGATTCTTTGGTTTCATCATCAAGTCCTTTAAAGAAGACTTCCTTGGCTATTTCTACATTTAACTCATATCCACTTCTCCTATGGATAAAAACGAATCTGTCTAGGTAATCTTCCATATTTTCATCTTCTTTTATCTCATCTAAAAGAACTCTTCCCTCATATCTCTCCCCACATTAGTCTTGGTATTTGTCCAAAAAAGAAGTCTCCATCTATTCCCATGAATGAATGGAGTTAGAGGGAAATCCCATAAACCACCTCATGTCGATTCCTTGAGGGTGGAAGGAAAGAGCTTGAGTTTCTGGTTATCTTTTTTGTATTCATATGTTTGGCAAAGGACTTTGAATTCAAACAATAATTGGTTTGGGACTTCGTGGACATTCCTCGACCGATAGGTACAATAAATGGGGAAATTTTTTTCATAGGTGCTCCCTAATCCTCATTCAAAACAATGGGGTAGGTAAAGGTTCTACCCAAGGGTATATCATCATTGTCTCCATTTTCACCCATTTCGTAAGTTTTTGTGTTCTTGATAAGCTTATTCATATTTAATGTGAGTTGATTCAGATTCAGTGTCACTCTCAACAGTAGTATTATCAGTGTTTACTACACGTTCTCCTATTAGGTATATTATTTGAGTGTTGTGGGGTATATATCCCCCTCTAGCGTCCCTTGGCATGTGCATAAATTTTAATCTTTTAAGGCAAGGCTTAGGATCATTATTGGTGGTATAGCTCAACTTCAATAACACTCATAACATAGAATGTGAATAAAATGGTGTGTTTTACTTATGGTGTCCCCGGAAACGATGCCAAAAATGATGGTTCATTGCAACTTCCAATAATTTAATCAACCTATTCAAATTTTGATGTCATTATAAACTAGGGTTGTGTTTGATGTTGTATGCAGAGAATTTGATATGCAACTTAGTATTATGGTGGTTCTCTTTTTTGGGGGTTTTGTTTAGTGTTAGTTTTCTTTTCTCCGTTAGTTAACTACTGAAAGTAAGTAAAATATCTAAACTACTAAATGTAAAATATTCTAATACATGGAGAAAAAAGTAGAGGAACTGCATCTACTCTACTAAAACAAAGTTGTTGAAATGAAATACTTGGTAAAGGAAATGTTTAAGTTAAATAAAATAATTGCTTAAATCGAATGAAAGTAAAGGGAATGTGCTGAAATAAATAAATAAAATATTATATTCAGATAATCATCAAACCAAGATACTAAAAATGTAACTAAGAAAATATAAATATCTTGCATGAAATCCTAGTCCTTTAATCTCCTCAGTCGAGTGGGCCCTTGTTCTACTTCGGGATTGAGGCTCTCAACACAAATGTATACTCAAAATAACATGTATTATATTGATCAAAATAAGTTCATCACATACTCCAGAGTGCAACTGAAAATAACTTCTTCTATTAACTACTGTAACACTGGTAAAAAGACTAACTAAACGAGTTCAAAGGAGGTGTCTTATAGACACAGTTAATTACAACACATGCCACAAATATAGGCAATAGATTAACCGATAAAAATTTCATAAAATTTCCATGGCACCCTATAATTCTATTGGAAACAGGGTCCCTCGTTTATATTTGGTTATAGTTCAATCCTTCAAAATGCAGTAGTGGCTGTGGACTCGGTCTCCTTGGTCAGAACTACTTAAAATGGAAGAAAATGTGCCTCATCAACCTACATATGTCAAAAAATTACTCAAAAAAGTAGTTAGTGAAATTTCCATTGGGCATTAGTTTACATAAGACAAAATAAGGGAAAACATATCACTTTCTACTTTGGATATAACTATTTAGAACATTCCCATGCATAGATTAATGTATTTATGAGTAAAATTTATAGTTATATAGATGTTATGATGATTCAATTTATCGACTAGTCACTACTTGTTTGACTCTTAACTCTTACGAAGATCTCGAATCATCTTTCAAAGTTCGGGTACCATTTTTAACTCCAATCTCCTTAACCCTAAAACCCCACTTTCACTTTTACCGTACCTAAACCTCTAAACCTTTCCTAAATATTCCTAAACCAGTTCCATTACTCTCCAAAAATTTCAACAACATTCTTGAATGATTTTTATCTTTCTAATCTGCCTTGATGGATGCACCCCTATCCAAATAAGGCTAAAAATAGACTTAATAGGCCTACTAAAGAATTCACCTTTATAAGCACTTTCGCACTTGAAAGAACTGAATGACCTTATCACAATGTTTCAAACACTTGGGAAATTATATGCAATACATATGAGGACTTGCAAGATCGTGATAGGCATGACACGTAAGGAAGACCGATCCAAAGGTGTTTAGGAGGGTTTTCTAGAACATTTTCAACACTAGGGTTAAGTTTTCATGTTTCAATTTTGAATTTTTCCTCCTAAAAACACTTTACAAAACTTTTACAATAGTAGTCCATGGAAGTGCTTGAGATTGTTAGGTACTAAAAGAGGTGAGTTTCCCTTGTTTATATATACTTTTAAAGGTGTTTTAAGTTACAAATTTCAACTAAGGAATAGTAAGTGTGACCCAAAGAGAAATGTGTAATGGAAATTTTGGGAGAAAAGTAAGCAAGGTTAAAACCATATACTAGGGTGATGAACGTATCGATGGTCCTTCCCAACTATATGTTTTTGACCTAGTATTGAAAATATGTAATGTGAAGTTCGAGAAGGTGACAAGTGGAGTTTCTTACTATGTTTCATTAATTTAATTAACATTAACTATCGATTGGTGAGTATATAATATCAAGCAAGCTAGATAGGAGACCTAAGGATGTACTAGATGAGAATGGGAAGAGTACAATTGTTTTAGTAAGAGAGAAATGTCAGCAATAGTAGTGTCAAAGAGTATAATTACCAAATATTAGTGTCTACATTTTCTCCACTTTAAGTATGAAATTAAATTACATGATCAAAGGAAATATACCTGAGTGTGTAGACACACTTTGTATTTTCTTGATGTTTTTTTGTAAGATCTTGTTTTATTAGTGTTGGCATGCTCCATGATGAAACATGTAACATAGAATATAGTCAATGTCCGTGATAAAATAACCAACACTCTCACTTCCATGTCCTTAATTGTTACTTCTAATAAGAGGTCATAGAGCTTTCCCTGTCACTTTTGTTTTTGAATTCTGATATGCCCTTCCTGTGCACATGTGGACCCTCTCGATCTAGCCATAATTCCCCATCTAACGATTCAGGTGGTTTGTCTCCACTTCCTAATACGGAGGCTTGGAAAATGTGGTGGTTGGTTCCCCTTTAGTGTCCCACTCTGTCAAACTGCAACTAACTCTCCTTGATAGGACCATGTCCCCGCATATCCCTTCTCAAATCATTGTTTCGCTACAACCTCGAAGGATTTTTTCTCCGATAGGAAATTTGATGGGTCTTAGACCCCTAGAGGACATCAAAAAATAGGCATGCTTAAAGTGGACTCTATGTGGCTTACTTGAGATTATAGACATGAAAAATGACTTCATCCCTGTTCACCTTTATTCGAAGGAGGATTTCCTTTGTGCTCTCTTTGGTGGTCTATGTTTCTTTGTGAAGAGGATACTATCTTCGCAAATGGTCATCGGGCTTCAATCGCATACTAAAACCAGTACTCAAGCTCTGGTTTGGGTTCATCTTCTAGGGCTACCTTTATAATTTTGGGATCATTTTGTTATTGAAGGTATCACTCTTTCTTTGGGTACACTCATTTCCTTTGATCATACTACTAAAGCTAAAACTAGATTTATCCATGCTTGGTTTTGTGTAAATGTTGATGTAAGAATTCCTCCTCCCAAATCCATAAACCTCCTTTTGGATTTTGGAGTTTGGTCTCAACCTATAGAATATGAATATATTCCTCAATTCTACCCAATCTATAAGATTCATGGAAAAAGGCCCCTATTTTCCCATAGAAACCACCCCCCAAGAAAAAAATCTTAGTAATCTATTCAAAGCACAAAGGCAAGTTCATCCCTAAAATTGTCCATGATGTTGGAACTTCCAGCCCCTTTGTGGTTCTTGAATATTTTGAAATACCCTCTTCGAGCCCCCACTAAACAACAACATCTCACACCTCCACCATCCTCTCCTTTTCCCTCGGTCCCCCATCCGGATTTTTCTCTCGTTCTCTTTCCATATTCCCCTTCTATTATAACTTTCACCTCCCTCCCTCATTTCTTCTTCCCTGTCATTTGTTTAGAGGATAAATCCTCTTTTCCTTCTCCCATCTCTATGGATTTGGGGGATCTCCTTCAACCTAGACTTACTAGAAGCAATCTTAAAAAAACTATTGATGTAGGACTTAATTAAAAAATAGGTAGACCTACTAACCAAGCTAAGATTAAGCAAGTATCAACATAAGATATTGCATAAGGCACTCTCACTTTAGATGGTGGGAGTAAATATGGATCTAAGAAATGAAAATCATCTCTTGGAATATTAGGGGAGTCAACTCTCTCCAAAAGAAAAGAGTCCTAAAGGATATCAAGTTGAAGTATTCCCTGGACATCATCATGTTGCAAGAAACTAAGCTTAAGGAGGACTACAATATTTCTAGGTTGTGGTCTTTTGCATATTTTATCTCACAGGAATCTACGGGAAACTCTTGAGGCCTTTGCATTCTTTCGAATCCTCAAGTTCTTTTGGGGACTGTATTATCAAAACTCCCCATTTTATGAGCATGTTCTTTCAAGAGATAAGAGTTGATACTAGTTGGATTGTTCTTAATCTCTATGCACCTAACCTTGAAGCTCAAAGGTAAATCATCTTGAGAGACATCTTGGAATTCAGAAATAGTTGTAAGCATCTCCCCTAGCTTATAGTGGGTGACTTCAACACCACCCTCTATCCCTCAAAGAAGCATGTAGGTTCCCCTATTAATTTCAGCAAAGTATGGACTCTCTTGTTGAATTCATTAGACGAGGAAAATTATTTGATTTTGACCTGCATGGTGTTGCTTACACCTAGTCGAATCGCAAGATTGGCCATCATCATATTCAAATTCGGATGGATAGAGTCATTGGCTCTATGGACTAGATTCTACACTTCTTTTACTTCTATCTAAGTGCTCTCCCCAAAGTTGCATCCGATCACAACCCACTATTATTAAGTGCAACAACTCCCCAGAAAGCACAAAAATATCTCTTCACATTTGAGCTATCTTAGCTTCAAAATCATAACTGACAATTTTATTGAAATCTAGTGCAAATTGGATATATAGGGCACGACCATGTATAAATTCATTAAGAATTTGAGTTTGGTTAAGAAGCACCTAAAATTCTAGAAAGCCAAAAACTTTGGGATATTCATGAAAAAGCTACAACTCTCCCAGAGGATCTTAGAAGTTGCTATTGAAATAGAGAAATAAATTAGAACACCAATTGTTCATCAACAGGAATCCTATTTGCTGAGTGAATATCACAATACACTAGCAGAATAGGAGGTTTATTAGAAATAAAAATCTCATGCTCTTTGGCTTCAAAGAAGGGGATTGAAGTATAGAATTTTTTCCATGCCACTGACCTCTAAACACAAAAGTAGGGATAAAATAAAATAACTTCTTTCTATAGATGGTAAGGTTTTGAATGTTGAATAGGATATCTCTTAGAAGTTAATAAATTTTTAATCTAAACTTCTTCAGGATGAAGGCCCCTGGTGGAAAATGTGGCGTCTAAACCGCAACACATTCCCAAGCTGATTTCAAATGAAATAAATGGAAAGCTTATGTAACCCTTCTCCATGGAGGAAATCCATAAAGCCATTTTCACTATGAAAGGAGATAAGTCCCCAAACCTAATGGTTTCCCGATACTTTCTTCCAAACCTATCGGGAAATCATCAAAGAGGATCTCTTTGAGGCGGATAGTGATTTCCAAAGGAACAATTCCTTTTTAAAGGAATGGAATAATAATTTCATTGCTTTGGCTCCTAAATCTCTTGGCTCCAAATTTGTTTCCAATTTTAGGTCAATCATCCTGTGTAACTCTTCTTACAAAATAATTACTAAAATGTTGGTCGTTAGACTAAAACCATTCATGAATCTACTTATCTCGAACAATAGAACGGTTTTATTGGAGATTGATCCAAGGTGGTGTCATTGATGTTCATGAAGCCATCCACTCGGTTCACCACTCCAAAATAGTTGGGATGATCCTAAAACTAGACATGCAAAAAGTGTTTGATCATGTCAGTTGGACTTTTCCTTCTCGAGTTCTTAAAAAAATTGGGTTATGTGACAAATGGTGCAACTGGGTGTTTAGTTTTGTCTCTTCTCCCCAATTTTATATTATATTCAATGGTATACCCAAAGGTTTCTTTAATAGAAGTTGCGGTATATAAGGCGATGTGATCCTCTATGGCCTTTTATTTTCATTCTTATGGCTAATACTTTAAGTCTTGCTTTAGAATTTGCTAAGTAGACTACTATTGTAATTTCAGAAATCAAGATCACTACAGAATTCCTTTAGCTACCCATAGCAAGTTTTTTGATGATACACTTCTCTTATGTATTGCCTCAATTGTGGAAGCCAAAGCTTTAAAGAGGATTCTAGATGTTTATCAATCGGCCTCACAACAGATCATCAATTTTATCAAAATTTGTGTGGCCTTTCACAACACTCTACTCAAGTAGACAAGAGAAATATTTCTTATATTTTTAGTTGCAGCATTATGGACCTTCCATCCACCTATTTAGGTCTTCCCCTCTTTAAATGAAGACAACTCAAAAACCTATAGTCGTCATTTATTGAACTCTAAAAGAAATTGGTGAGTTGGAAGGGCACTCTTCTAAGTCAAGTGGTAAGCTTCGGTAAGCTTAAAACTAGTAAAATATACTCTTTAGATTCTTCCTATATATTTTGTCTTTTCTCATTCAAAAAACACTTTCTTTGTTCTGGCTTTGAAGAGAGAAAAAGAGTTCACCTTATTTCTTAGAATATTACTTGTAAAACCGCACACCGCAACGGCTTAGGGATTCGACGAGTGGCGAGATATGAACAAAGCTATGCTTGCCAAATTGGGTTATGCTATTACATCAAATGATAGGGCTCCTTGGGTTTAGCTCCTTATATCTAAATGCATTTACCCATCGAAAATTTTCTCCATATAAGAGATTCCAAGGGTTCTTTATCTGGAACTCAATTATAAGCTCTCTACCAATATTGATAGCTATAACCAAATGGCACCTTGGAAATGGAATGTAAATTGACTTCTAGAATGATTGGTGGTTTGGTGACAAGCCACTTGTTCATGACCCATTCTGGGATCCAATCAAAACTCAACTCTCCTCAATATGTGGCAACAAGGTTAATGGATATTTTGGCAACATTAATAATAAACCTTGTTGGCATATCCTGCTTGGTCTGATTGCATAAATATTCAGTTTTAGTGTCTCAAATTTCTCATAACTACCCTCTCCTCCCATTATATTTCTTTCACCTTGCCCTAGGATGAGATTATTTGTCCTCTCTCACCATCAGGTGGTTTTTCTATCAAATCAACCTATCTCTCTAAACCCCATATCCCTTATGGTCCTCCACTTAGACAATTCTGGTCTTCTACTGTTGTCCCCAAGATTGAATTTTCTCTTGGATTTCTTTCAGAGATGTTATATTGTCTGGTGAAAATCTTAAAAGAAGGGGTTTCTCTCTTCACACTTGTTGTATTCTTTGAAAATCTTCTTTGGAAATCTCATCTCATCTTACTCGCTCCATTGTCATTTCTTTCATTCACTATAGGGTCTCATTCTTAATCAATTTAGAGTGGCTTGGATTTTTCCCTCCTCTCTCTCTGAATATTTCTCTCAATGGAGTCCCCCTTCAAGCATATTGTCTTATCCCTCTCTTTGAATCTTCTTCTCCCACATGTCATTTGGGGAATCTGGAAGGAAAGAAATAGATTTATTTTTAAGGATTAGACTAGTGATCTAATATAGGTCTATAATGGGATTGTAACCATCTTCCAAGAAAAGTTAGGTTGCTTCATCTTGAGAAAACACAAATAGAAATTTGGCCTCAGTAGTTCTGTTGATTGGCTCCAACAACTTGATATCCCTATTATGGCTCATTCTTCTAAAGATGCAAGAGAGAGAGAACATTTTGGGCTCCTCCTCCTCCTTCTAGTTGGTTGAAGATCAATTAAAATGGTGCAGATAAAGGTAATATGGGTCCTTTAGGTGGACGTTTCATGTTGAGAGATCATTCCGGGGTGTCCTCTCTGGCTGTAACCACGGAAAATTTTGGAAGTGGCCCTAACCACAGAGCAGAGGCTCTAGCCATTCTCAAATGTTTGGAACTTGCTCTTCTTCTTGGTCAAGGGAGACTCATAAAGGAGAGTTATTAATTAAATCTCATAAAAATTCTGAATTCCAAGGAGCCCATTCAATGGACTATTCAGAATATTATAGAGGATATTAGAGCCCTTCAATCAAATTTTCAAGAGATCAAGTTTCAACATACTTATCGAAAAGGCAACAAGGTTGCTGACTCATTAGAAAATATTGGGGTTTTCTCTAAAAGAACAAAAGACTTGGATCAAAAAAATCCAAGTGACCTTCTTATCACTATAACAAATGATTATTCTCTAAAATCTTAAGTTCTTTATAAGCCTTCTTATTAGCTTCATCTTTCTTGATAAAGTTTATATTAGATATATAGCAGATTCGGGACCCCTACCTTTGTGGTGGTGGGAGTACTAATTATATCCCAAGGGAAATCAATGGGATTTATAATTCTAAGGACTACCACTTGTGTGAGAATAAGGCTTATTTAATCATGATGATATGGTGTGGATTTTTATTAATTAAAAACATTCAATTACCATTTTGTAGGACACTTGTGGGAGATAGGATGGAAGGCTTGCAAATTTCCTCTTTAATTTATGTCCACATTGGCCATTTGGCCATTTCTATATTCAATTTGTTATCTATAATATAGGGGTGATTAAAAGAATGGAGCCTATTTCCTGTGATGATTTTAGAAATGATGATGAGTGACACTGTGATATTTTACAGAAGTCAATATAAAAATTTCATGGAGAGACTCTCAGGGCACTCAATAAGAATCTCTAGTAGCATTCTAGCTCCTTGTGAAAAAGGGAAAGTAAAATTTGGGAAAACCAAATTTACAATCTTAAAAATTCCATTGCAGTGGCCATTGGTGATGCTTATTTCAAGAGATCTCTCAAAGTGAAAATGGCAGATTTTCTCAGACCGAGGGAGAAAATAAGGAAGTATCAGTCAAGTTATGAGTGTGCCTCCATTGTCCCACCACTTGGGATAGAGTTTAGAGGTCCTTATGTGTTATTTCACTCTAGATGGCTCATTGTAAGTTAGTTTTTGGCCCTCATCTCTTCCTCCTCTCTCATCTGTACCATGGGAAAAAGGTAAATTTAGCTTCTTTCCTCTTTCAATCCCTTGAGCTTTCTATGAATCTGGCTAGAGAAGGTGAGGTCCCCCTTCTCCACCATGGTATTTTTTACTTGTTCCAATATCTTACTTCCTTGGCATAAATATTGTGTTTTCCTCCCAAATTGGACAAATTTCGTCACCCCGATTCTATGCCATTGTGCCCTCCACTTGCTCTCCATTCCTCTGCCCCTACTCCTCCTGTAGCCACCACCACCGTAAAATTATCTCCTCTGACTCCAAATATAACATTCAGATCATTGGTCATTCTACTTCCTTTTCCACCTCCCATCATCCTTCTCATGATGCTGAATTTGACTCCCTGGGGCTTACTGTTGTGTCCCCTACTTTTCCCTCTTCCCCAGTTGTCCAACCAGTGGATCCTATGGAAATCAAGTTTGATATTGATATTCCAAAAGTTCTCTTAGGGTTATCCTCTATGTATCCTTACTCTCCCAGTCCCATGGCTAAAGAATCACCAAATGTTGCAATCAAAGATGTGAATATGAAGGAGAAAGAGGAGTAGCATAAGGATGAAGCTCCCAATGTTGGGGTAATACTGAAATTGTGGCCAAAATTCTTGGAAAACTCCATATAGCCTTCTCTATCCTCAAAGCATGGAAATATTATACTAATAATACATGGGACAACATAAAAAAGGCTGCATCGAGCTTTTCAGGTGGTGAGATTCTTTAAAAATAGAAGTTCTTTTTACAAAGAAAGAAAGCTAGTGAAGACCTCAAAAATGTATATGTTATGTAATAATTTTACTACTACTAGTTACTAATTTTTTTCTTGGCCTTTCGGCTTTTTCAATATTAGCTTCAATGTTTTATCTTGTCGGATGGGATTTTTCTAATCAAGGATGAGGGTCCTTTCAAAACCCCCATTTTACCCTAATTCCAAAATGTCCATGATAAATAATTAAACTTTAACTCAAATGTAAAGATGTAATGTACATGAAATTTGAAATTATAAGAGTGAAAATTGTGGAAGGAATACACCCGTTTTTATTGTACAAAGAAGATTTTCCTTTTTCTTGTGTTTGGAGATTTGGATTGTTTAACTTTTCCAAAGGATTGGGGGTGATCAGTCCCCAATTTTTTCAAGGAGATGTCAAGGCATTGTGAATATGGAACCCAACACATGAATGCCAAAGGGAGAATAAAAATAAGGATCTCGAAGTGCCCCATAAAGGAAGAAGACCGTATATCAAATTCATTCAACAATTTTGATATCTTCCCCTTAAATGTGAGAGGAGATGAAGGACTACCTATAAAGAAATTATTTACTTCACTACCTTCCATAACCACATGGACCAGATCATTACAGCATACCTAGGCCCAATTTTGTAAATTAGGACACACAATACAAAATAGAATGAATTTCCCTCATACTCTCCCCATGTCTTACATGAATGAGTAGAAATTGAAATGTGCTAAAACAGAGTTGGTTAAAGGAGACCCATGCCCCGAATATCCCGAAATTGGAACTGATTTTTGTGGAGAAGAAGAAATAAAACCTTTCACTCCCTTGAAAATAATCTAAACCGAGTCATTTGAGGCTAAAATTGTGCCAAAAACTTGTACCTATAGGTGAAAATTTTAACATGTTGAGAAAATTCTTACAACCTACCTTAAAGAAAAAACTTAGGAATGGTAAAGAAATGTCATACGAACCTGACCCTACTATATGATTTTGACCTTGTTATTTATTTTCCGAGTTTTTATGTCAAATGTTTTTTATGAGTGATTTTTCCATATTTTTTCCTATGTCTGAGTCCAGTAAAACTATCTCTATCTAATGTAGGTGTAGAATATACATGGATGAATGCCCCCTCTTTTGAGTAATGTGTGATGAAGAGTTTGAGTATGCACCTCAAAATAATATATTTTTAATCATGTCGATAATTCTAATAATCTATGTAAAAATATATCAAGAGTTTATGTGGTGGCCACCAAGAATAACATGTACCTATAAAAAGTAAACATGTGATAGAGACCATGGTGCACAATCAAAAGTAACAATGGCAACAAGAAGACTAGTCACAACAATATGAATAAGAGATAGTAATCAACAATACTAATCTATATATAAATGAAAAGATAATAGTGTAAATTGTATACGAGCCAAAGATGTGTCTCAATATATTTTACTCCTAAGTCATACTGTTCAACTAGGGTATTAAGGTAATGAGCAAGAAACACACATGTACCAGCATAAGGGGGTAAACATAAAGGGGCTATAGTGAGTGCTAGGGTCACATATCTAGAGGGTAGTAATCCTTACACTAGGTCTTCTTACGGTTTCCAAGGCCTGAGGTCAAGATAAAGAAAGCAATCCTACTGAGATATTGGTAGTTGGGTGTGGATAGATATAGATCAATAATAAACATACACGATAAGGCTGAAATGGAAATGATGATAACTAAGGATCTGATATGAATAAGATTATTATGCTAACTAGCATCCAAACATGTAAAATACTAAGCTAACATAGAAAAATGAAGAAGGAAATGAACTTATTTATGAAAAATGACAAGAAATGGTTAGAGCACTCACCTTATACATGTAGGGTGGTCATTGAATCATATATCTCTCTTGAGAGTCATTATTATATAGACAAGGGGAACATCATTCCTTTCCTAGACTCACTATAGGTAGCCTAATAGTGCAATAAATCATTCAAGAAGAAGAGTGTCCAATATAATCCAATAAAGATGTAAGATGAACCAAGAGCTAGGCAGCAGATGCAAATATGATGCAAAAAGAGTAGAGCTAATGGTAGTCTAAATGGCTTCCTTTTCTTATGCATTTTGAATGAGATGAGGGTGTATATAGGATGTCATTTCCCATGGGTGATGGCATCGACCATGGGAATATGTAACACTAAAGCCATCACCCACAGGTGATGACATCAGCCATAGGTGCTGAAATGAGGTAGTGTGCCATGAAAAGTAAAAGTAGTGTGTCGTAGATCATGGATGTTGATAAGAAAAGTGCAAAGTGATGAGATGTAAGCAAGAATTTTTAATATGATGTGTATGACACCTATGAGGAAAATCATAACTAGTGTAAGGAAAACTAAGGCCAAAACCAAGTAGTGAAACTCTCTATGTACTATCTCTAACCCATAATGGTTACATGAATAATCATTCCCCATTCCTGGTAGGAGCCTTAAGGCACCCTCTCTAGAAATATATGCACCTGTGACCCTTATTTGCACAAAGGAAATTGTTAGTAACACGTATTAAATAAGAAAAAAGAAAAAATAAGTGTATACATATTCCCAGATCGTTGATCACCACCTGTCCCAATAGTGAAACATGGGGCGGTCAATGGAAAAAGACAATCCGTAACACCTATATTGAAAGTAAGTACTAAAAGAAACGTTGAAAGGACTAGCTGAAATGAAATATACCCACTAATGTGTACCTGATAGTGTCACTCATCCTGCCATGTGCGGGCATAATCCATGTTATAAGAACCCACGAAGAAGTAAAAATGAAAGGAAACACTAGAGGATCATCAGTAAAATAATACATAAATCACCTAGCTAGGGGCCCATGGGATGGATTTCGTGGTGTCAAGATGATATGGTGTCAAAAATAGGTCAAAATCAAAGATCATTGAAAGTGTTCATGTAATAGAGTGAAATAAATAGCATAAGGTTATGGTCATAACACAACAAATTGTGTGTTGCATAGTTCAGAGTGAAAATGATGATCATTTGAAGATTTAGGTTAATCGTGAAAAAATTTTGAATAGTAATTTAATTTTTTATAGTGATTTTGATTTTGATTTGTTTATTACTATTTTCATAATTAAGAGAATTGAGCTCTGGAATTCCAAATTTGAGGTGTATTTTGATGGCATGGCACATGCTCAAGGTGGTGATGGAGGACAACGAGGTGGAACACTCGGTGGCATTCGACCATAGGTAAGTCGTCGCATTTAATTGTATTGAGTAAATTAGGAATTATTTAGTCTTTTTGTTTTTTAAATTTGTTAGCATGTCATTCTTAGTAAAATTTGTGTCATGGGGTAGGTTAGGACAAAATTCAATTAGATTTGGGAGGGATTCAATTTTAATTTTAATGTTTTTTCAATTTTTTTAAGTTATAATTTTAAAGTCATGACCATAATTTGGCGGAAGCCATCGACCCCTTTAGATCATGAGGGTTGATGGCATAGGGAAAGTTTTACCAGGGGTTGATGCAATCTTCCGGGGGTGATGGTGTCAAGATTTAACAAGAATAGATTTTATGCCTTGATTTTTATTGCAAAATTGAGTTTTCAGCGTGATGATGTTTGCTTGTGTTCATTTCGGGATGCAAGTAGAGCATATGATCTACCTATGGTGAAGCATAGATGTGGTGTGGCTTAGTATAATGATTTCCAATTTTTCACAGGAAGAGATTTCCCAATTTTAGGGCTAGGGATTTTGTGGCATCATGCAGATGCCCAGGATACCATTAGATATGGATTTATTATAGATGTTTTTGCTTCTTCGGAGGTCGGGTCCAAAGCACCTTCCGGTGGTGGATAGGACACGATGATGATGGATGTGGCCTTGACCTTAGAGGATGTACATGGTATTTTTGGGTTACCGGTTAGCGGTGTTCACATGTATTGTGACTTAACACCTAAGTACCGCAAAGTGGAGAGTATTGGTCGTATGGGCTACAGCAAGTAGTTCATATGACGAGTGCATATTGCACTTTCGACATAACACAAGAAAGACAACATGGATTCTAGATATCGAAAGGTGGTTATGGGGATCGTGGTGGCACACATAGTGTGTCACAAGGTAGATGAGGCCACCCCATTATTATTAGTAGTTGTATATAGAGATGTGGTGGATCATGGGGTCTTGTTTCACTGGGCACCATTATATGGGTGCGGCTAGTGCATGATGATCACGTATAGAGTGTGTGAGAGCTCGAGAGGGTCATGAGACTCATTATCTTATTGACATCATATATTTATGAGAGGATCCTAATGTACATGCCAACATGTACGCCACATGTATTAGTAGAAAATACCCCGAGAGTACTTCGGTGGGTGCAAGCTGCACGATAGTGAGAGCACTTTGGATATTATGGCCACTAGCAGTGTGATGTGGTAAGGCAGCCCTACATGGGGAATGCGAGATAAGTGGCTTAGCTAACCCAGAGTATATATCTTGGATACCATGAAAGAGGTGATGGGACCTTTGTGTTTATTAGGTGGAGATCCACGCAATGAGCAGTGGTCCTAAGATATTTTGGCCAACCAGTGCCACAATGATACCACCATTTCCACCCTACCGGTTTCATCATACCGAGAGGTTTAGAAGTATTGTCACTTCGACCTCGTATGATACGGGCAATAGACACACTAGGTCGGAAGCAACGTCGATGTGGTGGGGATGTGTAGGGCCCACCATAGATTATAGTAGTTAGAAGTTTGGAGGAGGGATTTAATATAGGATCCACAAATATAATGTCGTATGATGGAGTAAGTCCTAGTACCGTAGGAGGTGGAACCAAATAGCCAACACTATGGCTCATAGAGCACAAGATGCGAAGACTAGGAAGATGATTTTTAATGTCATTTAAGGTTTAGATGGCCATGCATCCGAGACAGAGACCCAGATCATAGTGGCAAGGAGATATGATCTTAGTGACCATAGATAGGTGGGCACAATATGTAGGAGCCAAACCTCATTGTGATGATGAAGAGGAGTTATTAGGAAAATGAGGAGATGACAAGATCATGGAGGGACTCGGGAAACCAAGTATGAGTGATAGTATATTATTTCAATGATTTATGATATATGTAAGTGATGTTAGTGATGTGTGTTGGTTTTTGGTTATGCAGAGTAGATGGTAGAGGATTGATACTCACTAATTGAGAGCACCCACCATGATATCCTAGACTCCATGTTAGATAACCAGGATACTACAGGTGATGGTGGATCTAATAGCACCATTAGTCGGGGATTAAGTGAGGTCATTTTGTTTAGTGGGTGAGATATCCATGATACTCGAGGATATATTGGGATGCACATGCATAGGTGGCTATCAAAAGCATAGATGTGATGTTATAGAGTCTATTTTAAGTGGAGACATCCCTGGTTCAAGAGTAGGCATCTCACATAGCAGATGCCTAGAGAGTTACGACGTGGATTACTTCACTAGAGACTCAGCTGGTGAGAGCGCAAGGAGAGGCCTCTGAGAGCCTGATTTAGGGATGTGTCGATCATGCACCCATGTAATCTTTGAGTGATCACGTGCAACGTTGGAACATCCCTAAGGCATGGGACCTTGTCGCCTTGGGATGAACCTCGAATAAGGTTGGCTTCCTTTAAAACTTGGAGCACTTGATTTAAGATCAATATGCAAGGGTAAAACATTTTAAAATAATTCTAATCTACTCAACTAATGAGCTTAAATTTAGATAAAAAAAAAGAATAAGGTGATGCACCAAGTATATTGAACAAATAGACCCACTTAAATGCACAATCAACTCCTCACAACAATATATGATATGCACATGTCTTTCAATCTTCCTCTATCCATGACTATAAATAATAATGCAACTTTGTAACAGAAAGGAAATAACTTTTCCACAACTGATATCAAAGTAACTATATCACTTTTCACATGAATTGAAACAAGATAACTGGGATAAAGGCATATTAACCAATCACATAAAGGAATTAAACATTCACAAGCTATAAATTGATCAATGATTAACACAATAAAC
The DNA here is from genome assembly GCA_018340775.1 of Taxus wallichiana var. yunnanensis. Lineage (NCBI taxonomy): Eukaryota > Viridiplantae > Streptophyta > Pinopsida > Cupressales > Taxaceae > Taxus > Taxus wallichiana. The sequence goes on along the minus strand of CM031238.1, from coordinate 377,126,066 downwards.
CATACTTTTCATGGAAAAATATTGTTTTGAATATAACTGAAAGGCTCAAAGTATATGAAGCACTCTTCCAAGCTTGAAGAGTAACTTCTCCAAATGATCTATCTATATCTAAACTTAATGCATTTTTAAATATTTATAAGTTCTAAAGGTTGAGCCATTATAGTTGAACCTTAACTAACAAATTACTAAAAATAGAGTATAATAAGTTCAAGGGAACATGCTCCCATAAAAATAGTAAAGTTGTTGCAAAGATTTTACTAATTCAACCCTGTAACTTTGACTAATTCAGATCTTGGAACCATCCCAATCATGGCTGCCTGGCTTAGCTTGGACCTACATCATCTTTCTCTTTCATTTTCCCCTTATCTTCTTCTTCCCACATAGCCATCTGGTGTTTTTAGTCAATGAAACGTTTGATGATTCCCTATACCTCCCTTCCTTTGGTCCACAAGCATAATGATTCACCACATCTACTATATCAATCTCCTTGAAAACTTTAGTTGGAAACATTTTCAACTTATTCACCACTTTCTTTAGCTGACTTATAAAATTTTAGCATGAGACCAACCTGTCAATTGAATTGCTATTGAAATTTTTAGTTATTTCATCATCTTTCGTTACCAAATCTTTGAAATTTGATTTAATTTGGTCCACTGGAAGAGCATCAATATTCTCATTGAAAAACTTGTAGTTGATATTATCAAACTCTTCTAAAATATCATTTAGACCATCCATTATTTCCACGCATTTATCATCCAATTTCTTAATCAAATCCTGCAACACTTGGGATCTAAATTCCATAGCCTTTTGAAACTCAAACAATTTAGAAACATCATCAATTACTCCTTCTTGAAGGAGTAAATCTGGGTCCACATCTCTAATCTCACTCCATGTAGTTAAATTCATATTCAAATTATTGTTATCCTCAGAGAGAATTTCATCTATCCTATGAATAGAAGTCCTCTCAGTTTGTAAATCATTATACAATTCAACAATTGTTTTAACCAAAGGATTAGCTTCTTGAAGCATACGTTCTATCCATCCATCCATTGATCTTCCCTTTTGACCTATCTTCTCAATTTCATGATATGAAATATCATCCAAACTAGAAGAAATTGTTAGAGCAGTTGTAGTTGAAGGATCAGTAGTTGGAGTGGGTTGTGTTACTTTCCTTAATAGAGCAGTGAGTTGTTCAACCTTTGACTTCAATTCATCTTTGGAAGCTTTATATTTATCATACTTCTCAAAAAAATTCCAAGGGCCACTTGAACATCTTGTTTGGCACCTTCATGTGTTTCCTTCCCTAGTGAAAACCTAGAGATCTGATAATCTGCTGCTTTGTAATAGTTTCTTTAGTTTTCCCCTCAACGGGGTAGCTATTTCCATGACCCTTTCTCCTGATTGGTTTATCGATAAACTAGAGATGATCTTTGGTTGTTTTTCCTATCTCTTTGGAGTAGGTTCTAGCACACTCAGATCTATCACATCTACAAGAGGCACCTTCTTCTTCTACTTTGGGGTTTGGTGATATAGCCACTCAGGTATAGTAGATGTAGATGAAAGTGGTATGGTTGGTATGGCACTTGGAGCACTAGATAAAACAATAGCACTGGTAATATCAGTTGGAAATGAAATGGAGGTGGTAATGATAGAAGGGGTGGAAGTGAGAATAGCCTCGAGAGCATGGATGCAATGAGATTGGAAGTTGAAATGGAAGGAAATGAAAGTTGCTGAGACAATGGAGTGGAAACCAGAGACCCAATCATTTCCCCTACTGAGAGGACAGGAAGGGATGAAAACACTTGGGCCATGGATGGAGATGGAAAAGAAGAGATGAGTGAAGGAGTAGTGGATAATGATTGGGAAAGTGGAGCTAAAGATAGTGACAATGGTAATGAAGAAGGGGGTGGAAAATCTTGTGACACAACTAGAGAATCACTAACTTGACAACTTCTATTACTTGTATTGTAGAGGACACAACCTTGGCAATGGGAAATTTTGGAAGAGAGGAACTCCCAACAACAAATGAGATCTTCCTTGGAATTATATTGGCCTTTTGAGTAGACCTTTTACCTTTCGTGGGTGTAGGGAGACTCAGTGTTGGTTGGGCTTCTATTCTTATAGATTGATCTATCCCTTTGGGTGAAATTCCCAAGGTAGCCAACCAATCATATGTCCTTTGAAGAATGGGCCCCACCATTTCTTTAGTATTGTAATTTTCTTTCCTTGATACCAATCTATCCATGAAAAAGGTTGATCGACAACATTATTGTTCCTATACACTGGATCCAATACTTCATCATCATCCTCCATCCCTTCTATAATATCCACAATAATGAATTGTTTAACCTCATTCAAATTCAACCTTTCATATTCTCGTTGTCTGATGATAACCTCATCCTTGAAAATGAATCCAAATATCCTTAGCTGAGGCATGTGAGAACTGGCCAACCCTATTTCACTGAACTTACCCCAGTAATCAAATTTGGTTCTAGGATGGAAAGTTTCAAAAAGTAACTTCAAACATTTCTCCATCCACATTCTTTCTTTATAAATATTGGCACATGTATACCTTCTATTGAAATAGGAAACTGAACTCCCACCTTATGTCGTTTGTTTTGAATTTTGTGATAATCCAACAATTGTTGAACCAATTCTAATAAAACCCATTTTGTCAGTAGGACATCTTGGTAACTTTCTTGGGGCACCCAAGAAACGGGAATCTCTGATGTATGTAAATGTTGGGAACTGAAGATAGATGGATCCCCATTCCCATACCTCTTTAAAAGCTTCATCATAAATCCTTTGATTATACAAATATTTATCAAAATGATAAAGGAGGACAAAAAAAGGCATCATTGACTCTACAAAAATGTTTGTTGCCTTCTTCCATTGTAATTTGAGGATAAAAGTGATAAATTTGTGACACACTTCTGACACCTTTTGTGTTCAAACCATTGAATTCCCCATGGAAGGTGGAAAACATAAACAAGGAAGGAAGTCATGAAGAAGTTTTTAGACATCAAAACATTGCTCAATTAAAAAAATTGAGTTGCTGATATGTTCCCCCATCGTATGAATTCCTTATTCTTCTTGATAGTAGCAATATAGAGGAACATCCATTCCTGAAAACTCCTTCATGGAAGCTGAGACCCAAAATTCTACTCAACAATACAATAAGATCACTTACTTCTAGATGAAGTCTAAGTGGAACAATGTTTTAGGAAGCTTGATGACACTCTTGGCCAAGTAACTCTTCATTATGACCTTTGTACATAGTTAGTTTCTTTATCCCAATGTTCCATGATGGACTTCTAGTGAAATTTTGCATATCCTTCAACATCTGGAAGTTTAAATAAATCCTCAAAGAAATCGGTGTCCATCTGATTACGACCTTACCATCATCATATTTTACCGATTCAGAATCCTTATCAAAATGGGTTGTCAAGCTAAGACAAACTCAGGACAATGCATGGATGAAGGAAAACCTACAAATGAGAGTGAGCCCATTGTCAAATATGGCCTACATCAAGGCTTCTTATTAGGGGCTTTTAATATTTCCCAGAAGTCTAGAAAATCTATTTTCCAAGGTTAGTATCTCCAATATTCCCCAAATCTGAAGATAGGCATGAGTGAGGAGAAACTCCTAAGAATGTGTACTTCATCTTTCCCTTGCCCCTTGATAAGGAAGTTGACATTAATTCAGAATTTGGAATCTAAATAGTCTTTGGAAATTTTGTAAGAAACCATAAAGGTTCTGAAATCCTAAAGTTTGAAAGTCTGAAAATGGTAACTTTGAAAAGGCTTCAACTCTGAAGTACAAACCTCAAAAGCCTAAACTCCTCATAGTCCCGAAACCCCGAAAAGTGAATCTCTGAAACCCTGACTTCTGAAATCTTGAAAAGCACTACTAACTCCAAAACTCTATCCTCCAAAACCTAAAACTGTTAACTCGAAAAATCGAAAACAACGTGACTGAAAACCTCACAAAAACTCGAAACTACGACCTCTAAAAACTTGAAAAATGAAACTATGAAACCTGAAGGAAATTTTGAAAGGCACTTGATAAAAATAATTTAAGGAAAGTTTGTAGAAAAGAAATAAATGACATGGTTAAAAAGAGATTTCTACTTGAATTAAGGGTTTACATGTCAAGAAAGAAAAAGAAAATAAAAAAAAAAACAAACAAAAAATGATTAAATCATAACAAAAAGAAATAACTTTAAAAAATTTTACCTTGAAAATGATGCCTTGAAAGTACAAAATGGTGTGGTAAAAAAAGGAAAAGAAAAACCAGGTGAAAATGATAGGTAAAAATTTGAGTTTATATAAAAAGGAATTAATGCTCGAAAGACACATGTGAGGGTAGTTAGAAATTAAATGTTTGTGGAAGGTCTGAAATTGTAACCCCCAAAACTCTAAAATGAAGCATGATCATTGCAATGTGAAACCTAAAGTCCAAAACCCCAAAAAGTCTGAAGTTTTGAAATTTTGGATTTTTAGACTTTGAAACTCCAGAGTGAAATTATCCACAAAAACAACGTGAGACTCTAAAACCTGAAATTCCAAAGTTCTAAAATTTCAAACTTTCAATTTTTGGAACTTTAAACTCTAAAACAAAAATATCAAAAAATGTTAAAGAGGATTGAAACCGAAAGTCTGAAAAGTCCAAAATTTTGGACTTTCGGGCTTTCAAAGTTTAGAACTCCAAATCAAAATTTTATTTCACAATCAACAAAACTCCAAAAAGTGAAAAAAAACCTAAAACCCAAATCTAAAAATTCAGACTTTAGAGTTTTAGAAAATTTCAAAAATTTAAAAAGCACGTTCAGGAAAGAAGAATTCAAGAAGGTTTAAGGAATTTTGACATTTTTTAACAACACCTTCCCGTTAAGGTAAATTTAAAGGTTAACATTTTTGGCAATCTCCAAGGAATGCTTTCTACTAAGCTTTAGGCTAGTAACCTTAAACAAACCATTAGGAAAAAGAGTCCTAAAAAGAAAATATTCAGAACACACACCAAACGAAAAGAAATAGAAAAAAAAACATCACAATATGTGAAGCACTTGGAGGAAAAGACAAAACAAACATTGTACAAAAGAAAAAAATTGTTGTCAAAAGAAAGCTTTGAGATGAATCCCATTCACATGGATGGGAAATTCTTCTCCATTGAGTCTTGATAAGCAAAATGAGTTTTCTTCCTTATAACTTGTGATAATATATGGTCCGCTCTCAGAGGGAGTCAAATTTAGCATGCATACCCAACTTGGCTCTATCAACATCCCATTTGAGAACCAAATCTCCTTCATGGAACTCTTTGTTGGATGCCCTTTTGTCGAAAGATATTTTAACCTGAGACTGATGTTGTTTCTAGAGTCTTCATTACTTTATTCCTTGTTTCTTCTAGCTCCATTAGTTTGGAATACTGACTATCATTGAATCACTTTCCATAAGTTCCAGTTGATATGCTAATTCCAAAGGAAGGAAGTTCTAGAGATAGTGGGAGATTTGCTTCCCTTCCATATACTAGCATAAATGGTGAATTTCTAATAGCCCTTTTGGGTGTGATCTAGTCCCCACAGGGTAGTTTTAAGTTGAGTGTGCCAAGTTCTTCTATTGGTTTCCATTATACACTTGATGATCCATATGATATTTTTGTTACTGGACTCAGCTAATCCATTTCCTATGGGTAGTAATTTGATGAATTTTTAGATAAACCCCATTCTTGATAGCCCATTCAGTTAATTTCAAACCCAGAAATGCCATTGCATTGTCTGAAATTATTGTGAATGGAACACCAAAATGTGTCATTATTCCTTCCAAAAATCAAGAACAACCTTTTCATTTCCTTCTTTCAGTGCCATGGCTTCCGTCCAGTGAGTGAAATAGTCTATTGCATAGTGAGAACCCATTTATGTCCATCACTAGATGGAGGATTAAGCATTCGATGAAATCTAGTCCCCACTGAACAAAAGGTTGATCAACTTGAATTGGGTGAAGAGGAAGGGCTACCAATCTCTGTTTTCCTATGAAAAAGGCACATTCCTTGCATTTCCTTACCCAGAAATGAGTATCCTTGAATAAATCTATCCAATAGTAATCGGCCCTCATGATCTTTACTTTACTGCAGTAGTCTTTGCAAAGTAATGCCCTCCAGAAAAACCATTGTGAAATTCTTACAAAATCCTATCAGTTTGTTTTGGTCCTATACATCGAAGTAGAACACCATTTAAATCTCTATAAAAATAACATTATCCACCAAAACATAAGGAATGGATTGAAGATGGAAGCTTCACCTTTGATTTTTATCCATGTCAGCAGGATATACCCCTAACAGGAGAAAAAAATTCATCTTTGACAACCAATCAACTTGGTCATTTTCTTGAGGTTCATTCAAGAGCACTGTGTATTTTTCAAGCCTTTGTCTCCAAATCTATAGCCAACTATTGACATAGACCCTTACCCCTAATGAGCTTAGTGACCTTAATGTGTACATCATATTCCATAACTTTAGTAACCCATCGGCACATTTTTCATTCATGTCTTTATTTAGAAAAAAGTCTTTAACTCGGGATGAGACACCATCAAATGTATTTTTTTATTGGATAACATATGTTTGAACTTATTCAAATCCCAAATGACAACAAAGACTTGTTTCTCAACAAATGAATACTTTATCTCATAATATTTTAGGGATTGGCTAAAGAAGGCAATTGGTTGTTCTGTCGATTCATTATTTTGTTGGGTGAGGATACCTAAAATGCTCTCTTGACCTACAAAATCATAAAGAATAAAATATTTATCAAACCTGGGGTTCATCAGTGTGGGAGCTTGAGAAATTTCTATCTTAATGGCTTCAAAACTCTCTTTCCTTATTTTTTCCATGAGAAAGGCATATTCTTCTTCAACATGGTTGTCAATGGTTTAACCAATGCTGCGAATTGAGGGATGAATCTCCACACAAAATTTATGGTTCCAAGAAAACTCTATAGAGACCCTTCTTGTGACTTGGGAGAGATAAAGACACAATCAAATGAATCCTAGCTAGATCGATTGACAGTCCTTCCATTGAAACAACATGCCCCAACAACTTCCCCTCATGCACTACAAAAATACATTTCTTAGGATTGAGTGAAACCCCAAATTCCCTACACCTTTAGAAAACCTTCCTTAGATGCGTGATGTGGTCTTTTGCATGCTTAGAATATATATTTATATCATCAAGGTAAACCAAGATGATATCATTGATTAGCCCCTAAAATTCCATGTCCATGGCTCTTTGGAAAGTAGCACCAACATTGGATAATCCGAATGGCATTTTACTATAGGCATATGTACCCCACTTAGTAGTGAATGTTGTCTTGAACTGATCAGATTCTTTAACCAAGATCTGATTATATCTAGAATATCCATCAAGAAATGAAAATATTTGCACTCCTGCTACTGTTTGGAGAATCTACTCCATCGATAGAAGAGGATAATGATCTTTCAACAAGGCGGTTCAAATCTCTGAAATCCATGCATAGCCAAATTTCTCTATTCTTCTTCCTTACAGGGACCAAATTGGCCACCCAAGATGAATGCTTGATAGGAAAAATTATACAAGCCTTGATGATTTTGGTTAGCTCCTTTCTCATTAGTGGCTCAATTTTGGGATTAATTGGCCTTTGTTTTTGATGAACTGGCTTGGTTTGGCGTGAGATCTAGTTCGATAGTATGTTGTGATAGACCTAGATCAAAACCACACAAGTCTTTATAGCTCCACGTAAAAATGTTGTGATACTCTTGACAAAGTTTTATGAAAGCTTCTTTCTCTTCGGGAGTGCATACTTTTCCAATCTTCATAAACTTTTCATTTGCTACCTCGACTTCCTCAAAATCTTCTTCTTTGACCACCATGTTAGAGCTTTGTCTTTTGGCTTGATCATCTGAATTAAAGATGGATTCTAGAGTAACTAATCCTTTTGGTAGCTTGTTGCTTTTCAATTGTATGATTTGATCACCATATGCTTCTTACAACTTAGCTTGACCTTTTGTGGCAAACTCTGCCTCCACTTGTAGAAATAGAACAATTTTTTGTCACTATCGAACACTTGTCACTACTACATTATCGGGGAGTGCATAGGTCGAACCACCATTTTGACAGATTTCCACCCTTCTTTTATGATATCAACTAGTATGTTGTATTGCAAGCCAATCATAGCAAGCCTATCAAAGCATCTTGATTTTGATTTCTAGGAACAACATGGATCCCAAAAGCTTCAAAATCTTCAATCAAATCCTAGGCTTAGTTCTTATATGATATTAAAAGATCATTTTTGGATACAAAGTGCATATCGTCACTTGATGAAATACTAACTCGCTATCTCCAAAAATTGTCGGGGCTTTGATCCCCTTCTTTTGAGCAAGCTTAATTTCTTACACAAAGGCCTCGTATTCTGCAACATTATTAGTGCAACTGAATTGCAATAAAAAGATGAGAAGTATTTATCTCCTTCTAGATAAATTAGCATAACACCAAGACATGAGATCCATTCTTACTCCTCGAGCCATCGAAGAAAAATTTCCACAATCCTTCAGGATTGCTTTGTGTTTTGACAAGTTGTGGTATGATTGTTCCTTCTTCGTGGATGTAAGTATGTGCCCAATCCCATCTCTTCCAATAGCATCAAACCAGCTTCTTCCTCTACCAACACATCAGCGTAGGGATCATACTTGATGGTCTCCACTCACTTCATCCAACATAGTATCGGGGACTTCTTCCATAAGAGTGGTTGGTTTGTGATCAACAACTTCTTCCTCTCGATCATGGATGGTATAATTCCCATTTATAGGACTAGCTAGTGTAGGGTTATACATGATTATGGAAGATTGGTTCCACCCTTATAGTTACTTTGGTTTTGTATCGATTCCTAAGAATCATATGTGACCAATCAGCTGATAGATAACCGCCCATTTTGGTAGTGAAATCTCATGATAGGAAGATGGCAAAGAGAGGAGGGAGATCAATGACCGATATGTCTTAGGTGAATGAAAAACTTGGGCATGTATGGATGGTAAGTTGAATTCCTTTTATGACTCAACAGTTTTAATGGTTATGCCATCCAGTTGAACAAATCCTCCTACAACTAACATATATTGTATTCCTAACACATCTGTAATTTTCTTGGGCATAACCGATCTACTGGCACTAGAATTGATCATGTAGTTATGTACCAAATGATTGCCAATGATTAAAGAAATATAGAGTGGTGGTGGTTTATTTTCCTTAGGAATACTTTTCCCTTCCGGTTGACACAAACTTCGTTGTAGTTTCTCCTCCATCGGTTGTACCAAAACTGCTCAAATCCTCTCGCAACAAGTTTCTCTGAGAAGGAATTGAGAGTGCATCCCACATAGTAACACGTAAGTCATTCTTATTCATTTGTTTCACAATACTGAAGGGAATTTCTCCTACTTTTTGATGTTTCTTTGAGCATCATCTTTTGGAAAGTGCTTGTTGGGTACCGTGATGCCTGAAGATCCATCTTTCCTTGCAACTTGGCTAACATGTGTCTCTGAAGATTTCTTTCCCGCATCTTTATCAATAGCCACCTGTAGCTAAGGTTGTGAAGTGGATGCTTGATCAGATTTGGAAGGTTGAGATTCCATTGCTCTCTTTTTGGAATGAGTATTTTTGCCACTAATGAGGAATCTATATTCAACCCGTAAAAATATTTTGCTTGCCAATTTAGCAAAGTGGTTTCTTCATGTGCATGTGGTTGATCTGCTATTTCCTACGTAGATGAATTTTTTGTTGGTTCGAAGGGGTAGATACGCTTTGAACCATAAGGGCCCTGGCTAAGAACTCCATTGGGGTAAAGATTTTGATTGTGAGGTTGAGAACAGGATAACACCATTCATAATCTTGAACTAGATTATTTTAGATGGGTACAATAGCTTTAGAAGAACTAGCAACAAGAGGATTCCTAAAATTCAGAGGTCTGACATTTGCAGCTTGACTTGTAGCTTGGTTTTGAGGCTAATTATTCCCTTGAAAAGGAGGATGGTTAGCTTGATATCTGCTGATTTTTTGACTAGTATGGACGATTATATTGATTTTTTTCCTTTTGAGTGCAATGAGATCGTTCCAAAAAGTTTGCAGCAAAGTGGCTTAAATCCAAATATATTGTTCAAAGGTGGGGATAGACTAAATTGGTTGCTTGGAAGTTGTTGGAATAGGAGCAATGGTAAATGAGCATTTGTAAGATCCAGAGACAATGGCATTGGTTTTCATGGAGATATCTTTCTAGCTGAATCAAGGAATTATCTTCTCTTATGGAAACTTAGTAGGCATCAGGTAATATATTCCCTCCCATCGATTGGATCATAATTGTTACATCATTGTTTAAGGCTGAAAAATAGTATAGGAATTTGTTGTTTGGAGAAGGCTTTATGAGTGTCGAATCCTATTCCAAGTCCTTTCGAATCGAAACTGAAATTGCTCATGTATTCTTGTGCTTCTCTCTTTATGGTAGTGGGTTTTTCCAAGAGTGACAGGTGATTTCTCTTGTCTTTGAACCATTTTCAAATATTCTCCCCAACTTCTCCCAAGTGGTAATAGTTCCAACCCCTAAACCTAGAAACCACTGAAGTAATTTTCCGTTAAAGGAAGTAGTAAGGATTACAGGCGCAATGTTGTCTTCTATAACATTATGAATTGTGAAAATGTTGGCCACATCAAGAATATGCTCCATGGGAGTGATATGAGTTTCCCCTGCGTAAAAGTATAATGTTTGAGTGGAGCAATAGGTATAGGATCCCATTGGGCTAATAGAAGAGGGTTGCCCACATTGAATGTAGGAAATACTTGGTTCCTGGCCATTCTACCAAGAGGTTGATTATTCCTATGTGGAGGGAATCTTCCGTAAGGAGGAGTAGAATGACCCCTACATGGTGATGTTGTAACTTGTGAGTTTGAAATGCCTCTTCTTCTTCTTGGAGGAGACAAGGATAACTCAATAGGATGATAATTTCCTTCTCTTCTTGTAGAAGATCTTATCTAAATTTTTTGAATATGTTAAAACACTAAGATATGAAATCCAGATATATTGAGTCATCAGGTACTTTGATTCATGTAAGTATGAAGAGAAGTACCACTCTATGTTCTATGGGCGTGCTGAATTTTTTTGTCACGTGGATCATGCACCCATTGAATCTTTGAGTGATCTCATGCAACGTTGGAACATCCCCAAGGTATAGAACCTTGTCACCTCGGGATGAACCTCTGGATAAGTCTGGCTTCCTTTGAAACTTGGAGCACTTGATTTAAGATCAATATGCAAGGCTAAAACATTTAAAAATAATTCTAATATACTCAATCGATGAGCTTAAAGTCAGATTAAAAAAATAAGAATAAGATGATGCACTAAGTATATTAAACAAATAAACCCACTTAAATGCACAATGAACTCCTCATAACAATATATAATTTGCACATGTCTTTCAATCTTCCTTTATCCATGACTATAAATAATAATGCAACTTTAATAAGAAAGGAAATAAATTTTCCATAACTGACATCAAAGTAACTATATAAATTTTCACATGAATTAAAATAAGATAACTAGGATAGAGGTAGATTAACCAATCACATCAAGGAATTAAACATTCATAAGCTATAAATTGATCAATGATTAACACAATAAACCAAACTTTTCACAAAAAAATATTGTTTCGAATATAACTAAAAGGCTCAAATTATATGAAGCGCTCTTCCAATATTGAAGATTTACTTCTCCAAATGATCTATCTATATCTAAACATAATGCATTTTTAACTATTTATAAGTTCCAAAGGTTGAGCCATTACTTTTTAACCTTAACTAACAAATTACTAAAAATAGAGTATAATAAGTTCAAGGGAACATGCTCACATAAAAATAGTAAAGTTGTTGTAAAGGTTTGACTAAGTCAACCTTATAACTTTGACTGATACAGAGCTTGGAACCGTCCCAATCATGTCTGCCTTACTTAACTTGGACCTACATCATCTTTCTCTTTTTAGCTTTCCCTTATCTTTTCTTCCCACATAGCCATCTGGTGTTTGTAGTCAACGAAATGTTTGATGAATTCGTGTACCTCCCCTTCCTCTGGTATGCAAGAATAATGATTCACCATGTCCACTATATCAATCTCCCTTGGAACTTTAGTTGGAAACCTTTTCAACTTATTCACAACTTTCTTCAGCTGACTTATAAAATTATGGCACAAGACCAACCTATCAATTGAATTGATATTGAAAGTTTTAGTTATTTAATAATATTTTGTTACCAAATATTTGAAATTTGATTTAATTTGGTCAGCTAGAAGAGCATCAATATTCTCATTGAAAAACTTACAATCAATATTATCAAACTCTTCCGAAATATCATTTAGACCGTCCATTATTTCAACACATTTATCGTCAATTTCTTAATCAAATCATGCAACACCTGGGATCTAAATTCCATAGCCTTTTGAAACTCAAAAAATTTAGAAACTTCATTGATTACTCCTTCTTGAAGGAGTAAATTTGTGTCCACATCTCTAATCTCACTCCATGTAGTTAAATTCATATTCAAATTATTGTTATCCTCAAAGATAATTTCATCTATCATGTGAATAGAATTCCTCTTAGTTTGTAAATAATTATACAATTCAATAGTTGTTTTAACCAAAGGATTATCTTCTTGAAGCATGTGTTTTATCCATTCATCTACTAATCTTCCCTTCTGACCTATCTTCTCAATTTCATGATATGAAATATCATCCAAACTGGAAGAAACTGTCAGAGCAGTTGTAGTTGAAGGATTAGTAGTTGGAGTGGGTTGTGTTACTTTCCTTAATAGAGCAGTGAGTTGTTCAACCTTTGACTTTAATTCATCTTTAGAAGCTTTATCTTTATCATACTTCTCCAAAAAATTTCCAAGGGCCACTTGAACATCCTATTTGGTGCCTTCATGTGTTGCCTTCCCTAGTGAAAACCTAGAGATATGATAATCTGTTGCTGTAATAGTTTCTTTAGTTTTCCCCTCAACGGGGTAGCTATTTCCATGACCCTTTCTCCTTATTGGTTTATCAATAAACTAGAGATGATCTTTGTTTGTTTGGATTGTCTCTTCAAAGTAGGTTCTAGCACACACAAATTTATCACGTCTATAAGAGGCACCTTCTTCTTCTGCTTTGGGGTTTGGCAATATAGCCACTTAGGTATAGTAGATGCAGATGAAAGTTGGATGGTTGGTACAACACTTTGAGCACTAGATAAAACAATAGCACTGGTAATATCAGTTGGCAATAAAATGGAGGTGGTAATGATAGAAGGGGTGGAAGTGAGAATAGCCTCGGGAGTGGATGCAATGAGACTGAAATTTGAAATGGAAGGAAATGAAAGTTCTGAGAAAATGGAGTGGAAACCAGAGATCCAACCATTTCCCCTACCAAGAGGATAGGAAGGGATGAAAATACTTAGGTCATGGATGGAGATGGAAAAGTAGAGATGAGTGAAGGAGCATTGGATAGTGATTGGGAAAGTGGAGCTAAAGATAGTGACAATGATAATGAAGAAGGGGGTGGAAAATCTTGTGACACAACTGGAGAATCACTAACTTTGAAAACTTTTGTTCCTTGTATTTTATAGGACACAACCATGGAAATGGGAAATTTTTGAAGAGAGTAACTCTCAACAACAAATGAGATCTTCCTTGGAATTATATTGGCCTTTTGAGTAGACCTTTTACCTTTCGTGGGTGTATGGAGACTCAGTGTTGGTTGGGCTTCTATTCTTATATATTGATCTATCCCTTTGGGTGAAATTACCAAGGTATCTAACCAATTATATGTCCTCTCGAAGAATGGGCCCCACCCTTTCCTTAATATTGCAATGTTCTTCATTATACCAATTGATCCATGGCAACAATTAATCAAGCAAAATTATTGTTCTTGTACATTGGGTCTAATACTTCATCACCATCCTCCATCCATTACGGAATATCCGTAATACTAAATTTTTTTAACATCATTCAAAGGCAGCCTTTCATATTCTCATTGTCGATGATAGCCTCATCCCTAAAATGAATCCAAATATCCTCTAGTGAGGAAAGTGAGAGCGGCCAACCATGTTTCTTGAACTTGCCTTAATAATCAAAGTTGGTTCTAGGATGGAAAGTTTGTAAAGTAACTTCAAACATTTCTCCATCCACATTCTTCACTTCATAAATATTGCACACGAGGTTTACCTTCCTATTGAAATAGGAAACTAAACTCCCGCCTTATGTCATTTGTTTTGAATTTTTTGATAATCCAACAATTGCCGAACCAATTCTAATAAAACCCATTTTTGGTAGGACATCTTGGTAACTTGCTTGGGGCACCCAAGAAACCGGGAATCCTAATGTATGTAAATGTTGGTAACTGAAGATAGATGGCTCCCCATTCCCGTACCTCTTTAAAATCTTCATCAAAAATCCTTCGATTATACAAATCTTTATCAAAACGATAAATGAGGAAAGCAAAAAAGTCATCATTGACTCTACAAAACAATTTGTTGCCTTCTTCCATTGGAATTTGAGTATAAAAGTGATAAATCTACAACACACATTTGACACCTTTTATGTTCAAACAATTTAATTCCCCCATTGCATCGGCAGCATAAACGAGGAAGGAATTCATGAAGAATTTTTTAGACATCAAAACATTGCTTAACTAAAAAAATTGAGCTCCTGATATGTTGCCCCCATCGTATGAATTCCTTATTCTTCTTTATAGTAGCATTATAAAAGAACATCTATTCTCGAAACTTCTTCGCATAAGCGAGACCCAAAATTCTACTGAACAATACAATAAGATCACTTACTTCCTAGATGAATTCTGAGCGAGAACAATGTTTTAGGAAGCTTGATGACACTCTTGGCCAAGTAACTCTTCATTATGACCTTTGTACATAGTTCATTTTCTTTATCCCAATGTTCCACAATGGAAGCTTCTAGTGAAATTGTTACATATCCTTCAACATCTAGAAGTTTAAATAAATCCTCAAAGAAATCATCGTCCACTGATTATGACCTTACCATCATCATCTTTTACTGATTGAGAATCCTTATCAAAATATGTTGTCACATCTAAGACAAACTCAACATCCAAGGTTTCTTATTAGGGGCTTTTATTCTTTCCTAGAAGTCTAGAAAATATATTTTTCCAAGGTCATTATCTCTGATATTCCCCAAATCTAAAGATAGGAATGAGTGAGGAGAAACTCCTAAGAATGTTTACTTCATCTTTCCCTTTCCCCTTGATGAGGAATTTAACATTAATTCGGAATTCGGAATCCGAATAGTCTTTGGAATTTTTGTAAGAAACCATAAAGGTTCCAAAATCCCGAAGTTTGAAATTCTGAAAATGGTAACTCGAAAAGGCTTCAACTCTAAAGTAAAAACCTCTGAAATCTTGAACTCCTCATAGTCCTAAAACCTCGAAAAGTGAATCTCTAAACCCCGACTATCGAAATCCTAAAACTTTGAAAGCACTACTAACTCCATAAATCTATCCCCAAAACCCAAAAGCGTGAACTCAAATTTTTGAAAGGCACAAAACGAAAATTGAAGGAAATGGTTGCACAATTCTTGGACTTGATAAAACTAGATGCCTGCATGAATTGAAGTTTGTAGTATTGAGAAAAGAAATAGATGACATGGTTAAAGGAAGAACGGTGGATGATAAGGGTTTCCATGTCAAGCAAGAAAAGAAGAACAAATAAAAAGGAAAAAAAAAAAAAAAAAACCCAATCAATCATAACCAAAAAGAAATAACTTAAAAATTTTACCTTGAAAATGATGCCTTGAAAGTACAAAATGGTGTAGTAAAAACAGAGTGTCAGAGTAAAATCCAGGTGAAAATGATAGGTAAAATTCAATTTTATATAAGAAACCCTGGAATTAATGCTTAGAAGCTGACACGTGTGAGGGTATTTGGAAATTAAATATTTTTGGAAGGTCTTAAATTGTAACCCCAAAACTCGAAATGAAGTGCGATCATTGTAATGTGAAACCGAAGTCCAAAACCCTGAAATTCTGAAGTTCTGAAATTTCAGAACTTTGGAGTTTCAGACTTCAGAACTCAGTGAAATTATCCACAAAAAAACGTGAGAATTTGAAACCAAAAAGTTTGAAGTTTCAAAATTTTGGACTTTCAGAGTTCAGAACTTTAGAACTCGAAACGAAAATATCAAAAAATGCTAAAGAGGATTCCAAAACTGAAAGTCTGAAAAGTCTAAAATTTTAGATTTTTGGGATTTGGAGTTTGGAACTCCAAATCAAAATTTTATTTCACAATCAACAAAACTCTGAAAAGTGAAAAATCCCTTAAATCTAAAAAATTGGACTTCGGAGTTTCACAAAATTTTAAAAGCACATTTAGGCAAGAAGAATTCAAGAAGGTTTATTTTGACAATTTTTTAACAACACCTTCCCATTAAGGTAAATTTAAAGGTTAACAGTCCTTGAGTCATATTTTAGATGAGCTAGAGCCATTTTTATGATTTTGTCTATGTATAAAAGTTGATTAGATATATATAAGATTTTTTATGCTATTTGGTGATGTGTGGATGTATTTTAATGTGTTTTTGATGATGTATTTATCATTTTATTTATTTTTGAGTGTATGTATATGATAATACCATGGTACTTAGGAATAATGATAATGTGATAGATAGGTAAAACCGGAAAGAATGGGATCAACAAGATAACCCAACACACGTGATGTGAGGAATCCTAGAGGTAAAACAAAGCAAATAAATCGATGATAGGATGCGGGGCATGATTGGTGATTAATCCAAGAGGATAAAACAGCCAAAGTAAGGTTGTAAGTAAATATTTGAGATAGTGTGATAAACCCAAGGGGATCAAGATTCCAATCGAAGGCAAAAGGTGTTTATGTAAAACTCAAGTGGGGGTCAAAAGCCCAAGCAAATGTGCGAGATCAAGGCTAAAGGGGGAAAGTAAGATGTAGTCAATATATTTATAAATAACTATCAATGAGGGGGAAAAAATTGCAAAGTGTAAGTGACAATATCGTTAACTTGACTCAAAATATGGCTTCAAGCATAGGTCATGAGGTCCTCGATAGCACGTTGTGTAATAATGACATGCCGATGAACTTCATGTTGCGTGGAAACTAAGGTATCATCAATCGATCCTCTAATCAAATAAGAAAATCACATCAAATAACATCCATACTTGGGATGAGGATCATATTGAGGTGGTGTTCTATATTTAGGTTATGGTCTAGTTGGTTGAGGGAAGGTGGTCGGTTCCGAGAGGAATCGGCTCCATGCTTCCGATTGTGAAAGGGATTTGTGGGAATGGGATGTTATTTACGCAAAACCCAATATTCAGTTTTGGTGTGTGTGAAATACCCGTGATGAGAGAAAAATAAGGAGATGATGGAGAAGGAAGTGTAGCATTTTTGGTTTAGTCATGTTTGACCTTAGCTTTAAGCTTCTTCATGTGGCATTGATAGGATCTACAATAAGAAACATCATACCGTGGAGCTTTATGCCATGTGCAATATGGCTCAATTGTAGAAGACTAAGAAGCCATAAGGGAAATATGTAAGGGAGAGGTATCATAGGCTATAGAGGACTAGTGAGAGTGTCGATAAGGGCACCGATGGAATGGGTAAGGATGATTCGATGGAGTAGTGAGGCACTCACCATCAAATCATAATAAATATGATCATCACCCATGAGATCATCAACTTTGTAGTCAAACTAGGCTACTTGATCATTTGTTTCTATTAAGGAAAATAGGTCGGCCAAGTCTATGTTGGTATGTAAGAATGTGGCTAGTGGAGCAATCGAGGCTTAACCACCAAAGTGAGGAAGAATTTTTAACTATATTTGGGGGTTCTTCTTGTACTGATGACATTCACATCATGAGTAATCTTATTATGTAGGGTCTCTTGGTAGCGAGGCTTCCCAATCATGAATTTGGGCATAGTCAACCAGATGGGGACCATATAAGGCATAACCATCATCACAAGATGATATGGAAGCATCCACAATACAAGAGTTGACAATGGTCTCTAGTTGAACCATACACTCCCCTGGGACTGTGGTGTTTTTGAGATAACTACAAGAATGAAAGGTTCCTTTTTGCAAGGCCAAAAGGAAAGAGGAAAATGAGATATGATGATTTCAGGAAGATCAAGGGTATTGATCTTAAGTTTGACTTCATTAGGATTGTCATCATCGGATTCCAAGATATTGGGAGGCATGTACTCAACCAACTCGAATTATCGACATTGTCGCGAAGGGTATCTATAGGGTAGTTAAAGCGTTGATATTCTCGAAAGGGGATAGGTGACAATTCATCAAGCATGGGAGATTATATGTTCCCTTTTGCTAAAGTGTATCATAGTTCCAAGGGTTAGTACCCCTTGAATCTTATAAATAGCTCCCTGGTGAGAGAACTTCACACATTAGCATGCGAAAGAAGAAATGGCATGCATATGATGAGTCCAAGGCCACCCTAGGATAATGTTATAAGATAGGGAAAATTGAATACCATAACTTTGATGCAAACATTCCTAGGGAAATGGTGATGGGTAACCAAATACACCCCATCAGAGGCATCTATTGGTGATTGTATCCTTGACAAGTGGTTTGTGTAGATTTTAGGTTATTGATAGAATAACTGAGAGCCTTGATGAAATATAATGAGGCCACACATGTTCCTACTCCCTCATCAATGAGAACATGCTTAAAAGAAGTTTTACCAATCTGAACCGAGATAAAAAAATGGTGGATAATGTGCATGAAGCAATAGCTCATCCGGGATCATAGAAGCAATGGGAAAATGAATGCATAAATGAGAATTTGTGGTGAGGTCAGTATGAATAGAGATTTCCTCACATTTTCGGTGGATACTTTATTCGAGCCATGAAATTGTTGTCATGCAAATGTGCAACAAGAAAATTCCCAATTTTCAAGCATGACAATCATACCCTACCCAACAACTTTCACTCAAAGGTCATCTTAAGCCCTCCTTAATATCACCCTAATCTTCACGTCAATCCTATTCCCTCTCTCCAAATCATTCTAATGTTTCATGTCATTGTTTCCATAGGTTATTTAGGGGTATCCAGTTATTTCAAGTACTTCAAGACATGATCCATCAAGATAAAAATTTGGCAAGCTTGGGAAAGGTCATTTTTATCTTCTCAAAGTTGGCACACACCCCCAGAGTAGAATGAAAGGTCTAAACTCATCATGGAGGTGTACCAGATATCCGAGAGAATTTTGTAATTAGTTTTGCAATATTCTATAAGGTTATAGAAGTTTTGGAGTAGCTCCAACAAAAGTGGGTCTTGGAGGCTTAAATAGTGTACGGTTTCAAAAGATCTCCTAAGATTTGAGAAGCAATGCAGGAGTTCCGTAAGGATTTAGGGTCTAAATTAAATATCGTCAGAAACATAATTCAGATCCCTAAAGGATGGTGGTCTCAAATTTTCAAAACACCTAGGTGCATTCTATTTACAACCAATTCTAAGCAAGCACAACCTTCAATCCATAACAAAAAGCCTATTTTTCAGGGGGTGTTCAGGTATAATCAAGGTATGATACCACAAAAATTGGATTTAGAAGGAATTTTTCATGCAAATTCATATAAGTAAACAAAAAAAAACTCCTCCATGAACTCAAGCTACGGCCTCAACAAGTTGCTCCATAAGGTAAAGGAGTTAGTCATTTTTTGGTGAAAATTTGGACCAATGGGAGAGTGGCACACTTTTGTGCACCAATTGCATAAAGGGCTTGGTTCACTTTGTGAAATAAAATGTGCCCCCTCCCATTTAATCCCATAGATCCCAATGTGACCCCTCATAAGCCCCATTTTGTAATCTAAGCCCCTGTGCACATTTTCTTAGCCACCTCACCTTTCTACCTTAACCAACCACTTTACAACATATGGCCCAATAGGGATGGGGCACATTTTTTTGCACCAAGTGAGCCAAGCCATTGGTGTAATTGGTGTAAAAATTGTAACCCTTCCCCAAATTTAAAAATATGTAAGTTTTTCTTATTGTCGTGATGCTTCCAGTTCTTCTTCATGCACACACAAGAAATCTCTAACTACCAGAAATCCTTCCTCTCCTCCATTCCTACTGCATCTAATCCATTCACACCATTCCTCACTACTTCAACACAAGAAATAAAGATCACCGAGGAAAATCCATGGCTATTAGCTATCAAAAACCCTAGGGGCAAAAAAACACATAATTGTTCATATCTCCCAAATTGTTGATTCAATCCTCATGAAATTTTGAAAAAATATTCCTCATCCAAACGCCTTGAAGCTGAAAAACAACAAATCTCGAAATTAATCCCCATTTTTAAAGGAATCCATTTAAAAATTGTGTCCTATAGTGTTCTTTTGTCATTTGTTGACAATTTGTGAAGTGGGTGAACTGAAATTCTAAACAGAGACTAAACAATGAAAACCTAAAAAGAATACAAATTGTTTTCTTCAATCGACAAAGGGGTTTTCAGATTATAAAAATAGCAAGTGTCATTTTTTTCACCTGCTATTTTAAATAAATTTTAAAAACAGAGTAAAACCCTCCAAAAAAAAAAACATTGAAAATCATACAAACTGAAAAGTAGGGCATGCAGTCAAAAGAGTCAAAAAAAAAAAAAAAGTAAAAAGTAACTTTCAAAAAAACAAAGTGCTTTGAATTTACCCCAAAACATCTAAAAACATTCTTGGAATGTGAGAGAAACACCCCAAAGTGTAATGATAAGGCCAAAAATTAACCTACCTAAATAAGCGGCTCCTTGAGCCTCGTTTCACAAAATAGTAGTCTTCGGCCCAATTGTAGAAAGTTTCTACCATCTCTCAGTATTAATTATATCAAAAAAAAAAATCATCCTCACATGGTTTCAAGATTTTTCATAGCTAAAACAAGTCATTTTATCATTTTTAGAGTTCTTAAGGTATCAAATTTGTGTTCAAAAGTATGACTAAGCATGGCAAGATGCAACAAGTGGATCCATCACCATCACCCGGTGATCTGGGTGATTTGAAGTAATTTGTTTGAGATGAGTTAAATGAGTTAACAAGTTTTTCAATCAAGTGTCAAGGAGGATCTTCATGATATTTTCCGTGACCATCTTGAGCTCAGATTGGAAGATCATGAAATAGTGTTTTTAAACACTTTTCATGGTCCAGTGGTGTTTTGCATCGTCATCATCTACAAGCTCCTCATCAAAATCAAAGGTGTCCTCATTCATACTATGGATCAACCTCTCCCTTCTTCTTTATCTCCCCTTTCTAATTCTTCTTTGTGAATAATCATTGTATTTTGTCTCATTCATTTAAGTGACTTCATAGAGTAACATTGTAAAATTCCCTTTAATTTATGAAAAAGGAACTTATTTCTCACTTCTTAGGAAGGTGAAAATTCACAAGTGGAATGAGACAATGAAGATTCATGTGGGGGTAGGAAAAGAATCAATCTACATTGCTATAAATTGGGATGGCTTCTCCATTCCAAAGGATCTGAAAATTACATCCTGAAAATTTTGTACTTTGTGGCAATAATGGATTGTGTTTGTTGGACTTTGTGTCATCAATATACATGAAATAAAGCTACAATTTCTTCCACTTTCTTATTTTCCTTTGCTTTGTACAACTTTTGTAAATTTCAATCAAGGAATAGATTTTTTTCTTTCCAAGATGTATGAATGTGTGCAACTTTGTATGCATGGTTTCCTCTCATCGTTGACGTAATAAGCATAGTTGTTATAAACATCTTGTGTTCTTCCACTTCCCTTTTTATGCACTTTGTAAGTATAGTGATGCAAGAGATTTATATCTTCAATAGATGAATTTGAGAACTTGGTGTTTGGGTTGTCCATCTCACTAGATAGCTTCATTGTGCTTTCCTCTATATTGAATGTTGAACTACTCCGATTACTGGGTGTGAGCTCTGTAATCTACTCATGGTAAAGTAATCTTCCTTTCCTAATTTCCCTCATTTCCCCTCATCGCTGTAATTTCCTCCTTGTACCCCATATAAGCACTTTGCCATAGGTTCAGTGGAGTGTTCTTGTGTGATCCCCGACCAATTTTTCCACCCACAACATTTAGATAGGATTAGGATTAGTTTACTTTAAATAATGGGAGTTGTACCATTCAATGCGAGAGGGGCACAAAATGGCCAGTGAACATTAGTGGTGACACCTAATTTTTCCACCCAACAAATTTTCTCATGAACATTTTTGGTGACACCGTGGGGAAATATTTTCCTAAGTACACCCAAAAATATATCTACCCCAAAAATTAAAAAAATACAAAAAAATCGAAAAACCAAATAAAATACCGAATGATCAAAGGCCTCTTTGCAATCCTAATTGAGAAATCTACAATTTTCAAGAGTTAAAGAAGAAGTAGCTAAAGCGGAAGAAATCATGGTGGATGAAGAAAGAGAAATACCCCAACCCATTGTTCCATGGGGAAGGAATACATGTCCACTTTCTCTTGCACCTCCTCTTCATGATCTACCAACGTGTTCCCACAAGAACTTTCCTAAGTTCATAGGATATGGTTCGAACTCCTTGAATAGCATGTAACAACTTTCATCACCGCACGTGGAGTGATGGGTGTTGAACATGAAGACGTGTCTGTCATACTTTTATGGATTCATTACAAGATAAGGCAGCTAAATGGTTTTACATGTTACTAGCAAGGTATATCACTTGTTGGGAAGATATTAGAACCAAATTTTAGCTTAGATTTAAAACTACATAAGATTTTCAAGATCTCTTGTTCTAACTCATAAAGATGAAGAAGGAATCTACTGAATCTATAAGAGAATTCATAGCTAGGTACAACCAAATAATCAGAAGGATTCCTGTAGTGCCCACTTCCCTTTGACACTTTTGGATACTGATTTTGATACTGTTGATCATATTATGGACACTATTATGTTTTGTTTTAGTATGATGGTTAGATGTTAGATCATGGACTATTATTGATCTAGATTCAGTTATCATGCATGGTGATTACTAGATACATTTCCTTTATGTGGATGATGATATATTATTTGACATGGACATATTATAGATGTTGATTTGGATATGTGACATTGGATATTTTGAGTAGACCTAGTATGGTAGATTTTGATGATCATATAGTTGATTAATTAATTAAAAATGATAATGTTGAATTCTTGATGTTGTTGTGATTCATGTATTTAGATGATCTTAAAATGTTGTTTATACCACTTTGGATGTTCTAATATGGCGAGGATACCAAAGGACGTATTTACATTTTGCGGAGTTAAAAATCACAACAATGTCGGGGGACTGGAGACTAACCATATTGAAATTTCAGGTGAATTCAACAAGGTCACCATGGCAACTGTGTTGTGTGTGTTTGTGTGTTGAGTTATGCTAGGAATTCCCATGGGGGATTTCCATTATATGTGACCATGGGATATGTGTTTTTATTATGTGTTCCTTTTTAATTATTGTTGTATGTATTTTATTAAGTAATGTGTTCCTTCTTGTAATTAATTTAAATGTGGTAGATTAATGTGAGAGATCATATAGTTAAACTTTAATTAAATTAAATTGGGGACATGGAATGTAATTAATGAAGTTGTTGATTTTAAATATTAATGTTGGAAGAGTGTGTAAGAAATGTGTAAGAAGGTGTAAGAGATATGTAAGAGTTATGTAAGATAGATTTTTGGAGTGTAAGACACTTCATCTCCTTAGGAATTCGAATTTGTCCTTGGAGGCCAAATTTGGAGGCTTGTGGGACAAGTTAAACTTGTCCCACACCTCTTAAAATAATTCACCAACCATACCTATGGTTTGGAGGTTAAATTTAGGCATTTTTATTGCATTTTGAAATGACAATTTGTAAGTTTTAATTGCACTTCTCTTACATATTTTTAATTCAGTCCTTTTGGAGTATGGGTCATTTTGGAGTGTGTAAGTCATATTGTCATTTTATTTATTGTGATTTGGTGGAGGATGTTGAATTTCCTCTTGGGGTTGAGGAAGAATGATGTGGCATCCCACATGGATCCACATCATCCTCTTCTCTTCCCTCTCCTATAAAAGTGAAACTCCTTGCTTATTTATGGTTGTTGAAACTTTGTCCATTCCTCTTGGGGGTGCATTTTTCTTGTTGTTTTTGGAGCTTGTTGTGGAGGAAGTTTGGAGTCTTTTGCATGCTTGAACATTGCTGGTTTTGGACTACACTTTGACATATTTGAAAGCTTGTGGATCTTGGAACAAACTCCATTATGGAGAGGTAGGATCTTGAGCTTGTTTTTAAATGTTTTCTTTCTCTTGCATGCATGTTTAAATGGTGAATGTGTTTTGTGTTCTTGGCTGGTTGGGTAGACTGCTTAGGACATGGTGTAGGAGAAGGCTATGGGGATTTCAATGGGGGAATAAAGGATTTGCCAATGGCATCTGTTTTATTGTGGAGGAGTTTTAGATTGGGATCCACCTTGGAAAATAAATTGCTTGCATTTCTTACTCTTGGGGGCATAAGGGATAAACTTTGGGGGCATAAGGAGGGGTTGGGAGATATAAGGTTTATGGGATTTGATATGTTTATTGGTGGTATGATTTAGGTGGATGCCCAATTCCAAATAGGGAGGCATAAGTAGTTCCCCATAGTTCCTTGCTCTTGTTGGCTTGCTTGATCAAGCCTATGTGTTGTGTGAATAATTTCAAATGCAGTTGTGAACTGTTGTCTTTGCTTGGACTGTATTTCTTATTGTTGTATGCATGTGAAGAATACTGTATGTTTGTTGTGGAAGCCATTGTTGCCATGAGTTGATTTTCATTCTCTATTTCAATATGGTTGGGGCTTGGGGGCCAATGAGGAAGGATGGCTTCTCCCTTCTCATTGGATGTCTTGGTTGGGAGGAGAGTGTTTCTTTTCCCCCTTCCTTGTTGTGATCAAAGATGAAAAGATGGAGAAATCAGCATGTTGTTGTTTTAGAGAAAGAAGAATACAGTTTGACAGTCTCATTCTTTGAGCAAATTCATTGTAACCTTTCCCACCTTGAGTGGATGAGTTGTATAATGTTTGTAATGTGAAACCATTCGTATGGATAATGGGAGTTTGAATTTGAATTGTGAAATGTATAAGAGATTTATATTTGTTCCCTATTTTGGAAAAGAAATGAAAAGGCTGTTACATGCATGGTGGAATGTATTTTAGAAATCAAATGGAAAGGAGAAAGTTGTAAAATTGTATTTGACAATCAATGAAGAATTACATTCTTTTCTCAAAATTGTATTGTGCATTGGATTTGGATTTGTTGTCAAACATTGAAAATTGTTGATTGAAAAAGAAGAATGCGTGTGAAGATAAGTCAATGTTATATTCCTTTTTAAAATGCATATTTGAATTGGAATCTGAACTACAATCTAACTTAGAAATGAATGGTTTTTTAATCAAGTAAATGGATTGGACTAGTTTAGGAATTATATGCATATTCAAATGACCAAAATTGTAATACCAATTTAAAACAAATAGTTCTTGTTGTAAAGCGTTATTACGATAATTCACATTTTAATAAAAATGAATAGTTCAAACTTATACCAAACAATAAGATAAGAAACATTAAAATTCAGACTTGGTAAGTCCTAAGGAACTCAAATTTACCATAACAGTTAAGAAAGAACTTTCAAACCTTATAAAAATCCAATTTGGAACTTGCACAGTCGTTTTTCTATCTATTGCCGAGAAAAATAAAATTTGAAATCAATTGGACAAATTGACTTCCCTAAAACACTCTAAACCCTCCCTAGACTAATCCTCCATGTCTGTTTGACATGTTGAGTGAAGGAGGAGATCAAATTTAATCAAATTGAGAAGTTAAAAAAATGCCAGTTCACTAATTAGAAACCTACAGATTGTTTTCTTAAAATTGACCTCTCAAACTTCATCAATTTCCAAAATTGATGATCCTTGTGCAAAGAGGGCATCGAGAGATTTCTGAAAAGTCCTCGTTTTCCAAAACCGAGCTTTCTAGCTCAAGTTATGGCCATTTGAAGTTTTACTTCAATTTGGCATTCAAAAATAATAATAAGATTTAATCTAACTATAGAAAAATTTAAATTTTTAACTTTGGAAAAATTTCCCGAAAAGGTCTGTGGCCCCCACCATCCCACAACCAATTGGGGCCTACCACGTGGCACCCTAGGAGGGGTGGACTAATTCTTAAAACTTATCCCTTTGAAAATTTTGCCTTGGGAAAATTTTCCCATTTTACCCCGCAAACCCACTGGCCAACACCCGATCACATGTTGCCACGTGGCACACGGTGGAAGGGCGGACTCTTTCTAAAATTGAAACTTATTCTTTTGAAAATTTTGCTTGGGAAAAATTTTCATTTTTCCTCCACTAGTCTGTAACCAATCAGAGGGTGACACGTGTCCTCTAGGGGCTGAGGCGGAGGTGCGGTTCGTTTTGACTTTTTATCCCTTTGAAAAATTTTGGGAAAAATTCTCATTTTGGCCCCGTGGCCCGCAACCAATGAGAAAGTGCCATGTGGCACTTTGGGGTGGCAGCGGGTGGGGCGGAGCCCTTTGTTGTTTTGGGTTTTTCAGCCCATGAAAAAAAATTCTTAACTTCCCTATCATCCCATGACTCTGCCTCCCCCTTAGACTTTGTCCTTCTGCAGTGCGCGGACCCACACGCCCTTTTTTTCCTTTTCTTCCCTGTTGAGCACAACGTGCCAAAATACTCCGCCGCTCCGCCAAACTCATCACCCCTTCTCCGCCATGTGTCGAGGATTGAAACATGTCCACCAGGGGACTGCGGGGGTGCAAAATACTTTGTCCCTTTGAGCCTTGCGGTGGGAAAATTTCCCTATGCCACCGTGATCTCGAAAATAATCAGATTATTACTACCTGATCTCAAACCCTTGTAGGCTTTAGTTTATTTGCTGAAAATTTTCTCCTTTTAAGTAATCAATTTAAAAATTAATGCAAGACAATAAAGACAATTGCACAAAGATTGATTACGGAGTTTGGCAATTGCCTATGTCTCCGGGTTCGTGGTCGAACCGTTCCACTAGTCAAAACTTGTAAGTTACAATAGTACTTTCACAAGAAAACCTAATGGAATTTTACTTGCCTATCAGTACACCAGTTCTTTAAAAACTTTCGATGATCAATTGAATTGTTCTTCACCTTCCTGATGCACAATCTCCTTTGGCTTCGATCGGTCTTCCCAACGCTATCTATGCGACACTAGCACTCCGGTCGACAATCCAGGATTTGCAAGTAATTGGTGTGGCTCAATGGGCCTATTGGGTAGTTTATAATTTACTCCCAATCACAAATATTTCATCTACTATTGCCTAAAATAATAGGCCAATAAACAATATTTTTCGACACATCTCACAAACAAGCTTAAAAAATAATAAGCTTCTCGGACTAATGTGTGTCCTTTACAATAGAATGGGTTCCCTATTTATACAATTTTAGGGCCCTTAAAAAATGCAATACATATTATCTTAAGGCTATATTTAAACCTTAGCCTCACCCGTAGCAAAATTAATGGGATTACATACCCATATAGGGTGGTTTGCATTTTTAATGGGCTGAATACCCATGTTGGCGGAGAAGCATGTTTAATGGGATAAATATCCCAAATAGGGTGGTGGGATAATAGTTTAGGCTTTATTAAGCCTTTCCACGCATTTTTATAGTGGTCAATGGACCATTAGAGGCATAACCACCCCCATCTCCACGTGGATTAATACCATGCATGGCTTTAAGCCCCCTAACAACCGCTTCATCACCTTCCACGTGGTCATAGCATATGTTGGCGGTTAGGAGAGTTATGTGGTTATACTAATGTTTGAACATATATATATATATATATATATATATATATATATATGGCATTTGGAAATTGGTATGTAGTGGACTTACCAAGTAAATATAAATTCGACCCATACCATGGGGTATCGAAAATAATTAACTCAGTCATCATGTAGTCCACTTTGTCGTCTCGTGATAGGCAAATCGGCAGTATTCGATTCGTGGTGGCAAGCCACCCCCAAGTCGATGATAATACTATAGTCCACACGGCACGGCGGCGAGCAATATTTTATGACCATTGAAGACCGGAGATCGACAACCAACAAATGACTCCCTTTTCCTTTTTACCACGTGCCACAGTGCCATTGGTCCAATATTGACCAGTTGACCAGAGTTGACTTTCTTTGTTGTCTAAAATTTGACCAGACATATCTAGAGCTCCTAATGTCCGTTTGTCGCGTTCTCATAGTCATTGGAAAGCTCTCAAGATGATATTCTACATTGACACCATTTAGGGATGTTAAGAGAACTTTCAAAAATGATCCTCTCATCACCCCACGACCCGCCAATTTATCCCAGTGCTTCCCCCTCCTCTTGACACGTGTCCCCTAGGGGAATATTTTCCTTAGAAACTCCACCCACTCATATCTTGAGTTCTACAAAGATTTAGGAGGACTTATTTATATCACCAGAAAGGTGAGAAAATTTCCTATCCATTGGGAATGGTTTACAAAATTTTGGAAGTGTTAAGTAAGAGAAAAATCTAGTTGAAACTATGAGCCTGTTAGAGAGCAGGCATGGGGTAAATTATTCCCTGAACCTAACTTGAACATGTAACCCTAAAATTTGAACCCTATGAACTTGATATAAGTTAATACATGAAATTTTTGTTTGGGTAAATAGGATTTGTTCTAGAACCTGTTAGTAAAAACTGATGTTTAGCAACCTGAGTGTAGATACTTCCAATCAAAAAAAAATTATTCCATAATTTTCTAACTAACCCTAGGTTGTTTCATAGGTCTCAAGTGGTTGTTTAAACGGGCACTATAATTCCCAAATATTTTTTTCCTTCTAACAATAATCTGAAAATATTATTTATTAGTGCCCTACAACCATAAGTTTGGTTCTTCCTCAGAATATCTCAACTCATAGATTTGAAAGAAGCACAAGAGTATGTAATCGAGATGGAAGATTATCTGATCTTGTATGGAAAATTGAAGAATACTAATGGAAAACGAGAAGGGTTAGAGCTTAAGTTCAATCACCACCGATCAGATGATTTAGAAAATGGATAATGATATGATGGCCATGAAGAAATATCTCTCTCAAATCATAGGAGCACCACGAAATCTCACCTTAGAAGCCCCACCGGTCGAACGGCAGATGCAAGAACTATAAAGATGAAGAAGAAGAAAGTTTTGAATCGAAGAGGAAGGAGAAAGTGAATATGCTAACATCAAGTTTTGTGAATGCACACTTGATGATGAAGAATCCACTAATAATTATTCATATATGGTATTCACTGAATCCCAAAAGGAGAAAGAATTCCTTTCTTTCACTTCCCAAGTTAAGAAATTGAATCCTCAAATGGTGACTCTAGGAAAAACAACAAAAAGAGGATCATTAAAGCCTTCTTCAACAAATAAAGTTGAGAAGAAGCATGAAGACACACCAACCAAGAATCATTTTGCCTCTCATTTAAGTCCCCTCCTGCTTCTCTTGGACAATTAGTTTCTAAAAACATCCAAAACAATGTTGCCATAACCCATGATTTTCCCACTACTTCTTTGTCCTTAGACATCATTGATCATTTCAAAAATTCTAAGGTCCAAATGTCTACATTTGAATACTTAAGAACTCATCCCAAATAATTGAAGATACTTATTCATCATGTCAAAAGAAGTAGAAATTTTTTTAAATTCCTCCACCAAAGAACCACACCATACATATTAATCCACTCCATCTACGAATTGCCTTACTTCCATACCCTCCACCTATAAGAAGGTTGATCCTTTCTACAAATCCTTATTGCTAAACATATACAAGCTTAACAATTGCATCATTATCTTTGGTGCCTCAAAAATGCCATGCCCATAAAAGTTTCTAAATATCTTGGTCTCTCCCTTTCCCCTACCTCTGGTAAATGTCTCTCCATGGAGAAGAAAAACAATTGCCTCTTGTCGGACAATCCAAAGATGTCGAGGTAACATTGGTAGATTTCCTTGACAAGAAAATCACAATGAGAATCCTTGTAGCATATATGCCCACCTCATATGACATGTTGTTGGGCCGAAGCTTTTTTGCTAAGATGTTGGAGGAGATATGCAGTTGAATTGGTCACATGCCACCATCCCGGTCAATGGTAAAACAAAGAAGATACTTCCCATTAGAAAAATGAAGTATATTGTTCAATGGCCAAATGACCCAATGGTAGATATCCCATGCCAAAACTCTAAATCTAGAAACTTCTTCATGACCTTAGAGGATTATCTTAGTCTTCCTTTGTTGGTGCAGGAATGTCCAAGCATCACAGAGCCATTCAAAGGACACAATGAAGAGTTGATTAAAGCTGATTTT
This sequence comes from Taxus wallichiana var. yunnanensis, assembly GCA_018340775.1. Lineage (NCBI taxonomy): Eukaryota > Viridiplantae > Streptophyta > Pinopsida > Cupressales > Taxaceae > Taxus > Taxus wallichiana. The sequence goes on along the minus strand of CM031238.1, from coordinate 377,095,613 downwards.
GAAAAGTTGTACTTTTCATGGGATGAAGGCATAATTAATTTTCTTCAGTGGATACTAAGGTTGGTGATGGGAACCTTGACTTATAACAAAGTAATATCGAAGTGACGAGAGATGCGGATCAAGAAGAAGGAATGGTTCTCAACACCTTCTCAACAGATAACTTCAATGTTTTTAATGATTCTCTTAAAGATCAGTATGAGTCTTCATGTGATGATTGTTCTAATGAACGCAATGGCTTCTCTTTCTCATTAGAATAAGATGACAGGGAACACAAAAATGGAATCTTACCTTCACCTCTCAAACTTGAAATGGAGCATACCCAGGAAAATGATGATTTCACTATGAGAAATGGACTTCTCGGTTCTCGGCGATCAAGAACGAGAAGATGATGATGATGACATTTTAGATCCAGTGTTGTGCTCATTCCCTTTTTACAAGGATGGAAACATCCTCAGCAAAAAAATGGAGAAACGGATTGTTGCTTGGTCATAAGGCTGATTTTTCTCAAAATGGAAACCTTCTAAATAGACTTCAACCTTTCAGTTCTCACTTCACTCAAGAGATTGATGCCCCCAACATAGGAATAAAGGGTGAATCCCAAAATGGACAAGGAAAGAAAGAAGAGGACACTTTCCATGATGTGTGCCCAATCTTGAGTTCATTCTCTTTTCAAGAGGATGATGCAATGCACATAACACATTGTATAGGGCAGCATATGGTAGAAGACTTGGAGCATGAGAAAGGTGACTTCATGGAACAATTAAAAAATAGAGAAAATCAAGAAGAGGGACATGATGCCAAAGTTCATGAGACATCTGCTAAGAATAAACCCATGAAAGTGGTGGTCATGAAGTATATGCATAATGAAGAAAAAAATCTTGTAGTGAAAATGAAAATGGCAAGTCAAGTATAATCAAGAAATATATGCATGGCGGCAGCAAGAAATTGAAAAGTGGGATGAACCAAAGGAGCAACAAGAAGCCAAGGAAAATGTGTCAAAACAACAAAGGTGGTGGAATGAATAATAAAATCATCAAGTGCACTAGCAATCAAGCTAGATTTCTCAAGAGGTTAATAATAGGTTCATACTTGATGAACTTGTCAATGGATAAGAATAGCATTCAATGATACCCATTTACGGGTAAGCACTCAATTCAAGTTTGCACTTCAATGAAAGAGGGTTGTCCCCCACATGTACATAGATGATTTAGGTTGTTTCCCTTATTTTTGTTATGTGTTTCCTTTCCCACTTTATGTTCCCCTTGGTTATGTTTTTTTCTTATCATGTGTATGTGTGTGTGTTCAATAAAGGAAGTTATGTAGCATATCTCTCTAATGAATCCATAAAGCCCAACAGATGAAGCACTAATATGTAAATTGAAATTGAGATTCTGGATTTCTCATGTCATGTCCTCATTTCTCTCAATCCAAAACATGTCCCCAAGCTAGAGCCATTTGTTTTCATGCAAATGTGCAACAAGAAAATTCCCAATTTTCAAGCATGACAACCATACCCTACCCAAAAATTTTCACTCAAAGGTCATCCTGAGCCCTCCTTCATATCACCCTAATCCCCAAGTCAGTCTTATCCCATCTCTCTGAATCATTCCAATGTGTCATGTCGGTGTGTCCATAGGTGATTTAGGGGTATCCAGTCATTTCAATTACTTTAAGACATGATCCATCAAGATAACCTTTTGGCAAGCTTGGGAAAGGTACTTTTCTAATCTTATCGAAGTTGGTGCACACACCCTATAGTGTAAAGAAAGGCCTAAAATCATAAAGGAGGTGTACCAAAGAGCCAAGAGCATCGTGTAATCAGTTTTGGAATATTCTGGGAGGTTTGAAGTTTTGGAGTAGTTCAACAAAAGTGGGTCTTGGAGGCTTAAGCAGTGCACAATGCCAAAACAACTCCTGAGCTTCAGGAAGCAATTCCAGAAGTTCCATAAGGATTTATTATCCAAATAAAATATCATCATAAATATACTTCAGAACCTAGAGGATGGTGGTCTCAAATTTTTCACAACACCTAGGTGCATTCTATCTACAACTAGTTTTAGCAGGCATAACCTTCAATCTAGAACAAAAATACTATTTTCTAGGGGTTTTCAGGCATAATAAAGGAATGATACCACCACCATTGGATTTATAAGGTATTTTTCATGAAAATTCATATAAGGAAGCACCAAATAACTCCTCTAGGAACTCAAGATACAACCTCGACAAGTTGTTCCATAAGGTAAAGGAGTTAGTCATTTTTGGTGAAAATTTGGACCAATGGGAGAGTGGTGCACTTTTTTGCACCAAGGACATGGTGCACTTAGTGAAACAAAATTTCCACCTCCCATTTAATCCTCTGGATCTCAATGTGACCTCCTTAAGCCTCTTTTTGCAATCTAATCCCATGTGCTCATTTTCTTAGCCCCCTCACCTTTCTACCTCAGCCAACCACTTCGCGAAATGTGGGCCAATAAGGATGGGGCACATATTTTTGCACCAAGGACATGATGCAATTAGTGAACAAAATTTTCCACCTCCCATTTAATCCTCTGGATCCCAATGTGACCTCCCCTAAGCCCCTTTTTCCAATCTAATCCCATGTGCACATTTTCTTATCCCCCTCACCTTTCTACCTCAGCCAACCACTTCGCGAAAAGTGGCCCAATAAGGATGGGGCACATATTTTTGCACCAAGTGAACCAATCCATTGGTGAATTTGTGAACAAAAGTGTGACCCTTCCCCAACTTTAAAAATATGCAAGTTTTTCTTATTGTCGTGTTGTTTCCAATTCTTCTTCACGCATGCAGAGGAAATCTCCAACTACTGAAAATCCTTCCTCTCCTCCATTGTTGCTGCATCAAGCCATTCCCACCATTCCTCAATAATTTGACACAAGAAATAAATATCTCTGAGAAAAATCCTTAGCTATGAGCTGCCAGAAACCTTAGGGGCAAAAAAACAAAGAATTGCTCATATCTCCCAAACCATTGATTGAATACTAATGAAATTTAGAGCAAATATTCCTCATCCAAACACCTAGAATCTGAAAAAAACCAAATATTGAAATACATCCCCATTTTTTAATGGAATCCATTTTAAAAATTGTGCCCTAGAGTATTCTCTGTCATTTTTTGTCAATCAGTGAAGTGGGTGAACCTAAAATTTTGAAGAGAGACTAAACAATGAAAACCTAGAAAGAATATGAAAAATTTTCGTCAATGACGACACGGGGTTTTCAGATTCTAAAAATAGCAAGTGTCACTATTTTTCACCTTCCATTTTAAGTAAGTTTTCAAAAATGGAAAAACCCTCTAGAAGAAAGAACATTGAAAATCATACAAACAGGTGAAAACTAGGGCATGCAGGTCAAAAGAGTCAAAAAAGCAAAAAAGTAAAAAACAACTTTCTATAAAAATAAAGTTATTTGAATTTACCAAAAAAATCTACAAACATGCTTAGAATGTGAGAGAAACACCCTAGTGCAATGACAAGGCCAAAAAAATTAACTTGTCCCGAAATAACATCTCCAGAGCCTAGTTTCCAAATATAGTAGTCTTCGGTTCCAGGTTGAATGAAGAAAGTTTCTACCATCTCTGTAGTAACTTATATCGTTATTTTTTTCATCCTCACATGGTTTCAAGATGGTTTCATATCTCAAACAATTCATTTGATCCTTCTCAAATTTAAGGCATCAAATTTGTGGATAGAAGCAAGACTGAGCATCGTAAGGTGCAGTAGGTCAATCCATCAACATCACTTGGTGAGCTAGCTGATTTGAAGTAAGTTGGTCAAGATCAGTCCAATGAGTTAAGGAGTTCATCCATTGAGTGTCAAGGAGGATCTTCATGAGTAATTCTTGTGACCATCTCGAGCTCACATTGGAAGATCCTGAAACAGTGTTTTTAAACACTCTTTTCATGGTCCAAGTGTGTCTGTGCATCATCATCAGCAAGCTCCTAGTCAAAAGCAAAGGTTTCCTCATTAATTTTATAGTGAAAACTCTCCCTTCCTCTTTCTTTCTCCCTCTTCTTTCTCCCCTGTCTAATTCTTCATTGGGAATAATCATTGTATTTTGTCTCATTCATTTAAGTGACTTCATAAAGTAACATTGTAAAAGTCCCTTTAATTTATAAAAAGGGAACTTATTTCTCACTTCCTAGGAAGGTGAAAATTCATGAGTGGAATGAGAAAATGAATATTCATGTGGGGGGTAGGTAAAGAGTCAATCTAAATTGTTATAAATTGGGATGGCTTCTCCATTCCGAAGGATTTTGAAAATTACATCCTGAAAAATTGTACTTTGTTGCAATAGTGGATTGTTTTTGTTGGATTTTGTGTCATAAATATACATAAAATAAAGATACTATTTCTTTCACTTTCTTATTTTTCTTTGCTTTTTACAACTTGTGTAAATGTCAATCAAGGAATAGATTTTCTTCTTTCCAAGATGTATGAATCTTTCCATCTTTCTATGCATGGTTTCCTCTCATCATTGATGAAATAAACATAGTTTTTATAAACATCTTGTGTTTCTTCCACTTCCCTCTTTATGCACTTTGCAATTATAGTGATGCAAGAGCTTTGTATCTTCAATATATGAATCTGAGAACTTAGTGTTTTAGGTTCTCCATCTCACTAGATAGCTTCATTGTGCTTTCCTCTATATTGAATGTTAAACTACTCTCGGTTACTAGGTGTGAGCTCTGTAATCTACTCACGGCAATAATCTTCCTTTCCTAATTTCCCTCCTTTTCCCTCATCATTGTAATTTCCTCCCTTATACCTCATACAAGAACTTTTCCACAGGTTCAATGGAGTGTCCCTATGTGATCCCTAGCTAATTTGGCCACCCACAACATTTATATAGGATTAGGATTAGTTTACTTTCAATAATGGGAGTTTCACCATTCAATGCAGAGGGGCATAGCCCCATGAACATTAGTGGAGACACCCAATTTGTCCACCTAAAAATTTTTCTAACCAACAGAAATGTAGGACTCCTCCCCAAATAGGGAGGAAAAGGGATGTTCATGTCAAACAACTCAGCCATGAGACACTCTTGATGGTGAGGTGACGTATGCATGAGTTCCAAGAAAAGAAATGGACCAATAATTTAGGAAATTTCTTCGAGAGGATCCCACTCGTCATGATTGGACTCTTCATTAGGCTAAGAGTGTTGGGTATCCTCAAAAACAAAACCAGAAGGAGTAGAGGTAGCTAGATATATTTCTAAAACTATTTTTTTCTCATTTCCTATGGCATCATCCCTACAAGTTTGATTTACATAGGGGCCGATGGTATGGTATCCAGAGACGGAGATGCGAGATCCGGACACAATTAGCCTGTAAGTGAATTTCCATAGGGTCCGATGGTTTTACGGAGGAGGCTAGTTTTTCCTTGGGGAGCTTGATTATGAGGTATAGAAGGATAGATGACCATGTGAGTTTGAGGTTGGAATGCTACAAGATACTCGGTTCTACGTAAGCTATGACATTTTTACATCATTAATTGTAACCATATTTTTAGGAGGGTAATCTATGTCAACTACATTATTTATAGCATTCTCTTAATTCTTATAACTTTCAACGACATCATGATTAGGCATAGGATTAGAGAATATTTTTATATTTTCATTAGCCTATTTTATGGCTTCATGACAATTCTTCTTTTTAGCCACAACATGGGCTTTGTTGCTTTGGTCAAATGCTCATGAGTGCTAGTGTCATAGTCAAATTTGGGTCCTAAGAAGAAGCTTATTACAGCCATTTGGAGTGCATGACAATTCTTATGTGAGTGACCCTAATTAGTGTGCCACCAACAAAACTTAATCCCTTCATGCCAATGAGTAACGGGTTGTGGAGGATCTAGGATCGTGGTAAATGGTTTAGGAAACCAGCTCATCAACTCTTCCTTGCTCGGTGGTTGATGATAATTAGGTTGGATTTTGTTGTTCTTAAATTTTTGGCAATATTAAAAACAATCTTATTTAAAGAAGCGACAAGAGGAAGAGTACGAGACTCCATCATCCGTCATGTTCTTGTTCTTAGAGAGTATTTGAAGGATTTGGATTTGTTTTATAGTTTGTCCTTTGGGAGAAACTTTCTCGAATTCCCTTATGAGATAGTCTTTCCTTTTGGCTTGTTTGAAGGTCTCTTTTAGGGAAGTAGGAGAAAAATACCCCTCATGAGATAGTCTTTCTTTTTGGCTTGTTTGAAGGTCTCTTTTAGGGAAGTAGGAGAAAAATACTTCACCTTGTATTGAAAGGTGAGGCTCGAGGATCATAAGAACAGTTAAAAAGGATATCATTGGGCATGTTATGCTCTTCTCGCATGGATAATGTCTTCTAATGCTTGATAAAGGCGTGTGCTAATTTTTTCTAAGATTGGTGACAATTGATGAAAATGTTGATGTTATTTTCGGGTAGAAGTGATATTGGAACTCATTTACTAGGGCTGACACTAGGAACTCTATCTCAACTATAGAATTAGGAGCCAAAGTATGGTACCAATCTAAAGCATCTTTTGTAAGTGTCTTTGTTAGGAGTTTAGTGGAATTGTATGAATTGGTCTTGATTTGTTCCTTTTGAAGATTGATAAAGGCCTTTATATGAAGCGTGGGATCAGTAAACCTATTGTAAGAGATAGATGGAGTAATGCCACCAATATCCATATTAGAAATATAGGAGGCTAATGGGTCTTGTTGGACTGCTCACAATATTTTTTTTAAAATAGGGGGTTAAGTGATGAGCACCCCATTAGGCCCATTTGGAAAAGGAGAGGCTATGGTGCCCCAAAATCCCGTTAGAAGGTGATTGACTAATTCGAGACATGTTTCCTTACATTTGGAGAAATTGTGTTATCGTAGCGGATTGTTGTTGGCTCATTTTTTCAATGAGTTAGAGAATGAGGTTAGTGGGGTCAAAATTGGAGGCATTTTTAAATGAACATATTTTAGCGGCTTTCCCAGTTTCTACCATATGGTCAATTTGTTGAGATAGAAATTTGATAAGGCATTTTCCAAACATTTCTTCTGATTCTCCTTTGTATTGAGGAAACTGAGATAGAAATTTTTTAATCTTGAGAGGATGGTCAAAAGTATCATCATTTTGGTTTTCTTCTTCCTCATCCTCCACTAAGCCATTGCATGGGTAGAAGGCTTCTTTCTAGGTGCTCATATAATGCAATAGTCCATACAAAAGGGAAACTCAACTTCAGGATGATATGTCTCAGGAAAAGTTTGCATAGTAGAGTTCGAGGACCCCAAGCCCAGATAATCCATGGTGAAGTGATAATATGGCTGAGAAAGGCTTGAGAATTAATGATATAGATGAAATTGACCATACATGAATATGTACATTGATCCATAGGGATCAAAATGACTCTACTTCATTAGATCAGCTAGCACCGAAGAAGAAAAATGAAGAAACGGAGGTTTTGTCTTTATGTTAACAGAATCATCGCTTTGTGTAGAGCAGTGGTTACAGAACCACTACCCAACCTAGGCGGTGGTCCTATAACCGCCGCCTAGCCAGGGCGGCGGTCCTGTAACCACCGCCCAGCCAGGGTGGCGGTCCTGTAACCACCACCCAACTAGAGCGGCGATCCTGTGACCACCCAACTGCGTTAGGTCTGCGGTCTTGGCTCTATCAGACAGAAAAATAAAATTCAAAATGAACAGTCCCAAAATTGGAAAGGTTTTCCATTTCTCTTCTCCTTCATGACTTTCCCCATCCTCTAGTGCATGGAAGCACATGAGAGGGGCTACAAATACATGTAGGAAGGATATTTTTGGATTATCAAAGCATGAAAGCAAGTGAGCAAGAAATTCTTAGTGTTGGAATTGTGTTTTTAGAAGAAAGGAGTGTTGAGGTAGAACAAGCAAGTAATTGGGAGGAAGTGTGAGATATTATCTACTTCTCTTTCATACTTATTGTAAATTTTGTACTTCTTAATTGAATTGGCCAATAAAAAGTGGGAAGAAAGAGCATTTTCCCTTCTCAACTGGTTTTCCTCTTCTAGAGGTTTCAGGATAAAACTTGTTGGTGTTCATGAGTTTATATTCTTTCCTTTCCTACAATTTCTTATTCTAAGCATAAGTAAAATTCATTCACTAGCTATCTATGTCATTTTCTAATCAAAAGTCAAACAACAGTGTTTAATTGTGATTCTGTGAAAAATTCCAAAGTAGAGAGTTTACAAATCATTTTGGTGTTAGAGCTAGCAAGTATCCAGGAATGTGGTATTCATTCTTGGATTTGTATGATAGAGATGAGATCTAAAGGCGAAGAGGATTTACCTTGTGATCTAGATATTTCTATAAGGAAGTGGAAACAGATAATTTAGGGACAAATGGAGGAAGAGAACTTGGTCTATAGAATCGAGATGTTGGAGACCATGATGGATAGGATGTTTAGAAGACAAGAAGAACTTGCAGATTTGTAGAAGACAGCTTCTATTAAGCAAGACTCCGTGGAGTCAGTGGTTTGAGGCTTAGCCAAAAAAAATTGCATAGGGAAGAGCCACCATGAGGAATATTATGGGGAAGAGCATGAAGAAGAGACTTCAAATGCAAGAGAAAAGGTAAAATTTGATCATGCTCCTTTTAAAGTTGAGATGAAAGTTGAAATTAAAATATTTGAAGGACAAGTAGATGCAGAGTTACTTGATAAATAGTTAAAACAGCTAGAAGTCTACTTTAGCATCCATAATGTCACCGAGGCACGAGAGGATAACCTTTGTAAGTCTCAAAACAGAGAGGACATGCTCTGGTTTGGTGGGAAACTCATCTAGCCACTTGTGAAAAGAAGAAATGTTCAATTGTGAAATCTTGTCAAGAATTTAAACAATTAATTAGAGCTAACTTCTATCCTATTGGCCACAAGGTGACTAAATGATTAAATGGCGTATTTTAGACAAGGCAATGGTCAAAGTGTGCAGGACTATACTATGTATTTTTGGAGGTAGGCCATGTTGTTGAACATGGACTTGGAGGATGAGGATATTTTGACTAAGTACTTGGGAGGACTTCACACTCACCTTCAAAGAAAATTCATCTCCATGAAGCCCAAAGATCTCAACAAGGCATGTGTGCAGGCATACTATATAGATGATGAAAAGAAACAAGGAGAAGCAAAGCCAAGGAAAATCAATCAACAAATTAGCAGAAGAAAGAACATGGGAAAACAAGTAATAAGGGTAAGTGGAAAGGGAAAGGTAAACAAGTTTCCACTACTTTAAATACTTGTAAAGATCCCAAGAATTTTTGCAAGAACTGTGATATCAATGGTCATATTGACGCTACATGTTGGAAGTTACATTTGGAATTACATCCGAAGAACCAAACCAAGGACTCAAAGAAGTCTATGACATCTGTAAAGATAGAAAGGAGGTGGAAATCGAAGATGACTCTGATGTAGATGAGAGGTTTGGATGCACGGCCACCAACATGGAAAGCCAGGAAGAGGAGATGGGTAGACTATTCCATATCAAAATCCAAATCAAGAGAACTAAGGTAAATGCTTTGGTTGATACCATTTCTCAGTCTAATTTTATTTCGAAGTAGTTGTAAAGAAGCTTGGTCTTGAGACTTATGAGTATCCACATCCTTATCCTTTGGGTTGGGTGAAGAAGGGTGTTAAAATTTAGGTGACGAAAAGATGTAAGGTCAATTTTGGGATAAATTCCCAATATATTGATGTATTGGAAGCTGATGTTATTCCACTTGATGTTTGGTGTCCCCAAGATTTCACCCTAAAATCTGGGACTACCCCTTTTATAAAATTTTGTTCTTTTTAAAGTAACGGGTCGTTTTGTGTTTGTTTTTCTTGAAGTTGTCTTCATTACATTAATATATTCCCTAGTGAATCATATGAGCCAATTTTGACAAATACCCAGATGTTAAAACTCATTTTATCCCTCTGCTAGGTTTTGTCTGTGGGAATTTTATTTAATTATTTATTAAATAAATAACGCCTCGTTTAAAGTAAATTGTGCTCCGGTTGAATCTTGTTGAAGTTTTTCATGCCAGTATTCCCACATTTCAATAGGGTTTTCACCAGGAATGAATTCATAGCAATTGTCTGCAACTTTTGGCAACATTTTTGTTTTTATTTATTTCTTTTTGCTTTTGTTTTCAGTTTTCTCTGTGGTTTGTCTGTTAAATTCCCCTTGATTCATTCTATACTTTGTATAACATGTTTAATTTCCTGGAAAATCTGGAAGTCATCCATGGCCTCAACAAAGAAATAAATTAATCATAGAGTGTTGACTTCTGACTAGAAAAGAAGAATGTAAGCAGAAAAAGCATCTCCTAGGAAAGTCACACTTTTTGGGATTATAGATCTAAGTTGTCGATGGGAATTTTGTTAGTAGCAGGCAAGATGGAATTTCTTTCTTGGATAATAGGTTACTTTTTCCCATAAAGTCAAAGTCACTTAAGTCGCAATGGGAATTTCAAAGGAGGCTAGAAGGCGGGAATGTCTTACCTGTAGTGCAGGGTGAAAATTCCCATTATAAAGAAAAATCACTTAAAGCACCGGTGGGAATTTCTTACCTGCAAAGCAAGGTAAAAATTCTCATTATGAAAGTAAACTCACTTAAGTGAAAGATGGTATTTTTGAATTTGTAATGCAAGGTGGAAATTCCCATCACTTTGATTGTCTATTTTTAACAAATACTCTTGTCAAAAAGTGTGACCCACCTTAGCATTAATGTATATGATTAATGATATTTATGAATGGTATACCTAGCTAAGTTTGGCACCATAAATAGAATGAAATTCAATACAAGTGGATGAGCTAAAGATAATTCAAGGATGCATGCTAAAAATAAATAAAATAAATTCATAAAAAAGCAATCAAAAGCATGCAGAATTGGGCACCCAAATTGGATGAAGAGGCATGACTTTTAATTAATTAAATTGCCAAAAATAGGAAAGGGCAATTATTAAAAATAGCATGCAGATGGCTATATAAGCATGGGATGCCATCGGGAGAATCGGTTAATTATTTTTGATGAATTTTACAAAGCATGGACGGAGTTTTGGCGCGAGGAAGGAATTTTTGCATTAAAGAATGTTTTCCATTGCCGGGAAGCTTCCCATTTTGGCGCATAGGGTTGGAATAGCCTTATTTTTGTTATTCTAATTGTTTGCATGTTAGTATAAGTGCCCAGGTATTCATCACAGGTGCTCATATTAGTGAAAGGAAGTTCAAATCAATGTCAGATACATTGAATATCTCTTCCGAATAAGAAGAAATTGCCAGATATGCACAAATTGATCCAATTACAAGGGATTCCAACAGAATTAAAATAAAAAGAGCTCAAACAAAGATTGTTCCAGTCATGATGAAGCATGATGAAATAGAAGGATCAAGAGAATCATGCATTGCTTCCAGATTTGCTAAAATAAATGATACAGACATAGGCCTTGAACCTATCATTGATTTAATTGTCAGATCCAAAGTTGGAAGATCATCTCTTATGCGGGAAATTAAAAGTAGCGGGATTATTCAAGCCTCAGCGTTTCTAGTCATAACTCAATTACTTGAATTGGTTATGGAGTGTGCAAGATCTTATCATCCTCTTTCCATAACAATCAAGATGTTGCAAGAAAGACAATAATCAGATTGGATGCACAATTCATTAATTATTGCCTGAAGATTCTAGCATGACCAGTGGTGATTGCAATTAGCATGCAGGATGTTGGCAACAGATGGGAAAATGTTGAATTACATGTTCAACAAGTATATTCAATATCAGAACAAAAATAAAGTGTAGGGTGTTACATCTGGCAAATCTTCTTTCTTCTCTTCTTTCTCCTCTTATTTCTTATGTTCCCAGGATGAAATTATAAGTTTAAAGTTATTGGTTTAAAAGCCATTACTTTAAGTTATTTGAAAAGGTTCTCTAAGATAAGTGGCAGATGTGCACAATTTTGACTTAATCTCCAGATGCATGTCACTTAGAGAGGAATTCTAGGAGAAATATTGTCAAATGTTCCCTTTACAACTTCCACATGTTCTAGTTTCCTATTTGTAATTTCCCCTCTATACACTATAAATAGAGGAAGATCCTACAAGTTAAAAGATCATAATTTGTAATCAACATTCTTGTGTTCTAGACTTTGATTTGAAACCCTTGATATTTTTATGAAAGCTAAGGAATTGAAAGGAGGTATATTTCTAGAGAACTTTTTGTCAACGGTGCATTTGCTTCTTGTTTCTGTGTATATCTTTGCATAAACTTTGTGTTATCTTATATCTGGATCTGAAACTTTCCTTTGCTTTAAATTATGTATTTCAAAATCTATTTGTTTTGTCCATACAGTGACCAACTCTACAAACTATTGGTTAGATTACACATCTTCTTTCCTTTCTTCTCATATTTAATTATTTCCCCTCTTCTGCACATATTTCTTACAATTGCTTACTTGTTGCAAAATTGCCTAGCTATGGTGCATGAGCTACGCGGTTAAAGTAAAACCAACAGATAGATATTAGAAAATATAACTAACAAAATCTTACACGGGAGCCTCACCGGTAAATGAGGGAGATTTATCTCATGATTGCCTAGGTTTTCAACTGTGCAAAAAATCTAGCCAACAATGTTTTTGATGTTTTTTTGGAGTCCTTACTTGCATATCATAAATGTTATATTTATGAGAAGACAAAACCAATATAGATGGGTCAAGGATGGGATCAACTACAACATCCGAGCACACCAGCATAAGACATGAGTTACTATGGTGAGTGCTAACCAAGCAAAATGACTTATTCATGTAAATCATAATCAGTTTTGTTTACTTTTGTTAAAGGATAAACAAGATGGGGTAGAAGTTTCAGAGATTTCTAACTAGGGAAAATAGGATTTGGATAATATTATTCAGTCTTTTTAGGAATTTTTCAAGCTCCCGTGGGTTACCACCAGCGGGGAAGTAGAGTATGAGATTCGGTTATTGCGAGTCCCTCTACCGAACATCGGGTTGTATAGGAAATCCTTATTGGAGAGTATTGAAGTAAAGAAACAACTCTAGGAACTGCTAGACCAAGGGTGATACGTCCGAGCACCTCACCATGCAGTTCACCTATTGTGATGGTGCCAAAGAAGGATGGTTCTTGGAAAATGTGCATCAACTACCGTGCTTTTAAAAAGATCACCATAAAGAATAGATAGCCACTTCACCGCATAGATGATCTCTTGGACCAGCTTCACCATGCCAAATTATTCGGGAAGTTAAAGTTTAAGTCAAGTTATCACAAATTTAGAATGAAGGAGGAGGATATATCGAAGACTTCCTTCAAGAAAAACAGGGTTTGTATGAGTGGTTAGTACTTCCATTTGGTTTATGCAATGCACCCGCTACATTTATGAGATTGGTGAATGATGTATTATGGGATTTCATAGATTAATGTGTCATTTTTATCTAGATGATATCTTGATTCTTAGTGTCACATGGGAGGAACATTTAGCCCATTTACAACAAGTCTTGCAAGTTCTCAGGGAGAAACAATTGCTTTGTAATATGAAGAAATGTGAATTTTCCAAACAGTCACTTGTCTATCTTGGGCACATGGTTGGAGGAGGAGAGCTAAAAATGGATCCAAAGAAGGTGGAAGCCATCACCAGTTGGCCAATACCAATAGGAGCCACAGAGACTAGGAGATTTTTGGGATCATTACAGTACATGTGGAACTTCATTTCAGGCTTCTCCACGATTGCAACACCTCTACACATAGTGGTCACAAAGAGTAAGGGTTTTGGTGGGGTACGAAACAAGACAAATTCTTTGAGTTATTGAAATACAAGATTATTTATGCTCCAGTACTTTCTCTTTGTAATTTGCAGTAGCCCTTTGAAGTAGAGACATGCCATTGATTACGCTATGGGTGTAATGTTGCTTCAGGGAGCTAAACCCGTATGCTTATCATTTCGAAACTTTTTCTTGAAGTTAAAGGATATTTAGTATATGATAAGGAAATGTATGCACTAGTTTAGGTAATTAAAAAATGGAAGCACTATTTGTTGGGTAAAGAAACTATTATGCACACTGACCACAAATGTCTCCAGTATTTGTAAGCATAGTCTAAATTGTAGTAGGAAATGCACTACAAATGGATGGGGTTCCTTCAGCAATTCCATCTGGTGATCAAATATAAGAAGGGTAGTATAAACTTGGTGGCAGACATGTTGTTTAGGCCACCCACACAGGATAAGTTCTCTTGCTTGGCCACTATCTCTCAAATTGAGCCCTTCACGAAGGAATCTTATGGAGAGGCATATGCCCAGGAAAGAGACTTTGGGGTGACATTTTAGCAGTTGCATTCCCAAGGGGCTAAAAGGATGGGGATTGAATTTTGTTATCTCAAGTATGGGTTGCTCTAATAATGGGGGAAGCTTTGTGTTCCTAAAGAAGAAATACTTCTATTGATGAGGGAATCACATACCTTGAAAGTATCGGGACATTTCAGTGTTGGTAAGACCCTAGCCCCCTTGCAAAGGTACGTGTATTGGCCCAATATGCAAGAACAAGTATCAAAATTTATATGTGGGTGTAAACTTTATTATACCAAGCAAGCCTAAGACTATGAAGGAGGGTTTTTATATTCCTTTTGCATAAAGTACCTACTCATCCATGGGAGGACATTTCTATGGATTTTATAGGAGGATTACCTATGTCTAAACATGATCATGACTATCTCTATGTTGTTGATGATAGATTTAGTAAGATGTGTATTCTTATGTCATGTAAAAAGACAATAAAAGCACATGAGGGGAAATCTTTTCTTTGCTAATGTACGGGTGCATTTTGGTTTGCCAAAGTCTATTGTTTTTGACAAGGATTCAGGTTCTTAGGGAAGTTTTAGACTAATTTATGGGACAAGATGGATACCAGGTTACAAAGGAGCATGACTTTCCATCCATAGACAGATGGATAGACAAAGGTGGTGAATAGGAATTTGGTACGAGTTGATCGAGAGGGTATAATAGTAAATATCGAAGGACTTGGAATGAGTCCTTAGCCTACATTCAAGCATTCCTATAACCGAAAGAAGTACACACATCCATTATGAAGTCACCATTTGAAGCATGCTTGGGATATCTACCTACAAATCATTGGACATAGCGGTTGGGCGTAGGATGAGGAGGAGACACAAGACATGGAGGTGACTAGAGCAAACAAATTCATTCAGAGGATCCGAAAAATCCATTTCAAATTCAAAGAACAATTAGAGAAATCTCAAGCCAAGTATAAGGCTAGGCATGATCAACATAGGAGAGAACATAAGCTTCATGTTGGAGATAGAGTTTGGATTTACTTGAGCAAGGAGAGACTATAAGGTCAAGCACAGAAGCTCAAGCCACTACGATATGGACCCTTCACCATATAGGAGCAGGTTGGATAAAATGCCTTTTGGCTTGATTTTACGTCATTTATGAGGATGTACTCAGTAGTAAACTATGAGAACTTACACCTATATGAGCCATCCATGCTAGATGAAGATGAAGGACTATAGTTGTTACCTTCCATTGAGGATTGCATCTTGGACTCACAAGGTGAATTAGAGGAGGATGTAGTGTTGCAGCAGAAGGTTAGAGATACTAGGAGAGGTCCGCATGAATCTTAGTAGGTTAGACTGAAAGGAAAGACACAAAGGCAGGCTCAGTGGTACTTGAAGGAGCAAGTGAGGGAATTATTTCCTCATCTACACTCCTACTAAGATTTTGTGGGACCAGAATCCTCCTAAGTGGGGGAGGTGTGATCTATAGGGATCCAAAATGACTCTACTTCATCATATTAGCCAGCACCGAAGAAGGAAAATGAAGAAACAAAGGTTCTATCTTTACGTTAACATAACCGCTGCTATGTACACATTGACGGTTATAAAACCACCACCCAACCCGGGCGGCGGTCTAGCTCTTTCAAACAGAAAAATAAAATTCGAAATAAACAATCCTAGAATTGGAAATTTTTTATGTGTCTCTTCTCCTACATGACATTTCCCATCCTCCGGTGCATGGGAGGACATGAGAGGGCTATAAATACATGTAGGAGGAAGATTTTTGGATTATCGAAGCATGAAAGCAAGTGAGTAAGAAATTATTAGTCTTTGGAGTTATTTTTGTAGAAGAAAGGAGTGTTGGCAGAGAAAGCAAGTAATTGGGAGGAAGTGTGAGATATTATCTACTTCTCTTTCATACTTATCATAAATTTTATACTTCTTAAATGAATTGGACAATAAAAAGTGGGAAGAAAGAGCATTTTCCCTTCCCAACTAGTTTTCCTCCTCTGGAGGTTTCCAGGATAAAACTTGTTGGTGTTCATGAGTTTATATTCTTTCCTTTCCTGTAATTGTTGATTCTAAGCATAAGAAAAATTCATTCACTAGTTATCTCTGTCATTTTCTAATTGAAAGTAGAACAGCAACATTTAATTGTGATTCTATGAACAATTCCAAAGTAGAGAGTTCTGAGATCATACATAGGGGCCGAAGGTGTATGGAAGTAGATACTAAAAGATAGACATGATCAGCCATGCAAATAGGTCTACACAAGGGTTGAAGAGGTTTAGATGTGAGCAAACAGAGATAAACGAGGATCATCCAGGGCGATGGTGTCTACATGCGAGATGTATTTTGAGGTTTTATGGGTCTTTGGGTATTTAGATGAGATCAAATTTGGAGATGGATGCTTTTAATGAGTTGTGCTTAATTAGAAGGTTTGTAGGATTCACGTCGGGTTCACCAGAGAATGTATGTGGGCCAAATATGTGTCTCAATATCTTGCACTCCTAAATCATCCATTCTACAAGGGTATTAAGGCAACAAGTAGGAAACACACATGTATCGGCATATAAGGGGGTAGACTTAAAGGGGCTATAGTGAGCGCTAGGGTCACATATCTAGAGGGCAGTAATCCCTACACTAGGTCAACCTAGGGTTTCAAGGATCAAGGTCAAGATAGAGGAAGGAACCCCTCTTGAGATATTATTAATTGTGTGTGGAGAGATACGGATCAACAATAAAAATGTATGATAGGACTAAAATGAAACTAATGATAGATAAGGAGATGATATGAGTAAGAGTACTATGTTAACTAGCATCCAAACATGCACACTATTAAGATAACATAACACAATGAAGCAGAAATGAAATTATCTTTAAAAATGACAAAAAAATGGTTAGAGTACACGCCTTGCACTGTAGGGTGGTCACTAATGCATCTATCTCTCTTGAGAAGCAGCGCGTAGAGAGAGTCACTATTAGGTGGAGAAGGGGAACATTATTCCTATCCTAGACTCACTATAGGTGACCTAATAGTGCAAGAAACCATCCAAGAAGAAGAGTATCCAATCCAATCTAAGCAAGATGTAAGATGAACCAAGAGCTAGGTGAGAAGATGCGAAGATGGCACAAAAGAGCAAAGCTAATGACAATCTAAAATATTTTGGATTCATTTTCTTATGAGTTTCAAATGAGGTGAGGGTATATATAGGACACCATCGTCCCCGGGTGATGGTGTTGGCCATGGGAAGATGTGACACAAACACCATCGCCCATGGGCGATGGCATCAACCATAGGTGCTGAAATGAGGTAGTGTGTCGTGAAAAGTAAAATTAGTGTGTCATAGATCATGGATGTGGATAAGTAAAGTGTAAAGTGATGAGATGCAAACAATAAGTTGTGAATGTGATTTGCACAAGACCTAGGAGAAAAATGATAACTAGTGTAAGGAAAACTAAGGCCAAGACCAAACAACGACACTCTCACACCCACTCTAGAAATAGATGCATTAGTGACCCTTATCTGCACAAAGGAAATTCTTAGTAACATGTATGAAACAAGAAAAGTGAAAAATTAGGTGTATACACAAATAGTGTCATGTAAAATGCTTAATTCCTACAAACATGGGACACCCACATTGTCACAATATAATCAAGGCACATGGGCCTACAAACAAGAGATGTAATGTCACACAAGAAAGACATGTTGCCACAAACAAGGAACACCCATGGTGTCACAAGACAAACAAGGCCCTTAGGCCATAATCATAAGTAGCAAATAAATAACTACACACATAACTAATAAGCATGTATAGAAAACTAGAGTATCATAATGTGATGAAATGACATAACAAGTGATATAGAAGAACATATGAAACCAAAAGTTTTCAACACCGCATAAGACACATGTGTTTGTCATCTTAGTTTAAAATATATCAAATACACTATATATAATCAAGCATAATGAGGAAAGAAAAAAGTACTATAATGAAATAATAGCACTCGATTTATGTGGAAGTATGCCCCATAAGAAGTATGTAAGGAACAATGATAACTCTCATAAGCATGAATTAGTTTGTATGTCTTGCATCAATCTCAATATACCCCGTGAATTGTGTAAAGAATAAAAATATTATCTATCAAAAATGATAAACAACATATACAATGTAAAGTGCTAATAATGAGATACTAAATAAACATGTCACGAGTTTTTGTTTTTGCACATATGTGAATGTCATTTTTGTGATTATATCGATGTTTTTGGAATTTTCTAGTACATAGCTATTTATAGAAGAAATGGATATCATGAAATCTATCCATTGAGGACCTCATAAGAAGATAATTCAAGTGTTGCTAATGATGGAGACCTAGGCATCATCAGTATCAAAGAATGTGACTCATGTGCCAATTGAATAGTGGTAGTATTATGTTCCAAAGAGGGCCTATTAGAATAGTAATGTGTATAAGTACAACAACCCGTATGTGGTGTAAGAGATCCGTATATTTTCTAGAATAATGAGCATACCTTAAATACCAATAAGAAGATGTAGAGTGACATGGGGAACTAAAGGATTGGCAAGAGTGTCCTATGATAATATAAACCACTATAGACAATATATATGCGGGTGAAGTGTTAACCAAAGGTCAAGAAATACTAGAGCTATGTGAATCAACATGTATAATGAAAGGCCCAACATGATACCTATGAGGACTAGAGCTATGAAGATTAGTGTGGGAATCTAAGGATCTATCCGAATACTTAGGAGGACCAATGTGTGATCCCGAGGACCTAGCACAAGACCTAAGAAGATCAATGTGTGCATCTAAGGAGATATCAAAATACCTAGGAAGATCGGTGTGTACATATAAGGAACTATCTATAAGTGTACTAGGAGTAGAGATAGAGACTATTGGGAGAATGATTAGTCATGCTAGGAAAAGGATCCTTAAAAGGGATACCTTAAATAGTAACAACTTGTTGATTGTGAATGAACTTGAGACACTGGTGAATGAATGATGGGATAGCTTTAAGATAACATAATCAAGGGAGGCGATGTGTAATGTACTGAGCTAAGAGTACTAGCGACCAAGAATGAAACTAGTGTTGTAATAGGACCAATAATGATGGGTAATTTGATATGATGGTAGCAAGGATTAGAGTCAAATGTAAGCTTTCAAGTAGATATACCAAGAGATTGAAGCAATAATAAATAACAAACATTATCATTATTATGTGGATCCACCAAGACACCATGTATAAGGACTTGATAAATAGATAAATGAATAGGCAATGTATCAAAATGAGTGTGTCATCATATATATCGGAGTCATCAAAAGTAATTCATGACATAAAAGGATATGTACGAGCTATAGTACCAATAATAGCATCTAAGAGATAATAATAAGAAGGTAGTGGTGGTACCACACGATGAACATTATGCACTTTAAAAGTATATGTATCATTTGTATGTTTAGGGAGTGGATCATTGAAGATTTTCAATTTAGAATTATTGTTTATTGGCTTAGAAGAATCAATGGGACTTTCCCATTCAATGGCATTAGATACTGATAATATGTTGGATATTATGTTGAAACTTTATGCATCTGTCCCTAGAATGAATAACACATCAACGATAATTCGCAATAGGAGTTGGAATTAAAATTCTTAATTTGAGGCTTGTTCATGTCAACCTCAAATGGTGGAGGGAGAGATACAAAATTGCATTCAAGTAATTATTTTAGGAAAACATTAGGAGGACATGGTAAACATGTAAATTTTCATAGAATGGGTTGTAATTATAACTTAGTAGGTTGAGTAATAACATTGACAGTGTCTTTGGGAGGAGCCTTATCATCATTGGTCTTGCCCTTAAATGTAAATTTACTTTGAGATTTGGCATGATATGTATTAGGAGTTCTAGTGACATATTTGAGATTATTAATATGTAATAACTTGGCTTCACGTTCTTTTAGTGTATGACATAGAGGGTAAAATGATATGAATTTCTCAAGCGAGACCTGGTTCTTGTAAAGGAGGTGGTAGGATTTGTGTAAAATGGTCTTGCAAGTCACTTTCAGTTAGGATATTATTTGTCTTGGTAAGCATGGAGTGATAATGCATAACATAATCATTTATATGTTCATCTTAGCCTCGGTGGAGCATGGACATTTGTGCATAAAAACCTTATCTCTAATGTTGATAGAAAAGTGGGTTAGAAATTAATTGGAAAATATAGTGAAAAACACACATAATGGGTGGGGAGATCATAGAACCATTGTAATGTAAAGTCCTTATGACTCCTAGGGAATAACTTGGTAAGTAAGATGTCACAATAGGCATAATTAATGCAAGCCACATTAAATTATTTAATATTTTCCACAAGATCACCTTTTCCATCATGTATAGGAGTAAGAGGATACCTCAAGAGCTAGAGGATTGTGTAAGAATTGGGTCAAGTCCATAGCATGAAGAGAAGTGGACATACCTTATTATAATTATAAGATTTGATCTTGTAACGTGTGAACAAGGGTTGTGTGTTTGATGAAGAAGCGTGTGAACCATTAGAGATAGGAGGCGTGGTAGCAATAATAGTTGTAGGTATAGGCATAGAAACATTGTGCATTAGAATATGAGGTTCCCAAAGGATGTGGATACCATAGACGTAGGAATTGTAGATGTTTCTAAGTGGGATGATGGACCATTCTTAAGTTACCCATGTGCATCATATAGTAAGAGATCAATATTAGAGGGGTTCTCTTGTAATAATTGTGTGAATTATTTGGGCATCATCATCGGTAAGGTCCTATGTATGATCTTTAGAGTGCGAATTGAAAGCATCACCTTGGGTATGAGAAAAATTTATAGTCAAAATATCATTATAAAATAGATCATCATAGACTTGGGCACAAGCGTGAGTGGGGGTAGGATCGAAATATATAAGCAGACTACATAGATATTAATAGTGATCCTGAGATTCAAAGCATGATGATATAAAATGAGTCTGAAAATAGAAATAAACATAAACTCCAAGGGTTCAAAGGGCACGATGTTAAATTTAAATGTTGGGTTCACAAAAAAATTTCACCCTTTTTGAGTTTGATTAAGGTTTTATAACTATAATCAAACAAGGAATTAAATAAATGTTACTGAGGGTTATTATGACTAACTTTCAACATTAACCATTAAATATCATAATAAAGCATTAAAACATACAAAAAAATGTAAAATATGTAATACAAACTCACAAATATATGGGATTGAGTACAATTAGCTAATTACATATGATTCTATGTTGACACAGGTTATCTAGAATGATGAAACTAGGGTATCTAGACACGAGAATGCTCTGAATCTGAAAGCGTAACCTACGGATTAATTAGGGTAGGACTATATAGTACGGGTAGTAATGTTTGTACAATATTGATCTCTTTGTATAGTTGTGTACCTTCTCGAATTATGGTCTATGACTTTCTAGGTTGGTTACTTGTCTCATTCACTTTGTTGATATTTATTGGTTACTCTCGATCACACTGCTGAGGGTGTTTGAATACTACGATCAATCCTTAAAAACTCTAACCATGGATTAAGTCCTAAAAAATAAACGTTATTTGGGTTGTGGGTAACCCTATGCACCATTGACGTCGAAACCACTCCCAAGAAGCCTCAAAACACACATTATTCTCCACCTAGCATATGACATCTAGATGTAGTACAATCATATTTGACATCCTTTATTGACAATGCTTGACTTGAGTTTCTATCTTATGTAATACACTTGAGTGGGTGACTTTAAGTGCTTGAAAATTTTGGAATCAGTTCCCTCGAACTAGAGGGAATCTTTAAACCTGTAAATATTACTACCCTAATGAATGTGTAGAGGTATTTTTAGATAGTAGGGATCTTTGGGCATCTTTTGTGCTAGTTTTTATGATAGGGTTCGATTGAAGTTATTAAGAGTGTCAAGTACTAAATGAGGTGAATTTTACTTGTTTATATATGATTCCAAATGTGTTTCAATTCTGATGGATGGCCAAGGAAGATTAATCAACCCAAAGAATAATGTGCAATGGAAATGTTAGACCAAAGTAAGAAAGGTCAAAACTATATATACTAGGGCCATGACCATAGAGATTGTCCTTCCCTAGTTGTATGTTTTAGACTTAATAGTGAAAATCTACAATGAGAAGTTTGGAAGCTAACAATTGGAGTTTCTTACTTTGTTTTATGTATTCAACTCTCGAAATTGTTGTGGTGAGTGTGTAAGATCAAGCAAGCTAGATAAGATACCTAGAGATGTATTAGATGAAAATGGGTGAAGTGTAGTATTTTGAGCAAGAGGGTAATATCAATAAAAATAGTGTTGAATAGTCAAATTACAAAATTTAATGTCTATAAATCCATGTGCATTAATGGCATCTAATGACCATGTTTGGTTGTTGATATAAATCTATCTAGAAAGTTCCATGTCCCTTGTTAAGTTGGCATTCCATCTCCTCACCTACCACATTTTTGTTTTATACTTGTGCCTCCA
Organism: Taxus wallichiana var. yunnanensis; assembly: GCA_018340775.1. Classification (NCBI taxonomy): domain Eukaryota; kingdom Viridiplantae; phylum Streptophyta; class Pinopsida; order Cupressales; family Taxaceae; genus Taxus; species Taxus wallichiana. Next base: position 377,072,800 of record CM031238.1, on the reverse strand, counting down.
TTTCCTTATGAACTTTATCTTCACATGTTTTCCCATATAAATTTTTGTGTGCAAAGGTTGGATTCATTGTTCATTCTCAAATTCCACGACTCATCTAAAGACCTTGTTCATGTTTATACAATCCTAACATTCTCATCCAATTCTTTTGTGTATTGTTCCTTGGCATACAGTGCGCTACTTTCTCCCTCATATAAATCATACAAGTTTGAAACATTGAATATTGATGAAATTTCCACTCCTTCGGGAAACTCTATATTGTATGCATTTGGCCCTATTTTCTACAATACCTTACATGGCCCAATATTTTTCAACATTAACTCATTATATATTCCCTTGGGAAAATGCGCTAACACTTGATCTCCTTATATAATTTCCTTAGTTCTACATTTTTCATCTACATTCTCCTTGTAACCTTGGTTACTTAATTCTAATTTCTCATACACCTCTTCATGTAGCTTATGCATGTATTCTGCATACTCTTCCACATATGTGCTTTGATGGTCCATCACTTCATGTAATTTAGTGACTCCTCTTGGGATAGTCCCATAAACGATCTAGAATAGAGTCCTTTTTGTTCTTCGGTTGACTAATTCATCATAAGAGAATTTTGATTGTGTCAATTCTAGATCTCACTATTTTGGCTTACCTTCTACCAAACTATGCAACAAATTTTCTAGCCTTTTGTTTACTACCTTTGTTTTTCCATCGGTATGCGAGATGGTATGCTTGAGCTAAAATTCACTCTCATACCCAATTTATTCAATAAGTTCCTCCATAAATGACCAAGGAATTGTGTATCCTGTTAGACATTACAGTCACTAAAAACCCATGTAGTTGCACTACCTCATTGAAGAATAGATGCATAATTCCCTACACATCACTAGTCTTTTTACATGCAATTAAAGTGCCATTTTAAAAATATATTAACTACCAAAAATAAGGATTCAATTCCTTGGTGTGTTATTAGTAACCCTAAAGCAAAATTCATGTTAACATTTTTCCATGGTATCCTTAGTATAGGTAAAATTTGATACAATCCTATGTTTTATGTGCCCCATAGCTAACTAGAAGATTCTACATCTTTTCACATACTTGTGCATGTTTGTGCTCATCTTTAGCTAATAATACCTTTCTTCCATTTCGCAAAGTTTTTGTTACATCCAAAGTGACCTCCTAAACCTCCACTATGCTTCTCTCTGATTAAATTTTTGTGCATTAACCCTTGAGGTATACACAACTCAGCTCCTACGAACAACATTCCTTCTTCAATGAAATATTCTATCAATGGAATTATATCCACACGCATTGGTTCCATGCATGACTCCCATTTTACTTGAATTATTTATCCTACGCATATAGCTCCTTGATGGTTTCAAAATCCATGACTTCATTACATATCTCTTTCAACAAAGACATCACTCTCCTACTTAGTGCATCCAAAACTTTATTATACTTCCCACTTTGATGTTTCAACACAAAGGAATAACTTTAGAAAAACTTCACCGACTTCATATGCCTTTGGTTAAGATTTTTCGATTGTTAATAAACTACGAGTGCACGATGATCGGTATACAAAACAAACTCATTTGGAAGAAATTAATTCCTCCACTTCTTTAGTGCGTACACGACTGAATTCATTTTCTTTTCATCTTTCAAATTCTCACTAAAAATAGGTGACGGGTTTCCATTTTTGACTTAACACTTCACCAATTGTGGCTCTATTTGCATCACAACCCACGAAATACCTTCTCAAAATAAGGAAATGGTAGCAATGATTGCACTTTATAATCCTTGACTTCAATTCCTAAAATTTTTGCTCTTCCTCTTATATCCATACGAATTACTTATGATATCCCTTCATTTTCTTCATGATTATTACACATATGCCACTAAAGTTCCTTATTAACTTCCTATAGAAACTTTTAAGCCATGAAATCTTTATGCCTCGAGTCACTTTTCTTAGTGAAAACCAATCTAAGATTGCACACGCCTTTTGTGTGTCCATTCACAATCCTTCCTAGGATAACATGAAACCCAAATAAAATAACTCCTTGTGCATGAGTCTACACTTCTTTATGTTCACCAAAAAAATTATCCTCATGTAAGCGTTTCATTACATTGCACGATAATCGATATGCTCCTCCTTTGTTCTTATAAACACAAGTATATCATCTAGATATACAATTACAAACTTCTCAAATAATAGCTTTAGCACTTCATTCATCAACCTCATAAATGTACTTGGTGTAGTGGTTGCTGAATGGCATTACCAACCACTCATATATGCTTTATTTAGTTTTTAATGCATTCTTTCACTCATCTCCTTCATGTAATACGTTGGTGAATTATTCCAATATGTCATACATACGTGAGAATATCTTCCTCCTTTATGTGATCTTCACACACTTCCTTTTCACTAGCGCATAACATACATGTTCTTCCTCTAATTCTCATAATAAATCCTTTCCTAAAACAAGTAGAACCCTTACACAAACTCCACTACACACTTCTCCTTCCTCCTTGTCCTATAGTGGTGAAAAGTTAAACTTGGCCCATCCTTCTCAATGCGTACACCATCTACATGCCAGTCATGAATAAACATCCTATCATACCACCAATATCTTCCTAACAATAGATGGAAAACATTGATCAACATCACATCACACATCACTTCATTACAAGAATTCCCTATTTGGAATCTCAAGAGGATTTTCTCATTTACTAGGACTTGGTGCCCTTTTTGTAACCATGATACCTTATAAGGGTTGGGATGCATAATTTTATTCATTCCCAAATTCTCCACCATTTCACAAGAAACTATATTATCCATGCTTCCACTATCAACAATCACCTTACCATATTTATGTCTTAACATGAAAATGGTTCTAAACAAGTTATTTCTCTACATAGGTTCATCATCTCTTTACGTTCTCTTAACCAATGCCTTCCTTATCATCATATATTCTTCACAATTTGGTCCCTCTAAATGCTATATGGATCCTATTGATTCCACATCACCATGTACCACATGTGCTTCTTATTAAATGCACGTTTATACTGGAGAAGGGGTGAGTCGGTATAAGATAAAATTTTAGTGATTAAAATTTATATCCATAAACAAAATATGTAAACCATTAAAAACAACATAACATAGAGCAACAACAAATTTACATGGAAAACCCTCTCTCGGGAAAAACCACAAAATAAGACTGCTTAGATCCACCATCCAAATCCATCCCAAATTAAATGTTACGTAATGGTTTGTAGGCACCGACCTACTAGAGACACACCAATCCCCAAATATGATCACCAACTCAGCCATTTAGTGAGCACCAACCCACTAGAAAAACCAATCCCCAATTTTGTGAGGTATTGACCTCAATAATCTAAGCTTACACCTTATGTAGTTGATACTTCAACATGAAGATGGGAAATCTAATTCTTCTTCACTACTATTCCAGAAATATACTTTATATAATTTTCTTCAAATCACTCTCTCCCCTTTTCTCTTCTCTATTATACACTTTTTAGAGTCTACTTTGAATGATCTCTCTTTTTCTTTTCTTCTAAAGTTGTACCCTTTCAACATAAATGTGGGTGCATTTAATGAAATCATATTACTTTATTTTATATCCCACTCCCATGTTCTTTTGATTTTTTAACTTCATCTGCCTTTAGATCTTCTCACATGACTCTTCATTTTCTGGGCACTAAAAACATGGAATGGTATAGAATTTGAATATAAAATTCCAAAGAAAAAGAACCGCCAACACTCCTTAATGATTATAAATTGTCTTTTTTTCCTTGAAAAGTCTTATGTTTCTCTCCTTCGAGAAAATTATTTGTTCCTTAAAGATGTATCTTCATTATTTGATTCATTTTAATTCTAACAGAAATCTGTTCATCCCACATATATCGTGACGCCTTTGAATGAAGCAATTTTACTTGTTTTTGTTTAAACAACGATTTGTGGCCTTTGGTATTCCATCAACAAATAAATATATCATCACATAGTGGCCTTTGGTATTCTCTCACCATTCAACTTGTAGATTAGTGAGGTGACCAATACATGTATGATAGTCTTAATAGGCATTAACATTAAAACTTTAATCACGAGGATTTCTCGCATTAACCTCAAGCGGTAGAGGGAGAAATACGGAATTTCCCTAGAGTAATTGTTTGAGTATAAAATGTGGTGCACAAGGTAAATGCATAAATTTTTGTCATGCAGGTTGTAAATATAGCTTAGTAAAAAGGGGCACAACATTAACAATGTCCTTATTAGTAGGATTATTATCATTAGTCTTACCTTTGAATGTAGTTTTACTGTGGAATTTGGTAATAGATGTGGTAGAAGAAATAATAGCACGTTTAAAGTTATTCATATGGATTAACTTGGCTTTGTGTTCTTTAAGTGTATGACATAGATGATCAAATGAGGGTAACTTATCGAATAGAAGTGATTATTTCAAAGGGGAAAGTAAGATTTATGTGAAGCTATCCTAAATTTCGCTATCAATCAAGAGATTAGTTATTTTAGTGAGCACAATCTTATAGCATAAAACATAATCAATGATGTGCTCATTAGAACCTTGTTGGATTTTATACATTTTAGCATGGGATACTCTATCCCCAATATTGATGGAAAATTGTGCAAGAAACTGAATTTTCTAAGTATAAAAGATCGCACAAAGCTGTGTGGGAGAATATACTCAACTTTTTTAATAATAGACACACATATTGTGTCCAAAATGTTAGATAAGGAATAAATATAATATGATGAATCCAAATGTCACAATATCAAACCACGAGCATCATGGAAACTCGCATAATTATATCACATAACCATTGTAAAGAAAATTACTTGATGATTATAGGGAAAAACTTATTAAGTAAAATATTGTTTGATGTATAGTCAAAGCATGCCACATGGAATGATCAAAAATGTTCTGTGGGGTCACTCTTTCCATTATATATAGGAAGCTTGGGGAAAATAAAACTAAGAGGAAAGGGATAAGAATCTACTTTGTGTGTAAGCATATTATGAAGCAATTGAGTAGAATCCATAGTATGAGAAGTAATGGATGCATCTTTTTATAATTCTAGGAGTTGGGTTTGTAAAGAATGAACAAGGGTTTTAAGGGTCTATCTGCTAGAATAAGAAATATGTGAGACATTGTGATTATATGTATGGACCACAATATATGTATGATTGGAAAAAAATACATTAGGTGTTGAGATACAAGGCTCCCAACAAATGTCAACATTGTAAAAGTAGGAATGGGAGATGTCTCAACATTATATGTGAGAATAACAATATTAATGAGACTATCTTGTAATAAGTTGGTAAGATGTTATGCCTCATCCTCAAAAAGGCTATGGGATTTTTATTAGAGTTATTATTTGAACCTTCACCTTATACATGGTCAGTGATAATAGTGAAAACAAAATTAACAAAGATATTAGCAGTAAAATAGGATCCGATATGAGGGACCATATTGTCATCGTCCAAATAAAAATATAAATTTGTTTAAAGGACAAACATAACAAATCCATAAGATGTGTGAGGATGAATATGGGGATTTTGAAAGACCCCATAGTTGATATCCTTACATACAAGATTGAGTTGAATGAAATCAAGAAAGGATATGATGGAACCAATAAAATAATCCATGAATGTATCCAATATTATAAGAATAAGGCATAAAAAATATGAAAATAATAATACCTAAGAGGGTAGAAGAAACCCTTGGGAAACTATAATTTTAGTTGAAAATGTTTGATTCATGAGATGGTTTCATCAAATGTTTATGCCCTTTCTAGCATCAATAGATTGTTGTGGAATGCACAACAACTAAAAAAGAATGTAAGGTTTGATACGGGGGTTATTCTGATTAATAAAATTCCAACATTAACCATACAATATCATAATAACATATTAGTACATGTAAGCTGGTGTTTATAATTTGCTACAATCTTTAAAATATAAGAGAAGATATGTGCTTGACTACACATAGTGGTATAGGAGAGATCTAGGTGCACAAATTGGATAAATTGGGAGTAATGCATATTTAGGTGCTTCATTCTAAGAAATGTGGGTGGAAATTTCCCCGATACAAAATCATCCATGTCTACTAGGAACATTTGTACAATCCTAAACCTATTGTACGGTCTTGGACCTACTTAGAATGAAGTTATGCAACCTGTTGTTCCCTTTGGTGGTCTCAAAATATGCTTTGTTGTCAAACCCTAAATGTCACACAATCTTAAAACCATATAAAATCAATTGAATGGAACTAGAACCCTAACCATAGGTGAAAGACCCTATAAAAAGGTTAGTGTTTGGGCTGAAGTGAAATTTTTGCACCACCTACGTCAATACTACTCGAAGAGGCCTCAAACCACATGTAATTCTTCACCTAGCTTGTGATATATATATATATATATATATATATATATATATATATATATATATATATGAATGTAACTAGTTGGCAACTTGAATCACTTTGAATGTTCTTGAGATGATTGTGCTCTTGTTAAGACATTGAGTAGGGCTCTTTGAGTGATTGGAAATGAGGTAAGTTGAACTCCTTGACTTGGTTGAGTGCTTTAGAATTATAATATTGGATTCCATAATGGATTTGCATCAGTTTTGAGAAGTTTTTGGGAGCCTTGCATGTCCCTTGTATGTATTTAAAAAAATTATGCCAAGTGATTTGTTATGTTCGTGTTAGGTGCACAAATGAGGTGATGTTCACTTGCTCATATAGGGATCCAAAGGTAATTTTCATGAAAAGGTCAAGCTAGGAAAATGAAAACACCCAGCAAATATAATGCATTTGAAAGAAGAGTTGGAAGATGTGTTATTTGAAGATGTATAGGTCGGTCAAGATTAGATTCCATATCTTGACCCTATTATACAGTTTTGGAAAGGGAGATGGTGGATGAAATATGGGAGTTGCATCATGATAAGAAGGGGTTAAAAACTGATTTAATGCATTTATATAAAAGAATTGTTGACATATCAGTGTGTAGGAATAAATAAGTTAGGAAAGAGATGATAAGAAGTACTAAGTAGAGCCATGATGTGGGTGTTTGTCTAAGCCAACAAGCATAGTCATGACCAACTTGATGTCAAAATGATAAATTTTCAAATTTGATTGTTTACACATACCAAATTAGGTGTATGCATAAAACCCCACCTTGATGTGTGTGCATGTATACATATCAAAGTAAATCAAACAAGTATTTATATGAGAATATTATGACATGGTTGCCTTACCATTTGTTGAAAGTTCTCAAAGTTGAGAATGGAAAAAGTAAGGTTTAAATGCATGAATATGCACTTCACTTGATGTGTTAACATGATAATAGATTTTAAAAACATCTAGGTTCCAACATTTTTGTTGAATATTGTAAGGAGATATACAAGCTATATAAAAATAATTTTTTCGAAAATATATATTAAATCTAATGTGTCATCAACTATAAATTATGAGGGAAAAAATATCTAGCCTACTGAATATACCAATTGACAACATATCCCCATCCCCTAACATCCCAATCACAATCCCCTAGTATCTTGATACCATACATATCATTTATCTAACATGTTGTTAGGATACATGTCAATGTCAAATTTTAACTTTATCGATTCATTTTCAAATATCATTGATATGTTAGGATTACTTGCATAAGAATTCTTGTATATTAGTTGTAAATATTTTACTCACAAACAATAGGTCATAGGTTTGCATCACGATATTATGAGTGCACAATCTATTTTATTGTCGATAAAAACACATTATTTTTCAAAAACACCTTGAAAAACATAGTGTTTTTTTAAACAATCAATTTATCTTCTAGGTATAAATGGGGAAGTGGAGGCCACTTTGAAATATGGTCATTAGACAATCATTGAGATATATGGATGAAGACACATGTTTTTTCACAAACATTATGAAAAACACATTCTATTTATCAAACAATTAATTTGTCTCCTAATTATAAATGCAAAAAATGGGGGCCATTTGGGAGGATGGCCATTAGATGGCCATTGAGAAGTATAGGTGCATCATGTAGGCTAGATAGTTTCTTGTAAGAGTGCACATTCAAATGTATGTTAGAAAATAAAAAATAATTTTGTGATACATTGTCATGGTAATGATATAATAGGTGAGTAAGAGGATGAGGGAACAATTAAAAATAATTATCGTGGCCATATGTGAAGGATATTATGATAAGTTTCTTTATCCGTGCTTATTTTATCATTGTATTATATTTTTGAAACAAGTCAAATGTCAAATGATACTGAGGAATGCACCAATAATAACCTAAATTGGACCAACAATCAATAAACACAAAAACAATATCACCAAAGTAATTTAACTAGTCCCATACCAAAACTAAGTGTATATATACTTGACATATATGCATGTGCATGTATACATATCAAATAAAACAAGTATTTACATGAGAATGTTCTTTGTAGTTGCGTCACAATTTGTATAAAGTTCTCAAAGTTAGGAAGAGAATAAAAGGGAGGTTCAAATTCATTATGAAGGAGACATATATCGAATGTATTGGAAAAATTAACATCGTAACCATGTCCCCCAATAAACTAATCCCACACATACCATATTTGTGACATGTTATTAAGAGTCACGTTGATTCCATGTTTCCAATTTATTGATTTGTTTTCAAATATCAATGATATGTTAGGATTACTTATATATACTTTCCTACAAAACAGTGAGTAAAAATTTATACTCATAAACAAGAGGTTATAAGTTTGTGTTGTAATATTATAAGTGCAAAATTCATCTAATTTTTGATAAACACGATGTGTTTTTAAAAACACCGTGAAAATCAAAGTTTTTTTATCAAACGATTAATTTATCTTCTAAATATAAGTGTGAAAGCGAGGGCCACCTAATATGATGCTCATCATATGGTAATTGAGATGTATGGATGCAAATAGTGTGTTTTTCATGATCATTATGAAAAACATTTTATATTTATAATATAATTATTTAATCTTCTAAGTATAAATGCAAAAGTGGGGGATACTTATTAGGATCGTCATTGAGATATATGGACACATCTTATAGGTTGGATAGTTGCATATATGAGCAACCATTAAAATGTATGTCATGAAGGAAAAAATATTTTATTATATATTGTCTTAATTATGACATCAAGTAGTGAACAAGAGCACAAGGATCCATTAAGAAGTGCCCTCTTGTACAGATGGTAAGGAGACCATGAGAAATGCTCTTAATGTTGTTACTTTTCTTTGTTGTATTATTATTTTCATATATTATATTTTTCTTCTTTATGTAACCTCATATTATTTTTTACTAAGAACATGGCATAACGCATACCCTATAATTAATATATGATTAAATGTTAAAAATATTTAATATTGCATCATAAATTTGAGTATATTCAAGGTTCATTTTAAGACCCCCAAAAAATATTATAGAATGGGTGGCAAATCTGACAAAAAGCAATTTGCATGGTTGGCGAATGTAGGGAATGAGGGTTTCGTGATGGTGGCAAATGGAGGTGTTTTAAAAGTCACCGGTGGCGGACTTCATTTTTGGGTTTGTTACCAATCAACAAGTACGTAATGCTACCAACCGGTAAGTATGAAAATACCTTGACAAACCACAACAAAGTAAAAGTGTTCTTCGGTGGCGACATACTCCACTTGTTCCCGCCGAATAATATCATATGTGTTATCGGTCAATAAAATTGTCACATGTGTTATCGATTGTAACACTGCTTGTCACATGTGTTCTTTGACTAAAAGAAACAACACTAACATGTGTTACCATTTGTCAATCGGTAACAAAATACTTGCATATGTTGTCACCGTCAATAATAAAAAACATTGTCGGACATGTTTCCGATTGACAAAAAACAATACTTTCACATGTGTTGTTGGATGGTAAAAATATCTTCGTTCACATTCAATGTTGTGGTTAACTTCCCAGATAGTAGTGATCAAATTCTTTGTTGGTGTTATTACTCGTTAATGATTTTGTTTATGTTGTCGTCTCTCTTTCCCCTAGTCACATCACACATGTCCGCATCCTTGATTTGAGGGCCATGCCCCACTGCACTTCCCTTGCATATATATATATACCCATCCCCACTCATTTTGTCCCATTTTCACTTTGAAAGGTTTCTCCAAGATATTTTTTGAGCTCCGGCCTCCTCATCCACTTCTAGTATTGTAGCCTCCAACCTTCCGTCCACTTCCAAATTTGTTCTATGATCCTCGTGGCTTGTATACAAGTATATGTCATTTCTCGCAGCACCTCTTTTTTTTAAAGAATCAAAACATCAAGGATTCGACATTCAAGAATAATGACACCTATAAAAAAGACCATTAAAACAAATTCCTATGTTTATCAAAATATTTTGTATTTGTAGTTACTACAATGCTGGAAGACCCTCGAATAATCAATCAATCCGCTTGGATTGGAAAGTTAGGGTTCCATGGACTAATTTACATGCCCGAAAGAGATAGAACACAAGTTATTAAATAATTTAATGCAATCATATAATAGTTCTGATGGCACTTTCATTGTTACCTTACCATCCCACAAATTTGTCATGAGAATAACACCGACGATATGCATCGTTTAATAGGACTACCTCATCAAAACACATTGCTTGTATCCACCAAATCCATTATCCCTGATGAGAAAAAGAAATTTTTAGAGTCTCATTATGATCTCTCTGTTGAGCTTGAGGTTAATAATCCCTCTAAAAGACGGATTAACACACAATCTATCAAAGACTCCTTTATCCTGGCAATGGTAGAATTTTTCTAGTCCCGCATCATGTTATAGGGAAGATACACTGACATTACTCAATGGGCATTGTACTAACTTCTCTAAACCATTTCCGGTGTTAGATTCAATTGGTGCACATTTCTTTCGTCAAGGATTCATGTTGACCTTGCCAGAGCCAAATTGAGTCATGTTGTAGTTATTTCTTATTCTAATTATGTTCTTTCTTTATATTATGAAGGTTTTTACAGACTCAAATCAACAGTTGTTCCAACTTGTCTACACAAGAAGTTAGATAAGCATGGAATTACTTTGGACCCACAATTGGTGAGTATTTTACTTTAAAAGAATCTAATCTTGATTCTTTTCAAAAACAAAATCATTTTAAAATCAATTATTATAAATATATAATCTATAAGTTTGTAACTCTGTTTTGAACAGATCAAAGCTAATGAAACAATGGAACGTCGTAATGCGGAAGTTCGGGAACATAACCATATTGTGCTAAGGGTTACGGTGTGTTATTAACTAATTTTGACTTTGCAAAATTAATAAACATGAAAAAAATTAAAAATCAAAAGTGTCTTTTCTCGTAGTTTATTACCCTGTTACGGTCGCCTTATTCTCATGGTCATTTTGGTTTTCGTTTCATCCATTTTGAATAAGCCCTTCTCCCGCTACGACGCAAATTGTGTTTTAATTATTTAATTAATATTTACCTTGTTATTTAATAAAATTAAATTTATTAAATTTTAGGGTTTTTAATTAATAAATATTAATTTAATACTCATAAAAATTGTTCAAAAAACTTGGAATAACTTTTTTGTTAATTGTCGTAACTGACATGAGCAATTGTTGGGGGAAATTATTTTTCTACTTCTAATTGTCGTGGACAATTTCAATTTTGCTTCTATCATCCCAAAATTGGGAAGGAGACGGTTACAACAGGTGGTAGAAGCGGAAGAAATTGGAAAGAAGGAGAAACAAGGAAATATTGCAAGCATCCAGAGTTAGAAGAAGGAAAATCTCATTCTACATGCACTCCTTAGCTTTCACACGGAAACTGACACGAGCATTAGCTAGAGCCAGGGAACCTTGAGAGTTCCAGGTAGTTGTCTCCATTTGTAGATCACAAGTTTAAATGTGGCCATCCCTCTCTAATTGCTCTGGACCCTTCATGATCTGTGCAGATTTCCAGATCCACATAGCATGCATAAAGCTCAAGCTCGTAATGACACGTCACACGAGTTGACTCAAATTTAGAGTCTTTCTTTTAATTTGCATATCGTTGTTTTTATTAAAGTCGTCTTTTTGGTTTTATTTTGGCTGTTTACAGGCCACATAAAGGCTGAGCACAGTTGTCCACACGGTTCTACAAATGAAAGACAAAGAAAATCAGTCCACACACAATAAATGAAGGAGGATATTCCCTGGGAAAATTAGCAAGCAAAAGCTTTCATCCTTTATAAATATCTAAAGGAGATTGAAGACAATCCATGCACTACCTAGGTGAGCAAGCAAAGATCCACGTAGCCTACCTACAAATTTTCCACACCGATCAACAAGCAAAGGTCTATGCCAGCAAAGGAATAAGGAGCTCCACGTTTCAGTAGAAGATCCATGTATTTTCTTGAACTCTTCCCATGCCAAGAAAGGAAACAGGCGCACATGTTGGTTTTAGCAGTTTTCCATGCAGCTAGGAGGAATTGATTTGAAGTCAAAATGCCCATTCGCTGCCAAAGAAATTTGTTTTTGATCCACGCATAGAGAAGATCAGCATCCAATTGGTAGAAGACAATGATCACAGGCCATTTGAATCTACCCACGCATGCAGCAAAGGTAAATTTCAATGCAATTCTCCATATCATACTCATGTATTTAAAAAGGGAATATGCATGATGCCACGCATGCAAAGGAGGAGTTAATCTAAAGTCAAGGGAGACCCGCGTGGGTAAAAGCTAAAAATGTCCACGCATTACCAAAGACAACAGATTTCTCACGCCAAGGGTGAATAGAGATGCCCACACAGCAGTTAAAAAAGGACAAGCCAAAATCCCACGCATTGGGCCAAATAGCAAGCTCACGTAGAAATAAAGTCTCTTTTTCAGGTAGAGAATAATAAAAAATAATAAGAATTTTATGAGATCCATGTTTCCCCATAAGAAGGATCTAAAACACATTGCTTAAAATAATAAAAATGGTCTAAAATTGTAGTATTTTTAACCCGGGTGGTGATTTGAGCTTAGTCTCAATATTTTATTTGTATTATCATTTTAAATTTGGCACTGCTTATTTTTTAAAAATAATAATTAAAAAAAGGGGAGTCGTATTTTTCTTGCGGAAACGGTAGTCCGAAGACTTAACCCTGTCACCTTCCCAGTGTATGTTTTCTTTTTGCTTTCCGTTTTAAAATTCATAATGGGTGAACGCTCTAATCAATCGGCGCTAAAATACACATATCAAGGATTAGTTCCAACATCGTCCTTAACTTCATCATATGATAATATTTTAGATACCGATATGGGTCACGTGGATATGGTTCAATTCTATGACAGGGTAAGGCAGGAAGGAAAGAATATATTTTTTAAATGCTCTATCGTTGCGGATTACCTCAAGCAGCAACGTTTCAGTTGCCATAAAATGCCCCAAATTTTTCCTAGCTTGTGCCAAACATTATGATCCCAAGCATCGAGGCATTTTTAATGACAAAGATGAACCTTTTCTACTCAATTCTCAAAATCATATGGAGGATTTTTTAAGAGTGCCACTTCATGAAGAAATTTGGACATCACGTAAGAATCAACACAACAATTATGGGATGAAAACCCTTTGAGATGGTCGAAGATGATTAGTAAAAATTGGTTGGTCAAACCAAAAACTCACACTTCATGGATTCCCAAAGAGTTGTTTCGAGTAGAGTTTCATGAAGAAATAGGAGATATGATTACTCTCCGCAAGAAGGTTTTTGGTCTCCCTTCCACTAAGAATTTTCATCCTTGGATATACAAGTTCATTCTTGATGCAAATATGTTCATTGATTAGGCAAGTATCGTAAATCAAGTGCAATACTCTCCATAAGCAATTGATTGAGGTAAGAATGACAGGTCATTTTTACATGACCTCATATTTGATCTATGTTGTAGCAAGAAGGAGGATATTTTCAGATCTAACAACTAGAGGTACGATGGGTCCTAACAAGAATAGTGTTTGTCACTTTTACCCACAGCTGGAGTTTAAGAATGGTTCTCACCATTTCCGGAGGGTAAACGATGCTTTCCTCTTCTACATAATCCGGTCACTAAGGAGGAACCCAGAGGAAAGATTTTAAGAAGATGCCAAGGCTATGATAAAATAATGGGGAACTTGGTTTATCCAGTTTTCCTCTTACTCCTATATACGAGTTGATCGAGTTGTAGGAGCTCTTACAAACTTCCTAAATATGTCGTGACAAATTGGCATTTATGGAACTTTCATGTCAAATTTTCAAAATCCATTGCCTCTTTGGTAAATAAACATAAAGGTGGTGTTCATTTCCAAATTTAGATTAGGGAATACAAATGTCCAAGTTCCGATACGAGAATTGATGGAAAGAGAATTTTCCCTCATGACTATACATGCTTTCACAAGCAGGGTTCAATTTGATATTAAAGGATCCATGGAAAAATCCCTAGGAGCAAGATATAGGCACAAGGAAAACATAGAATACTATTGGGCAGAATGTGCGGATGACAGGGAGGTAAGACGACGACAATTTTCTCATCTCACACTGGCTCAGATAGAAAATTACGGATTGAGGGATCCTCCTTTGACCCTTGCTAATAATGGGATTGATCTTATGGATCCTACCTATGATCAGATAGTTTTCACTCCACTCCCTGGTATTGATTGGAGTAAAGGAGATGAAACTTCTCTAGATGTCATGAATCAACCTATGTTAAAAAGGACTATGATGTGGTATGAGAATCAAATAGCCAATCCTCTCCCATTTCAGGCACATATGTATGAGATACGTAAAAGCGCCAACGACAAAAGATGAACATTCCCTTCTTACCCAACTATCTCAAGCAAAGAAAGAGCCAACATAACCCATGAGGAATTTCGTGGCGAAGTTCAACAAAATGGTGAACAAAGTTCCTACCGGAATTCTCCCAAACCCTTACAGACAAAATTTTATCTTCATTAATGCACAACAACCAAAAGTGTGCTATCAGCTGAGAAGAGCTAGAGTGGCTACTTTAGAACTTGCTCAATCCTTGGCAATAGAAATTGAGGATGACTTAATCATGGCAGGAAAATTCAAGAAAAATTCCCTCAAGGGAAAGAGTCAAGAAACCCCCAATGCTTCTGAGACCATACTCACTAAGTTGGCTAATGATGCTTTGAAAAAAAAGTTGCTCAAAGTAGTAAACCTACTCCTTACAAAGACATCCCAAGAAAAGGCTACGTTCCCATCAAAGCCGAATTTGGGCACTCCAACAAGGCTTGCTATTGAAGCAGCTCCCGTAACTAACTCAAAATGTGAGCGTCATTGAAAAAAATGATGATGAAGTTGAGGTTGTTGAGGTTGTGAAGAAGAGCGAGAATGGGAAATCTAAACCTAAATTCAAAGCTGAAGGAGAGAGTAATAATCATTTCTTCAAGTATCGTTCAGAAGAAGAAGATGAATACAAAGAAATTATAGAAGATATGAATATGCAATCCTTCGTTGTCTTCACACACTCTCAAAAAAAGGAGCAAAGTATCACTAAGTTGGAAGATAAAAAGAGCTCCAAGGAAGTTCCTAAAAATCTAAGACTAAGGAAACTTCAAAATAATCCAAGACAACTGAGATTCCTAAAGATTCCGAGGCAAATGAGGTTTCCAAGGTCAAAACTATCTTAAAGAAAGGAGGGCCTTTGTCAAGTCAATCAGTTAATAAATCAGCTACGAAGAAAGTTTCTTCTTCCACATCAATATCAACCAAGCTCGAAGCAAAGGTCAAAAGTGTGTCATCGTCAAGTTTGAAAGAAATAGTATACGAGACATCAAGTACTGTCATTTTGCCCAAATTTGATATCATTTATCACATCAATAAAAAAATTCCATGTCACAGGCAGAGTACTTGAAGTCCAATAAGGATCAACTTGAGAAATTGGTCCAATTTATCAAAGGCTATTGTTCATTCCTCCAAAGGAATTCTAAAAACTCCCAAAGATGGGAAGACTCAAAATATTGTGGCAGCCACTACACCTTCGAATGAAAAGATTGAACCTTTCTTTGTATTCTTTCTTATCAATGGATGCAAATTAAGTAATTGCATTATAGATTATGGAGCCTCCAATAATGTGATGCCTGTGAAAGTAGCACATGCTCTTGGGTTGACTTGTACGAGAACATTCGGATCTTGTTACTCAATGGAGACAAGACAAGTCCCTTTGATTGGGCAGATTAAAGACGCTCAAATGGTTTTAGCTCAATTTCCTCAAAAGCGAGTCAAGGTAACCATTCTAGTTGCCAACATTCCTGCTTCATATAGGTATGTTGTTGAGCAGGAAATTATGTAGAGATATGGGTTGTGAGATTTAAATGGAATGGTCTCATGTTATGATCACTATCAGTGGAGAAATGAAGAAGCTAATGTCAGAAACTCAAGCAAAGTTCACCGTAATGAAAACTGATGATCCCCGTGCATAGGTCTTGTTTCAAAACTCAAGTATGGGTAATTATATGATGACTGCAGAGGTTCATGCACCTGAGGTCACTTTTCAAAATCCAAATGAATTCTGGGCTCTTAATTTCGATAGAAGTTGTTGCTAAACAAGTTCCAAAGACATGAGTGGTGCTCATATCTCTGAATGGTAAAATATTTCCTTTTTCTTACAAACTCCAATTTTCAAATACTAACAACATTACAAAATACGAGGCATTAATCCTTGGCCTCCAAGTTGCATAAGAGAAAGGGATCAAAAATTTGAAAGTTTTCGAGAGATGCAAGTTGATCATGAAACAAGTTAAAAATCAGTTTCAAGTAAAGAATGATTGTTTGAGACACTACAAAAATAAAGTGTGGGATGTGATAGAAGTCTTCGATGCTTTTTCCATAAAAATTTCCCTCGTGAAAATAATGAAAAATCAAATTCTCTAGCATTCTCAGCTTCATTAATGATCCCTCATTCAGAGTTTGATCAAGACAAATACACCATTGAAATGGTTTTAGGCCAAGTGTTTCTAAAAATGCAGAAAATTGGAAAGTATTCATTGATGATCAACAAATTATTGCCTTCTTAGAAAAGAGGGATAATTTTGAGTAGTTGTAATTTGAAGGAAGTGATTATGTATTTCGTGAATCAACGACCTTGCCCATTCAAGAAGGAGTTGAGAACGGAGATCCTGGTGATGGTATCATCCAACTCAAAGGAAAAAAAATTCCAAAAGGATTGGTTTCACTTGAAGAAATTTTTGATAAACATGACAGTTTATCAAAGAGAAAGAGCAAGTATGACCTACAAATTCTGCTAACTAAGAGCAAGCAGGACTTGCAAATTTTTTTGATTGTGAGCAAGTTGACATTAGTACTAAAGAAAAACCTCGCCTAGTCAATATTGGTAAGTGTTTCTCACCGAAATAGCGCAAGAAATTTGTAAGCCTCCTTACCAAATATTCAGCATCTTGGCTTACTCATATGAAGATTTTAAGTCTTTCCAACCTACGGAAATGGAGCGTGTCATACCCTTGAAACACAGTGCAACTCCATTTAGGAAGAAGAAAAGACAATATAATCCCAAGAAATCGGGGATAATATTCCATGAGGTTCAAAATACTTTAGACGCATACGAATAGCGTTTCCTATTCAACATTCAACCTGGATAGCTAATATTTTTCCAGTTTGCAAGAAAATTGGGGAAATTAGGAAATTAGGATTTCCGGTCATGGACCATATTTTACAGGGAGTAACTAGATCAGAAATGTTATCCATGCTAGACAGTTTCTCTAGTTATAATTAGATTGAAGTGGCTAGAGAAGAAAAACATAAGACCGTGTTCACCACCCCCACAGGTACGTTCGAATATAGAAGAATGCCTTTTGGTTTAATCAATGCCGGTGTGACTTTTCAAAGGGCTATGGATATGGCATTCACAGATTATAAAGACAAGATCATCGTGGTATACCTAGATGACTTGACGGTGTTCTCAAAGAAGCGAGAAGATCACCTAAGAGATTTGGAGAAAATATTGCAAAGGTGTAGACTTCATAAAATCTCTCTAAATCCAAAGAAGTTTGTGTTTAGAGTTACAGAAGGGAAACTCCTAGGTCATATTATTTCTAAAGAAGGAACTAAGATCGATCCTGAGCGCATTCAAGCTATCAAGAATCTTTCCTTACCTACAAGTAAGCCTGGAGTCCACTCGTTCTTTGGGAAGGTGAACTTTTTGAGAAGGTTTGTGTAAGATTTTTCCAAGCTAACAAAATAAATTGCTAATATGATTAAAGGTAAAGAATCATTCAAATGGTCGAAGGAATGTAAAGAAACATTTTAACAAATCAAGGGTGTTATTGCAAAAGCTCCTACATTCGTGTGTCCCAATTTTAAAAAGTATTTCATAATCTATTGTTATGCTTCGCTGCAAATGATCTCTGCCATCCTGACTCAACACAATCAAAAGGAATTAAATCTCTTATTACATTCATGAGTTTTGGATTCAAGAAACATGAACTCAATTACACTCCCCTTGAGAGGCATGCATACACGGGGTTATCGCTTTGAAACATTTCAGGTACTATGTGTTGAATTCTCACACCAAAGTCTTTGTTCCAAACACAACAGTTAAATCAATGTTAACACAACAAGAACTAGGATCTAAAAGAGGTAACTAGGTCTCCACGATCCAGGAATATGATTTAGATATCAAGCCTACCAAGTTAGTCCGAGGAAGAGGAATTTTCCAACTCATCGCAGAGAATGAGCCATCGGATGACTTTGAAGAAGAACCAATTGAAGAAAGTTTACCACCGGTATTTTTAAATCGAGTGCACTGCATTTAATGGTATTCGGATACAGCCTACTTTCTCACATATGGTGAACGCCTTGAGATTCTGATAGCTAAGGAAAAGATAAATATCAAATTAAGAGTTGTCAGGTACGCTATTTGGGACAACACTTTGTTCGAAAAAGGAATTGATAGAATGTTCCTCATATGTGTCGATAAAGAACAACAACCTAGGTTGTTAGAATCCTTTCACAATCATGCTTGCGGTGGTCATTTCTTTGGACCAATGACAACTCATAAAATTTTGTGAGCACATTATTACTAGCCCACTATGTTTTCTGATGCTCAAAAATGGGTAGCCAAATGCGAAGCTTGTCAGTAGTTTGTTACAAGACCTAAATTAATAACTTTTCCTTTAAAGCCAGTTGTCATTGAAGAACCCTTTCAACAATGGGGTTTAGATTTCATCGGGGTCTTGAATCCTAATTCTAGTGTTGGTCATACTCATGTGCTCATTGCAATTGACTACTTTACAAAGTGGGTAGAAGCTATTCGGTGAAACAAACATCTACTGCAGTAATTTGTGACTTCATCAAAGACAATATATTGATTCGTTATAGAATTCCACAAAAGATCGTGACGGACAATGCCACAAATTTTCTTCTGCAGAGATGATAGGTTTTTGTTATGGATATGGGATATCTTTATCTCATTCGTCATATTACTACCCTCAAGGAAACGGTCAAGCAAGAATCCAATAACAAAAACATCATTACTATCATGCATAAGTTAGTGAAGAAAATCAAAGAACTTGGCACAAAAAGTTATATGATGCATTGTGGGCTAACCGCATAACTCCCAAAAGAGCAATTGGAATGTCTCCATTCCAACTCTTATATGGAACCAATGCTCAAATTCCCATCACTTTGGAGTTACTAGCATTATGATTGGCTCAAGAAGTTGATGATGAATGCTTCACCAATGCATTGGATAAAAGGATCATGTTCCTAAGCAAGCTTGAAGAGCAGAGAAGTCAAGTGGCAAACAGGTCGAAGAACACCAATCAAAAGTAAAGAAATTGTTCGACAGAAAAACTAAGGAGAGAAAATTTCAAATCAATGACTTAGTTCTTCTCTGGGACAAGAGACGTGAACCGAAAGGAAAGCATGGGAAGTTTGATTCATTATGGTTGGGCCCTTTCAAAATCAAGCATTTCTATGGAGATAGAACCTATTACTTGGCGTATCTTGATGGAACTCATTTTCCTTTGCCCTATAGCGGGCAATATCTCAAGCACTATCAAAATTGAAAATGGGTTGTCCCTCGTATGTACATAGGTAATTAGGATTTTGTTTTGTTTCTATTTCCTATTTTTCGGTTTCCTCTCTTTTGTCATCTGTTTTTGTGCATCATTGTCTTTGAGATCATGTTCATTAAATTTTGGTATGGGTTCTCTGTTATCGCCTAATTTTGACTTTGCAAAATTATTAAAAAATAATAAAAAATAAAAATTTTGAAAATTTTGAAAAGTGTTACTTTGCGTGGTTCATTGCCCTCATTGCACGATCGTCTCATTTTTGTGATCGTTTCGGTCTTCGTTTTGTCCTTTTAGGCAAGAACTCTTCCCGCCAGGCTTTAAATCACGTTAAAATACATTAAAATTAATTAATTAATATTTAATTAATTAATTGCTCCTTGTTTAATAAAATTAACTTTTAAATAACTTGAGAGTATTTAATTAAATAAATATTAATTAAAAGTTCATTCAACAAATTTTTATTGCCGGGGAAGTAAGCTTATGCTTCCAACTGCCGGGAATGCCAATTTGGCTTCCCGAACCCATTTCCCCTTTCCTGGCAATCTTCTTCAATTTTCCCGCACGTGGGATTTTCTCCACCAATTGCGAACGGGTAAGAAATTCCCAATTTCCCACATGGGGAAATTGAATGGAGATTGCCACCCACCTTGTCATTCCCATTGGCATTGCCGTTGCTTTCCCCATTTCCCCTGGCAATTAATTTCACTACCCGGGAAGAGGGGAAGTCGGTTTAGCCTTCATAACTTCTTCCGTTGGACTCGTTGGAAAGAGTCATGCGAAGCTTTTCGATTGCTTCTTATTTCTTCTGAAGTACATAATATTTTATCACATCCCACAATACTGCGAACACCAAGTAAGAGGATTTTTGTATTACAGAAATCCACGCCTGAGAATACAATTAAGAAGTAAAGAAGGAACATTTCCCACGCACAACCCAAGGGAAAACTGCCAAAGAAAGATCATTACCCATGTTTTTGAAGGAGGACAGTTTTTTCCACGCAGGTTTCAAGCAATCAACAACAAAAAAGACAAAAATTCTCTTTCTACGCATTGGCAGGGGAAGTTTTTAATCATTTGTTACCCAAACATCCTCCACGCATTCTCCAGGACAGTTTTAATCCAGCCTGAAGGAAAGAGGTAAACCAACCAAATATCAAAGAGAGCACAGACTTTCCACACTCAGCCAAAATAAAACAAGAACAGTTTCCAATGCGTAAAGGGGGAAAAGGAAAGTAGTAAAAGAAAGAAAATCCACGCGTGAGAAGAGTGAGAAAAGACAGCCAAAATAATAAAAAAGATAAGAAATTCCCCACGCATTGGCAGAGGGAAAATGACGATTCTAAGAAAAGGAGGAAATCCACGCCATTTTTCAGGAGAACAGTCTAAAAGCAGTGGAAAGCAGATTCCCTATGCAACCAAGGAAAAATAAATTTTCCACGCAGGAGGAAAGGACAATAAGCAGGCCACTCATCCATCACGCATTGACTAGTATAACATTCAATAACAAAGAAAGATTCAACGCATGAGCAAAGAAAGATCTCTCACTCAGCAAAAGCATAAGTTCCCACGCAGCAGGGAGGAGAAAGCAAATCCAACGCTTAGACCAAGGGAGAAGACAAGAAAAATAAGAAAAGGAGAGGAGGAGTTTCCACGCACAGTTTGAAGGGACAGTCCAAAGCTAAAGCAAAAGAAATTCCACGCTTGTTGTCAATAAGGGGGGAAAGTGAAATTTCTCGTGCATTTGTTTAAAAAATACAGTCCAAACAAAAAAATCCAGGTAGGAGGATAGTCCACAAAAGCATTAAACAAAAAGTTGCACATGTTTTTTAAATATAAAAAATGCAAAGTAATGTTTTTCACACCATATACCAAGCCCATGATTGATGAGGTTTTTCCACACATCCATAGAAATAAACAAGTTTCCACGCAGAGCAAGCAAGGAGGAAGAAGGCCACGCGTGGAGGAAAGAAAACAACTCCCACGCATTTGCATAAACGCACCCAGTCGGGAAGAAAAGCTCACACGCAGCTGTTAATAAAAATATTTCAACGCATAGCGTGAAATCACGTTCCAAGAATTAAGACAAAAATAACATGCATTCAAAACACATTACTGATGTATATCGGCGCAAAGAAAAATGAATTTAATAAAGAAAACGATAGATGCACAAAGAATGTGACGCGGATTCTATCCATCAAAGTAATCGATTTCGGAGCTCAATATCTTCAAGTTGGATGATTTTCAAGAGAAACGGTTTAATTTTTTTGAATTTGTACCACATTCATGTACTTATTTGCAAAAATTTAAATATACAGCACTTCGTTTGATATTTTTCACGAAGCCAAATAAAATGCAGTTTGAATGATTTTGTTGCGCGCGTAGTTTTTAGCCTATCAAGGTGACTCACTTCGAGAGTTGATATTTTGAACCCAGATGATCGTCAAGAGAAAATAATTGTTTCGTTCAGTTCTTCCCACCTTCATATGCTTCCTTGCCAAGTTGTAGATGCTCAGGGTGACGTTTGTTATTTTTCCCAGGCTCAAACCAAACGGGATTTTCACAGTTTTACACTTGCATTTTCCTAGCAGTTTCAGAAGAGTCAACTTTGACCTTTAATATTTGACTGAAGAATTTGGTTGAGGAAAAACCTTCTGACACGCAAACTTGTGGTGCCTTAATATACTTCATCATGAAGTGAGAACTTCTCAAGACAAGATTTGCTATTTTTCCCAGGGCAGTTTTACAGGTAATTTGTGTAGTTTTGTAAGATGGAAGTAATAGCTTGAAATCACGTTTCACATCATGACCATGTCATTCCCAAACAAAATGATGTTGCGGTATAGGTTCCAGGGCATTCTACTCACCTCAACGCTCCATTCAAAGTATGAGAACATCGTCGATACCAACTTGGGACACATCAACATAGGTCGATTTTGCGATCGCATATCAACTGAAGGCGAGTCACAATTTTCCGACACTTGTTCTAAATTGGTCATCACTTGCATGGATGCACCACGAAACCTGCATAGTGTGGCGATTCAACTCCAATGGCTCCAAAATAGAAGTAACCCCTAACTTCCTCATTATGCGGTATAAGTCGTAGCTATTGGCATTGGTCTCTTCGGAGTCAAAAGTCATTGTTATCGGCAGAGATCGATAATGGGAGAATCTTGTCTACATCAATTTTTCACTTGATCATTGTGGTAGATCTATTCATCGACAAACCAAGACCAACGACAGTGCAATTGTGCGGATCATCAAGCAAGGCCACATCATTCAAGCGTGTCCCTGTCAGCTCTCAGTTAGCAGCGTGCACAATACTTCATCGGCCAGTCTTTAAGTTGTTTTGTTCTCGAATTGGACGATCGTGAGTGAATCAAAATGCCAACACTTCGGGATGGTGACAAAGACAAAAGACATAACTCTAGGAGGTGAATTGTAATTTTGGCTCTTGGAGATCTTCTCAATGGCGAAAGACCAGAAGCTGGATTCTGACAAACCAAGGTGGCGTAACGACTACGGTCTCATGACAAATGAATAATTCACCATGGAAAGGTACTCAGAGCATGTGGAGAATTGTGTGTAGTTATGAACGTGAATACGAATGAAGACAAATTTTCTCACACCAAGATATTGCTCAGACAGAGGGGTGGATGAATTGCTCAAGTTTCAAGCTCGGCGCTCTTGTCATTTGGAGGATTGCAGAGCACGGTTAATGAGTTCATTCCCGTACGATCAGGACAGGCGGATTCTTAACCCAATGGATAAGGCACTGACCATAGGTGTTTTGATCTAAGTGGCACATTGTTGACTAGGATTTCTAGGTGTGCGTCCAAGTCATTTAAGTGGGGTCCACATGTACCCATTCCTTTTATTTATGTATTTTTCCTTAAATGACTTTTTAACTTAAGTGGTTTCTATTTTTAGTCACTTTTTAATGAAGTTGGTTAGAAAAAATTCAAATTCACTTAAGTGCCCTATTTAATGTGCATTTAAAACCCTAACTACTTTGTAACCAACTTTTTGGTTATCAAAGGAAGTGAGGGGCTCATTTGTAAGGGGTGACTTTGAGAGTGGAGAAGAAAATACTTTTGTGCAAGCTTTGTTTGGGAAGAAACTTTGTGTTCTTTTTTGTGCAAAACATTTTGGAGTTAATGAAATACGAACTTTGTGTCTCATTCATTGTCTCTTGTAACATTTGATGTTCTTATGTTCATTAGATATTACGTGTTTGAATCTTGCATGTGTACAAATGTAAATACATTTTTGGTTTTCAATAAGGCCTCACCTTCATTGAGGAGGGACTTCATTCCCACACTATCCATTTTGAATAAGCTGTGAAGTCCTTCAATTTGAGCCGGATGTTATCAATTAATTTTGACTTCACAAAATTAATAAACATGATTTTTAAAAAAATCAAAAGTGTTTTAATTATCTTATTTAATTAATATTGAATACCTATGACGCAAATTTGTGTTTTAATTATTTAATTAAAATTAAATTTATTAAATTTTAGGGTTTTAATTAATAAATATTAATTTAATACTCATGAAAGTTGTTCGACAAACTTGGAAGAACTTTTTTTCTTTTTTTTTAAAAAATTGTTGTAACTGCCATGAGCAATTACCAAGGGCAATTATTTTTCCACTTCCAATTGTCATGGACAATTTTAATTTTGCTTCTATCATCCAGAAATTGGGAAGGAGATGGTTACAAGAGGTTGCGAAGAAGGGAGAAATTGGGAAGAAGGAGAAACAAGGAAATATTGCAGACATCCAGAACCAGAAGAAGGAAAAGCTCATTTGCAAGAGGCCTCCTCGGCTTTCTACATTACTTTAGACCCTCCACGCATGGGCATTAGCAGATTAGGCAAACCTTGAGAGCATAAAGGTAGTTGTCTCCACGAGATGACTCAAGTTTAGAGTCCATCTTTCCATTTGCATATCATTATTTTTATTAAAGTTGTCTTTTTGGTTTTAGTGTGGACATTTAGAGGCCAGGTAAAGGCTGAGCACAGTTGTCCACACAGTTCTACAAAAAAAGACAAAGAAAATCAGTCCACACACAAGAAATGAAGGAGGATATTCCCACGCATTGGGAAGAATAGCAGGAAAAAGCTTTCATCCTTTGCAAATATCTCACGAATCCATTGCTTGCGCCAGTGATTGGGAAGAAGAAAGGAGATTGAAGAAAATCCACGCACTACCTGGGTGAGCAAGCAAATATCCACACAGCCTACCTACAAACTGTCCACATTGATCAGTAAACAAAGTTCCACGCCAACAAAGGAACAAGCAGCTCCACGTTTCAGCAGAAGATCCACGTATTTTCTTAAACTCTGCCCACGCCAAGCAAGGAAACAGGCCCACGTGTTGGTTTTAGCAGCTGTCCATGCAATTAGGAAGAGGAAATATTTTGAATTCAAAATGCCCATTCACTGCCAAAGAAGTTTGTTTTTATACATGCATAGCCTGAAGGGAGAAGATCAACATGTAGTTGGTAGAAGACAATGATCACATGCCATTTTGAATCTGCCCACGCATGCAGCAATTCTCTAGATCAGACTCATGTATTTAAAAAGGGAATATGCATGATGCCACGCATGCAAAAGAGGAGTTAATTTGAAGTCAAGGAGACCCACGTGGGTAAAAGATAAAAATATCCACGCATTACTAGAAGACAGTAGATTTCTCATGCCAAGGGTGAATAGAGATGCCCACACAGCAGTAAAAGAAAACTACAAGCCAAAATCCCACGCATTGGGCAAAATAACAGGCACACATAGAAATAAAGTATCTTTTTCAGGTAGAGAATCCAATAAAAAATAATAAGAAGTTTCTAAGATCCACGTTGCCCAAAAAGAAGGATTTAAAACGCATGCACACGCACTCAAGTGATGGAAAACGCATTGCCGGAAATAATAAAAATGGTCTAAAATTGTAGTATTTTTAACTCGGGTGGTGATTTGAGCTTAGTTTCAATATTTTATTTGTATTATCATTTTGAATTCAACATCGCTTATTTTTTTTTTTTTTTTTTTTAAAAAAATAATAATAAAAGAGCCATATATTTTTCATAAAACGGTGGTGGAGACTTAGACCCGACACCTTTCCAGTGTATGTTTTCTTTTTACTTTCTGTTTTAAAATTCATAATGGGTGAACACTCTAATAAATCGGCACTAAAATATGCATATCAAGGATTAGTTCCAGCATCGTCCTTAAATTCAACGTATGATAATATTTTAGATACCGATATGGGTCACGTGGATATGGTTCAATTCTGTGATAGGGTAAGGCGGGAAGGAAAGATTGTTTTTTCGAAAAGGCTCTATCGTTGCGGCTTACCTCAAGCAACAGCATTTCCAGTTGCCATACAATGCCCCAAATTTTTCCTAGCTTGTGCCGAACATTATGATCCTGAGTGTCGAGGAGTTTTTAATGACAAAGATGAACCTTTTCTACTCAATTCTCCAGATCATATGGAGGATTTGTTAAGAGTGCCACTTCATGAAGAAAATGTTGACATCACGCAAGAATCAACACAACAATTCTAGGATGAAAATCCTTTGAGATGGTCGAAGATGGTTGGTAAAAATTGGTTGGTCAAACCAAAAACTCACACTTCAAGAATTCCCAAAGAGTTGTTTTGGGTAGAGTTTCATGAAGAAATAGGAGATATGATTACTCTCCTCAGCAGGGTTTTGGTCTCCTTCCACTAAGAATTTTCATCCTTGGATGTACAAGTTCATTTGTATCATTCTTGATGCAAAGATGTTCATTGATTGGGCAAGTATCGTTAGCAATACTCTCCATAAGCAATTGATTGAGGTAAGGATGACAGGTCATTTTTACATGACCTCATATTTGATTTATGTTGTAGCAAAAGGAGGATATTTTTAGGGCTAACAACTAGAGGTATAATGGGTCCTGGCAAGAATAGTGTTTTTCACTTTTACCCATAGCTGGAGTTCAAGAACGGTTCTCACCATTTCCGGAGGGTAAATGATGCTTTCCTTTTCTATATAATCCGGTCACTAAGGAGAAACCCAGAGGAAATATTTTTAGAAGATGCCAAGGCAGTGATAAAACAATGGGGAACTTGGTTTATCTAGTTTCCCTCTTACTCCTATATACGAGTTGATGGATTTGTGGGAGCTCCTTACAAACTTCCTAAATATGTCAGTGAAAAAATTGGCATTGATGGAACTTTCACGTCATCTTTTCAAAATCCATTTCCTACTGGTGGATAAACGTAAAGGAGGCATTCATTTCCCGATTCAGATTGGGGAATACAAATGTCCAAGTTCCCACAGTGCAGAACTTATGGAAAAGAATTTTCCCTCATGACTATACATTCTTTCACAAGTAGGGCTCAATTTGATATTAAAGGATCCATGGAAAAAGTCCCTAGGAGCAAGATATAGGCACAAGGAAAACATAGAAGACTATTGGGCAGAATGTGTGGATGACAGGGAGGTAAGATGATGACAATTTTCTCATCTCACACTGGCTCAAATAGAAAATTACAGATTGAGGGATCCTCCTTTGACCCTTGTTGATAATGGAATTGATCTTATGGATCCTGCCTATGATCAGATAGTTTTCACTCCACTCCCTAGTATTGATTGGAGTAAAGGAGATGAAACTTCTCTAGATGTCATGAATCAACCTATGTTAAAAAGGACTATGATGTGGTATGAGAATCAGATAGCCAATCCTCTCCCATTTAGGCACATATGTCTGAGATACAGAAACTGCCAATGAGAGGAGGACTTTACAAAAAAAGGTGGTGCAAACTTCTTCACACCAATCTCCACCAACATCATCACACGCATCTCAGAGGCAAAGTCGGTGGTTACCCAAACTGTCTCTAATAAAGAAGCAAAGTGTCTCAAGGATCGGTAAAAGTGTGCATCTTCGGGAAGGAAAAGAATGTGTTTTGGTATTTCTACCCCAAACTCATCTATTCACATCATTGAGAGTTCCAATAGGCCCACTAAGGATCCAAATCATCAATGTTATACACTAGAGTCCAAGAAAATCCTAGTGGTACATATATCTAATTCTTCCGAGCATCCAGGTGATAAGGGTATTTCACAAGAACATGAGGATAATCAAGAATGTGTTGCAGATGCTACTTCACCAAGGATTGAGGCCACAAAACAACTGCCTACTAGTTTTAGTCATGAGAAAGGCAAAGATGATATTTCTTCCAGTTCTTGACTTTTTGTGTCGAATTAATGAATGAAACACCGACTTGGGTTGATTCCGAAATAAAAAAGAGAAGAGATTGGTCAAAGTGGCCAACATTGATTTGGAATCTCTTTTTGCCCTTTCCAACAAAGTTGTGCCCAAAAAGCCTAAGGTCTTCTCCAGAGTAGTGATTGATGATAGCGGAGATAAATTTACAGAAATTGTAGTTCCAACTACTGAAAAGGATCGTGGGGACATGACAATCACTGACTATGAAGTATCCAAATAGCCCTTGGAAAGACCACTTTTGAAAGTGATGTTGTTATGGAAAAGGATTCAATGAACAAGTGTGCTTAAAAGGTTGGAGAGATACAAATCTCAAATTTCCCAACTCAAGGAAGAAAAGAATCAGTTGATCTCATATGTTCAACATTTGATCAGCCCAATTGCATCTTCTTTTCCTGTTCCAGAGATGGTGGCCATCCCGGATCAAGAAATTCTCAATCAATCAAAGGATGTGATCACTCTAGGGCACACTCTAAGGTCATGGGTTTCGAGATAGAAAGTGGTGGGTTGAGAACAATTGTTGAGGTGATAAAAATATCTGAGAATATTTATGCCTACCTTGATTCAATGTTTCCATTCAAGGAATGCCTCATTACAGAATTAATAACACTGGATCAGATTTTTCCAAGTCTTCAGGATCTTGCCCGCATGGAATCTACATTCTTAGCCTCAGAGGGAATACTTGAGTTTGATCATCGCATGACACAAATTCTATGGCTAAATCATGCTAAGTCTAGGAAAATGATTTTGGAAGACTTAGTAATTCAGTTTGACAATTTGTGCAATGAAGCTTATACCACGCTCTCTTCCATTCAAGTCTTCATCGAAGAGATTCCTTGTACCTTCATCAATGAACACAACCAAAGGAATTCAAGTACAACATCTGGTGGAGTAGTTTACAAAATTGATACATGAAATGTATACTCCTGTTGATGTTTTTTCCACTTCTTCTATGGATCAATGTTTCAGGATCAAACACCTTTGTGAAGAGATCCAATCTAAAGTTGCAGACCTGCATACCATACCAGGTAAGATTCTTGAAATGCAGGTACTTTGTGAGGTTGGTCTTCTTCGAGTTATTTTTCGGAGGAAGAGAAGATGCACCGGACATTGCAAAAGCTCAAATCTTTTGAATTGGCGAAGAATCAAGATCCTTGTTTTCACCAACAACATGGTAGGGTGATTTCCTATATTTTCTCATGGGTGGGAGAGTCCATTTCTCATACGATTGAGATAGGCGGACCCCATTTCAATGGATAAGGCACTGGTTTTTGTCGTATGTTTTAAAAGTGGTATTTTAAAATGATGTTATTATTGAACTCACTTTTGGAAAACTTTGGATAACTTAAGTGATTTCTATTTTTAGTTGCTTTTAATAAAGTTGGTTGAAAATTCAAAGTCACTTAAGATGCCCTATTTAATGTTCATGTAAAACCCTAACTACTTTGTAACCAACTTTTGGGTTATAAAAGAAAGTCAGGGCTCATTTGTAAGGGTGACTTTGAGAGAGGAGAAGAAAATACTTTTGTATGCAAGCTTTATTTCAAAGAAATAAACTTTGTGTTCTTTTGAGAAGACATTTTGGAGTTAATGAAATATGAACTTTGTGTCCCATTCATTGTCTCTTATAGCATTTGATGTTCTTATGTTCATTAGATGTTAGTGTTTGAATCTTGCATGCAAATATTGTCTTGGATCTTATTGTCAATGCTACTAATATGTTGTTCTAGTTCACAGTGATCAAGCTCTGATTATCTACTTGCTCACATGTGTTCCTTTTACTCATTCTTGTTTAGCTGATGCAAACTCCATTTTATTTGTGTTAGTTATTTATTGTTCTTCTCCATGCAATATTAGGATTTGCTTTTACCTAACTATTGCATGTTCCTTCCATCCATTCCTTTCCTTCATTCCATTCCATCTCCCTCATTCACTTTTCTTTCCATTGATGTTCCAAACCCCCCCACATACAATTTTGAATGTACATATGTAAATACAGTTTTGGTTTTCAATAAAGGCAAACCTTCATTGAGGAGGGACATCATTCCCATCTGTTACATGTCATTTTCATGCATGAAAATCCATATGCTAACATGGTGACAACAATCTAATTGATGTCACCACGACCGATGACTCTTTTTGTCACTAACAACCAACAACATACAAGGATAACACGGCCAAACAGATGTATGGTTCAATAGATTTGTCTGCTAGGATAGAATATGTGTTGCCACTATGGAAAATTTAGGTTTTAATTTATATATATTGCATAATCATTTTAGTTTAATTAAATTATTTACTGAGATTTTTATTTCAAGATTCAAGAATCAACATACTGTATTATTGAATCTGATATTGTTATTGTCTTCATGCCAACAGATGTTTTGCAAATACAATCTGAAATTCATTATGCGGCCGCGGCTACCCCCACTACTCCAGCTCATTGTTTAAGGAGTACATCATTCCAACCTCCCCTTCCACCTCCATCAGCGTCTTATGGTAGGGGAAAGAGAATTGTGTTCCCTAGATTGAGCAGGGGGATGCAAAGTTTCACAACATCGTAGTTCCCCAAATTTTCAATTGGCACTGTGTAGAGTGTCAGAGGCACTTCTTGTTTAAATAATATTGATATGGATGAGGAGTATCTTGGCTTTGACAACATTTATGACATTACAGTGGCATGGAAGAATGCCGAAGAGTTCACTCAATCTACATGTAAGGAGGTGCAAGTGCCATCCTCTTCAGATCCTCCTTCGCCAACAGTGGCAACAAAATTTGGATGATGATGCAAAGACCAATTTTTCAGTGGATGTCCTTGTGTCAGATAATGCTACAACCCTTGTCATGGAAAATGTTATTCCTGACATTAAGGAGTTGAAGATTTGGGAGATCAGAGTGAAAGCTCTAATAAAAGAAATTAATGATAGATATCATAATTTTGAACACAAAGAAAGACTTTTTCAATTGATTAAAAATGAACCGGTGATGATTGATGTTTTACTTGCTCAAGCACAATCTAGTGAAGCAATCACCAATAATAATTACATTAGGGATGAAGTTTTGTCTATAATGCTTAATAGATTGACTAATTTGAATGTTGAGGCATAGGCTTACTACAATAAGTGGAATAAAGACAAGAAACTTTCATTATTGCTAATGCGAGAGAAAGAATTGGTTGTGGTAAGTTTTGAATTTTTTTGTAGATTATTGTATATACAGTTATCGTTTATCTACTTCTAAATAATAGTAATTGCATTTTAATTGCAGTCAAAATACCAGACTTTTGAAGACAGATGCACATGTGTTAGATGAGCACCTAAAAAAAGTGAGAGAGAGTGTCCACGGGGAAATTAATTTTAAAGAAAAACTTGTTTTGTTAAACAAGCATAACAATACTTTGTGGAGGATTATAAAAGAGAATGGACTGGATCCAAATATTATTTTGAAAAAAAATCGATGAGGATCCTTCTCTCCTTTCAGTAGGAGATGCAACTCACGAAGATAGAGAAAATTTAGAAAATATTAATGCAGCTGCAAAAGAATTAGTAGAGTCTGGTGTGATAAAAGATAGTTCAAATGTTGTCAATGTTATAGAATTTGTTCAAGGACAAGGGTCCAAATGAACTTGAATTAAAAATATTGATGTAAATCACTGTATTTGACAAATGAAATTTGAAAATATTATCTTTATGTGAAATTGTCAATATTTTTATTTCTCTCATGCATGTTGTCAAATGAAAACTTTAGTCTTTTATCTTATTTTCAAGCTTGTACATTTGATGAATGGATTCTGGAATCTGGATTTACATTGTTCAATTTAGTTTCAAACATGTATGCACTCAATATTTAAAATTGGATGTGCATGTTGCACTCATGATGGGATATAGACTGCAATGTTTTTTATTAATTCTAATAATCACGATGGGATATATGGATTATAATATCTTTGCGAACACATGTGCTTGTGGAATTGATAGTGAGGAATCAAAGATTCAGATTGAACATACTTTCCTAGTAAGGAACTTCAATTTTATTACATTATCTAGTTTATAGATTGCACAACTATCTACCATCTGTTATTTCCATTCCAAACATTATAAAAAATAAAGGAAGGATTAAAAAATTCCAAACATTATATGCACAATATATGTAAATGAAAAAAATATTGAGTCACAATATATATTTTAGAAAATGAATACATTCAATTGTCTGGTAGCTGAAACAACCCTATCCTGAATGATCCTTCATCACTTCTTATATCTATTACAGTTTCTTATCCAAGAAAGTCCAAGTCAATTTCATCATATTAGAGACTCCATCATTTTCTATCTAATTAACAACTCGCACTCTACATGAGATGTCCATGTGGCTAGTGCTCTTTCATATGGAAATATGTCCACCCCATATCTTGAAACATATATTCTCAAACAAGTTTCCAAATCTTTCTCCAATCTATTGCGAAGTTTTGATTTCAAAATGTAAGTGCACTAAATACCCTTTCATCTTCAACAGACCCAAGAATCATTATTTGTATAAGTTCATATAGTTTGAAGTATTCACTTATATTTTCTCTCAAGATGTTACTCTCATAAATCTTTCTCCACAATAGTGTGATAGCTCCCATTTATGTTGGGTCAGTGATAGACTTATATAAATCGGACATTGTATATACAAAATGTTGTGACTGTGATATGAGTAATTTTCTGTCTAATATACCATTTAATTCCCCTCCATCAACATATGAAGATTTACAAAAATGCTCCATAAGTGTAGTCATGGATTTCCCAAATTTTGTGGCTCTTTGTTCTTCATTTATCATCAGATTCCAAAAAAATTGATTTACAACTCCCATGGCCTTAAGCAAATCACTATTTTTAAAATGCTCTCGATCTCGAGAAGATAATGTTTGAGATATCTTCATCATTTTTTACGTGTATAAAGCTCGCAACATAAAAAGAGATCTTGTGAGTGGTACTTCCTCAAGTTTAGAACCTATTACATAAGGATCTCTCAGTATAAAGTGTGCATTGGAATATTATTCCCATCAATGAGAATACAAAGATGACCACCGATATTGAACTTTAAATAGTTGTTGGGATCTTTTCTATCTCACAAAACCTTGAAGCGCTGAAAATTGGCTTCTGAATCTAGTCTTGGGTGTAATATAAGGTATCAAAATCATACATACTTGTCTTCTTAATTTTATAAAATCAACAATATATAGGGATCTTTCCTTAGCATGTTTCACCAAGTTGTTTATTTCCTTCAACATTGGAAAAATACCGCATCAAAGTTAATAATGTCTTTAAATATGTCAATTGATACATCAAATATTTAGCATTGTCCACTTCTCTTTGATGCTTGAATATATACCTTGCTAAGGACATGTATTCCTCATAAATCCTGCAATTTGGTTCATATAATGATATCCATCTCGTGTCAACATCTTTTAGCAATTTTTTACCATTTGTTATTCCAACAGAAAATCTCTGAAACTCCAAAAATCTTTTAGGATTGCTTGACATATATAAATGAAAGTCTCGTATTAGCTCCTCCACTTTAGCAACATTTTCAAAATTACTTACAATCTTGTAAGCCAAATTCATTCGGTGAGCCATACAGTGAATAGGTATCATGTAAGGGGATACAATTATTTGTAGATGAATACAAAGTCTAGTTTTGTGACCTTGCATGACAAATGCACCATCAGCTCCTACACAAATCAGCTTTACAGAGATTGAATGATCATCCATACCAACTATTTCCTTCAAATTTTTAATAACAAGTTTGCAGAGGTTCTTAGCATTAGTTCTCCATCATTTTGTGCATAGCTAGTAGATGATTTTCCTTGAAATGGTTATTGAAACTGAAAGTGTAGACATGCATGCATACCCAAGATGTATTATCTACTACTATGACCTCATTAATCGACAATGCGATAAAATTTGCATTTTTACCTTCTCTCTCAAATCAGTGATTTCAATTTCTCCCATACACTTTGCCATTTCCCATGCACTTGTATATGACCAGTGTGTTGTTGGAATATTTGGAAACCCATTAGATTGAAACAATATCTTATAATCAATGAGATCTAAAATTGGTCTGTCCTTCTTTAAAATGTGAAATATTGTTTTGAATTGAATGAGTTTTTCCTGAAGACTTACGTCAATAGCTTTTTCAAATTTAGCCTTTATTGTTCCACCTTTCTCAACTAGGTCTTGAAGATGTTTATGATGATTGTCATATTCTGCAACATATCTTATATGTAAACAATCTTCCTTAGTTTTCCATCTAGTTGTTTTTATTATTGTTCCATCATCTTGCTTTTTAGACTCATATACCTTCCCACAATGTTTCTCTATTGTGTCCAACTTCAATTACATTTTGTGGTCTCTGCCTAATTTCCAACTACATATAGTACATCTCGCATTTTATAGGAGTATCGGTTATTTTTCGGTTCAATAGGTTCGGATAATTAGTTGACCATTCAAATTTATAAGTCCTTCCTATAGTCCACTTCCCACTCTTACGTTTCGATATGTGTTATGGAATGTTTATCAAAATTTTGAGTTGGATGGGAAATGGGATTATCGATCTTGTCAATTTGAATTGAATTACTACACCGATTGGGAATTTCATCCGGAGTAATGTCACTTTTATGGTTTTTTGCATTTGAAATAAATTGGTTTACTTACAACGTCCCTAAGGAATCAAAAAATAAAGTAATATTATCATAGTAAGAGATAAAATTACCTCTTCGCACTTTGGGGTTATTGCTTGTTGGTGACTAAAATATTTTGAAATGTCCATATCACGTTTTCTTTTTCCTTGAGTTCTTTTCTCATTTGTAATAAGGGTCATCAAATGGGTGATTTTGAAGTCTGCACATGTGACAAAATTATAGAAGTTTCAAATCATCGACGCCAATACAACTTAATCCAACCATATGGAAACACAAATTAACACTGACAAATGACAACACAAATGAATAGGAGAATGGTAAAGCAAGTTGTCGAGGACAACACAAAGCAATATTACCGGATGGTAATTCCTATAATTGTTACCGATCGTAACACATATAATTGTTACCGATGGTAACACATATAATCAGCTATTACCGATCGGTAACACATATAATATCTTACGGTTAGTAACACATATAATTGTTCGGTGATACCATATTGTTGTTAATGTTTGACATTACACATTTACCTTGCCTCCTGGCATTGCATATTTTTAAAGTCGGAAGGTAACACAAATAACTCTTACCATCCGCCAACACAAAAACTTGATAATCCACGAGATAGAGTTCTCTTTTCGGTTACCTCTCGAGTGTTTCACTTATTCTGAATCCTTGAATTTTTTTTCTTATACTATCATCTTTTTCATGCATGCTTAAAATGTAAATAATTTGAATATATTACGGTGAATTAATCATATAAATAGTAGAATGTTTGTTGGCTAGATTTTCTGTACAACTAAAAACCTAGGAAGTCATGAGATAAATCTCCCTCATTTACCGATGAGGCTCCTATGTAAGATTTTATCAATTATATTTCCTAATATCTATCTGTTGGTTTTACTTTAATTGTGTAGCTCATGAACCATAACTAGGCAATTTTGCAGCAAGTAGTTGTAAGCAATATGTGTAGGAAAGAGAAATAATTAAATACGAGAAGAAAGGAAAGGAGATGTGCAACCTAACCAATAGTTGACAGAGTTGATCACATGCACATAGACGAAACAAATAGATCTTGAAATGTAAAATTTGAAGCAAAGGAAAGTTTCAGATCTAGATCTAAGACAACACAAAGTTTATGCAGAGATCTAAAAAGAAATAAGAAACAAATGCACCGTTGACACAAAGTTCTTTGGAAATCTACCTCTTCTCTATTCCTCCGCTTTCAGAAAGCTATCAAGGGTTTCAGCTCAAAGTCTGGAACACAAGAATGTTGATTACAAATTTTGATCCTTTAACTGTAGGTTCTTCCTCTACTTATAGTGTGTAGAGGGAAATTACAAATGGGAAACTGCAACTGAACTAGAACATGAAGTAGTAAAGGGAACATTTGACAATCATCTTCCTAGAATTCCTCTCTTAGTAACATGCATCAAGAGTTTAAGCCAAAATTGTGCACATATGTCACCTATCTTAAAGAATATTTCTAAATAACTTAAAGTAATCTTGGTTTTTAAACCAATAACTTTAATCTTACATTTTATCCGAGAACATAAAAAATAAGAGAAGAAAAAGATCTCCCAACGGTTGTAACACCTATACTTTCTTTTTGTTCTGATATTGAATATACTTGTCAAACATGTAATTCAACATCTTCCCATCTGTTTTAACAATAGCCTCTCTCTCGGTTTTAAACTGCAGCAACCCTCTAGATAAAGCAACAATATTAACTTTTACCTTCTCTAAACTAGGCCCATACACCTCAACATTTTCCTGAAGCTTTATGAGTCTACCAATTGAATCTATCATGAAAGGTATGATGGCTTCATCAATTTCTTTCTACACAACCAGAATAAATTCCTCATGGGAAGTAGGTAATTCATCGGGATGCTCTCTAGCACTTCTCCCATCTTATTTTCTAGCAACTGAATCCTTTTTAGCATAATCTTGAGGATATCTACGTGAAACGAAACTAAAATTTCTAACTTCTTCCCCCTTTCCATCAATCCACCAGGTACAATTTTCTCTGTGATTAGCACATCCTCTAGTAACGAGTGTATCTTAGCTAAAGATGACTTTCAACAATTATGTTCTCATCTTCTATTTGTGTCATCAGTTCCTTTAGATGAGATACTACCCTGTGCATATTCTCCAATTCAGATGGTATTCTTTCAAAATGCTCTGAAGCTTGGTGAATGATTTGCTCTTTCCATTGAGCAATAGTTTTGACCTGGTCCCCTACGTTTTCCACCTCTTTAATCGATGATTACTCACATGCTCGTGTTCTAGAATGGGCTAAGAGGAAGGGTTGGAAACCTTATCAATGATCTCACATAGTTGGGACACCTACTTTTAAAGCTTGGCTTTCTCAACCTTCTCTATATAAAGCTTAAGGAATAAAGCATTCATTAGTGTCTATGTATTTTGCTTTAATCCTTCCTCGTGGTAGTCTTACCTATTGACACTTTAGTCATTGCTATATCAGCTGTTGTGAGCTCTCCATTGTGTTTTCCTTCTACTGGAACTGATAACCAAGTGAAATTTTGTCTTGATTCTTCAAAAATCAACCTAAAAGTTATTTTGGCAACTTTAGGTCTTCTATCTCTTCCGCCCAAACTCAGGAGCAGCTAAAAGTCGTGTTCCTCCAGGTTGATCTCCTCTCTGGCTTCTGGGATTGTCTGCAAATCCAACCATGATGAAAATTTTCTTCTCAAGGAATGAGAAGTCACTGAGTGCACCACCATCTCATGCTCGATTTTCTCTATCCGAATTTGTCACAAGTGTTGTCATGGACAACCACCCATTGAATTTTCCAAATACAATGCTTTTTCAAACTCCACCATTTGTGCTTTCAACTTCTCCGCAGGGAGAGGTGAAGATCTGAATGGTTGAGGAGAAAATACAAAATACGTTAGATTCAACGGAAGAACGAAAAGATCACTGCGGGGTTCCAGGGGCAAGTGCGTCGAAGTGCTATGAGTTGATGTTGGAGAAGCTGAAACTAGCACGATAGTTTTAGATTTGGCCTTCTCCTGTGCATGAGACTTCTTGTGTACTTTGAGTTTCTCTAGCCTTTTGCTACTTTCACCTTCATGCTTTCTTTTGATGGAGTCTCCTACAGGAAAGTTACATGTGATATGATTCATCAAAGCTTCATCCAGGCAATACCCCTTTGTCAACAACCAATTTGAGGTGTTAACTAGAACTACAGAAGATCTTTCCTCAATCATCCGATGACCATCGATGTTTTCTTAAAGAGTAGTTCTATCCCCTCCCATTTGATGATATGAGTTAAGTATCACATTCCCATCATCTGTGAGATCTGTAGGTATCCGTGCTAAACCATAATCAGATACTTGTTGTGCCAATAACCTGCTGAAGTCTTTATTCCTGACTTTATACTCATTTTTGTACTTCATCCAAAAGTCTTCCAACGAAGGTACTTGTGAGTATTCTTAGGAGATTGTCTTCCTCACTACTCCATATGGATCAAAGTTTAGCAAAGACCTTTGGAAGATCTCATGCTCATATTCGAAAAAATTTCAGCTTCGATTCCTCTAGCTTTGTGGATGCTCTAGCAATTGTAATAGCCCAATGTGACTAAAGAAAGCCGTAGACTTGTGCCACTTTAATTGTAAGTCATGCATCTCCACGAGTTGTCTGCACAACTTTATGATGACCCACTTGTCGCTTGGATACCTCGGCAACTTAACTGGTTCTCCGAAAAGTTGATTACCTTGAGATACGTGAAGTCTACAAACTAGATGAAAATACAACCATGTTGGGATACAGCTTCCCAAGCTTCTTTGCTTACCCTGTTGGTCTTCAGATCACTATTTAATTTGCATATGAATCCATAGAAGAACCCATCGTTGACCACCTTGTAATATTTGTGGCATTCAGAAACTCAAAAATAGGATCTTTCGCCAGTATGCCTCGTCTATCCAGCTTGGAAAATATACCCTACGAGGTCTGCTACATATACCATGTATGAAGTCATTTTGAAGTTGTACATCCGCCTCACACTCCGGAGTTGCTCATCGATGTTGTCACTGATGATCTCTACCCAATTGATTATTGAATCAACTATGTTGATCTCAATGGTAAATCACGAAATCATACATCCATGAGTGGAATTTGTGAGTATTAGCTTCTCCACTTAACTTGAAAGCAATTTAGTAATATCACCCACCTCCGCAAAGTAATTTAGTAATATCATCCACCTCCTACACCAAATTGGATCGTGGAAGAGTCCTCGGGAACTTTGATGGAGACTTGGGCTTCTTCATATATATGTTATTCATTATGCCCATGCAATCTACTTTGTGTTTCTCCCATCTGTTGCCAACATCTAACATGCTAATTGCAATCACCACCGGTCATGTCGGAAACTTGACAAGTAATTAATGAAGCTGCAGCATCCACCTTATTATTGTCTTTCCCACAACATCCGAATTGTTCTAGAAAGAGGATGATATGACCTCGCACACTCCATAAAAATTTTGGGTAAGCGAGTTGGATCTGAAAATGTTGATGCTTGAATAATTCCACCCCTTTTTATCACCCACATGAGAGATGTCTTTCCGGCCCTGGATCTGTCAATTAATTCGGAGATGGGTTCAGGGCCTATGTATGTGTCTTTGATATCAAAAATATAGAAGTTATGCATGAATTTGTTGATCCTTCTCTTTCATCACGCTTCATCATGGCTAGAGCAATATTTGTCTGAGAAATCTTTATCTGAGTTCTTTTTCTTTTAACCCTGCTGGAATTCTTTGCAATTGTATCAATTTGTGTAGATCTAGCAATTTCTTCAGATTTAGAAGATATATTCAATGTACCGACATTGATTTGGGCTCCCTTTCACTTGTATGAACACTTGTAATGAATACCTACAATTAATTCAGACAAAGATGGAGTCCAGAGCATGAATACGATTTGTCACCAAAATCTGCATATAAAGCTTATTGCCCTAAAATTTGAGGCTTTGCTTGCATGCAAAGCAAGCATAAATATTTTTAAATTCACTGGTCACTTATACCAACATGCGAGATAATTATCATAGAAAAATTAAGCTATTCCAACCCTAGGCATCAAACGTTAAAGCTTCGCAATGAAAAACACCTTTTGATGCACAAAACCTCCTTTCCTTGGTGCCAAAATTTATGCGGGCTGCAATCCTTAGCAAAAATAATTAATTGCTTCTTCATTATGGTAGCCCATGCTTATATAACCCTCAACATACTATTTTTAATAATTGCCCTTCCTATTCCCTGGCACTTTAATTAATAAATAATCATGTCTATTCACCCAAATTGGGCACCCATTTCGCATGTTGCTGGTTGCTTTTAAATAAATTTATTTTATTTTAGCGTGCATCCTTCAGTTGTCTTTGGCTTATCTTCTTGCTTTGACTTTTCATCCATTCATGGCGCAAAAATTAGGTGAAAAATCCATAAATAAATATCATTAAATTCATTTTTTAATGCCAAGGTGGGTCGTACTTTTTGGCAAGGGTGATTTCTAAAAATAAGAAGTCAACTTTGATGGGAATTTCTACCCTACACTGCAGCCCCAAAAATCCCCTCTTCAACTTAAGCTATTTGACTTCCATAATGGGAATTTTTACCTTGCAAGGCAGGTAAGAAATTCATGTCTGCCTGATGCACATGTCACTGACAAAATTTCCACTGGCAAATTAAAACATCTCCCAAAAAGTGTGACTTGTATTAAAAATAGCTTCCTTTGATAAGGTGCGACTTGCATGGGTGAATAAACGTCTTTAGTGGGAAAAGTTCGCTTATTAGAAAGGCAGAAAATTCTCATCGGTGTTTTAAGTGATTTTTCTTTATTTTATAATGAGAATTTTTACCCTGCAAGGCAGGTAAGAAATTCTCGCCTACTTGTCGCCTCTAATATTCCCATTGCAACTTAAGTGACTTTGACTTCATGGGAAAAAGTACCCTGTAAGGCAAGTAAGAAATTCCGCCTGCCTACCACTACCAAAAATCTCATTGCAACTTAGACTCATTCATTCCAAAAAGTGCGACTTTCCTAGGAGAGGCTTTTTGTGCATGACTTCATCTTTTTTGGTCGAAGTTTGCTTTCGAGGCTAATTCCTTCTAAGATCGAGGCCGTAAATGATCTCCATATGTTCCAAGAAATTAAACAGACTACACAGAACAAAGAACGGACCTAAGGGAATTTAACAAACAAACGGTGGAGAAAAGCTGAAGAAAATGTAAAAGAAATAAATAAAAATGTAAAACATCTTTGCTAAAAGTTATCAATTCATTCCTGGTGAAAATCCTATTGATATGTGTGAATACTGGCATGCAAAACTTCAACAGGATTCAACCGGAGCACAATTTACTTCAAACGGGGATTTATTTATTTAATAAATAATTAAATAAAATTTTCCCTGCAGACATAAAACTTGACGGAGGGATAAAATGTGTTTCAACATCTGGGTATTTGTCGAAATTGGCTCATATGATTCATTGGGAATATCTTAAGAAATAAAGACATCATCCGCAATAAAAACACGAAAAGACATGTTATTTTAAAAAGAACAATTTTTTTTTCAAATGGGTTGTCCCAGATTTCATGGTGAAATCTGGGGACACCAATGTTATAGCATGAAGGCAAATATACTAACATTGGTTGGCCCTTAGACATGAAGGTGAAATTATATTCACATTTTTTAGGACCCATAAAATTTTGGTGAACACGCTACCATATGGTAGTACAAAATTCACCAAATTCAAAATTCAAAATTCAAAATTCAAAATTCAAAATTCCTAATATTCACCTATTTACGAATATTCGCACTTTATAAAATTTACCTTGAGTATAATGGAAGGTGATTGTATAGTTCTTAATTGATAGGTATGAGTAAGATGCTAATTTTAATTTTTTTAAATTGAATAAAGTTGAATATTAGGTTGTTTTTACTATTATTTACAATTGAATATATAGAGAACATCTCAATTTGTATCTTGAAGTACTCTTGTAAGACACGTTGTCATTTATATTTTTATATTCAAGTATTGAATGTCTAATTAAAATCCTTGTAATTTGATTACATCCCCAAGTTTTAAAGGCAATTCTTATATAATTTAGAAAATAAAAATAAAGAATAAACATATTTTTGTCATAGTTTCTTTTTTACAAATCTATTTAACAAGCACATAAACATATGTTTACAATAAA
Organism: Taxus wallichiana var. yunnanensis; assembly: GCA_018340775.1. Taxonomy (NCBI): domain Eukaryota; kingdom Viridiplantae; phylum Streptophyta; class Pinopsida; order Cupressales; family Taxaceae; genus Taxus; species Taxus wallichiana. The sequence continues at coordinate 377,030,559 of CM031238.1, read as the reverse complement.
TTGATATATGTTAATATGTCATTATTAGAAGTATCAAAAATTGTAAAACCCATAGGAGAATCACTTCAAAAATCAAACAACACGAGAAATAAAGACTAATATAATCCTACCCTAGATTAATTAACCATAAACACATAAATACATTAACACCATAATAATTAAGACACCTTTCAAATGCACCATTCCTAGTAAATGTTTATTGGCATCGTAATAATTAACTAATGCATGTTAACATGAAACCTTCAAAATGTACTATTCTTTAGGATATGACATTTAGACGTTTGAATCAATTAGGTGTAGGTGGGTTGGTGAAAGTGGGTTACTTATGTCTAGCCCCACCTAGGTTCAAACCTCACATGACACTATGTGGTTGTCTATAGTGAGATATTAATGTCCATTAGATACTGGGAATGGATGATGGGACAAAAGAAGATATTACATGAATCTAGTACATAAAGGGAATGCCAAATGCGTCTCCAAAAATACAAGGAGATAAATAAAAAAATTTGTTGTAGCTGAAGGTTAAAGATATTGAAACCAATAAAAAGTATGTTTCTGATAGATTTGGACCATGTTTTTTGGGTACGAGGTCTTTTGAGGTACCTAAAGTGAATTACTTGGAAGAAGGAACATGTTCCTCTATAATGTTTACAAGAGTGAATATGTGATCATTTGTTTATTGATTCCTTCTAATCCTACTTAACCTTTTTCCCAAATTCGTTTTGTCTCTACCCACTTGGATATATAATCATTAAACACTATAAAAAAAGCTTAGCCATTCTATTCCCAATCATGATGGTATTGTAGTTCTATGTTTGAAGACAATCTTCAAATTTGAAGATGAGATGTCCAAGTTAGGGGAAGACTACAAGGAACAATAAAATTAAAAAGATTAGAGATATGGACCAAAAAACAATTGCATTGTGATGGAGGAATTCAACCTATAAATTTTCCACATCTTAGACTTTATTGGACTTGAGTTTGAAGATGGCTTTAAGGACCATCTTGTCGGTGAATAAATCATAGTTAAGGGGTCTACGGTTCACTTGGATGGGGGTTTGATTAGGTGTGTCATAAAGAGAGGTGGCATATGTATACCATGTATGTGGGTTGGTAATGGTAAAAATAGATTTTTCAGTGGAAAAATGATCTCCATAATGACTGGGAATCGAACCATATTTGATGTGGGGTATCTCTTTGTTCATTATACAACTAGTTTCATTTTTAATTTCTAAGAATAATTCTATAAAGTGTTTATATGAGATTGGCTTTAGGGGGTGTTTCAATCATAATATGTTTAGTTAACTTGTGAAAATTTTACAATCCACATCATACCAAACATTTCAAGGGAAATGACCATGGGTATTATGGGGTTAGGTAGTATGATTAGAGTGAGGGAATGCATTAAGAACATCAACTAGAATTCCTTGGAATAATATATTATCTCTCTTAACCAGGTCTAAAGTATCATAAATGCTCGTTATTAGATGTTAAATATGTGCACCGATGATAATATCTACGAAAATGAAGAACTTGGTTATCTCAACAACAACATGGGAATGCCTCTAAGGTGTGGGAATTTTGGATCCTTAAGGAAGATATAGGAGACATGTGACTTCTTATCCTAGTCACTCTAATGCTAACAATAATCTACTATAATCTACTCGATTACATGAGAAAAGGGATGAGAGAAACATGAAACAAAGCATGGTGATGTACCAATGAAAGGGTGTTGTCATTTCTTCATATACCTTATTTCTACCCAAAGCGTTGGCCTATCACCAAAGATGCCTTGGGCGCTTACCCAAGGCGTGTAGGGTGTCAAGCCTCTCCTTTATGTGAGCCTTGCAAGAGTGTTTCTCCATTGATGGAGAACAAGTTGCAAGAATGGTGATATAGGCATTCACTCAAGAACAAAAATACGAGATAACAAATATGTGCTCAAATGCATCACAAATGGGAATGAACATTATCAATAAGCATAATGACACTAAATCGACTCGAGAATAATATGAAAAACATAAGGGTTTACACTTAAGAACATGAATAACTTAGAATCACACACATATTGATTTATAAACATTTACAGTCGCCTCATTACATAATAAGGGTCCTATAGACTGAATACATCAAGGACTATTATCTTAAACCCTAAAAAAATACTTTGCAAAGAGAGTTCTTAGCTATTCTACCCATTACAACCCTTGTTCATAGCCAAATCCATGCCTAAAACGCTTAAAACCCTTCTTGCGAACATTTCGCACCGCCTTATTACTACTCAATACCCTCTCTAACCCTACTAGCATTCTAATAGCACTTCATTATTACTCTTCTCCTCTCCTATTTCAGACCCAAGCACTCCTTTAAATAGGATTTGGATGCACCACCTTGGTTCCTTCATGAACAGATTGCATGCCAAGTGGAAGTGTGGTCCTCCATGGTCGAATACATTTGTCACCGCAGATGCCTCCACCGCTTTGCTGTAATGATCATCCTGGGAATATTCCTTACGTGGAATATTCTTTTCTTGACCTCCAAGGCTCTAGGCTGGCACCTTATCCATTTTTCATGCCTACTCGATCTTTTCATGTGTTTCTCCTGTGACAACTTCTTCAAAATATGGCTAAGTCCCCAAACCTCCCTACTCCCGCACGCGCCAACCTCTTCTCTCGCACACCTTTCCCTTACACACTTTTTCCTAAGCGCCTTCCTCATTTATTGCCTCCCGAGCACGTTGACTTCTTCCTTGGGACTTAGTCAATTCAGGGGCCAACATTACCCCACACTACGCATGTTGTCCATCCTCGGAAACACTCTGCCCTTCCACAAAAGAATAAAGAATAGAGGAAATGAAAGAATCTGTGATTGAATAAAGAATGGAAGAATCCTACTACTACTGCATGAGAAGTGGGAAATATTTCTTCATGGGGGCTTAAATCTTAACCCAAGCATCCACCTCATTCTACACCTATTGAAGTAAGTTACCCACCATTGTGCTAACCTCGTCAAAACTCATCTCATCCCCCTTATCCTTCGGCGCATCTTGAATGATTTCCATATGCTTGCTAAGGTCTCCCAAAGTGCATCCATCATGTAAGTGACTTGGGGGTATAAATATTTTAGTTTATTTTTAATCAAAACCCTTAAGGTTTCGATCACCTCTGATTTCTTCTCTACCTCGGCCAAGATCATGTCCCACTCCGCCCTATTGCCCTTATTTTTCTCTTGAAATTATTTCAGATCTGCTTCATGGTTAGAACTAATATGCTTGTTACTTTGTCCCTATCGCCATAGTCGCCATATACAACTTTCGGCATTTGCGCCACCGTCTTCACTAAGGAAAGGATCTCAGAGTACCGAGTTAGTATCTCCCTAGTCTTCAACTTCTCTTCCTTCTTCTGGTGTGTCATTACTTCTTCCGTTGATTCTAATGCAAGTGGTTTCCTTTCCATGGTGAGTATGTGCGTTAAGTCTTCCAAGAAATGCATGGTTGACTCATACTTCTACTCGGGAGGGGCTAGGTGGAGTGCAGGTGCTTCAAGATAATGACATTTGAAATAGCCTCTACCTTCTTATGGACTTCGCACACCTTCACCTTTTCATCCCTCAGCTCACACCTTAACTGCGCATTGATTAACTTCTTTTGCTTTATCTCTATCCCTCTCAATGATCTCCTCATTATTCTTCTCAAGTTCCTCTTCCAAGTCTCTTGTTCGTCATGAAAAGTCTTGCCTCTACTTCTACTGACACCTTGTTGAGTGCATCGCAAAATTTATCATTCTACGGCTATTGGGCATTCACGAGAGGGTTTATTCCTTTGACTCTTGGTGCCTTCATCAACACATCATTATTTACCTTGAACTCGGGATCATCAAAGTGGGACTCAAATGACTAGGACAACATTTTCCTAGTGTGTGGGTACACACTTTCTTCATCAAAAGAAGACCAAGCTAGGAGTTGGTCTGTGGGCATTGTACTTTAGAAGCATGCGCTCAGTACCTTTCTTAGATCATTGATATAAGTCATGATGTGCTCCTACACCACTTCTACGCCCTTTCCACCCATGTGCGCTACCGTCGGGAAGCTTACTGATAAGTTGGGGTCTCCGCCCATGCTCCCATACTCCTTTTAAATGCTCACATTGCCTTTTGTTTCCCTTAGCACTTCATCAATGCATCACTTTACCTCGTGTTCCACTAATTGTTGGATAATACCCGCCACCTCCCTCTCTATAGTGTTATCTACCTACTCCTCGGTCGGGGTCTTCTAATCACACATATTTACCTCCTCACTTCCTCTTTTGTCATGTGCGTCCTCTTCATATTTATTCCTCTCTTCATCCCCTCCTTCATCAGACTCGTGTACATTGTACACAGGAGGATTATGAGCTCCTTTGCGCTCCTTGTTTTCTTCTTTAATTTTGTGGCCTTCCATGCTCTTTGTTTCCTCCAAAGTCGATCTTTTGACCACCTTTTGCTTCTTCGTAACTAGAGACCATTCTAACTCATGGGACAACTCCCTTCGGGTGACTCCTCTTTCTCAAGTGACTTCTCCTTCTCCTACACAAGGGACTTCTTTCTATGAACATATATTGTTGTGCCACGTCGACTTTTGTGCCCCTACAGTCTACTATGTATGTGCGCTTGGCACCTTTTCTATCAGAGTCTCCTCTCATTCCCTCTTCTTTACTACCACTTTCTTCCTTCTAGTGGGGTCTTCTGGGATAGAGACATCATCCTCAACAAAAGCGCCCTTTTCGAAGTTGGGCCTTAGTCGCACATATACTATTGTTGTTGTCCTACCCGCAATAGGTAATGTCACTGGTTTCACCATGTGCACATCATGAGATACGTACTTTTCTACATATGTGTGCTTTTCAGGATACACCAATGTCTAACGCATCTCACGGTAGTCCTGATCAACTACACTTAGATCAAAACGAAGCTTTTTGGCTTCCTTGAACCTATTGACCGTGCTTTGAAAGTATTACACTTTGTGAAGGAGAATGGTAATTTACACCAAGGACTCTTGGTGCCATCTTTCAAGGTAAACCTGTCAATACATAAGTGTTTTTATACTTTTAATTCAAAGCCTCTCCATCCACCAATGTCTATAATTACTCAGGTATGCTCCATTCTGCCCCGAATGCATCGCGCATCCATTTATACCATTTCTCCAAGCACGCCTTATAATCGGTCGTCATGGTGTCACAAATGTAAGCCTCATGTCAGTTGGCAAGGAAGGGGTCCTCATCCGGGAATTCCCAAACAAACTTATTTGGCCCATCGAGCACTCCAATTTATAAAAAGACAATGGTGAGGAGAATGTTACCAAACATGATCTTCTCTCTGTCGCGTGCGACATCTATAATCTCCTCTGCAATAAAATCTAAGAGGTTGTAGATGGTTCCCTCTGAGATCTTGCGGTAGAAATTCAACCAACTCTTATTTATCTATGTCCATCTCTCCTGCCCATTTAGTTTTGTAACCAAGTGCATGGTCATCCTTATAATAGGGTCGGTTATTGCAGAAATGTCAAAGTACCCTGAACCCTTTTTGTAATCATATGCTTCAACAATTTTCTGATGGCCTCCTTGTCACGCAAATCATCATCTAACAAATCTCCTTCGCAGATCGGGCCAATGAACTAGCAAGCGCCTGAATCAAGTATATGGGTAATATAATATGGTCCCAACCAATGGAACTTGAGCTTCCTAGGATGGCACAAAAACTTAGAATCATAAAGTAAAACCATCTGCCCAACCTCAAATTGTTTATTCTTTATGTGACGATCATGTTAGGCCTTTTGTCTCGCCTTCTCAATCTTCTGACTCCACTTAACAAGTGATCACCTTTCATCTAACATCATTAGCTTGTCAATGTGCTCTTGCAATGATTATAAAATGGCAATCCTCTTGCATGCGCAATACGTGATGAGGGTAACATAAAATCTACCAACAAAATAGCTTATGTGCCAAACACCAATTGGAATGGTGTGGATTTTTTCAATCTCTTGTAAGTTGTTCTATACGCCCATAACACACTGAGAATTTGTCATCCCAATCCTTCCTCCCAACATCACAAATCTTGGTAAGTGTATGACTCAATATCTTGTTAAAGGCTATTTTTGTCCCATTAGCTTGTGGGTGTTAAGGGGTAGTCTTGTGATGGGCCACCATGAATTCTGCCAACAGAATCCTTATTGTCTCATTCAAAAAATGAGTACCCCTATCACTAGTTAAACTCAGAGGGCACCCATACATGTTGATTATATTTTTCCACAGGAATCTTGTTGTTGTGGTCGCATCATGCAATCCCTCATAGGCACTGCCTCCACCCACCATGTTAGATAATCAATACAAGTAATGATATAACATGAACCTGTCCTTCATGCGGTAGGTGAGATAGGGCCTACAAAGTCAATTGCCCATTTCTCGAACATTTCAACACTAGCTATTGGTCTTAATGGAATTCCATCCCTTTTTTCTTGGCTTACCAAGGCATTGACAATGATCATAGGCCTTGTAATATTCAATACAATCCTTATAAACCGTCTCCCACTAAAGGCCATCTAATAGGATCTTGCGCAGTCACATTCCCTACATAGTGTCCTCCTACAATTCCACCATGAGCCTCTTCCATGATTGCAGTGTGCTCATGCTCAAGCACACACCAACGTAAAACCTCATCACGACCTAGCTTGTATAAGTCTCCACTAATTAACATGTAGGGTGCGACGCATATGGCTAATTGCTTCCTTTCCAAAGTCTTCATTCCCTCCGGCGCCACACCCGTTTTGAGAAACACAACAATCTTCCAAGTCAGAGGGTGCACGCTACAATCTGAATAGTTGTGCATTTGGCATTGTATCCTCAATGCTTTGTGTGTACTCTTCAGAGTCAATCCTTGATAAATGGGCACGCCTCAAATTACTCTTACCGATTTTACAACAACCATAAACTCAAACTCCTGAAACAATAGGACCCACTTGCATATGTGCCCTTGCAAGACGAGCTTGTTCACCAAGTACTTTAATGTCATGTGGTCCGTGTAGAATATAAAGGGTGTTGCCAACAAATACTACCTAAATTTGTGCAGCACATAAATCATCGACAATGCCTCACGCTCCATGGTAGTATAATTCTATTTTGTTGGGGTTAGCTTCCTACTAGCAAAGCACAAGGGATGGTCAACAATTCCCTCTCCAAGTTGTGCTAAGACTGCTCCAATCATCATCCCTGAAGCATCAACATGTACATGGAATGGCTTATCCTAAGAGGGAAAACATAATATGGGCGTAGTGATAAGCCTATTCTTTAATGTGTCAAATGCCATTTGTTGCACTCTCTCCCAATGAAATGTACTTTTGTGCTTCAATAACTCCTCTAACGACGTGACGATCTTAGAATACCCCTTAATAAATTTTTGGTAATACCCCGTATGCCCAAGGAATCCACGTACCACGCTCCGGTTGGTAGGTTCACCCAAACCCATAATACAACAAATTTGGGGATCCACTAACAAGCCTTCTTTACATATGATGTGTCTCAACAGGTGCCAAATGAAGTAGCAAAAACACATTTCTTAATGTTGACGGATATACTTATTACGACATCTCTCAAATATCAACGTCAAATTGTCACAATGGTCCTTTACAAGTCCGTAAATTGTCCAATCATCTAGGTAGACTTGAAGAAACTTGTGGATGAAGTCCTAAAGCGCCGAACCACAATGCGTGAAAACACAACAGCGCATTCTTGAGTCCAAAAGACATGACTGTTGTATAGGCAAAAATTCCCCATTCAAAGTGGTAAAATTTATCTTTTTTGGTCTTCCTTTGTAATTCTAACCTAGCAATATCCGAGAAACCATATGTGAAAGATTAGATCTCATGCCCGACTACTCCTAGGATCTCCTCGATGAAGGGGTTAGAAAGGATCAATGACACACACCGAATTCAAATCCCCGTAATCAATGCAAATCCTTATCCTCCCATCCTTCTTAATGTTGATGACTATCGACTTATCCACTCGATTCCTCAACAACCTTAATGATGCCTAATGTGATCATCTTCTCAATCTCCTCCTCGACCGTGATGCATGCTGATTCGATTCATTCAATATGGTCTCTTCGAATTGGGCACACACTTTCCTTTAGTTTGATCTTCATTTCTCCCAAGGAGTGGTGTGTAATAGGGTTCAAAACCCACAAGTGAGGATCATGAGGGACGACGTGCACATCAACGGACGTGCGAACAATAGCATGAAGAGATCTCGGGAGGAGCAAGCATCAACCGAATGTGCATGAAAAGATTCGACAGATAGGCAGAACCTTGATAAGCCACAAAAATCTCCTCTATCTCATAGATCGAAAGAAGTGTACATATAGGAGGTGTTGAGTAACCCCCAGTGCTGCAATCATGACAACTCAAGTGGAGAGGGGGAGTTACATTCCCAGAATAAAAGTGTAACTCCCTAATGACGCATATGACGCATTGACACGTAAGATAATCTCATAATGACCCCTAAATGACACATGGACCTACGATCTCACCTAAGTGAGATGACTCACCTAATGATGTGGAAAATAATACACACCAACACCCCCCTTCATCGTAACTTAGGATGAGGCGACAAGTCAGAAATGAGAAATGGGTCCCGGCACAAAGCCTGATGAGGTACCCACGCACAAGAAAAAGGTCCCAAGTAGTGAAGGAAAACCTAGTGGGAAAAACATCCACCATAAGAGAACAAAACAATCTCTAATCTAAGAAAGATGCCAAATATGGGTCCCAGCTCTAGACAGAGCCTGAAAAGGTACCCATGTACAAAGAGGAAATCTCTCGGAAAGAAGAAGAAGAGAGAAGAAGAGGGAGACGAGAGGAATGTAGAAGATGCCATAGACGGATCTGAACTCTGTAGCTCTAGGAGGTCTCCCAAAAGAATGTCGATGATGAGATCCTCTGCCTCTAGACTGAAGAAGATCCACCCACACCAAACTGTGTGCCTACCCTTAGAAAGGATAGAAATGACATGTTGAAAGTCTCGCCACTCATGCAAAGGAAACCAAAGGCAGAATATGAAGAACTCGAGTTTGGTCCATGAAAGTGTCACATAGGTCCAAAGCAAATGAGCACCAAGAGGAACCGAGAGGTAATGCCACATGTGCAAAACTGTTGGATTGTGAAGAGTGAACACCTGTAGAAAGGATGTCCACGTGATGTGAAGGTAGCAAAACATCCCCCACAATAGAAAATGGATCCACAAGCAAGGGTGGATCAATGAAGGTCTCCAGAAAAGTGGAAGTGGTAAGAGTCCCAGAAGGGGCACTCCCAACAATGGAGATGATGGAATCCTCTGAAACACCTGTAGATGGATGAGAAACTTGTAGTGCATCACAAGTAGACTCTGCGAAAAGATGACTAAGGTCAGGCAGATACTCGTCCCAATGAGGGGGCTCAACAAACAGAAGAGCGATGTCAGATAGGTATGAGTCATCCAATGAAGGTAGAGGAGTGAAAGGGGCCTCGCACACTGGAAGTGGAAAGGAGGTGGGTGTGATGAATGTATGAGGCGAGAAGGAGCGCTCGATATCGATGAGATGTGGGAAGTGTCAATACTCTCGGAATAGTGAGAAAAGGAAGAAAAGAGTCCTCTGTAGTACTCTCGACATCATAACCAGGTGCACAATCCTCATCATCGAAGCGAGAACCAAGTGATTCTCGTGTCGGTGAAACTATCATCACATGAAGAAATAGAGGAGACAATGAATTAGCAAAGCAACAACAACGGCGACAGTATGTGAAGGGTCTCATAGAGGGATGAAGAATGCTCGGACAATCGTGAGGTGGATCTCGAGTCGCCACGTGAAACCAAAGAGAACGAGAGACTTACATCATCACGTGACCAAAGATGTGGTTGCAAGTGTCAAGGAAGTCCTCCGGATGACGATGATCGGTGGAGTGCAGAACTGCCCAAGCAAGAAGGGTAAAAGACCCTTGTGGGCGAAGAAACGTTCCATGGAAGCACGCCAAGTGAATAGTTCTCTCTCCCAGTAAGAAGTGGTAGAGGCTGTAAAGTGATCCTATGATGCTCAAGTCTAGAAAGAGCACTCTCCATGATGTGGAATCAAAAGTGCAAGGTGCACAAAATCAAGACGTCAGACTCAGCCGATAATGCGTCTGCATGTGAAAGCCCAAGAGTACTAGTGAACCCCCCCAGAATGCGGCACTTTATAAAGTAGTGCATTTACAAAAATAACAATTTCATCACGTAATGTGTGAAAAATCATGCAAATTTGACTAAAGAAGTGCTAAAAAATGAGCAGTGAGTCAAAAGTTATAGCATAAATACGATTCCCAACTGATGGAAAATGCCAATAAATGTTGCAAACACATTAAAAATGCCTAAAATGGGTGCAAAGGGTGTTGTGTGGGTACTCGTTGGAAATGGCATCAAATTTTAGGTAGGGTTTGTTTTGCTTGCAAGGGGGATTAGCCTCTTGCCAACCCCGGACCTCGCCCTCCGTCTTCGACACACATAGGAAGGGCATACTTAACAAGCAAAATGAAGCCCAAAAATTATTACAATGCCAAGTGAATGTTTTTAACCTTAAAACATTAAAAAGGGATTGTTTTAACCTGCAAACAATTCTAAAAGGGATGCATGGGGCCCATGATGATCTGGAGGTGACCGAATTGAATGTCGAGTCGCATCAACACGTCCAAGCAGTGTGCCAAGTTCTATGCAGGTGGTCCACGTCTGGGTCAAAGGAAGGCAGGTGTGCTCACCACGTGGATCAGGGGCTATTGAGCTAGAGGATTTGGTGGTCAAAGCACCAGGAAATCCATGTCACATCTGTGGTTTGAGCTTAGAGGTCGACAGAGTTTCAAAGCCATGTGTGAGCCGGGTAGGGAGCGACCAAGTGACAGGAAACCGTTGTAGTCGCAGAGGTAACGGGAGATCCCAAACATGCAAGAATGGAGGGTCACTTTGTAGAATTATGGAGTGAAGCCACAAAAACATAGAGTTCACAAGGGTGAAGCCACAAGCCACGGGATCTCAGTGCAGGAGGCCAAACATCACGCAAAACCAAGGAAACACCGGGAGCGACAAACTAGAAGCCAAGAACCCAATGCGAACCAAGAAAATCCTTGAATGGCTATAGGAAATGCAGAGCCAAACCAACAAAACCACGTACTTAGGGAGTCGTCGTTGGAATGCCAAAAACATGGGTAAGAGCTGCAGAGTGAGCGGTGAAACCACTGAGAAGGGCACTGGTGCTTGTGAACATGCCTCTCGAGAAGCTCGGGAGATTACAGTGAGAGCGAGCTAAATGCACACACGAGATGGGGTCTAGTAAAGTTGCAGGCCAAAGAACAAAACCCGAGCACGATAAATGGAATAACAATTACGACACACGCAACGAGATCTAAATATCACGTCGGAAGCCAGAAAATGCATGAAAAATACCAAAGAGTGCACGGATCCACAAGATCCACTTTGATACCATGTAAGAGGGTTTGAAACCAGCAAGCGAGGATCACGAGGGATGATGTGCACATCAACGGACGTGCGAACGGCATCGTGAAGAGATCTCGGGAGGAGTAAGCATCAACTAAATATGCATGCAAAGATTCAACAAACATGAATAACCTCAATAAGCCACAAAACTCTCCTCTATTTCATAGATCCAAAGGGGTGTACATATAGGAGGTCTTTGAGTAACTCCCAATGCTACAATCATGACAAATCAGTGGAGAGGGGAGTTACATTCCCGAATAAAAGTGTAACTCCCTAATGACGCATATGACGACCGACGCGCGTAAGAGAATCTCATAATGACCCCTAAATGACACATGGACCTACGATCTCACCTAAGTGAGATGACTCACCTAATGATGTGGAAAATAACACACACCAACATGGTGAACTCCTTTAAGTTCATGGTACCCACGCGGGAATAAATCCTAGAATTCGCACAACAGATCAATAATCTTTGAAACCTCCCTTTCTGTCCAGTAATCTCCAATAGTAGCTTCTTTAGGTTCGCCTCCAAGCCAATGTTAACCTTCTTGGTTTTCAAGGGTTCATGGTAGGCACACGCTTGCTCATCAACACTATCCATAACCTCACACATACCGACAGTATGGTTAACATCCAAGTTTTCCACCTCTTCACCATTTATAACGTAGACCAACTTTCCTTTCTCTTTTTCCATGCAAGTGTGCTCAAGTTGTACTTCCTCTAATTCTTCCTCATCGAAGCGCTTCCAAGTCAAGTTCTCCCAACAACTCTAGTATTCTATCCTCCGCCATGACACTATCTCCCATAGTTAGGTGCTTAACAACCTGCAACGCCTTAGTCACCGATGGCTTAGTACTCCGATACTCAAAAGTTTGAATGAGATTGATCATCAAGTCCCGTCGGTTTCTTGTCTGGCGGTGCAACTCTGAATGAATGTACCACACGTGCACACAACCTTGTAAGGTAGAGTAAAACTTATGCACCCATAGAGATGGAGGTAAGGATTTCGCGCCTTCCATCCAAGCCTTCTCGCATGCCTATATGTGAAACGAGGCAAGTTCCTTCCCATGGTAGTCTTCAGTATAGTAAGAGGTACATTTCTTCATAGAAATCTAACAGAGAACATGATTCTCACCTCGCGTCACTCTAGAAGGTTATCTCGATGGGTCGCCCACCAATGTGTTGCTAGCAAATTATAGCTAAGCATACTTCTCCTTTCAATCTCACATTTCCATTGGGTCTCCATTGCTCGTAGGAAAACATTAGGGTTGGTTCCCCAATGTAACTCGGTAACTATTTTCCTCCTAGGCGCCTGACTGAGTGTGCCTTTGTTACTCTTGTCATAGAGCCTCTTAACTACCTTCCGACTAACTCATATGTCACGTGCGCCCAATTGTCACATGTCATACTAGTTGTATCACTTATAGATTGAACATCTTCCCACTGAATAATGCCTTCTTTTGTTGGATGCACAACCTTAGGGTCTCTGATAGTGTGCACATAGATCTCGGTCCAAGTTTTCTTCTCCCAAGGGCTCAGTGTAGGGTGTTGACTTTCCATCTGTCAAAGGAATGATAACACATTCCTCCTTGTTCTCAAAACGTATATACCCCTTATTGAACCGTAAGTCAACATTGTTCTTATAGCACTGGGGTGCCCAAGTAATGATGGAAAGTTGTCCACCTCAATAAGCCCTAAGGCTTTGAAGTCTCGATTAATTTTTCCCCTTGGATAATTATAGTGGCATCCTTTAAAACACCAATGGGAATTGCCTTTGTCTTGTTATCCATAAACAAAACATTTGAAGATGGCTATAATGGAGGCCTTCCCATTTGATTCCATGCGTCCAAGGTGAGAACATTAACTTCGCCTGTGTAAATTAGAATATTACTTAGGAGCTATCCATCAACAACTACATTCAAGGTAATCTCCTTATCATAGTCAAGACTGTGAAGAGGAAAATTAGCATTCAAAACCTGCCTCTCGCGCTCTCCTCCGACATTTGGTACTTTTCATCTTAGCCACTCTCCTAATAGAGGGATGATATTCTCTTGTCTCAGCATCTTGCATACCTCCTTGACTTCATCCATATCCTTCTGTGGAGCCTTAATGCTCTTCTTCTGCTCTAACTACTGTGACTTCTCCTTACGGCACATGATCTCTCCTTGAGGGCTTTGAATAACATCCATGGTTTCCTGATAAACTTCCTTTCGATGCATAGGGTCCAGATACTTACGATGCACCATTTCTTCCCTTGTAACCAACAGATCTCTCTAATTTGGTATCTCCTAGTGCATGCACCCTCACTCACGTCATCACCAACATATATTTTAACCCCGACCCACGTGCCACCCTTGGCATCCACTACGGATTAACTCTCTTCATGTTTACCATCCTGACACCTTTATCCTTTTGTTACTTCTAGATCGGTGCTCATAATCCGAGCACTCTTTATACTTGTGATTCTTCCCACACCAAGAGCACCTTTGTAGTAAATTGGGACACTCCCGCTTGTAATGTTCTATAGACCCATAGTTATAATAGGTTCCATAGGGAAATTCACTTCTCCCCCTCCATGATTGCCACGACCTCATAATCCACCTCGAAATCCTATTTCGCGGCTTCTTCCATCTGTGCTCTCTTCATAAATGATAACCATCATCCTTAGAACTACTAACAATGTTGGTTTGACACACACTAGTATTAATTCCATTATGGATCTAGTTTATCAACCTACAATCCTTGGTGTCATGAGTAGTAGAGGTGCAATTTTCAAAATAGTAGGACACAATCTTACGGATTACACATTGTAGCAATGGACATTTACTTACTCATGATCTTCGTGGAAAATCTCGCAGTCCCACCGACATGACGCGTGCCAATCTTCACACGCAATTGTTCTTGGTGTGCCCCTCTACTTCACATTTCCCGTGTACCATAGCCCACTGCAAGTCTCATGAGCCGAGTTTGCAGATAATTTCTCCAACTACTTTGTCATGAAAACAATCTGGGATTCAAGAAATGGACTAACGTTGGTATAATTACTTCCCATGACCTTAGCGTGCAAGGCAACCTCTCCGTGGCCTCGTGCGGGTCTCAGCAAAGGTCTTATGTGAAAGTGCCCTCCTAAACAGAGTGATAAGTCCTCGAAGAACCACTTTGAGCATGTTGCAGAAAGGGTGAATGTCATAAGACAACTTGGATAGAATAGCCTTGAAATGTGCGTCATACTTCCGCACACTCTCTGTCATTCCTTGTTGAATCTCCTTTAACGCGTTAATGTTTTTCTGTTCAAACTCAGGTATGTGGAACTCCAACAAAAAGGCATTACGCAACGCAAAGATAATTCACCGTCATCTGGATTTCCAGTACTAGCTATGCATGCACCCTTACAACGTGGTTACAAACTAACTTGCTTTCCACTCTGGAGTAGTGATTACCTTCGCACACCATAGCAACTCGCACTTGTACACATGCTCAGCGACATCTTCCACACCTTTGTAATCAAGAAAATGCAAAGACATCTCAAAAAATACCTGCTGAGGTTGTTGAGGCCCTTGCCCACCAGATCCAAAACCTTGGCCTCCTCTAATATTTCCACCACCTTCTAAGACCACTAGATCCACTAGTTCCAACTCCTTTGGATCCACTAGATCCTCCTCCTGTCACAAGTAAGGGGCCTAACGCAATTTCTCCTTGCGAACCCACCGTTGTGCTAAACCGCACGCCGAGCAACATGCTGTGATATTGAACCACTCCTACGTGTGTTTCCCGCGCCACTTTCAGACGCGATACTCAAACCTTGTGAACCCACACCTTGCCCAAATGTCATACCAGACATGATACCTCCAAATATAGGAAATGACTGTGCAACCATAGATGTACCAAATGAAAAATTATACCTCAGGGGTGTTGCTTTCGACCACCAAGATCAATACCACTAACAACCAAATAAGTAAAGTTTTCCTTAGAAATTGGAATGCTAAGTGCCAGGGTTTGGTCACCAGGTGGGCCAAGAGGTGTGCCTATGGCTCTCCTTTCTTCACGCGACGAACCCTCGCCAGGAAGTTGAGGGGGTGACTCTCCCGCACTTGCAAAGATGGGTAAAGATAGACTACTCAAGTCCCACGCCTTCCGCGTAGACCTCAAATCCTTCCCGTAACATCTGCCTCCATATTTCCATCACTCTTGTAACCTCGTGCTATCTCCTCAAATCCCTCTCTCGCACTTCATCATACTTGAGTCGCCTCTCTTCTCTCTCCTTCTCCATTGTAGGATCCGCCATCTTTCACCACACTAGCTTCCACACCCCGTGCCTAGAAGGAGTTTATCCACCATGGGAAAGGCTTCCAAACTCAAAGTAATAACCAGGATCTTGATAGCCAGTGGAATAACACGTAAGAATGATCCTCTAGGCTCCCTCAAGAACTCAAACTCAACAATCTTCGGGAAAGAATACGTAGAAATAACGTATTCCAAGGTATAACTAGTTAGCACTCTACTCCACCAATGATCAACAACACGGGTCCAGGTCAGATTGGCATCATGCAACCTATGATACTCATCTTGGGTCCATACACGAGGTTTATAGTACCAACTTGACCTAGATGCATATGTTGAAATCCATTCATATAACTCTACTAGAAACAACAAAATAATGTTTCATACAACTCATGATACAAGTGGTCCTCTACCCATTTACGTGCATCAAACTCAGGTCCAATATTAAATAATTGAGCAAAATCATCCTCCATGTTTTTAAGCCATGCCTCGACGCTGTCCAAGGTCAAGCGCTCTACCATCACACCTCATTATCGTAACAACTTCAAAAAGAGGTCCCGACAACAAAACCAAAATGTACTCATTTCTTCATATACCTTCTTTCTACCCCAAGTGCATCAACCTATCACCCGACATGCATTGGGTGCTTACCCGAGGCACACAGGGCACTGAGCCCCTCCTTTATATGAGCCTTGTGAGAGTGTTCCACCATTGATGGAGAATGATTTACAAGAATGGTGATATAGACATTCACTCAAAAACAGAAAATAAAGATAAGAGATCCGTGCACAAATGCATCGTAAATGGGAATGAGCATTGTAAATAAGCATAATGAATCTAGATCTTACTCAAAATAATATGAATAATACAAAGGTTTACACTTAAGAACATGAATAACCAAAATCACACACATATATTGATTTATAAACATTTACAATGGCCTCATTACATCATAAGGGTCATATAGACCGAATACATCAAGGAATATTATCTTAAACCCTACAAAAATACTCTATAGAGAGAGTTCTTAGCTATTATACCCATTAAAACCCTTGTTCATACCCAAATCCATGCCTAATATGCTTAAAACCCTTCTTGCAAGCATTTCTGCAGTGCCTTGTTACTACTCAATACCCTCTCTAACCCTACTAGCATTCTAACAACACTTTGTTGCCTCCTTCAACTCTCCATTTCCCCAACACTTCATTATTACTCTCCTCCTCTCCTATTTTAGACCCAAGCACTCCTTTAAATAAGATCTGGATGCACTGCCTTGGTTTCCTTCATGAACAAATCACATGCCAAGTGGAAGTGTGGTCCTCCATGGTCGAATGCCTATGCCAACTTACAAATGCCTCCACTACATGTAATTATCATCCTAAGAATATTCTTTACGTGGAATATTCTTTTCTTGACCTCCAAGGCTCCAGGATGGCACCTTATTCATTTGTTACACCTACTCGGGCTTTTCACATGTTTCTCTTGTGATAAATTCTTCAAAATATGGCTAAGTCGCCAAACCTCCCTACTCTCGCGCACCTTTCCATTGAGCGCTTTTTCTTGAGCACCTCCCTTCTTTACTAGCTCCCGCACACGCTAAATTTTTCCTGGGACTTAGTCAATTCGGGGCCCAACAAAGGGGATCACCTCAATGTACGAGTTCAACAAGCGAAAAGACAAAATATAGATCTAGAGGGAAGATATTAGCCACAACCAAAAAATACATCTAATATCAATCGAGTGCCCGCGTCCCGGTTGATTTGATAGGGGCCCGCTCCCACCTGCCTTCTCTCTCGCCCCCATGCCATCTGACATGGTAGATAGATGGGAGCACGCGGCATCACTGCATCACCTCCCCCCATATATAGATAGGGCGCCCCCCCTCTATATAGTTGGGTATGGTGGATAGATGGGAGCACTCTAGATATAGAGACATCGCTGCATCACTATAGTCTCATGGTTCTCACTTTAAACCTTAAGACACAATGAATCAAAACCCCGCATATGCCTCACATAATAAACCATAGAGATATCAAAGAGGCAAGGGACAAATTAACACAATGATAAAGGGAAGATATAAGTCGTAACTATAATTGTATTAAAAAGCAAGAAATTATACACGGTTTGATATTAATGTAAGCCAAGGAGATAATTCATCTACAAGGATCAAACCAAAGGTCGAGGCACTCGTAAAGCTAGGCCCCCAAAAGAGCAAAGTGACCTTACTTTCAAGGAAGAGGAACTCTTTATAGTTGTGTACAATTGCACATATATAGAAGAAGAAATAGAGAAGCAAGAAGATTCAAAAGATGCATTAAAATGTCTTTTTCATCCTTATCTCCTCTAAAAATATCAAACAACTCTAGTTTATGCCTTCATCTACAAGAAACAAGTAGATATTTGTTTGAAGATTGATCTCTGAGAAGACAACAATGTAATCCCATGAGATCAGGAGGTGGAATGAAGTTTGAGATTCCATTTGGTGAATCATATCATGACTATAACATTGGGACTATAAGGTTACTAACAACTAAAATCAACTCTTAAAATGGATATGAAATCTCTAGATGTATTTGTAAGTGATTTGGGTGCCATTAGATTGAAAGAATAAGAAAAGACATCAAAACACTCTATCATGAAAATATCTAAAATTTCTTAACCATCTTCAATGAAATAAGCGCAAAATATAGCCCTTGAAATATATTTCTTTTAGTACCACCACCTAATTTGGAGGTATTTATCGAAATATACAAGCTAAAACCAACTCGTATATCATGCCATTGTGATATCCTCAAGCGTAGATTAATACTAGGCGAGATTGTCAAATTTAACCTTGTCAATCGACATTGTATCAAATCTTAGAACTTACTAATATCTACCACATGTTTTCCTGATATGTGTCTTTCATCGATGGTTCAAAATTTCTTCGAGAAAGGAGGCTAGGAGAGAATATTCAGGAGTATGCCATTTAACTGATTGTCGCTAGCTATCGAGATCTCCACGTGTCTATCATCAGTGATTTGTGAATTATAGGAGGCAAGCCTTAACCTTAAGAAAATTCGAGAGGATGATGAAAACCAATGACCACCATGTGTTATCCTTCGCCACTTGTTATTCATCGTAGCAATGTGAAGTTTAGAGGTTTAACCAATCATCCGAAAAGTATCCCTTATCGATCATTGACACATGACACATATCCCTAATCGAGACTCTACAATGTTTGGGGGAAAGGAAAACTTAGAGTTTCTAGGATGTGGGAATGCTAATGAAAGTTACCTATCAAATCCACTTACGGTGCAAAAGTGACTAAGTCAAATGTTTTAAGGGTGTCATTCTTAGACACGTGTTCTTTACTTGCTCAATAAAGTTTGACGAGCTAGCTTCAAGAAAAATAAAGGAGTTCACTATTTTTGAACATCTCGAGGCTTTAACTCCATTAAAACTGCAAGTATCCTTTGGATATGGCCTATATGAACAATGAGCAGAAGGGGGCAAGATACTTTGAATATTTTTTAGCACAAGAGGATCCAAAAGATGTGTTTAACACCATGAAAATTCCTCAAGTGTTGTAATTGTGATCAGTTACCTAAAAACAAAGCTTGGTGCTCATTTTGACAACACTCATGAGGTTGGTTTTAAGGATATTAGTGCAATTCTCATCATATGCATGGTTAAAATGATAACAATACATTTATGAGAGAGCCCATGGGAAGAAGTTGTAATAGGTTTGGAAAGTGGTGTATGGAAATAGAGAACAACATGATTTGTGGGAGGTGGGGGAGAAGTCGAAATATGGAGATCAAATATACTCAAAGAAAAATATTTACAAGGTATAACATAGTCTATTAAACTTGCTCCATTAGGATGAGGAAAACAAGTAAAGCCTTTGTATATAGGGAAGTGTTTCGTACCATTCCAATTAACAAGGTCATGAGATTTACCCAATTTGATTAGGTGTTGTCCATAAACATGTAGATTTTATAGAACAATGTTGGAGGCTTGATTCATGATGATCAACTTCATAGATCTTGATTGCATCATTTTAAAGATCATGGCTAACACACTTAAGTTGGCCAACCCAGTGCGTTTAAGTCACTAAGAAGTAATTCACTAATAACATAATATTTTGTAATCTTTGGTTGCAATTCTACAAAGGGGATTCACCTACAAGAGCCATATAATACATTAAGTATTCTAGAGGGAAGTAACAAGCAACAATGAGCAACTTTTGCAAAGGAGTTCTTCTTGTTAGATATATCCATAAAAATCCTACAAATTTGTCAAATCCTTCAAATCGATATAGGATTGGAGATAATCTCTATAAAGGCAAGTTACTCTACTAGAGTGTTTTATTCAATGTTGAATAACTGGTTTATGAACATCAATCCATGAGTATCTTGTATATGAGGGGAGTGGTTTCTCCTTGGTCTCTTATGTTTCCATGAGAAAAATGATATATGAGTTAAAAATCACATCATCGAAGTCCTCGGGGAAAAGAGAGAACCACCACAAATTTCAATTGTACCAAGGTTGTAGACGGGGTTATTAGGTCCGATGTCATGTGAGAATGGGCTAAGGTTTAATCCACCAATTAGGAGGAGAATCCTTGATCCAAGCTCTTCCATTGTGAATCATAACCCACTTTCCTTGTTTTCTAGCTTCCAACACTTTCTTTCTACTTTCTTTGACCTCCTCTTATTGTAACTTAGTTAAGTCTTCATCAAGATAAATCTTATCAACACGACTAACTAATTTTTTTCTTTGATTTCAAAGTGCCTCCAATCTATCTCTTGAAGTGTAAAAATAAATAGCTCAGAGCCATCTTGATTGAACCAAGCTCTATCTGGTGATATACTAGGTAGTGCTAAATCATGACTTATGAAGCTAGACATTGTTTCAATGACATTTTATTTTTTGGTTAATTCTTTGATTTATAGGTTAAGGGATTTGGCTTGCCTTTGTCTATCTTCTTCAAACTTTGCTTGAATCACCAAATCATCAAGTGGAGGTGGGTTTTTACTATTTTTTACAACTTAAACCTATGATTTGGATTCATAGATTCTACTTTGGTAGCTAAATCCCTTTGCTCTTCGTTATTATTCACAAATTCAATCCGAAGATGGGCCAAATCTTTGAGAATTGTTGTTGCCAATGATGTTTAAGGTAAAGGAAGATTTAAACTATACCAAAGAGGTTTCCAAAATGTTGATATGCTCAGACTACTCATCAATCATTTTATTTTGTTCCATGACAATTGAGGATAATTCCGACACTTGTTGTTCGAGAGACCGCAATTGTTCTTCTAGGATTGTTACTATGTCAATGGGAGAGATGACCATGTTGTTTGGTGATGCATTCAAGTTAATCTGTCCCTATTTTATCTTTATCTCCTTTTAGTCGCTTCTCCGACATTATATTCTAATACGGAGAAGCGACAATGTGACATGTCACCACCATTAAGGATATTATATTGTAGCTATTTGTTTTTGTTCTTGTTTAGTTATGTTCTTGATCTTGTCCCTATTTTGATATGTTTTTGTACTTCGAACTCTCCCATCTAGATATAGAGGGGGGCCCTGAACTCTGGAGGTGCCCCCACTCCATATAGAGCCGAGCCGAGCCGTCATTGGGGGTTCGAATCGGAGTGGAACAGACAACGTAAGGGGATCTATAGGGCATCCATTCCAACTTCTATTCCTTTCCATGTTTCCATAATTTTAATTGACGAGTTTCACAAATAGTTGACATGCAAAACCGCTCAATTAATAGACCATCAATTGTTTGTTGGAGTAGACAGGACTACGAACTTCCTTGCAAAAATGTATAAATGAGAGTTGATGATAGTCATTGATATTAATGAAATGAAAGATTTTAATGACGTCCACGAGATCGAAGAGTCTATGGAACCACAAAACTGAGATATTAATCAAATTTCGGACTCTTTTCAATATCCGCTCTTTTTGTGAATCTTTAGGATGAAACCTGATCACGCCAAGCTTTGTTGCTTCAAAGAGCTCCTCAAGTCCACCTTCAAGTTGTTTTCATACTGAATACAAATATCATCATATGCCAAACATTCCATGATGAAATGCCATTCTGTCTCGACAACTCCTTTGTTGTAGAAAAGACAAATTCTCCTTTCCCAGTCTTCCTTTGGAATAGACCATCTACCGGTTTCACATCAAAGATGATGCGATCCGGTCCATAACTGTGCCACTAAGATCCTTGCTTTACCCTTGATAGCTGCCCCTAGATAAAAATTTCATCATGTTCCCCAGTGGGGTTGAATTCTCTGATATAATGCGCTTTCTTTCGGCCAATCTGACCCGTCCACATGACAGTCTTGAACTTTTATATCACATAATTTTTTATTTCCTCATTCTTTGTTATGACACTCTTGCAAGTTGATGCCCCATTTGTTCATCCATTCAATATTTTGATTCATCCAGGTTTTCTTTCTACATTCCAAAGTATCGTCCATAACTATTTTGGGCCAACGAAGATTGTCCATGTTTTCAACTTTTTTCAAATAGCTTATCATCCGAGATACTGTTGAAGCTTCCAACGGGAAAGTACCCGCTTCAGCCAACAGGATCTCATAAGGAACAGTTGATTTGACTTTAAGAGTGCTTATGATTAGATGTTTGGACTCTTTCTATTTGTCTTCACCCGTGATTTGACATGCTACTTCCCCAAACCTCGCAGCCATATAGAACAACTGGAGTGACCAACAATCCAAAAAGGGTTTTCTTAGTTTTCTAGTCCCAAAGTTCACTTTCCTGCACCTGTTTTGAAGTAAGTAAGATGCTTTCTAACCTCCCTGTATCCTTTTTGCTTTACAAGTCTCCTAACTAAGTTTGTGGTGAAAGTCAATCCCAAGATATTTGTATTCAGTGACTATTTCCAAAGGGCTCCCTTAAAAAAAAAAGTTAATTTGTCTCTCTTTCCTTTTCAAGGAGAAAATCATGATTTTTGTTTTGCTAGTGTTCACTTGCATCCCGACTTCCTAGCAGAAGAGCTCTAGTGCTTTTAGTTGTTCCCTCAATCCTTGGGCTATTTTTGAAATTAGGATAAGGTCATCAGCATATAGAAGTAACTTCACCACGTAATTTGCTAACTGAATACCTCCTCCCTTAGTTTTATTTAACCATTCTTCAAGCTTGTCAATGTATAGACCAAATAAGGTGGGAGAAAGAGGGCAACCTTGCTTGACACCAATGTCACTTCCGAAACACTCGGACATACCTTCTCTGGTTCTAATTTTAGCTCTGACCTACTCATACAGTTTATGAACTGCAGCTCTAAACTCATCTGGAATCCCAAGCTCCTCCATCATGTTCCAAAGTTTCTTTCTGGGCACTGTGTCGAAAGCTTTCCTGAAATCAACAAAACAACAAAAAGCTTCTTCTCCTTGAGTGTCCCAAACCTTCTCAATCAAATGCCTAAGAGTGATACAATGGTCAATTGTTGAGTGTTTAGATCGGAATCCCGCTTGCCTTTTTACTCTTTTACCCTCTCTTTCAGCCCAACTGCTAATTCTCCATTCTATCATGCCTCCAAAAAGTTTACCAAGAAGAGGGTTGATCATAATGGTGTGATAATTGGACGGATCATTAATGTCACCACTTTTAAATAGAGGAATAACAACGCTAGTCGTCCACTCTGTCGGAAAGCCATTCTGATTGACATCATTGAATATTTTTTGATGTGTGGCATGAGGACCTCAACCCCCCATTTTAAAAATTTAGCATGTAGACCATCGATATCTTGAGCTTTAGCACTTGCTAGATTCTTTATGCCATGTTTCATCTGTCGAAAAAAGCTCAATCGAAGTCTTGATTATGGGAGGAGTATCTTTTTTTTGGGGACGCTCATAAAGAGTCCTTGCATATTCTAACCAATGATTACCTATGATATTATTTTCTATGTATTTTTTCTTTTTATTCTGACTCCTTCCAAAACCTTTGGGGTTGTGTTTTCCAAGAAAAATTAATTTTGTCCTTCTTTTGCACACATAGCTTTCTTTTTTGTGTTGAACCAATCTCTCATAAGTTTTTATTTTCTTTGT
This sequence comes from Taxus wallichiana var. yunnanensis, assembly GCA_018340775.1. NCBI lineage: Eukaryota > Viridiplantae > Streptophyta > Pinopsida > Cupressales > Taxaceae > Taxus > Taxus wallichiana. The sequence goes on along the minus strand of CM031238.1, from coordinate 377,006,686 downwards.
TCATCCCACTTTCTTTCAAAGCTCTTTTGGCAGCTTTACACTCTTCATCATACCACGGGTTTGTCGGAAAAGTATTTGCCACTCCCTTTCTAGGTTTAGATCTCTTACAAACACTTAAAGCCTTTTGGATTAAGGATATCAGCAGATTACTACGTATATAACCATTCATTCTCTTGGACGTCGTGTTCTCTATATCCTTCCTCATTATCTGAAATTGTTGCTTAAGAGTTGAACAAATATTTCGATTTTCTTTATGAGAATGAATTTTCCCTGTTTTGCGACGCCTTTCGTATGTGATGAGCTTGATTCCTTTGTTGCTGATTGAAGATGGTCCCAAGCTTTATCAAGAGAGGACTATGGTCTGATTTTAGTTCGATAGGGCAATCTCCAATTTCAAACTCAAGTAGCGTGGAGATAAAACTTTGAGAACAAATTACATAGCCTACTACACTTTGACCGTTGTATGTTTTACAAGTGATATTGCCGGATTTGGGCCAAGCCCTCATGCCATTGCAAATGACCATGTTGTATAAACTACATAAGCCTAGAAGCTCAACCCCAAAATGCGACACCCCTCCATTACCGTCTTGAGATAATCTTTCCCAAAGCTTGTTCTCTTCTTCTTTAAGCCACAATGATTGTCTTCACCTCCTTCTAAGTTGATCAACCAAGAGATTGGTTATTTAGTCCTCGCATTGAAATCACACAACAAAATTATTTCACCAGTTGTACTGAAAACAAAAATGTCTTTTTTTTCAAGCGTATGGATCTTCGCTATCCAAATTTCTTCTCTTATATGTTTTTGAACCTTTTGGCCCAAAGTAACAGCAAACTAATCGATTATTGTCTTGTCATCTGTTATTTTCAGCCATATGTATTGCTTATTTGGATCTTCTTTTCAACTTTGACATTTTCGAGCCATATTTCCTTGATTAACACTTTGTGATTCCACCGTGGCTTTTCCTGTTTCATTCCCTTTGTTCCAGATTGAATTTTTTTGTAGCCTTCAAAATCAAACCTTGCACCTTCGTGCTCATGTGTTTCGTAAGAATAATAATATCTTTCCCTTCTGCTTATGGGCCCCAAACCCGGTCCTTTTCTCCACAGATATCCTCCTGCATTTCCAACTTACTATGTGCATGAATTCCCGTGGGGCCCCTAATTCCTATTTCTGTTTGATAAATGATCGTTGATTTGGGCTTTCCCATTTCTCATTTGTGCCCATTTTCCGCTTCCCTTGCATTTCTCACTTTCTCCCATTCTTTCCTTGGTCTTCTTTGACGAGAATGTCAAATCCTCATCTAGATATATGTGTGTGCCTCTAAGAAGTCCCCTGTTTTTAGGATAGCATGTTTGCCTTCTATTTTTCTCATGACCACACGCATGTGGCGGTCCTTTCCTCCCTCTGTTATCCTGCCAATCCTGTTTGCTTGTTGTATGTATCCTGTCCACTTCAATTCGTCTTTAAGAAAGTCTCTTGCCAATATGTCAGTTCTCTCATTTTCACCAAAATCTTTTAGACCCTTGATAATAAAATTTATTGCTCTGTCTTGTTGATCTTTCTCTTCTTTTATTTGTGTTTTGATGTGTTTCTCCATGACCCGCCTTTGCTCATTTGACGATCCACTTACTAATTGTGACCAAGTTTTGGCTTCTTCTATCCGATCCTTTAGTTGATTTTCCTTTATTTCCATGTCTTTAATTGCTGATTGGATCTCATCTATTTGCATTGTTTCCTTCCCTTTACTATTTCGGGTTTTTTTTTCTCCCCTGTTTTCATATGTCCGGATCTTGTTTTAGCATGATTAACTCTTGTTGCCCTCTTTCCATGAGGTTTTGGAGATTTAGAACTGTCTTTGAGAATTTTATTTTCTCTTTCCAACTTGTACCTAACTTCGTGAGTTCTTTCCTCTCTTGTTTTCTTGCAATTTTAGGTTTTCTAAAATTCCAAGCCTTTCTTTCATGTTCATGAGTTCGGACTGCAAAAGAGGAGTTGAAGTAGGACTGTATAGGTATTCGAGTCCCGCACCTGCGTCTTCTCTTTCCTCTTTGTATGTTGCAGTTCTGTCGGTTTTGTTCAGCGTTAACTCCTTTTTATTATCTTTCTATGTTCGTTATAAAAAGAAGGCCCTAGGTAGTTCATCCCCTACCTAAATACGTTGAAAAAAACATTTTGGAATTGGACGTCGGAAATAAGAGTAGTCTTTACGTAGGCCTACGTCTCATCGTCGGGAACATGACAAATTACAATACAGCAGTCCGCTTACTTATCCGATTATCGCTTCAGCCTGCGTCGGAAATCAGTGCTCCTGTGCGGGAAGAGGAGAGTAATAATGTACGAGTGAGTAGCATTACACAGAAACTGAGAAGCAGTGCACAACAGTCAGCGGTCATGTGTTCACTCCCCGCCCACATTCCTCTGGGACTCATGCAATTCGAGCAGGATTCACTACTGCGAGCTTTTCACCATATTAAGCAATCCAAGTCGAGGAGAACAAATTCTTATCGGAATCACCGAGCACTGCAGCCTTCAAGAAAAATAAGCTATTTTACCAATGGTCCAAGCCATTTAACAAGCCCAGGGTTTAAGCAGGGTTTAAGCAGGGGAAAGGTGATATCGGCTTATGACCCCATAGCAAGCGCAGAGGAAGAAGAGGAGCTGGACGAAGAAACCCGGGAAAAGAGAGAAGCGGAGCGAAAAGCAGGCGTTAAGGAGGACTGGATTGTGCGCGGATGGGCGCCGTGGGAACATGTGCTGACCCCAGAAGCAGATTTCGCCATCAAGAGCATCGAAGACACCCAAGACGACGACATGCAAGGTCTCCGAACCCCGAGGCTCTCGAGGCCTTCCAAAGAGTCACTCCCAAGCTGCGCAACAAGGACAATTATGACTTCAAACGAAACATGGTTTTGCCTCAACACAGGACCCTCAAAATCGGGGATAAAGATTATGAATTGGTGCCCCGGACTTCTCAGTGGGGGAGCCTGAGGCAAATGAGACTATGTGGAACAGTCCCCTAGTTTTTACGTTGATTCCCCCGGGACTGGCCTCCCCGTCTTGGCAGGTGGATGCTGAGGAGCTTGCATTCATCAGAGAAGCGCATAAGCTGGAGTCTGTCAGAGTCGACCCCGGGCCTTTGACAGCCCTTTGGATCCTTCTACGGCTTCTTTTCCTCGCTTTGAGATGTTCATGAAGCAGTACAGCCACTGGGTTGCTGCCAATAAAGACAGGCTGGATAAGGAGGCATCGCAGGAAAGTATCTAAATCCTTTCTCATATCCATCAAAGTAGAGGATGGAATACTCTTTTATTAAGTTGCTTCCTATAGTTTGATGTAAACCACAAGAGTCACAACCCAGAATACTAACATGAACTCTGAACTCTTAAAATTTCAAGAATTTGCTTAGAAACCAAACGCCCACGGAAACAATCGTTTAACTAAGTAGATAAACTCTGATAGGCCCTGCAAACCAATTTGGCCCTAAAGAAGGTTCAATTTCTTCTCATCCCATCAAATCAATTCCGTATTTGATATTGGATGTTTGACATGGGAGCTGATAAATTATTGTTCCAAACCATAGTTTCCTCATGCCTACACGTTAAGAGTTGCACCTTTCCCGTAGTTCTGCAAAAACATCTAAATCACCAACTGCACTACCCTAGTTTGATCTATTTATTCCTAGGTACAATTGCTTGATAGAATCCACAGAAACACAAACTGCTGTCCAACTTGAAATTCTACTTCAAATGACAGTTTAGGAGGATATTTTGGGGGCTTCGAATTAGTATAACGTGCTGTTGGAACATAAACTGAACATCCAGTATGGAAATCAGAATGTAAGCAATATACAGACAACAAGAACAGTAAGTATAAAACACATATGATAAGGGACATAAGACGTTTGACCTGGAAAACCCCGAGGTTTGTAAAAACCAGTTGGAAGTGGCAACTGGACACCTTTCTTATCTTTCTTATGGCCAAAGAGGGTTGTACTTAGAGATTATAGAACAATTTCAACAGTCGCTCTGTTGTTTGCGCACTCAACTCCTCTCTGCAAATTTTCATCCTTCTTCTACAACAAATTGAGCACTAACTCTGTCACTAACACACTCCTGTCCTCATATGAATTTATGCCTCTTCTGTATTACGCCTCAGGAGCGGTCTTGCATGTGTTAAAGGACTCCCAAATGTCTTGGAACTATAGAGATATCATCAATCTACTATTATTCTATCCATGCAGTCAATTTAGTGAAATCCCTGCTTTAGAAAGATCGGCAGTTTGAAAATTGCCATGGTGGCTATGCAACCGCCCCTTTTGCGAACCGGAAGCTATGCGACTACACCCATGGTAGCCGGCGGTGATGAATCTGCCACTTGCAGGGACTTGTGGTTATGCAACTGCTTCTGCAAATATTGGTGGTTTTGTCACCGTACAAAAATACTCACTTTGAGCTTGTTCACTTACTGAAACCATTTGGTCTCTAGTTGGATTATGAAGAGGTTCATTTTTCCTAATCCCTATGGATCATACCTCCCTTATGAGAAGCTTTTGGTCCCCCAAAATCTTAGTGGTTGAGGAGATGTGGCAAGTTGTTGGCCTATGCAACCATAGCTACAATAGGATGGCATTAGTTGCACATCCATTAATTATTTCAGCCTATAGTATACTTAAGGCTAAAGTCAAGCCAACTAGGATATAGGACTTACTAAGTTAGGCTTCACAACGTGCAATTAGGAATACTGTACCAACATCACCTCTTAAGTGTAACTTCGGGAGATTTAAAGCAAATGAAAACAGAATCATGTGAAATGAGTCTTCACAACTAGGCCTAATAAGGTACCTATTTATGAATCTACAGTGTGATGGTGATTGTCTCTATGGATGCCAATCCATCTTAGTGGAATAATTAGATGTTTAGTGGCTATAATTGCCAAGTTGAACTAGGAACTGGTGTTCTGTACGTGGCTCACTCAGACATAAAATTGATAAAAAAATTGAGGAAGCATTGTACCGACACCCCCTAAGTGTTAAAATGTGTGGAAGCTATTGATAGAATCGCTGTCTTGTTTGAGGTGATGGCTAAAAAGTAAAGCAGTGACAAGTGACAAAAAGTGAAAGCAAGAAAAGAGGACTGAGACAAGTTCAAAGTGGCCGGCTTTCTCCGAAATGCTCCAACAATATTCTGGCGGGGACACTTGGCCAGTGTCAGAAACACCACCAAATACTGCAGAAAAGTTGGGCTTATGATATTTACATGAGTCGTATGAATCCACTACTTGAACACCGAAATGTTGACATATGTTGGGAATGCCAGATAGCGCTTGCAACACAGAGACGGTCATACTTTCAAGGAGGTGTCGAAAATACAAAAGAGCACACCAATGAAAGCTTAAATCCTCATATGGCTTCATACTAAAATCCTCACATGGCTTCTGACAAACAAAGTACCTGATTAGATATCCATGTACAAAAGAATCTAAACCGATTATGGACTGCTAAAAACAAAAAAACACGTGTGCACACAAAAGGTGCTTATTTCTAGCAAAGAAATAAAGTCTTCCCCTAGAAAATGCAGAGGGGTGCATAAAAAGGAACCTTGGATGTCTCGAAAAAGTGTGGCACAAGTGGAAGTGTCAGATGAAACTAACCACTCAAGAGGGCAAGAAAATGCAATGCAAGTTACTGTGCGAGTGGGAGGTAGCCACTACTTGAACAACACAGTCAAAAGTGTAGAAGAAATGTCGAAGAAAGAAGTGTGCCATGTGAAAAATGAAGCAAAATGTTCCTCAAGATGGTTCGGCAATGAGGCCATTTTAGGTATGTTGTACAACATGGGGAAAAATAATCATTTTAAAAGCCAACAGATTGTACTGTTGTGGAGAACGTGAAGAAATAGGCAATTTGAAAAGAGTGGCCCCAAAAAGAGCCTGTACGAGGAAGAAAAGACTTGCACAATTTTGCAGGAGGGAGAGAAAATGTGAAGGAAAGTTGATTGCCGATTACCTGTCTGACCGGGTCCCACCCTCCGGTATTCGACAACGAGATTGGAAGGAAAGTGCCACCAATAGAAAAGGTTGTAGCTCTCTTATAAGCTATGCTCAAAACATAAGTGTGCAAATCGAAAAGGGCCTTGAGTGGGGGTCTAGGACTGGAAGCTCCAAATGGGGTCGAGGGGTAGCTCCTCAGCGAAAAACACAGTTTTTAACTCACGTGGCCTTTGAAATGGCTACTACACAAGCTGCTGAGCTCAAAAAGTGCCCCAAACTTATAATTACAAATTTTCCCACCATTACAATAAAATATCCCTGCTTTAATATTTAAAAAAACCTACTTGAAAAAGGTAATATCTACCCTCTCTCCCCTTAACATTAAAAGTCACCTCTAATTAACAAAACCACCACCATAATAAAAACAACCATCCCTGTCATTGAAATGCACTCTCTTTACAAAAAAATTCCCCTCCTTAGAATAAATTCTTCCAATCAAAAAGAAACCCCACGGTAGAACATTACACACTACCTTAACAAATTAATTCACAATATTTTTTGTAATTGTTTATATTTTTCAATTTGTGATTTAAAAAATAAACTAAAAATAAAATAGGGTTAGAGGAATGAAATATCCCTTTGGGATACCACTTAAAGATGCACCAAAAAAATTTTGCAGCAAACCCAAATTCTGATTTTTGCAGCATTAGAGCTGAAGAAAATTGATATCTCTCAAAATACTCACTCAAATCACTTGAAATTTTTAGGAGAGCTTGCTAATATTATAAAGAACATAAGAAAATTATTTTTGGAATTTTTGGAATGATATAATGCAGCCAGAAAATTACAGAAAGCCCTAAAAACTTCAAAAATTCATATCTTCTCAAGTAGGCATGATAAAATTATGAAATTTTGGAAATAACATCTACTAATAGTGAGAATGAAAACCCAACCTCCAGATCTGAAAATGGACACCGGGAAGCCCTAAAAAACACTGCTGCAAATCTGGAACTGAGTAGATAAAACCCTAGAAAATAGATAAAAATCTGAATTTCTGGAAATAATATCTACCACTGATATAGAAGAGATCCCATCCTCCAGATCTGGAAACGGCACACTGAAACCCTTCCAAAAATTGTTGCAAAATCCCAAAGTGGGTCGCTCCCCTTGGGAAGAGGCCAAAAACCCTCAAAGTGTCTCTAAATATGGCGCCAAAATCTGCTCTAATCGCTGCCACAAATCAGATCTGAAAACCCTTGGATTATCTCCACAAAATGTCACCGAAACCCTCAAACCCTTCCTCTGAAACCTCTGAAAATACCTCTGTAAAACAACCTTGAAAACAACTCCAAAATGACAAGCTAGGGTAGATCTCTCACTACCGAAGAATGCCCTGCTAGCTAGGGATAGATCTCTCACCACCGAAGCTAGGGTCCCTGTGGGATTTCACTCCACAAGCTATAAATTTGCAAAGCAAGCAGTTGCACATGAAGGAAAATAATTATGTATGCAAGAATGTTCTCCATCACTCCCCCAAACCTCCTTTTATAACATCTCATTACCTTTTTCCAAGTTGGGCGCTCCATGTGGGACTAAAAATGACTTAAGTGACCCCAACGAAGAAATAGAATAATAAAGTACCATAAGTGACCCCAACGAAGAAATAGAATAATAAAGTGTTATGGGGTCCCCCTAATGACAAAACATAACATCTAGTCCCTCCAAATCACTTTATGCTCATGTCAACGAAAAATTATAACAAATGAACTAGATATTCACACCCAATAGCTCCCAAGCGTCCCTAGCCCCTTGGGTATGACCAAGGCTGGGACTCGAATTGGCCCTTAGGCCTTTGGCGTAGGAAAGGGGACATTACAATCCTCCCTTCCGAGAAATGCTTGACCCCAAGCATTATCCTGTCATGCTGCAGAAGCTGAATACCACAAAGTAAGTTTCTCCATCTCACCCTGCAGTCAACCAAAGATCGGTGTAATCCGAAGTAACCAAGAAACCCCATGTAGTCATCATGACCTCCATGTTGTATAGAGAACAATGTTGTTCGTGAAGTAGAATGATACCCAAACCGACTCTCCACTGGTACCCACATCGGGATTGCCAATTTGTCCAATCCCTGCCAATCTGATGCCATCATCATGGGACCCGTCACTATCTCTTCGATCAACTCCTGGGTACGCAAGTCCACTTTGAATCTTGTAGAATCTCCTGGATCAACCTGTGAAATAACCTGTATACGCACAAAGCGTGCTAACCCTCCCACATGACCCACATTAGTGTGAGAGTACAACTCATAATGTATCTCAATGTGTCCCGTGGGGAAAAATCCCAAGACTCCAGTAAATGGTCAACCGACAATGTCAACTCTACATAGTTCACCTCTTGTGATGAGTGTGAACCTACTGAATAACCAGGAAACTGAGTCAACTCCATCCCTCCACTGACTAGCACATGGGTGAAATGCCCTCTGTGCCTAGAAGCAGTAAAATACATAGGAGTGCTATCCCATGTCGACTCAGAACATGATGAACCTGTAAGCTCCGATTTGTTATAACGACAAACCGTACATCCCTGTATGAAGTTGAGGATATCCTCCCTCAACCCATGCCATCTAAATCTCTCTGATATGAGCCTGTAGGTCGCATCGAAGCTCAAGTGTCCAGTCACGAAAGAACAATGCACATGTCGCAATATCTCCATCCTCAACCATGAATCTGACACAAGGTATAATCTGCCCTGATAGAATATCATCTCATCCTCCAATCTGTAGGTGTCATCTTGTATGTGACCATCCAGAATCTCACAAGTGTGTCGGTTCTTGGAGTACTCAACAAGCAAATGAGATCTCCAGTCTACCGAAACCTCAGATAACCAACATAATGATAAACTTAGATGATTTGAACCTGTAACCCCAATCTCTGTGACTGTCTCATGTGCAACACTACTGGTCACACCCACATCCATCATATTCCACATCGATCCGCAATAATAAAGCCCCTCATCATGTCGGAAAGTCCTCTCCATCCCCTCAGCTGCAACCACCCTAGGTGCCCCGTAGATAATCCCCTCAAAATCACATTCTATCCCTCGGACTTAAACTTCAGCTCCATCGTTTGAAAGTTAGTCCGAAACTCACCAAGAGAGTGAAGCCACTGCACTCCCAGCACTATGTTGGTCACTCCCATACCAACAATGTGGAAATCATCGGTAACTGTGTAGTTACCCATGGTGATGCTCAATTGTGGAACTTTCCGTGTGCATCTCATATACTCCCCATTGGCTACAACAATGTTGAAGCCCTCAAAGTCCTTCGTCTGCAAACCTCGTCTCTCAACCAATGATGCATCAATAAAGTTGTGGGTAGCCCCACTGTCAATGAGTACCACAACTCGTTGACCCTGCATAACTCCTCTAATCCTAAATGCCTTGTACATCAGAGTACTAGACAATGTGGCTATAATCTCTCGAGGAAAAGTCTCCTCCTCCTGCACCGCATCAAGCACTATCCAACGCAACTCCATCTCCATCATCCATCTCGTGAGTCTCTAACTCCTCACCTTTGTCACCCTCACTCTCCTCAAAGACCTCAATGAATTGGGCCTTCCCTCTACCTCTGCAATCATGTCCTGGAACCCAAGGTGTGCGGCAATCGAAACATAGTTTCTTTCGCCTCAACTCATCTCTGTCCTCTCGGGAAATGATTGGCTTCTTAGCCACCTCCTGCCTCGGTGGAGGCTCCCTCTGTTGAAGTTCGTCTGATCCAGATGGAGGTTCCCTTTGCTGAACGCGAGGTGGAACCCTCGACTTTGGAGTGGATAACTCCAAGTCTCGAGATCTCCTAATAGCCTCATGCAAAGAAGAAGGCTCAAATGCCTTCACAAACCCAACAAGAGCATCTGTCAAACCTGCTGTGAACAGTGAAATCAACCTCATCTCCGTAACATCAGGTACCATGACTGATAATCTCTGAAAATCTGCGATATACTGATCCAGGGAACCAGTCTGTCTCAAATGAGTCAACTCCCTAAAATACTTGTCAGGGTCCCTCCTATCAAATCTGCTCACTAGCCTCTGCGTGAACTCTGCATAAGTAGTAATGTGTATGTGTCCCTGTGTAATCAATCCATGATGCCACCAATCATGAGCGTCTCCCTCAAGATGTAAGATTGCAAACTTAATTGCATCTTCCTCACGCATAGGATTCAAGTCGAAGTATGTCTTCAACTTCTGAACCCAAGATTGTGCAGTACACTTCTTAGAACCATCGAAGTGTGGAATGGAAATCTGTCCCAATCTCCTTTGCAACTCTGGTACCTGTATCTGATGATCTCTCCTAGGCCCTATTGCCAATCTTCATTTTGCAATATTCTTGGAATGGCATGTTGTCACGAAAGCCATCACTCAAGGTCTGGTACCTTTCCCAACAAGACTCCTCATCTAAAATATCCACTGGTTGTCATACCTGTGAAACTTCGGATCCTTCACGAAAGAAGGTTCGTGAATCCCCAAAGGCCTGGTAGAAGAATGGGGAGACCGTTGCCCTGAATGTCCACCCTCACCTCTTTGATCATGTTGTCCCATATTGCTATTTTCTCCTCTCTCCGTATGAGCATCAATCCTGCCTGTGCTAATCTCTCCGTGAGCTGGCTTAAATAGAGATTGGTAGTCTCCTGTTGCTTTACCATGTTGGTGAACAATTGTTTCATCAGATCTACACCCATATCCTCATTGTCTTTGTCTCCCATCTTTCAACCCCAACAGGCTGGAGAAACAACTGCTCTGATACCACTGAAATATCCCTTGTGGGATACCACTTAAAAATGCACCAAAAAAATAAGAAATTGCAGCAAACCCAAATTCTGATTTTTGCAGATTTTTAACAGTTAGGGCAGTGAACTGAAGAAAATTGATATCTCTCAAAATACTCACTCAAATCACTTGAAATTTTTAGGAGAGCTTGCTAATATTATAAAGAACATAAGAAAATTATTTTTGGAATTTTTGGAATGATATAATGCAGCTTAAAAATTACAAAAAGCCCTAAAAACTTCAAAAATTCATATCTTCTCAAGTAGGCATGATAAAATTATGAAATTTTGGAAATAACATCTACTAATAGTGAGAATGAAAACCCAACCTCCAGATCTGAAAATGGACACCGGGAAGCCCTAAAAACAACTGCAAATCTGGAACTGAGTAGATAAAACCCTAGAAAATAGATAAAAATCTAAATTTCTGGAAATAACATCTACCAATGATATAGAAGAGATCCCAACCTCCAGATCTAGAAACGGCACACTGAAACCCTTCCAAAAATCGTTGCAAAATCCCAAAGTGGGTCGCTCCCCTTGGGAAGAGGCCAAAACCCTCAAAAGTGTCTCCAAATATGGCGCCAAAATCTGCTCTAATCGCTGCCACAAATCAGATCTGAAAACCCTTGATTTTTCTCCACAAAATGTCCCAAAAACTTCAAACCCTTCCTCTGAAAACCTTTGAAAATACCTCTAAAACAGCCCGAAAACAACTCCAAAATGACAAGCTAGGGTGGATCTCTCACTACCGAAGAATGCCTGCTAGCTAGGGATAGATCTCTCACCACCGGCTAGGGTCCTGTGGGATTTCACTCCACAAGTATAGTAAATTTGCAAAAGCAGATTGCACATGAAGGAAAATAATTATGTATGCAAGAATGTTCTCCATCACTCCCCCAAACCTCCTTTTATAACATCTCATTACCTTTTTCCAAGTTGGGCGCTCCATGTGGGACTAAAAATGACTTAAGTGACCCCAACGAAGAAATAGAATAATAAAGTACCATAAGTGACCCCAATGAAGAAATAGAATAATAAAGTGTTATGGGGTCCCCCCAACGACAAAACATAACATCTAGTCCCTCCAAATCACTTTATGCTCATGTCAACGAAAAATTATAACAAATGAACTAGATATTCACCACACCCCCACCGATGTTCAAGCACCGTGTTACATATGACTTCTCCGAAGAGGATCAAGGCCCTTGTAGTTCCCAACTTATGATAAGATGCATCATTATATATATATGACCCCCTCTTCATAGAGAGTATAGTTTTAGAGAGTGGTTTATGAATAAATATAAAGCAAAGGCACTCAATAGATTGAGGGAAGAATCAATCTATGCATAAGAATGACTACACCTGATTGTTCATGTTGAACTATGCCACCTATTTGCTAAATTCAGCATGGTGATATGGGGCTTGCCCCATTCTAAGTAAGTATTGAAATCTTGCTAACTTAATACCTTTTTTGGTAGCATAAAATAAATGCTAACTTAATAGCCTTGTCGGTAGTATAAACACATTTGATAATGTAATACCCTCTCGGGTAGCATGACATTTCATCAATTTTGTGCATTGTTGAGGCCAAGTGTCAACTCTGTATATGTGATAAAACTACTGAAAATTTGTCAAAACTATATATAATATGATGTGAACTGTGTAAACATGTCACTAATCTGACTGAATCCATGTATTTTTGGCTGAATTTTGTGTGAACTTTTGAACAAGCCTACAATATGCCCCCTTTTGAGGTGAGAGATGCCCCTTTATCACTCATCTCAAAAGAAAAGTGGTTAAACACATTATTTGTAAAGAGATAAATCATATAAAGCACAATGCTACACATGGTTGAATAAGTCTGCATAATCATGATATAGTCATTATAGGACAAGCAATAGAACATCCAAGGGATAAGCATATGTGAATATTGTTAGAAGTCCAAATAGATAATCGGCTGAAACACGATGAAGCTCATAGAAGTATGCTAGCAATGCAATGTGATACAAAGGATCCTTTGACACACATGACATTACATGATGACACATGACACGATGAGGCCCGTCACAAATATTTGACCAACTTGACAACTTGATTGACATGACAACTCAATGACATGACGACTCAACCAAAACTGATATCAGTTCAATTTCGTAAGAAGCATAGAGTACGCAAGAATCACACAGTCACACATAAAATCAATCAAGAATCATATGGTTGCTTAGAAGCATAGAGCAATCAAGAATCATATGGTTGCTTAGAAGCATAGAGTTATCAAGAATCATTAGTTTCATAGAAGCATAGAGCAATCAAGAAGCATAAAGTCATGTAGAAGCATAGAGCATACAAGTGTCATACAGTAATGAGTGGACCCTGTGTCATACAACATACATATCAACCATGAAATCATACAAGAATAATCGGTATAGAAGCACACAAGAATATATGTGAAAAATCAGTATAGCATAGAGCATGTCATATTTAATAACTCAACAGCTAGTAAGCATGGAGCTAGTAATGTTAGTACATATAAACAGGCAATGTCATCATCAAGTAAAGTGCAATCCGCATCCAAAATAAAACATGTGTCTAAAAGTATAAGCTAGTGCAAGACACCATAAGTAGCTCCATATCACAGTGGACCAGTGCCAGCAAAAGATATAGCCTGGAAAACTCTGTGTTGTTATGCCCCCAATGTGGAAAAGGTTGTCCCTGAGTATAAGACTAAATAGTTAGGAAACATGTGTGTCTATGGTAATGTCTAGTTGGTATGCCTTGTAGCTAATTCATATATAACGTAAAAGCAAGTGTGTATAGGAGTAGATATGTAAAGTGCTAAGAGCATGATAACAACGATCCCTCTGTCTATGTAATAACAAAGTAAGTCACAAACATGTCCTGGTTTTGGTCTTTTGCAATATTTGAATGTTTTGTATTTTTCCATATTTGATTGTACTGGGATTTTGAATATAAGTGCACATACAAGATAACACTTGAATTAAACATGCAAGAGTCGAAGGGCCATAGGCAGGAAATATAGAAAACTGGGGGGTTCTAGTTAACTATGATTTGCTCAACAATCACATAAAACCTATGATTTGGGTTATGCATAGTTGTCAACTCAAAATTATGTGTCAGAAGAATTAGCCATGCGAGAATAAATGTCCAAACAAAAGAATGTAACACAATCAACAGGCGAAAGAGATTTTATGTGCAACACTTGCTTAAGAGAGCATAGGAATACTATCCTACGATCCTGTCAATGTGATGCTCATATGAAGGTCTTGGAGTAGTAAATGCAAATCTCTCATGTTGTAGGTGAGGAGTAATGGAAGTAGTTGAATCACTATCGTAATCTGAGAAATAATCATACACCGTGTAATAATTGAAGTCATCAAGGTTATGCGTATATATAATCCTCGGGTCATGAGTAGTCATAGTAACGTGTGGTCTCCGTTGTGTATAGAGAGAAAGCATTAGTGTCCCATGTGGGGCATGCCCGCTAGACTGCTGTAAGACTACCATGTGTTGCGCTCGGTTAGGTAACGTAGGTTGAATTCGAGTAAGAGACGCTATCAAGGTGGGTCTCAAATAGTCAGTATTGATCAATGCTATGAAATGTGTCTAGGAAGAGACTCACCATATGTCAAGGTTGAGGCTGAACAGGCTGCAAAGGTTGCACCTATGGGGTCAGTAGTATAGGTTGATGTGGAGCCGTGATAGGCACTGTGACTGGTTGAATAGAATGCTCATAGGGAATACTCTGAATTGTAAACACTTTGTTGTTGTGTATATTCTTCAAGCATCTATGTGAAGTCGGAGGGATGGCTGTCATCTCATGGATCCATGGGCGTCTAATTAACATGAAGATATCATTGGTAGCTAATACTAAAAATCATGTAGCTATCTTCTTAGGTCCGATTTGTAAAGGTAATATAATGCTCCAGTGGGTTCGGACGTTGTCCATCAAAACCGTTAATCGTATCCATTATACCAACTAAATCCTAATGGTGTATCCAAGGCTAGTGAGTAGTGTCACAAGACATGTTTATGCTAGATCTGTTGTCAACCATGACACTGTGTATTAGATGTGTATCAATATGAGCATGAATGAATAAGGGCTTATTAAGGAGCGTCACCACTATCAAAATCTGAATTAAAGAATGCAATCATAGGTCGAGGTGGAGGCGTACTCGGAATCATGCCTTTAATGCTATTTATAGGGTGAGAATTGGTGTCATAAGACTTAGGAGGTACACCATGGTTTGTCATTTATACTTCATTGCTCTTCCGAGTGTTGGTATGATTAGGTAGAGGATCGATAAACACCTTGAGAGCTGAATTGGGTTGCTTGTGAAACCACGGTGTTTGTGGGATTTTCAAAGCCTTCCATTAAAATAGTATGATTATTGATAAGGTCTTGAATCTCATGTCATAGTTTAAAACATCTATTAGTTGACTTTCCAATGCATCAATGATAATCATGATATGCCTTGCTCTCAAATTTTGGATGTTGTTGCTTTTGCTCATCAATTTTGAAAGGTGGAGGTAGGGTTATAAGATTGCATTCGAGTAGCTTTTGTCACACTTAGGAGATTTTGCCAAGCGCGCCCACTGCCTTCGTTGAGAAGCAGAAAGGACAAGAGGTTTAATTGGTTGTGCAGCATTAAAATTTTTAGTATTGGTCTTCTTAGCTTCATTAGGCCTAACCTTGAATGGTGGTTTGCTTGAAACTTAGCTTCACTAGATGTGGGAGTGTTATTGCCATATTTAAGCATGTTCGCTCCTTGGAGCTTGGTCTCATAAACCTTGACTGTTTGGCATAGGTCGTTGAAAGATGCAAAATTAGAAAACATAATCCTCTTCTTAAGTTGTGGAACTAAATTACTAAAGAAAACTTGTTGTAACTCCACCTCATCAATGTGCTCTAGTCCTTGGGTTAGCAATGTCTTATATCGCAACACATACCAACAATGTTCTCATCAGGTCTTTGTTTGATTTGAGTGATTATGGAAAAGGAAATCTGTTGGTTAATGTTGATAGAGAAATGTGCTGAAAATCTATCAGCTAAAGGCTGGAATGCGTTTAAGAGCCTTGTGGAAGATTTGGAAGAGTGTAAAATCAATCTAGCGCATATTCCTTAAGACTTCGTGGAAAGAGTTTGGTCAATAACTTGTCATTACTTGCATAGTCCATGCATGAAGCGACAAAGGCTCGAAGATGTTGTTTTGGATCAGTCTTTCCATCATATGGAAAAATGTTAGTTGAAATAAACCCTATGGGTTGGGGATAACTAAGGACCTCGTGAGCTAGTGGATTATGCAATAAATCAATGGAACTTGTCGTAATGTGGAACTGGTTGGTACTGTGCTTTAGGAGTACAAATTTAGCTTGTATGTCTCGTAATTGTGGAGCATATTCATTTACAAGAGGATTGGTTGCAACATGCGTAGAAGCATTTGGATTTGCGGCATTAGGAAGCAAACTAGGTTGCGAAGGTGCTATAGGCTATATATGAATGGGGGCTTCTTGCAGTGCCTTCATGGTAGGAATACTCGGTGTAGGCAACAAATGTGTAGGTGTATCAGTAGCAACTGGATTAGCTTGAGCCCCTAGTGTATTGGTTCGTTGTGCATGATGTCTGTACGGGCTTCCAATAATGTGGCTAGTATTTCGTCAATATTATTAGGGTGCTGCTGAAGTGCTTCGCTAAATTGAGTAATCACATCTTTAACTTCGTGCCGTTGACTAACATGTTGTTGTTCAACATCCCGGTGGTCGGAAAATTTCCCCTCATATGTGTCATCCCCATGGTCAGATATGATCTCATTTATAATAGTATTTTTGTTTACATTTGTAGCATCACCATGGATATAATCATCATTTGCACCAATATTGGTAGAAGAAGTAACATAAATATCTGATTTATTTGGCATTTTTCTAACACCGTGGAATTAAGGCAACTTGGATGCAACCAATATGGGCACCATTCGGTCTAGCACTTTGTCTAGTTGGTGTGAGGAACCTAGCATGTCTAGGTGGCATAACAAAAAAGCATTAAACTACACACAAGCAAGGAAGGGTTTATAAACCCTAAAGTTAAATAAATGAGATCTGAAACTCCAAGGTTGAAGAATTAAACCTAGGTTGTGCAATTCAATTAAAAGATCAAGTTCACCAAAGTCTAACATGTGAACTACGGTTTTAAGCCTAATCTAACATATTAGGAAATGTGAATAATTTAGAACTAACAAAGGGCAGTCTTAAATAGTCCTGAATTATTCTAATATAAATATTGGGTATGTCACAGACTAGACTATGACAAAGAAGGTTAGAGAGAACCAAAATACGTGGACAGGTGTGACAGAGAGCTCAAGTTATGTGCAGAGGTGGAACAAAGCGTTGTCAAGCTGTTTAGAAAATATTAGGACTTGGAAGTCTTCTTTGTATGGGTTCGTAGATGCTTGGACAATACCATTGCCAATCCTGTCTAGAGGGCTACGAAACCGTCCTGTGTGATTGTACTTACTTGCTTTTTCTGGGTTTGCGTGCCTGTGTGTGCGCGTGCTTGCTTTCTGGATCTATAACTTTGTGATGACCATTTCTGAATTAGATATTGTTTCAAACCCTAAGCTTGTGCCCTTGACCTGAAAAAGGGGTTAGCAAAAATTGGGCTAGACTGCCTCACCACACCCTCGCTGATGTGATAAGTGTTGTGCTACATACCACCACTCCAAAGAGGGATCAAACACTTGTAGTTCCCAAGCCTATGATGAGATGCGGCGGAAAATAGATACACACACATACGGGTCCTTGATTCGACCCTCACTTTTGGCAACATGCACTTTGGACTTTATATTTAGCTCAACACCTGATCTAGGAAGCTATAGAGATGACTTCAGATTTGCAGCTTGCTGTTGTGGTGATGTGCTGTAACGAGTAGATGTTTGCAATACTTTCTCTTTCTCTTTTTAGAGTGTGTCCAGATATCTCCGGTGTAATTCCTTGGTGCCCCTAATAGGTTAGGGTGTGTTTGTATTTATAGGCGACTTTTGTTAGTTTTCTTGCTCAATTGATCCAAAATTCTTGCTTAGGCCTACTAAGCCAAGATGTCCTTTTGAAATGATAACCATTGGAGTGCAAGAAGACAAGTTCATGACACTTGGACAATACCGTTTAGGACCTACGAACCTGTCTTGGGAGCGACAAAATTTGGGTCTGAGATAGATGGAGGTCTATACAAATGTTCAATTGCACGTGTAGTGATTTTGAGGAGCGGAGCTGGAGAGTTACTGCTGTCTAGTGGATATAGCATGCGGGATAGAGCAGCAAGGTGCCTTTAGTGGGTCAAACAATGTGTATATGGAGTGTGTATTAGAATTAGTGCAAAATGCCATATTGTCGAGTGCTCGGACCAAATTTAGGGTATTACGATTTACCATCTTGCTTGTCGTAGTGTCTTCACTTTGATGCCGACTTGCCAAGGTTCATGTGGACCTCTTCTTGTTGCTCTAACTTTTCGCTGCAACACTACATCCTCCTCCAACTCGCACTATGTATCCAAGACAAAGTCTTCTATAAAGAGTATCAGTGGTCATCTCCGCCTTCATCCAACATTGATGGCTTACATAGTATAAGTTCGCAATATACCATCTAAGTACATCTTCATGGATGCGGGTTCATCAAGATTGAAAGCATTATCTCCAATTTGCTTCAGGATGGTAAACGAACCATACCTTAGAGTCTGTGCTCCCTAGGTTGTCCTTGAAGCCTCTCTTTGCTCAAATATAGCCACACTTTGTCTCCTACTTTGAGCATATGCTTCTTTTGGTGTCGACCATGTCTAGGCTTATACCACGGCTTGAGAATTCTCTAATTGTTCTTTCATTTGAAATGGATTCACCTAGTCCTCTCAATGAATCTTACTGCTCGCATTACCTTAGAATCTAGTTCTTCTCCTTCTCCTTGCTGTCCCATTGCAACATTATGTGGATTAGTAGGGAAATAACCCAAACATGCTTCAAAAGGCGACTTGTTAGTGGATGCATGTATTGCCTTGTTGTATGAGTGTTGGATATATGCCAAAAATTCAACCCGTCCTTGGATACTTCTTGTTGCAGCCTCTTATTAGTTATACCAAGGTCCTATTCACAACTTTTATTTGTCCCTTTGGTTTGTGGATGGAAAAATGCACTTCTATAGAGTTGGTGGGGTCGAAGGTTACATACCTGCCCTGTCAATCCCCTACAAATAGGAAGGCCCCACATATATGTATAGAAAAGGGGGTTCTATCTAACAACGACCTTGAACTCTATTCTATTCTCTAAAGTTTCCCCGAGGTTCTACCAAACTCCTTGACTTTGCCATCGGATCTATACCCATATCTACGAGCCACTTTACAAAATGGAATTTGGGAATTCTTGAATACCATACCAATCCTCTTTATCTATGGGAATTCGAGGGAGGTGCGGGTGGAGATGCCCCTAGATTAATAGGCCACCCTCTATTTATATGGGAGTAACTGGTGAGATGCTTGGTTAAAGAGTGTGAGATGCTTGAATAAAGAACTAAAGAGTGTAGGCTAGCACCAACCCTATCCATAGAGATTTAGGGGTTGGTTGGTTGCTTTCAAATGCAGTGCCTCATTGCTTCAAGAGCTCATGCAACGGTGGACTGATATGGCCCCTCTCTCTATTTCTCACCTCGACCCCCATCTATACTTTGGTATCCATCTTGCCCCACTAGGTTGCTCAAAATTCTCAAAAATCTTGAGTATCTACCTGAAATGATAGACTTAGGCAACCCAAAATGCACCCGAACATTAGAAAATAATGACTTAGCTGCTTCACGCTCTTTTACCGTCTTCATAGATGGAATTAAAATACATTAAGTTGAATCTATCTACTACAACATATAAATAGTCACAACCTTTATAGACATTGGCGTACCTCCCACAAAATCAATATGCTTTCCCATGGTCTAGTAGGCACATGTAGAGGCATGTACAATCCTTCTTTCCTAAACTTAGGCTTGCTCGTACAACATAATTTAGATCTCTAACTACTTCCTCTTGCATATCAGGGAATACACATACCTTTACAAATGGACCACGATCTTACCGACACCAAAATGGCCTGAAGCTATGGAAGGTTATGCTTCCCTCATCAATAGAAGTCTTCCTCCCTTTGGCACACAATTTATCCAACTTGTAGAGTAGCCCATCTTTGAGGTAGCATTCATCTTTTCCTTCTACATCAACTTTCTTGGCCTACAACTGCTGGAATGTCTCCCCAAAATCTGCATTTTATCCATATGCTTCCTTATAAGCCTTTTTTGTGAAACTGTTTCCAAAGCTGAAACTTGCTTTGTGACTGGTGGCCTAAAATAATATATTTGCCACATCATTTGTGCTTTGCTTCTTGTACTTGATCACCATATGAAATTGTTTCAGAAAACCCATCCGTTTGTAGTGTCTTGTTGCAATTTACTTTGTGCTTGCAAATATTGAAAATGCTTGAGGTCAATATGCACCATAGTTTCATTTGCCAACAAATAATGTTTCCATTTCTTACATGCTTGGGTGAGTGCATACATTTCCTTATCATATACATAATACTCTCCTACTGATGAAAATACTCCTGAATGATAACAAACTGGTTTACCTTCTTGCAACAAAACTGCCCCCATAGCATACTCGCATTTGTTTAAACTTTGATGGTTGCTGCAAATTAAATGTTGTTTAGGACCATCTAAATTATTTGTAACATACTTTCACTCAAGATTAGAAAACCAATAAGAATTATACCAAAAGGTGTATTTCCATGGCAAAAAGTTTGTCAAAGGCTCTCTTTTCGAGGAGATTTGGCTTTTTAATGCTACCTTTCTTTGGCCCTTTTAAGTTGTGTTTCAGGGGGTTTGTTAGAGTGTAAAACCCATCTTGGGTGGTTTCTTTGAGTCGATGACATTTGTTGTGTACCTTTAGATTGTTTGTACATTGTGATATCTCGTTGGAGATAGAATCTATAGTACTTAAAATGGAAGATGTTCGAAACCAATATGATGGTATATCGGATGTCCATGCTTAAGACAAGTAAAGGCATGATTGGCATAGGGAAACAACTAAAAAATTGGTGTTAAGAAATTGAAAATAGATGCCAATGCTACAAAATTGGTTGAAGAAAAGTATCAAAGCATAAGTAGGGACTCGATACAAAGTGAAAATTTGAACTTGAGGAACAGGGGAGTTTTCCATTAAAATTTTCAACAATTGCCTCGAAGATGACTGATATTTTGAGAGAGGATTGCTCCATTAGTAAATGAGTGTTTGTGAAATCTTGTATTCAATCCATGTCACGAAATTGAAAAATGGCATTAAAAGGCAATGTCAACATTGATTGGCACCCTAGTGATTGAGTACCGACGATTGACATTGCTAAGCATAAAGCAAGTCTTGTGTTTAATGATAATCTATGACTGGAGTAGGTCTTTTTACAAAAAAATTGAAGGACCAAGGATCGACAAAACTGCCCATTGGACAACCTTAACAACCGTCAAAATTGATTACAACATTTAAAGATCATTATCAAAGGTATAATGAAGGGACCAACAAATGGAGGCTAATGATAATCGATGACACTCAAATATCTAATAACACAATAATAAACAAGGCAAAAGATAAACCATGATTGATGGTGCCGACCCACGAATGATTATATACCAACATTGAGCCAACATAGATGACGTTTGTGGCGGATGGGCATGAAGAAGTTGTGGAGCGACAACAATATGCACCACGGGGCCCTGGACCATCGTACGGGAGACAACCCTAAGCTTAGAGATAATCTATGAAAGGTTATAAATTTTGTGCTGCTAGTTAACTTAAAAAAGTAAATCCAAACACGCATTCAACAAGCGGAAGTTTTCCGTATAGGAAATACAACTTATACTCAATATGAAAGAACTTCCCATTCTTGTGCGGGTGACTCAGTGCAATTGATGTGCGTTAGGAGATGTCTAGTGGTGTGCTAATTGGAACCCAAAACATGTTTGGAATGGACTATGTCACGTATAACTATGAATAACTTTGTTGTAGGCATGTTGGATGTAAAACAAGTTATCAACCCAAATGCGAGCATGGGCACAATTGTACATACCCAAAAGATGAACTAGAGTGCGGTTGACAACTTTTATTTGTCCAACTATTTGAGGATGAAACAACGTAGATCGATCTAACTACGTACCCATCAATTCCTACAATGTGTGCTAGAAATTACGCACAAAGTGAGGATCACAGTCGGATATGATGAATGTTGGAAATCTAAAGTGAACCCAAACATAATGGGTGAAGAAACCCGAGCAAGAGTGCAGGCTGCGTTGATGCATTTCTTGCGAGGAATCACAATGGCCATCTTCGAGAACCCATCCACTACATTAAACACCACATTGTGTTGGTGTTTTGTCATAGGTATCAATCACCTAATGCTAATCCATGGTGATGGATTCCCATGGTCTAGATTGAATCGATAGAGGTGTGTAAAGTCCTAGCTTCAGGTTCATGGGCTTTGTGATGCAACAAGGAATGCAAGATTTGATGTGTCAACATCTATGCGTATGTGCGGCTAGTAGAAATGCTTATGCAATGTTTCCGAGTGTCTTGTGATGCCGAAGTGTCTGCCCGATTTTGGTGTAGTGCACCATTAAGAAGACAAAGACGCTCGAGCTTGTAAAGAAGTTGGTTGGACATGTAGAAATCCCAAACCTATTTATCTTGTACGAGGCTCGTATTTTGCAAAGGCCTCGTTAGGTGAGTAGAGGGATACCTAGTCATGAAGTTGTGGCCGTGTGTGTCAGTATTGTGATGAGTGTGTATAGGTGGTCTACTAAGGCAATCTAGGGCCTTATTATCCTTTCCCTTCTTGTGCTTTATCATGCAATGGAACTACTACAAGTATGTGATCCACTTCATGTGGCACACATCTCCAACTTGCTTTGTGTTTGCAGAAATTAAAGTGGCATATGATCAAAATGAATGACCGTCTCCTTTCTCAAGATGTAGTGGTGTCATTGCTTAACAACTTGTGCAATGGCATACAACTCTTTATCGTAGGTGGAGTACCTTTGAACCTGATTGCTGAATGTTTTTGAGTGACATGTGACCGTATGTCCATGTTGCATGAGCACCGTACTGAGTGCAAAGTCATATGCGTCAATATAAATTTTGAAGGAGAATGAACGTTGTAGAGATGCATTGCTTGAGAACCTCAAAAGCACGCTATTGTATGAATCAAATCAAACTTGACTTTTACACATGTTATAAGGTTGAGAAGCCATGACATATACGAGAAACCAAGGACAAACCTATGGTAGAAGTCCGCAAGTCCAACAAAACTCTTACATTTTGTGAGATTGAGAGTTGGTTGATTTTGGATCACTTTGATCTTCTTTGGATATACATAAATCCTCGCGTAATCAATGATGTAGCCGAGGTATTAGTGTGTAGTGCCAAATGTACACTTCACCAAGTTGGCTTGCAATTTATGTTGACGTAAGGTTTCTAATATGTGCAAGATGTGCTCCACATGCTCCTCCCAAGTCTTATGCTAGGCACTAGAGATGATTTGATATTTGATAGTGGTATATTCGGTGCACTAATGACTATATCTTTGACTCACTATAGTTTATGACTCTATGAGCTTTGAAGTCTATATTTTTACATTTTAATTTTTGCGTTTTTTTTTTTGGTAAAAAATTAATAGAAAACATACACATGCATTCTCTACATTCATTTCTCATGTCATTTAGCTGCGTTTTACATTTAATTTAAGCTATGTTACTAGGGTTCGTTGCCCTCCCTTCCATACCCTGTTTGATGCGTATCTAGTACAAATACGTTTAGGTACGGGCATGGATACACTTTGGATACTCTAGGGCACGTCTTGGGTACATTTCGACGCACCGGGACGTACCCTGGCGTATCAAAGCGTATCCATAGGTTTGGATGGTGAGGCCCCCCAAAAAATAGTGTTTTTTTAAATTTTGACTTGGTCAATGACCAAAACCAAACCCTAACACTTAAACTAATAAAATATTAAACCCTAAACTCCTCAAAAAGCTATAAAAAACACTCAACCATTCATTTGAAATCACACAAACAATTCATTGTTGGTTTTTGCAAGTGTATGAGCAAAGAGCCAAAGAGGAATTGAAGAGGAGGCAAACATTGGAAGGAGGATTTGTTTGGAGGCAACCATTGCAAGGAGGACGAGATTGGGGGCAGCCATTGCTTGCAAGGAGTTCAAGTTTGTTTAGAGGAAGCAATTGTTGAGAGGAAGACATTGTTTTATTGTTCATTCAAAGGAGGAGATGTCACGTTTGGAGGTAGCATTTGTTAGAATTCTATTGCAACAAGGATCTACGTTTGGAGGCAACATTGTTTTACTTGCTACCCTTGTCTACACTTACAAGTATTTTTATTTAATTCAGCCTTCTATTTTTTATTTTTTTACGTTTTTTAAAATTTATTTTGTTGCATTTTTTTAAAGTTTAGAGTTTAAACACATCCTAAATCGTGTATGCTCTCACCTCACACCTTTATGGTGATCTTGGTGATCAAAAATAGATTAGGATGACACGGTTATAAAATTTTAAATTAATAATTAGTAAATATCATTATTTTTTAATTTTTAAAGGCATTGTTCAATGTTAATAATTAATATTTTAGCATTTATCATTTGATTTATGTAAAGGCAAAGATGTTTTTAATTTTTTAACTTCCTAACTTTGTGTATGCTCTCACCTCGCGCCTTTATGGTGACCTTGGTGATCAAAAATAGATTAGGATGACATCACTTAGAAAATTTTAAATTAATAATTAACATGTTATTTTTATTTTATTTTTAAATTTTATGTAAAGGCAAAATGTTTTTAATTTTTTAACTTCCTAACTTTGTGTATGCTCTCACCTCACGCCGTTATGGTGATCTTGGTGATCAAAAACAAATTAGGATGACATAACTAATTTATTTATGTAAAGGCAAAATGTTATTAATTTTTGTAAACATCCTAACTCTGTGTATGGTCTTACCTCGCACCTTTATGGTGATCGTGGTGATCAAAAATAAATTAGGTTGACATCACTTTGTATATGCTCTCACCTCGCGCCGTTATGATGATCTTGGTGATCAAAAACAAATTAGGATGACATCAAGTTTTGCTTCAGTTGGAGTGCAAGGCCCACAAGCTTTTGAAAACACATCAGTTCTGTGAAACATGATCCTAATTCTCCTCTTTGGAGACATGTGACAGTGGTAGAATACCTTGTTGGTGGTGGGGTCGGATTTGGATATGTCATGGTTGTCATGCTCAATACAAATCCTCATATAGTCGATCTGAAAATCCATTTGACTAGGGTTGGAGGTGTGGGGATAAAGAAGTGCCCCAAAATATCAAAAGAGAAAATGGAAAAGTACTTGAGAGAGCAAGAGGAGGCTGATAGAAAATATGAAAGAAATAAATCTAAAACAATTCCATTGCAAAGAAGGCCTTCATCACGACCACCCACACCTAAATTTGGTACTCATCCTTTCATCCAAACTCAAAGTCATCCACTTGATACCCCTTTTGATGAAGAGAGTTAAGAGACCTCACGAAAAAAGCCAAAAGGAGCATTGGAAAAAGCATTTAATGACAAGAGGGATATTGTTGATGAGGTGATTGCTTGATGCATTTATGCATGTGGGCTGCCCTTTAATGTATTGAGGTCTCCATATTGGCAACAAATGGTGAAGGCTATCAATGAAGCTCCACAAGGGTACAAATGCCCAAGTTATGAAAAGGTTCGAACCACACTCTTGGCAAAGGAAGTGGAACACATTCACACCTCTTTGTAGCCAATTAGAGATTCATGGAAGGATTCAGGGGTTTCCATCATTTTAGATGGATGGAAAGATGCTTGTAATAGACCTTATTAAATGTCGTAGCATGCCCTAAAGGGGCAATGTTCCTAAAAGCCATTGACTGTGAAGGGAAAGTCAAAGATGCACAATTTATTGCCGAGATTTTTATGGAGGCTATTGAGTCGGTGGGCTCCCATAATGTTGTTCAAGTGATCGTCGACAATGCTAAAAAATGTAAAGTAGTAGGATTAATTATAGAGGGTAGATATGAGCACATATTTTGGACCCCTTTTGTTGTCCACTCCCTTAATTTGATGCTCCAAAAGATTGGGAAAATCCTGTGGATTGAGAAAATTTACATCGAGGCAAATGACATTCGAGATGTTTATCACAAACCATCATATGTCATAGGCCATATTCAGGAGATTCTCAAGGTGTGAGTTATGAAGGTTGCAGAAACAAGATTTGGATCTCAAACACTCGTTTTGAGACAACTTGTGAAGGTGAAAGAGGCTTTAAGCAATATGGTGATCAACAATGTTTGGACAAAGTGTGGAGGCAGTCAAATACAAAGAAAGCTGCAAAGGTAAAATCATTGGTCCTTGATGATGAGTGGTGGGCCAAGGTTGAGTACTTGCTCAGTTTTACAGAGACCATTCTCTCCATGATCAAATATGTAGATACTGATGCAACATGCATGGGAGAGATATATGATGGAATAGATTCTATGCTTGAACGTATGAGAGAGGTCATACAAAAAATGAGCAAGATCCATAAGAGACCTACAGTCTGTAATGAGGTCATGAAGAGGTGGAATAAAATGACCACCCCATTATGTATCCTTGCTTATGCACTGAACCCAAAGTATTATAGCTCTGAAATACTTGGGCTACTTAACATGAAACCGCCATTCTTTGACTCGAAGTCAGCAAAAATGGAACTAGGTCAACATTCATGAGACTTTTCCGATCCATTTATAACCAGTGTGGTCCAAAATAAAATGGGCATGTTTGTAGCTTCAGAAGGCAACATGGGAGAGATTGAGGCTCTTTTCGACAAGTACACCATGAGCCCAACCAAATGGTGGTGTGTACATGGCCATGATGCCAAGTACTTACGACCTATTGCCATCAAAATTCTTTCACATGTATAACATTTATAAATTTATAATCATTGAAAATTTAAATTTTATTTAATAGGATATTTTTGCACATTCTTAGTATGTTACTAATTTGAATTTTCTAACGAACTTTTTTGTAATAGGTGGTTAGTAATTCTTCGACAGAGCAGAATTGGAGTACTTATACGTTTATCCATTCAACTAAATAGAACACGTTGGCATCAAAAACGCCGAGGATTTGGCATATGTGCATTCCAATTTGTGCCTCTTGTCACACAAGTCTAAGGACTATGTTAGAGGTCCTCACAAACTTTGGGATCTTCTTCTAGAGACCACAGACTTGGATGCCTCCGCAACCACTCTTGCCCAACTTTCAATATTTGATGGCGAAGATGACATTCAAGGGAGTTCACAAGGAGTGGAGAGCGGAACTAATGAGAGTGGAGCTAGCGCGAGTGGCATGCAAGAATTTGATTTTGAGGAAAATCTAGATGATATATTCTAGATTTGTTTGTATTCATGTTGACATGATATTCATATATCATATGTATGGCAGCCACATTATCAATGAAATGTAAAATCTTAAGTATATTGAATGTTTTGAACATTGATCCTAGTATATTTTTCAAGTTTTGTTTGTATTCATGTTGACATGATATTCATATATCATATGTATGGCAGCCACATGATCAATGAAAATGTAAATTCTTAAGTATATTGAATATTTTGAACATTGATCCTATTACAATTTTCAAGTTTTGTATTTTTATGGACTAAAAAATGAGTAAAATGAATATATATATATATATGTACGGACGTATCCAAGACGTATCGTATCCAAGGGTTTTTTCAAATCAACGTATTTGCATATCGAATCCTTACGAACTCGAACACGAACTCGAACCCATTTCCCGACAACATAGAATTTAAATTTATTATATTTTAAGTAGAGATAAAGTTTCGAGTAATGCCTAGTAATTTTCAAGAAACCCTAGAGTCCTCAATATGAGTCAAAATCTTGGGTTGTCGAGTCACTTGAGTACGAATTTTTGAACTATAGCGCTCAAAATCCACTATTGTGGTTGGACTTTATATGTAGCATCTCGGTCATACAAATATCATCTCCTAGCAAGATGTCATAGAATTTTAGAGGCATGACATCAAAAGTGGCTGTATGCTCCATAGGCTTGACTTTGAACCGGAAAGTGCATTGCCGCAGACCTATATATCCTTCCTTTGCTGAAGCTACCCCAAAGAGTTGGCTTGAGATGCGATGCGGTGATAAGGCCTAAACATTGGGTTGTTGCTTTCACGCTGATACTTTTCAAACTTCCACCACCGATAACATGAAGAGGTTGACCGCTCACCCAAAACTTGGTGTGGAAGAGGTTTTCCCACTCCTCATAGGTGTCTATGGTAGTGGCGTTGGTGCTCAAACAAGTAGCATCCATATCATTTGTTTGCATGGGATCTGATGTAGATTGCACAATCAAATATTGTTGTGAGCAGCATTTAGAGTAACCATGTGAACTTGCGTGGTGTCATTAACACTACTTGTCACCTTGTTTCTTTTTGTCTTTGTCTGATGCAAAAGACGTTGACGTTTTTTGTTGTGCAACTTTCTTAGGCTGCACCCCTTTGCACGGCATTTTCGATTTTCTGCTGTGCAAGAGTATGATATGATGCATTGTGCATGGGTTGGCTCTTGTGTATGTTGCTAGATGAAGGGGAAATTTTTGCTTCATTTATGCCTGGGCTTCAATCTTGGCAGGGTTGTAGTATGCTTGCCCCTGAGACTTGGAAGTCAAGAACTCTATCTTGGCGCGTATATAAGGCATGAGACCGCTGATGTACTTCAACACCTTATGTTGCTCCGTGAGGTCCTGGTGTAGGCGTGAAACTTAGTCATGGAACTTGGTGTAATGTTCTACCAATTACTTCATTTGTTGTTGCAACTATTGGAACTTCATGTGATCATCTGCGTAAAGTGTGAGGGAGTAGATTTCCTTCTACTTAGCACTGACAAAGTCACCGCAAGTTTGAATGGGTTTGGTACTCTTTCTCTCGTTGCACACTTCATGTTTCCCACCAACGGGACTCGAAATGAATATCTTCAATGTTACGAAGGTGATCTTCTTATTGTCGGTGAAGTTATTGATAGAGAAATAGGCCTCAAGCTGACGAGCCACTTATTTTAATATTCCTTTCAAGGGTTGAAACTGAAAAGTAGTAAATTAACACCATAGTTACCAACTCCGGCCAGATATGCACAAAATCCGTCCGGATCTTATTTTTCAGCTGTCCCGGATAAATTCTGTCCGGTCGTGGCCCTAATTTAGGAAAAAAATTATTATTATTTTTAAATTTTTTTGAAAAAATAGTCAACTACCAACCTTATATAATAAAAAATATAGCATTTTACATTACATTATTAAATTTTTTCATTGTATTTCATATTTATAAAATTCAACTCATCTATTTTTCAGACCATATTTTTTCCGATTTTTTTGAAGAATTCGGATTTCGGATTTTTTTGCCCTCCCGAACGGATCCGGATTTCCGGACCTGGTAACTATGATTAGCACAAACCCAAATATTATCAAATCTGATTTCTAAACCAACAAACTGAAAATAAAACCCAGATTTGAACAACGATCAGATTTTTAGGACAGCAGTGCAAAAATGAGTACAAAACACTTGAAACTCTTCAAACAACTTTGCCAAAATAGATATATGTATTTTAGGCATCAACCAAACCAATATTCAATATGAAATCTGATCCAAAACACTGCTGGAAATTATTTAAAACCAGCGAAGTACAGCTGCAATAAAAATTATGAAATGAGGGTTTAGGAACCCCAAACTCCACAAAGAATTACTGATTCCAGCCTTATAAATAGTGACAAATCTGAATATGAAATGAAAGATCAGATTCGTGCCCTAGAAGGCACCAAACAACACTCTAATGCAAGTCGCTCCACAAGGGAGAGGCTCAATAATGCATATAAAATCTGATTATGACTTCTTTCCTCTCAAATCTGCAATATGCCTTCAAGCCAAACAAGGAGGGTTTTGTCCCCCAACCAACCACAAGAAGGGTTTCCGTCCTTCTTGGAAGATGCCACACACTTGGATTTCCGCCCAAGAGTGGAAGAACAATGAGCAATCAGCCCACAAGTCCAATTAGAGTAAATTTGCCAAAAGTCGATGTGTGCAAATGAAGCCTTCACCTCCTTTTATACCTCCAACTTTGGCGCCAAGGCTTAGAAGGACATGGCGACCCATATAAAGTCATTATAATCTTTTATTTGTTTTTTCAATACACCAGACCCAACCAACCTGCTAAAAGGAAAAACACACTAAAAAGAAACATTAAAAATTAGAAAATGAATGCAAAGGAAGCTCAATTCCTTTTCCCAACTCTTCTACTTCGTTGCCATGGAAAAGGGGATGGCAAGAAGTCCAAAATCAGGTCCTTAAGTGGGAAAAAGGGACATTACATTTATGTAGTGCTATGACATCAATCTTGCCTTTGAACACATGGATGCTAAGGCTCACTTGGACCTTGGAAGGGGTCTAATGTAGAAACTATGTGAGAGGGCTGCAAGAAAGAAGATGCAAATGCTAGGTTGATTTTAAACATCATCTCATGGAATTGGACAAAGTGTTGTTGTGTGGTGCTTCCAAGGCATCCTAAATGAGCTTTTGGATGTCTCGAGTGGCCTTAGGTTGTTTTTGGGCATTGGTATCTTGCTCTTGCAACATTGTTCTCCGAGTAGGTAGAAACATAGCCAAATTCTTATCTTTCTTTCTCTTGTTGCACTCACATGTTTACAGGCATAGAAAAGAGCTATGTTCTAATTTCAATGATACATGCCATGGGACCCAAAACCTTTGTGCGGGTGGACAACCCTGCTCATAGAGATAAGCTTTGAAGGTCATAGAGAGTGCCCTAGTTAAGTTACAAAAGTAAAACCCAAACACACATTCAATAAGTGGAAGTGTTACTTGCAAAAATGCAGCTTCTATACAATATGAAAGAATAGGGGAACAGTACAGATATATACGATGCTGCAGCAAGGCTAGGAATACAAGTTCCTGTGATCAAAAGGGGAAACACTCTCTTATTTTCCTAGTCTGAGCATTGGAATACAGATGCATATGGGAAATGTTAGATATTGAGGGGATGCTAATAATTACTACTAAATGGTATGTCATTGACCTTTAGCCGGCTGGGTATGTTATGTATTTATATAACAAATACAGGAAGGCAGTTACAAGTGGCGAAAATTACAAAGAGCATTACAAGTCATTTAATTTTCTGTCCGAGTGACAATTTAACTTCTTCCAAGTGTGGTGGTTTAACTTTCCATCATGCGGTTATTCTGAGAGATTCTGTGACGCGTCATAGAACTGGAAAGTGCCATTTGGTAAGCCATGTGGCAGCAAGAGACTGACCCGTGGTTATAGTGTGACAACTGCTGCACACAATGCGGTTCATGCTCAGGAGTCAGCCGTAAAGGTGACGTATGGCTGTTGAGCAACGCAAGCTCTGTGCGGGCGCAAGATGCTGCAGAGTTTCTACTTGGCTTAAGAGGCACTGCACAGAAAAAGAGTGCTGCACGGTACCGTGGTGACAAGAGAGATACTGCGAAAGTTGTGTCCGTGCTGCGAGGTTCTGCGACACAGAGGAGCTCCAAGTCTGTGAGAGGTGTGCAAAGGAGGAGTGTACATGGCTCCGTGGATGCACATGGATCAGATGACAACATATTGGTGCTCAACATAGGCAGACACATGCTGTAGGTGTCATTAGGAGTGATCAAAACCAGAGGTTGTTGTTTTTGGTGATAACAGTTACCTTCATCTAACCAAGTCTTTAACTCTTTATTGACACAAACTTGAAGTCGTCATTAATACTTCAATAACTAAGTCTTAAATTAAAGGGTAGTCCAGCCTATTGACTATTCAAACTGCAGCCATATAAGCCTTACACAATGCCCTCAAAAAGAATAGCTAGTCTTTAAACAAACACCAAGTTGGGCATATTTTTAGAAGATCTTTCTGGTACTGCTGTAGTTGCTTCTGCTTCTCATGTTGCAGGCTGCCTCAATTTTGTCTTCTACACGCAGTCGTTGTTTCTTGGCACCTTCAATTAGACTAAACTTCACTGTCACATTTGGCAGTGTGGTGATCCACTAAAGAATTTGCTTAGAATAGCAAAAGCGTTGGAATTGTTAATTCAGAATGGTGGAAGTGTTTTAATCATAATCGTGTTGAATCTTTTTTTAATTTCATTAATTACTCCTAATGACGCATGCACTTAATCACTCCTAATGACACCTACAGCATGTGTCTGCCTATGTTGAGCACCAATATGTTGTCATCTGATCCATGTGCATCCACGGAGCCATGTACACTCCTCCTTTGCACACCTCTCACAGACTTGGAGCTCCTCTGTGTCGCAGAACCTCGCAGCACGGACACAACTTTCGCAGTATCTCTCCTTGTCACCACGGTACCGTGCAGCACTCTTTTTCTGTGCAGTGCCTCTTAAGCCAAGTAGAAACTCTGCAGCATCTTGCGCCCGCACAGAGCTTGCGTTGCTCAACAGCCATACGTCACCTTTACGGCTGACTCCTGAGCATGAACCGCATTGTGTGCAGCAGTTGTCACACTATAACCACGGGTCAGTCTCTTGCTGCCACATGGCTTACCAAATGGCACTTTCCAGTTCTATGACGCGTCACAGAATCTCTCAGAATAACCGCATGATGGAAAGTTAAACCACCACACTTGGAAGAAGTTAAATTGTCACTCGGACAGAAAATTAAATGACTTGTAATGCTCTTTGTAATTTTCGCCACTTGTAACTGCCTTCCTGTATTTGTTATATAAATACATAACATACCCAGCCGGCTAAAGGTCAATGACATACCATTTAGTAGTAATTATTAGCATCCCCTCAATATCTAACATTTCCCATATGCATCTGTATTCCAATGCTCAGACTAGGAAAATAAGAGAGAGTGTTTCCCCTTTTGATCACAGGAACTTGTATTCCTAGCCTTGCTGCAGCATCGTACATATCTGTACTGTTCATAATTAGCTCGAACCGTTTTTTCTCCTTATTTCCTTCTAACTCACATCAAAATCTGATTCCAATGATGCCAAATTGGAGTGCTTAAGGAAAGCTTTTGAATGAGACCGATTTTGTGGGATTTGGTGCAGGGAATTGAGAAATATCATCATTTGAAAATTTGCACGCCGGGAAACAAAGAAACTTGACAAGTGGCAGTCTCTGATTAGCTCGAAGATTGCCCTCTACCCACGTGTGCATTACTTTGTCTTTTGCCAAGTGTCATTTCCTCATTGGCTCAAGTTTCGGGCTTTTACTTCCCTGTCTTCCTTTCTTTTCTTCAACTTTTACTTTGGCTTTAAAAAGATCCTCCGTATTAAAAAATATGGACCAATAAGACCCTGCCATGTTGCTTGTACCGATAGATTGTCCTTAGCTCCCCTTCTGCCCCTTTTGAAATGTGAGCTAATGAGAAGGCTCCACGTTTCTTCGCCATTGTCAGACTGAACCTGCTCTTTGTCAGTCAATTGTGAAACGTGGGCCAATGAAAGGGCTCCACACTCCTTCCCATTTCAGACCCTTGTCAGTCCCTTACAAACGTGAGCCAATGAGAAACAACCACGCTTCCTTAGCAATTCGCCCTTTGATTGACCATTGCGAAGTGCGAGCCAATGAGAAGGATCTACACACTTCGCATGTCAGTTATTTTGATAGCTGCCTCGACATCCGCGAAGCATCAGCCAATGAAATCATTCCATGCCTTTATGCATTGTCAGACTTCTAATAACCTCATTTGACAATTGCGAAGTGCGAGCCAATAAGAAAGATCCACGCACTTCACGTTGTTAGTCTTTTCTTTTGCTTTTTAATTGTGATTTAAAAACGAACCAATGGGAAGGCTCCATGCCTTTGGGCTTGTTAGACTTGTCGAGTTGCCTTAGCCTACACATTTGTCGATTGTGAAATGAGAGAAAATGCGGTAGCGCCATGTAGCTCTTCGCATCGCAGCTTCTAAGTCCCAGAGACTTAGAAATTTTTGGCCTTTGAAGTTGGTTGCACTATTCCTTTGACCTTGTTTGACTTGCCGGATCGGACGAAATATTAACCTAGTTTCAATCGGGGCTTGGAGTCCGGATGAGCCCATCGCCTTTGAAACTTGCCGGAATGTTGACACTTGTCTTGCTTTGGACCGTCGATCTGCTGCCACTTGTTGGCCTTTGATTCCGCCATGCAGATCTTTTTATTGTGTGACTTTTAAATGTCCCTCTTTGGTTTAAGCTAAACCCGCTTAAGTCTTTGACTGAGCTCCTTTGTTTCGCGGGTTAGGAGAATCCATAGAACTCTAAGTTCCATGCAATCCGTGGTAAACTGAAATAGTCTTCTGCGGTTTTTAAAGCCAATGGCCAATGCTTTTGGGCAGTGCATGATTTGACGGCCGTTTTCAATGTCGCGAGACTTGTAAAAATGGCTAAGTCCATTTTTTAAAGCTTGTTAAAGCCAAAATTAACCCAGGGGGTAATTTTGGATAACAATAATATCAAGTGGTATGCTTTTGTGGAAGGTAATGTTGTATATTTTTGTCAAGGCATTTTTATAACTTTATCAACAAGTTCGCAATTGTGTAGCTGTTATATTCGATAATACATATGATGTTTGGCTTTGCTTATTAATTGCAGTTATATGCCTGTGTAATTGCTGAATAACTGTATTATTTACATATCAATCAAGTTTGACCGTTTTGGCCTTGAATAACATTGCAATCTCCTTCCGCACTAATATTCTTCCAGCCTTTTACGATAGAATTTTTAATCTCTTGAGAATTCCCTAGGCTTCAGTTTGATTGTTGTATCGCTACTTCCATCTAGAGTGTAAAGTGAGTGGCTGCCCCTTAGAATCTTTTAATATGTCATCTCCACTATCCTGGGTCGGGATTTATTTTGTCTTTGTCGAAATTGAGTTTAAAATTAAAAGTCTTGGTTGCCTCCAACCTTATGCTTTATATGCCTACTAGAGTGCATCTAGGGGGACAAATGGACAATGTGATCTTACTGAGGACTGATTCAAGCTTCAACTTCATCACCCTTTTCTTCGCTTTTCATCTATGCATTGATTAGTATCACAATGGAGGGCCTCAATTCTAGACCAAAGACTTTGTGGTGGAACATGCCTTAAAAATCTTCATGTGCCTTTCACGCCATAAGTTCCACATGATAATAGCTAGAACAACCTTCCCTAGGATTTTCGGGCCCAACTTTTGAATTTGAAGTTTGTTGGCTAGATTTTATGCATAACTAAAACCTAGGCAGTCATGAGATAAATCTCCCTCATTTACCGGTGAGGCTCCCGTGTAAGATTTCTGTCAATTATGGATCCTAATAACTATTTGTGGGTTTTACTTTAATTGCGAAACTCATGAACCATAGCTAAGCAATTCTGCAGCAAGTAAGCAATTGTTAATGAAGTATTCTCAGAAGGGGAAATAGTGGAATTCGGGAAGGAAGAAAGGAAGATGTGTAATCCAACCAATAGTTTACAGAGTTGGTCTCATACACAGATAAAACAAATAGATCTCACAATACAGAATTAAAGGAAAGGAAAGTTTCTAATCTAAATCTCAGATAATGCAAAGTTTATCTAAAGATCTACACAAAAGTAAGAAGCAAATGCACCGTTGACACAAAGTTCTCCGGAAATCCACCTCTGTTTAATTCCTCAGCTTTCAAAAAAAGATATCAAGGGTTCAACACAAAGTCTGGAACTCAAGAATGCTGATTACAAATTTTGATCCATTAACCCGTAGGTTCTTCCTCTATTTATAGTGTATAGAAGACAATTACAAATAGGAAACAATAACTGAACTCGACACATGCGGAAGCTATAAAGAAAACAATTGACAATCTTTCCCTGGAATTCCTCTCTACATGACATGCACTTGAAGATTAAATCAAAGCTTTGCATGTCTGCCACCTATTCTTAATTAAAGGACCTTTTCAGATAACCAAAAGTAATGGCTTTTAACCAATTACTTTAGTTTTACAATTTTGTCCGAGAAAATAAGAATAAGAGAGGAAAGAGAAGAAGAAAGAAAATATGCCAGCCGCCACACTTCACGCTTTCTCTTTGTTCTGATACTGAATATACTTGTCAAACATATGACTCAGTGTCTTCCCATCTGCCTTAGCAACAACTTCTTTCTCAGTTTTAAACCGCAGCAATCCCTGGACAAAGTAATCAGTGTTGGCCTTCACCTTCTCCAAACTAGGCCCATATCCTTCAATATTTGCATGAAGTCTCACGAGTCGCCGATTGAATCTAACGTGAAAGGTACGACGACTTCATCAATCTTCTTCTGCACAACTAGAAGAAACTCCTCACGGGAAGCAGCAACTCGTTTGGAATGTTCTCTGGCACTTCTCCCATCTCGTCTTCCAAAGCAACTGCATTCTTTTCAGCATAAGCTTGAGAATCTCCATGCGGAAAGAAATTGCTATCTCCAACTGCTTCCCCTTTTCTATCAATCCATCAGGTACAATCTGCTCTGCAATTAGCACATCTTCCGCAATGAATTTATCTTAGCTAAGGTATCTAGGTGACTCTCAAGCAACTATGTTCTCATCTTCTATACCTGTCATTAGTTCCTTCAACTGAGATAATGCCCTGTGCATATCCTCCAAGCTAGTTGGTATTTCCTCGAACTGCTCTGAAGCTTGGTGAATGATTTGCTCTTTCCATTGAGCAATAGCTTTGACTTGGTTTCCTGCATCTTCAATCTCTTCAACCAAATGTTGCATACTTGTTCCTGCACTAACACGGGCTGAGAAGAAGGTTTGCAACCTTAGTGATGATCTCACATAACTGGGAGATCTGCATCCGAAGTCTGTTTTTTTTGCCTTCTCCTTGTCAAGTTTGAGGAATAAAGTGTCTATCAATGTCTGTGTATCTTGCTTTAATCCTTCGTGGTGATTTTCCCCAATGGTACTTTGGTCACCGATATGTCTGCAACAGTTAGCTCTCCCTTTTGTTTCCCTTCAGCTGGAACTGACAATTCAACAAACTTCTGCCTTGATTCTTCAATAACCAACCTTGAAGTTACCTTGGCAACTTTAGGTCTTCTATCTTTTCCACCTAAACTCATGAGCAGCTGCAAGTCCTGTTCTTCCAAGTTGATCTCTTCTCTAGCTTCTGGGACTATTTGCAAAGCCAACCAAGATGAGAAATTACTCTTCGGGGAATGAGAAGTCACTGAATGTACCACCATCTCATGCTCAGCTCTGTTGCATCCGAATTCACCACAGTGTTATGGCTGCCCTCTTGAATTGTCCAAAGACAATGCCCTCTCAAACTCTGCCATTTGTGCTTTCAACTTCTCCGCAGGAAGAGGTGAAGATCTGGGTGGCTGAGGAACAAATATGACGATGCTTTGGATTCAACGGCGGAATGATTATGTCTATTTGAGGTACTGGAGCTATCAAGTGTTGTGAGTTGACACTGGAGAAGCTTCGTCTGAAAGTGGCACTGGTATAATGGATGTAGACTTGCCTTTTTCCAATACCGAGACTTCTTGTGTACCTTGAGCTTCTTTGGTCTTCTGCTACTTTCACCTTCATGCTTTCTTTTGTTGGGATCCCCTGTAATGAAATTCCCTGTGATCTGGTTCATCAAAGCCTCGTCCAAGCAATACCCCTTTGTTAACAACCAATTTGAGGTGTTAACCAGGACTGCGGAAGACCTCTCCTCAATCGTCTGACAACCGCCTACACTTTCTTGAAGTGCAGCTCTATCTCCTCCCATTTGATGATATGTGTCAAGTACCACATGCCCATCATCTGAGAGATTTGCAGGTATCCGTGCTAAACCATAGTCAGAAACTCTTTGGTGATAACTGCTGAAATCTCCCTTTTGACTTCGTATTCGCTCTCCTGCACTTCATCCAGAAATCTTCCAGTGAAGGGACATGTGAGTATTCTTGGGAGACTGTCCTCTTTGCTATCCCATATGGATCAAAGTTCATCCGAGCTAGGAAGAACTCATGCTCATAGCCAGAAAACATTTCTGCTTCAACTCCTCTAGCTCTGTGGATGCTCTGACAACTATAATGACCCACTGTGACTGGAAAGCTACTTGTAGACTTGTGCCGTTTTGATTGTAAGTCATGCAACTCTACGAGCTGCCTGCATAACTCCATGATAACCCACTTATCACTGGGTACTTTGGCAACTTGACTGGTTCTCTTGAGAAACCACTAATCCTGAGATATGTGAAGTCTGCAAATTGGATGAAGATACAACCATGCTGGGAGATAGCTTCCCAGGCTTCTTTGCTCACTCTGTTGGCCCTCAGATCACCGTTTAGCTTGCAAATGAATCCATAGAAGAAGCCATCGTTCACTGCCTTGTAATCCTTGTAGCATTCAGGAATCGTCAACTGTGGGAAGCACTCATAAATAGGATCTTTTGAAAGTATGCCCCATCTATCCAGTTTGGAAAATATCCCCGAGAGGCTGCTACATATACGAGGTATGAAGTCATTTTGAAGTTGAATGTCCGCCTCACACTTCGGAGTTGTTCACTTATGTTGTCACTGATGATATCCGCCTAATTAATTATGAATCAACTTTGTTGATCTCAATTGTTCTCACAAAGGCATACATCCATGAGCGGAAGTTATTGGTATTAGCTTCCCCATTTATCCTGCAAAGCAATTTGGTGATATCATCAACTTCCTGCACAAGATTTGATCGTGAAAGAGTCCTCAAGAATTTCGATGGTGCTCTGGGCTTCTTCATGTATCTGCTATTCATTATACCCATGATGATCTACTTTATGCTTTTCCCATCTATCACTAAGCATCTGCATGCTAATTGCAATTACCACGGGCCGTGCCGGAAGCTTGAGGCAATAATTAATGAATTGTGCATCCAATCTGATTATTGTCTTTCCTGCAAAGCATCTTAGACTGTCCTAGAAAGAGGATGATAAGACCTTGCACACTCCATAACAAACTCAGGCAACTGGGTTGTGACCGGAAATGCTGCAACTTGAATAATCCCACTACTCCTTATTGCCCGCATAAGAGATGATCTTCCGGTGGCTTTGGATCTATCAATTAAATCAATGATAGGTTTAGGGCCTATGTTTGTATCATTGATTTTAGTAAGCCTGGAAACAATGCATGATTCTGTTGAACCTTCTCTTTCATCACGCTTCATCATGCCTGAAACAATCTTTGTCTGAGATCTTTTTCTTTTATTCCTGCTAGAAGACCTTGCAATTGGATCAATTCGTGCAGAACTTGCAATTCCTCCTGATTCAGAAGATATGTTCAATGTATTTGACATTGATTTTGCCTTCTTTTCACCAATATGAGCACTTGTGATGTATACTTGCAAATGATTCAGACAAACATGGAGTCCATGGCATGAATGCCTAATTTCTATCACCAAAATCTGCTTATAAAGCTTGCTGCCCTAAATTTTAAGACTTTGCTTGCATGCCAAGCAAGCTAAAATATTATTTAATTCACCTGTGCACTCACACCAACATGTAGATACTCTGAATAATAAAAAGAAAGCTTCTCCAACCCTAGGCACCAAAACTGGATGCTTATGACAATAAAAAAATATTTTTAATGCTAACAACCTCTTCCTTTGGCACCAAACTTCTCTAGGGCAGCATGCTCCACCTAAAAGAATTAATTGTCTTCTCCTTATGGCATCCAATGCTTATATAGGCAACTACATGCTTAATTTAACAATTGCCTCTTCTTATTTTTAGCAATTCTTAATAATAAGTTGTGCTTTTTCTCCCAATTTGGGTGCCCAAGTTTGCCTGATTTAGCTTGCTTTTCCTTGCAATTATTTCCTTTATTTTTAGCAAGCTTCTTTGTCTTATTTTTAGCCTTCCTTCTTGCTTTGACTTTCCTCCTATTTGTGGCGCCAACTTTAGCTAGAAATAAATAAAATAAATATTATTTAAAGCATGCAATTATGCCAAGGTGAGTCACACTTTTTGGCTAGAAGTTATGTGAAAAATAAGAAGGCAAGGAAGTGGGAATTTTTACCCTTCCAAGAAGCTCCAAAATTCCCATCTTTCACTTAAGTGATTTAACTTTAATGATGGGAAAAACAACCTTCCAGGAAGCCTCAAAATTCCCACCTTCCTGGCAGCCCCAAAATTCCCATTAGCATGAAGAAATTACTTTTCCAAAAAGTGCGACTAGCATGAAAGAAAGCTCTTTTCCAAAAGTGCGACTTGCATGGGTGAATAAAACTTCTTTGGTGGGAATTCTTACCCTTCCAGGCAGCCCCAAAATTCCCATTTGTACTTTAAGTGATTTATCTTTCATAATGGGAAAAAACAACCTTCTAGGAAGGCTCCAAATTCCCATCTTCCTGGCAGCTCCAAAATTCCCATTTGCACTTAAGTGATTTAACTTTAATGATGGGAAAAAACAACCTTCCAGGAAGGCTCCAAATTCCCACCTTCTGCCGACACCAAAATTCCCATTGGCACTTAGAAACCATCCTTCCAAAAATGCGACTTGCATGGAAGAAGCTTATTTCCCAAAAGTGCGACTTGCATCCTTCCTTCTTTGTCAGAAATTAGCACTCCATGATTAATTTTATCTTTGTCTGAGGCCATGGATGACTTCCAAAAATTCCAGGCAATTAAACAGGCTATACAAAACGGACGAACAGATCAAGGGGAACTTACCAGCAACATGCGGAGAAAAACCGAAAACAAACAAAGAAATAAATAAAAATGAAAAACATTGCCAGAAGTTGTAGACAATTGCTTTGAAAATAACTGCCGAATAGCTGGTTAGTAAAAACTCTTCCCTGGTGAATACTCTACTGAGAGGCGGAAATACTGGCGTGAAAATCCTTAGTAGGGTTTAATTGTAGCACAATTTATTTTAAACAGAACTTTATTTATTTAATAAATAAATAAATAAAATTCTCTCGAGAAAAATCGGCGAAGAGATAAAATGAGTTTTAGCATGTGGGTATTTGTCGAAATTGGCTTATATGATTCTCTGGGAATACCTTAAAGCAATGGAGACAACTGTAGGCAATAAAAACACAAAACGACCCGTTACTTTGAAAAGAACGAAAATTTTAAAAAGGGGTAGTCCTAGATTTCAGGGTGAAATCTCGAGGACACCAAAGTTCCATGAGATTACTCATTCTCTAACAATGGCTAAGCCTGTCCAACAAAAAAACTCTACATCTCCAAAAATGTTAGTGTATGTAGTCAACCATACACTATTGTATGCGTTTAAGACGCACTCTTATTATTTAATTGCAATATATTGGTTATTTTATTTATATAGAAGAGTTGCAATCAAGTTATTGACTTGATTAACTTCTGCTATTAAGAGATTAAAATATCTGTAAATAGATTGGAGAAAACTTGCTCAACAAGTTAATTATTCTCAAACCCTAATAATAGCCTCTACTTGTTTTTATAAAAGTATAGAAAGCTATTGTTAGAGGTAATTCCGTGTGCAAGAGAGATTCATTGTAATACTCCTATGAGGAGGCGGCGCTCCCTTACAACTGAGCTTAATATATTGGTAGTAATTCTGCATTGACATAATTGAGCTTTAGTGTTTCACATGTATACGCATGCATGTGGGTGTTTTTCTTAAGGTTAACACAGCGATCCTAGAACCATTTCAGAATTCTAACTTCAACTTCGTCACCCTTTTCTTTTCTTTTCATCAATGCATTGACTGATTTTGCAATGGAGGGTTTCAATTCTACCAAAGACTTTGTGGTGGAATATGCCTTAAAAAATCTTCACATGCCTTTCAAGCCATAGGTTGCACATAATAATAGCTAGAGCAACCTGCTATAGGATTTTCGGGGTCTGACTTTTGAATTTGAAGTCCCATGAGTTACTCATTCTCTAACAATGGCAAAGCCTCTGTCCAACAAAAACTTAATATCTCCAAGAAGAGCCCCCAACAAATCAGATTTAGGAATAAGTCTATCATCTCTATTATTCATAAAACTTGCTTTGTTGAGAAGCAACATTGGGATGAGAAACTATCAGCTACACCATGGGCATATAGAATTCCATTCAAAACAGTTACAGAGTTTACACTCTTTCAACTATGTATGGACAAGAAGCTGTGCTAACGATGGGACATCTGGTTCGAAGCTTGAGGATGACTATAGAAAATTGATTATGTGACAAAGAAAGTTTGGAAGACTGTAAAAAACTTAAAATAAGCTAGACGAGAAAGAATGTTGGCACAATGGTCTATTGAAACTAAATGACTAAGATAAAAGTATCAGCATGATAATTATAAAAAGAAATTGAAGTTTAAACTCAAGA
This sequence comes from Taxus wallichiana var. yunnanensis, assembly GCA_018340775.1. NCBI lineage: Eukaryota > Viridiplantae > Streptophyta > Pinopsida > Cupressales > Taxaceae > Taxus > Taxus wallichiana. The sequence continues at coordinate 376,964,440 of CM031238.1, read as the reverse complement.
TGCTAGTGTAAAAATACATAGAAAAATTAAACAAGATAAAACAAAAATGAAAATTGCAGTGGGTAAGTCCTTACAAAATCATTGAAGTCTTCGATAACAGATAGGTCCAATTAGCTGGTTTCAACGGGACACAACATTCCACTTTGATCAATGCATCGAAATTGAGTGAATTTGACTCCATGAGCGAAATTGGTGTGAATTGGATTGAGATAGCAGAAATTTCAGAAAAATAAAATCAACAAACTTAAATGTTGCTTGGTTGCCACCTGTTGATGAGAAGTTTGGTTTTATGTCCGGTGACTTGAAACCCCTAAAATGCATATTTATAAGGGCGACATACAACTCTGTCTATAATGAACAAAGCGATTGTGTTTACTGAACAATGGTAAAAGTAACAATTAGCAATTGGCGAACACAAATGAAAGATTTCAGGTCAATAGGGCTACATGGAATGACAACCGTGTCTGGCATTGGTAGCAGCGTATATATTCCTTGTTTCTTCTTTGGAGTACACAGTGCACAGTCAGATGTACTTGGCTGCATTATTTCAATTTGTGGCCTATAGAAATATCTGTTCACCACTGCTGAGGTTTTGTCTACAAAATCTCGTGCCATCTGACTAGTGCACCTCCCAAATAATTTTCTACCACCGACTTGATGGCACAATAAATGCTCTCAATGATACAAAAGTACATCCTACCTGTATTGCATTCATATACATTTTTGGAAGAAGTTTCCAATGTGTTTGCAAAGTTGGTGTTGCATTCATATATCTGGGGCCAAACTGAAGTCTCACGTCAACAAGAATTGAGGATGGTGTTCAATGCTGCAATCATGCAATGGGAGGTCAACTCAAGCAATCAATGTCATAATTGACACCATTCTTGTGCTCAATATTCAGGTGAAACTGCTGCAGATATGTGGATCACTTCTGCTGGGCATTGTTCTGTAACTTGTGTTGTTTTTGCGGAATGTGGATGGGCCTGTGGTTATTGTGGATGATTGTTTCCTTGCCCAAGATGCAATGTTTCCATTGTCGACAAGCTTGGACAATGGTATAGAGCTCTCTATCATATGTTGCATACCTTTGGACTATCAATAAATTTCCCAATCTGATAGGTGACAATATGCCTATGCCAGTGACGATGACACTGGGTGCATTTACTGAGGCCCCAGTCTATATTTGAAATGGTTGTTGTAGATCTGGCATTGAGAAGAATTGTTCATTCAAATCTTGAATGCATTTTTGTGTGCCTACATCCAAACGAAATTGGATTTGGCAACTTTTTTCATTGCTTGGTTCAAGGGCTACACAATGTGGGTCAAGCCCAATACAAATCTGCGGCGGGAATTGGCAAGACCCAGGAATCTGAAAAGCTCTGTGAGCATATTTGTAATAGGAAATTCTCGATTGTTTTTTTTTTTTTTGGATCCATGTGCACTCTATCTTCATCAACAATTTTTCCCAAAGAGGGAATCCTCCTCATGCCCAATAAAGGTTTCTGCAAGTTGGCATACTATTTTTGAACATGCTCAAAATGCGCCTCCCAAGTCATGCTGTAAACGAGTATGACGTTGATGTAGACGGCCACGAAAGACCATGTGAAGGGCCATGTGATGTCATTCATCGTCCTCATTAATGTCATAGGCACATTGGTGAAGCCGAGATCTGAGGCTGGACTGGTAAGACTTCAATACATAGAGAGAACAATATTGTTGATAGTGATTGAAACAGAGATTTTATTCATATGATGGTTATGTACAATAATGGAAATCTTCAAGGTGAAATGTTTCTCTCTAATCTTGTTTAAATTTTAAGATTTTGAGGAATTCCTTTGTTGTATCAATCCACATGAAACACCAGAAATTTGTAATTTAATTGGAATTCTCAAATTGTCTATGCAATTTTCAAAGATAGTAAATGTTACTGTGCTTGATGCCATTTCTGAACAAATGAAAAGGCTTCCTTCTGAGAGCAATTTGATTGTGTTGTTACTGCAGGTCGACCATGATTACCACCCTGGCAGGAGAAGAATGGGCAGTAACTACGTAGAAGGCATGGTATGAAGAACATTAATTATGGTAGAATCTGGTTTCAAGTGACATTCCTAGTACATCTATTGCATTCTTTTATTTTAAAGGTGATCTTAACTTTGGACATTATGTTTGGAATTGTGGAATTTTTGCACCAATTTGAAGAGATTTTTCTGATGTTACTTTATTGGGACTATTTGGTTTTCTTCATCGGCTTTGTTGCTGATACAGTATGAACTTCCATTCGTATATCCAGGCCAGGTATTTTCCCGATTCTTAGTGAATGTAACAATAATGCTTGATTTTCAGTATGCTTCTACTATTGATGTCATTTTGTGGGAATTCAAAGTTAATGTCTAGTGCTTTGGCCGCATAAGCACATTGAAATAATAGCAAATTCTCAAGGTCATGTAGTTATTCTGTGTTCTGAAAAATTATAAAATTAACTTGCTGATTGAATCATTTGAATTCTTTAAGATGGTGGTAAAGCCGTGATAGGTATTTGCATGGTAATTTACTTTGAATATATTCTTTCTGCAGATATACGGAGGACATGTGACATCTGTGCACTTATATCAGGGAGCATTTGTTTTCATTGGTTGCGTGCATGATGGGTAATCTATATTTTTGATTGATATATTTTTAAGAAACTGGCAGACACTCTGCATGCAATAAGCTTTTTTGTTTCAAAGAAAAAGTTGCTATGAGTGAGTTTTGGTTTTTTCATTATGTTGGAATAACTGCAAGCATTCAGGATGGAAGAAAACACATTAGGACACAATCAGTACATTGTGCCAACAGTTCTTGGTATCTTTTGTAAAAGAAAAATATTTTAGACTTTGCAAGGATAATGATAACCTATTGTGCTACACTCTAGAGAACTCAAATTGTCATGGTATGGCAGGAAGGACGTGTTGTAATATCCCTTTTCGGGCAGATTAGCACAATTTTGGAATTCAATTGAAACTTTTATTCAAACTATAACAACAATCTGACTTTTATGCAAACTCGTAAGACTGAAAATACAACAATCTGAAATCTTCCTTTATTTATGAAATCATCACAATACAAAAATACCCAGAAGGCCCAAAGCATCTAGAAAACCTCTTGGTAGAAGTAGATGATGAAAAATTATTTTCCAACCAAAGTCTGAATTTATTTTTATTTATTTTCACACCATCAAACAAGAAAAATACCCGCATAAGATTATAGCAATTTTCTCACAAAAGACGCTCCAGATGACAAGAGGAGACCCAAAGGAGACATTGCAAACTGAAACCAACCAATTCTGTCTGCTGCTAATGCCTTAAATGCTGATTTTAAATTTAAAGGGGTGTAGATAGCCCTAGAAATGGCTGCAAATCATGCCCTAGCTGTGATGATCCAAAATTATGCTCAAATGTGACCCCTGAGTGAAGCCACCAAGAAGATATTGAGGGTTTTGTCCTCAAATCTGATCACAATGTGGGTTTTCGTCCTCAAGTGATGGATGCTAAGAGGATTTCCGTTCTTAATAGCCAAAAGTAGAAGCGCAAGTGCTCAACTCAAAAAATCGAGATGATAGATGCCCCTAATGAATTCCTTCATCCTCTTTTTATAACTTCTCTTTCCTCTTTCTTTCAATTTCGGTGGTTGATTTACTTTATTTAAAAGTCATTTTTATTTTAATAATAAAACATATGTTGCCTTATAATATAATATAAAATTACATTCGGCCGACTTAGTTAAATCATTAATTTAACTCTAAATATTAAAAACATTTTTATTTTAATAATAATAATATTATTATTTTTAGATAGTTAAACGCTTTTGACCGGAGCTATGAACTGGGGGGTTCTTGGGTCCCCTCCCTTAACAATGCAAACGTCCTCAGACAAGATATTACAATTAATCCATCACAAACACAAACCGCGACCACTGAGCCCGCCCGACGATGCAAAGTCCGCCACCACCGAGAAGAACCACCAACCACAACCACCGGTGATGCAACACCCGCCACCACCGATAAACCACCCCGAAGGGATCGCGCCAACGGATTTGAACCTGGGTGGATCCGGACACAACCGTCTGTCTTAACCGATCCACCCAAACCCCATTGGCATAATAATAATATTATTAAGTTGCCCAAAGATTAGAAATGACCAGGCCCAACTTAAATAATATTATTAATTATTTTAATCTAGAAAAGGGGACATTACAGTCCGCCCTTCCCAAATTTGCTTGCCCTCAAGCAAATGCCAGCTCATATGCACAAGTATCACTATGCCAAAGTGATGAGTCATGTTGTAGTGCTCATAGAGCCTAGACCCTATACCTGTCAAATGGGATAGCTCCTGCCAAAGAACATAGTATGATATATCCCAAATGGATAATGAATGCCATTCTACCTCAAGTTGATCCTCAAAAAATTGTAGATATCTGGAAACATCTGCATACTCCGCAAGATTGAAGGCTGCCATATGCCCATGTCATTGTGTTGTTGCTGTCCTACTTGGCTCCTCTATGCAAAGAAGGTTTTGGGATACTAGATCCTTGGGTCCCAATGGCTCCTCCCATGATTTGGCAAGTTGTTCCTCCTCATATCTCATAAAAATCAGATGGTGGATAGACTGGAGATGAATTATAATGGCCACAACTCACTTGGATTTTCATCCAATTAGATACCCTGGCGTCCTGGTGGCTACCATGAAGATCTTCTTCAGCTGAACCCTTTCTCCAACTTCTTCCATCAAAGACTTCCCTTTATTTTGTGCAAGGTCCTTAGTTGATAACAACAGTCCTATACCTGTTATTTTTATGACCAGCAACATGAAAAAGGTACAATAGGTACCAAATTGAAACCTTTTGCAAAACCAACAATGTGGACAATGTAGTGGCTGAGAACAACCATGCAAGGACTAAAAATTTCATATCAACAGTCGTAAACTGAAAAGAACTCTTTCCCCTGACTGAAGGCACCTGTAAACCCACTTGTATGAGGGAAAATGAGGTAATGTGGTGGCTGATAATGGTAATGACAGCCATACTAAAAATCAGACTTATTGCTGTCCCAAGTGTGTTCCCTCTACCCTTTGATGGTAGGATCCTATCACCACTTGCTTCTTTCATATCCTGTTGACGATCCTTGGTGTAAATATTTGGAGTTACCCCGTTCCAAATGAGCTCATGAATGATAGTATCACTGCTGTTTTGACCCTTGGGAAGGCTCATGATGAAGTCCATGATCACCCCCTTCCAATCTTGATGGGGAATAAACAATGGCTGCCACCAACTATCATTATGCTCCTTCTTGATTTGTTGGCAGATGGCATTTTCTTCTCGACATTTGAGGATATCCTCAATCTTCTGCAAGGACAAAGGAGCTGTACTATGGTTGTATGTGATGGATGACATCAGTCCAAAATTAGAAACCTGGGGCTCAACAAATAGAAAAGAGTGTTGCAGCTGCAATACTGAAAATACTTTGCAAAAATCAGTAATGTTAGCAACATAGGGGCTGGAAACAACCAAACAATGACAAGAAATGCTTCATTAGCAGCAACAAATGGAAAATCATTCAATTTTATGATTGAAAGCACTTGTATGGTTGCAAATGATGCAATGTAGCAGCTGGAAGTAGTGATGATTTTAGCCTTCAAGTTGAAAGTTTGGGGCATGGTTGTCCCCATTATGTTTTCCTTTTCCTTGGGAGGTAGTAGATCATCCACCCTTGCTCTTAATTCCCTCCCAGACAGCCATAAGGGTGTTGAAATATTTGCACTCACTGATCTCATCAAGTGACCCCTTTCATACATCATGTTAGACCAAGAGAACTTCATCAAACTTGCCAATCTACCTCTATCCAAGGAAAGTACTATCATTCCAACACATGAAATTAGAAAGAGTATCATACCCTGGCTGTAGCATTGTACTTTCTTACTCAACCTTGGGCTTATGGTGGCTGGAAACCATCTTGTAACAACTGCAAAAACCTCATCAATGACTGTAGGTGGAATATGCATCTTTCTTGTGACAAAATCTTCTTCTATCTCAACAAAATGTATATGGGAGAAACTAGAAATGTGGTGGACAACAGTCCAAAAATTTGAGACAACTCCCATATCCATACCCACTATGTTAAGTTGATAACACAACCAAAAGATCCCATTTTACCCAAGTCTCACCCTTCTTGAATCTCCAAAGATCACCGGATCCCAAACTTTCATGTACAAGCAATTTGGAACTTGTATGAAAGTATCTATGTGCCCTTTGCCCCTCAAAGGGTTCTTCACTCTATCACCATTTTCACTATGCTGTCCATGATGACCACAAATTTGCCGTGATATACCATGAAACATCAAACTTGACATAAGATCATTCTTTTCAACATGCTGCCCATGATAACAACACATCTGAAATGACATAGTAGGAAGCAACAAATCCACAACACTTCCATACCTTTGGCTATCCACAACTTGCTCACCTTCCTTTGCTGGATGAAGAATGATTGAGATATCTTCAACACCTCCATCCTTGTGACTCAAAATTTCTGAGTTAGGATCAACATTCTCCTTCCTCTTAGACTCTTCACATTCAACAAGTGAAGCCCTTTCTGCCTTGACTTCATCTATATTTTGTTGACACATGCATGGAACATCTTCATAGTTCTTGCTAGAGTCATGAACACCATTAACTTGCTTCTTATTGATTGTTGTTTTGAAAATCCCAACAAGCTGAACATCAACATTATCATCGACCATTGGGCTTTAACCACAAAATTCTCTCCCCAATCTTGCAAATCTGACTTTCCTTCTTTGGCTCATGCTCCATGATTTCTCCCTCTTCCCTCACCGTCAAGGAGAATTGTTTGCCTTAATTTCCCGTAGGTGTTGTTTTGCTTGAGCAACTATCAACTTAGCTTCCCTAGCTCTTTTTAGCCATTCATGACACTTTTGTTGGGTCTTCATTGCATCCTATGCTCTTGAAAATATGAATTCCTTTTTCTCTTTAACCCAACATTTTGTTCATTCAAATCCAGCATTTTGTGCAATAGGCGAGAAGTCTTTGGGAATCCTCAAAAACATAGCCAGAGTGGGTGTGATTAAGGATACTTCGATATATTATTTTTAATCGTTCTTATGCCATCGGCCCTCCAAGTTTCATTTGCACCTTGCATTGTGAGGGCCGATGGTGTCTATGGCTAGAGAGACATCCAAATACCATTGGCCCTGTAGAAGAATTTCGACAAGGGTCGATGGGATTTGGAGGAGGCATATTTTTTCCTTGAGAAGCTTAGTTTTGAGGTACAAAGGGATATATAATCCCGTGAGTCCGAGGTTGGAATGCTTTATAGGATATTCGGGTTCTACATAAGCATGACACGCTTTATATCATTAATTACTACCGTAGTTTCAAGAGAATAATTTGTGTCGACTACATTAGCTATAGCATTTTTTCTTGCTTGGAACTCTCAAAGCAGCATTATGCTTAGGCATGGGATTAAAGAAGATCTGGAGCTTCTCGTTATCTTGGTTGATGGCTTCATGACGGTCCTTTGCTTAGCCACATCATGGGCTTTGGTCGCCTCGGTCAAATGTTCCCCGGTGATGGCATCATAGGCAAATTGGGGACCTACGAAGAAGTTTATGGCAGCCATTCGTTGTGCACTACAATTTTCATGGGAGTAACCCCAATTTGCATGCCACCAATGAGAACCTACTTTCATCATGCCGATGAGGAATAGGTGAGAAGGATCGAAGATCACGGTGAGCGACTTAAGTAAGCGACATTTCAACTCTTCCTTACTTAATGTTTGATGCTAGTTAGGTTGACTCTTGTTGTTATTAGGTTATTGCTTAGTGTTAAAAACAATCCTATTTGAAGAAGTGACGAGAGGAAGAGTATCGGAGACTCTGTCGTTTGTCGCATTCTTGTTCTTAGAACGTTGGAGGATTTGGACTTGCTTGTTAGGTTGCATTTTAGGAGGAGCTTTCTCGAACTCCCTCATGAGATAATCTTTCCTTTTGGCTTGTTCAAAGGCTTCTCTAGGGAAGTGGGAGAAAAGGACCTCACCTTGTATTGAAAGCGAGGTTCAAGAGCTCGTAGAAAAAGATGGAGGAGGTTATCATTGGGCATGTTGTGTTCTGCTCGTGTGGATAGGGTCTTCCAATGCTTGATGAAAGTTGGCGCTAATTCATTTTTAGATTTTTGGCAATTGATGAAAGCATTGACATTGTTCTTAGGTTGATCATGATATTGAAATTCATTTACCAAGGCTGTCACCAAGGACTACAGCTCAACTATGGAATTTGGAGGCAAAGTATGATACTAGTCCAAAGCATATCCAGTGAGAGTTTTAGCTAAGAGTTTGGTTGTAACATATGAATTGGTTCGATCCACTCCTTGTAAAGATTACCAAAGGCCTTGATATGAAGGGTGGGATCAGTAGATCCGTCGTAAGAGATAGAAGGAGCAATGCCACCAATATCCATGCTTATGATGTAAGGTCTTTAGAGGCTCTTGTTGAACTGCTCTTAAGACCTTGTTTTGGATAGGGTGTTGGGTGATGGGCACCACATTAGGTTCATTTGGCAAAGGAGAGGGCGTGGTGCCCTAAGAATCGTTGTAGGGCGGTTGACTAATTGAGCCATGCTGGTTTGCATTTGAAGTAATTGAGCCGCATGATAGTAGATTGTTGTTGGCTCATCCTATCAATAAGTTGGAGAATGAGATTGGTAGGGTCAGAATTAGAGGCATTCTCAGATGAACCTACTTGGGAGCTTTCCCTTTTTATGCCCTATTGTCAAGTTGTTCAAAGACGAATTCAAGAAGACGTTTGCCAAGCATTTCTTCTGATTCATTTTTGTATTGGGGAAACTGAGAGAGAAACTTCTGAATCTTAGGAGGATGATCAAAGGTATCATCATTTTGAGTTTCTTCTTCTTCATCCTCGGGTGGGCCATTGCGGTGGGTAGAAGGCTTCTTTCTAGGTGATCCTACGACACAACAATCCATGCAAAAGGGAATTCAGCTTCAGGATGATAGGTTTCAGGAAATATTTGCACAACAAAATTAAAAGACCCTAGGCCTAGATACTCCATGATGGAGTGATGATCTGGCTGAGAATAGGTCTGAGATGGACGTTATAGACACTGATCGGTCGTGCGAAAAAAGTTTACATAGGGGCCGATGGCTTATGGGAGCAGATTTGGGAAAATGGAGCGATCGGTCTTGCAAACGAGGTTTGTTTAGGGGTCGAGGGTGTTTGAAAATAATTTTGTTGAAACAAACAAGATCGCCCCTTGGCGATGGTGTCTGTGTAAAGCTGGTTGTTGGGATTTTTCGATTTTTGGATGTTTGGATTCGAGATCAAGATAGAAGATGAATGCTTTTAAAGAGTTGTGCTCGATCAAGAGGTCTGTAGGATTCACATTGGGTTCACCAGAAATGTATGGTGGGCCAAGAATGTATCTCAATAATCTGCACTCCTAAGTCTCGCATCTTCTGAGGTTATTGAGGCGATGAACAAGAGACACACATGAACCAACATACAATGGATAGATTCAAAGGGGCTACAACGAGCGCTAAGGTTGCATATCTAGCGGGCAAGTAATCCCTACACTAGGTCAACCTAGGGTTTCCAAGGCCCTGATCAAGATAAAGGAGAGTACCCTACTAAGATATCGGTAAATGGGTGAGAGGAGGTATAGATCGATGATAAATAGGGCAAACATGCACTATATTACTTGAAATGTAAATAAAGGAAAGCTAAGGAGCTAATCAAATAAGAGCACTATGCTAACTAACATCAATATACATGTAATACTAAGCTAACATAGAGCAATGGGGAAGGGAAATGAACTAATCTATGCAAAATGACAAAGAGAGTTGGAACAATTACGTGGGGTGGTCTTGATGCATCTATGTCTCAGAGAAGCATCACACGAGAGAGAGAATCACTATTAGGTGGAGAAGGGAACACTTGTTCCTATCCTAGACTCACTATAGATGACCCAATAGTTTAAGCAATCCAACCAAGAAGAAGAGTGTCAATCAATCCAAGCCAAGTGCAAGATGAACCAAGAGCTAAGCAAGCAAATGCGAAGTTGGCGCAAAAGAGTAGAGCAGATGGAAGTTCCTAAGATTGGGATTCCTTCCTTCATGAATGTCAAGATGTGGTAGGTATATATACGACGCCATCGCCTATGGGTGATGGCATCGGCTAGGGAAAAACCTAACATTGACACCATCACCCATGGGTGATGACGTCGACCAAGGATGATAATGTGTCATGCAAAGTGAAAATAAGTGTCGTAGATCATGGACATGGATGAACAAAGTGCCAAATGGTGAGATGCAAGCAAAGTGTCAGGCGTGCATAAAGGGACGAGGATAACTAGTGCAAAAACAACTAAGACCGGGACCACATAGTGATACTCTCTTTGTCTTGGCTGTCTCCGACCCATAAAGATATCGTGAATAATCATTCCCCATTCCTGATGAGGCCCTTTAAGGCCCTCGCTCAAGAAATAGATGTATTTGTGACCTCATACGCACAAAGGAAATTGTTAGTAAAAGGTATGAAAGATGAAAATTGAAAAATTAGGTGTATACACATATGCCATGTCACATTTAACTATTTTAAGCGGATGTGGGGGCGGTTAAGATAAAGAGGAGCAGCAAGCAAACAAAGTCCCATGCCACACATGGCATTTCCAAGCGGCGAAGCCAATTCTAAGGCGGAGTGATCAATCAAACCAACCATGTTCCAACTACCGCATGACTATCGGTGGTCAAACCAAATGTCATTTCCCGAGGACCAAGAACAAGTGCCACGCATACCAACAAAGCCAACAAATCATTGATGGTAAGCGGTGAATAACCCAAGGCAAAGCAAAAATGGTTAGGATGGGGTTTTAATGTTTTATATGCCAAGCTCATTATATTGTTTATGCGGCCAAATTCGCGTTCCAATGTAAACTAACCTAGTGGATGACATGGGGTAAGGGGTTAATAAATGTTTAGTTTTTAATATTTAATATGTTATAAGCGCCAACTAAAGAATAACAATGTCATGTGCCTAGGACAATGGTTAGGTTTTATTTAATATATGTGGGGGACATATAAAAAAGAAATATTTGTTTGTAAATAATATATAAGCTAAGTGCTTATATAAAGATCCTTGACCGAGTCACCAATCGCATTCACTAAACATGCCAATGCAAAAGCAAGGGGATGTTATGGATGGGGTAAGATTTATTAAAAATTTTTACCATGTAAAGTGGTCTCGGCCCATGACAAATTTTGAAGAACCTAAAACCTTGGAGGTTGTCTTCAACTTGGGAAACATCCCAATAAACTTTGTAAATTATTTTCCTGCACACATTAAAACATTAATCCATGCAAAATATTTAAACAATTGCTTACCTACACTTGGATGTAGAGTGTGCCCTCTCCAAAGCTTGCTTTTGAATGGGCTCTAGCTATGAGAAGGTTTGCACATCCCTCTTGGCAAAAGAAGTGGAGCATATACAAACTTCTTTGCAGCCAATTAGAGATTCTGAAAGGATTCAAGAGTGTCCATTATTTCAGATGGATGGAAAGATGTGCGAAACAAACCCCTAGTCAACATTGTTGCAATAATCCCTAAAGGGGCAATGTTCTTGAAGGCGGTTGGCTGCAAGGTTGAAGTAAAAGATGCGAGGATTCATTGCAAACATTTTGATTGAGGCTATTAGTTGTTGGGCCCACAAGACATTGTCTAAGTCATCATGGACAATGTGAAAAAATGGCAAGGCAATAGGGCTGATTGTAGAGGCAAGACACGAGCACATATTTTGGATGCCTTGTGCAATACATGCCCTCAATTTGATGTTGTAGAAGATTGGGAATATCCCATGGACAGAGCAAATTTAGATGGAGGCAAACAAAATTAAGATGTTTGTCACAAATCTCGGAGTCATTTTAGGCGATTCTCAAGATTGTAGTTGTTGAAGGTAAGAGGACAATTCATTAATATTTAATTCATATAATGTTAGTTATTTAACTTTCAATAATTTGAATTTATTTAAAATTTATACTTTTAAATTTCTAATTCATTTTATAGGTTTCTAAGACCAAATTTGCCTCTCACACGCTCGTCTTGAGACGACTTGTGAAGGTAAAACATGCCTTAAGCAATATGGTGATTGACAACATTTGGACCGTGTGGAGGCAAACAAACATAAAAGATCCCATAAGATAAAATCATTGATCCTTGATGATGATTGGTGGGCCAAGGTTGAGTATTTGCTTAGTTTCACAGAGCCTATTCTTTTATGATCAGATATGTAGACACAAATAATGCTTGCATAGGAGAAATTTATGATGGAATTGACTCCATGCTTGAAAAAATTAGAGAGATCATACAAAACAAAGAGCAAGACCTTGAAGAAAACTTCTATAATGAAGTTAAGAGTGTTATAATGAGGAGGTGGAATAAAATGACCACCCCATTGCATCTCCTTGCCTCGCCTAAATCCCAAATATTATAGCAATGAAATAGTTGGGTTACTTGGTAGGCAACCACCATATGATGACCAAGAAGTTGCAAATGGAACTAAGGCAACATTTAGGAGGTTGTTTCTTGATCCATCTGTAACTAGTGTGGTCCGCAATGAAATGGGAATGTTTGTATCTTTAGAAGGCAGCATGGGAGAAATAGAGGCTCTTTGTGACAAGTACAACATGACTCCAATAAAGTGGTGGTATGTACATGGCCATGATGCCAAGTACCTATGACCTATTGCCATTAAAATTCTCTCACAGGTATAAAAGTTAATCGAAAATTTGTTGTTCAATGTTTATCAATTAAAATTTAAGATATTAACACAATTTTTTTACAATATTAACACTTTTTTTGGTAATAGGTGGCTAGTAATTCTTCAACAAAGTGAAATTGAAGTACATATGCTTTCATCCACTTAGCTAAACAAAACAAGTTAGCTTATAAGAAAGTTGAGGATTTGGTATATGTACGTTCCAATTTCCACTTCTTAACGCACAAGATTGAAGACTATATGAAAATTCCTGACACGCTTTCAAATATTCATCTTGAGATTACTGATTTTGATTTTTCCGCTACTACTTTCACCCAACTTTCACTACTTGGTATTGATGATGAAAATCCAGGGAGTTCTTCACAAGGGTTGGATAGTGGAGCTAGTTGCTATGGGAGTGGAGCTGCTAGTGACATTCATGGAGTTGATTTTGAGGAAAATCTAGATGATATATTCTAGAATCTAGATTGTAATCATGTACATATGAAAATTGAAGCAAGTTGAATGTTTTGAACTTTCATGAATACAAAGTGTTTTATATTTTATGGACTAAAAATGAGTAGTATGCATTTTTTTATATATATTTATATTTTTATTTTTTAATAATATATTGTACAGACGTACCCATGTCGTATTTTTACCTAACATTTAAGAAAAAGGGCCTTTCGGGTTTCAAACCCGTACCCGTACTCATTTCTTGGCAACTTAGCTAGTAGGGAAACCAAAACAGCAATCAATGGGATTCTATATGCAAAAATGTCTCTTGCCCCTCAGATGTTTGATTCTTTCCTTTCACCAATGTCAATTTTGTTTCTAATGGTGTGGATATACTTTGATTTTTGCTCCTTTTAGTTGTCTAGCATTCCTAGCATCAAGAATGATTCTTGTCTCGATATTGGCTGTAAGTGATGATTGCTTTTGCATTAAGATCTTGAAAAATAGTAACATTTAAATCTTATAAACTGATCACATCTTAAACAATGATACATGAGTTTTATTCAAAAAGGGATACTAGTGCATCAATTAGAAGTTAGATGGACAACTATTCAATAGTTACAAGTGTCTTACAACATATAAAACAACTCAAAAAGTGAGATGGTTGTCTTTATAATAGTTGAAAGTTCCTTCCATTCCTTCTCTAGAGGTGTTGTCATTGTAGGTATTGACAAAATACAATTTTTTGAGGTCTTTCATGTTCTTTAAGTGTTATTTTAGTGTTTTAATTGTTGCATATAACATCTTAATTATTATTTCTTATTAACTTTCAGGTGGGTTCCAATTAAAGGCAATGATTGGTATTGGGTTCGACACCATATCAAAGTTGGTATGCATGTTCAAGTTGAAGTTGTGGTGAGAGAATATTTTTGTTAGCTAGTTTTGGTTTGAAAATGCTTTATCGTTGGAAACATTAACTAATGCAACAAGATTGCAATATCTTGTTTGGTTTCATGTTGAAAATGTCTTTCATTATGCTTGAAATTTGATTCGTTTCAAAATTTGAAGGTAGTACCACTGTGGTGCTATAGTATGGCAAGTGGCTCAACCAAAATTTAAGTTGCACTTTTTCCAATGCTTCTTTGTTTAATTGTAATTTCTTTTGCATTTATTGTACTCTGTTGTATGCAAGTAAAATTTTCTTCTTAGACCCTTTAGTACAACATGCTGCAAGGATAAGGTACAAGATTAGTCCTGATATCATGTATTTCCTGGCTTCTCACTTAACCATAGTTCACTAATGCGGAGCAACCTTTTCAATGATGCAAGCTTTCTTCAAAAAAATTTAGCAAATTTTTTAATTACATTTGAAGGATCAGATGTTGTAGGATCCGAAACAATGCTTTGTCTAAACATTTTTGGATTTCCTCAATGTTTGAGCTATTTTATGTAGGTGCTAAACTCAGAAACAGACAGTATATAATGAACACAAACACATAGTAAAGAATTGTCAATTCATACATACAACACAATATACGGGAATAATCTTTTCAATTTATAATCTTAATGATGTGTAATAACATAACACTGAGGCTTAAACTATGAGGGACACTGATGGAAATCCAGCTCAATTCCAATGCATCTAATTCATCCATGTATGATTCTCCATGAGTAGGTGTGACAGAATAACTAGTGTTGGGAACTACCTTAACAAAAATTAAAGAAATCATACTCTATGTACATCGTTGCATAACATAACATGAAACTTTGTCTAACTTTCACTTTATTATTTTCATTATTATGTATATGCAATTCTTATATTTCCTCCTACATCTATCTCCCTTTTAGATGAGTCATCATGCTTGACAACTTTCGGGTTGGGTAGCGAGAGATGACAAATATTGATGCTTGTCTCATGTGTACTGAAAGGGAAGGTAAAGGTAGGAGTGCAAGTCTGAGTTGATGATGGTGGTGTTATTGGGTGGGCTCCAAGAGTTTGAGGAGTTGTGATTGTGAAGCCCTTCCCTTAAAATCCCTCATCTCTTTCATTAGGATTCATTTTGTCACTTCCAACTCTGGATCTAGATGAAGTTTTGTAGTCATTTTTTCATACCCTTCCTTCAGATAATTAAATTGCTCCCTAGCTTTTGGATCTCTTCTACAACAATGCTTCCTTTGGAAGATTGTGGCCAACTCCATATCAAATTTCCTTAATATTTTGGAAGTAGCTTCACCTTACTTCGTTGGCTGCTCTACTTAAATCCTTCCAATTTGCATCTATCTTTAATCCTTGTTTTTCATATTCAATAAGTTGCATTTTCAACATCTTAATCTCTATTGTGAACTCATGGGCATCATTTTTGCAAACTCAACATGCTAGATGGTTGTCTGAAATTTTCCAATCCTCTAACCATTTGACACCATATCCATGATAGTGCCATTCACTTGTATGTATAGGAACTGCATGCGACGAGAAAATCAACACGTGACCTTCTTCGCACCCGACCTCCGAGGTCGTGTTGAGACAACCGGTGTGGAATTGAAATGAGAGTGAAAGTGATGGCAATGACCAAGCTAATTGGGCAACCTTATGTCTTCGACACGCAATAACAAAATTTGCGAATCTAAGGCAAAGAATGCTCTCCTAACTTGAAGGGGTGTGATGGTAGGGTCTGATATTATAGCTACTCGGAGACTCCAATCGATGTCTAGTTCAGCCAGAGATTCTATTGATTGGTTGCGGAATATGTGGAAAGTAGCTGCAGGTGCCTTGTATGGGTTTCCAGACAAGGTCATGGAAATTGAGACAAGAGATGCAGGAACTAAGGGCAATTCTTTGGTCTTGTCCAGAAAGTCTTGGCCTGATCACGGCTTATATTCAACAATGAAAGTTGTGTGATAATATCAGGTGGAAGTGGTGAAGATATGAACACCTGTGTGCGTAAGCTAGTGTCGAGATCTAACTGACTAGCAGGCCTGTTGGGTTGCGGGACCTGTGGGTCACAACCAAAGACTCGTTGAGGCTGAGGCCCTTATATGGTCATGCATGCAATCAAATCCTATTTCTAGGAGCAATCCAAAAGTCGTAGGCCTGATTAACAGCTATGTTCAAGGTCTCTAACTGTCTTATTTTCTCTGCATATGTGGCGGGTGTGCGTAAGATTGTTAAGCGCTAGACTTGTGTCAATGTCAGTTATTAACTCTGGCCCGTTGGGTTGTGGGACCAGAGGATCGCAACTGTAGGTCTTTTCTGTTGCGGACTGTTGATGGTCATGCAAGATGAATGGATTTGTTTTCGGTAAATAAACTATCTATCAAAGGAAATCTAAACTATATTTTTGGTATTTTCTCAATATATCAAGACAAAGCGATAAAACAAACTAATCTACGAAATAAATATTTTTGTGCTTTTCTAACTGTTCAGACAATGCATCTAATCTAATAAACGATTTTAAAACAAATAACTGGCCGGATGTAGCTAGCTATCTGTGCAGATGTGAGAATCTAACTCTAAAATCTACTCTAATTCAAATAAAATCTCTCCAACCCTACCTCAGAAGTGAAGAACAAATCATGACTCTAAAAGAGCTATTGCTCACCCACAACTTCCCTGGTAATATTGAAGGGAAAACTTCCTATTGATTTGATCTACTTGCAACTATCTGATTAATTGAAATGAATTATTTCTCTACTCTATTTGATATGCAATTGACAATTTGACAAAACAAAGCAAACAAATACACAACTCCAACCTGGAAGAGCAAGAGCTTTGGCAAATCAGGTAGTATGAGTATCTGTCCCCTCAGTTCTTTCCTTTCTTTCTCTGAGTGTTCATGTGAGTCCAAGGATTTGGGAATGCAAAGAACAACAAGAGGATGGCGCTTGAGCGATGGCAGCTTGGAGGCAATCTGGACGTAATGCAGGTAGAAGAAAGATAGCACAAGAGATCTGAACTTGGCTATGCAATTCCTAGCAAGATTATGGCAGACAACAATGCAAGATACACAAAATTCTCAGGCCTTTTGCTTGAATACAAGCATGGAATATATAGGAATGGAGGATAGAAGGTTACTTCATGCACAAGGCAATGAAGAGGTAGTTCTACTCATTAAATCTATTTAAAAATAGAAGGAACAAGGAGAACCAAGCAAACAAAGCTATTTTTAGCAAATTCGGCTCACGGATGCGCTCAAAAAGTAAACTTAAGTGAATCATCGCACGATTTCTCGCATGAAGATTTTGGAAAAATCGATCAGGACCGCCGCCACTGCTGTGGCGGCGGTTTGGGACCGCCGCCCGGGTAGGGTGGTGGTTTGCGAACCGCCGCCTTGAGGCAGGCGGCGTCCCTGCTGCGAAGGCCAAAACAAGCACAGAAAGAAGGGGGAATGCGGAAAATGCAAGGAAAAGATAAGTAAGGCTATCTAAGCTACAAATATATACTGCGAATGGGTTTTTGGAGCTCGAACACCTTCTTGAAAGGATTTTGAATCATCACTGGGGACTTTTATAACCGTTTTCCCGCCAATTTAGGACACCCTAGTTTACCTCATCAATTGCATACCGATCATTTTGTTCTTGATGTGGATCGACACAAACTATGCCAAAATTTAGTGTTTTGAGATATTCTCGAAATTTGTCATTCCCTCTTGTGGCCAGCATCTAGGTACAATTTCTTAATCATACCCCCAAAGTCTTTGCTTTGTTCCTATAATGTCCCCTTTTCAAGCTAGTTCATTTTGGAGACTTCTAGCCCATTCCACTTCCCGTGGGCAAGAAGGAAGTGAACAAGGGAAGTGTTTGTCATGTTTTCAGTCTTTTTCGTGAGCATTTGCATTCTTCTTTCATAGTTTCTCTCATAAGTCAGGTCGGTTGGGTTGAAGAGGTGAAAAGCCAAAGATAAAATTAAAAGCAAACATCCTTATGAGGTCGGTCACGGGGGAAGACTCCCTAATTGGTTTTGGCACCACCAAAAGGGTATAAAAGGGGTCATTTGGACTCATTTTGGGCATTATCTTATAATAAAAAATATACTTTTTTGGATTTTGGGCTGATTGCTCAATTCCTTCCACTGAGGGGAAAAAATCCTTTGGTGTGCAATACAAGGAGGACGAAACCCTTGTTCAAATTGAAGAGCGGGAGCTTTTCAATTGGTGGTTCCTAAGTGCTTCAAGGAAAGTGATGTTGTTGGTTTTCAGCTACGGTTTGATAGGAGAAGAGCTACTAAGGTTTCTACATCAATTTTGGACCCTCTCCTAGGGTAGTGACTTGCTTGGAGGAGGAGTTGGGTGCCTTCTAGGGCACATCTTGGCAATTGGAATTGATATTCATCTTCCTCATAATTTTAGAGGCTGATTTCACACTTTCATGATATTTTTGGGGATTGGAATCTCCTTTTCCAGCCATTATTGTGAGCTGTATTTCTGCTGTCATTAATTTAATTACAGCTGGGTAGAACTTCATAATTTGCATATGTTTTGGAGTACTTTTGCTTGATGTTTATTCCATTGGTTGAATATAATATTTAGGAGAATTTATACATCCATTTTCAGCTTGTTTGGAGGGTGTTTGATGCCCTAAAAGTGCAGATATAGTTCACTGCTAGGGTTTCTTATATTTCCAGATTTGCTGTCATAAAAATCAGATTACTCTCATTTGGGTTTGTGTTGTTTCCTTGTTTTTCAGTTTTATCCCTAGAAAGGGACATTACGTTTCCCCAATATGCCATGTCTAACCCCTTCATCCCAACTTCAACGCTAGCATGCAACTAAGACAGTTGTAGGTGGAAGTTGTCATCATCCATTGAGCTTTGTCTTCTTCCCCTGGAAATTGCTGAGGCAGCGAGTACCATCTGCTACTCCATAAGGGTACCCTCGACCTCTAACATTGTCCTTGAGGGATGCAACCCCTATATTCTCTCTTCTAGCTCTGATCTTTACACCTCGTGTCCAAAAAAGTCCAAGTCAGTACGAATGTTTGCAGCATCCTCATCCTCATCCTCATCCTCAATACAATTATATTCTTGTTTATGCTCTAGATTGGCTTTTCCTTGTGGGTATGGATTAGCATGTTCTAACTCGCTTTGTTCAAATTGCATATGCTTAGGGAAGAAAGCACACTGTCATCTAACAATAAATTCAGTGAACAACACTTGGATATCTTGGTGATTTGTGCTAGGTATATGCTTTGAAAATCTGGGAGGCATGGCCCACGGGGAGTAGGTGATGGATTTTCATGTTAGTGTGAATTAGAGAACTAGAGTGTAAACAACAAGAAAAAAAACATAAGGGGAAGGAGTTGTTCCCCAAGCAGTATGAGTCCTCTACGAGTACCCAATGTAAACTCAAGGGCTTTTGGTGCTCTATAATCAATCATCATCATCACATCGTGATCGCCCTCTTCCTCCTCATCTTGAAATCTCTCTTTCACCACTTTCTTTCACTTTGTCATCGTTTGAGTGCTCTTCTCCATATCTTAGTTCCTCATTAGAGTATTCCGTCCCATGCTCTTTAGTCAGATGTGTCTTTTTCTCATGCTGCTCATATAGAGGTGCATCCATGTTGGTGTCTATTTTGTACATAGGCAATAATTTTGTGGTTGGTTGACATTTTGCATTAAGTCTGCTACGCTTATAAGCATTGTTCGAATAAAGCTATGTTATGTTTGACAAAGAATAAATTGGCTGAGTGATTACTATTAGGCAATTAATGAAACGCTATTAACTTTTAGTTGGTCTTGGTCGCGTGGGTGGTTGGTCCAATTGCCATACCCTTATTTTAGATATTGTATTAATTGTCAATCCTTGAACAAAGATAGGAAGTTCATGTGCATTCTCCTTGGGGTTGTCACTGCCATCTATTGTACATTGCTTTGATAAAATAGAATTGTTGTTCTAGATATTTGTGATGTTCCTTGTTTCTGTATTGTCTATTTATCATACTACAACTTTGAGTTGCCATTAATTGTTTAATCTAGTTAGGCAACCTACAATTTTTGCATCATTGCCTATATGACGTAGGTTAGGCAAGGTGATGTATGCCGAGGAAGATCTCCACAAAGAGAATTAGAAGACCAAGGCCTTGTATTTATTAAAGTTATTAAGTTTAATATGTGAACATTAACTAATTTAATATTATTTATTGACTAACTATCGATCAATTGTAAACTACCCCAACCATATTGTAACTCCTTTCTAGCATATAATAAAATGACGAACATACGAATCCCAAAGTGTGTTGTGTGGATCTACCATTCGTTGATGGGTTTTCCTCTTCTCTTCTCCTTGGTCATCTTTCCCCCTTTCTTCCTCTCACTTGTATTTCCACCCCATCATGGGTGCGTGTGATTTTTCCTTCTGGTTGCCCACCTCTTTTGGCTTTTGTACTTGTCTTTCTCGGAGACTCTTTGGTTTTTCCACTTTGTATCGGTGCTCACTGTTTTCTGCAGTCCATTTGACCTACTTTTGTGGTCATTTGTTGGACATTAATATATTAATCTTATCTTATCTTCATTCTCTTAGTTCATACATATTTTAATATTGGTATTAGGGCCACTATTCGAGGAAGCCCTAGGAGAAGGGTGCAAACAACACAGAGTTTGAGAAAGCCGTAAATGGGTATGAATTACAACAAAGAGAAGAAGAGGTTCGAGGTTCAAGGAAGACCTAGATAGATTGCTGGGGTGTGAATTTGCAAACGAAGTTGATGTTTTGAAGAACTAGAACGAATGTGAGGAGCCCAAAATTTGCAAGAGACAACATGATTTTCATTCTCATGTTAAAGAGGATCAAAAGGACAAAAAGCATTTTTCAGGATATAATGATTTTGGTGATTTTCTACATGCAAACCAGATGTGTTTTGCATTTATTTGGAGACTGACGCGAATGTTAGGGCATGACTGAAGGTGTAGAAAAGTGCTGACAAAGAGAATCTCGATCTGAAGGAAGACAAGGATTAGGAGGGTTGTATCTTTCTGCGAAGGTAAAACTTGAGATCACCAGATCAGTAACACAGTGGATGCGATTCAGAGATCCTTTTGTCATTATCATGCGGTCGATTTAGTCACTTTTTTGAGTGTTCGTGATGGTGGAAAGAGCCATTGTTTTTGTGTAGAGAACACAATCACGTTTTCGACATTTTTTGAGATCAATGTGATGGATTTTTACATCACATTGATCTCATGACATTCTGATAAGTTTTTGTGCAGTCATGAAGATGCGTGTAGTGGTCAGTTGATAGAACCTAGGTTGTGTTGTGATTTTTACATCTCATGAGGAGAAGGCTTGAGGATAGAAAAACATTGTAGACTAATTTCCAGGTATCATGCGAGGGCACGAGAAGAGTGCAAACTAGCATGACAATTTTGAGTTCAGGAACAACACCGGCATTTTCTGTAAACTTTAAGACTTCATTATTTTTTTTTAAATTAAAATTTAAAGTTTTATAGTTTTTGTATTGATTTAAAGGTCCGAAGTCAAATATAATTTGTAAAATGGCCAATATTCAAAACTTGGTTTTGTTGGAAGCACAAAAATTAGTTGGCCAAAATTACAATGTTTGGAGTCACAAAATTTTGACAATTGTTGAGTATCGGTCTTCCAATAAAATCATTCTTAAGACTAAAGGAAAGCCCATTTCAAATTTTGTGAATTAAGGAAAGCATCATAAAGAGGCCTTGCTGTTGTTGAAGTTGTTTGTGTTAGATGATTTGATACCCGAGGTCCGGAATGCCATCGAGACAAGCGTGATTTGGACTTGTCGAAGAACACATATGAAACTTCGGGGAAAATTTGGGTATTGTACTTGAAGAATTTATTGTTTTTCGCAAAGATGCATGAGCGTGGGCCCCTTTTAGAACATCTACGGATGAAAGATCTCTAAGACTAGCTCGGTGCGATCAACAAAAAGGTGGATGATGATGACTTGGTTGTGCTTGTTCTGAATATTTTACTGCCCTCCTATGAAACATTTGTGGAGGTACATTTGATAGTGGAACACCAAACCCTAACATTTGATAAAGTCGGTTCCTATTTTTGCAAAACAAATGCAGACAGACAAACAATTGAGTCTAGTTTTGGACAAATAAAGAGCACATTGATTGCTTAGTCAAAGGGGAAGCGAAACAACACTTCGGTGAATCTTAGATACCAGGTGAAATGCCATACTGTCATAAGTTTTGGCATATCATAATGGTTTGTCGGAAGCAACAATATGATCTTTCCCAACTCAACAAAAGCCACGGGATGAAGCAATTGTGGTAGTAATTGCAGATAAACAAGATTATGAGGAAGAGTATGCTCTCGCGACATCGTACTCAACTAATAGTCATACCGGTTGTTGGTTCACTTTGATTCTAGCGTATCCGGACATTTTTCGTGTCATAAGGACTGATACGTGACATTTATTACATTTTTGATTCAGTTTTATTAGTTGATGGAGAGTCACTTGCAATAGAGGGGATAGGGGATATTCATATAGTAATGAATAATGTAAACTTCGTTGTAAGGAATGTTAGGTATGTTCCTAACATGCGTAAGGATTTCAATCTATTAGTCGGTGAAGAAAAATTCTAACATTGCTGTAAATTTATCTAGGAAGTAGGGTATTATGTTGGATGTGAAACAGAGGCGGGTAATTCCCCCATGCATTGGCAAGATGGTCGAGTTGATGCTTGTTTACTCTGCTACAATCAACTTAAAAGCATGTCTTGATGGGTCTCCACCATGCCAGATGTGCTAGAGGATGAAATTCCTCATAGGATTGTTGACATTACATGCACTACTTGTGGAGAGAATATGCACTATATAGGACATGTGGGAGGCTAAAATGCCTCATACGCAGTAGTTGAAATGCCCTGATTATAGGATCTGCAAGAGGTGCATGCCATGTTGGCGGTAAAAGCCACTCAAAGAATTTAGAGGGTGTTAGGATGGACATGGTGAGATGGTAGGAAAATCCATTCAAACAAAGGCACTAGCTCGGAGGACCGGAAGTGAGGTGATTATTTCATCAAAGCAGGATAATTTTGCTCTCGTTTTGACCCTTTTACTATATTCGAATCACTAGTTATATAACCCATTGGATGTAAATGGGTCGAAAAATTCAAGCAAAGCCAACGGTACTTTAGACGATTCTAAGGCTCAACTTGTTGTGAAAAGATTTTCACATTAGGAGGGAACAAATGAGGAGATGGTTGTTTCTCCTACTACGAAGATGGTTGTTTCTGCTATTGTGGAGTTGGTTTTGACTCCTCACTGCGGAGATGGTTATTTCACCTTTTGTGGAGTTGGTTTTTACTCCTATTGTGAATATTGCAAAGATTGTCATAGTTCGATTGCTTCTCTTCGTAGATTTGGACAAGGAGGT
This sequence comes from Taxus wallichiana var. yunnanensis, assembly GCA_018340775.1. Classification (NCBI taxonomy): domain Eukaryota; kingdom Viridiplantae; phylum Streptophyta; class Pinopsida; order Cupressales; family Taxaceae; genus Taxus; species Taxus wallichiana. The sequence continues at coordinate 376,940,814 of CM031238.1, read as the reverse complement.
TTACCTAGTGTAGCTGAAGGTTTTTCGGGCATCCGGTTGTGATCACGTGGTTTGCGGATTATTTGAGTCCTTGTACAAACTTAAGCTTACTCCACATGCTTGGTACATTTATTTATTTGCTCAACATCTCCAACATTTTGTTTTAAGAACTATGGAGGCTGGACCGAAGTTATCAACCAATGATGATTCATCACTGGTCAATGAATCACTCTATGAACAATTGGTGGACAACCTATTATAACTTATGTCCACATGAATGGATTTTTTTTTCCGCTATTAGCTATCTTTTTGGGTGTGTGTCTACACTGAAGCTTCTACATTGGATAACAACAAAGTGTAAGAGGATTGCAGATTTTAGAATGATATCTAAGCAAGCGTGCTTTGTAGACTTAGTGGCTAAACTTCTTGGTTCTATTGAATATGTAAAATTTCGGGAGAAACTTGTTGTCTTGTTTAGTAATTAAGAGGGTATTGAAATATTATCTATTAGTTATATTAATTGACTATTAGTTAATTAGTTAACAATATTCAATTGTAAATCTCCTAAACTACTTTGTAACCTCTTCTAGCATAGTAAAATGACCGAGGCACAAATCCCAATGTGTTCCTTCTAGTTTATGTTCATTCTTTCACTTTGTTTTGGATGAGTCTGAAGGCTCATCTTGTTGTGAAAGACTTTGCAACAAGAGGGAATAGATTAGGAAATGGTTATTTCTTGATCTTGTGGAGTTGGTTTTTATTCTTGATGGGGAGTTGTTTTTACTTCTATTGTGAATATTGCGCAAAGATGGTCACATTTTAGTTGATACTCTTCGAGGATTTGGACAAGGCGGTTTACTTGGTGCAACTTAAAAGGTTTTCAAGTAGCTAATTGTGATCATGTGGTTTCTGATTGATTAAATCCCCATATAAACTTAGGAAGCTTCACGAACTTGGTATATTCACAATGATTGGCGTCTCCAAGATTATGATTTCAGAAGTGAGATTGGATTGAAGTTATCAACCAATGATGATTCACTGGTCAAAGAATCACCGTACAAACAATTGGTGGGCAACTTGAAATAACGTATGCCTACCCGATTGGAACTCTTTGTTGTTGTCATCAATCTTTTTTGGCTTTTGTCTCAACCAAAGATCATACATTGCGCAACAACAAAGCGTTAGAGAACTAGTGTCCCCTGATCTCACGCTGAAATGTGAGACTACCCCATGTAATTTTTTTTTCGTACTTTTAAAATAGCGGGTCGTTTTGTGTTTTTATTGCCAGAAGATGCTTGTATTGCGTTTAGATATTCCCAATGAATCATAGGAGCCAATTTCGACAAATACCCAGATGCCGAAAATTGTTTTATCCCTTCATCAAGTTTTGTTTTATCTGGGAAAATTTTATTTAATTATTTTGAGCCCCGTTTGAAGTAAATTGTGCTCCGGTTTAGCCCTGTTGAAATTTTGCATGTCAATATTCACATATACCAGTAGGGTTTTCATCAGGAATGGATCCTGGGCTTTATCTGTGACTTCTGGCAACGTTTTGTGTTTTTGTTATTTTTCTCGTTTTTTTTTCTGTGAAATTCCCTATGTCAATTCTTTGATCACAATTTGTTTTCTTGCCTGGAGTATCTAGAGATCATCTACGACCACCATGCCAGAAGGAATCACCTCTGGAAGTCAGATTCTCTTTAAAAAGACGAAGTCGTGCACAAAAAAGCTTCTTCTGGACAGGTCGCATTTTTTGGAATGGATGGATTTAAGCTGCAGTGGGATTTTTGGTCGCAGCAGTAGGTGAAATTTTTGTACCTGCCTTGCAGGGTACTTTTTCCCATGAAGGCAAAGTCACTTAAGTCATGATGGGAAAATTAGAGGCAGCAGGCAGGCGGGAATTTCTTACCTGCCTTGCAGGTGAAAATTCCCATTGTGAAATAAAGAAAAATCACTTAAGGCATTGATGGGAATTTCTTACCTGCCTTGCAGGGTAAAAAATCCCATTGTGGAAGTCAAACAGCTTAAGTGGATAATGAGATTTTTGGAGCTGCCATGCAGGGTGAATAATCCCATCAAATTTGACTTTTAAAAATAGAAACCAGCCTTTACCAAAAAGTGCGACCCCTTTGGAGCATTAAATTAATTTATTTAATGGCATTTATTAATAGTCTCTCTTCCAATTTTGGCGCCCAGGGATGAGGAAAAGTCAATGCATAAGGAGAAGTCAAAGAAGACTGGAAGTAGAATGCTAAAAATAAATTAAATTAATTTATTTAATGCAGCCCTAGAGCATGCTAAAAAGTGCGACCCATTTGGAGGAGAAATAATACTTTTTGAAGTATTAATTAATGGTTTTTATTCCTATTTTTGGCGCATGGAGAAATAGAAGGTCAAAGCATGATGTTAAGTGAAAGTAGAGGGCTAAAAATAAATTAAATTAATTTATTTAATGGCAGCCATGAGCATGCACAAAATAGGCGCCCAAATTGAAGAGAAAAGCATGTTTATTAATTAATTAATTGCCAGGAATAGGAGAGACAATTATTAATTATAGAATGATGAAGGTTATATAAGCATGGGCTGCCATAATGATGAATTAATTAATTCTTCTAGCAAAGGAGTGCAGCCCAGACAATTTTGGCGCCCAAAGGAGGAGGATTTTTGCTCAAAGAAGTGTTTTTCACTGCCGGAAAGCTTCAAGGTTTGGCGCCTAGGATTGGAGGAGCTTGTTTTAGGCTTGGTTAATTATCTGCATAGTGGTACAGGTGCCCAGGTGAAGTTGAAAATATTTATGCTTGCTTTGCATGCAAGCAAAGCCTCAAATTTTAGGGCAGCGGGCTTTATATATGCAGATTTTTATGATAAAAATCAAGTGTTCATGTTCGGTTGCCGTCTTTGTCTAAATTAATTCTACAGCTTCTTCCCGATCATAGTGGGCTATTATAGCTGCCAGAGCATTCATAAAGCCAGAGGAATTGAAGTGGAGATGTTCTCTGAGTACGAGCATGAGTTCTTCCCAGCACGGCTAAACTTCAATCCATATGGGGTGGCAAGGAAGACAATCTCCCAGGAATACGTGCATGTGCCTTTTAGAAGATTTTTGGATGAAGTGCAGAAGCGAGTACGAAGTTAGGAAGAAAGACTTCATGTTATTAGCGCGACAAGTGTTTGATTATGGATTAGCATGGTTACTTGCGGATCTTAAAGGTGATGGGCCTGTGTTATTGGACGCATATCATCAGATGTGAGGAGATAGAGCTGTACTTCAGGAGAACATTGGTGGCTACCACACGATCGAGGAAAGGTTTGCCGCCGTTCTGATCAATACTTCGAGGCGGTTCTTTGTGCAAAGGGATATTGCCTTGATGAAGCTTTGATGAATCAGATCACAGGCAACCTCAGCATAGGAGAGTCCCTCAAAAGGAAGCACGAGGGAGAAAGCAATAGAAGGCCTGAAAAGATTAAAGTGCACAAGAAGTCTCATTCGAGGGAAAAGATCACTTCTATGGTTATGGTGTTAGTTTCGACTTCTCCAACATCAAGTACTTCACCAACTGTTACACCTCGAAGCAAAATACCGCCATTCTGCGTTGAATCCGCAACATTTGTATTTTCCCCTCATCCACTCCAATCAGCACCTCTTCCTGAAGAAACGCTGAAGTTGCAGATGGCAGAATTTGAAAGAGCTTTGTCTTTGGACAATACAGAGGACGGTAGCCACGACACTGTAGCAGTTTCGGATGGAGAGGAACCAAAGCACGAGATGGTGGTACATTCGGCAACTTCTCATTCTCCGAGAAGCAATTTCTCAGAGTGGTTGGCTTCACAATCGGTCCCAGAGGCTAGAGAGGAGATCAACTTGGAGGAACATGACTTGCAGCTGCTCCTGAGTTTGGGCGGAAAAGACAGAAGACCTAAAGTTGCTAAGGTGACTTCGAGGTTGATTATTGAGGAGTCAGGGCAGAAGTTCGCTGAGGTATCAGTTCCAGCAGAAGGAAAGAAGAAGGGCGAGCTCACGGCAGTGGATATAACAGTGACCAAAGTACCCATAGGTCAAGCCACTACTGAAGGATTGAAGCAAGACACGCAGACATTGATAAATGCTTTATTCCTTAGGCTTGACAAAGAAAAAGCGGAAAAAGTTGAACTTCAAAAGTAGGTGTCTCAGTTGTGTGAGATTATTGCCAAAGTTGCCAAATCTTCCACTCAGCCAATTTCAACACATAAACAGGTGAGTGATCATCTGATGTAGGAAGTGGAAGATGCAGAGTAACCAAGTTAAAGCTATCGACGAATGGAAAAGCCTAATCATTCGCCAAGCTTCTGTACAACTCAGGGAGGTGTTGACCCGTCTAAAGGTTATGAAGGATGCATCGGTTCAGCTGAAGCAACTAGTGACAAGCATGATGGACATGAACATAGTAGCTGAAAGTAACCTGAGTACTTTGGTCGAGATAAATAAGCTGCCGAGAGAGGTGTTGAGTGTGGAACTAATTGTGCCTGATGGATCAGTTGAAAAGGGGAAGCAACTTGAGTTTGCAGTATCTTTCCGCTTGGAGATCTTCAAAATCATGTTGAAAAGAATGCGGGTGCTTGAAAGTATGGCATCATCACTACTAGACAATGTCATTGCTTTCACCAACGAGGAAGTGGTCGGGAACGTTTCTTCATACAAAAGGACCATTCCCAGCAAAGTGCCGATTCCTTGGAAGGATCTCTTTTAATGGTGCAAGAGAGGATTGATGGAGTTATTAGGCCTTTCACAATGGATTCCATCAGTAAGCTGGTAACGCTGCAGTTAGATATTAAGAGGTTCGGGCCTAGCTTGAAGGATGTGGAAGCGTGCATCAAGGTTTTGAACGAAGGCTTGCTGCAATTCAAGACAAAAAAAGAAGCTGTGGCTAAAACAAATGGGAAGTTTTTGAATTACATGTTCGACAAGTATATTCAGTATCAAAACAAAAAAAGATGTAGATGTTACAGCTGGTAGATCTTTCTTCTTCTACTCTTTCTTCTTCTATTTCTACATTCCCGGATGTAATTGTAAAACTTTAAAGTTATTGGTTTGAAAACCATTACTTTAAGTTATGTGGAATGATTCTATAAGTTAAGTGACAGATGTGTATGATTTTGACTATAGATCCAGATGCATGTCACTTGGAGAGGAATTAAAGGAAGATGATTGCCAGATGTTATCTTTACTTCTTGTTTATGTTCTAGTTCAGTTAAGTTTCCCATTTGTAATTTCCCTTCTACATTCTATAAGTAGAGGAAGAACCTTCGGGTTAATGATCAAAATTTGTAAGCAGCATTCTTGTGTTCCAGACTTTGTGCTGAAACCCCTGATAGCTATTTGAAGCAAAGGAATAGAAAGGAGCAGATTTCCGGAGAACTTTGTGTCGACGGTGCATTTTGTTTCTAACTTTTTGTCTTAGATCTACTTATAAACTTTGTGTTATTCTAGATCTAGATTTGAAAGCTGCCTTTGCTTATAATTTTGTGTGTTAATATCTATTGGTTCTGTCTATGTGCATGCAATCAACTCTGTAATCTATTGATTGGGTTGCACATCTCCCCTCTTTCTTTCCTATTTTTATTATTTCCTTCTTCATCAGATATTTCCTTTCTTTAACAAATTTTGCTTACTTGCTGCACGCCAAACTATGCGACTATGGTTCATGAGTTGCATGGTTAAAGTAATACCCCACATATATATTAGCATATTTAATTGAAAAATCTTACACGGGAGCCTCACGGTAAATGAGGAGATTTATCTCATGATTGCCTAGGTTTTCAGCTATGCAAAAATCTAGCCAACAAGAATCGTAGACTTCAAATTATCATCGAAAGAACAACTTGCTAGTTTAATTACTAAATCCTTTGGTTCCATTATATATCTAAGATATTGGAATATAGTTGGAGTAGCTTCCGAATTAGTCATTAATTGAAGGTACGAAGTTTAATATGTATACATTAACTAATATTAATTAGTTTATGTACCTTAGTTACTCATTAACTAATGATAAGTTGTAAATGACCTTGTATTGTAACTCCTTTCTAGCATAATAAAATGACAGACACACAAATTCAAAGCGTGAGGCATGCCTTCCGGTTTCATTTCATTCTCTCAAAGTGTCTACATCATCTACCAATATGGACAAAATTTGATGCTACATGAAATTCAAAGATTTGAAGGATGACCAAGTAATGAGAAAAGAGAGGAATGATCAATGAACATAAGAGGGAAGAATGGTAAATGGGCATAAGAGGGAGGCGGAAGCGAAAGCACCAAGGGGCAAATAGAAGATCCACGTGAATGGTGGAATTGAGATCATACAAAGAGAGGTTGTAGTCTATCAAGTTGATTTGTGAAATTGACGGTTTGAAGATCTATCGAGCGTGAAGTGTTTTGAGTTCTAGGATCCATTGAAGAGATATTATGAATTTGATAGTTTAAGCAAATGGAAGCAAAGAACAATCATATCCAACGCCTACTAGAAGGCGGAGAGCCAAGCAACAAGGATTTCTCGAAATTGAGTGGAAGTGTGTGATGATGTGTTTGGCAGTGCTTGTGAGGGGACTTTGATATGGGAATGTGCAACATTTTCTATTGTAAGAGGAGGATCTTGAAGTCTAGCAATCGTAATACCAAGTAGAAAGTGAACTCATATAGATCACAAGTGTTTCTCCGAGTACACAAGTGGGTGTTAAGAGAAACATGATCACAGATGTGGATTGAGAGTTGTATCGGGGCATGAGCCCATTGCTTTGTGAGAAAAGGTGAGAATTGTTGGTTAGTGATGGGTGAGAGCAATATATTTTCTTAATTTTTAGAAGACATGCCGTACTGTTTTTGATGATTATCTAGTTTTTGGAAAAGTATGTGCCTATGCAAATCCATAAATACATGTAATGGGTGAATTATTTCATAATCAGAAGAGTTAGAAAGTTTGTGTTGATCTATGCTTCTCTTGGGCTGTTTATGACAATTTGGTTATGGCTGTGAGTATTTGATTTTTCATATTTATGAATATTGAAGTTCGTTTCTATTCCTTATTTTAAAATCTTCAATTAGTATAATGTCCCTTCTAGAAATAAACCAAGTATCTATGAAACTCACTGATTTCTAGTCATAGGCATTTTGTCAAACAATTATCATGCATGCTCAAACATCTTGTATTAGCCCAAATAATTTTATGAAGCACACTTGCCGAAATTAAGTTGATTTGTTAATGTAGACATTTTGTCAAACAATTAGCATGCAATCTGCCCCTTACACATTTCGTCAAATACTTTGCAAACATCCAAACAAACACACTAGAACACTTGGAATTTGTAAATTACATACCAATAAAACCCACCAATGCTAAACTGAAATATTTTTGTATTTTTTATAAAATTCTGGGAAAACTCAGCAAACTAACAACTAATAAACTCAGAAATTTATGACAGTGGATAAAACCTTGTGTTTCGCTTGTCAATTCTCTAACTCAGTTGGGTGAGACACATACACTCTGTTGGAATTGATTTTGCTGTTTTCTATCCTCTGAAACTGCTCCAAACTGTCCAGAAATGTATTCAAGGTGCCTAGAGATGCATGTAAATTACCCAAAACTGTATAAGCTGCCCAAATTGTTGCTAGGAATGAGCTGATAGAGGAATGCCCAACAACAATTAGCCAATATAGACCTTGTTATTCCCTTCCAGAGGTGGCGCCAAGGATAAATTTCGGTAAATCTGTACTTGCTGCCCCTTCCAAGGGTGATGCCATGGCCTAGGTATGTTGTAATTCCATTAATCTTCCATCAAATAACCTGTAGCTTTTAGAAATATGCTTGTAGTCTTTAGAAACCTGCAATTTAATTCACTTGTAACCTCTGAATGAGATCACCCAAGAGGAATTGGGATTTTCGTCCCAAATACGAGGGGTTTTGTCCTCACAAGCTGAAGTATAAGCAAATGCTCAACTTTTCCATAAGGAGAGAGGTATTAGACAATAGATAGGTAATCCCAACTGAATCCCCAAACCTCCTTTTATACTTTTCCATCTTATTTTCCAAGTCGGTTGCTTCATGTGGGACTAATGCACTTTAATTAATAAAGTGACTTTCTTATTTTCTATTTTAGCATTAAGTCACTAAAAATAGAAAGTCCCCTTCTAACTTTAATATTAGTTACATAAGTGAACCCACCATATAAAGGATAGGATAACGAAGTGAGTGGCGAAAAAGAGGTTCTTGGAATAAAAAATCAACCAAAATTAAGAAAGGGTAAAATACAAATCTTGGTTTAGTGAAGACACTAAATAATGAAGTAAAAAAATAGAAAGGACGAATTGTGAAAAACTCCAAATTTCAGTTGCTAGAGTAGAGTTGCTTTTTTATATTGTGGAGAATTGCCTCTCATTTCAGTTGATAAAGTTAGAGCACAAAAACAATTTAACAATGGATGAAAGAGAAGGAAAATATGGATTGGTAAAGAGCATAAACTTCAAGGCTGACGTGAAGGCATGTCTAGCATTTCCATTGGTGAAGATAGGTGGAAAAAGTCGAGAGTAGATGAAAGCAAAGGAAACGTCTTGTTCGTTAAAGGGTGTGAATCCCAAGGATGTCATAATGGTATTTCCCACAATCGTAGGGGCAGGTTGGGCAGGTTGGTTGTTGTACATATTTTCATACAACAGTTTGAGTGACGTATACGCTGGCCATTTGATAGGTCAGACGTATGGTGGGCCGGATGTACAACTCAAGATATCTTGTATGAGATTATTGTGCAAGTAATAGATGCACAAAGACTGTCATACAAGAAAGCGACAACATCAACACAAACTGCAAATACAAGCTGAAGTTCAAAGAAAACAATTTAATGGTTTTTAAGGATTTGGCCATGAAAATGCAAAATTGCAACCCTAAATTTTCTATAAATATATATATATATATATATATATATATATATATATATATATATTCCCTTTAGTAGAGACATTATTAGAATCAATGAACATTGAAAGTTGGTCACACATGCACAAAGGGATATTTGAGCATAGTTTATGGAAGTGGAAAGTTGGGCACAATCTATGGAAGAGGGAACTTGAGCATGATTTTTGGAAGAGGAAAGCTGGCCGAGAGATCGTGGCATAGGAAAATTGGGCAAGATGCAAAAATGAATGAGACAGGCGAAAACAACCAAACAAAGAGCAGAGATGAGCTTTGCGAAATCAAGAGAGCAGGCCAACCAAGCGAGTAGAGATGGGTTTTGTCAAGGAGTGAGGGTTGTATAAGCTAGACTCATGAAAAGGAAAATATGTACTAGATGGGGTCCATATTGCTACAATATTGGTCAACAAAGGGAATTTAATAAAGGCGTTTGTGACAATATAGAGGTTGGTCAACCACGAGAAATAGTTTGAAAGTGAAAATTTCACCATACAATTTTTTTGTATAGACATCTCTCTATTTGTTTTTTTGTAAGAATTGATATTGAATTTTAGTTTGGTGAGATTTTTGCCAAAAAGAAGTGACCAAAATTATTTCGTGGCAGATTACTTTAGAAGTGACAATTATTGGTTTGCTATTTGTGATGAGAGGGTACAACACCTTCTCACCTTGTAATGCCTTCCTAATGTTAGAAAGGATGCTTAACCAATTTGTCAATATTAAAATGATTAAACCCCATTTTTACGTAAATAATTCAAAATGAGAACAAATAAAGTTCTTCGTAAAGCAGTTTTAGGAAGTTCCCATGTTGTTTCTCAAGTGAGTATGCTTGTCGTAATTCGATGATTTTTCCTTTATTCACATCGAAATTTGACTTGTCAAACAAATACTTACACAAAAATTTATTAATTTGACTATAAATTTGGCATATTGAGTTGAAATGTAACGATTTTTTTTTGGTTTTCGAGAAATCTGACCTATTTGTTGTCAATACGAGAACAATAATTTTCATTTTGAATCAAAAAAATAGAAGGTATTACTTATCAAAACAAGAATGTCATTTTATATAAAAAATACGTGATTTTTAATATTAAAATTAAAAAAATAAGCTTTAAAAAAACATTATATTATATATAAAAAAATTGGGAGACAAACCCCTATGTTATATGTTTCATATTAACTCGGTGAGTTACTTTATTTTTAACCATCTTAACTCGGGCGAGTGGTGCACCAACTCACCATAAATCATATTTCATTTCCACCACAGCCCAAGCCGCAGCTTAAAGCGTCAACTTGCCACTGTGCTGCCGCCAAGTCCCAAGGACCGGCCAAAGCATCATGTCCACACCCCACAAATTAACCAATACGACAAGTTTGCACTGAGCAATTGGTGAGCCCAATGGGCATCTAACAAAACAATGACTAGTGTGACTGCTGCCACTCGAGGGCTTTTAAAGCTTTAACCCTTTGCCTACATCCGAAATGTGGGACAAAAGTCCCTTATAAAACAAAACATAAGGACGAGGGTGGGTTGACGCAGAGGGAACATAGGGCCATGTGGGGGCTGCAAAGGTGACAGAAGCGGCGGGCGCAAGCTCTAGGGGGCTCCACGTGGAAGCCACCGGGAGTGTAGGAGACGCAGAGGGGTGGGCTTAAACAAGCCATATAAATAGATGCAACCCATTTAGACGAGCAATAGTATAAAGTTTTGAATATAGAATATAATTTATATTAAAAAAAGATTGAGGGTTTAACTAATAAGCGGCCGTATAGGATTAAAACATATAGTTATTTATGTGGGCCTCTTTAGCACTTAGGGTATAGGTTTAGAACTTAGGTTAGGTGTTAGTTATTTTATTTTAATTAACCACTTACTATAACCTAGGTTATAAACTCTATATTTAACATGATATACATAGGTATTAATGTGAAAGAATGAAAGGGCCAAGATTTAGACATAGGTTTGGAGCAAAGTTTTTCCACCATATTAACCCCTGTCGAAGCTTTTTTACACGGGCCAATAGGAAAAATTCAAATCCCTATTCTCGAGGAGGGTTGTCTCTCTATGGGAGACCTTGTGTAACTTTAATTTTACTTGCTTTACCCTGCACTTTTACTTTGGTCTGCACATTTAAGAACTATACAATATTAATTAAAATATTCCAAATTTATTTACCCTTACCTTTATGTGCAAAGTGTCAGGGCACAATATTTCACCAACTAACGATCTTTTTCACGCGCATGAGGGTGATTGAAATTTGAGAGAGGGTGTATGACAAATGAGGGGGTATTAATATTTTATGGGTTGTAACCAACCACCAACGTTCTGAACCCTTAAGAAAATTAAATTAAATTATTTTAATCAACATAGTAACCATGCTCTGGTACCATGTGAGGTCCGAGCAATTAAATCAACCAATTAAATAAATTATTGAACATAACATTAAACATAAGCAATAAATATAAATGACACTGTGAACACAGATATAACGTGGAAAAACCCCCGAGGGGTAAAAAACCATGGAAAAAAGAGATTCCATTATTTGAGAAACTATTTTACACAGTCTAGTGAACTCCAACTCCTCACTTCTCTTCCATGGTAATCACAACGTGAATACCAAACACAATGATCTGAAATCATTTGATCCTGCGAGTCATATTTAAATAATATGATCGGGCGTGTCTTCTTGCAAAGCACCCCAATTAAATAAATTGATTTGATTAATAAACCAATTAACTATAAACTCATAGTTTATATTAAATAATCAATAATATAAATATTCTAAATTATTTAATTATAAATTATGGTTTATAAGAACACTTAATATTATGTTCTTACGGTGGGAACTACGAAGAGCGGGGCACATGAGGAGAGAAATCTTTAAGGAACACCTCGGATAGTGACAACTTGTTGATGACTAATAAACTTGATGCACTAATGAATGATGGATGGGACAACCCTAAGAGCACGTAGCCAAGGGAGACCTAAATGCAATACCCTAATAGTGATAGATTTAGCAACTAAGAATGAAGTATGTAGTGGTGGATCCAATGGTGATTGGTAGTGTAATGCGTCGAAAATGCGGATCAGAATCAAGTGCAAGACTCTCAAAAGAAATACCAAGAGACTGAAGTAAGGGCCATGCACAAACGTTATTTGTACGATGTGGAGTAACCAAAACACCTGAATAGGAATTTGATGAATAAAGACCGGAATAGATAATGTATTAGAGATAAGTGTGTCATCTATATCATAATCATCAAAAGAAATGACCAGTGTAGAAGGGGATGTGTGAGAAATAGTGCCAATCATAGCATCCAATGGGTGATCATAAGGAGGTGGTGGCACCACACGATGTGTGTTATGAACTTCCGAGGTAGATGGATCATTAACATGCTTAGGAAGAGGGTCATCGAAGATCTTCAATTTAGCATTGTTATTGACAGGCATGGAAGATTCTGTGGGTTCATCCCATTCAATTACATTAGTGTCAATAAGATCTGAATGATGTGTCGTAACTTAAGACAATGATCTGTAGAGTGACCAATGCATCTATGATAATCACAATAGGAATTAGCATCAAAGCTCTTACTTTGGGGCTTACTCGTATCGACCTCAAATGGTGGAGGGAGAGACATAAGATTGCAGTCAAGTAATTGCTTTAGAACCATGCGTGGAGGACAAGGTAACCATGTAAATTGTTGTCTTGTAGGTTGTAATTGTAGCTTAGTAGGTTGAGCAACAATATTGACAGTGTCTTTAGAATCAACCTTAGGGTCATGAGTTTTTCTTTTGAAAGTAGGCTTGCTTTGGAACTTGGCATTGGAAGAATTAGAGGTGTTAGTAACATACTTGAGTTTATTCATATGTAATAGCTTAGCTTCATGCTCTTTCAGTGTATGACATAGATGGTTGAAAGATTGAAACTTGTCGAATATGACCAATTCTTGCAAGGGAGGAAGCAAACTTTGAACAAAAAGGCTTGTAACTCATTCAACTAATATATTGCTCATTTTAGTAAGAATTGTGCGATAACGCAAGACATAGTCACTGATATGTTCTTCAAATCCTTGTTTGATTTTGGACATTTGTGCATAAGATAATTTATCCCTAATGTTGATTGAAAATTGTGCCAAGAATTGATTTGCCAATGTAGTAAAAGAACACATAGAATGTGTGGGGAGATTATAGAACCATTGCAACGCAAAGTCCTTAAGGCTCTAGGGAAAAGCTAGTAAGCAATATATCATTAGATGTATAATCAAAGCAAGCAACGTGAAAAGATCAAAGATGTTTTTGTGGATCACCCTTGCCATCATAGATAGGAAGTTTAGGTGCAAAGTGAAACCAATAGGCAAAGGGTATGAAACAACATCAGGTGCAAGTGGGTTATGTAATAATTGAGAAGAGTCCATAACATTAGAAGTATGAGAAACACCTTGTTGCAATTGTAAAATTTGTGCTTGGAGAGAATGAACAAGGGACTCAAGAGCCTATGTGCTAGATGAAGAGGCATGTAATCCATTATGATGATAGATAGGAGATGTAGTAGCAATAGTGGCTATAGGAATAGGCATAAACACATTTTGTATGGGTATGCTAGATGTCCCCAAGGAAGTAGGCACAATAGATGCGGCTCTGATAGATATTTTGACAGAGGCATGCTTGAGTTGATCTCTTGCAGAGAGAGAAGAAGATCAATGTGAGTCGGATGTTTGTGTAAGAAATGTTGCAAATGTTGTTCCTCATCCTCAAGGAGGTCTTGTGTATGATTGTCAAAATCAGTATTAGAACCATGACCTTGGATAATATTAGTGTGAAGAGTAAGGATAACATTAGAGAATAGATCAACAACAAAATATTGTGGCTCATAAACATCATCCTCATAGGTATCTTCATATCCAAATTGGGAAACCATAGAAAAATCATCTAAATCATCATATAAGTCTGGGATAGAACTAGGGTTAGAGTGCTTAGTGGATGCATATATAAAAGGAACAACATGATAAGCCATTAATGCCAACAAATCAGACCTGAATAGTAGATGAAACCCTAAGGCCAATAGGGTTATGGCTACGATGTTCAATTAGAGGTCAGGTTCACCAAATGATTTCACTTTTTGTGAATTCCTATTTCATTCCCTTTTAAGTTTTAATGTCTCTTTAATTAACATTCATAAAAAGGATTAAATCTATGTTATTGGGATACGGGTATGGGTACGAGTTCGATATGGGATACGTCAATTTTAAAAAACCCTTAGGTACGATACGTCTTCGATATGTCTGTACATACACACACACACACACACTTATTTTGCTCATTTTTTAGTCCACAAGAAATACAAAACTTGAAAATTATAGTAGGATCAATGTTCAAAATATTCAATATACTTAAGACTTCACATTTTCATTGATCATGTGGCTGCGATAAATATGATAAGTCATCGGATTAAGTTCGACAATGATGAAATTCTGCAAAAAAATTGTGATTAAATTCGACTAATATAATGTAATTGGTTAGATGTTTGTTTTGAATATAATTGTTTATATTTTTAAATTTTAATTTAAAATTAAAATATAAAAATAAAGCTATCAATTTAATTAAATATATATAAATTTAATTATATATTAATATATATCAATTTATATATCAATAATAAAATCAAGCTATTAATTTAAAAATATATATATATATATATATATAATTATAAATTTATATATTTCATTAAATTAATAGTTTGATTTTATTATTGATATAATATATAATTAAATTTTTATATATATATATATATATATAAAATGATAGCTTATTTTATATTTTAATTTGATAGCTTCATTTTATTATTCATATAAAAATTGATATAAATTAATATATAATTATATATATATTTAATTAAATTGATAGTTTTTATATTTTAATTTTAAATTAAATTTTAATAAATTTAAACGATTATATTTAAACAAACATAAATAAATATTAAACAAACCGTAAAACGTAAATAAATATATGTAGATAACTTAAAACATAAGTTAAAATAAAATTAAAGATTGTAAAGAAATAAATACTTAAATTTAAAAACTCAAAGAAAAAAAGAAAAAGAAAAACACATTAAAAACCTAAAACCTAACTTTTGGATACGCACAGGATAATTCCGGGTACATCAAAATGTACTTGGGACGTACCGAGATGTATCCCGAGGATATCTATACCCGTACCCGCATGTATCATGCACCGGATATGTATCGGGCGGGATATGGGGCGGGGGACAAACCCGGTAACATAGGATGAAATAATGTAACGGTGGATATTTCGATTTAATTAACTTCCAACATTAATTGCCCAAATCAGAATAACACTTTTCAAAGTGACGCTTGACCTAACAACTATCAAAACACAAAGAAGAGATTGCATTTAGCTGATTCTGTGTAGATCTAAGAGATTTCGAGTGATTTTATTGCAGACACAAGTAAATAGGAGAATGAAAATGCTTCATTACAAAAGCGGAACTTGAAACTACACTTGGTCAAAACCGCATACAACTAGGTCAAGAGCGTCCAAACGGTCCCGATTCTTTGTATTGTCTTGGACTGCTTGGATTCCGGGTCTACAACTTCCGAGTTCTTTTACTGCTTGGAAATGACAGTTGCTGTATGTCGATCTTCTTCGCTCACCTTCATAATGGCTCTGTAAACTCTGGTCAAACCCTCAAACCCTCATAGTGCAAGCTTGAGTTCTTGCAAAACAAAGTTAGGTGGGTTGTGCGCACCCCCTGTGCACAACAACATCACCACTACTTTGAAGAGGGCTCGAACCGCACGTCGTTTTCCTAGTATGTGATATCTACCGTAGTGCAATCAAAACTTGACAAAACATACTTTGACAATACCTTGCTTGAGTTTCACACTTGCTCAAATACTTGGGAAGGGTCACTTTGTTTTCTTGTGGAGAGAAGATGGAGACTCTTGGACCTGGGAGGAGACTTTAGACCTGTAGAGGGTGCTGCCCTAATGGATTTGCATTAGTTACTTTGTTTTTAGGGAGCAATAAGTTCCTTTAGTGCTTGCTTTAACATGAGAACATAAAGTGTTAAGACCCTAAATGAGGTATGATTGACTTGCTTATATAGGCTTCCGATGGTTATTATGTTGTGAAAGGCCGACAAGAGGGGATATTAGTTCATATGAAGATGATGGAATTGAAAGTTTGGACCCAAAACATGTCGGTCCAAAATTGTACAATAGGGTTAGGTTGTAGATTTGGACAAACCGACCCAAACTGGTGGTTTTGACCTAGAGGGAAAAATCATAGTTTAGCTTTCTAGGTTGGAGGATGGATGTCTTTAGATGCATTTTATGCTATAAAACCTCGGGAATTGATGACTTAAAGGTGTGCAAAGATAATAAAGTAGTCGAAGCTATCGGGGTGCTAAGCAAGAGTGAAAAGGGTGTAATTGTGGATTCAAGTGTGCAATGTCAAGACCACCAATGTCAAAGGATAGATTGCCAAATTTGAGTCTACAATATTTATATATTTTGATTTTTTTGCTTTTTTATATTTTAAATAATAATTAATAATCAAAATATATATTTACATTATTTTTAATCACAAATTTATTTACGAAATTTTATTTGTTTTAATTTGTTTTGAATTTATTCATTCGAACACGAACACAAACACAAACCTTGTGAGTTAGGTTTGTGGCCTATTCTCTCTCTCTCTCTCTCTTGTCAATAAACTTTATTCACAAACTCCATCAATCTTCTTCCACAAGATTATCATTTGTCACGACTTATTAACAATGCTTCTTTCTATTTCATTCTAACCCACATGTGAGAACTTCCATGTAAAGTTGTCGTTGCACATCTCATCATTGGACTTGTGCACTTATCAACTATGGTAATCTCTACTAATCCTTTTTGGATATGACACAATTTCCTCTCACCTATTCCAAACTCATTACAATCTCGGTTCTGCAAAACAATATTATTTTCTTCTATATCTCCAACATCTCCCCTTCACTCTTCTTCCCTTATTGTATGTTGTAGAGATAAATCCACATATGAACAAAGTGGTTCAACACAATATTCTTGTAATTTGTTTATATATCTGCTGATCATGTTGCATCCTATGTCCCTTAATAAGCCATTGGTTTTTTTTTGTAGAGATTTGAGCTTTTTTGCTAATGGTAATAGACCTAGTATGAAATTAAAAGATGTATTATGTGTTCGCTTATAATTTGCTTAGCTTGCTAATTCATAGTCATCCAATACATAGGGTGTAATTCATAACTTTGTACTTGTGGATATGGGTATGGAATAAGCTACAAACCATTTCATAATGTTTACGACAATTCAATATTGACTTAAAGTGGACAAATTACATGATATATAGAATTTAATATTAACATAAATGTAAGAGTGTTTAAGTTCAAACTTTTAATGGAAGGATGTATTGTTGTGTGTGGGTGTATGCATATATGGGTGGATGTATGTACACATGGGTGTATTCTAGAGTATTTTAAATTTTGAAGAATATTGTAGTCATATCTTCCATACCTTGTGACAATGTGCTTCACAATGATACACCTCGGCTACTTTTTCTTGGACATCGACAATGCTTCCTAGTAACTTAATTTTTGTCCTAATCTCCCAAGATAACTTATTATGAGAAACAAACTTTCCGCTAATAAGTTTGATGATGGTAGGAATTTGAGAGCACATTTCACTCGAAGGTATTGCTTGGAAGAAAGAAATGCACAATGAGACAAGAATAGTTGCGATAAACGTTTTGGTACTACAACAACGTTTCTTTGATGTGGCGAAAAATCTATATTGAAAGAATTTGTCACTACACCGATGGTTGTGAGGAAGGGGTTGAAAGCTCGTACTCCCCATATTTTTGGTGGCCCATTGTTAGAGGATTTTGTCAAACACATCAAAACTCTTGTCGAAGAGCAAAAAAGGCTGCACCTTTGTCTCGATGGGGTGGGATGATGAAAAACCGCACATTGATTAATTTCCTAGTGGCTTCAAGTGGGGGTTGGTATTCTTCAAGTCAATGACGCCTCTTACAAAGTGAAAACTACAAACACTTTATGTGATATGTTGGATGCGGAGGTGGGTGTGAAGAATGTCGTCCAAGTTGTGACAAACAATGTGGCAACATATGTAGCAATAGGGAGACTTCTTGAGGAGAAACATCCTACACTTTTTGAACCCCTTGTGGAACCCATTGCTTGAATCTCCTACTTTAGAGGATGTGAGAAAACTCTCACCGGTGAAAATATTGTTGAAGGGGCAAAAATATTATTGAGTTCATTTACAATCATACTTGGGTGTTAAGCTTCAAGAGGGAGCTCACCAATGGAAAGGAGCTTGTGCGATTAGGAGTCTCGCAACCTCACTAACATCCCTTAAGAAAATGTTTGTGAGTCGCTAGTGGTTGGAGTTTCCTATATCGGGAGGGTTGAAGGGGAAAGGGTCGTGAAGTTTTTTTTTGATGACATATTTGCAAAGCAAATGGAGGAAATCACTAAGGTAACTTAAACTCAACGATTTTTTCAATTTATCATTTGTTTGTTATAATTTTTTTCTTTAATAGTGATTTTAAATTTGTGTATTATTTTGTTTCAGGTGTCAAAGCCTTTGGTTCGAGTTCTACGGTTAGTGGATGGGGAGAGAAACCCAATGGGTTATTTGTATGAGGCTATAGACGTGGCTAAAGAGGCCATAGCTAAATATTATGGGCATAATCAAAGAAAATATGAACCCATTTGGTGCATAATTGATCGGAGATGGAACAAGACACTCCACCAACATATTCATGGCATGGCCTACTACTTGAATCCTAAATTTTTCTATTCAGATTCATTTAAGGATGATGAGGAGGTTATGGATGGCCTCAATACATGTATAGAGAAGATGATCCTTTGTAATGACACTAGAAATGGAGTTCCGAGGAGCTGTAGATTTACAAGAATGGAACGGGAACTCTTTTCTTCAACTCTATGCATCAAAATAAGAAACACCTCTTAACTAGGTAAAAACAAATTGAGTCATTTGTATTTATTTTTAGTCTCATTACTTGTAAATACTAGTACCGGACTTCTTTCATTTATTCAACTCTAGTTGACTCATAAAATTATCAATGTTATATTTGTAGATGTTGGGTGGGAATATTATGGTGGGAAAACACCAAATCTTTAAAGGCTAGCCATAAAAATTTTGTGTCATCCATGTAGCTCTTTTGGGCGTGAACGTAATTGGAACATGTTTGAAGTTGTTTATACAAAGGAGTGCAATAGGTTGTGGTGTCTCCAGATTTTACCTTGAAATTTGAGACTACCCCATGTTTAAAATTTTTGTTCTTTTAAAATAACGAGTCTTTTTGTTTTTTTATTGCCGAAGATATCTCTATTACAAAGTAAGATATTCCCGAGTGAATCATATGAGCCAATTTGAAAAATACCCGGAAAAGTGAAACTCATTTTATCCTTCCGCCAAGTTTTGTCTGCAGGAAATTTTTATTTAATTATTTATTAAATAAATAAAGCCCCGTTTGAAGTAAATTGTGCTCTGGTTGAATCTGTTGAAGTTTTGCATGCCAGTATTCACACATCTCAATAGGGTTTCCACCAGGAATGAATTCAAAGCATTGTCTGCAACTTCTGGCAACGTTTTTTGTTTTTATTTATTTCTTTTGCGTTTTTTCTCTGGTTTTCTCCGTTGTCTTTCTATTAAATTCCCCTGGATCCGTTCTTTGTTTTGTATAGTCTGTTTAATTGCCTAGAACATCTAGAGATCATTTATGGCCTCAACACCAAAAGGAATCAGTCTCAAAAGGCAAACTTCTGACCAAAAAAGATGAAGTCAAGCAGAAAAAGCCTCTCCTAGGCAAGTCACACTTTTTGGAATAGATAGATCTAAGTATGATGATAATTTTGGCGGTGGTAGGTAGGACGAGAATTTCTTACTCCGCCTCAAGAAGGTACTTTTTCCCATGAAGTCAAAGTCACTTAAGCTGCAATGGGAATATTAAAGGTGGCAGACAGACGAGAATTTCTTACCCGCCTCAGAAGGTAAAATTTCCCATTATTAAAGATAAATCATTTAAAGCACCGACAGAATTTCTTACTTGCCGAAATTTCTTACTTGCTTTGTAGGGTAAAAATTCCCATGATGAAAGTCAAATCACTTAAGTGGAAGAGGGCATTTTTGGAGCTGCAGTGCAGGGTGGAAATTCTCATCAAGTTGACTTCTTATTTTTAGCATCTACCCTTGCCAAAAAGTGCGACCGACCTTGGCATTAAACAATGCATTTAATGTTATTTATTAATGACATTTTTATCTGATTTTAGCGCCATAAATAGAAAGAAATTCAATGCAAGTGGATGAGCTAAAGAGAAATCAATGATGCATGTTAGAAATTAATAAAATAAATTCATTAAAAAACAATCAGAAGCATGCAGAATTGGGCGCCCAAATTGGATGAAGAGGCATGACTTTTAATTAATTAAATTGCCAGAAATAGGAAAGGGCAATTATTAAAAATAGCATGCAGATGGCTATATAAGCATGGGACGCCATAATTGAAGAAGCTATTTTTTTGATGAAGATTGCAGCCCGGACAGGTTTTGGCGCCAAAAGGAGGATGTTGCATTAATAAATATTTTCCACTGCCAGGAAGCTTCCAGTTTTGGTGCCTAGGGTTGGAATAGCCTAATTTTTGTCATTCTGCATGTCTGCATGTTGGTATATGTGCCCAGGTGAATTAAATAATATTTTTGCTTGCTTTGCATGCAAGCAAAACCTCAAATTTTAGGGCAGTAGACTTTATATGCAGATTTTGGTGATAAAAATCAAGTATTCATGCCATGGACTCCATCTTTGTTTGAATAAAATTGTAGGTATTCATCATAGGTGCTCAAATCAATGTCAAGTACATTGAATATATCTTCTGAATCTGAAGAAGTTGCCAGATCGGCACAAATTGATCCAATTGCAGTAAGGGATTTTGAGAATTAAAAGAAAAAGAGCTCAAACAAAAATTGTTCCAGCCATGATGAAGCGTGATAAAAGAAAAGGATCAGTAGAATCTTTCATAGCTTCCAGATTTGCTGAAGTCAATAATACAGACATAGGCCCTGAACCTATCACCGATTTAATGTGAGATCTAGATCTCATAATTGCAAAGGTTTCCGACAAAAATTCATCCTCTTGTTTCTAACACAGCCCATGTAGAAGTCAGTGCATGGAACATTTCTTCCGGGTCTTGTGCATGTGCTCCCAATCTACAAATCGAAGCCTTCATTGAATTTACTTGTATTTGGATTCACCCAAAGTGCTTTCCGGAATTTAAAATTGCTCATATGCAATTAAAAATAAAAATGATGAGTTTTGTTTGAATTATTTTAAACAAACATTTACTGGAGAAGAACTACAAAAGCTTGAGGATAAGAGGAAGACAAGTCAAAGGCAATACTACTGCAAGCAAATCACTGCATACAACCGCTTGAGATCCGGTTTGGTGAGAATCAAAGGCAAAAGAGTCAACCACATGTAGAATATGGAAAAAGAACAAGGCTGAAAGTGTTGCAGCTTTCTTCTAATTTCTTCCTCTTTCTCTTATTTTCTCCGACAAAGTGATTGAGCAATCAATTAAATTATTAAACTTAAGTGATTGGTTTAAAAGCCGTTACTTGAAGAAGTCAATTACTTGGAAATAGGTGGTCAGACATGCAAAATAGAAGGTTTTATTTTTCAGTTATAAATCATGCAAAGAGGAATTCCAAGAGGGAGATTGCCAGTTGTTTCCTTTACAACTTCCACATGTGCCAGTTCAGTTATAGTGTCCTATTTGTAATTTCCCCTCCATACACTATAAATAGAGGAAGAGCCTACGGGTTAAAGGATCGGAATTTGTAATTAACATTCTTGTGTTCCAGACTTTGAGCTGAAACCCTTGATAGCTTTCTGAAAGCGGAGGAATAGAGAAGAGACAGATTTCCGGAGAACTTTGTGTCAACGGTGCATTTGTTTCTTATTTCTTTTAGATCTTTGCATAAACTTTGTGTTGTCTTAGATCTAGATCTGAAACTTTCCTTTGCTTCAAATTCTGCATTTCAAGATCTATTTGTTTCATCTATGTGCATGTGATCAACTCTGTCAACTATTGGTTAGGTTGCACATCTCCTTTCCTTTTTCTCGTATTTAATTATTTCCCTTTCCTGCACATATTGCTTACTTGCTGCAAAATTGCCTAGTTATGGTTCATGAGCTAAGCAATTAAAGTAAAACCAATAGATAGATACTAGGAAATATAATTGACAAAATCTTACGGGAGCCTCACCGGTAAATGAGGGAGATTTATCTCATGACTGCCTAGGTTTTCAGCTGTGCAAAAATCTAGCCAATGAGGTTGACACACAACGTCTCAATGAATTTGTCTTTGTTCGATACAATCTCGTATTTGTGTGAAACAAATGGAGGGGTACAAAGTTATGATGCAATTGACTTGGATGAGATCGATCCATATGATGAATGGATTGTTGATGATGTGGAGTCCATGTTTACCGTGGAGAAGATAACATATATGGAGAGGGAGACAAACGAAGCAATAACATCAGGGGCATTAGGAGGAGTTGGTGAGGATCAAGATGATCTCTTTGCGGATGATGTTGGTGTTGCAGAGGACGAATAGTCACCTTCCATTTCTACGAGGCAGCCACAAAAACTTATTTTAGGCACACTTGATGAAATTTAATATGTATATTGATATTTCAAAATTCATATGACTCTATGAGCATTGTAGTTTGTAGCTTTGTACTTTATCCTCTTTTTGATAAAAATAATAGAAAATGTACTTGTGGCATTCTATATATTCACTAGTCATGTCATTTAATAATGTTTTGCATTTAATTTAAGTTTATTTTATGAATTTAAATGTTTATAAAAGTAGCGATAAAGTTTCCGAGTAATGCCAATAAATTGCCGATTCTTAATTTCCGAGTCAAATTTTGGGTTGCCAATTAATTGCCGAATTACAATTTCTGAGTCAAAATGTGGGCTGTCGATTAATTGCGAGTACGATTTTTTGAATTATTATCTAAATCAAATGCAATATTTTTTATCTTTTTTTTATGGTTTATAGCACGTACTGTACGCCTGTTCTATTCTACAATTCCTAACATGCTCTAGGGCATTGCTTTATTTCTGCAGGCTAAAAGGAATCCATTTCGGTTTCGGTTTCCTATTGAATTGCGATTTGTCAATCCGAATATTGATCACCTTATGTGGGTTCAGTCACTGATTTATCTGCTAAACAAGTCAGAGAAATAGTTCTTTTCCTGATGTAGAGCTTATTGAACATATGTTTTCATCAGACATGTAAACTTGGCATATTTTCTTATATTTGGCATTATCAAGATTCCAAAGAAATCTCACAAATTATTTTCTGGAACAGGATTTACATTTCTTTTTGTTGTCGTCTTCCATAGATGTCAATGGCGATAGGGGTTGTGCTAAGCTTGAAGTTTTTTTTTGCTGCAGTTTCAACAGGTTTGAATTTCCTCCCATTATAGGACGAAATGATACAAATCCCGAAGAACTGTGTGTAAGTTTTCTCGCATGATGCTAAGTGTAGAATTACATTGGTCTCTGTTTAAGTTTGCCTCTTGGGATAGAAAATATCTCTCTTGTCCAAATTTAGCGATCTTGAGTCCTGATTGGAAGTATTTCATGTATTATATTATATTGGGACTAACGATAGTTGGATTTGAAATTAAGTTCTTGTATTTTGTAACTGCGATTTAATATTTTATGCAAGTTGGGTGCATGACATAGCTATCAACATTAATGTGATGTATTTGTTGGTCAATGATTTTTGATTAATACAATGTCATAGAGGTTCCTGCATCAATGCAATACTAAAAGATGGTCGATAAAACATGTTTCTGTTCTACATGTTTCAGAATGTATATATTCTCTACGGTTCTAACTGGAAGGGAATCCTTTATTGCTTAGAAGAGATAATACAATGTCAAAGTCCTTCAGTGTTATTCTTGTGAGAATTGTTAAAAAGATAGATGAGCTAGCACTCAAATTTTGGACCTCCTGGATGCATCTTGAGGTGCTCTACCACTGAGCTACCAGCTCTGTACATGTTCAAGAATTTTCTGGATTGTGGTTTGAAAAAGGACAAGGTGTCTCATAGATCCTGGGCTAGATGTTCTAGTTCTCTTCTTGCAATATGTAGTTTTTCAATAGAGCATATGTTTGATCAAATGTTACAATGCACTACATTGGAAAAGTATAGTTAATTTACAGCAGGTAAGGGCTTACAACTTTGAAGCCATGGGTGTATGCGTAGTGGAAACAGACAGGATCCATAGACATACAAATGATGGCCAAAGGATATTTACTGGCTACCTTTGCAACCAGACTGAGGAAAGAGGCCATCTTTCAGAGTGGTCAATGGTTTATGAAATAATTGGGCTTATTCATGAAACCATGGACGTTGCTGTTTGAATTTGACAGATGAATTGCCAAGCACAGTCTTGGTTTGGGTCTGTTTCTCTCTACCATCAAGCTGATTCTGGTAGCGATCATCATTGAGGGAAATCAACAACTCTGTAGGAGAATACAGCTGTTTCTAAATTCATTCTTCATTTGGTTATCCTCAACTATGCACACATCTGTGTAAAACTAGATTTGGAACAACCACTTTTGGGCAGGCTTTTTTTGGAACTTGGGGGTAATCTACAGGAACTGTCATTGGACTATGAAAATATTCCATTTTTATGCTAAATCTGTCATTTACATGGTCATTTGGCAAGGGTGTACCCCTCTGATGTCTTGTCAGATCACTCTCCTCCAGGACAAGAGGTTAGGACCATTGAATCATAAGGGGGCCAAACCTTAAAGCAACCTCGTCACCCCACCCAGCCAACTCCAAGAAAGGATAAAGAAAAAGATGCTGATTTTACCTTTCAAGCTGAGCAAATTGAGATCTTATCACAAACTGGTAATGCTAATAACCAAGAGAACAAGCCAAAGAGGAACCCACTGTTAGATCTCATAACCTGAGTCCATTTCAATTATTAGCTAATCTGGATGCTGACAACCAAATTAGCCAAGGTCCGATTAATCTGGCTAAATCCACGAGTTCCTAGCCCTCTTGCTGCACCTACAACAGCACCCAGGTATGCAAAGGTGAACCTCCAAAGCAACCTACGGGAGAGAATTTGTGGCAGTTAGGAAACAAATGCGTCAAGCTATCTCGAAATAGAAAACAAAATATCACCAATAACCAGTGCAAGCTGAAGGACATTGGATCAGCAATTCACCAGGAAAAGAAAAGGAATAAATCTCTTTCACATTCACAAGAACTAAGTCAAAGATGAGAAGATTCGAGGGACCCGATGCTTGTCATAATTGAGGATAGCTACCATCAACCAGTTGTGCTGATCTAAGAATGGGCTGGAAGTACTTTTATCATACTAGGGGACTAGAACGACCTGCACTGGTTCAAGTTACAAAATTATTACACAATTCTGGAATATTAAGAGGCCTGAGGGCAGAAATAAAACAATCATTTCGTAGGAACATCTCACAGAACAATGTGTACCTGATTATTTTACAAGAAACCAAGATCCCGCATTAGAACTTCCAAGAGGCACATGTCTCGGTTGGGGAACAAAGCACCAGCTCTACCTAGAGCCGACATGCGAAGTAGGGAGCTTAGTGAGTATTTGGGACCCAAGAAAATACCAAGGTGTTACCTCCAAAACAACCTACGAGACAGAACCTGAGAATATTGGGCAACAAAGGAGTCATCTGGAAAGAGAAAACAAAACACAAGAAACAAAAACTTAAGGACATCTATGCAACAATTTACCAGGAAAAGAAAAGGAGAAAATATCTCTCACATGAAAAATAACTAAGCCCAAGCTGATATGCTCTTTGAGACCTGATGCTCATCACAATGGAGCATAACAACCATCAACCAGATTTACTGATCTTAGAACCGAATAAAACCTAGGGAGTAGAGTAACCCCGTATTGCTACAAGATACAAAATGATTATACATTTTTGGAATGTTCTTGAGGGAGGAAAACAAACAATATTTTTTGAGGAACATCATATCACAAAACAATGTGGTCTTGGTTCTTGTATAAGAAGCCAAGGTCATGCATAAAAATGCTGGGAGACATGTACCTTGTTTGGGAAATGAAGCACCAACTCTACCTAGAGCCAACAAGCTAAAGAGCAAGCAGGGAGCTAGAGATTATTTTGGACACAAACAACCAATGTTTATTCTCGAAGCATCATCTATGGGGAATCAAAACAAAGCTGAAATATCTCAAAATGAACATGGATTTGTTTTGTATTCTCAAGGTCTTATCACTCTCCCTACACCTAGTTCAGAAATGCCAAGTACCCCCTTCCAGGCCTGATACGTACTGGCAATACGGGTATGGTGTGAGTACGTACCTATAGGGCGCGGGTACAGAAATCCTTATCCGGGACGTGCCGGGGCTCTGTGGGTACATACCCACAGCGTACCCACACGGTTTTTCTTCACTTTAAAAAAGTAAGTAAAACTTGAGGGCTTTGACTTGAATTGAACCTTGGAAAGTTTGTGTGAGATTCAATATTGCCAGTAGGCTTCGAAGGGTCAAAAGAGATGAATAGGACTTCATTTGGTTGACTTACCATTTTTGGCTTTCTTGTTGCTCCTCATGGGTCCTTTATTCTTCAGTCAATTTGGAAGGTATGGAAACAAGTGAAGCACTTGGTGGTTGGGCCACCTATGTTCTCTTCCTTTGACACTAGGTGCCAAACCCACAAATCGATTTTGTCTAATCTGAAATATAATGACAAGATCGTTGCCTTGACAAGAGGCTGCTCTGCCCTCCTTTGGTTTGAGAAAGAAATTAAAATATTTCATGACTTGTACAGATTTGAGAAGTGGATGGAATGGACAGAGCTTAAAACATTCTATAAGCCTCCTAAATCTCTGTTCAGAATGTATACAATGCTCAGAAATGCTTTCAAAGCTCCCCTACTGGACTAATTATGGAGGATGAGAATGACTTTTGGGATACTATGAGGGGCTGTTTTGGAGGGTTTCTAGTTGTCATAAAATTCAGATCATTAGTTATTTAGAAAGATCTTAATTTATAGAATTATCTGCGTTTTATTTGAGGGGAAAATATGGGATATTGAAGGAGTTATGCATTTTTGAATATTTCAGCTGTATGTAGGCTTTTCTGGGTATGGAAAATTGATATTTATATCAGATCTGCAGTTTGGGGTTGATTTAATATTGCATATGATTGTAGAAACTAGGAGAAATAAGGAGAAGATGTTTTCATAATTTTTGGAGTGGATTTGATGCCCTAAATGTGCTGGGCGACCTACTTTTTAGGTCAAAATTAGGGTTTCGGGTTGGCTGTGCGAAATCTAATTTTTGCATATTGTTCTTCATATTTTTGTGGTCCATTATCCAAAATTTCAGCTCATTTGGACTTCTCTAGCCAAAGATATGAATTTTTAAAAATTGCAGCAGTTGGGGTTTGAAAATTAATTATTTACAGCTGTGTGTGATCAGATTTGTATGAATTCCTAACTTGTCCTAGAAGGGGACATTAAAAACTCTTACCTTGAACCATAGGAAGCCCCGTGATGAAGTCCATAGAGACGCTCTTCCATTTTTGAGTGGGAATGGGGAGAGGTTGTAGGAGACCCGCTGGAAATGTATGTTTTGCCTTGTTTTGTTGGCATGTAAGGCATTCCCGAATGCATTGGAGTACTTCCCGTTTAATGCCTTTCCAATAGAATTTTTCCCTCATCTGTTTATATGGCCGAAAGTAAGCTGGATGACCAGCTGATGGGTCATCATGAACAACCCTCAATATTTTACTCTTTACCTTTGATTCGGGCACCAAATAGACCCAACTTTTGTAAAGAATAAGCCCATCCATTGCCTTATATCTTTCATCACTCATTTCCACTTCAAAAACAACATTAGCAAACTTTTTCTTGGCATACTCAATTGTAATTAATAATTTCCAATCTGTTGTAATCTTCGATAAAGAACAAAAATGTGACTCCCACGACAAATTATCTTCTACCAAATACTTAACTTGGGATGTTTCCGGAAGCATACCTTGTAATGAAACCTTCTTACCCTTGTCCATGAAGCTCATTTCCATGCATTGGTAATTGAAAATGAGTTCTCCCAATGAATGCAACCATTGGATCCCAAGCACAATATTCATACCAACCATGTTAATCAAATAGAAATCAGCACATACCTCATGTTGTCCCAATGTAACATGGAGTTGGGAACACCTCTTTGTGCATGGCATGGAATAACCATCCTCTATCTTCACCTGTGAATCCCTTGAAGTCTTCTACCTTCAACTCCAATTTGGCCACCAAGCACTCATCAATGAAATTATGAGTGGCTCCACCATCAATCAAAACTATGACTTCGTGTCTTGTAGATCACCCTTCATACGGAATGAATGGTAACTAGGTGCTCCCTTCAAGGTAGCAAGAGTGCTATCAACCTTTTCCGGATCCTCTTCGACATACTATCAAGCTTGGTTTCATCAACATTATTTTCATCATCCTCACAATTTGAAAATACTTCAATATAATGTACTTTACCTTTACCCAAACAACGATGCCCGGGAGTCCATGGATCCTTGCATGAGAAGCACAAATCTTCTTTCTAAGCTTGTTTCTAGATTCTCCTTGCTGGTTTTGGGAAGCTCCTTGTGAGTATTTGGCATCTTTTGGGATGGATTCCTTGGCTGGTCCAAGGGAGGGTTTCTAGGCTGTCCCAAAGATCTAGTTGGCTGTCCTCCACTTGAATTTCCCTTGGGATGACCACTATTCGCTGTTGTTTTTGGGCAGTTCCGTCAAGATCCCAAGCCTTTTTCATTGCCTCTAGAAGAGACAAAGGATCAAAGGCTCTAACCAAACCTTTGAGGGGCTTGATCAAACCCTCAATGAAAAGTACCACAAGTCTCCTCTCTGAAACATCCATGATCATAATAGAAAACCTTTGAAATTCGGTCACATATTCATGCACCGTGCCTTGTTGTCTCATATGTGCAAGTTCATGAAAGTGAACTTCCGAATCAACTCTATCAAACCAATCAATGAGCCTTTGACAAAACTCATCATAGGAATGGATCTCATTGTGCCCTTGTGTTACTAAACCATGGAACCACCATTCATGAGCAATCCCCTCAAGGTGAAGGGTTGCAAACTTGATGGCATCATCCTCCATCATGGGCTTCAAAGACAAATATGTATCAAGCTTTTGGATCCAAGCCCTAGCTGTCCCTTTGGTTGATCCATCAAAGGTGGAGAAGGTCATCTTTCCCAACACATTCTGCACCTCTTTCTACGGCATATGTTGTCTAGGCTCGGGCCTAGACCTTCCTCTATTTACTCCATTGAAAAGTGAAATGGCTTCACGAATCTCTCTTGGAAGAGCCATATACTCTTCATAGCTTGTGGCAATGTTTTGCCCCGTAGAGGGCCTTGCTCCAACATCCGGAATAGCTTCTTCCCTTGGAAGAAAAGTAGGCCTTGTGGCTGATCCGTGGGCTGATCCCATAGGTCGCCGTGCATTATTAGCTCCGGATGAGCTACCATCACCATTATGAACCCTAGGTTCAATCATCCTTTGAAGAGATAGGGCAAGGAAGTCCATTGTGTCTGCTAATCTCTCTTGACTTGCAATCAACTTATCAAATTTGGCTTCTTGAGGATCTTGATTAGCCACATTATCCTCTTCTCTTGGCTCATCCACTTTCCTTCTTCTTTGGTAGTATAGAAAACCCTTGTTGCCCTCTTCCATGGAAACCCTAGGCTAGGAAGATCTGAGCTCTGATACCACCTTTGTAATGCCCCTTTTTGGGACAAAAACGAAGAACAAGGAATTAGCAAAAATCCCAAAGATATCAAATCTGATTTTCGGACCAGCAAAGTAAAAATTAAATCCAATTCAAATCAGTGATTAGATTTTTCGAATAGTACAAAAATGAATGAAAAAACGCTTGAAACTTCTCAAATAACTTTGCCAAAATATAAATAAGTATTTTAGGTATCAACCAAGCCACTTTCCAGTATGAAATTCGATAGAAAACACTGTTGGAAATTAATTATAACCATCAAAGTACAGCTCCAATGAAAATTATGAAATGAGGGTTTACAAACCCCAAACTCCACAAAGAATTATTGATTCCGGCCTTATAAATAATGACAAATCTGAATATGGAAGCAAATATCAGATATGTGCCCTAAAGGCACCAATTAACACCCTAGCGCAAGTCGCTTCAACTAGGAGAGGCTTATCAATACATATAAAAATATGAAAATGACTTCTTTTCTCTTTTAATACCCAAATCTGCGATATGACTTCAAATCAATTCAAGGAAGGAGGGTTTTTGCCCTCCAACTAGCCACATGAAGGGTTTTCGTCCTTTTTGAAAAGATCCACGCACTTGAATTTTTGCCCAAGAGTGGAAAGAACTAAGAGTTCACAACCCAAAGATCACTTTATGTCGATCGAGGGTTAAACACATAAACCATTAAATAAGATTCAATATTAATTAAATTAATGTAACAAACATTATAACAAATGCAATTAAATAAAATAACATAGACACAAATTTAAAGTGGAAAAACCCCCAAGGGGTAAATACCACGAAACAAAGGTAAGATTTCCATTTATCGGAGAAACATTAATACAGTTTGAAAAATCTCCCTCCTCACTTCTCTCTACCACTCCACACCAACAAATTTAATAATCATGCCACATGATTATATTTATTTGACCCCACGGGTCACAAACCATTAAGTGACAGGATGTGACTTTATAAAAAGTCACCCCGATTTAAACCATTGATTAATTAATAATCAATTAAACATAAACAAACTTAGTTTATATTAAATAATGAAGAATATAACTATTCTTAATTATTTAATTATAAACTAAGGTTTATAGGCACTTAATATTACGTTCTAACACTCCCCCTTAATATTAAGTGGGGACCATATGCCAACATTACTGTTTGTACATCAGGATTTACAAATCCATAAACCATTAGTGAAGGTTTAGGCTAACATATCACATTTGAAGGATTTATAACACCTTAATCACGCTCAAATAACCTTTTGGTACAAAAGGATTTAGAATCCATAAATCAAAAGTTATGATTTAGACTAAGCATGATTTATGAGACTACATCTCACAGTTTGTCATGGAAAAAAATTCAACCGACATCTCTAGGAGCCTTTTATAACACAAGGACCTCCTTTACAAATACATGCAATACACTGGATTGGACATGTAAACTTAGAGTGACAAGTTTACAAAGATCATAGGGATCTTTTTCCAATGCTTTACTCTTTGAGCGAAGTATAGAGGAGAAAGAGATATCAACCCAGGTGTTGTTAGGAGATGACATTGCCATGCACACTCCCCCTCAATGGCAACTCTGAAAGGCCAAACATTGCATGAAACTTGCATAATTTTACAGCACACAATGGTTTCGTAAACATATCTACAACTTGATCTTCAGTCGGGTAATACTGGAGATCTATATCACCACAGAGAACCTTCTCTCGGATAAAATGCATATGAACTTCTATATGCTTCGTTCTTTGATGCTGAACTGGATTCTTAGCAAGAACAATGCAACTCTGGCTATCACATAGAAAAGGAGTACTTTCTTTAGCTTCCATGTGTATCTCTTCCAACAACCACTTTAGCCACATGGTTTCTTTCGCTACTTCCATTGCACTTCTATACTCTACCTCAATAGAAGAAATGGAGACTATTGGCTACTTTTTATTGCTCCAAGTAATGGCACTGTACCAAAAACTTGAACACAATAAACATGGTTAGAATATAGACATCATAATAAACATAATATAAATAATTTTTGATTTCACTTTTAACCATCTATAAACTTACATTAATAGGTTAAACACAAGTTGTATAACAACTTAAATAACAATATGCTTAGTAACTAACCATGTTATATTACTAATATGTTGAACAATTTCAACATATTAATCTTGTAAAATATATATTAGATGCAATCAGTATTGGACATCTCCAATACAAACACAAAGGCATCCCCAAGTGTCATTTGATATGCATATAATACTATTTTTAGTAATCACATACTAATATACTCAACTAGATCCTGATTTCAAATCCATTAACTAGTCATTAACAAGACTTATCTTTGATAATTGGTTAAAATTACTTATAATAAGTAATTTACATAACTAAACAAGATTTGAGAATACTCAAATTGATGATGATCTTTCCATCTTTATGAAGGAGATTATGAAGTCATGGAATTTTCACAAACATAAGCGGTATAAATTCTCATGTGTCCCCTTTTAAAAAAAAAAAAAACCGTTTTATTAAACATATATGAAGTCATGATCTATACTTTATAGGTTTGTTCCCCATACATATTTTATGTATTATACATTCCTTTAAAGACAATGTAACATAATGGAGAAACTTTATTGCGATATCATACTATGTATGATTTATATTCTTAGTCATAAGCAATAATGAATAGAAAGTCATGGTGAGAGACTATATGTGGCGTCCCCAGATGTCACCCTGAAATTTGGGACTACCCATTTAAATTATTTTTTCATTTTTTAAAAAAATAACGGGTCTTTTTGTGATTTTATTGCCAGAAGTCATCTCTATTACGTTAAAATATTCCTAGTGAATCATATGAGCCAATTTCGACAAATACCCAGATGCTCAAACTCATTTTATCCTTCCAGGAGTTTTGTCTACGGGAATTTTATTTAATTATTTATTTAATAAATAAAGCCCCGTTTAAAGTAAATTGTGCTCCGGTTGAACTCTGTTGAAGTTTTCCATGCCAGTATTCTCACATCTCAGTAGGGTTTTTACCAGGAATGAATTCAGAGTGATTGTCTACAACTTTTGGCAACAATTTTTGTTTTTATTTATTTCTTTTTGTGTTTGTTTTCGGTTTTCTCCGCAGTTTGTCTGTTAAATTCCCCTTGATCCGGTCTTTGTTCTGTATAGCCTGTTTAATTACTTGGAACATCTGGAAGTCATTTACGGCCTCAACAATGGAAGGAATCAGTCTTGGAAGGCAAACTTCTGACCAAAAAAGATGAATTCAAGCAGAAAAAGCCTCTCCTAGGCAAGTCGCACTTTTTGGGATGAATGGATCTAAGCTGCAATGAGAATTTTGGCAAAGTGGCAGGCAGGCGGGAATTTCTTACTTGCCTTGCAAGGTACTTTTTCCCATGAAGTCAAAATCACTTAAGCTGCAATGAGAATATTAGAGGTGGCAGGCAGGCAGGTAGGAATTTCTTACCTGCCTTGCAGGGTAAGAATTCCCATTATAAAAGAAAAATCACTTAAAGCACCGGTGGGAATTTCTTGCCTGCCTAATAAGCTAACTTTTCCCATCAAAGAGGTTTATTCACCCATGCAAGTTGCACTTTTTCAAAGAAGGCTATTTTCCATACAAGTCGCACTTTTTGGGAGATGATTTAAGTTGCCAGTGGGAATTTTGGCAGTGATAGGTGGGCGGGGATTTCTTACCTACCTTGCAGGTGAAAATTTCCATGATGAAGGAAAAATCACTTAAGTGGAAGAGGGGATTTTTGGAGCTGCAGTGTAGGGTGGAAATTCCCATCAAGTTGACTTCCTATTTTTAGCAGATCACCCTTGCCAAAAAGTGTGACCCACCTTGGCATTAAACAATGCATTTAATAATATTTATTAATGGTCTTTCTACCTAATTTTGGCGCCATGAATGGAAGGAAAGTCAATGCAAAAGGATAAGCTAAAGAGAAGTCAAGGATGCATGCTAAAAATAAATAAAATAAATTTATAAAAAGCAACCAAGCAACATGCATAATTGGGCGCCCAAATTGGATGAATAGATGTGGCTTTTAATTAATTAAATTGCCAGAAATAGAGAAGACAATTATTAAAAATAGCATGCACAAGGCTATATAAGCATGGGACGCCATAAGGGAGAAACAATTAATTCTTTTTGATGAAGTTTGCAGCCCAGACAGGTTTTGGCGCCAAAAGAAGAAGGATTTTGCATTAAAGATTATTTTCCACTGTCGGGAAGCTTCCAGTTTTGGCGCCTAGGGTTGGAATAGCCTAATTTTTATCATTCTAAGTGTCTGCATGTTGGTATATGTGCCCAGGTGAATTAAATAATATTTTTGCTTGCTTTGCATGCAAGCAAAACCTCAAATTTTAGGGCAATGGCTTTATATGCAGATTTTGGTGATAAAAATCAAGTATTCATGCCATGGACTCCATCTTTGTCTGAATTAATTGCAGGTATTCATCACAGGTGCTCATATTAGTGAAAGGAAGTTCAAATCAATGTCAGATACATTGAATATCTCTTCCGAATCAAAAGAAATTGCCAGATTTGCACAAATTGAGCCAATTACAAGGGATTCCGGTAGAATTAAAAGAAAAAGAGCCCAGACAAAGATTGTTCCATACCAAATGAAGCATGATGAAAGAGAAGGATCAGTTGAATCATGCATAGCTTCCAGATTTCTTTGACATCAATGATACAGACATAGGCCCTGAACCCATCTCCGATTTAATTGACAGATCTAGAGCCGGAAGGACCTCTCTCATGCGGGCAATTAAAAGCAACGGAATTATTCAAGCTTCAACGTTTCCAGTCACAGCTCAGTTGCCTGAATTTGTTATGGAGTGTGCAAGGTCATATCATCCTCTTTCTAGAACAATTCGGGATCATGCGGGAAAGACAATAATTCAAGTTGGATGCACAATTTATTAATTATTGTCTAAAGATTCCGACACGACCAGTGGTGATTGCAATTAGCATGTTGGATGCTGGCAATAGATGGGAGAAACACAAAGCAGATTGCGTGGGCATAATGAATAGCAGATACATGAAGAAGCCCAAATCTCCATCAAAGTTCCACGATCCAATTTGGTGCAGGAAGTTGATGATATTACTAAATTGCTTTGCAAGTTAAATGGAGAAGCCAATACTCATAACTTCCGCTCATGGATGTATGCTTTCGTGAGAACCATTGAGATCAACAGAGTTGATTCGATTATCAATTGGGCAGAGATCATCAGTGACAACATCGGCGAGCAGCTCCGAAGTGTGAGGCGGACATTCAACTTCAAAATGACTTCATACCTGGTATATGCAGCAACCTCGCAGGGTATATTTTCCAAATTGGATAGACGAGGGTTTTGTCGAAAGATCCTATTTTTGAGTGCTTCCCATAGTTGACAGTTCCTGAGTGCAACAAAGATTATAGGGTGGTCAATGATGGGTTCTTCTATGAATTCATCTGCAAATTGAATAGTGATCTAAAGACCAGCAGAGTGAGCAAAGAAGCTTGGGAAGCTGTATCCCAGTATGGCTGCATCTTCATCCAGTTTGTAGACTTCACGTATCTCAGGGTCAGTGGCTTTTTAGGAGAACCAATCAAGTTGCCGAGGTATCCAAGCGACAAATGGGTCATCATGGAGTTGTGCAGGCAGCTCGTGGAAATGCATGACTTACAATCAAAGCGGCACAAACCTACAGGTTGCTTTCCGGTCATGGTGGGTTATTACAGCTGCAGAGCATCCATAAGGCGAGGGGAATCAAAGCCGAAATGTTTTCGGATATGAGCATGAGTTCTTCCTAGCATGATTGAACTATGATCCATATGGGATAGTGAGGAAGACAATCTCCAGGAATATGCGCACGTACCTTCATTGGAAGACTTTTGGATGAAGTGCAGAAGCGAGTATGAAGTCAGGAAGAAAGATTTCAGCAGGTTATCAGTGCAACAAGTATCTGATTATGGTTTAGCACGGATACCTGTAAATCTCGTGGATGATGGACATGTGATACTTGACACATACCATCAGATGGGAGGAGATAGAGCTGCTCTTCAGGAAAGCATAAGTGGTTGTCAGATGATTGAGGAAAGGTCTTCCGCGGTTCTGGTTAACACCTCAAATTGGTTGTTGACAAAGGGGTATTGCCTGGACGAAGCTTTGATGAATCAGATCACAGGTAACTTTATTGCAGGAGACTCCAACAAAAGAAAACACGAAGGTGAAAGTAGCAGGAGGCCAGAGAAGCTTAAAGTATATAAGAAGTCTCAGATACTGGAGAAGGCCAATTCTACAACTATTGTGCTAGTACCACTTTCAAATGAAGCTTCTCTTGTGTCAACTCATAGCACTTCGCAACCCCTGAACCCCAGGACAAATGTTGTTGTTCCTCCGTTGAATCCAACGTTATTTGTATTTGCTCCTCAGCCACTCGGGTCTTCACCCCCCTTAGAGAAACCTGAAAGCACGGTTTGGTAGAGTTTGAAAAAGCATTGTCTTTGGACAATTCAGAGGATGGCAACCACAACACTGTGGCAAATTCGGATGCAAGCAGAGTCTGAGCATGAGAGGGTGGTACACTCAGTGACTTCTCATTCCCGAGAAGCAATTTTTCATCATGGTTGGCTTTGTAGACGGTTCCAGAAGCCAGAGAGGAGATCAACCTGGAAGAGCATGACTTGCAGCTACTCCTGAGTTTGGGCAAAAGGATAGAAGACCTAAAGTTGCCAAGGTAACTTCAAGGTTGATTATTGAAGAATCAGGGCAGAAGTTTGCCGAGTTGACAGTTCCAACAGAGGGAAAGCAGAAGGGAGAACTCATGGCGGCGTAGATATCTCAGTAACCAAAGTGCCACTAGGTCAGACTACCACGGAAGGATTAAAGCAAGATACACAGACACTAATAAATGCTTTATTCCTCAAGCTGGACAAAGAGAAGGCAAAGAAAACCAAACTTCAAGAGTAGGTTTCCCAGTTGTGTGAAATCATTGCTAAGGTTGCCAAACCTTCCTCTCAGCCAGTTTTAGCACATGAGCAGGTGAGCAACCATCTGATCGAGGTGGAGGATGCAGGTAATCAAGTCACGGCTATCAATGAATGGAAAAGCCAAATCATTCACCAAGCTTCAAAACAGCTCAAAGAGGTACCAACTAGTCTGGAAGTTATGAAAGGTGCATTATCTCAATGAAGCAATTGATGACAAACATAGTGGATGAGAATGCAGTGGTCTGAAGGTAACCTGGACATTTTGGTTAAAATAAATAAGTTGCCGAGGAGGTTTTGATTGTGGAGCAACTTGTGCTGATGGACTGATTGAAAAGGGCAAACAACTTGAGTTTGCAGTTTCTTTCCGCATGGAAATTCTCAAGCTTATGCTGAAAAGAATGTAGTTGCTCGAGGATAGGATATTGTCATTGCCGGGCAATATAGTTGCTTTCACCGAGGAGGAAGTAGTTGGGGATGTTTCTTCCTGCAGAAGAGCTATTCCAAACAAGGTGCTTGCTTCTCTTGAAGGCCTGCTTCTGATGATTCATAAGAGGATTGATGAAGTTGTTAAGACTTTCACGTTGAATTCAATCAACAAGCTGATAACACTTCAATCGGATATTAAAGAGTTCGGGCCTAGTTTGAAGGAGGTGGAAGTAAACATTGACATTTTGTCTAAATGATTACTGCAGTTCGGGAATGAGAAAGAGGTCATTCTTTAAAACAAATGGAATTTTTTTGAATTATATGTTCGACAAGTATATTCAATATCAAAACAAGAAAGCGTAGGGTGTAACATCTGGCAGATCTTATTTCTTCTCTTCTTTCTCTTATTCCTTATGTTCTGGATGAAATTGTAAGATTAAAGTTATTGGTTTAAAAGCCATTACTTTAAGTTATTTGGAAAAGTTCTCTAAGATAAGTGGCAGATGTGCACAACTTTGGCTTAACCTCCAGATGCATGTCATTTAGAGAGGAATTCTAGGAGAAAGATTGCCAGATGTTCCCTTTACAACTTTCCGCATGTTCTAGTTCAGTTGTAGTTTCCATTTGTAATTTCCCTCTATACACTATAAATAGAGGAAGAGCCTACGGGTTAAATCATTAGAATTTGTAATCAGCATTCTTGTGTTCCAGACTTTGAGCTGAAACCCTTGATATCTTTTTTGAAAGCTAAGGAATAGAAAGGAGGCAAATTTTCGGAGAACTTTGTGTCAACGGTGCATTTGTTTCTTATTTCTTTTTAGATCTTTGCATAAACTTTGTGTTATCTTAGATTTGGATCTGAAACTTTCCTTTGCTTTGAATTCTGCATTTCTAGATCTATTTGTTTCATCTATGTGCATGTGACCAACTTTGTCAACTATTGGTTAGGTTGCACATCTTTCTTTTTCTGCTCGTATTCAATTATTTCCCTCTTCTGCATATATTCATTTCTTATAATGCTTACTTGCTGCAAAACTGCCTAGCTATGGTGCATGAGCTACGCGGTTAAAGTAAAACCAACAAATAGATATTAGAAAATATAATTGACAAAATCTTACACGGGAGCCTCACCGGTAAATGAGGGAGATTTATCTCATGACTGCCTAGGTTTTCAGCTATGCAGAAAATCTAGCCAACAATATGATACAAATTTAAACATTAATATACACATTTTTATAAATACACACATAGGCAAACCTAAAGCAAATCCGAGGCTTCCACATGTTGACTTATTCCATTGGATGATGATGAGGTGAAGAAGGGCCTTATGAAGGCCTTTAAAAAAATGTACACTCCACACAAGGCTTCACAGATCGAGAATGGAGTGACTTGACTTCACCGAACTTGATGGGTACAAAACGTCAACAAAGGCAGACAGGTAATAAGCACAAAAGAAGCCAGTGAGTTGGTGGCGACTGTATGGGCTTCCAGATCTGCTGCGACCACTTGCCATTCACCTCCTTTCCCGAGTTTCGTTCCTTTGCCTCGAGAGGAACCGTCTCTACATATGGGTGGGTACACTTTGTTAAGAGGAATAGGTTTACCTCTGCGAGAGCGGAGAAGCTTGTAGGTATATACACGGTGCTTTGCGTCTTATAGATTGCAAGACACGAGTACAAATAGACCCCAACATTACGTTGGGATGTAGATCCCGAGGATTCGAGGCGAGGCTAAAGAGGACAATCTTTGTGCGGTGGGGATTGATTGGGCTTACCTTTGAGGACGAGGATGCTAGTACCAGCGAGGAGGAGTTCATGGATATTACTTCAGATGTTGATTATGATTTTTAGGCTGATACTTGTAATTGTCCTCTTTTTTTGTAATATTGACAATAGACAATTGCTAGGGCATTTGGCTATGAGATTAATGATATGAATATCAACTATTGTCACTTGATCAATCAAAATGTAGAATGGTTTTACTTTTATATTTTATAATATATTTGAAATTTCAGCTTGTCTCAAATTCAAAATTCAAATATGTATTATGAATTTTCAATTTATGACATTAACATATTGATATTATAGTATTAAGGAATGTATTTGATGTTTATGAGTTCAAGTTTCACCTTATTTAAATCTCAAATGGTTTTATTTCAGCTTATTTATATAATTTAGTCACTATATCTTTATATTTTAAATATTTATATATTTTTAATTAGCCGTCCCCCCGCTGTCCCCAAAATTTAGAATTTTTTGCCGCCCCTGGAAACCCCGTCCCCCATCCCCCGTCCCCGTCTCGGGTAACTATGGTACGGACTCTCATTGTTCCAATTGCTTCCAAGCTGAGGAAACCATAGATCACTCGTTCCTTCATTATATATGTGCCAAAGAAATTTGGATGGAATTGCTGTACCAAATGATAATCTCATTGACATAGTCTTTGTCTCTTTAATTATCACTCTTCTAGTTGGCTATATTAGGAATAGATTCTCTAGATCTTAGGTTTGTTCATTTAACTACCCCAATAGATATCTTTTTGTTAATCAGGTTGGATCGTAATGATTAGAGATTTGAGGAGCAATTCATCTTGGAAAAGAAAATAATCCAAATCCGACGAGTTGTCAAAATCACATTTTGAGTTTCTTTTCAGAAGGATGCCTTCATGTCTTCAAACATTTCGAGTGATTGGATCACACTACAAAATTGGCATACAAATTGCTGTTATCAGTTTCCTAGTTTTAAGATTCTTCTAAAGCAAAAATGATTACATTTTGTTGCATCCGCTTGTCAAATTATATTTTGATGTGTCCAGCTTGGGAACCCAAGAAGGACCAACAATAGGGGATGTTTCATAAGTGTGCCTGAAAGAAAATATGCATTCCAGAAGAACTTAGGCCTCAACACAAGCAATTTTGCTGAATGTTTGTGGTCAAGAAAGAAAGTCGATCTTTCATTGGTCCTATACATGTCATGTAGAAACTAAAGGAGATTCAGAAATCATTAATAGCATGGTTTGTCAGCGTTGATTGCATATCAGAACCTGTCTAGTAAAAATTCTTCCTAGTCGGTAAGCTAGACCACGGAAAACATGGTGGTCAAAACAACAATGCAAGCATAACAAA
This sequence comes from Taxus wallichiana var. yunnanensis, assembly GCA_018340775.1. Lineage (NCBI taxonomy): Eukaryota > Viridiplantae > Streptophyta > Pinopsida > Cupressales > Taxaceae > Taxus > Taxus wallichiana. The sequence continues at coordinate 376,900,419 of CM031238.1, read as the reverse complement.
TTATTGAACCCAATTTAATAAGCCAAAGTCGGCTCTCAATCAAGTAGCTGAAAAGTTGGTAAAGAAAAAAAAGAGAGAAAGGAATCATATTAATTTCCATATATGATCAAAAGTAGGTCAATAGGTAATGGATGCAACCTCTATTTTAAATGCGTCCCCTGCTACTAGGTGCTACATGGAGGAGGAGCTAGTGCATATACCACCCCCATAAGCATTGTTATTATGTTAAGTCCTCTACCACCTCCTTTTCCTTATGCTCGAATATCGTTCAAATCTAATCTCATGTTAACATATTGCCTCTTCATTGCCTTATTATATTATCCCTCAGTACATTCTCCCTCGCCCCGCCTCCCCCGCCCCATTCTACATATAATTTGATTTATATCTACCTAGGTTGAAAGGAAACGGAAATAGGTACAAAAATGGAACCGGGTCTAAAGCATGAAAATGTTGATTTTCAAAAAAACCTTGGGGTATGAAACAACAAAAACATCCGTACAATACACACACATTACTCATTTTTAGTCCATAAAAGATAAAACACTTAAAAATATAGCATTCACAAAAGTTTAAAACCTAACACTTAGAAAAACACACAGCATTCATGAAACGTTAAAACCTTCATATGCTTAAATATATTATTCTTCTAACACAGTTGAAAGTTTATGGAAATTGAAAATTAGCACTAGATTAATAGTGTGTTTTGTAATGGGCCAAATGTGTGTTTATATAGCTTTTAGGAAGTGTGTTTAGCAAGTTTAGGGTATGCAAATTAGGATTTGACTATTTTTTTTTGTCGATTTTTATTTTTAATTGTTTTTGACTTTTCCGGTGACATGTGCTGTCAGAAACGGGATTGAAATGTCCCAAAACGGCTATCGTTTGCTGTACCAACTCAGAATGGATGGCTGATTCAGAGCTATTTCTGGTTTTGTTTTTGTAATGGAAAGGTCCCTACATGGGTACGGGGGTCGGGGACATTTCCTATAACGTAGATATCTGCCATATATGTAATATTTTGTAATCTAGTCCCCTACTCTAATCACCTTGCATTCACGTATATCCTACATTATTCCACCAGATAGTCTTACGGTTTACCTTGACATATATTTGTCCTCTTTCTTGGAAACTACGATGATGCCTAGACTCATTAGGTTTTGTTGTATGTTAGTGTCCCATTGTACAATCTCTTCGCCTTGTCATAATTTTTAAATCCATCCCACATATCCCATGTTATTGATAATGCGGATGATGATGACTATTTAATGTTCCTTTTACCAAATTGGTTTATAGAAACCATCAAAATGTATAAACAATGTAAATTATTCGTTAAGAAGCAAGTTTCTTGGAGTTCTCATTGTTGCCAACCTTCAGTATCTCCTTATTTTTCAACTCTTGACAAATGGCTGATTATAAAGTGCCTCAAGTAGGAAGTAAAAATTAATAATTTAATCGAATTTCTCGTGAAATCCTTCAGTTATTAGCACAAACACATGATTGGGTTGTAATCGGTTTAATCCCACATTGGTAAGATTTGTGAGAAAAGGGTGACATATAAGGCATTACATGTTCCAAAAGATTCGACAATGGGAGAACAAGCTAGAGTATGTGATGCCCAAAGTGGTGGATTCAATTCACCATTCCTCCCCATCATCGACAAATGTTTCAAGGTGCTTGTGTGTCATGTGGGTCTCCTTGCCTTGTGTGCCATACATGTGATCTCGAGACAACTTAAGTCATGTTTGGGTAAATTCCCACCAAAAGTATTCATCTAATTTACTACTCGTGAAAGCGTTCAATTATTAACAGGAAGTAACGAAACATATTAATGAAATAGTAAATAATAATAAACAAAAAAGCGATACAGAGACAACTTTCAACATCATGGAGGCCAAACTTCATATGTAGGACCCATCAAAGTCACTTGTTTAGACAATTGTTTCTATGAGTGTTCAGACTTGAAAGAAAATATCCCAGCTTTGTTTGATTTCCTTGGTTTAAGATTTCTTGATATAGGTTATATTTGCAAATATTTATGTATTTACATCTAATATCATTATATAATGGGCAGTTTAAGAGGAAAATTTTCATCTTATATTTCTTTTAAGTTACTCATATTTCATATTCATTTTCCAAGGGTGTTTTATCTAATAACTTCACTATGTAGCTGACTTGGGTCATTAGTTTTGCAATCATTATTTTCTTTTTGAAGCTTACAACCTTATGGGAATAGAATGTATCTTCGAGCTTGGAGTTCATGATGTTTTTATAGTTACATACTTTTGTTTTTCATCTTTGATTGTTCTGTCATTCTAATGTTCGAAGAATAATTTAGTTTCTGTTATCTATTTTACATTTACCTCTTTTGAAAATGTTCTATCATAATAAATGTCCCAAAACTTTAACCATTAATTGATGTTTTTTCCCAACCTCATTTTAGACATATATGGAGCAGACGCAATTGTCGGGAAATGACGGGAAGTCTAGTATGTTCTAACATAGTCAGCTTAAGTTGGTATAACATGTAATGTTTTAAAGCTTTGCTTCCAATGGGAAACACACTTGCTTCCGTGGGAATGATAGGGCAACGTGTATTCCTTTCGAATTTGAAGATTATAAATAATGTTTTTTATTTTGAATTTTCTCAATTTTGTTCCAAGTATCTCAGGATGGCGCCCTTTATAAGTTTTTGTATTTGATCAATAAATTGAATCTGTTAGAAACCCATCTACTTGAAGTTATAGTATTGCAACAAAATACTATGTAAAGAGCAAGGATCACTTTATTTTCAGGTGTTTGACCTCCTACGATATCTAGGGGTGATACCACAGTCTCCACTATGCCTTAGGTGGTTCGTTATACACTTTATTTTGTTATCTTGATTAGAGGTGCTTTGGCCTTTTTGATTGAGATATGGTTATTCTTAGATGCAGACCCTTACAATGGACCCATTGAGTTTATAGGATGCTTCTTTCTTTCAGACTACTACATGTATTATTGTTGGTAAGTACTCATCGTACATTGTCACTACGCCGATAGACATTCTACAATGGCAGTTGGGGAGTCTATACTGTCCATGGATAAACAATTAATTAACAACCTTAAATTTGATGTCCATTTGACTGTCATTAGGCAGTTACTTGGACAACGCAATAAAAATTGCAACAGTTTGGACATATAGTGGAGTTTGGGGCCTGTTTGTTTTCTCTGAAAGGATTTTTCGAAGTCCAATGTAGTGGTGTAGCTAGATTGAGGTTATCTATCACCAATCAACAAGAAATTTGCAAATATATATTTTTGATTTAGATTGATATCTATCATCATTTTTCAGATAGATTTATTGAAGATAAGTTATGAACAAGTTTAATTGTTTTCTAGATGACCATGTTATGTTAATCTTTTGTTGGAACTAGGTAGTAATGTAAGGACTCTATGCTGCATTGAGATGGTTGTCTTAACTGGCAAGCTGTTGACTCTGGACATTCTGATAACATGACACATTTTGATGTTAGGGCACTTATATCAGCTCCTAACTAGTGATTATACAAATTTATTACAACTATTATATTCTTCTATTCTGTAGTATGGTATGCATTTGTTGTTGTATGCTGATACTCTTGGTAGTGTAGTTTCATAGTAAACTTCGTGGTGCCATGCCTTCTTGAATGCTGGGTCAAGTCGAAGCTGTTTCAAAATGCAACGTCAATTGACAACACTTAATGATGATGACACGCATGATGTAGGTTTAGAGGGTTGGCCAATCCAAGAAGCAGTTGAAACAAATCAGCAAAGAGAGGACAACCTCACAAGGGTTTTCTATCATCAATCAACAAGAAATTTGCAAAGAAATTGATGGATTCAGATTGATATCTATTGTCATTTTTCAGATAGGTTTATTGAAGATAAGTTTGAACAAGTGTAATTGTTTTGTAGATGACCATGTTATATTAATCTTGTGTTGGCACTAGGTAGCAATATAACAACTCCATGCTTCATTGAGATGGTTGTCTTAACTATCAAGCTATTGACTTTGAGGCGTAAACCTCGTTAAGAAAGTATCTAACTTTCTTATCCAGGAGCTGAGAACTCTAACGCATTAATTTAGAAATTTATCAACCCACCTAAGAGCTGAGTTAGATATTCGACCGAAAGGAAGGGGTGCCGCCTGATGGAAAAAGAGCTCATTTCAGCATCCTTTACCTCATTAGGTACATTTTGCACCCTCATATTTAAGAAACTTTTGACAAGCTGTTGACTTTGGACATTCCAATAGCATGGCACATTTCAGGGTAAGTACACTTATATCAGGTCCTCCTGTAATGCACAATGTGTACAGAGAACTACCTATTGATTATACAAAGTTATTACTATTATATTCTTCTATGCTGCAGTATTGTATGCATTTATTGTTGTATACTTGATATTGTTGGTAGTGTAGTTTCATAGTAAACTTTTTAGTGTCATGCCTTTGTGAATGCTGGGTCAAGTTGAAGCTGGTTCAAAATGCAACGTCAATTGACAAAACTCAATGGCAATGACACACATGATGGAGGTTTAGTGGATTGGCCAATCCAAGAAGCAGTTTAAACAAATCAGCAAAGAGAGGATGACCTCACAAGGGTTTTCAAGTACTTGTGGGATCTCTTTGTATGTGAGCACTCCAAGGAAGAACCTGAGAGGACCCAAGTGGCGAAGAGATTCTTGTTGTTGCAAATCAGCAACACCCCTGGATGCAAATCAAGGTTCTAAGTTGATGTTCAGGGCATCCAGTGTGATTGCACAACATTGAAACCTCTCTCCAAGTGTGGGACTTGTAAAAATGAGAGAGGAATCTCCAGATTAGAGGCTGGTTCCTCAAACTCCTCTGATTAGATCTATTATTTGCACAACTGCAGAGGTTCAGATCCTAATTTTATCCTAGATTGCAAGGAGACAGGGATAAGAGATGCAAAAATTGAAACTAAACTAATAAGGGTGATACACCAAAGGAGTGGTGAACATTTCTTGTTCATGCAAATTGACACAAATCAGAAATTGCAACATAAAACATCATGCACAGGTTGATAAGCTGTAATCAAGAGTTTGAAATGAAGCAAACAACACATACAAAGGACTGAAAGCATTCACAGAGCCTGCATTGTGATTTTCAACATCAAAATCCTTGTATTCCAACACCAAAGAGGCTAGAAAAACCTGTTATAATCCTTGGAAGGTCTGATACTTCCAAAATCACTTGTTGAAGGTGAAAACAGAAGCTTGTTGTGCAAAAAGGTGTTCATCCTTTGAAAAATGAGCCAAATCTAGCTTTTACAGTGCATGGGTCGAGCCCAGGAGAGAGAAAACATGAAAAAACGTGGGAGCCATTCCCCATTGACCAAAATGCATTAAAAACAGCATGGAGGTCCTTACAAACCCATGCCCTGACATTTTTGACCATGCTGGAGAAGAATGCGACCCATTTTGCATTAAAATTGGTTGTTGAAACGTCAGTCTGCTGTCCATGGGCGCGTACCAGAAGCGTTTTTGATTTTCTCCTCCAAACTGAACCAAAATTCAAAATTGACCATGGAATCTTGTAGAGAATTTCACTAGCTTTCCATTGATATAAAGAATGTGAAAATCCGAGCTTTGGATCGAAAGTTATGGCGATTTGAAGTTTTAGGGCAAAAACAGGCCAAAATCGGATCGGCGGGCAAAAAGTTTGAATTTTTACCCGTTTGGTCTTTGGAACATTTTTCAAATTTTCCCGCGCTCCGCCACTCCAGGTGCCACATGGCACGTTCTAATTGGGCGCGGGCCCTTCCTGACCATTTTTTCCTTCGGGTCGCTTGGTGTTTTTTCGCCCTTGGACATGTGGCAGCTCCTGATTGGCTGCGGGCCTTCTAGGGAAAAATTTCCCACCAAAACTCCGCTGAGCCATAACTTGAAAAATACGTGGAGTTAGGAGGAAAAATTTACCTTTCTAGAAAGCTGAGAAAGAGCTCTATCCAATGGTGCCATTTCCAAAAGGTTTTGAGTTCCTAGAAAACAAAATATTCTGACTGAGGCACAAGAGAAGGAAAGATGTAAAGGAGTTAGCCACAAAATGAGCAGGGGGCACATTTGGATAACAATTCTCTTAGACAACTTGGCAAAGAATCGAAGAAGTTGATTGAATACTTGATCAATTACCTAGACTCCTTGCAAGCACTTTATTGTTTTGCTAGACCTTTGTGTTGAATGGTCACAATGAAAACAAATCCTACAATTGTATAGGGAAACGTGTCATTGTGAAGAAGAAAGATCTGAAGATTGTTGCCAAATTAAAAAAACATTAATGCCATTGAGCTCAAACAAAGTTGGTAGAAGAAAACATTGTAGGTGATGAGTCCATAAATTGTCTCATCTAAATGTAAAAGTAACATTTTTTTCTCTTCCATGGAATAGTTCCAAAGTGGATTTAGATGTTTATAGAACTTTTAACTTGTTTAAAGTAAAATATAGGATAAATATTTGGTCTATTATTTGGAAGTCATTGTGATCTAAATTGTTTATGAGTTCCAACATTTCTTGGTGAATATATATATATATATATATATATATATTGTATATACAAATCAAGTTAGTCACCGAATATAAGGTATTCAACATAAGGACATAATGATGGAGATCAACTCCTTAGTGTTTTGCCTTCGTGATGTTGATACGAGAACCGACTCTGGAGTATTTCAGCTTTGAAGTCACCATCCACAGCTAGCTCTAGAGTATTCCAGCCTCGAGCATTTATGTAGATTTGGCTCCGGAGTGTTCCAGGACAACTCTTGAATATTACCAGGCAGGTCTGAAGAATGTGACAAGTCATTTATGGATACTTTTGTGACATGGCGAAACTCCGAAGTATAGAGTGGTCATAATACTCGATTGTCGGAAGAAACAGTCAATTCAACATGTGGAGAATATCAGAATTCTAGGAAGAAAGGGAAGCGACTGAGGTGACAAACTAGAACTATTCAATGCAGTAAAGAGCAAAAAGTTTGGTATTGTTAACCATGAATGGAGTATTCTCCCACATTTGTTTCCTAGACGGTTGTGATGAACAATCATGTTTTGTTAGGAGTCTTCAATGTAGTATTCTCCCACTCTTGTCCCGTAAATGGTTGGGATGAATAGTTGTGTTCTATTAGAAGTCTTACGTAGAAATAAAGGCCCCCATTCTTATAGCATAGGAATACGCATGCAAGCCTAATTTCCTTGATGTTGACTGAGTTGATTGAATATATTATAATATAGATGTAACCTCCCAACTTGAGGAGAGGTTATATAGCGAAATAGATTATAATAGAGGAAATAATATACTGTGAGTTTTTGATTTTTGTACTTGACTTTGTTGGTCAATAAAAACTTGAAGCCTTTGAATATTTTGGTAGCATCTTCTTGACCGATTTCAGTTCCATTCTAAGGGAGGAGCATGGAACCGCTCAACTCGAGGAGGAAGGACAATTTTTTGGTATCATTAGGATAGATTTGTCTTTATTTTTGAATGTCTTTCATCATTGTCAAATAATTTCCTATGTTACGTGGTTCGTCCCCTTGCCCCACGTACCCTTCCCGATACATATCCGGCATGGATATGTGAGGGTATGGGTATAGATACGTGTTGGATACGCATCAAGTCGTCTCGGGTACATGCCGGGCATGCGTTTCCACGTACCGGATGTACCGGTATGTATCCAAGCCTAAAAACGTCAATCCAAAAAAACGAACCCTAACACTTAAATGAATAAAATAGTAAACCATAAACACCTGAAAAAGTTATAAAAAGCACTCACCCATTCATTTGAAATCACACAAACAATTCATTGTTGGTTTTTGCAAGTGTATGAGCAAAGAGCCAAAGAGTTGTATTAAGGCACAACATTCTTGCATCCTTAAGGAGGATTAGAAGGTGATTTTGGATAATATGAATGCAAGAACCAACCATTGGACTGACCTCTTTAGTTATCATTGGCAGGTTAGAGTCAGCCTAATTAAATAGGTCCTTCAGGAGCTCCCTATTTTATGGCCACCATCGCAACACAAAAATTAATCTCAAAGGAAATGGATGAAACACAAAGGAATATAATATTCATATATCATAGACAATGTAAAATCTTAAGTATATTGAATGTTTTGAACATTGATCGTACTATATTTTTCAAGTTTTGTATTTCTTATGGACTAAAAAATGAGTAAAATGAGTATATGAATAAAAATATATATATTTTTATTTTTATATTTTTTAATATATATGTATGGACGTATCCAAGGCGTATCGTACCCAAGGGTTTTTAAAATTGACGTATCTGCATATTGAACCCGTATTCTGGCAACATTCATTGTGTAACTTGCAGGAGTGTAGTATGTACTGTGGCAGCTGCTTTGTTTAATCTCTTTCTACATTTGTTCTCATGTTTTATACTGTTATTTACTTCCATTTTCTATAATTAGAACTATTCAAGAATCATTCTCATAGTTAGATTAGATTTGATTTGATATCAACGATCTAGAATAGGTGCAATTCAGTTCCAGTAATTGAAATAGTTCAGTTCAACAATTTGAGTATGACTAGAGGTAATTTGCTATTGATTCTAGGTAGAAAGAACAGTTAAACAAACAACTTATTCTCCCTATTGCAAATAGCCTTGTACACTTCCTTGGATTGACATTTATTTAACTAAATTGAGAGGAACAACAAATCCTCATCACTTTTTAGCGCCGTTGCTGAAGACTCTTAGGTATCACTAGGGAACAGTCATTTGAAATTGGGTTTTGTGGAAGGATTCGTAGTAAGTTTTCATTTAGAAATTATATTTCCTTTCTCTGATAAAGATTTTTTTGTCTAGTGACAATAGAAAAACTTTTTTCACGAGAATTGGAGTAAGTGGGACTTTATAAGAATTCTGCCATAACACATTTGTATAAAGAGGATGCTAGTTTAACAATCCTTTTAGGAGTTGTATTTAAAATTAGAAATAAATTTTTTCTTAATGCATGAAAAGGCAAAGAGATCCTAAAGGAAGTTTTATCCACCAAATCTCCTAACAACAAACCACAGGTAGTGAACACGAGTTTGGGCAAGAAGAAAGTCTAGAGAAGGAATCATAACTAGCGTGCCACATATCTTTGGTGATATCCCTGAGGTAAATCCACCAGTTCAAAAGAAAAAATCATTAGTCCAACATACTTTAGAGCAAAGCCTTGACACTGAATTCCAAACAAGTAGTTTTAACGCTACTCTGAAGTCAGTGAAACCCAAGAAGATCCTTTGTTTGGATAAGATGGGAAATAGAGATGATAATAATGCAGAATACACAGGTGCTGGTGCAGGGAGCACCGTCACACATCTAATAGTATGGAACCCATATGAAGAAGCTCCTATGAACATATCCCAATCTATAATACCTACTTTGAGGGGTATAGCTTCGGAGGACCTTAATCAATTATTCTTTGAATTGAAAGTGCTTTGTCAAATATATGATTATGTAAACGATAACCAAAAATTAAAGTTGTATCCCTACACATTCAAAGATTCAGCCATGCGTTGGTTTATGGGATCACAACCAAATTCCATCCACAAATGGGCTGAGATGGAAACAAAATTCGTGGATAAGTACCAAGATTGCTGCAGGGTACGAGATCGTAACGAACTCTTTAGGATAAAACAAAAGGAGGATGAAAGCATGGAAGGATATCTTTACCAGTTTCTCTGTCCATCGCCAAGGCGAAAACAGGCTGGATTAGGAATTGAGCAAAACAATATTTCTGAGAGGATCAGATGACGAGTCTCGTGAAGCCTTAAACCTCACGGGAAAAGGATATGTGAATAATCTAGGACTCTCAGATACTGCAGAACTCTGTAGAAATTACTCATGAACTAGGGATGGAATTTGAAATACTAAACAAAGAAAAAGACACAGTGAGATAGACAAATTAATGGAGGAATTTGCAAATCTCAAAACAGACATCTTGGTGCATTTAAACACCATATTAGATAGGATTTAAGCAAAAACCAAGACCAGTGAACCTCTAGCCATATATTTCCCTAGGTGTAGGGACAAACGTGCACTTTGTGATTGTCCTTTTGACAAAATTGATGTTTGTAGCATTTGCTAGAAGAATCATTGTTCTGATCAATGAGAATTAATTCCTGCAATTAAAAGTTATATGAAGAAAAGTACCCAATCCGAAGAAGAGCTTGACTACGTAAGGAAAAGATGGGAAAACTTTACCTTACAATTAACATTCTAATCAGTTTGTTCCACAAGCCCCTACAAATTAGTCTACTAATCAGTGGGCTACGCCATGGTCTGCCCCACAACCTCCTCAGCAATGGGGACCATATTCCTGGATTCCACAAGAGATGAATAATCAATCATGGTCCAACCCCCAATGGGCTAACCAATACCATTATCAATGGATGCCTCAACAGCCTCAACAACAATGGATACCTCAACAACAATGGATGCATTAGCCAACATTTAACCAACAATTTCAACAACACAAGCGATTCCAAAACCAACAACAAGCTTTGCTGTGTGATCCTCTCAACGCGCCCCAACAACCTCAAACTGAACAAGTAAACTAGCCGCAGTTACCCGCTCAACATGTAGCAAATTCAAAGAATATAAGTCAGGAAGGCCGTCTATAATGAAGACCAAAATAAAAACAGTTGTGCTTAGCGCCGTTACTTGTGAATATGCAATTGCAATCAGGAAAAACTCTGTTGGAACCTTCCTCTCTAACTATTACTGAAATATCTGATGAAAAGGAGAAACATGCTTTTTCTGCAAAACAAACTCAAAAGAATGAAACTTCTCAAGGCAACACTCCTAATGTCTCTCCATCAATGCCATTTTCAGAATGAATCAGGAACAAAAATCTCTCCAGTAACCACTATATGTGAACAAATTTGAATTGATAGAAGAACTTTAGCGTTTGAGTATTGAAATACCATTATTGCAAGCTATAAGGGATCTCCCTAAACTTAACCAAGTGATCACAGCGCTGTGTGTCATGACACCTGGCAAGAAGAAGCACTGTCCTAAGACTATTCAAGTAAAAGGCAAATTAGTTGTCCTTGTAGCAGGGAAATGTCTTGCTTTCAAGTATGGAGATCCAGAAAGTTTGGTGGTAACAGTATCCATTGGGAAGATGCAAATACCTGATGTTTTGGTAAATTTAGGGGCCGCTATCAATGTTATGACAGCTGAAAGGTTAAAAGCATTTTCTCTATCAGGTGTCCAACCAACATCAACTATGCTACAAATGGCTGATCAATCAATTGCCAAACCAGAATTCATAGAGGATGTCCCAGTCCCAATCGAATCATGGGAATATACTGTAGATTTTATGATACTCTAGCCACAAGCCCAGAATAATAGGTATCCATTGATCTTGGGGTGACCTTTGCTTCCCACTGCAGCTGCTTTATCGATTGTAGGTCAGGGAACATGACAATTTCAAATGGACTTAATGATTAAAAATCTCTTTGTATCCACCAGTAAGGCCCTCATTTTCTTCCAATAAATTGTGGGTTGATGAGATTGATGATACGTAAAGTATTTCTTCTTTAGCAATGATCATGGTAAATTAACATGTAGTTGAATTGGAAGATGGTTTAACTTTACATGATTATAAGGAAGAAGATGATACTTAAAGTCTTAAGCGACCATCCAACAAAGTATTGTCAATTGGGCACAAAACAACCAGCAACACTTTCTTATAACAGTCCATTGCCCTTTGGCAGGAGTTATCCTCATTGGAGAGACCCTTTTCAAGGAAATTACAACTTCTCACATGTTACAACTTCACCCGTCCATTGAACTCATTGATGAGTGAATATACAAGGCTTAACTCTATCTATCTTGGCACCAAACATACTACAATCCTCCAGGCAAAATACTGAACATAAATTGTTGGTTGTTAGACAAACAAGAGTCAAAATTATTTGATTTCTTACGCTCACATTCAAAAGCATTTGCACATGAATACAGTGATATGAAAGGAGTTAACCCTAACATTTGCACTCATCATATGTACACAGAGGATGTAAGGCCAGTAAGAACCCCAACGAAGGATAAACCCTGCACTCAGAGACATAGTTAAAACTGAATTTGAAAAACTGTTATAGGTAGGGATTACATTTGTTGCTAATTCTATTTAGAAAACTGCCTTGAAGCTTTCTAGACACTAATGCTTAGAGAATCCTTTCCAAGTTGGTCCTTAAAGGAATGGTCTTCCTATTCGCTATGTGGCTTCCTTAGATTGAATTAATCCTTCTCTCTTTGCTAGTTCTAGTTATGATGTGCTTAGCTATGATTACCTCTTCTACTAAGACAAGATGAAGAGTCTACAACCCCATTTAAACAAACAATCATACTCTTAGCTATAGCTTGTTTTTTGTTTTAAATGTTTGGTAATTTATTATTTCTGATTAGAGAGCATTTTCTTCCTTTATGGCTCAAGTCACGATGGTTAAATTAAGAATTAAGGAGGTTTTATGGCCAGCTTTTGTACGATCAGAACATTCCATGTGTTGTCAGTTGAATCTTTAAGTTGCTGAGAAAGATAGATTAGACATACCCACACTTGTTAGCACATGGAAAGAAGGGGCTATATAGGGTTTTTGAAAATTACTGGAATGCTTGGCCAAAATTCCTAGTTAGGTCATTATTAGCACAAGAAGAGAAAGGAATTATACCTATACAAGGAAATACAATCTTACTGAAGTGTATTGCCTGAGAAACCATGTAACCATTACTCTTAAACGCTACCTCCACATTTAAGAGCTTGTGGGCATGATCATCTTGATGCCCTTCCTGAACTGTGGTAAACTGAGATACAAATTACTGCAAAAAAAAAAAAGCACTTACATTAATAAGCTTTTGGATCATTGTGAATTTTAGATTTAAATTTTAATCTGATTGCACTTTGGGAAGAAAATTATATACTTGTTGCACTACTATTTCTTTTTTTCCCTTACTTGGGAGAATGCAAATGTGCCTAAGAAAAGCTTTGGGCTGTCATAACAACTTGAAAACCTGTCTTAGAGGACAGTGAACTAACGGATGTTGCTATTCATCTAACGCACCACTAGAAAGTCAATGCTAGAAATGAATAATCTAATTGAAAGCATTGCCATTACAAATATTTTACTTCTACTTTCACAGAGCATGATTCTGAGGTTTTTTATGTCTCTTGGCTCTTCTAAATTTCTGTTCTTCAGTGCTTCAGGATGTGATTCATATAGTTTAGCGAATTAATCCTCTCAAATCACTACTGTTTGAAATTTTAATGTATTAATGTTTTCAGCTTCCAGCTTTTTGAATATGAGAAACAAATATTTCTAATATGAATCTTTGTCTCTGTTGGCTAAACCTAATTATATCCTACATGCAGCGAGAGACTGGAAGGCCCTATATTCCGAGAAGAAGACCAGCAATTAAACCTGAAGATCAGCCATTATCAGGAATCCATCCTTACTCTAAGAAGGTATTTCTTACGAACTCTAGCTATGCCCTTTTTGAATATACTTGTGTGCTTATTGTGATGAATGCGAACACATGCATTATTATCTAAGAGTAAGTTTTGTAGTTAGGGATGTTTTGAAATGTGTTTGCCATTTTTTAAATACTAATTTTATTTTGTTGCTTCTAGATACAGTCTTCATAAGTCAAGTTATAAAAGGCATCTCTCAAATGTCCTGCATAATGAACAGAAACCATTTCTTTCATTCTACATATGTACTAGACATAAAATTGGACCAGGTTGAAAATCCCAATGAAGATGAAATTGTACCATTTATTTAATCTTTTCATTGTTTAGAGGAGTGTAAGCCCTGCGATTTTTGAGATCGAGGTTGACATTTATTTTTAAGAGAAATGGGCTATGGAAATTTCATTTATGCTCTCTTCTGTGTGTTTCTTCGGGACAGCTTTGTTAGCAGGACTGTTACTAGAGAATTAATTTTCTGGAGTGAATGCATCCCAATGTTTACCTGTGTTTCTGTGCATCAATAATGCTAAATAGAGAGGATGATGGAGTTAATAAATGAAATCGAGCATAGAGAAAATGGAACACATAGGGAGAGGTCTAGAATTGATATGGTTTGTCTTGCCATACACACAAAATGCTCACAATTTTTCTTAAAATAATGTACATTTTAAATATTTGTGTTGGTTCAGTTAGCAAAATGCAAAGATAGTGTATTAGTTCTTGAAGTGAAAGTATTGACTATGTGATAAGTTAAACTTCAATTTTCTACAGTTTTGAGATGTAAAAGTATTTATAAATGAGATTGTTGCTTGGCTTGTTTTCTCTATCTCTTTTTTGATTTCATTGTGCATGTAATCCATGTTGTTTTTAAGAATCTGTGATTTTTTTATAGATTTTAGATATTCTGTTACATATGCCAACATATTGTTTTCAAAACCTCCGTGCTTTGTTAGACTACTGCAGTTTTGCCATATATTGGGGTCTGTTTACATGTTTATAAAAGTATTGTTTTCAGCATAGGCAAGGTAATTAACCATTTCAAAACTAAATGGGTGTTATGTCCTGAGAACTTTGGGGATATAACTGAACTATACACCATTTTATCGAAAATGACAAGAGGTTTCAATAATATATTCCATGTTTATTTTGCATGACCATTCCTTATGAAACCAAGTGAGCCACCTTGTCCTTGATTCTGTCATAATCTTTATCAAAGTCTATGTTGAGGAAGAGAATGTACTGTCCAGTTTCTCTTGTCCAATCCATAACTTCCCAAGATGATAATAAAATATCTAGAATGAAGTGCCCTTGAACAAAACCAATTTGTTCTTTGCGCACAATCCGGCTATCAATACCACTCATTCTAAGTGCCAGAGCCTTGGCAAGGATCTTATATGCAACACTTAAAAGAGTGACAAGCCGCCATCCACCAATGGTATCTGTAGCTAAAGATTTAGGGATCAACTTGATTAAACCTTGATTGAGGAGTTCCGATACAGAACATGAAGATAATATTTCACCTGCTAAACAGTTGAAGTCATCGCCAGTAGTATGCCACATTTCCTTGTAGAATTCACAAGGTAGTCCATCAAGTCCTTGGGGATTTTCCATTATGCATCGATGAAAGAGCAGTATACGGTTCCTCCTTGCAAACATTATATTCAAGTTTGCTGATATCATAACCTGTCACTTTGTTCGGGATCGCTTTGAAACAATTATTCCGGTCTGCCATAACTTCAGATGAGGTATGATAGGATGGAAAAATCTTCTCAAAATGTTACTGAAATAAAAGCGGATTCCTACCGGGTTCTCTTCTAAAGCTCCATTTGGCCAACAAAGACCAAGCACCTTTTCAAAAGATATTTTCTTCTTGAAATAATCAAAGAAAAATTTAGAACCTTCATCTCATTCCTGATTCCAATGAAGACGGGAATGAATCTGAGCCCCCATTGCCACATATTCTTCTTCCTTGCGAATAATATCTTCTAAGTGGGAAACCTCTTCTTATAAGGAGTCATTATGAAGATTTGCCTTTAATGAAATGTGGGCTGACACTAGTTTATGCTTAGCTGCTTGAAAAGTACGTCTGCACCCCTGGGCCATCATATGTCCCCATCCTCTAGTAAATTTGATGGTTCTGCGGACAACAAACTCCCATCATAGCATCCATCCTCTATGTCCCCATCCTCTAGTAAATTTGTGTTGGTTCAGTTAGCAAAATGCAAATATAGTGTATTAGTTCTTGAAGTGAAAGTATTGACTATGTGATAAGTTAAACTTCAATTTTCTACAGTTTTGAGATGTAAAAGTATTTATAAATTTGAGATTGTTGCTTGGCTTGTTTTCTCTATCGTTTTTGATTTCATTGTGCATGTAATCCATGTTGTTTTTAAGAATCTGTGATTTTTTTATAGATTTTAGATATTCTGTTACATATGCCAACATATTGTTTTCAAAACCTCCCGTGCTTTGTTAGACTACTACAGTTTTGCCATATATTGGGGTCTGTTTACATGTTTATAAAAGTATTGTTTTCAGCATAGGCAAGGTAATTAACCATTTCAAAACTAAATGGGTGTTATGTCCTGAGAACTTTGGGGATATAACTGAACTATACACCATTTTATCGAAAATGACAAGAGGTTTCAATAATATATTCCATGTTTATTTTGCATGACCATTCCTTATGAAACCAAGTGAGCCACCTTGTCCTTGATTCTGTCATAATCTTTATCAAAGTCTATGTTGAGGAAGAGAATGTACTGTCCAGTTTCTCTTGTCCAATCCATAACTTCCCAAGATGATAATAAAATATCTAGAATGAAGTGCCCTTGAACAAAACCAATTTGTTCTTTGCGCACAATCCGGCTATCAATACCACTCATCCTAAGTGCTAGAGCCTTGGCAAGGATCTTACATGTAACACTTAAAAGAGTGATAGGCCTCCATCCACCAATGGTATCTCTGGCTAAAGATTTAGGGATCAGCTTGATTAAACCTTGATTGAGGAATTCTGATAAAGATCCTAAAGAGAATATTTCACCTGCTAAACAGTTGAAGTCATCGCCAGTAGTATGCCACATTTCCTTGTAGAATTCACAAGGTAGTCCATCAAGTCCTTGGGGATTTTCCATTATGCATCGATGAAAGAGCAGTATACGGTTCCTCCTTGCAAACATTATATTCAAGTTTGCTGATATCATAACCTGTCACTTTGTTCGGGATCGCTTTGAAACAATTATTCCGGTCTGCCATAACTTCAGATGAGGTATGATAGGATGGAAAAATCTTCTCAAAATGTTACTGAAATAAAAGCGGATTCCTACCGGGTTCTCTTCTAAAGCTCCATTTGGCCAACAAAGACCAAGCACCTTTTCAAAAGATATTTTCTTCTTGAAATAATCAAAAGAAAAATTTAGAACCTTCATCTCATTCCTGATTCCAATGAAGACGGGAATGAATCTGAGCCCCCATTGCCACATATTCTTCTTCCTTGTGAATAATATCTTCTAAGTGGGAAACCTCTTCTTATAAGGAGTCATTATGAAGATTTGCCTTTAATGAAATGTGGGCTGACACTAGTTTATGCTTAGCTGCTTGAAAAGTACGTCTGCACCCCTGGGCCATCATATGTCCCCATCCTCTAGTAAATTTGATGGTTCTGCGGACAACAAACTCCCATCATAGCATCCATCCTCTATCTCCATTGAGTCTAGGTACAAGATTCCAAACATTGTGAACCAGGGCATGGAAATCAAGAAATTGCAAATGCGATATTCAATTTAAACAAGGAAGAATGAATGTCCATCTCAGAATGATACTCTGAAAGGAAAGTCTGAATAGGAATGATTTGAACCGGTTTATCCCATTAACATATCTATTGGATGACAAGGGCTTGAAAATAGAAAATATAGAGATCCATAAACTTTGTCCAGGTTTTCCTTTGTTCTATATTTTCCTCTTCGAAACTTAAACCAATTATACCAACCATCTTTCACCAAACCTTTCTTTCCCCAATATAGGTCACAAAGTTGGAAGGAGACCTTGTCGTGTGCCCATGATGTTGTTTCTAGTTTTGAAACAATAGAGCCCACACCACTTAGTTGATCACCCTCCCATTCAATGATATTAAAATCAACTCCAACAACCCATTAAAACGCATAAGCAATGAAGATGCTATAGCCAATCCCCTAATCGAGTGCAGTCTGTACGGAGATTAGGAGCATAAACTAAGCAAAAACCGCATTATGTGCCCTAAAGTAAAAGTGTAACCCACACACATCTACCATCAAGATCCATACCATGCCCCACAACAAATCATTACAAAGAAAGGAGATTGCTATAACAACACCTTTACTTCTTTGAGAGTGATTTGACGACCAAAACTGACCATTACAAGAATAATTCATTCTGTTTCTCAACTTAAAACCAACAGATTTGACTTTTGAAGAAAGACTTCACCTGGGCTACCTCTCTATGAGACACCTCTAAGAAATTGCTCTAAACTTCGGATAGTCATCCCTCTTAAAATCTAGGAGAAATTGGAGAGCTTCATTCTAGGAGTAGAGGGTTACCCAATGTACTAAACCTATTGCTGACCACCAAGGCAGAAACATTATTTTCTGGCGATAGAGTAACAGCGTCCTTGAATGTTTTGTTGCGAGGTGTTGTACTCTCAAGTAGTTTCTGTTTTTCCATTCAGTCCGGAGAGGAAACATCTTTTCGTTTATTGGATTTTACCTGCCACCCCCTTTCAAAATCCATGTTCTGCAGTTGTGTAGAGAAATCTGTCAATGAAGAGGAAGTATTAGCATGATTTTGATAGTTTTCAAAGCCTTCTTGAATTGTGTGAGAGGTAGAAGCCCCATCTTTCTAAAGCAACTTTAAATTTCCACTTCCTTCAACAACTCCCGATTGGTATGGAAGAGGGAAAAATATTACTCTTATTGGTTTGTCCTTTATCCTCCTTTTCCGTGATACACCATTAGATGCTTGGTCTTTCCCTTAGATTCAGCTACAACACCCACACTTTCTAATTTCCCTTTCTAGGGCTGAACTACACAAACAAGGAATCCACACAAACCCCAAGTGAAGTAAACTCAGATTTTTATACCAACAACTGAAAATAAACAATGTACAACAGTCTGATTTTTATGGACAACAGCTTGCAAAGAGTAGTATTTCAACCCAAAATCACCATAGAAATCATCTACAACATATACAAACACTTTAGCAATATTCTAGGGCAATTTCCACCATGAAACTCAACCACAAACCCAACTGGAATTTAAATAATGAACAAAAAGAAGTACAACTAATAGAAGTGGCCGGAAATGAGGTCTCCAAACCCCAACAATTAACAAATATGCAATATATCAGCCTTATAAAATATGAGAAGTCCAAATATCAACTTGGAATGTTAATTCGTGCCCTAGAAGGCACCCAATCACACTCCTATACAAGTCGCTCCCTAGGAGAGGGCTCCAAACAATGCCAAAACCCTTGATATGTCTTCTTTTTGATGCCCTAGCTGCAAACCAGACAAGATAGTCTTCAAAGAATGTCTTCAACACCACCAAATTGGAGGGTTTCCATCCTCCAATCTTCAACAAGGAAGGTTTCCATCTCCCTTGCTTGCCACACTAATGGATTGTTGCCCTTTAGTGGAATTGGATTAGAGCACCGCTCTAGAACCAAAGTAGATAAAAGTATATATGCCAAAAAGATGCACAAATAGAGCCTATGTGACCCCTTTTATAGCTTAGTGGTGGCGCCAAAAGCCTTAGAGGAGAATTCCCCCCAAGACCGACCTCTTTAAAAGCTTGTCTTAATTTCTAATTTCACTTTTGGGAGCTCTCCAACCCAGCCGACCTGCCTTAGAGGGAAAACACAAAATAAAAGCTTAAATGTGAATAAAGAAAATTGAAATATAGCTCAAGTTCTTCCCTTGTTCAACTTCTTCTTGCCCAAAAGGAAGATGAGCAAGAAGCCTTCAATTTATATTATTTTGAAAAAGGGGACATTATAGTCCTCCCTTCCCAAATTTGCTTTCCCTCAAGCAAAATGCAAGCTCCTGGATCCCAAATAAATCTATGTGGCTCCTTCTTTGATGTACCTGCACAGGAAGCAAACTCATTAAAGAAAAAATGTGTTCCCTTCTTCATCCACTCATGCTTTGCGGATATAATGGTCAGCTCTTCTTCTTTGCTTGTCAAGGCCTTCCAATTACCATCCAATTGATGGATTCCCAATACTTTAGTAATGTTGTCCCAAACACAGCTGTACCCTTGCATTTTTCTCTCAAAAATCAGAATGTTAGTGGCTGGAAACCACCTTAAATCAGCCACAAATATGCCAATGTTAGTAGTAGTGTGGAATTTCTTCAACCTTATAATTGGAGGCTTTTTTTTAGGTGTCTCATAAGTAGGAAAGTAGTTGGAAAAGTTGTGAACAACAAATGAAAAGAAGGTACATCAGCTGTAATCATGACCTCTCTCCAAAAATTTCCAAACTACCCATGACATGGGTGTTGGAAACACCCCAACATTGATGGAATATGCCCCAACAATGCCCAAGAACAACCATTTACTAACTTCAATGATTGAATCTACTTGTATGACATCAAATATAAAAAATTCACATGGCTTACCCACTTCCCATATCAAGCATCTCGCTGCCCCGGTAATGGTGACTATCCTTCCATCATTGTTTTCCCAATGAGCTGATATATGAAAAAGAGAACAATAATGAAATTCCCCTTGCTTGGCTACCATGAATCCCTCCTTCAACATGCCTTGGATTCTCATTTCTTTGTCTTCAATCCAGAATCCCAAACTTTTCCCCAGGCAATTGAGGGTGAGTTCCCCCAAAACTGAATCCATTGCATCCCAAGAACAAATTCTATCTCAGCTGAAACAAGAAATTCAATGCAAAGTTCGTACCTATCCATGAGAGAAGTGAGAGCTGTCCCCTTGGTTATGGTGATCATGGAGCCTTTGTAACCAACTGTACTCAACCCCATCCTTCTTGCAAATTTCCCTTAAATGAAATTATGTATGGTACCATGAGTTGCAAGCATGGTGGCTTCTTGGCCATGAAGAAGACCCTTCACCTAGATTGGTTGATGAGTATGTATGTCATACACCAAAATAAGAATGTTGCCCTTTCCTCTTATTCTCCTTACCTTTTTCTCAAACATGGAACCATGGGTCAGCCCCTTGTCAATAAGAAAATCAGAATTGTGATCCTTCTTTAGATGATCCCAATGTAACAATGACTTAGCAAAAGAGGGCTGCAAGGAGTATCTAATAGGAATAGAACCATTAGGCTTACCTTTCCCAAGAGTGATTTTTGACATCTTTCTTACACCAACACATACAAAGATGAATTTACCCCAAGTACTGATTTTGGAATGAGTGATTCTCCCTTTCTCAAGTCTCATAACAACACCCATACCTTTATCATGATGATATCTCACTAGTGGTGCCATAGGAAGACACAACAAGCATGAGACATGATCGCCCTTCCTATCCAGCCGTGCATGATGACAACATACTTGAGATGACAAATTGGCCAGCAAGAGAGATGAAATATTCACATACCATGGGCTGCTCGTGATGTCCCTATGATTCAAAATTTCTGAGTTTGAATCAACACTCTTCATTCGCATGATTTCTTCACCGAATGGGATCTTTTCCATCTTGCATTCTCCCCAAATTTGTTGGTGCTTGTCTTGGGTATCCTTTGGCTTCTTATCAAGGTTGGAAACTCCATTCATTGACCTCCTTTTGACTGCTGTTTGGAACAGTCCAGCCAGCTGAGTATCATTAATTTCCCTTGAAAAACTGAATTCAACTCCCAATTTTTGTAAACCCAGCTCTCTCTCTTCCCACTTGGTACCCTTCATCTTCACAAAGTGGTTAGAATATTCCTTAGGATGACCAAAACATTGCAAAGACATAGTATGAAGGTGATGTAGCAAATCCTTGCTAAGAAGATGATGAAATTGCTTACCATAGGTGGCTGTCCTGAAATTTCCAGTGAGCTGAAGATTTACATGAGCATCAAAAGAGGCCCTTATTACATGGGCATGCCTCCCAACAAGGTCACCCGGAATTCTAGCATGCTTTCCATAATGACTCATATCTTGATATGACATAAATGGAAGCAACAAATCTGAAGTACACCCATACTTTGGACTGACATTAGGGAGCTTCCCCTCTTGACACAAATATGAAAATGCCGAGTATGGAGCATTGAACATGGAGAATGATCATCATACCTTTGGCTGCCCTAAAAATCCAACTTATAGGGGATGCTTGGAAGATTCTCTTCCCATTTATTTTCCTTCATCTTCTCACCATAGTTAGAATAGCCCTCATGATGACCAAAGCAATGTAGTAACCTAGTGTGATGCCATATACTCATGCTATGATCATAAAATAAATCAAGTGGCTTACCCTCAGCTGCTGTTTTGGAATTTACAGTAGTTGAAAATCCACACAAGTGTCCGGTGAGGTCCCTTCCTCATAAACCTCCTGCAGATCTGATTTTTCCTCCTCAATTAGGGGCTGATCTGTTTTGTCTTCATGCTCCAAAATGACAATTGGATTACCCTCTTCCAATGCATCTTCTTTACCCTTATGCAAATCTGATTTCTTTTCAACATTTAGCCACACACACCCATTAGAAACCAATGAAACATCATTAAATATTAAGAAACTTTTACCTTGGGACTCATGCTCCATGATTTCCCTTTCCTTTCTAGGCTCATGCTTCAAAATTTCATCGAACCCTTGTGTCTCTAAGGTGCTGTTTGGAAAATCAGCCAAGAGATCACCTTTGACAATGGCGGTGGGTGCTTCTAGGGCTCCCAAAGGCTGATCCATCACCATAAACAACTGCTGCGATGGTTCTTCCCAGCCAAGGTCAATAGCTTCCTCCTTTGTCACCTTGGAAGGGTTCTTTATAGAGGAAGTTGTATCTTCGAACTTCACCATGACTTCCTCTTCATCAAGCTTCATAGCCTCTTCTTGCTTTGCCAACAAGATGGGGCTCTTCTCCTCTAGGGTTGGGATATTCTTCCCAAGACCCTTGTGCATGGCTTGGGGCTTGGACCAAGTTCCAATACCCACTCTATCTTTCCTCCATCCTAAAAACTCGGAAAATGGTAGGGCATCACGAATAACTTTCGGAAGAGCCCTATACTCCTCATACCATGTAGCAATGTTGTCTACTTTGGATGGATGAGTATTTTTGACTTCCTTTGAAGTGTTCCTTCCACCATTTGGACCCTCAATGGCATGGATCAGCTGAGCCATTTTGGTTGTCAATATTTCTTGCACTAGGGCAAGCCTTTCGAATCTACCATCACCAAAAATTCTATCGCCATTTTATCTTCTACCACGAAAACCTCGGGTTGGGAAGATGAAGCTTTGATACCATTCATAATGTCTCTTTCTAGGGCATGACTACACAAATAAGGAATCCACACAAACCCCAAGTGAAGTAAACTCGAGTTTTTATACCAACGATTGAAAACAATCCAACAATGTATAACAATATGATTTTTGTGGACAAAAGCTTGCAAAGAGTAGTATTTCAACCCGAAATCACCATAGAAATCATCTACAACATATACAAACACTTTAGCAATATTCTAGGGCAATTTCCACTATAAAACTCAACCACAAACCCAGCTGGAATTTAAATAATGAACAACAGAAGTACAACTAATAGAAGTGGCCGGAAATGAGGTCTCCAAACCCCAACAATTAACAAATATGCAATATATCAACCTTATAAAATATGAGAAGTCCAAATATCAACTTGGAATGTTAATTCGTGCCCTAGAAGGCACCCAATCACACTCTTATACAAGTCACTCCCTAGGAGAGGGGCTCCAAACAATGCCAAAACCCTTGATATGTCTTCTTCTTGATGCCCTAGCTGCAAACCAGCAAGATAGTCTTCAAAGAATGTCTTCAACACCACCAAATTGGAGGGTTTCTGTCCTCCAATCTTCAACAAGGAAGGTTTCTGTCTCCTTTGCTTGCCACACTAATGGATTGTCACCCTTTAGTGGAATTGGATTAGAGCACCGCTCTAGAACCAAAGTAGATAAAATTATATGCCAAAAAGATGCACAAATAGAGCCTATGCGACCCCTTTTATAGCTTAGTGGTGGCACCAAAATCCTTAGAGGAGAATTCCCCCGCCCTGCCCCCAAGATCTACCTCTTTATTTAGCTTGTCTTAATTTATAATTTCACTTTTGGGAGCTCTCCATCTCAACTGACTTGTCTTAGAGGGGAAACACAAAATAAAAGCTTAAATGTGAATTAAAAAAACTGAAATATAGCTCAAGTTCTTCCTTGTTCAACTTCTTGCCCACGGAAAGGAAGATGAGCAAGAAGCTTTCAATTTATATTATATCGAAAAAGGGGACATTATTTCTTGAGGTACAATCTTGTAATTTGGTATAAAATATGAGAGAGAGTAAAGAGAAATGGAAGGCATATGGCACGCAACACACTCATATCTTGTGTCTTTCCGTCATTTATTAATCATAAAGTAGTTATATTTAGGTGAGGTAGTTGTATGTTGTATAACTAAAGTACATTAACTAATTACATACTAGTTAATGTTTACATAATGACTTAATAACTTAAATACCCCCTTAATGACTAATTTGGAAACTAATCCAATTCTTTCACGATATTTTACAAACACAATGGGACCAAAGGATTTAGTCATTAAATCAACAAGTTGCGACATAAGATGTTAATTTGAGATGCATGACAACACATAGATTGGGTCATATAGGGATAATATGTATCGGGTTATCCACCAATTGTCCATAAGATGATTCATTGGCTTGTGATGAATCACCATCGGTTGATAACTTCAGCCCAACCTCCATAGTTATGAATCTCGTGTCCTAGAGATGCCAATCAATGTGAAAATAGCATGCTCGTGGAGCTTGCCTAAGTTAGTACTGGGGACTTGGTCAATTTGCAATCTAGATGATCACGACCAAGTACGAAAACCTTGAGGTTGCATCAAATAAACCTCGTTCATTCTTTGGAGAAAAGTGACGAAATATGACTATCTTCGCATTATCCTCAATAAGAGCAAAGATTTCCTCATAGTCTTGTCCTTCCTATTGTGAAAAGCCTTTCACAAAAAGATGCCTTATAATTGTCCAAAGTCCATTCCCTTTGCTTTTGATTTTATGAACTCATTTGTATTTAAGGGGTAATTCCACCAATCCCTGGTATGGTTTTTCAACCGGGCTTCATGTTCTACTTGCATGGCAATTTCCCCCTCAAGGACAATTTTATGCTTTAGAATATTGCTATAATATAAATCTTGTAAAAGGGTCACATGTGAGAGCAACATGAAGATGCTCTATTAGATTATCCTCTAAACCAATTCCTTTCATTGAATGCATTTTCTTGCCATCTCACCATGAGTGGCTTTTTCTTCCATCTCACCATGTGCCTCTAGTGCATCTGGATAGTGCGGTTTCCTCTACGGAATTCTTTGAGTGTCATTTTGTGCCAGCTCACCAAATGCCTCCCGCACATCCTGTCATTGGTGCCTTTCATCGCCCATGCACAAGGCATTTCAGCCTCCCGCAAATTTTGTATAGTGGATATTCCCTCCACAAGTGGTGCATGTAAGCTGATTGGAGCACCTCATCAAGCCTATGTACACCACCTTGCTCAATACCGTGCAAACTACTTTGTCTTGTGTCGCATTAGATACAATACACTAATACCCAGAAAAATTTACAACTATATTGGGATTTTTTGTTAATTGTAAAAAAGACGAGAGCTCTATGCATGCTAGGAACATACTTAACATTCCTAACAAATAGTTTTGAGAATTATTCAATACAATGTGTGTATCTCCTATCCCTTCTATTGGAAGTCACTTCCATCAACTAATGTAGTTGAATAAAAACAATTTCCTTTTTGGGGACTCACAGGAAACTATGCAAAGCTGAAGTTAAACAACACTTTCAGATTTTTAGTAGGCTATTAGTGACTGAAATAAATAGATAAAAACACTTAACTGCTGCCGGAAAACATCCTCCTAGGGAAATGACCCCTTTGGGGGTTCAAACCCACTTTTGTGCCCTAAAAAGCCTTATATCAGCTACGTTTTAATTTATAAACTTATTATAAAATTCCGAGCAATCATCCCATGCATTAAAATATGAAATTGTAAGCTTAGAAGTGGACAATCTGATTTTTATGATAAAACCCTCAACTGCAGAAATTAATTAAATATTTCAGAACTGTAACTAACTTCCATGAGCTTGGAAAAATAGCAAATCACCACCAAAATTCATGAAACTTCATAACTTGGCTCTTAAAAATATAGAGAATATTATTCCAATCTCAAAACCATGAAATTATTGCAAGAAAGTAATGAAATGCTCCCCTAGGTGGGTCGCTCCACTTAGAACAACCAACAAATATGCAAGGAAACTCCACAAGTAGGTCGCTCCACCTTAAAATGGGCAAATATGCATTGACAACCAAAAGTAGGGCAAAGAATCTTCAATTGAGGACCAAAAAGCACCTTAGGGCAACTCGCCTAGGGCTGGAAATGAAGATTATAGCAGCAAAGAGAACCCTCAAGGGGGTGGCGACTCTCGTGTTGAAGTCTTCCCTGGTCTTGGGGAAGGGTTTCGTCCTCACACAAGGCTTTCAAGGATTTTCGTCCTTAGGAGAGGAAGAGAGATGCTTCACAAGCAATCTTTCCGAAATAATAGAATTCCACATATATTATCAAATGGCCAAGCAATCTCCTTTTATAACCATAAGGGGTGCTACATTTCAAATGATGGCTGACCCAACTAAAAAGTACTTTTAAATTATCTTATTTGTATTTGGAGCATTCATGCTCAAAATACTTTATTTTCTAATTAAATAAGTTCTTCTATTGAAGCGCTAGGCTTCCCAATAGGAATACATGATGGTAATAATAATATCTGCTTAAATAATAATAAAAATGTCCTCCAAGTCTTCCCCTTGGTTCTTTCCTTAAACCCACCGAGAGGAAAATGCGTTAAGGTCTTCAAATCCACTAGTTTCCAAAAAGGGACATGACAGTTCTATGCATGCTAGTAACATACTTAACATTCCTTACAAATAGTTCTTGAGAATTATTCAATACAATGTGTATATCTCTTATCCTTTCTATTAAGTCACTTTCCATCAACTAATGTAGTTGAATCAAAACAATTTGTATCTACAAAGTAAATGTTACATACCAGTCCCTTTGACATGAAATTTTTCGGATGTGTTAGAATCAATGAAGCAATTATTGGTAGCATTGTTGTTGAAGCATGATATTGCAAGAGCATACTATTCCTCAAATTTTTGTTCTTCAATTGCTACCACATTTTCTTGACCTCTTCGCCTTTTTGTCCCGGGAGGAAAGATCATACTATCGCTTTTGACAATGCTTTTCACATGGCCAACCTTAAAAGTAATGACATTTTGGAAGATGATTTGAGGAATTTGTTTCCACTTTCCCTTTGATGGAGCCACAAATACTCCTCTGTTTGTCCAAAAGCAAACTCACTTGCCTATGTCTACCCATGTTATTTTTGCAGCAAATAGGAACTAACCTAATTAAAAGTCAAGGTTTGGCTTTCTAACATTAAGTGTAAGGCCTCACAAATGTCTCATAAGAGGGTGGTAAACTATTCAGACCAAGTGCAATCGGGTCCTCATCATCCACCTTTTTCTCTATGGCAGTGAGCTGCTCTCGAGATCTTTCATCTGTAGAAAATGTTCTAAGAGGGTCCTACTCTCATGCATCTTTGTTGAAAACAACAAATTCTTTAGTTCAAAACCCAACTTTTTTCGAAGTTTGATACTTGTTTTGGAGATTGGTCCAAAGCACACTTGCCATAGTGATATACCAGACCCGAGGAATTAAATCATCTAACACAGACAATTTTAACAAGGCCTCCTTATGACGCTTGTCATAATCAACAAAATTCCTAACATGTCTGTTTTAGTGCCAATGATGATGTTCCACAACCATGATACTCCGCTTTTGTTAAAATTTTATGTCTCCAAACATTATAACGGTTAACATTTGCGCTTCGGGAAAACTAGTGTTTGAATATCAACCATTATACCAACCTTTGCCCCGTAAATCAATGCAAAAATCTGACCATCGAGAATAACTCAAAGATACATCCAATCAATGAGTCTACAATCTCGAGAATAACTTTATTCACCCATAAGTCTACATAAATAATGAAAGGTAAATGATTATTGATAAAACTTGAAGTCCTGCTAAACCCATGATTGTAAATCACATTGTGTCCTAGTACAAGTTTGCAGATTCATAACACCTCATATTATGACCTTTCCATTTGCCACACTCATGTTTTTGACTTCCTTTCTTTGGAAAATTGTTCACGTCTTCAAATGATTGCAAATTGCAATTTTCGCCTTTTGTGTTTTTTGAGCATTGCTCCATGACATCTTTTGTGCTATTTTGTGTGTGTGCCCCAACATGAATTCAAACCGCAAATCATGATTGGGAATTTGTGTAAAAATGACCATAAAAGGTCCTAATGCTCTTCAAAATGACCAAAAATCATTTGAGAAGCCTTTAAAATCCGTCAAAACATTGTTTTCTACAAAAATCTAAAAATGTTTTGGGGTACGCCCAATGTTTTAAAAATCGGAACCAAACTCGGAACCACCGAGGGTCGGATCTGTAACCAAGTAGAATCGGATCAGAAGCTCGAACGGTTTTAAATTTATGCATAGGTTTACTAAAAATACATAAAATTCTACAATTTTAATGAAAACAACATATTTTAAAGATTCGAAACCATGATTACAAACAATTAAAAACAAAATATGCAAAGTTTGCTCATGTATATACTATGTAAGGATAAATATAGGTAAATGGCACTAAGTGCATTGCATATCCGAAACAAAATACATCAACAATGAGGCTCCAAATGGCCTATAGAGTACAAAAACAATATGCTACAAGATACTACAAGTTTGATATCAATCATCAAACTTAGGACCATTCTTAAGAATGGGATCCTCATCCTCATCAATGTCATCATGTTCCTTTGGCTTAGACACATCGATTCCTCAGGGGATATCTACAATAGCTATAGTAGCACGACTAGTGCTTGCGATGTTGGTGCTACTAGTGGTTCATCATTGAAGCCATCCACTCCAAGTCATCGGGATCAAACTCTATTAGGTAACTCTCCTTTACCCATTCCAAGGTTGGATCAATATCAACCAAGACAATGGGATCTATATCAGTCTTTTATTCAATAATTGTTTCGCGCCAACCGGAGGTTGTATTGCACAAAGACGAGATCATTTAACCATTGTTGTTCCAAATGGGGTCTGTATAACTTCATTTTATGGTTAGGATTGGAAAATAGTAATTTAAAAGTAACTTAAAAGCTAAAATTGGAAGAGAAAAAGGTTTTAAGGGAAAAATTGCCACCCAACCAATCCAGTACATAACCGGTCACTGGTTCGGGTTTTCAAATGGTTCACAATTTTTAATGAACTCGTTAAACCGGTTGAACCATAACCAAAACCGTCTGGTTTTTAAAACACTGGGTACGCCAAAACCTTGCCGTCGTTTGGACTGTAATACGTCCTTCAACTCTTAAATGCTACTCACGAACTAGTTTACAATGCATTCGAACTAGTCTACACGCAATTTTCATTCACAAATCTTCACGCTTCCTTCTTAGGTGTTAAAGCGATATGCTCTCCAACGAATTTTTCCCCGATCACAAATCTACCCATTATGTGTCAGTAAATCCGTACGGGTCTATCTTAAAGTCATGATTCCCCTTCACGAAATCTGTTACGAAAAATTTCTTCAAACTTTGTTCCGTGCCCTAACTTCGCAAAGTAATGAATCTCAAATTTAAATCTGGTCATTTCACCTGTTGAGTGTGGTGTTTGCAGTCTATATGGCCTCAAAATCATGCAAATGTTGATTCTTTAACTTCATTTGCAAATTTGTACCCCAACAAAATGCACGGGGCTTCCTTCAACCTTGAACCTCCGCTTCTCTTTACTACATTTTGTACCTTCTTCCATGGCTTCCTCAAAATCTGAGCTTGTCGTTTCTACCCTTCTCCTAGGGCTTCTTTGAACAAAGTGGCTCGATACCAATGTTAAAAAATATGAAAGAGAGGATGAAGAGAAATGAAAGGCATATCACACATGGCACACTTACATCTTGTGTGTGTCCATCATTAATTGGTCATAAAGTAGTTACATCAAGGTGAGGTAGTTGTATGTTGTATAACTAAAGTATATTACCCGATTGCATATTAGTTAATATTTACGAATGACTTAATAACTTTAATATCAATTTTCTTCTTTTCTATATACTTTTTTATTAAATTGTTTCCTTATTTTCATTCTTTTACTGTTGTCACCTAGAAGTTGCACCCTGATAGAGAATGGTGTGTGTACTCTCTCTCCTGTTGACAAAATTGGAACACCTCAAGGTTGTGGGTAACCTATGTTTGAGGTGAACCTCCAGAGAGGGTTGGTTCCCTTGTGAATCACCTAAAAAAACGAAAACTTTGACAAGGAAAAGGGAGAAGGAATGTGGGAAATGGGAAATAAGGGTGATACACCAATAATTTAACACATGCATGTAACTTTGCACACAGAGAAATCAAAGATCCACACACCTGCACAACTCTAAGCTATTTTGCATAATAAATTCAAGGGTTTAGGAGAAAAGGACAGCGGTAGAGGGAGTAAATTCCACACTAAGGCAATACAATATCCTATTAAACACAATGAAAAATCAGAAAACAACGATATGAGAGGGCAAAAATGGAGTTTTTTTATTTAGAGGTGCAAGTACAAGGCTAGAATTGCTAGAGCAAATCAGCCCAAGTGTGTCTAATAAATTTTACAATAGAAATCAGCCTATATGGACTGCTCCATGCCTAGAATAGACTGCCGCAACTTTCAAGAATAGAATCCTGTGTTTATTCTTTATTTATTTATTTCTCCTTGCTGCTGGCGCCAAACTCTAACTGCAGTCATCTATTTTATATTTATTTATTCCCATTCATGTTGGCACTAGAGATAGGAACAAAACTGCTGCTATTTTTATCTAATTGCATCTTCAATGCTTAGCGCCAACTATCAAGTAGACTGCTGCATGTTTTTAGACTGATTTATTTTAATAGATCCTTCTTCTTTTGGCGCCACCATCCAAAACAGTCTGCTGCATGCTTTAGTTTTAATTAAACTAATCTTTCCCTCTTTGGTGCCAAGCATGAACATCAGTTTCTTTTATCTAATAAAAGCACTTCTCCTTTTGGTGCCACATCTATTTTGGAGCAGCAACATGCTTTTATTTAATTATTCTCTTTCTATCTTTGGCGCATGGCAAGACACTAAAAATAGAACCACAGTTTGTATTTTTAAAATTATCCATTCATGCACTTCATCCAAACTCCTAAAAATAGAACTGGAACTCCTATTTTTATCTCTTCCATGCACCTCTTTTCCTTGTTCTTCCTTTGGCACATGGGGCTGCTATTTTTAGCCAATTTCACTCTATGTTTGGTGCCAACTATAAACTGAATTGCTGCTTTCTTATTTATAAAAATCATCCACCTCCATGGACCTATCTTTTCTTTAGGCGCCAGTTATAGGACTGTTTTGATTTATTTCTTTTCTTTTCAGCATGCACTTCCATTTTTACCCATCCTTGGCACCAATTCTAGGTGCATAATTTATGGTAACATTTTGGCGACATCACGGGATTGTTTGCCTGCTAAACAAAGAGATTAGTAGCCTTTTGCATCCATTGGGCTATGGAGTCACATACCTCTGTCAACAACTTGTATCCTTTGAAACAAAATAACTGAAATACTCTCTCCAATAAAAGGAAAACATGTGCATGCAAGCACTTCTTGAAAATAAAACTAAGAAAATTGGAAAAACAATGTGCATGCAAGCACTTATTATGTAAGAAACAAACCTAAACTACTCCTAATCTAAACAAAGAGAAATGAAAGCTAGACAAAACCACATACTGGTTGGGAGAAATAACTTCCTTTTCTCAGAAAGTGTGGCCATGAGATCAATTTTGCAACTAGATCACATGGTATAAGTGCAGACATGGTTTGCACCATTGATTTGCTCAAAATATTAGTCCATAAAAGAATAAACAACTCTATAGGATCTGCACTTTGTCTTTGTAGATGTTGGGGCTGATTTTTGGCAACTTGAAGCTCTTTCTTATGCTCTGAAATGAGCACAACTGATGGCAACTCCTTTTGTGGCTCTAAACTAGCCAAATACCTGATTGGACATGGTTTTCTCATAGCTGATAAACTGATTTTTCTGATCTGCCCCTCTTCTTTGTGTGCAACTTCATCATTTGGAGTACTTGAGGCACTTTCCTGATCATATTGGATGCTTGTAAATTCTGAAACGTTTTCTTCTTCATCATTTGCGAACAACCTCATATTTGGTTCTTTCTCAAGCTCGAAAGATGTAATAACGAGAGAATCCTTATTGAGGAAGATATCTATGGGTTTGGAATACCTAGAATTTCAATTGGCTCTTCCTCATCATCAAAATCTTCTAAGTTCGATAAAACCTGATCCTCTTTATTGTTCATGCTTGAGGAAAACTCCTTTTGAATTTGAATTTCCTCAACTTTTATTGAATTATTTCCTTCACTAGAAGATGTATAGACTCAAGATTGCTGATTTGATCCTTAAAAACATTCATATGCTCCTTAAAAACATTATATTTACGTTGTATCTCAAGAGATTTGAGAAAAAATTGTCTAACCTTTGCTTGTTGGTCATATTCCTCATGTTTCTCTGTAACTTAAACCACTTTCGTGCACTCCTCTATTGTAGGCTTAACCAACCAAGTGGAATTTGTTTGTCCTCAAACAGTAAGCTCCATTTTGTTAGATTTTGTTTGAGAACTTCTTCACTTGGCTGTTTAGTTGGCTGCTCTTCCAAACTGATTTGCTTGGTAAGGTTCATTCGAATGGATTTAGGAATATGAGGGGAGGGGTGGGTTGGGTTGCTAACTAATTTTGCAATGGTTGAGATGATTGGAGAGGTGTAAGATCTTGTGGAGGAGAAGCTTTAAGAAAGCTAGGAATTTGGGACTTGGGCTCCGGTTGAAGTGGTTGGAAAGTAAAAGTAGGAGGGCTGCATGATGATAGTGAAGAATTACCCCATTGACAGGGTTTCTCAACACTATATTGGTAAGCTTCCATCTCTTCATTCCACTCGATATTTGTGGTATCAATTCAGACACAAAGTCTATCTTCTCTTGAGGGCTATACTAGTTTGGCATAGGACCGGCCCATGGGTAGGGTACCTTGAATCCAAGCTTGGCTGCCTTGATGGAACTTTTTGCCCTCATTTCTACCATTTTTATCTCCATGTGTTGTACCTACATCTGCAAATCATCGTTAGGCATGGAATTGTTTTTATAATCTACATATTCCTGCTCCTGAAAAACACCATGATTATTAGGATAACCGTATGGATTAGTGAGGTTTGGATCATGGACATATTCATTATGATAGGGCTTATAGTACTAATCTGGAGGAGGATTTTGCGGAAAAGGAGATGGAGTGGAATAATAATGGTCTTGGGACTGGGAATTCCAAGGAGGAATTGAAGACATCTGTACAACCTCATAAAAAGATGGAGGAAATGGTCTACTGATTGAGAAAAAAGGATCTTTGGGCGAATGGAGTCGCCATATGCTGAATATTTGTGTCTGAAACACTGATATTTGCCAAGATCAACATCAACTTCTTTAGCAAATTTTTGTCTTTGCCCCCTTTGGGTGTGCTGAAATCGCTATCACCTAGAAGTTGCACCTTGATAGAATATAGTGTGTGTACTCTCTCTTCTATTGACAAGATTGGAACAACTCAAGGCTGTGGGTAACCTATGTCTGAGGTGAACCTCCAGAGAGGGCTGGTTTCCTTGTGAGTCACCTAAAAAACGAAAACTTTGACAAGGAAAAGGGAGAAGGAATGCAAGAAATGGGAAATAAGGGTGATATGCGAATAATTTAACACATGCAACTCTGCACACAGAGAAATCAAAGATCCACACACCTGCACAACTCTAAGCTATTTTGCATAATAAATTCAAGGGTTTAGGAGAAAAGGACAACGGTAGAGGGAGTAAATTCCACACTAAGGCAATACAATATCCTATCAAACACAATGAAAAATCAGAAAACAACGATATGAGAGGGCAAAAATGGAGCTTTTTTATTCAAAGGTGCAAGTACAAGGCTAGAATTGCCAAAGCAAATCAGCCCAAGTGTGTCCAACAAATTTTACAATAGACATCAGCCTATATGGACTGCTCCATGCACAGAATAAACTGCTGCAACTTTCAAGAATAGATTCCTGTGTTTATTATTTTTTTATTTATTCGTCCTTGCTGCTGGCGCCAAACTCTCATTGCACTCATCTATTTTTATATATTTTTTTCCCATTCATGTTGTCACTAGAGAAGGGTACAAAACTGCTGCTATTTTATCTAATTGCATCTTCAATACTTAGTGCCAATTATCAATTAGACTCCTGCATGTTTTTAGACTGATTTATTTTAATTTATCCTTCTCCTTTTGGTGCTACCATCCAAAACAGTCTGCTGCATGCTTTAGTTTTAATTAAACTAATCTTTCCATCTTTGGTGCCAATCATGAACAACAATTTCTTTTATCTAATAAAAGCACTTCTCCTTTTGGCGCCACATCTATTTTGGAGCAGCAGCATGCTTTTATTTAATTATTCTCTTTCTATCTTTGGCGCATCGCAAAACACTAAAAATAGAACCACAGTTTGCTTTTTTAATTATTCATTCATGCATTTCATCCAAACTCCTAAAAATAGAACTGGAACTCCTATTTTTCTCTTTTCCATGCACCTCTTTTCCTTGTTCTTCCTTTGGCACATGGGGCTGCTATTTTTAGATAATTTCACTCTGTGTTTGGTGCCAACCATAAATTGAACTGTTGCTTTCTTATTTATTATAATTCATCCACCTCCATGCACCTATCTTTTCTTTTGGCGCCAATTATAGGACTGTTTATTTGGTAAGAGCCTTTCCACAGGATGCACAACAAAATACGACACAATAAAATTCTTCTGTGTGTATTATAAAACAATATGAAGGCTATTATATAGCCATAACAATAGACAAACAACTTCCTACAAAATAGGAAGTTATACTAACAAATAATTCATAAGCTTACAATTAACCCGTTAATAGATTTATGGGTATAACAAACTAACATAGGTGAACTAACAAACTAATAAGACTTATTTACCACATGGTAAATAGCTCTTATAATGTGAGCACTAAATTATTTATTTCCTAACATTCTCCCCCTTAGTGCGAACATGAGGAAACCCTGACTTATACTGCAAGTGCCGCCTTGACGCTTGCTCATGATCTGGATGGTTTCTAGGACAATACCAACAACCTCTGGATGGTTTTCCAAGTGGGTAACCAACAACCACACAACGGATGGTTTTAGGACAATACCAACAACCTCTGGATAGTTTTTCCAATGGATTACTAACAACCACAAAAGATGGTTTTGTTTTCAAGATAACCAACAAACCTTCGGGATGGTTTTCAAAATGGATAACCAACAACCATAATATCATGATGTTGCAATAGTATCATCAGCTCTCATCACTATCTCACTTGTAGGGAATAACATAGGAAAATCTGTTGAATTTTTTTGCTCATACACAAACTGAAAACTAGAAATGGAACATTGGATCATGTTCCCCCTCAATGTGAAATTTCCACTTATTCAAATAGGAACACTGCAAACTGAAGCACACTGAAATTGGAATTCTGAAAACACAACGGAAAGCGTATTGAAATTAAATAATCACACCACATAAATGTCACCACCGCTGATATGTGGCCCCATCGTTGGAGACTGACGAGAGGTCGCCGATTGACCTCCAACCTCCGTTTGCCTCCGTCCTTCGATCTCATGCTGCTAGTTCAACACAATGTGAACATGAAGCTCAATTTTACATATTGGACATCGTGTTCCAACGATAATGTGTCTGTGAGGCAATTTTTTATTTATTTTGACTTTGACTCATGATGACAACTTACAAAATGACTATTACAAAATCCTAAAATCACCTTATATAACTTTAAATTTTAGGGACTTTTATAGTGACTACTAAAATTTAAAAACAAACTTTAGACCATCATACAAAAATCCTGTTGACTATTAGATTTGACTCTTTCTTCAAAGATAGCCAAAGGCTATTATTAGAATATATGTTACTAGTCGATTGAGATAATAGACCAAACCTATAACTAATGAACTATTTAAAACAAAACAAATCTAAAAGACACATTGACCTGAATTTATGACTTAAAAGCTTTTATTAGAAGCCTAATGTACAAACATAGACTAAACTAAATGAAATGACTCATTGTTTTAAGAAAAGGCAGGACATGAATTAACCTTTGAACTCACTGTACAACACTAATTCTTGGATTTGAAGTCTAACACAATGACAGTTATGCAGGAAAGCGACGTATATACAACTGAGTTTGAAATCAAAGCTACTTCCGCATATGAACTCAAAATATTCACCTTAATAGTTGATTTGCACAGAAGACACGCAGGTGCAGACACTTAGATCTAGATAATTCTCCAATTAGTATATACCTCAAATTCAATGTGGCTTTTAATGGTAGTCAAGCGCGCCAATCTCCTCCAAGCGGCTTAGAAAGATGATACACAGAAAATATGACAGCAAGAAATATGGGTGAAACTTTCCAAGTAATGCAAATTGTTAACTCACTTTGCAGCGGAGATCACCAAATGTGATGCAAGCCGAATACCATGCAGAGTCAAGGCGATAGGAACCAGATCAGTTGAAGCGTATTACTTGATACATGGATTTGGCTAAAAGAAAAGTGCCCGGCTGGCAGGAGAACATACAACACATAACTGCCTTTGGTGAGTGCGAGGTTCCTAGTCTCCACGTCGAATTCTATCTGCCCAGGTAGATATGCACAGGACTATAATGATGTCCTTGGGATCAGGAAAACTCGTGGCATCAAATATATGTGATTGTGAATCGATCATTCACAGATCTATATTCTGCCAGCGTTCCAGACTGAAGCTTTTCTCTAAGCAAAGATCTCCAAAAAGTAAACCATTCAATTGAG
Source organism: Taxus wallichiana var. yunnanensis (assembly GCA_018340775.1). Taxonomy (NCBI): domain Eukaryota; kingdom Viridiplantae; phylum Streptophyta; class Pinopsida; order Cupressales; family Taxaceae; genus Taxus; species Taxus wallichiana. Next base: position 376,863,633 of record CM031238.1, on the reverse strand, counting down.
ATGTAATTCAACACAACAAGAATATTGAATCCTTGAGTGGAATGCTGAGGAGACGTCCAAGGTAACTTTACAGACTGCGCCAAACTTGACTAAAAAAATGCTTCCTTTCCTTGGGACGGTTGCAAGGTTAAACATAGCAAAATAACTTGACTGCTGAGATAGACGCATGCAAATACAGAGAGGAATGATGTTGACAAACAGCATGTGAGTCTCAGAACTAGGTGGAACGGCTGTGAAGGGAACTCATATGCAAGCAGAGATGGGAGGTACAAAAGGAGACAAAGTGCTGGTAATAAAGAAAGATTCTAAACTCATTTCACATAAAAAGATGCATACAGAGGGCAATAGCAAACTGCAGAACTGCACTTACTTATATTTCTCAAAAAACCATCATAGGAGGATCAGGATGCTCTGATACCAGATATTTGGTAAAGAGCCTTTCCACATTATGCACAACAAAATACAACACGATAAAATTCTTCTGTGTGTATTATAAAACAATGTGAAGGCTATTATATAGCCATAACAATAGACAAACAACTTCCTACAAAATAGGAAGTTATACTAACAAATAGTTCATAAGCTTACAACTAACCCGTTAATAGATTTATGGGTATAACAAACTAACATAGGTGAACTAACAAACTAGTAAGACTTATTTACCACATGGTAAATATAGCTCTTATAATGTGAGCACTAAATTATTTATTTCCTAACACTGTTTTGATTTATTTCTTTTCTTTTTAGCATGCACTCCCATTTTTACCCATCCTTGGTGCCAATTCTAGGTGCATAATTTATGGTAACACTTCTCCAAATCATGAAAATAAGTTCTATTTATACAAAATGATCAAATTATAGTTCATCACTTGTGAGTGATGGTTCAGTACTGTGCTGAAATTCCCTTTTTGTTCTTTAGAATTTATTACCCTTTTCTTGTTCTTTTGGAATTTTAAGGATGACAGTTATTATCACGAGGATCTCCTGTGTTAATTCTCCTATTTAACGTTATTTAGTAAATGGTAGTAGATATGGTAAAGGTTCCAAAGACACTAACTAGTAAAGCCTAGACTCCCAATGTGAAATAAAGATGAATGTCAATACACTAACTGTGGAATTTTTTCCTGTACTGTAAGGTTTGATAATAGACATGTTCTATCACCAAAGGTTCATCAGTCATGTATGTTAGGAGAGGTTCTAGAGGGAGTACCCAAATTCCTCGTAGGATGGTCGAGCTTGGCTCCATCAGTCATAGGAATTCCTCTATGATCATTATCAGATCTAGCATTAGCCATTTTACAGTGATAGATGATGATGATGTTGTCAGTTCTTCGGACCCAAAGTCTTACTACAGGCATATGACATCATTGGCTTGCTATTGATTTTTGGATTTCATTTGGGTTAGCTACATGATACATAGGACTATTTGTACATAAATTTTACGAGTTAGGGTTTAAATGTTTCAGGTTTAGCCATTATTTTGTATATTTTTCTTTAGTTTTCTGCACCTGATTACTTTTTGTAATCTAGGGTGCCTTTCCCTAGTCGTTCTTTATTATAACTGAATGTGCTCAACGAGTCTGATTGACCTACCTTTTTCATTTATGGATGTTATCATCCCATTTGTGGGTCTGATCAGATGGGTTGTCACCACCTTCTTCTATATATATAAGTAGGAGCATTCTGTATTGACCTTCTTAACATTTGTGTTTGAGCAAAAAGGAAACCAATTTCTATTAGAATGTAAGGCTTATTTATAAGGATGACATTAGTTATTTAACTAAAAGATGGTTGTAACCGGTTGTAACTATATCAACCGTTTTGTAACTACTTCATTCATAATATAATGATGGACACACTATCTCCATAGTGTGCAATCTGCCTTCTCTTTATTTCTTCTTTGTGCACATCTTTTAACATTGGTATCAGAGCGACACGCAAAGAAGTTTTGAGAAGAGGAAAGACAAAGACTGCAAAATTGTGAGTTTCATATAGCCACAATTATATAGTAATTCGAGGGACTGCAACAAGTCACGGAATATACCAGTTGACATTACAGTCACAACAGTCAAGGTTTTTCGCAACATTTTCAACTCATTTTCGTGGCATCTTGGTGCCTTTCGTGGGCTTCCTGAAGTATGTTGAAGATTTTGTGCTAGGGCACGAACAGTATAACCATGAAAATACAGTCCTTTTGAGCACGGAATACAGACGCGAATATAGTCGCGAGTTGCAAATAAATACGGTCGTGGCCTGTAAAGAAATCGTGAGGGCTAAAAAAACTGAGGTCAAAGAATAAGGAGAAATCTAGAGCATCATCATACAATTTATAAAGTCGTGAATAATAGTTGGAGTCATAAATTTCGGTCGCATTTTTCAGGAGAAAAACAAAGTTTCAAGTGAATAAGAACTAGGGCACGTTTTGAGTTTAGACAGTTCTATTCTTCTAATATCTAGGGAACGGAACTTTGCACATCACAGTTAACTGACAAAGGACTAGTATTTCTCTCTAATTACTCATTTCAATAATACACAGTCGTATTTTAAATGGAAATTCCCAAAGAAAGATATTCGGTCCAAATTTCATACATGGAAAGTAAAAATATAAATGCAACTTATGAACAAAAATTTGTGGGGCATAGTTTATGGGAAAAGAAAGCACCCACTAGATGCGAGAAGGTAGTGAGGACAATGAAAATACGTAATATAAATATGCTCTAAACTTTGAAGGCAGGAAAGGATATAGGGTAGATGAAGCTCGGTATGGATGGTTATTCGGATAGTTCGCGAGACCTGTGGATCTTGCAAATTATACCTTCACAACTAGATCGCACTGTAAACGCCCTTGACCCCCTCGTACCGGGGTTGAGTACGCATCGGGTGCACCGGCATCTTGGTACTAGTATCTTTGTGGGTACTTTGTTGAGTACGTACCCACATGGTTTTTTTAATTTGTAAGTGCAAAAAAAAAAAATAGAACTTGAGGGATTTGATTGGAATTGCATCTTGGAAAGTTCGTGTGAGATTCAATATTGCCAATAGGCTCCGAATGGTCAAGAGAGATGAAAAGGACTTCATTTGGTTGACTTACTGTTTGGGGGCTTTCTTGTTGGTCCTCATGGGTCCTTTATTCTTCAGTCATTGGAAGGGCTGGGAACAAGTGAAGCACTTGGTGGTTGGGCAGCCTATCTTCTCTTCATTTGACATTAGGTGCCAAGCCTACAAATCGATTTCGTCGAATCAGAAATATAATGACAAGATCCTTGCCTTGACAAGAGGCTGTTCTGCCCTCCTTTGGTTTGAGAAAGGAATTAAAATATTTCATGACTTGTACAGATTTGGGAAGTGGATGGAATGGACAGACCTTAAAGCTTTCTATAAGCTTCCTCAATCTCAGTTCAGAATGTATAAAATGCTCAGAAATTCTTTCACAGCTCCCTCTACTGGACTAATTATGGAGGATGAGACGTCTAACTCAAGCTTAAGGCATTAATAATGAATTATCAAATCTATAATACAGTCTATGTTATTAACTATTATGTTTTGAACATTATGAATCAATACAAACTCAAGTCTCAATTCTCAAAGTATTGGAAATTTGTTTTCATGTTCTATGAATGATTTTGAGTTATATGAGTATTAAATTTCAATAAGTATGCAATGTATGAGTATTAAATTCATTAAGTATGCAAATGCTTCTTTTATATATATATATATATATATATATATATAATGTACCCAAAAGTGTGTCTGCCGGGGTTTTTAAAATTTGCCGTTTCAAAGCATCTTGAACCCGTACCCGATACCCGTGCACCGAAACAATCTAGCTTCACAAGGGTCATGAGACAACTTGATGGAGCTTGTGGATGGCTCAATATGGATGGTTGTCCAATAATTCGGGAGATCTGTGATTTGGGAGTTTGGGGAGGTGGAATCCGGGAACTCGGGAATTCAGCTCGGGAGCTACACCTTTACGAAGGTCACGAAGCAACTTGATGGAGCCCTACCTAGTCAAAGCACTGCTTTCAAAGTGAAAGCCTTTGAAGATTACGTAGTTCTGTTTGGTTCTAGCTTTGTTAAAATGTTCATTTTTGCTTTATGTAGGATAAGCCTTAAGAGGGGGTATTAGAATGTAAGGCTTATTTATAAGGATGTCATTAGTTATTTAACTAAAAGATGGTTGTAACCGGTGTAACTATATCAACCGTTTTGTAACTACTTCATTCATAATATAATGACGGACACACTATCTCCATAGTGTGCAATCTGCCTTCTCTTTATTTCTTCCTTGTGCATGTCTTCCAACAATTTCTAAGAGTCTCATGATATGTTTTATAGGGGAATCAAACCCTATACAGATCTATTGAACTATTACTGCTGTAGCAGGATCACGTCTAAAATGATAGCTGCAACAATCTAAGCCATGTCTAAGTAGACATGCATTTTGAAGCGAAAGCTTAGCAATGGATTCTAAAGCCCTATTTTGTCTCTTAATGAATCCTTAGCTGGTCAAAAAATTTATTGTTTCTCAATAAATCTGCTGGTTTAATGTTAAGTGTAAGAGATAATGGCAGAAACTTGGATGAATTGCATTCAATATTTTATGTATCTCAAGAGATCTTTCAATATGTTTAAATTATACATGTGGCGACATCTATGCCTGTGTAAGATAGATGCTTCTCTAATGTTCAGGATACTGAATATTTCTAAATATATGAATATGTTGGAAGGGTTTTCTGTACCTAGGTTTACAACTGTTAGTTGAGGAACTATGGAACCGGTGAGTACATACTTTCTGTTACAGCCTTTAAGAATTTCCATGTTTATGCAAATGATCAGCATTACAAATTCCTAGAATTTATGATTTGTATTTCTTCCTCATAAAAATGCTCCAAAAACCATCAAATTTTAAATAGGACCCCATGATATAGGTATATAATACTGCAAAATTGGTATTATGACCCCTTTTAAATGGAAGGAAACGTCCTCGTGGTTGATTTTCAAGGTCTTGACCAATTATCCTTCATGGGATCCATTCCTCCTGATGAGTTAAAGATAGTTATTTATGCCTGTGACTTCTTACAAGCAGACGTGACACAATGGTTTATGTCACTGAATGATTGTCTTTTTGCACAGCCAAGAGGAAATAACTTTTATCGTGAGCTGCAATAAGCCAATGACAAAGAGCTTCCATCTGATTATGTTTAAAGTTCATTCATTAAACTCTCTAGACATTGCATGATTTTGGTTGATAGTTTGAAAGATCCCCAAATGGATCTCTTTATACCCCAAAGAGTTTTAAATCAAACAAAACAGCAAATACAGATTTTACGTATGTTATGGCACTTCCCTAATACAGATCTGAAAAAAATGCGGCTAGTTTGGTATATTAAATTCCTTACAACAGCAATCAAACCAACATGTTTTCCTCCTAAACTGACCTGTGCGTATTGGCAGCGTAATATGCATATAAAATCTGACTTTTCTGAGTTAATATTAGGCTGGAATTTATATCAGAAATCTGCAGATGATAGAGGACTGAAACAGCACTTTAAACCTTCCCAAAATTTACAGAAAATGCTTTATTTGATCCACACAAATTAATGCAACATACAGCAATAAGTTCAGACCTGAAATGTCTTCAAAATACCTCCAAATGGCCAAAAGATGGGTCGCTTCATTAGATCAAAATGGCACAGCCCAATTACAATCTTTATTCTTCACACCTGGTACAAGATCTATCAACTACTGACTGAAAAGACTGAAAATACTCATGCTAGCCCAATAGAATTTCCTGTGTGGAAATCCCTCACATACTCTAAGAGGGTTTTCGTCCTCCAGAGGCAATATACTAAGGGTTTTCGTCCTTAGAATACTTTAATACAAAAGCACTTGGCTTAAGATCAGATTCAGAAATGATAAGTGATTACAATGGTTCTCTACCCAAGCCGCCCCTCTCCTTTTTATAGGAAAAATATTACAAAATGACCTTTTCATCATCCAATGAGAAAAGAGTGCCAAAATACCCTAAAAGTATACCCAAACCTAGGCGCACTTCCTCCTTGAATAAATAAACATTAAATAATGTTTTATTATTTTCCCTAAGGTCTATTTGGCCTCCCATGCCCAGTCGCACTTTTCTTGGGAAGAGTGATAACTTTTATCCTTTCTAAACTAACTTTCCTTCCTTTGTCCAAGTCGCATTCTCTTGCCTAGGGATGACAAACATAGCATGGGTCTCTTTCTACTCTCCCTAGAAAGGATACAACATAATATTAGACCCAATGCACCTATTTAGAGATTACAAATTTATTATTAAGTCAAATAAATTAATACAAGTGCTTTATTAATATTTTTTGCACTTTGTAATAACTCATTGTGACTTAAGTCACCCTTATATTTTTCCTTTGGCCGTCGGGTTGACGAAATGGGCCAAAGGTCTTCGATTGGGAAAAGGGGACATTACATAGTTATACTGTTCTTGCCACTCATCTTTAGGAGTTACTTGTACAGCTTGTACCTTTTCTTGTTTCAATTTATTAGGCACAAGCAACCTTCAGTTTGCAATAATATATAAAAGTACCAACAGACAAGATAATCATATTATAAGTAAACCCAGCCCTTAACCTCATCACATGTAGATGACCCCTAATGGGATTGCATAAATTTTAAACAAAATCTTAAGTAACCAACTTCGGAAGTCCAAAAGCTAAAAGTAATAACTAAAGCAAATTTTGTAACTAGCAATGTCATTTTACATAAGTAAAATGAGATTGCATTACTCATTAAACAGCAAGATTTATACAAAATTTATAGCTACTTATAGCAGTATGATTCACTCTCCTGAAACAGATTGATAGAAGCTTGGTACAGTATGCCTTCCGGTTGAAAAACTGCCACTTAAATCTGTTTCCATAGCCGAGGCTTTGAAATACCAAGTATAGCAAACCATGGTACAAGATCAATGTAGTTTGTCCAACTATCATTGGAAAGTTAGCTGATTATGGAACACAATTCATAACTTTCTGGGCCAACTGGACCATTATTTATATGCTTATCTATAGTAGATTATTTCATTTCAGCCTCATAGCATACTACTAGAATTACCGTCCAGAGACAAATCAGCAAAAGGAGGTGTTGGAGCTCCTTTCAAGCCTAATCCGTATGTACGTCTCAATCAAGACACTCAGATTTGGTACAAGCCATTGCTTTCACCTTTTCCAACTTTAATAGGTCTGCCGCTTGTCTGATGCTATTGAAGCAGAACCCGTGGTCTGATTTGGTCCAACACCTCTTTGCGTGTACATTTTATTTTCATGTGTCTAAAAGTGTTATAAGGCAATGTTGAAAGTTTCATGAATGATTTCAGGCATGCATGCCTAATTTACCGAAGCTTTACATCCCAGATTGACCTGTATCAGCTAGCTATGTTTATTTTATATCCTTATCTAGTATCTTTTTGTTCAAATAATGAGTTACTGAGTTTTACTTGTACCTGCAGATTGGGCAGATACATGTATCTGAACAAGTAATATTGGACGAAGAAGAGAATGATCATGATGAGAATGGGGAGGAAGATGACGATGTCGATGAACTTGACACAGATAATAAATCAAATGACAGTGAAAATGATGGAAATTGGATTCAAGATCAATGTGAAGACAAAGATGAAAATGTTGATGAACCTGACATGGATAACAAATTATATGAAAGCGACAATGATGGCTATAGGATTCTGGGTCAAAATGAAGACTGTCAGCTCCCCAAAGTAATTGCCCCCCTCTCTCTCTACGTTTTAGTATTCGAAGATGAGGGCCTTGCTCTGTGGTGTTAAAATCTGTACAGTTGATAGTTCTATACTAATCAAGATATATGAGGCTGGCAGACTACAAGTGGAAAGGATCTTGATGTGGTTGCTGTCGTGTAGAGGGAAAGGTGAAAAGAAGAATGCTTATATTGACCATTAGTTTGGTGACGTTTTTATGTTACATTTGAAGTAAATTTTAATCATTACGAAGTTTTCTAAAGCTCCTTGTATTGTTACCTATGCTTTTCTGACTTAGGGAATTGAGTCCTTTGTCTTCGTTAGTTTTTCATCATACAAGTTTGACTCTAGATTGTCAGATCAGAGGGAGTTTGGAAGATGAAAAGTCACATGGTTTTACAAATTACATGGAAAAATATGACAGAATCATGAATATATCTTAAAATAAATCACAATGCAGCAGGAAAAATGAGCTGTATCAACAAGAACAATTTATCATCTGAGCTAATATTTTATATGGTCCATCTAGAATTTCTGGATAGTTTAGTGGTATAAATTGTTAAGCCTGGCATTTTGTTGGAGTAGCTCAGCTGTTTTTGATGTATCTTTTGGAGATTGATATTGTGGTTGTGTGTTTCTGGTGCCATTTAATATGCTACATATGCTTTTGTTTTAGGGTTTACTCTCCTTCACCTTTCATGACTTTTTAGGTGGGAGATGCTTTAGGCACTGTCCTTGCAACTATAATTTTTGTTATACTTTTTAAGGTACATTGACCAATTTTGGTCGGTCGTGTACATTAATATAATTTTTTTGCTTTCCACATTTCATTTTCAAGGTGTGGTCTAAGAATTGGTCTAAGAATACCCATTTCCTTTGAGTAGTAGGTTTTTAGCTATGCCAAAATTCAAGGGTGTATTCTAGTATGTATCCTTGTTTACAGCTTTAAGGTTGAAGCATTTGACATGCAGTTTATGTTTATTTTCTCTTCTCATCTATTAGTCCCATTAGTCTAAGTGATGTCGGATTGGATTGGTTTGTGCCGGTCATGAGGGGGAGTGCCATGAGATCGGAGAATGTGCCCCAGAACCACGAGTGCCATATGTTAGAATATGCGGAGAGAGAAAGAATAGAATGTACAAAGAACGAATGAAGAGAAACTGGAATGCACACATTGTCATTGTGCAAAAATCCTGTCATTTTACTATGTGAAAGATGGTTACAAAATGGTTGGAGTTTCAACCGTTTATTAGTTAATATTTAACTAATATTAAACTAACGCTAATAAATAAGCCTTATATTAAGTCTTATATTTTATCATCCCCTCTTAATGCTTACACTATACAACATACTGAAAGAAGATTAAAATAACAAAATCAAACAAGACCATGCATTCTTCAGAAGCTTTGCTCTTTGATAACAATGCTTTGACTAGGTAGAACTCCATCAAATTGCCTCCTTAACCCTCATAAAGGTGTAGTTCCCGAGGTGAATTCCCAAGTTCTTGGATTACACCTCCCGAACTCCTAAATTACATAATCTCTTGAATTGTTGGACAACCATCCATACTAAGATACTGCCACAGTGCTCCATCAAGTTGTCACATGACCCAGATAAGGGTAAATTCCCTATATTCAAAGACTCCCAAACTATTTGTACAGCCATCCATTATGAGTTTTACGTACACTGGATTCCTTCATGTCTTCAAAGTGTTGGATTTTTCTAAAATATGTATTCTCTATCAGTGAGTTCATCAATTTCAGCATCCGGTGGATTTTCAACAATGGCTTCATTTGGCTCATAGTTACGGGGGGGGATGGGATTTCGGGACAGCAAAAATTTCTAAATTTTGGGGACGGCGGGGGGACGGCTGATTAAAAAATATATAAATATTTAAAATAAAAAGATATAGTGACTAAATTATATAAATAAGTTGAAATAAAACCATTTGAGATTTAAATAAGGTGAAACTTGAACTCATAAACATCAAATACATTCCTTAATACTATAATATCAATATGTTAATGTCATAAATTGAAAATTCATAATACATATTTGAATTTTGAATATGAGACAAGCTGAAATTTGAAATTTCAAATATATTAATATTACAAAATATAAAAGTAAAACCATTCTAAATTATGATTGATCAAGTGACAATAACTAATATTCATATCATTAATCTCATAGCCAAATACACCAACAATTGTCTATTGTCAATATTACAAAAAAAGAGGACAACTACAAGTATCAGCCTAAAAATCAGAATCTGCATCTGAAGCAATATCCATGAACTCCTCCTCGTTGGTACTAGCATCCTCGTCCTCAAAGGTAAGCCCAATCAATCCTCTGCACAGTATTGTCCTCTTCAACCTGCCTCGGCTCCTCGGGATCTACATCCCACCGTAATGCTGGAGTCTGTTTGTACTCAGGTGTCTTGCGATCTATAAGACGCAAAGCACTGTGTACAACTACAAGCTTCTCCGCTCTCGCAGAGGTAAGCCTATTCCTCTTAACAGAGTGTATCCAACCATATGTAGACCAGTTCCTCTCAGAGGCAGAGGAGCTAGAAACCTGGGAAAGGAGGCGAATGGCAAGTGGTCGCAGCAATCCTGGAAGCCCATACAGTCGCCACCAACTCACTGGCTTCTCCTGTGCTAATGTTACCCTGTCTGCCTTTGTTGATGTTTTGTACCCATCAAGTTCAGTGAAGTCGAGCCACTCCATTCTGATCTGTGAAGCCTCTTGTGGAGTGTACATTTTTTTAAAAGCCTTCATAAGGCCCTTCTTCACCTCATCATCATCCAATGGGACAACTCTGCCTGGCCTCTCCACATACCATTTGGGATTCAGTGCATACGCAACCATATGAAGAGGAGTGTTCAACTTCTCCCATCTCCGCTGAATAATGGGCTGTATATGTTCATTATAGAACTCCAAAGTGGGGTCCCTCACCCGAATAGCTGCCTTCATTTGCCCAAGCATGCTGTCAATGCACTCGTAGATCTCACCAAGATTGGGGCTGTTAGAATCCCCATATTTGATGACACTAAAAACTGGAGCTATAATTGATATGATGTATTTCATATCAACCCAAAATGTTTCCCGCAACACCACTTCCTTCACTCTTTTCCCTTGATTTGTCTTGGACTCACGCCACCTAGTCCAATCCTGTGTCATAATCATAATTTGCAGGGGCTCCTGCAACTCAGACATCCTCTCCAACAAAATAAAATAGGATGCAAAGTGGGTGTCATTGGTTTCGAAAATTTCGAAAAAGTGCCAATGATGTGTGGTGATTGCATATGAACTTCTGCACATCTCTCGCATCAGTCACTATCTGGTTAACCCACTGAATCTTCCCTATGTCTTTCAGTGCATTGTTCATGGCATGCACACAACATGGAGTCCAATAAATATGCCTATATTCCCGCTCCACTAGCTTGCCTGCTGCTCTGCACACATAAGCTGCATCTGTGACAACCTGTACAACGTTTGAAGGTCCAACCTCCTCAATGGCATCCTTCAAAATCTGATACTGAAACTCAAAGCATCTTTTCGCTTCCCAGAACAATCAATTGCTCTCAAGAAGTACGGTCCATTTTGCAAGAGACAATGATATTGATGAGAGGATAGTGTTTAATATCCGTCCACCCATCCATGATAATGCTGCATCCATGTGACACCCATGTCACCTTCATCTCCTCCATCAATAGATTAACCTTGGAATAGTTTCTATCCAAGATTGTTGTCCTGAGTTTTGTGTCTCTAGGAGGCACATAACTTGTACCTGCTTTTGCAACCTTAGCCATAGCCTCCTTGTAATAAGGAGAGCGAGCGGCATTAAATGGAATCCCAACAGCATAGAAAAATTTCCCAATAGCATCATCTGCCTCTTCCCTTGCCTTTGAATCAAACATGTCAATAACTGAATTTGGGGCTGCCCCCACGGCCTTTCTCTTCCCTCTGCTTTCCACTTCTGACACTCCAAAACTAGAACCAGCCAGAGTATTAGTATGTTTGCCAGTCCTATGAGCGCTCAATGGAGTATTAGCCGTAGAACCACGAACTTCTGGCACTTTGTCCGTGGTATTTCCATTGAAGATTCTCACCATCTCAGCTCTCTGCTCTAGTGAAAGGCCCTTACAAGTGCCAACCCCCCTTCCTGTAAGATGCAACAAGTGTGCATTGGTCCTAGTGATACTACCATGCCAAGTCAGTGCACATATGTTGCACTTCCATACTTTGCTCCCCCCTCCAGACTTGGGGTTATCAATTATTTGGGCAAATTGTTGCAATGGCTTCTTCTTATCAAATGGTCCAATGGCAAATTTGGACAACATTTGAGAGGGGCAATTGGTAGCACTACCAATTGAACTACCAGTTGCCGTTGCCACTACATTTTGTGTCCCTTCTTCACTCTCCCCCATTGTGGCATCACCAACTCTTCCACGGCCACCTATCTCAACTTCCCGTTCAACCCTCTCCTACTCTGATTCATGCTCTGATTCATACTCATACTCAGAAGAAGAACTCATGGTGATGATTGCTGCAATGAATTAAAAACAACCATAACTATATGATTGATTGATTATGTAATGAATTAAATTTTAAAAAAACGTAGCCAATATGCATTTTTTAAATCGTACAAACTATATGCGTGATTATATTGTGAATGTAGATGCAAATGCTAAAAAACAACCCCTAAAAAATGCAAAATATAATATAAATTTTAAACTAGAAATAAAATGTAATTAAAAAAAAAAAGTAACCATTTAAATTTTAAATTTTACAACCAAACCCTATGCAAGATGCATTTTTTTAAATCCCACAAACTATATGCATGATTGCATTATGAATGTAGATGCAAATGCTAAAAAACAACCCCTAAAAAATGCAAATATAATATAAATTTTAAACTAGAAATAAAAATGTAATTAAAAAAAAAAAAAACATAACCATTTACATTGTAGTTTGTATAACCAAACCCTATGCAATATGCATTTTTAAAAATCCTACAAACTATATGCATGATTACATTGTGAATGTAGATGCAAATGCTAAAAAACAGCCCCTAACAAATGCAAATATAATCTAAATTAAAAAAAAAAAAAACTTTAACATGTATTGTAAGCAAATAAAATTATAAATACCTCTTGCTCCCTCTTGTTCTTGCTCTTGCTCTTGCTCTCTCTTGCTCTTGCTCTTGCTTGGTGTGAATATGAAATGAGCCCATATTGTAAATTTATAACATAAAATAGCACTTTTAGGGTTAGGGTTAGGTTAGGAATGTTACTTTTATGCTATTAGTCATATACAATTAAAAAAAAGTGTTTTTGTGTATTAAAAGTCTGTTTTTATTTAAAAATGCGCAACAGCCGTAGGCACACAGCGGGGGACGCCGGGCGTCCCCGCTGTCCCCCATGTCCCCAACGTCCCCGGGACGTTTCGCCACCCTCCAGCCGTCCCCAAGGCGTTTCACGCCATGTGTACAAAGTAGGAAACGTGGGGGAAACGTTTCCCCCACGTCCCCGCGTCCCCAGGACGTCCGGGATGTCCCGAACCTGTTAAAAGCGGGGACGCGTCCCCGCGTAACACTGATTTGGCTTGTCTTGGAATTTTCCCTTCATTTTTTTCCTCACGATCTTATCCATCTCTTGAAAAATATTTCTTTCAATAACTTGATAATGTAAACTTTCTTCACAATTCTTTATCATTGTCTCCAAGAGTAACATCTTTGGCTTGTCACAAAATTCAAGATTCACAATCCAGTCAGGGCCAAATGAAATGCCCTTAAACAATTTCCTTTTGTCACATACAACTGTTTTACTGTGTTCAGGTCTGTAATACAGGAAAAATGTTCATGTGCCCTTGATATTTGAAGAATGCAACTGAAAATGTGCCCTAGGAAAGTCGCGACTGGTTGCTGATAATTCCCTCGAAATTCTGTTCACAATGTAATCTCAGTGCTTTATAGATAGGCAGGTAATATACAGTTTGTGTGTGCCCTAGTTTGTGATTCGCAACAACAGACAGGATTTTCATGCGTGCCCTCGATATCTTAAAAACGCAAACTCCTGAAACCCCATGAATTTAACAGTGATTCGTGGCATTATTTTAAATTTAATATTTGCGGCTGTATTTTCATATGGCGGTGGCGGAAATGAAGTCTTTGGATTCACGATTGAGTTTGCCTGATCATCGATCTTGTTTCAAAGTCTTTTTCCTTCCCTTGCGACCCCTTGCAGGCCCTCACGATCACATTCACCAGCAAGTGTTTATCCTGATTTCTGTATTTTGTCCAAACTACGTGACTAGCTTTTGAAATGTTCGTTGTAAATCAATTTGCAGGCCCTTGCAATGACTGTAAACTTGAACTGTGCCCTAACGGGACTAACTTGAACTTCTTCCCTTCTCTTTCTCCTTGCTTGTCCCACTCTGATACCAATGTTAGAATATGCGGAGAGATAAAGAATAGAATGTACAAAGAATGAATGAAGAGAAACCGGAATGCACACATTGTTGTGTGTCCATCATTTTATTATGTGAAAGATGGTTACAAAATGGTTGAAGTAGTTTCAACTGTTTATTAGTTAATATTTAACTAATATTAAACTAACATTAATAAATAAGCTTTATATTAAGTCTTATATTTTAATAGAGTAAATCCTATTGATTATGGGCACAACCTTATCTATAGATGTCAGTGAGAAGCATCCACTTCTTTCAGTCATGTTGGTAAGCTTTCTGTACTTTTCAACTGATCATCAATCATAAAACAGATAGTGGTTGAGTTTTTCAAAGTAGCGGTGCTCGTCTTTCTAGACACATATAGAAAGTGACGTCTCTAATTTACCCAAGGCATGTATTCCATCTACGAGCTCTGATCACTGCAGATTTAAACTCTCATTCCAAGTTTCTTGATCTCTAGAACTCATTGTCAAGCAGATTCACAGTTCTGGATAAGTGATGAACTCTACTTTTGCTCATGTTTCAATCCAATCAAAAATTTATCTAGCTTAATCCCCTCAGTTGATCAAATCATTACACCTGTTTAGCAGAATCCTTCCTTGATCTCTTACTGCGATGGGTCCTTTGTTGTGCGATGAATTTTAGGTGTATTCCTAAAGAGGTCACTTCCCGTTGTTATCTTTCTTGCTAAGGATCCTAAATGACGTGTTAGGGTTACAGAAAGGACTACAGTTTTCTAATCTCTTCTTCGGTCAACTTCTTTCATCTAGGTGCTCCCTGAAAGCAACTACCATTGCACTACATCTAGACATAGCGTTATACATACCACTCATTCTCATTAAGAATTAACCATCTTCTTTCCACATTCTAAACTGAATTCAAATTTAGTTAAGTGAAGGTGATATTACGAGAGGTTCTCTAGGATTTCAAATATTAAAATGAATCTACCCTCAAGATCAATCTACAAGTTATCACCTCTTGCAACCTATTGAAATTCTCAAAATCCAACAAGGCCCCAATTCAATGCTCTTTATACCAAAACAAAAAGGATTTAGGTATCACATAGAAGCTGACAAAACACTCCTACGCTCTATGGGGTTCAAATAGGCCTGGATGAACTTGGCCAATTAGGGGGCCCATACTTTAGTCGAAATTTAACCCTAATGTCAAGTTGAGTCACTTATTGGAAAAGGGTGTAATACAGATCTAATAGGCCCGTACAACCCCAAAAGGTGCATAAAAGTTTTGCCCAATCCCCTTGAGCATGGAGCATCCAATATCCACAGTTAGATCTGGCCTATTCTGTCAGATTGTGCCAGATCCAAAGTAATGTAGGAATCCTAATGACCTTCTATAAGCTTTCCACTTTCATAAATTGTTTTACAAGAGGATGATATCTCAAGGAGAGAGAGATCGGTGATCAACGAGCAAGGCCTTATTTCCTTCTCTGAGCTCGCAAAGGTCTTAAGTAATGGAGTCATCGAGCTTGACAAGATTTTAGATTAAAATGTAAATTATATTGATTTTTACTTACAATTAGCTATGTTGCTTTCCAAAGTAACAAGTGTCCTTGGAAAATGGAGGGATCAGTAGAGGATCAAAAATCCTTTTTCAGTGAAACAAACCTTACGGATAAGAATGCTGCGATGACCATTAATTGCTGCCCTTGTAGCCTTTAAGGCCCAAAAATCCATTTTATTTAACAATATTTTTCTTTACAATTTACTTGCAAGGCTGCTCTTGATACAGTTCTGGCCTACATCTGTTTTATAACAGTTATTAAATAATAGGACTATTTTTTATAAACTATATTTTATTATTCATATAGTTTGATAAAGATATATATATATATATATATATCAAACTATATGAATAATAAAATATAGTTTATAAAAATATAGTTTATAAAAAATAGTCCTATTATTTAATATATATATATATATATATATATCTTTATCAAACTATATGAATAATAAAATATAGTTTATAAAAAATAGTCCTATTATTTAATAACTGTTATAAAACAGATGTAGGCCAGAACTGTATCAAGAGCAGCCTTGCAAGTAAATTGTAAAGAAAAATATTGTTAAATAAAATGGATTTTTGGGCCTTAAAGGCTACAAGGGCAGCAATTAATATATATATTTTTTCTTTTGAACAATAAAAGGGGTGTGGACACCCTTTGTTTCATGCCCCCAAGCAAGGTTTGTGGCCACCCAAGCACCGCCTGGGCACTGTTGCTAATCCTTCATTCCAATGCGGCAGCCCCAACAACCTCGGTCACTTTTGAAAAAGTCCATGTTACCACATTGCGTGCACCGCTTAGAATCAGGGTTTAAGTAGCCGATAACTCTTGAGACTTCCCGATTGTTGTTTCGTGAGCAAGGGAATCCGCTGCCACTACCTTCAAATGTCATCCCATCAGGGGCTCTGTGGTTGAATCAGAGGTTAGGTCGCCGATTGAAATGTGCATGCGGCCATTATGCCTTGCCTAGATATTAAGCTTTGCTCGAAGGACATTTAAAATCATAGCACATGAGGGGGCTTTGAGCCCGATTATGTATTATTTTCCATTACCATTGGTGGGTCCCATGATGCCTTGTTTTGCACTCAAATTCCCCGAGGCTCAACCTTGGCCCAACCAATCACCGTGTTACCTAGCCAAAATGGGCCCAAAACACCTCACAACACTTTCGGCTAAATAGTGCCTCCACGTGAAGTAGTGTCCGACACCACCACCTCCATTCAACCTCTTGCCATCTTTTCCTCTTCAAAGCATGCAACAATCCATGTTGTTAAGATTCCTTTTTGCAACCCCCTCATAGTCAAAGCTAACGTGGCTTGGCCTTCGCGAAGGCATCCTACTCCACACCGCTTGTTAGAGCCTAACTCACCTCGTAGACTGCAATCGAGGTGACACCCTATGGGCAAGCAAATGTGTTGCTAAGCGGGTAAGAGGAGCTCGCACAGATTCCAACTCGTGGCTTGGCCTTGGCCAAGCCACCACAAAACCCCATTGTCCTTAAACGAGATTTATGATATTACAAATCCCGTATGGGATTAGGTGCAATCATAGTCCTATGGGTCTAAAAACAAAGTGCTACCTCGCTTAGATGGCTTGCTACCTTTCTACTGCCACTATGCTGAAGGAAAAGGCATGTGTTATTTTGTGTGGGTTTGTGTAATGTCCCCTTTTCCATGCTAGTTTGACTTGAAGACCTTGGGGGCATTTATACTTCCCGTGGGCTTTAAGGGAGAAAATAAGGGAAGTACATTCGTGCTATAATTGTAATTTGCTCTTTTTAGCTTTGTCATATTTTGTAAAAGGTAAATTGCCAATTTTAGCATAAAAAATAACAAGTTGGTGGCTAAAAGCCAAGTCACCGCATTCTGCGAACTACATTCATTTAATTCGAAATTCGAATGAATGGGCAAAGAACCTATATATTCAATTTTTGAATTCGCGATTTAGTTCGTGCAAATCACAGCACAAGGGTTTTAGGGCTTTACAAGTCATTTTGCAGGGGTTCGCTGCCTGTAGACATGAAGAAATGATATGATCTAAAGCTCTGTAACCGATCGGTGCCTGTTTGTCGGAATCAGGGTGTTCACTAAGACTTGCATTCAGAAATTACTGTGGCGGCCGTAATTTCCCTTTAAAATTAATGTGGCAGATCTGAGCACTCAAAATTGCCCTTCGCAATTCATTGTCGAGACTTGGAATCCAAAAGTTTTGTGGTTAAATATTAGGTATATGTCGTGGTGTTCTATCACATATAAAATTATATTATATGTGTGTTGGCTAGATTTTTTGCATAGCTAAAAACCTAGGCAGTCATGAGATAAATCTCCCTCATTTACCTGTGAGGCTCCCGTGTCAGATTTGTTGATAAAATATGCTAGTATATATATGGGGGTTTTACTTTAACTATTCAAACTCATGAACCATAGTTGTATAGCTCTGCATGCTAAGTAAGCAAATCGTTTAAGAAAGGAAATATTTATAGAAGAAGGAAATAATAACACATAGGGAAGAAAGAGGAAGATGTGCAACCCAATCAATAGATAACAGAGTTGATTGCATGCACATAGAAGAAACCAATAGATATCAACACACAAAATTATAAGCAAAGGCAACTTTAGATCTAGATCTAAAATAACAAAGTTTAT
The DNA here is from genome assembly GCA_018340775.1 of Taxus wallichiana var. yunnanensis. Lineage (NCBI taxonomy): Eukaryota > Viridiplantae > Streptophyta > Pinopsida > Cupressales > Taxaceae > Taxus > Taxus wallichiana. The sequence goes on along the minus strand of CM031238.1, from coordinate 376,845,227 downwards.
AGAAGATCTGAGATAAAAAGCTAGAAACACAATGCACCGTGACACAAAGTTCTCCGGAAATCTGCTCCTTTATATTCCTTTGCTTCAAGTGGCTATCAGGGGTTTCAGCACAAAGTCTAGAACACAAGAATGTTGCTTACAAATTTTGATCCTTAACCCGAAGGTTCTTCTTCTACTTATAGAATGTAGAAGGGAAAGTACAAATGGGAAACTCAACTGAACTAAAACATAAACAAGAAGTAAAGATAACATCTGGCAATCATCCTCCTCTAATTCCTCTTCAAGTGACACAACTGTCACTTAACTAATAGAATTGTTCCACATAACTTAAAGTAATGGTTTCAAAACCAATAACTTTAAAGTTTTACAATTTCATTCGGGAACGTGGAAAATAGAAGAAGAAAAAGTAGAAGAAGAAAGACATGCTAGCTGTAACATCTATATCTTCTTTTTGTTCTGATACTGAATATACTTGTCGAACATGTAATTCAACATCTTCCCATTTGTCTTAGCCACAACTTCCTTTTATGTCCTGAACTGTAGCAATCCTTCGTTCAACACCTTGATACATGCTTCTACCTCCTCCAAGCTAGGCCCGAACTTCTCAATATCTGACTACAGTGCCACCAGTCTGCTGATGGAATTCATCGTGAAAGGCTTAACGGCTCCATCAATTCTCCCTTGCACCATCAGAAGAGACCCTTCTAGGGAATTAGGCACTCTGCTAGGAATGATCCGTGTGTATGAAGTAACATTTCCGACCACTTCCTCATGAGTGAAAGCAATGATATTGTCTGGTAAAGACGATGTCATACTCTCAAGTGTCTGCATCCTCTTCAACATAATTCTGCAGATCTCCAAATGGAAAGATACTGCAAACTCCAGCTGCTTCCCCTTCTCAACTGATCCGTCAGGTACAATCTGTCCCGTAATCAACACTTCTCTTGGCAGCTTATTGATTTCAGCCAAAGCACTCAAGTTACTCTCACAAGAATCGTGTTCATATCTACCGTGCTTGTCATCAGTTGCTTCAGCTGATCTGCTGCATCTTTCATAACCTTTAGCGGGCTGGCACCTCTCCAAGTTGTACAAAAGCTTGACGAATAATCAAACTTTTCCATTCGTCGATAGTTTTCACCTGGTTATTTGCATCTTCCATTTCCTGCATCAGATGATCACTCACCTGCTTTTGAGCTGAAATAGGCTGAGTGGAAGATTTAACAACCTTGGCAATGATCTCGCACAACTGAGATACCTACTTCTGAAGTTCAACTTTCTCCGCCTTTTCTCTTGTCAAGCCTAAGGAATAGAGCATCTATCAATGTCTGTGTATCCTGCTTCAATCCTTGTGTGGTGGCTTGACCTATGGGTACTTTGGTTACTGTTATGTCTTCTGCCGTGAGCTCATCCTCCTTCTCTTCTACTGAATCGACATCTTAGCAAACTGTCCCGACTCCTCGATGATAAACCTTGAAGTTACCTTAAGAACTTTAGGTTTTCTCGTGTTTTCCGCCTAGACTCGGGAGTAGCCTGCAAGTTGTGTTCCTCCAAGTTGATTTCCACTTTGGCCTCTAGAACCAATGCGAGGTCAACCATTCGAGATTTACTTCTCGGAGAATGAGAAGTTGCCGAGGGTACCACTATCTCTCGCTTTGATTCCTCTCCATCTGAAACCGCTATAGTGTTGTGGTTGCCATCCTCTGAATCATCCAAAGACAAAGCTCTTTCAAACTCTGCCATCTGCAGCTTCAACGTTTCTTCAGGAACAGGCGTTGAACGGAGTGGCTGAGGAGAGAAGATGAATGTTGCCGATTCAACGGAGGAATGGCAGTGTCCTGCTGAGGTGCAACAGTCGGTGAAGTATTGGATGCTGGAGAAGCCGGAACTAACATCATAGCCGTGGAAGTGATCTTCTCCTTTGATTGAGACCTTCTGTGTACTTTAATTTTCTTAGGCCTTCTGTTGCTTTCTCCTCCGTGCTTCATCAATGCTTCATCAAGGCAGTATCCCTTTGTCAGCAACCAGTTTGAAGTATTCACCAGATCAGCGGCATGCCTTTCCTCAATCGTATGGCAGCCCCCTACGTTCTCCTGAAGTACAACTTTATCTCCTCCCATTTGATGGTATATGTCAAGTAACACAGCCCCATCATCTTTAAGATCCGTAGGTATCCGTGCTTCCAAAGTAAAACACTTGCCGTGTTGATAGCCTGCTAAAATCTTTCTTTCTAATCGCGTACTCACTTTTTGAAGGCACATGTGCGTACTCTTGGGAGATCGTCTTCCTGGCCACTCCGAATGGATCGAAGTTCAGCCGTGCTGGGAAGAACTCTTGCTCGTACTCGGAGAATATTTCCGCTTCCACTCCTCGAGCTTTATGAATGCTCTGGTAGCTATAATGGCCCACAGTGATCGGGAAGAAGCCCGTAGACTTGTGCCGTTTCGATTGAAGGTCGTGCATCTCCACAAGTTGTTTGCTCAGCTCCATGGTGACCAATCTATCATTCGGATATTTGGGCAACTTAATTGGTTCTCCAGAAAAGCCGGTGACCCTGAGGTATGTGAAATCCGAAACCGAATGAAGAGGCGCCATCTGGACACAACTTCCCACGCTTTCTTGCTCACCCCGTTGGCCTTCGATCCTCGCCCACTGTAAATGAATTTGTAGAAGAATCCATCGTTGACCACTTTGAAATCTTTCTTGCATGCAGGTACAGTAAGCTGTGGGTAGCACTCGAAAATAGGGTCCTTGGAAAGAACACCACATCTATCTAGCTTGGAGAAGATGCCTTGTGAAGCTACTACGTATACCAAATAGGAAGTCATTTTGAAGTTGAAAGTACGCCTCACGTTCCGGAGTTGCTCACCAATGTTGTCGCTAATGATTTCCGACCAATTGATTATTGAATCTGCTTTGTTGATTTCAATGGTCTTGATGAAAGCATACATCCATGTGCGGAAGGTGTGAGCGTTTGCTTCGCCATTTATCTTGCATAACAATTTGGCAATATCATCCACCTCTTGTACCAGATTGGACCGCGGAAGAGTTCTTGGGAACTTGGAAGGAGATCTGGGCTTCTTCATGTATCTCTTTATTCATTATGCTCATGTAGTCAACTCTATGCTTCTCCCACTGCCGACATCCTGTATGCTAATAAAAGTCACCACCTTTCGTGCGTTGGAATCTTCAAACAATAATTGATGAACTGTCGTCGCCCAACCGGATTATTGTTTTCCCGAGCATCTTGGATTGATCTCGGATGATGGATGGTAAGACCTAGCACACTCCATAACGAACTCGAACTCGCAATCGGGTGTATGGAAACGCCGCAGCCCGAATAATTCCACTTGCTTTTATCGCACGCATAAGGGAAGTCTTTCCTTCTCTGGATCTTTTAATCAATTCGGAAAGAGTTTCCGGACCTAGATCTGTCTCCAATGTCTGCAAATTTAGAAGTGATGCATGACTTTGTTGTGCTCTCTTTTTCATCCCTCTTTGCCATGGCTGTATCTATCTTTGTGTGAACAATTCTTTTTCTCCTTATTCAGCCGGAATTCTTCACAACCGGTGCAAATCTGGATAATTCTTCAGATTCGGAGGATATGTTCAATGTATTAGACATTGATTTAAGCTCCCTTTCTCTTATAAAAACATCTGTAATGAATTCTTGCAATTAATTCAGACAAAGATGGCAACCGGAACATGAATACAGTGGATTTTAATCATAAAAATCTGCATATATCAAGCCTGCTACCCCAAAATTTGATGTTTTATTTGCATGCAAAGCAAACATGAATTTTACCAACTTCACTTGAGCACCTGTATCACTTATGCAGACAATTATTCAGACACAAATCAACCTCCTTCAAACCTAGGCGCCAAATTTGGAAGCTTCCAGCATTAATTACACCTTCTGAGCAAAATTCCTCTCCAAATGGGGCACACTTTTTGTTTGGGCTGCACTTCTCTGCTTTTGAATTAATTAATTCATCCTTATGGCAGCCCCTGCTTATATAATTCTCATAATTCTATAATTAATTAATGCCTCTCCTATTCTTGGCCATTAATTAATTATTTAATAAGCTTTACTCTTCAAATGGGGCGCCTATTTTGTGCATGCTCATGGCTGCCATTAAATAAATTAAATTTATTTAATTTTAGCTTTCTACTTCCAGTTAACTCAAGCCTCACAGTATGCTTTGACCTTAGCCACTGAAAATAGGAATTAATTAAATCAATTAATACTTAAAAAAATATTATTCCTCTCCCAAATGGGGCACACTTTTTGACATGAAGGGGCTGCATTAAATAAATAATATTTATTTAATTTTAGAACTTCTAATTCTGACTTCCTTTGTCCACTTTCCCTTTGTTGACTTTTCCACAAGCCTGGGCGCCAAAATTGGAGAAGAAATTAATTAATTAATTGCATTAAAAGCTGCCCTTCTTTCCCTAAAGGGGTCGCACTTTTTGGCATGAGTAATTTCTATTTTTAAAAGTCAATTGACAATGGGATTATTTACCCTGCAAGGCAGCTCCGAAAATCCCATGATTCACTTAAGTTGTTTGACTTTCATAATGGGATTATTTACCCTGCAAGGCAGGTAATAAAATCCCATTAATGCCTTAAGTGATTTTTCTTTTATTCCACAATGGGAATTTTTACCCTGCAAGGCAGGTAAGAAATTCCCGCCTACCTGCTGCCTCTAATTTTCCCATTGTGACTTAAGTGGCGTTGCTTTCATGGGAAAAAGTACCTTCTAGGCAGTGCAAAATTCCCACCTGCCTGTTGCTTCCAAAAATCCCATGATTCACTTCAAACCCTCTTTTTCAAAAATGTGGCCAGCCCAGAAGAGACTTTTTGTGCACGACTTCGTCTTTTTTGAGAGAACCAGACCTCGATGGTAAATTCCTTCTGGCACAACGTGCATAGGTGATCTCCAGATACTCCAGGCCAAGAATTGGGCCAAATCGGCAAAGGAATTGATCCAGAGAAATTTCACAGAAAACGAAACGGAAAAACAACAAAAATAGAAAACGTTGCCAAAAGTCACAAATAAAGCCTAGGATCCATTCCTGGTTAAAACCCTACCGACATATGGGAATAATGATATGTACGATCACACCAGGGTTAAACCGGAGCACAAATTGTCTCGAACGGGGCTCAAAATAATTAAATACAAATTTTCCGCAGGCAAACCCCAATGACAGAATAAAACAATTTTGGGCATCTGGGTATTTGTCGAAAATGGCTCATATGGGTCCTTGGGAATATCTCGACACAATACATGAACTTTCCGGCAATAGAAACACAAAACGACCCATTACTTCAAAAGTACGATTTTTTTTTTTTTAAATAGGGTAGTCCCATTTCGGGTGAAACTGGGACACTAATGTGTGAATAAATATCTAAACAAATATTGTTTATTTATTGATTATATCTAAGCAAATATTGGTAATATTTAAAAATATATATTAAATAGAAGGTATATATATTATTCACTAGTCAATGAACTAGTAAGTAATAATCACGAATTTATGACAGTGGGTAATAATATATTAGTTATTATAGAATAGTAAGTCAATTAGTAATACGAATTTATTATTCGTATAATAATAATAATAATAATAACTAATTAGTTAATTAGTTATAATAATAATAACTAAATAGTATATTAAATTAGTTAATAATAATAAATTAGTAAATCTCTTAGTCGAATTTAATCACAAATTTTCCTCAAATTTTTGTAGTAACGAATTTTATACTCCACGAATTCGAATGCGGTGACTTAGGCTAAAAGTACCAAACAACTCCAAAATAGACAAAGAATGTTAAAGGGGGAGGTCGTCCCTCTTTAAGTGAAAGAAGTAAATGTCAAGAAAGAAATTAAGAGGCCTACATGGAGTGCTCCACAAGGAAAAAGGAAAGGAAAGGATATAAAAGCAAAGGTTGGGGCTCATTGTAAGGATCATCAGTGAATATTATACTCCTCTTTTGGAAATTGGAGCATTGAGCTCCCATTTTCAGCCTTTGAGGTCAAAAATCCTTATTTGATCCTATTGAGGACGAAAACCTTCAATAGTCACAACACTTGGGGACGAAAACCCTCATTTGTTGCATTCATGGCTTCATCGGGAGTTACGAGTGAACTTAAAATTCAGAATTGTAGTATGGCAAGGGTTTCCATCCATGCTCTAGGGCACAAATTCGAGCTAGGGCACACTTTTTTTGGGGCTGCCACATTCATTTCCAGCTTGATCTACCCATTTGGAGATTTCGAGATCACTTTTCAGTGGGGTTATGTGGTTGGAAAAATTTGAACTTAATTTTGTTTGATAGCTGCCATTTTTGTGGTCATTTTGAGCTATCATTTGCATTTTATCTCCAAGTATTTATGAAGATATGGTTTTTGAAGTTTCAGCTGTTTTTGAGCAATAATTAATTCCAGCAGTTTGTATTTTGTTGTTGAAGCATTTATTTTGCATGATTTCATCAAGGGTTTCATGTTGTTGATGTATTTCTGAAGATTTGTGTGTGGGAAATACTAAAATCTGAATTTTACCTAGGTCGCTTAGGGTTTTGTGGACCTAAAACAAGTCACTGCCCTAATTTTTGCATAAAATCAGATTGCTGTCATAAAAATCAGGTTTTCTACATGTGGTTGTCATCATTTCTAGCAATGTTCCATTAGGGTTTTGGGGAAAATCCAAATTCCTCAAATTTGAGCCCGAAAGGGACATTACATTTTGCTAGCAACCTCACCAAAGTAAATTTTTAACAGAAATTATCAAAAAGCCTAGATTGCTGTAACGCGTTTACAATTCCAAAGAAATTTGTGAGCAAAGAAGCAACTCTGATTTTTGCCTTAAAATTTAGTTGGGACTACGCTGCCTTATGATGATCCTAATTCAAATATTGGAACACAAGCCATTTAACAAAGGAATTAGCAGGAATTCAGGACCTTGGATTCAAAGATAAAACAATAATTTTTACACTTTCGCGATGAAGCATAGATTCTAGAAAAAAATAGTGTAGGGAGGTTTAGGTAGGATTTAACTGCCCACAAAAATAAAGCAGACCCCTTAGGTCCTTAAGTATGCGTAACAAATTTAAGGAGTTTGAAATATACTTTCTTAATAACCAAGCTTGTAATTTCAAAAGCATTCCTAAACTAAACTCAATGAGCATTTTTACAACTTGAATGTATGAAAATACATATTTATTTGTTTTCTCTTCGAGTACAATATTGCTCAAAAGGGTTACAAGAAGTGAAGGCAAGGATGTACAAGCACCTTACACATGCCTTGAAATTCAAATACAAAACTCTCAATTTCTTTCCGAAGCGTTTTATAAGTTTGTCAAGGCTTAAAAGCAAGCCATCCATAAGTATTACACTTGATTACAAGTAAAAATAAGCTCCGAGGATGCATCAATGAGGCCAAGTCAAGGAGAGGCTTGCCTCCCATCCTTACGGCAATAGGGTAATCACCCTAGGCACTCCCAAGCCAGGGGCTCCCAACCTTGATCATAGCTGTACCAAAACAAGGGACGTAAAGCTAGGTAGAAAGAAAACTCACTGCTGCATAGGAAGTAAAACTACACCACTTTCTAGTTCTACTCTCTTCCTATGAGCTAGAATCCACTCCAACAGCCAAACCCAAAACACACATCCATGAATACAAGAACTACGGCTTTCCATGAAGGAGTAATTCATAAGGAGATGAGGGGAAAAGCCCTAAGAATAGTGTAATATTTCCACAACCACAAAGAGGAGTTTAAATCCCACCTTGATGTTTGAGGGAATGAGGCCAAACCAACCCCAAACTTTGTAAGTTTCCACAACCATAATGAGGGATGAGGGAAGGATGCCAAACCAACCCCAAAATCTGTAAGGTTCCACGATCACAAAGAGGGGTGAGGGAAGGAGACTTTGGGAAATGTTCACTAAACAACAATGAACCTCAAAGTTTTGTACACAAAATAAAAAAGGCAAGACCAATCTCAAATCTCCTTCACACAGCAATAAACCATGCCCATTTGGGCAGCATAACATTGCTATTCTAATACCATAGAAGCTAATCTAAAAATGAGCAATTAGAGAGTGAGGAATCCCCCTAAAACATTCTTAAGAGGGTCTATAAAATACCATTTAGGGCCAAACATGCACTAAAACCTACAAAAACAGCAAGCCAAGAGGCCTTGCCAATCCCATGAACATTTGTGTCGGTAAAAAAATAGAATAAGAGATTTAAAAAGAAATAAAATCAAATCATGAGTATTTCCACGAGATCTCCTACCTTCGTTCTTCCACTTGGTAAGTGTATCCAATCCTAAGGATGAGCATTAATCTAGCACAAATCTCCCAAAGATCCTTCTTTATCTCCTAAACTTGAGTTCTGCTTTCATTTTTTTATATTGAGGATAGTTTACAAATATGGATCATATGAGCATCTGATGAGACTAATACATAGCTCCTTTCGAGCACTAACATTAGACTAATACTTAGCTCCTTTCGAGCACTAACATTATACTAATACTTAGCTACTTTTGAGCACTAACCTTATACTAGTACTTAGCTTCTTTCAAGTGACCACACTAGAGGCCAACATTGGAAGACCAAGCGTCATAACTTAGAATTCCACATTAGATGTCACTTTGGGGATTTGAACTTGGGTCTCCAAACGAGAACCCAATATCTTTAAGCAATCAAGATCAACTCCTTGACTCGCTTTCAATTTTCAAAATGACTAAAGTTTTTGTAATGCCTTGAATTTTTGTAAGCTAGCATAGTAATCACTTTTCATGATGTTGTAACTGCAGAAATGAAGATAAATATGTTAAGAGACATCTTTTGATCTTAAAGGAATGTGTTGCTAATCTGGACCCTTGTTTGCTATAATTTGTTTACTTGGGACAGAAGTTATTATTGCTTGTGTGATTGCTAATGAGACAACAGACTTGTCGTATGCTTGATGAACTCTTTTTGCTGATTGACAACACACCTTGAATCAATTTCATTGATCCAAGGTATGTTGTGGCCTTCTTGTGATCGCCTTGTCAATTTACTTCTAAACCAGAATGAAGTCTGAAACCAGACTGAAGGTTGATATAAAGGTTGCAGCACCTGATTACAGGTATGAATATCTGGCACGTAGATGCCAATGAAAAAGGTTCGATTCTCGAACCACACACACCGTTGTAATGCTAGACAGCGTAAGACGATAAGGGCTTGGATGCGAGGGGCACAGGTATGTGGAACATAGGACGAAACGTCCTGCATTGTGTTGAATATGACTGTCAGGCGGAAAGACTTGATTGGAAACTAATTAATTAAATATTAGGGGATTAAACCCTAACCTACCCCTAAGTTTTATCCTATACCCTAAACTACTATCCTATATGGATTTTAAATTTCATAAGGGTGAAAATAGATGTAAATTCTATTAACCTATGAACTAGGCGAATGACCTAGATATGGACTATTAAAAATCCTAAACTATTCCTAACCTATGGAAGGGGACGTATGGACCCATGTGGATGGAAAGGATAAGGAGGGAAGGTTGGAAATTTATTAGGACAATGAATAATGTCCTTACAGTTCGGCCAAGTTTGGCGGGAACATGGAAAAGTTGGAGGCGTCCAACTAGCTATGAAGCTAAACTACGATTACATCCAAAAATTTGAAAAAGAAGACTCACCAACCTGAGTCGGCGGTGGCGTGAGGAATGAGGAAAGGTAATGCATTCAATGCATTCAATTACCTTGGTCTTAGCGACCAACTCGCCTTGGAAAGTGGATTGGGAAAGAATTGTTTGTTGTGTGCATCAGGTTTTTAGTTGCTCTGCATTTTGTTCTTCCATGGTTCTGTCGAACCTGCTGTAATTTTGGTTATTGTTTCTGTCTTTGGAGAAGCAAGGGCTATTTTTGAGCCTGTGGAAGTTAGTGACTGTTTGGAAAGCCTGGCTGAGGACGTCGTGGAGAGAAACAACTCCAGTGGATGCGGTTTTCTTGAACCACAAAAAGAAATACAGGCATGTTAAGCCCTTCTCCTTAAACCGTTTGCTTTTGCTTAATCGACTCATTAAAACAACCCTACTCTTATGAGGGGCGATTTAATCAAATGATGTTGTTGTTTTGAATGGAATGATCTCTGGACTGAGTCGTTTTTCCTTTGCTGAGTACGACTTGGATAATTTCTTTTGTGAATTAGGTGAATGAAATAAGTCTGCTCTTGATGAGTGAGTTGTTTGGCAATGTCGGGTAATTGATCTCTACTCAATAGGAGTTGAATTTGTGTGGAATAATACATTAGTTGTGTGTGTATTAATATGAGTTTTGTGCAATCTTGTATAAACGTAAGGGTATGTGATTTTGTATGTTTGGTTCGAACTGGCATAAAAAAAAAAAAAAAAGGAACACGGCCTTGGGTATTCTTGCGATTAAGTGGAATTAAAGGGATTGTGCTTGCAGTATGAGATTGTTTTTGACTGTATCTTGCTTGCATCTATTACCCTATACGGGTTTGCATTGATAAATGTATTGTTATGCAAATATTGTATTTTGAGATTCAGGGTGTGGAAACGTTTGGAAAAGAAAACGGATTTGTGGTGATGTTGATAAACTATTATGTGAGTTATAATTCCTAGATGTTTTTCATTGCATGGAATACGGGTTCCCTGGGACAGTAAGGTTATAGTAGCATCTTACTTTGCTGTTCTAATTAGATATGGTATTCTGCCTGCTGGTTCTTGGTATTCATATGGGACTGTTTGGAAGGAAGTTCCAATCTGATGAGGAACAGAAAAATCAGTCTATATAATAGACTGAGTAGAGCATACAAATTTTACTGTGTTTTGCTGAACTCAAGGATATATATATACACATATATATATACATATACACACACACACACACACACACACACACACACACACATATATATATAATTTTAAGGATTGTGAACCTTTCATCGTTTTCATTAGAGCAGAATATGAATGGATTTATTACTTTGCTGTTGGAAAGTGAATTCTCTCATTGTTATGATGAAAGTGTGACTTGTTGTTGTTGCTGTACACTCTTACATGTTATATAGACGTAAATGTCTGTAGAGTGAATTATTTTGAGGGGAAAGGATTGTGTTTAGAAGTTCTTTTGGTACTAATGCCTACGGATCAGTTGCAATGAACTCTGGTCAACTTTTGTTGGAAAGGTAATAGTAGTTTTTGAATACTGAAATATACTATTCAGAATGAATTATACTATTGGAATATGTCTGTTCTAAATAATGGGTATTTGGATAGACAGTGAGAAGAGGTGATATGATCTTTCTCCCTTATATTCGATTATTGATTTTCGTTTATTTCTCTTTGGACTGTTATCATTGATTGATATCACGTTTGGATTAAAATTTCCAGTACAGCTATGAGGAAAGGAAAGAGAGTGTGAATGGATAATTTGAATTAATGATCATTTTTCTCTCATACAGTTGGAAATCTATAATTGTTATGGAACGAATTTTGTACTGCTTGGGTTAGGCATTTGCATTTAATTGCTGTTTGCTTTTCTCTTCAGCGTTTGATTGCTTGAAATCAGATGAGTTGTATGAAAGAAGGGACAATAATTCGGTTTAGATTTTAGTTAAGATCTATCTTTTGAATTCACAACTATTGTAAGGGAATGGAAATTACAGCATTTATATTGGAACAGCAGTATGCATGATTATGTTTTAGTTCTTACAGATGTTAATTCTGGAACTATTTAAAGGAAATTACTTCTTGTAGTAATTATTGGGAAAAAGGGGCAGTAATCCTATCTTTTCTGTTGGGAGGGTAATTAGATGATTGAGTTGTTATGCTGTTCATTCTTATCAGTACTTAATTCTTGGATGATGTTTATTTTAACGTTTCATAAAAGCAGGGTTCTTTTATTGAGACAGTTAATTAAAAGCACCTCATTTTAATGACAAGTGCTTAATATGCTCCATTGAACCGGACCGTGCAAGTAATTTTGCAGATGGAACTTGAGTATAAACGAAGACATGGTTGTTTTCTGATACTTCTTTTGATTAACTGAAGATGGATTGTATTGATAGCTATTATTCCTCTACGAGGAAATGAGAAAGGAAGAAATTACATTCTTCTATCTTTATGAGTTGTAATGTTGTTTGATATAAACAAAGTCCAGTCATTTGGACTGGCAATTGTATAGATTGTAAAACTGATGGATGAATACAAGGAAAAGTGTGATATTTTAATGGCTGTATCAATTTGATATTGTTGAATAAGTTTGAGAATATAACATTATTCCTTGATTTGGAATTATTCAAATGTTAATGGATGGATTTAAAAGGAAATAACATCTATTCTTTACCTGAATGCAACTTTTACGTTGAAATGTGCAATTAGTTCATACTTGGGTTAAGATGAATTTTAAATTGACATTAAAAAGGATTTAGGTAAACATGATCTCTTAATTGAAAGGTATTCGGGATTAGCTTGAAAGCTAAGGAATATCAAATAACTTAGGAGCAGCTGAACCTTGTATTCGGACTCCGTTAATAGCCTCGAATGTTTAAATTTAGAAAATATAGATATGGGAAAACATATCTATTGTTAACTGACCTTAACTGAAGTAAGGTTAAGGAGAATAAATGAATAGGTTCATTTAGAATTAGACCTCGTTTAAATGATGTCTAATAAGATGGAATTCTGAATTTGTTTACAGTTGTGGAAAAACTTGGTTAAGTTTAATAGGTTAAACTTATTAAGTTTATCGGTAATGGACTGATTAGTCCAAAGATTAAAGAAAGGAACCAAGAAGAGAATATGCAACCCTTCGGTATGAAGGAGGAGATGTATATTAAGCTAGAAGACAAATTAAGTCTCTCTTAGCTACATACAACCGTAATAAGAACGAGGATGAAGGATCAACATGGTCTGCTAAAAGTTGATCTTAAATATTAAGATTACAACCAAATCACACTTGAATTTGGATGTGTACTCGATGAGAGGATTTCTGGTGTCACTCAGATTTCACCCCAAATCTGTGGATTGACTACCCTATCAGAAAAATTTTCGTACTTTTAAAATAATGGGTCATTTGTTGTTTTTATTGCCTGAAAGTTCCTGTATTGCACCAAGATAATCCTAAAGAGCCATATTAGCCCTTTTCGCCAAATACCCAGATGCCCAAAATTGTTTTATTCTGTCATCGGGATTTGTCTGCGGGAAATTTGTATTTAATTATTTTGAGCCCCGTATGAGGCTATTTGCGCTCCGTTTTAACTCTGTTATGAGCGGATATGTTATTATTCCTATGTACCAGAAGGATTTTAACTTATTCTAAGTTTTGGGCTTTATATGTAACTTTTGGCAATTTTTCGTGTTTTTGTGGTGTCCCGTTTCGTTTTCTGTAAAATTTCTCTGGAATAACTCCTTCGCCGGGTAAGCCCGATTTTTGGCCTGGAGCAGCTGGAAAACATACACGCACATTTTGCCCGGAGGAAGTCATCATCCGAGGTCTGGATCACTGGGAAAAAGCGAAGTCGTGCACAGGAAAGCCCCTGCGGGGATGGGCGCATTTTTGGAAAACAAAGGATTTAAGCTGCGATGGGAAAAACATAAGCCGCAGGCAGGATGGGAATTGTATACCTGCCTGGCAGGGTACTTTTTCCCGTGTTATAAAAGTCACTTAAGCTGCAGTGGGAAAAATAGAGGCCGCAGGCAGGTGGGAATTTATTGCCTACCTTGCAGGGTGAAAATTCCCATGATATAATAAAAGGAAAGTGACTTAAGTGAAATCATGGGATTTTAGTGCCTACCTTGCAGGGTAAAGAATCCCATTGCAAAAGTCAAATCACTTAAGTGGATCATGGGATTGTGGTGCCTACCTTGCAGGGTAAAGAATCCCATTATGGTGAAAATTCTTAAAAATAGAATTACATGTGCAAAAAAGTGCGCCCCCTTTGGTGAAGGATTAAAGTGATTAAATTGATTATTTTTAATAATCTTTCTCCTTGGAAAAAGTGCGCCCAAGCTTGAGGAGGCCAAAAAGTCAAAGGAGGATTAAAAGAAAGCAATTAAATTAATTAAATTTAATTTATTTAGTGGCTGCCCCTCTCCTTGGAAAAAGTGCGCCCCATTTAGGAGTTATTTAATGATTTTAAATGCATTAAATCATTAAATTAATTTCTATTTTCAGTGGCTATGGTCAAAGCACACTGTGAGGCTAAAGTTAAGTGCTGTGTGGAGGATTAAATTGGATTAATTTAATTTATTGGATGGCTGTCCTTAAACATGCAATTTTTAAAAGAGAAAAGCATGATTTTTAATTAATTAATTGCCTTTAATTGTTAGGGCAATTATTAATTATAGAATTATGAAGGTTATATAAGCATGGGCAGCCATATGGATTTATTATTCAACACACAGGTAAAGAATTGCAGCAAGGAGAAAAAGTGCGCCCCATTAGAGGAAGGATTTTGCACAGACAAAGTGCTAACAAAGGCTAAAAGCTTCCAGATTTGGCGCATGCTTTGGAAAAGGTTCATCTTCGTCTGCACAATTGTTTTCACAGGTGTTAAAGGAGCTCAGGTGTTGATTGAAAGGATTCATGCTCTCTTTATGTGCAAATTAGACACCAATTTTTGGGGCAGCAGGCTTGAAAAGTGCAGATTTTTATAATTTAAATTCACTATTCATACCCCGGTGGCCATTTTTGTCTGAATAAATTGCAGGAATTCATTACAGGTGCTTTATAAAAGAAGAGGAGCTTTTATCAATGTCCAATACATTGCATATATCCTCCGAATCTGAAGAATTGTCCAGATCTACACCAGTATTGAAGAATTCCAGTCAAATAAGAAGAAAAAGACATTCAGACAAAGATAGACAAAG